>OZ020221.1:38832607-40184692 GCA_963971325.1 Aphodius granarius | reverse complement strand
TGAAGTGCGGCGGCTATTAAGAACCCGGTAGAGATGGCGCTGCTAGCGGATTTTTTTCCACCATTATTCCTCATTATTCCGCAAAGAAATTATTTTTAATTGTGATTATTATTCCTGAACGTAACGAGTTGGAAACCTCTTGAATTATCCAACTCAAATTGAGAAGTACTGCCACCGGAAAATTACCACAGCACCTTTTCGCGTCCATTTTTCTCTTAATAATTTCAATTTCTTTCGAAGAATATTTGGTATAAAAGCAGGATATATTACTTTAGCATTAAAAACAACGAGAGTGTTTTCCTGTTTTTCTTTTATTTAGTAAATGGAGTGTCTTTTAATACCTTGACATGTGCAGCCATTTGTCCCGAAAAATTGTGCTTACAAATCATCATTACCGCCCGCTACGAACCTAATAAAACCACAAAAGAAAAATACAGCGACGTCGGCCGCTTTTCTCATAAGCCCTTCATAAGAATAAGCACCTAAAAACATATTATTCCTGCGGCGGTTTAAGGACGCCGCGGTGCCGGGGACATTATAAATTCGTGGTACAGAGCTCTAGGACAATGGACGTATTATTCGAGAGCGACTCGCCCATTTGTTACCTTTATGAGTATCCTTGTTCAACCTTTTATCTCTTTTTATCGCGAGGGCAGCTCCTGGTAAGGATAATGTAAAAATTATGTGATAATAAAGTAACCTAAAACCCACTGCCACTTGCGCCAACGTGGCACCACTGCGTCACACCACTACATCATAAAATTACTATGAACCCACACATACTTCTCGTTATTACACAACTGCAAGACCGAAACGTACAATAATTCATACGTAAGTTATATTTCAATTTATGTAGTATTGTTTATTATACATCATTATAATATTTGAACATTACAATATCGAATCCACAAAAGATTAATATCTAAAACATATTAAAACACATGTCCTCAACGTAGACAACCACAAGCCATTTCATCAGCCCGTATACATTGTTACGTATTGTTTTAAAACTCGCTAACCATTTGGAATAGTTTATGACTTACTTTACAACTGACTACACGTTCAACAAACGACGATCGTCTTTTCTCGTTTGTTATCCGTCGGACTGTTTTATTATCACTTGCTGTGCGTGCAAGACGTGCATCTGGTTCCGATTAGCGTGCGTCCGCGTTGAAAAAACGTGCAATTTTATGGGTTCCCGCAATTACTTAACTGGGCGATGATTACAGGGTACTACGTGTCACTTATACCGCGTACTTCTGTGCTGCTGTCTGCTGGATACGAGTCTTGAACAGCAGCAGAGAAACGAGCGAGCTAGCGCCAGACTCTCAAAGCGTTTCGCTGAATGTTGGCGATAAAATAGGATGCTCATTGCTCAGACAAACTGCTACAAGTTGCGGTTGTGATGCATGATGGTAGCTGGTACAACAAGTGCGTGTAGTAGTGGTAATTGGTAATTTGAAGAAGATGCTTCTGTATGTGTACTTAACGTAATATAGTGGTAGAAGCATAGACTGGAATAGTGCGTAGAAGAGCATTGTTCATAGTGTAGTAGATGTTGGATAGCTTTAAATGTTCTTATGAGTTCTTTTAAGAATACATATAGTGTTTTGTATTGAAAAATTCTAATACAAAGTTTGAAATATTTGAAGTACAGTACAACTTCGATAGATCGGACACTCTCTAGTACGGACACTCCAGTAATCCGAACGCTCTTGTCAACCGGACATTTTGGAAATTTTACCTCCCTAGTTCGGACACAAAATATAATTTGCAGTTAAAACTAGGTAGAAAATACCAAAGTATTGTTTAACATTAATGTCTTACTGTAAAGCAACCGGATCACATAAATTGCCACTTAATATTAGCAATAGCGGCAAATCTAGAAGCTTTTAAATGCAGAATGAGCTCAATACCAGTTGTGTACAAGGCGTCTGATAAAGGACGGATGAGTAGAACATTGCTTACTGAATGTTTCGAAAAATATTTTAAGCCTGAAGTTAAGACATTTTTAACAGGGGTTAACAGGCCCCAAAAAGTTCTAATGTCGATGCTGCCAACGCGTTTTATTTGGGCATCAGGTGGTCTGCAGAAAACAATTTTCCCATGGAAATCCTGCTTCTCAAAAGGCCCAGAGAAAAATTTACTAATATAGCTGTATCCAAAAGAATATAAACAAAGATTGACACATTTTTAAAAAATAACTGAAATCTTTTGCCTATTTTATCCATTTATGTTCAGAATTTAGTTTTTAATTTTATGTTTTGGTTATATGTGACCTCGGATGCGAAAAGGGACCTATCGTGCGAAAATAACGTGCAGCATAACGGTACATATCGGAAGAGACCTTACGTGCGAAAATATTGTGCAAGATAACGTTACGACAGGTCCCTTTTTGCGTCCGGGCTCACATATATTCAAATATTCCCAGTTGTTTTCATCTTCATCATAAAAAATGACCCTTCCCAACAAAAGAAAAAAACCTCCAGTGATCCGGATACCTCAATAGTCCGGACATGGTCAGGAACGATATATGTCCGGATTAGCGAAGTTATACTGTAATACAAAGTTTCATTCAGAACTACATATTGTAGTTGATGTCTGTTTGATGTGATTTAATAATTTACTCTTTGTAACTAAATTTATCTTGAATCAAGCACTTAACTGAGAAAATCTTGTCTTGGCTGAAGTGGATAGTTATTTCGCGGATATGGAAATCAACCGTTGTTTTGATTCAAAGTAATTTGACTTGAACTGAACATTCTTTTCTCTGCGTGCATTCTGTCGACATCGTGTGTCGTCGATCGAGCGGCGTTTCCGCGATTTCTTTCAGCGGCGTTCAGCGCCATCTAGGTTCGAATTCGCGACGGGACGCGAAGCGATCATGTCGACTACGTCGCAATGCGACCCGTTTTAAATATAATCGTAACTACGCCGGCTGATCGCTGATAAACCTCCTAAAGCGGCGATTTATCGCCAGTCCGGGACGATTTAACGCCTGTGCGTCCTAGAAATTTGAATATCTCGCTTGGTACGGCCGACCAGTCAGTTGTTTGCAGACCCGGATTAAGGATTTTCACGGTCATGGAGTACTTACCTAATCGCATTTGGTAAAAAGTGTGTATAAACACCCAGATGGCCTTACAGATATCCCAATTACGTTGAAGTATTAGTAGGTATAAAAAAGGTGCTACAGAAAACTGTACTTTTAAAATTTACAAATTCAACGTTCAAAATACATGTTCTCCACATAATTTATAAAGAACTTTCAACCAAAACACAACAAGCAACATAATAAGTTGGTTAAAGTATAAAACAACTTGTTTCATAACTAGTTAAGAACTCTTTCCGATATGAAACAAGTCCATCATGAATTTTACATATAATTATTTTTAGTTTCCCGGAAGAAAATGGAAGTAGGTGCCTTCTTAACTAGGCGGGAATAAAAGTTTCCAACCCCTTATTAAACTTTACGTACAGGATTATCCTAAGTACGCTACAAACGCCATCCGCATAGTAATGCAGGACTTATTAATTAAGCCGGCAAAAGCGGATAGAGAGGCAAAGGAAAATGCGTAAGGTAAATATTTTCGCAGGATGTGAACCGAACCCAATGAAAATGTTTGATTTCAGCTTGAGTCAATCTATTTAACTGTTGATTAATACCCACATGATTAAATAAAATAGTGTGTCGAAAAAGGACAGAATAAACAAGTTCTAAATTAGCAATTTATGATCGTTCTAACTTACTTAATCCACAAGACACGTCACCCATAGAATTGACTCAAGACATGTAGATACACGCCGATACGGCTCTGCGGGGACAATCCCTCGTATTTTAATATTTAACGTCACAATACGCAAATAAGGTCCCGTGTATATGTAAATGTGACAAAAAAGAGAACAGAACTGGTCGTGCTGGTCGGCGTTCTCTCATGTAAGATTGGTGAGGACCATTGCAGGACGTCATGGCGTCCTTTGGATGATGCTGGGCGTACGTGTGACGAGGTGGGGAAGCGGGAAGAGAGGCGAGTGTGTTATGGGTGATGTATGTGACCGCCTGGTGTGGCACGAACATTAGTCATGCCATGGTAACGCTGGATAACAACTTACCATGACAGTTCAACTCAACTTCGATACATTCAAAGATACTCGGCGACCAGACTTGATGCGGCTGTGATTGAAATTGAAAACTTCGAGGAACTTGAAATTCCTCGAAAGTCTTAGGATAATTATACAAAAAACAATTTTTTAAACAAAGAATACTGCTTTTAATCTGTATTTTGAATCGATAAAAAGCCTTCGTCTTTTAAAAGCTAATTTTTTAGCAAAATTAGTAGATAACATAAAAAAATGAATACTTAAACCTGGCAACACAACAATCACTCCAAGGCAACAACAGCAACAAAAACTAACCAAAAAAAACTCTTAACGAGTGAAGTGTCGCGTGGGACGGCGCCACAATTTATTGCGGCGAATCGTGCGCTTAATTAACGAATTAATTAAGATTGATACGCGAAATTACAGGCTGCAATTCACGTCGATGGCCATTACCATCGACACTAGCTGCAGACGCGTCCGTCACTTTATTCTTATTATGTAAATATGCGGGACGGTGGAGGAGACGGCCGGCGTGGACAAGCACCGTAGCTGGGTTGGGTAACTGTTTTCTGAGTGACGGTTGTATTGATTCAAATCGGCGGCTGATGGATGCTTTGTGAACAGTTAAGTTGTGGCCTCCTTCACTTAATCGCTGCCATCTCGATGCTAAAGCTGACATACCATAAACAGCTTTCCTGCGAAAGAAAAGAAAAAAAGGCGGTTTGTGGAAGATGTTAACGGATTATAATACATGTCGTTGGATTTGCACATTTCAAAGAATCAAAATCAAACTAACAGTGACAATTTAATAGTTAAATTGAATAGTTGTTTATGATACTGTCATCTTATTTTGTGAGGAAGGGATTTATTTATGTCAAAATTTAAAATCTTCCTCTCTAATTGTAATGACACATTTATGTGTATCCATAATAACTGATTTATAACCCTATATTCTCATATTTGATAGTAAGAAGCACACTATTTGTTTGATGATCATAACGACACACCAATACATCGACCATATAAGAATTGCTGGTTTATAGATCGTATATTTCACTTACAAATACGCAATCAGTATTTATTAGTGCGTAATAACGACTTTTCCATCAACAATTTTATGGCTCTATCGGAAAGAAGTTCATACTTATAATAAAATCCTTCGATCAAGTAATGTCTTTTAATAAAATTTGATGTGCTGTTATCACACCACTTCGTCCACATAGCGTAATAAACATATCCCAGACAACAGGGAAAACGATAAATTAAAATTCCGAATCACCCAATTTCAGATAAAGTATGTGGGATACCTACATTACTTATATTACGGCGTGAAAACCAGATAAACAACATTTTATGTTATAAATTTGTATGTCAGCTTGGAGAGATATCTCTATATTTACAACATATTAGCGCCAGTAAGATCAGAGGAGAGTAATCGAAAGGACGATACAGTATAATGGTCGCGAATGTCCTCTCGCGGTTCATACGCGCACCTAACCGGTTCTACCGTAACCCATATCTCGTTAATGAAATGGTATTAATTAAACCAATTAAGGTCGTTTTTAGATCGTGTTTTCCGCGCGCTAATACGACCTTGTCGAAATTTAATTTGAAATGATTGAATGCCTTGACTTAACGCTGCTTGCGCTGCTTAACAGCCTTTTTTATCCAACTACAAATATTTTCAGTAATTAGATTATCTTGATTGTTCCTAGCCTGTCGTAATTAATTATTGTTAACCTCCTGCTATTCTTGTCAGTGAATACGTTAATAAATACGAATAAATGAATTAATTATCGTTTGGTGTTTTTCTCGAAACTTTCGGGTTGTTTAATTCAATTGTGTTATTTGCTGGATACTTGCTCACATGCAGATTTTGTGGGGAAATAGCCAAATGTTGTTTTCAAAAATGTTATTCCTCTACAAAACAAATAAATAGCGAATAAATTGCAATTGCGTGTTGGTATGTAGATCACGTACTTTTAAAACATCACGTATTGTGTTATGGTCCAGTCCGACTAAAAAAGTAAACAATTTCTGTTGGGGAGAATTTATTTTTGTTTTCGTGCATTTGTCAATGAAACACAACGAAAACAGGCATCGATTAGGTGCAAGGAAGACTATATAGGGTTAGAAATCGGGTTTTTTTAATGAACTTAAAGAAGTCCGAATCTAGGAGTTTCATGTTTACACATTTACCAAAAGAAAATCCGCTACGGACAAAGAATAGTTGATATAATAATACATTATTGAAACTCACCTTCTACGACCTAGGTAATAAGAACATAAACAAAGATGTTTTAAATTGACAGTCTATTGTCAACAATCAAATACAACTTATTTTAGTGATACTCTAGTAGAGTAGATATCTTTTCGTTTTTGTCAATGCTTTCAATTCCATTGAAAACTATAAACCACCAAAAACAAAACGCCAACTTTTTGATTTATCTTGCATAACTAGAAACTGAAAGTGGACACCTCTAGATTTACAGACACCTCTAGATTTACAGATACAGCAGCACTTTACAAAACTGAAAAAAATTTAACAAAATCAGTTAACAAATTATATAAATTTAAAGAATATACAAAAGTACTGCTTTCAAGCTGTACGATGAATCGATAAAAAACCACGATTCAGAATGATTGTGGAGTACATCAAACTCGTTCATTAGACTCTCAACATCGAGATATACACGACAAGATCCTTCCATTTTAAAATTTTCATTAAAAGGCTCGTTACGCTTTGTAAATGAAGACACTGTCACACCTTTCGAAAATATTCTAATCCTGTAACCTAGAACCCAATAACTCGCCTTTTTCTTTTGATAAACCTAAGTCTTTAATCAAATCATTCAGTTCGCACTGGTTTATAAGGTGAGGTGTTCCTAAAATTTCAAATGGTGTATCCTCACGACTTGCCTGATTTGACAGAGTGATTTCAGACACTGTCCAATCAGGCAAGTTTCTTCAAACATGCGAAATTTCTTCTGTGTCAAAAATCGAAGAAAATGAAGTGTATGGTGCATTTGGCAGTGGATAGTTCACTCCATGGGAGATACTTTATTTTAATTTATGCTTATCCTTCTTCGAATATCCGGAGACGCTTATCGTGCAAAAATAGCAATCATCTTCATGATTGGAAGGCTCTCGCTACAACACGGGAACTGCAAACGGCATTTTCTTTTGCTTCCCTTTCATCCACTTTAAAAGTCCGATCTAATAGGAAATACAGCATATATTAGCTGTCCATGGCTTTTCAAGAACTCCAATTTTAAATCTAAAATAGCAGCAGTAAGTTACAACATCTTCTTTGATCACTTCCCATATTTTAATAGAATGTCTTTATAACTTGACTTGATAAAACAACACAAAAAAAAACTTGCTGATTCGTAATATTTTGAACAATCTGTTATGAGAACGTTTGAGAATGTTAGGTCAACCAAAATATGTGATCCCTGTTCTAGTTGTATCCTTATTCCCTTGTGTAATTAATAAATAATATCAAAATTGTTAGTGAATTGTAATATAACTTTGTAGATCTAGCACCAAAACTAACACGAAATATGTCATATTGACAACATTTTGTAACGCTAATTTTGAGACCTTACCTTTTTAATACTGGTGAAAATACTAAGTTAATCGATCATTGGATCTCTCTCTCTCTTTAAGTAGCACTTCAAGCTTATTGGCCGTACTCAGCAGTTTCAAAATTTGCACATCAAACGCTCTTTTAAATCCTTTACGTAACGTTTACATCAAAAGAATTAATTAGTATTCACCAGAGCCTATCTATCAATCGACTTCCCGCCACGAAATCACTCGACTTTCACCACTTGATAATTATTTGTTTAGGGACATTAGATCGAAGATGATTATCTAATTAGCAGAGCAGGATTAACACATTTCAGCAGTATATATGCTAATCTCCTGGTCACGTCTTTGCCATCAGCAGTAATTATTGCGATAGGTCGAAGAAGATATTCCATTATACAATTTAGAAGACAAGTGGATAATTGGCAATAATTATTTCAGAACCACTTATATTATACGATATTTTATTATATACGACGTCGACAACATCCGTGGTAATCCAGTTTGATTATTATGTTGTCCACTTTCCTGCTTGTTTTTTATTAATGTAATAATTGGCGTTCGTCTCTTTCATAGACAAGTTCAAACTTCCGTTGCTTGAGGATTGTTAGAAGATTATAATAAATCTTGCCTTAGGTATGCGAACTGCGAAGTGATATATCAAAGACGAACGGATTAAATTGCCAGGCGATTATAGGAAGATAAAGCTAAGATTATCCTATAACCTGTTATAATATTTATTATTATTAATATCAGTTAATTTGTTTCAGATACTGTATGTACTAGATAAAGGTAAACAAAATCCCTTACATCTTAATAACTATAAAAATTATGCACGTTTAGTAAAATTTGTATATTAGCCACCACAACTTTTTTAACACATGTCCAGAATTTACTTAACATTACTATCGCGTTAACCCGCAGTTATCAGAATTATTCGACTTATTTAACCTCATCGTCACATTTTTCCTTTCCCGCACCGAGATAGCATTTATCTATTTAATATTTTAAATTCCACGATTCCATTCCACCGTTTATATGTGTACGCATTTGCTACCTAAAATAACAATCGTGGCAGACATTATTATGAAAAAACGTCTGCTGACTGCCCGTTTTACGGTGATGTATCTCTAGTTAGTCATGTCTGGTAAGCAAGAACCGCACACTTATAAAATGATATAAACGTGAACGGCTCGTAAACAATGTTGTGGGACGCCCCAGATTTACAAAATTTGTATTTTTCGAGGTTGTAAACAGACGCGTAAAAATTGTAACGAATGGCTTGTTTACCGCGGTAATGTGTTTAGATTTCGGTGTTTATATGGAACGTTAAGTGTACTGGATCGTCGTTGGATGAATCTGGGCGTGTTTAAGCCCCATTACCTTGCATAAGATTGAAGAGAGTAGAAAAACCGAAATCTAAAATAAAAAAAAGCTATTTATTAACTTGGCAACGGCAATTTATTAATTCCTTTATAAAGTATACACTGTTTTAGCTAACACATACGTTGTAGAATGCCTTATCTTTAAAAACAAGTAAAACTGAGTCAATAAGGACAGGAAGTAATCTTTTTTCAGATATAATTCCTTGAAAGAGTATAAGATAAAGTTATATTATGCTTAAGTTAGAATATGCTACATCATAACCTATTTTTTACTAGTTCTTCTACATTGGAAAGCTTTCATTGATATTTGTACCCATTGTACTTTCTTATTAAATAAATTGACATAATAATAATATGGTGTGGTAATTTTCTTATTAAGGTTTCGCGGGCACATTACTCTAGCATTATTTCGCGTTTAAGTTTTAGCGCCGAGTTAATTAAAATAGATTAGGGTTAGTACACCCATAAACATTATTTACGTATTTTACGGCCCCTGTTATTAATATTAATGGAGCACAGCATTAGCCTTTCCCACTTTTCGATACCAAAATAAATCATTCGCGCAGTCGGCTCCAGTTGTGACACACATTTTCGAATCTACCTTGTTTTAGATTTTAGATTTTTCGGTATCGACTAATATTTTAACATTTTGTTTTAGAACAAGTTACAAGAACAAAGAAGTTACTAAATTAAGTTACTAATTTTCTTATAACACTATAGAAATAATCTCAGACCTACGCTACGACCCAAATCTTGTTACGTATCCTTTTAAACGATGTATCCTTGACATTACTTGTATAATAAGGCATAATAACAATTCCAACTGAACAGAAGAACACAACAAACCTTTCCATACTATTATGATAAACAATCACAGCCAACTTTAAAGTGTCAACTTCCTTGCTGGTGCACGCCTCCAAAGCAACTTAAGCTATTAGTACGATAACCATAATGAGACACTATAGTAGGTACTAGTCCGTTTTTTATCGATGTTTATACCGGCGACATTTACCAGCCACACACTATTTGTGTGTACATGACCTCCTATTGTGTACCTATTAAATAACTTGGCAAGGAATTTTTTGCTCGTATTCGTTCATGTGGGCCTGTATGTGACACAGCGCCCATGACCATAGCGTGTGTATAGCGACGACGTGTGTGCAATGTGCACAAAGTTACGGCAAAGGCAACATCGTCACCTATATCTTTGTACATTGTTTTTGTAAAGCCCACTCAACGTATAAAGACGACTCGATGTAGAGGCGCACAGAAAACTCTTCATTCTTCATATTTCCTCCATATTGACAACTAGTACCCCAGAAGGATATAAGTAATATAATTAACAGGCAGTGACAGGGAGAACACCCTTAATAGGCTGAAATCCCTTTCTTAAAAAGAACAAGAGAACTAAGCTATGTCATTAATTTTATATCTAAAACTTCAGCTGACAACTCACAACAAAATGGTTAAACATACATCTACTATTAATCTCCAGCTCATAATGCAAACCTATAAAGACGACTCGATGTAGAGGCGCACAGAAAACTCTTCATTCTTCATATTTCCTCCATATTGACAACTAGTACCCCAGAAGGATATAAGTAATATAATTAACAGGCAGTGACAGGGAGAACACATTTAATAGGCTGAAATCCCTTTCTTAAAAAGAACAAGAGAACTAAGCTATGTCATTAATTTTATATGTAAAACTTCAGCTGACAACTCACAACAAAATGGTTAAACATACATCTACTATTAATCTCCAGCTCATAATGCAAACAAAAAAGGCAGAAGATAAAGCTGAGTCCACTGGGCAATCGTAGCACTGTGCCTTTATAAATTATCCAAGTCAAAGAGGTAAAATTTACCTTGGCTACTTGTTTTTAAATCACTGTCGCTGGGGCACAAAGAAATTATACCGGTCAGCGTGTGTAAAGAGACTTCCGCTGTTGTCGAGAATGCTGCCAGTGAACACATACACATACACACACACACACACACAAGCACAGAGAAACGAGCAGAAGTTATCCACGTTATCACACGGACAAACCGGCGAACCTGGTGCGGCAATTAATTAAATCCAACGCGCGAACAATTTACTTTATCATTTGTGGGCAAAGTGGATCGGAAAATTACCAACAGCTTCTTTCCTTTATCCTTCCTCGTACGTTTACAAATTACACACAATTACAGAAACTCGCCAGCACACGTCCCTCCGCTTTGCTCCTACCCATGATCTGTGCTCGCGTTGGTTGAGCGTAATGCAAACTTAACGTAGTCGCAACAAAAGAAAAGCTATTAAAAGGAGTAATGGACTGTATTAAGCCTTCAATTTACGCCGAAATCTCCTTCGCCACCGGTGCAGGACAAGCCCCAAGACCCAAGCACAGAGAGGTTCAAACGTAAATTGTTTTGTCTTAATGCGTAATTAAATTTTGAACGCGGCGCATTCACTGTTTAGTTATTCTTATTCTTTGGGTTCTATTATTCTTCGGTCGGACAAAACCGGTGCCACGGCCGCGCCGGCAAGAACTAAATAAATGAAGTTTTGTTTTTGTTCAATGGAGAAAAGCCATTTAGCACCGGTACAATAACGTGACCAAAAAGAGTATGGATGTAGTGTTCGGATTTGGACAAAGCGAACTGTTTCAGATTCAAACGTCCCATTTCCCGTGTAGGCATTGTTGTTCCGAAATGTTAATATGTGACGTGTACGTTTATTCAATAAAAATCACGGGTCTGATGATCTTTGAAATGGTGTTTGCAAGTAATTCTTCAAATGAAAAAAAAAGGAAATTTTGTGATATATTATTTTTTACCAAAGGGTAACTAAATAATTTAGCACGCCATTCGCGGAGAGAAAAGAAATGTAAAATCAAATAAATGTATATCTTTGAACATATTTCTTTCAAGGATTCTTTTATACCAAATGTTTTTAAATATTCTATTTAAAATTATTTAAAAGAGAAACATTACAGATTTGAATAAAAAGATTATGTGTTTGAATAAAAAAAGTGATTTCATTAAAAATTATTGCTATGTCTAATGGCGGGGAGATGGCGCTGACAGCCCCTACGCACGCCTTGGCCTTTTTTTGGGCTTTATATAGCTGAGCTACAGAACTCGAGTGGTATTCTGGTTAGTCTTCATTTGGGTATAAATCTGTAGTCTTTAAATCAATCAAAATTTGTAGTTTTTAAATCAACATTCGATTTTATTATGTCAAGTTCTAAATTGTCAAACAGTAAAGGATATTATATATTATTATATATTTTGTGATATATTATTTTTTACCAAAGGGTAACTAAATAATTTAGCACGCCATTCGCGGAGAGAAAAGAAATGTAAAATCAAATAAATGTATATCTTTGAACATATTTCTTTCAAGGATTCTTTTATACCAAATGTTTTTAAATATTCTATTTAAAATTATTTGGAAGAGAAACATTACAGATTTGAATAAAAATATTATGTGTTTGAATAAAAAAAGTGGTTTCATTAAAAATTATTGCTATGTCTAAGAGATGGCGCTGACAGGCCCTACGCACGCCTTGGCCTTTTTTGGGCTTTATATAGCTGAGCTACAGAACTCGAGTGGTATTCTGGTTAGTCTTCATTTGGATATAAATCTGTAGTCTTTAAATCAATCAAAATTTGTAGTTTTTAAATCAACATTCGATTTTATTATGTCAAGTTCTAAATTGTCAAACAGTAAAGGATATTATATATTATTATATATTTTGTGATATATTATTTTTTACCAAAGGGTAACTAAATAATTTAGCACGCCATTCGCGGAGAGAAAAGAAATGTAAAATCAAATAAATGTATATCTTTGAACATATTTCTTTCAAGGATTCTTTTATACCAAATGTTTTTAAATATTCTATTTAAAATTATTTGGAAGAGAAACATTACAGATTTGAATAAAAATATTATGTGTTTGAATAAAAAAAGTGGTTTCATTAAAAATTATTGCTATGTCTAATGGCGGGAGATGGCGCTGACAGGCCCTACGCACGCCTTGGCCTTTTTTTGGGCTTTATATAAGCTGAGCTACAGAACTCGAGTAGTATTCTGGTTAGTCTTCATTTGGGTATAAATCTGTAGTCTTTAAATCAATCAAAATTTGTAGTTTTTAAATCAACATTCGATTTTATTATGTCAAGTTCTAAATTGTCAAACAGTAAAGGATATTATATATTATTATATATTTTGTGATATATTATTTTTTACTAAAGGGTAACTAAATAATTTAGCACGCCATTCGCGGAGAGAAAAGAAATGTAAAATCAAATAAATGTATATCTTTGAACATATTTCTTTCAAGGATTCTTTTATACCAAATGTTTTTAAATATTCTATTTAAAATTATTTGGAAGAGAAACATTACAGATTTGAATAAAAATATTATGTGTTTGAATAAAAAAAGTGGTTTCATTAAAAATTATTGCTATGTCTAATGGCGGGAGATGGCGCTGACAGTCCCTACGCACGCCTTGGCCTTTTTTTGGGCTTTATATAAGCTGAGCTACAGAACTCGAGTGGTATTCTGGTTAGTCTTCATTTGGGTATAAATCTGTAGTCTTTAAATCAATCAAAATTTGTAGTTTTTAAATCAACATTCGATTTTATTAAGTCAAGTTCTAAATTGTCAAACAGTAAAGGAAGTTTTTTTTATTTAAAAAGAACTTAGAGTTCTTGTTATTGAATTTAAGTTAACTAACGTTCATACAAAAACGATAGCTTTGAATTTCATAAATTTGACCAAAGAAATAAATTCTTTGCGGCAACTAAAGCTTTCTTTGACTTGAAGCAAATTCGTTTCATTCAAATTTCTTTTCTCTGTGTGTTCTATGGTAAACTTCACCCAAATTTTGCATTAATTTCTCCCTTTCAATCTAACAAACCAATCTACTTTGTAATAAACCACAATTAGTAAGAACTGTCAATAGTTCACCCTACCAAAATGGCTGTCTTCCTTGATGAAATGTTTACACAATTGTCTTCATCCTGAAGTTCAGAGGTACACTAATTGCCTAACGAGTCAAACTACCTGTCACCGCGTACAACATAGCTTATCTAAACCAGACCTTTGCCGTATACCTAAACACACCCTAAACATTCCTCCCCTCGTCAAAGTCGTGGCGCCTCGTCGCCGTCCCTAGTTCAGCACCCCAAAAACGACTTCCAGATGATATTAATATTCATTCGGCGTCCTCCACAGTACAGAGAGCCGTGCTACTCGCACATCCCTCCCGCCATAGAGTCTTCGAGTTCGGGTTTGTATTTTTTAACTTATACACAATATTTTTTCATACTTCTCGGTCCGTGTGCTCTGCGAGGAGGCGGCGGAGGTCGGGGTCGGTTGGGAGCAGGGCGCGTTGAATACTCAATTTGAATTTTAAATTCATCTCCCGTCCGACTGATTCTTTTCTCTTCAGCGTTCGCGTTTTAACAACTCTCCGCGGTACTTTGGTTTCACGCTTCGACGAATTTCGACCCGTATCGAATTATCGGGAAATATTTCTTGAATCGCACCCTATATGAATGAAAATCTACAAAGCGGCGAACACTATTGTGTAATTGTAAAAGTTTTAGTAAGCACAAATATCATCTATCAATTAGATAGATCAAGATTTGTTCTTCTGTATTCAAACCAGAGTTTTAGAATATAATTAAGTCGTTTTTTTTTATGAGGTACCATTGCTTATTGCATAACATAAACTACAGGCACCAACTAATAGGCGTAATCGACATAAACTTTTACGACCATTTCTCAATTAGGATTCATAAATATTAGATATCTTTATTACGTATTGGAATGAATTTATGGGCAAAACAATGAGGCAACACGACGGAATATTTTAATGGTCTTAACGATCCCAGCGACCGACCAGTCCGTCCACGTCGGTCATTCGTCCTCGTTTAAAAATTATTTTATTCGTTCGAGTATGCAAATGCCGAAGTACTGAATTCGATTGACTTTTTACCTTAACGACATTACTTTAAATCACGTCCATAAATATCCGATTAACGTTTTAAACGTGGCGCAAAATAATCGCGAATTCAATCGTGCAGTGACAGCGTTGGTACCTCGCAGAGTCGGAGAGCGTCGCTTTTTCACTTCTCGTACATGCACTGAATAAATTTACGACCAATGCGATACCACGGGACGATTTTTAACACGCTAACTATTTAATAATAATTGAGTTAAGATTTTATTCAGTGTACGAATGAAATCTTCCTGAGGTTTTCTGTCCTTGATTAAATTTTTACATCCACCATCCACGTCTACTTGGTATAATCGCAAACTTCTAGTTACCTTAACCACCATAGTTTCTTTAAAAACGCACATTAAAGTATTCACTCTAAAATCGGATAATTTGAAAATACAGACCCTGATTCGGTTCCTTGTTATTAGAACGAGCGAACGAGCTTCTCGCACCATACCAACAAGAAGAGAATCTCCTAACCGGTTAGTTGCAGGTGGCGGCACCGCTGTACTATGACTTCCCAATTAAACCCGTGATTTATTATGTACGATTCAACAGAGAGAAACATCGCAACCATTTATCTGAACGCTAAACTACGAATTGTACCTTACCGCAAACCGATTAACCTGAACATCGGAACTCGCTAGCTTCGAAGGCTACGGCAACCTTCGCGATCCTAACGGGCCCTTTCACACGGTGCGTATGGTCGTGCGGTAACCGGCGTCGCACGGTATAAGGTTCGTTATGCCCGTTTGCACCGTTTGTGTTAAGAAAGGCTTAAGTATGAGATCGTACCTATGTCATCGATTTTGTTTGCACCGTCACATATCCATTACCTAACTACAGTTAAGAACGACCTAACTTAAGCCTAGAAAATCGACGGCTTAAAGCCAGCGTAAATATAAGCTTAGTTGTGATTGGTTGATTGTGGTATAGACACACATTGCACATGAAATGTCGTTTTAAGAAATGTCAAGACAGTACCTATATGTGTCAATTTATCATGTTATCAAGCGATTTTAGGAGTTTGTAATGTAAAATTACAGTTTTATTGTGTATTAGAAATAATGGTTTAATTTTGATCATAAATTCTTTTTTTTGTGCCGTAATTTTTGTAGTTATGAAAGTAATTCAAATTTGCCGCCACATTAACCTAATGAAAGTTTTGACAAGTGACGCAATACTGTTGATTTTAGAACCAAGTATTTCCAAATATAACTAGAACTTTACAGTGTTGCCAACGTCAGAAACCCTTAAGTAAGGCTTAAGTTAGGAAAGGCTGACATGCGAACGGTGCAAATGATGCCTGACTTAAGTTAGGCATAAAGATAAGCTGTTCTTAAATTTAAGTCGTTCTTAATAAATACGGTGCAAACGGGCATTAGAGCAGTAGAAAACGCAACGCTGCGGGAATCGTACGGATCAATCCGCACTGTGTGAAAAGCCCGAATAGCAAAACTCGAGTATTGACACATTATTCAAAATCGATAGCGCCGCTGATGCTTCGAGTAGGCGTCAGGAAATTAAGAAATGAGTGATGCTGTATTGAGGGATTTAATTAAATGTCTGGACTCACACGTGCGTCCAGGGCGGCGCGCGTTGGCGTGTGCGGTTACAAAACAATGGAAAGTCTTGCGACCACGATCGATTTGTGTAATTTCAATGTACCAGTTTTGGTTTCCGGGTTATTAAATCAACTGTTGCGCGCGGACTGCAGAAAACTGATGATTAATCCGGTCTAGAATTGCAGTTTAATTTAATAACTGTTTTGGCGCAAGAGCCTAGTAATAGAGTTATATTAGAGATGTGTTTATGGTTCTGCTAATGAAGTTGATAATGGTGATTCGATGAAGTTATTAATGTTGGATTCGTGCGAAGGAAATTAATTTGTGAATTAAGGGCTTATCAAATTTCCTTGCTGCAGGTTTTGTGGTCAGTCGTGTACAGAATGCAGTGGTAACGTTTAACGAAATGTTATTAAAAAGGATATTTTTTTGCTTGATATTTTTAGCACGAAAAAATATGCTCTAGGAACTGTATGTGGTGTGCTGAAGTTTCCGACTACGACATTGAAGAGTCTATCTAAATCTTCTGCAATCCTTCAGTTTCGTGAAACCACATGCACTCGTGAAGGCTCGACCTAATGTCAATAATGTTAAATCACTGGATTATAAGCTGTACATTTTTTATAAATTAACTAAATAAAATATGACATTTGGAAAGTCATATTTTCAGCGCTGAAAGCAGATTTTAGAAAATTACCACAACAACATCACATCAATTGTCTTTTCATCACAATATCTCGGTCAAATGTAAATTAATTCCGACCATTATATTTGAAATTTACAAATTGGAGTTTCTCTGCGTCTCATATAGCAAACAAGCGACAGATTCTCGCCGTCGGCGTCGGGACAATTATTTACGGCCCTACATTAGTGCGAGTCCTTCCACGTCGTCCGTTAGACGGTTTTTAACGCGTCGGTTAATTTATTATAATGTAATTAGGTGTCGGCGCCGTAAACTCTTTATTTTTATCACCGTTAATCTCGAATCTACAAATATAATTAACGCTGATGTAGGCTCTTTGTTCGAAATAGAACCGCAGTGCAAACACACCACAGAAGCGTCGCAGTTAAGCTCAGAGCGCGTTGCTTCTTTGCTGTAGCCCGAGTTTTATTTGGCATCGTACGGCGTTAAACAAAGACGCCTTGAGAGACTATTTTCATTATTATGACGCGTTCCAATTAATATCTTAGCACGTAACACTTCCGAAAAGAATTTTTCGATGATTTAATTGTTTGTAAATATTGTTGAATGAAATTGAATGGTCTGTCTGTTCAGACAACATAAAAGTTTAGTTTTTTTTATTGTTACTTTATATTTTACATTATATTTCGGATTACAGTGGATTGTTATCATCCTATGACCAACCGATTCTATCTGCATGCTGGTAGAGGGTCATTTACCCACTTATTTTACAACCTATTTCAATTATGCGAATCCAATGACACCGATAAGGGCGCGCCAGCATCATGCCGTGATTTATGTCTCAACGCACACCCCATCAATAAATATAATCACTTAACCTCTAACGACAAAGGTCTAGCAAAGTTGTATTGCAATCTGCAGACTTTGCCGACTGATCCTCGGCACCGATGTTAAGTGAGCTCGTAAATTTACCTTTGTCGAACGTTGTTGTATCCGTGTTAGGCTATAGCCATCTCTGGTCTGGGATTGGTCCATTAAGTAGACTATTTACGATAAATATATGCAAATACCATAATACCGGCAATTACCATAAACATACGGTGCCGAATTTATTGGTAAATTGGCAAATGTAAATTTCAATATCGTTAAACGTAATGTTTTGAGTTAAGGAGGGCCTACTGCGCGGTTATGTGCAGGTGAACTGTGCCCTTGAGGCGTAAAGAGTTTTCAGATTTACCGGTTTTAATAGGTTACAATACTCCTGTTAGATTGACATAATTTCTATAAGATATGAATTGGAATATCGATATGGCATCTACAGCTGTTTTGCAATTGGCTCTGCTCGTAATTTTGCGTAAAATGATAGTATGTAGTAATTATAATAAACTATGTATATGTGCAATGTTCAATACAAGATAAAAGGTTATCAAATCACAATATTTAGGATGTTCGATGTTAGGATAGCAGTTGTTGCAGTTTTCACAGTTATTTTAAGTATCGCTGTATCTGTAAATTTGTAGGAGGTCAAAATGGCGGGAACCACCACGACTCCCTAACATGGTAGCATTTGGCCAAGCGCGGTATAAGGGCTTTAATTACTGGTCAACATTCTAATTCATCAAATCTCTTCCAATTTATTCGAAGGCAAAACTAACTGGGTTCTTTTTCTTGAACCTTGTGAACACATTTTCTGACTACTAACTGACGCGTTTAAGTATTTAACATTTAATAAGGGCTGATAAAGCAAGACTACTCAAATGAAACGAAACACTTATCAAAACAATAACATCTATTAACAATAATAATCAACAATCCCGTTTGATAGGTTACATAGAAAAATGAATGAAGCTTTGAACATATTGACGTTTAAATTAAACCTAGGAGTTGATTTAGACAGACACACTTTTAGCAGAAATATGAATAATTTAATTTACAATGAAATGCGAGACGAGTTGAAAAGACTTACCAGGGATAAACTTAAGCGCCTAAGAACGCTCCACAAAAACGTGTACTTTACATGACGGTGGTTGAAATGAGAAGAGCGAGATCTGTTCGTTTGCATCCCTCGACCCCAAAGGAAGCCGGAAGTATTTCTTCTTAGCCAATGACAACTCTTCAATTTTAAACTTATAACACGCGGTCAAATCCTAAACCAGATGTTCAACCCTAGCAAAAACGTTTGACATTCCCGAATGTTCTTACAAATATCTCGCTTAATTTGATCATATCTTAATAAATAAATAATGGGTTTCCGACCCATTACAAATTTAGACCTGTTACAATAAATCCACTTTCAGTTTCTAGTTATGTAAGGCAAATATAATCCGGAACAAATATTTTTTTGTTGTATCAGAAAGTTGGAAATTTGTTTCGTTGTGTTATCAAGAATGTCTATACTCCGCAGAACCACAACAATCAAAGATTTAGTCCGCGAACAACAACAGAATAATTTATGATATGTTGCTTGCTGTCTTGTAAAGGTTTGTTCGGTTCAACCAGTTTTCCCTTAGCATAATATCATTATTACGAACCAGTTTCGCAAAAGTGACAAATTTCAGCAGTAAATTAAGAGCGAAATTGCTCGCGCTTGAACCAGCTTGACCATTATCTCTGGGATGGAGCAGTTTATAAATTTACATAAGTGCGCGGGAGGCCATAATTTCTTGCGGTGGGACAAACATTTTTGCAGGGCGCGACCGAGTCGTGTAAGAAAACGCTTGCCTGCTTGCTCGCGTGCAAATAAAACAAGACACATTACTATGCAAATAAGTGGTTGGTTGGGGCGGTATTCTCGAATCTCTGACTGAAGATACGTCGACGGAATCAACAATCTATCTCTTTCTACCTTATACTAATAGAAGAAGAGAGATTGTTTGTTCCGCATTCGGATTACCTAATTCGCATGGTTTTTGAGAATAAGGACCCAGGTTGGTGGCTTGTAAAGATGAGTGTAAGAGAGATGAAAAGAACTGTGATTTATGATGGGGGACGGTTGGCGGAATCCGTAATTCGAACGGTCGTATCTCGCGGCGCAACACTCAAAACTATATATAAGTATGTCTATTTAATAATGCGAAATCCAAGACGGGACCGAATGCCACCCGCGGTGCTCGCAAAATTTATTTTCGGCACCGCGGGTGCTGCCGCGACGTGAGCAAAAAGGCGAGATGAACAAGTGCGACGCGGTATCGAATCTTGTTACAAAACGAAAGAGATGATAACGAACGAAATGCAAAACACTGCCGTAGTCGAAGGAAGGTGTCAGGATATGCAGGATTTTTATAACTCAATGTTTATTGTACGTAATCAGGACCAACTTCTGTTTCTTCTTTTCTTTCATTGGTGAAGAAGTCTATTTCTGAGAGGTACATGTGTAATGGGTCGGAAACCCATTATTTATTTATTAAGATATGATCAAATTAAGCGAGATATTTGTAACAACATTCGGGAATGTCAAAGGTTTTTTGCTAGGGTTGAACATCTGGTTTAGGATTTGACCGCGTGTTATAAGTTTAAAATTGAAGAGCTGTCATTGGCTAAGAAGAAATGCTTCCGGCTTCCTTTGGGGTCGAGGGATGCAAACGAACAGATCTCGCTTCTTCTCATTTTCAACCACCGTCATGTAAAGTACACGTTTTTGTGGAGCGTTCTTAGGCGCTTAAGTTTATCCCTGGTAAGTCTTTTCAACTCGTCTCGCATTTCATTGTAAATTAAATTATTCATATTTCTGCTAAAAGTGTGTCTGTCTAAATCAACTCCTAGGTTTAATTTAAACGTCAATATGTTCAAAGCTTCATTCATTTTTCTATGTAACCTATTAAACGGGATTGTTGATTATTTTGTTAATAGATGTTATTGTTTTGATAAGTGTTTCGTTTCATTTGAGTAGTCTTGCTTTATCAGCCCTTATTAAATGTTAAATACTTAAACGCGTCAGTTAGTAGTCAGAAAATGTGTTCACAAGGTTCAAGAAAAAGAACCCAGTTAGTTTTGCCTTCGAATAAATTGGAAGTGATTTGATGAATTAAAATTTTGACCAGTAATTAAAGCCCTTAAACCGCGCTTGGCCAAATGCTACCATGTAAGGGAGTCGTGGTGGTTCCCGCCATTTTGACCTCCTACACATGGCTAAAGAGGAATGTCTTGAACACTTTCTTAAACAGGTGGCCACCAATATATTTTTGTGACAATATATTGACTTTGACAAACAATATACGAACACTCAATATCATCAAACTTATATAGCGGTATTATGTGACAAAAGACGCGAGAAACTGTTAGCGCCATCTGTAAAGTAATTGCTACTTTCTATGTATCTCTCAGAGTAAGAATCTTGGGTCAAGAAAGTGTTTTTTTTTTATTGAAGAATAACTTTTTCTTAGTCAGAGAAAAATATGCTTGACATAATCACACTAAATTCTTAAATCGAAAGAATAACTAACCGTTGAAACAACTATATAACTCTTCATGCTACAGTATATACGCAAGAATAATGTTTCTTGATAACCAAGAATAGAGTTCCCTCTGTATAAGCATGGAAGAAATACAATTCATTTCATTCAACACGATCAATATCTCGTCACACGTTCTTATAAAATTCCATCGACTAACAGAAACTAATTCCAGCGCTCTTCGTTCCACGAAACGGAGAGACACAAACGGCACATCACTCCTGAACAAAAATAAAAATTAAATGTAGCAGTGAAGAGCATTTCAACACAGATTTCAACAACCGGTAGGGTTGACACTCGAGGTTACGCTCTCATGAACGCGATCTGCTTTTCAAATTATAAAATACGAAGACAGAGTGAAGCGGCGGACAAGGAGTTAAATAAAAATCACGGTTGAGCACGGCAAATACACTAGTGAATAAATAATGAATGGGGCCGTGAACTAGATGTAACGAGATTCTATTTAAAGGAATAAAATTTGTTTAACGGAGTGGTTTCTCATTGTGGTGCACATTTTCAATTACCGTCACTCACAACGGTCTATGGGTGTTCTATTAACTGGGCTTGGTGTGACTAGCCATGGACCGCAGCTAACTTCTCGAGTTATTCTATGGTTATTATTGGTTTTATTGATTGGTTTTGGCCTTGATCACATTTATGTCAATATTTTGTTGTATGAAATGTAAAATATTGAATGAAACGAATAGAATGAAAAGAATCTTCGAAAATTCTGTATTTAAAACAGTCTATTTTCCTTATGCCTTTTTGAAAGGATGTAAAAATTATTTTATCTTGAAAAATAATGTATATTGCAAGTAAGTACTAAATAACTAGAATCACTTTTAACGATTACCAATACCCACTGGTATACGGAATAAATGTTCTCTACAACAAACGTAATTGTGACAAACAACTTAATAAACGGGACGCATTCGCCTTACGGTCAGAAATCCCTTATATGGTAAATCCGCGCGATAAATAATCAATTCTAACAAAACGTCCGACACTAACGACTCGTCAGTATTGGGAATGGCCGATAACGAACTTCCAAACTTAATTGGTTACGTTCGTTCCTCTAAATTTATACTTTCAGTTGATCGAGCGTGTACGTTTGTACCCACATGTCCCCTATAAATTGCCGTTGAGTTATCGCCTTCACGTTGAAAATACAAATTTTCAGATAATAGTCGCGCCGGTCATTCAGTTCGGGAATCCCACGTACGGGAATAAAGACAACAAGCGCTTCTTGCATACTAATGCCGGTCGAAAAGAAAATCCTCATTTACCATGTCGATAATTGTTTCCTCTATCGTCGTACAAATTGACTTCGGAAAGCATTTGCATGAGCGGCATTCTAAGCGGACCTGTTTTGTTTTAAGAAGTTTAAAGAGTGATACAATCGGAGTATAGAGGACGCTCTAGCTAACGGAAACAGTAATATACCCTATTTTCTTTCGTCTTGCTGCTTTTAATTTTTAGTCTATACTGTTTCTGGAATCAAAACATCCCAGCCTGGTGCCTTCGACAGTGAAACTTCCTCATTCATTCATTCAGGACATACACGAGTATTCCTGGAAATAACCGGATGCGCACATACGTTTTGTCAAACGGCTCCAGCACCACCCTCCTCCGCTAAAAGATGTTTACCATACCCGCTGCGACTTTGGCATATTTCATGATGCGACCGACCACCATCACGAAACGACCCCACAAGAGTAAATAAATAAGTTCTCAAAATTGGGAGAGTCACGACGGGGGTACGTTTTTACCTTTTTCTCTATCCCTCTCTCTGTCTATTCAAGGGTGCCCCTGTGCACCCTTGAGACCTACGACCTCACGGCGTGATAATTTATGAATTTCAGGGACGGATATTTACAAGCATCTGTCATTCCGTTGACAAGTTGACGTAACATTTAAGCAAACTTACGGGGCCCTCTCCGGCGACAGTCTCATTGTTACACGGTCGGGGTTTTGTCGGGCTTTTTTCAAATTCGATAAAGAGCCTCGGAGACAATTGGTACATATTCTATGGATATGTGTGTTGGGGGGTCACGCGGGTTTCCGCCTATTTGGAGAGCTGTTGGTCGCACATGTGGCAGATGAGAGATCTGCGTGAAATGAGCCTTTCTTGCGATGACCTAAATAGCGGTTTTCACAGTTTAGCACTGAAAGCTGTGTGGTCCAGATAGGGACTGAATTTACATTGATTATTTCTTCAAAAAATTGTAGATAGATGCTTCAAAATTCTTCGTAGTTAATACCATTATTAAAATAACCACTACCCAAATACTACGGTGTGTATTTGGTTGTCTATCGATACCATCTATCTCAGACATACGCCTACGGTCCAAATCGTATTTCCCACCTTTTCAGCGACGTATCATTGGCGTTCCTGGCAGGATAGACTATACAAACAACAATTTCATCTTATGCGACTTCGAACATCGGCTCGTTTTCGTGAAAAATCAATTGGAAAAAGACAATTGGTACATATTCTATGTGTATTTGTGGTGGGGGGTCACGCTGTTTTCCCCCTATTTGGAGAGCTGTTGGTTGCACATGTGGCAGATGAGAGATCTGCGTGAAATGAGCCTTTCTTGCGATGACCTAAATGGCGGTTTTCACAGTTTAGCACTAAAAGCTGTGTGGTCCAGATAGGGACTGAATTGACATTGATTATTTCTTCAAAAAATTGTAGATAGATGCTTCAAAATTCTTCGTAGTTAATACCATTGTTAAAATAACCACTACACAAATACTACGGTGTGTATTTGGTTGTCTATCGATACCATCTATCTCAGACCTACGCCTACGGTCCAAATCGTATTTCCCACCTTTTCAGCGACGTATCATTGACGTTCCTGGTAGGATAGGCTATACAAACAACAATTTCATCTTATGCGACTTCGAACATCGGCTCGTTTCCGTGAAAAATCAATTGGAAAAAGACAATTGGTACATATTCTATGGGTATTTGTGTTGGGTGGTCACGCGGTTTTCCGCCTATTTGGAGAGCTGTTGGTCGTACATGTGGCAGATAAGAGATCTGCGTGAAATGAGCCTTTCTTGCGATGACCTAAATAACGGTTTTCACAGTTTAGCACTGAAAGCTGTGTGGTCCAGATAGGGACTGAATTTACATTGATTATTTCTTCAAAAAATTGTAGATAGATGCTTCAAAATTCTTCGTAGTTAATACCATTGTTAAAATAACCACTACCCAAATACTACGGTGTGTATTTGGTTGTCTATCGATACCATCTATCTCAGACCTACGCCTACGGTCCAAATCGTATTTCCCACCTTTTCAGCGACGTATCATTGACGTTCCTGGTAGGATAGGCTATACAAACAACAATTTCATCTTATGCGACTTCGAACATCGGCTCGTTTCCGTGAAAAATCAATTGGAAAAAGTCCATCGAAACCAACACCATCAGCAGTAAGCAGCCCTAGGTGTTGTTGATCCCCGGACCGTGTCGTTTGTTATTTCAGATCGAGTGACACCTATCAATGTTTAATTACATTCTGCATGACCGGCAGCGCGCTAGAGGGACGGAGAGAGGTTGATGTTATTTCTTGGGCAGCGCGCCGTATCAAAATAAATTAAACGAAAAATCCAATCGCGTCGTGTGCTATTCAAATATCAATCACGGGGACGCGCGTTTCGAATCAACCGATATTATTCGGTTTGCATTATTACTGGTGATGCCGGTACGCGCGGGTGGTGAAGTGAAACCAATGTTTTAAGTGTGCTTGAGCTATGTGGAACAGTGCGAGCTTCAGTACCGATCGTCAAGTGATGACACAATCGCAACGAGCGACGCGACGGTACGCGTGATATTTGCATGTCGAGTAATTCACTGTTCATCGGAATAATTTACCTATGTGTACGCGCATCCACTTTATCGAGGGTTGCTGCAAAGCGCACTTAAATCGCGACTGATATGATTGGACTCCCTGTTTGCTGCACGCTATCAAGTATGATGTTTTGTTGCCTGAATTCCGTAATGTTTGACAACACCTCTGAAAGAGAACATTAGTCAGTTGTTCACAGTTGATGTTCTGAATTCCCCAATTCGATTTGATTGTTTTTTTATGTAGTTATATGGTGTGGGGATTTTGTTTAAAGTTCTCTGTTTTGGCTCAATTTTTTCTGCGCATTGGATTGCCGACACGTTTTGAGGTCCCCTGAATCCATTGCAATGATTTCTGGGAAATGTATGAATGTCTGCGAACGCGATACCGACCAAACGGTACATCCAATCAGGCTGAAATTTGGCGTTGTTGTTAATGAAAGTCTGGTAGTGGCAAACTGATACCAGCTCACCCACGAATGAATTTATATAAGTACACCAATTTAGAGATCAGTGGGATTGAGCTATGGGCGTTTATAGTAGTAGTAATTTGGCAGTATTCGTTCACACAGCAAAAAAATACTTTACTGAAAGCAACGTGCTTTCATCGAAATAATTTACTTGTTTGCTAGAGCCGTAACTAAATATTTACTCAGGTTGAGAATCGAGCGAAATTCTTGATGTGGAAATATAATTTTCTGCGAAAATCTGTGAAAATATTTTTTTGAAATGAGGGCAGATGTTATTTATTCAACATTACAACAAAGTACATACAACATATTGTATGTACTTGAAATTGGAAATATGTACTTGGGATAATGACGTTTATTTTCTTGAATAGAGTTATAATGTAGATGATTTATTACATAAATACTTACAGAAATACATCATAATATAATATTAAAACAAAAATTAAACCAGTATTGATACATTAAACCTTAATCAAATAAAAAGGCTTAAAATGTTGGTATTTTAATATTACTTCAAATGGATTGAAAAATGTAAAACGTATACCTTTACCTAATTTTATATATTTTGTTATGCAGAAAACAAAATATGAAGTGCGCCATCAGGAAACGGGATACCTTACCAAATGGTTTTATTATGGTAATAAGGCCGACAGCAGGAAATTAGTGTTTATTATGTTTTGGCAGGGCCAAATTTATGCATAGCATACAATTCCCATTCTGCGGCGCGATCGGACGGGAGAGGGAAGTTTATCAAATTAATTGTTACGCCTCTGGCATATAAATACATTTGTCGTCGTGCACACACACACGAAATCACCGCGTAACTTTTTACAGTAGTCGATGGGCCTGTTGTAACGTTTACGGCATTTTTACAGCTAGTTTAAAAGGTTTATTACGTTACTTCGGTCGTTACAGATTATAAATATGACCTTTTACAGGCTATAAAAGGAGACGTTAAATTATTGCATTGTTCAAGGGGTTGATTGACGGATGTTAGGGAGAAATTATATTAAAATGATATAAAACGTGCTTCTGGTTTTGAAGTATAGATTATTGTTTTTTTTTTATATTGGAAACCATTTTTTAGGGACCTAATACTGAAAGCTAAAGTTTTACATCTAAATTTCTTACACAAAAGCGTTGATTTGGGTACAAAACTCTGTATAATTTCGTTTCAGAACCATGTACACTCCAATACACCAACTGCATACATATATAACAGCGTTGCATTTAGAATGTTGAATGTATAAAACAATGAAACAACACAAACTAACCTACAATCGGTTATAGAGCAACATCGTAAATACACAATTTTCAAGTTAAAGGCAAGCACGTACCGAATACATTGTCGCCACTAAAACCGGCACTTTGAAGTCCGTACACTCTCCACTAGGTTCTAACGAACCGCGTAAAAGAAATCCATTATCACACATAAGACAACGCTTGTTGGAATAACGTGATGATGTAACAGCAATGAGGTTGGAATGTTAACCAATGGCCGACATTGCATTACAATAGAACCAACTTTGTCAGTTGAAGTTAGATAGTTTCTATCAGGCAGTCATTCTTCATTATGTTCGACAATATTAGTCTTTATTGTTTATTTTAGTCTCTCATTCAAATACTTTCATATAGCAGAATAATGAAGATAACATCAAAATAAATTTAACTGTATATAAGATAATAAATATTCAAATTAATATTATAAGAAACAACTTTTTGTACACTTGCTTCCAACCTTCGTAAATTGATTTAATTATGCTTCTAATTAAGTCAGATTGTAGCAATAACAGATATCTATATTACCGATAGTAATTATAACTGTGTCCTTACTTATAAACCGACTCGTTCCTTACAATAAAGACTTATCTAATTGCTAGTTGTACACTGTAATTAACAAAAAGCGTCGTTGCGCGCTTGTATGTTTGCGCGTGTAATGTATGCAGGATCTCACGTTTTTCTCATTGATGATGGCGTGCGTTTGCGTTGAGGAACCATGACAAATATGCGGGACTATTTAAATAGTCAACTTGCAACTTTCAACAAAAGGACATAAAGGGGCTACGAGACGCGGAACGGTGTGCGTAGAAACCGCAGTTCTTTGCTCTGAATAGATTTGCAATGCGTGCTTTGGCAGCCATTTGACACGGGTTATAGCCGGTTTACCGCAGGAAAAAATTGTTTCGTCGTATTGTACCTACGTGTCGGTAGTTCTTCCGTGTCCACACTATATAATCCAGGGGTATAGGTTGGTAAGATTTTGTCGTACGGAAGATATATTTCTATCTAAATCTGTTAAATTTTTGATAATTTTGCACGTAAAAGAAGAATTTTGCCAAGTTTGTTTCTTCTTCATTATATATTCTTCGATCTTACTTCTGATACGTTACAATCAAAACAATAATTAACGCGTTCATTATATTTCTCCATTAACAAACTATTATTTCTTGTTAATACACCGCGAAGGGAGCGTCACAAGCACATTTTTCTTCCCGACAGACACTCATAACACCTAAATGTTATGACAATTCTATTATTTTCCGTGTAACAAAAGAAAAGGACACTCCGTAGGGAGTCCGGACTAGTCCGGCAGAGTCTCTATTGTCCGATTTATGGCCAGTTGAAGAGTGGGAGGGGCAGGGGCCGGCTACGAGGTGGTCGACTGACCCTCCGTTTACCATAGGTGGCTACTGTACATAAAGGCTGCCTGGGGCAAGGCACAAAATCGTTTTCACTTAGCTTAGGCGGCTCCAGTGCCGGACCTAAATCGTTTTATTGACTTTGAGATGGCTGAATGTGAGCATCAAACAATGAGGTTGTCATTATCGACTAAAATGTTTTTGAAAAGCAAGTACACAAAATAATTTTTGCACAATGATGTTGTGAAGTTTAATTTTGTTTAAAAGTACGAGGATATTAAAACTAAAGCATTGTGGTTTTGATATATTTTGAACAGTTCGTTCTTGGTTAAATATTGAATCTGCTTTTGAACGCAGGGCATGGTGAATTGTACGATGTTTTCAGAAAATCCTTGCACACCATTATTTAAAGAAATAGTAATAAACATATTATTGTTATCCGATTCTCGGAAAAACTGTACACAATACAAAAACGCAATCTTCGCAGTGAAATTCTACAGAAATTCCGTTAAAAATGATAAATATGTTTGATTTTAATTTTGGGAATGTATGGTTGTTGTCATCTACATTGAAAACAATACTATTTATGTTTGGCTTATTGAAAAATAAGAATAAAATGGCTTGCTAAAATTATTTGAATTGCAACGTTAAACAAAACAAAAATGTATTAGAAATAAATTCTAATAAAATCTGTTTGTCAAAGAAGTACATCATTTTGTTTCGTAATGTGTAATTTCTAGTTTGAAAAATCGTCAACCAAATTCTCAAAATAATACAGCTATAACTAATAGTCATAAACAAATTCATCAGTAAAAACTGTGTATGAAGTTCTCACCCATTTCATGATATGATCAAACTATAGCTAAAGCTATAGCAATATTTTCATATACACAGTGTATTTCATACACACTAGAGATGGGCTTATTAGTTCTTTTTAATGAACTAGTTCTTCCGGATTAGTTCACAAAAAGGAACTAGTTCAAAGAACTAGTTCTGAAGAACTACTTTGATCCTGAGACATACTACTTCGATAAACGTGTCTTTGTGTGTTCTAGCACGTTTATATCTCGTTCCAAACGAAACTAGGATCTAGTTTGGACAGAATCGATGTCTGCCTTCCCACTTTGTCTTTTTCTTGAAGAATCGCTATTTGGTTTTGAAAATAAATAATTATTTATAATTATATTGATCGAAGAATCGTTGTCTTATTTTATTTAGGTATATTTCTTAAATATTTATTTAATAAGGCATAAAAGGCATATTGTTGCACGTATTTTAGCTTTATTCATACTGCAATTTTAGGTGGAATTGGGGTATTATTTATAAATTATAGTATAGCATATACTGGCGAAACTACTATTAACAGTGTAATCCATTATGCAATAGGAAAAAAAACTATACTCTAATTATATTTTTGACATCCGCCGTTAGGTAAAGAAACACCTGGCGGGCAGGGTGCTATGTCGCTCGTTTGATGTCGCCACAACTCGCTGAATGGGATATGTTTCACCAAAGCAGGACTTTCGAACTAGATTTCATGTCCCTACAAGTCGTTCACTGAATGAGATATGCATAGAGATATGTTTTAGCAAAGCAGGTCTTTTGCGAACTAGTTCTTTTTGTTTTAAAGAACTAGTTCCTTTGTTCTAAGCCGGGAGCCATTCTCTCGGACTAGTTCGTTCACGAACTACCCACCTCTAATACACACTACTACACTTTATGGCAGTACTAAGTCCTCTCCTGAGTCCTGGCCATGTCCTGACCCTCTCGTATCCATATAGTCTCCTCGTAAGACAGGTCTGGTCGAAGAATAAGAGGTGAACAACACGCGTCCGTACGTCTTCATAAAGATTCCAGTTCGCGCGACCAACCATCTTTCCCATCCCATAGCATCGGTGGACGAGGCGTAAAAAATTCCACGTCAAACATACTCCCCATTAATTTGTCACGAGAAAGAAGCGACCCTACCTGAGTTCTCCGCTCGCGCTCACTTGTTTGTTTTGGGGAGACCGTTTTAAACCAAAATTAATAACCACCAACAACAACAGAGTAAATAAAGTGCGACCACAGGGTCCACAGGTTGGTCTACCTGATGCCAGGGATGAAATTCTTGAATCGGTGACTCGGAATCCGTAGACGGAATCTAGCAGTGTGTCTCTTTCTGTCTCAGGGTAATAGAAGAAGAGAGATGGATGATTCCGCATACGGATTAATCCGAATGGTGTCGGGAATAAGTAACCAGGTCGGCTGTGCCTTCTAATTATCAAAACCACCTTCGAGTACGTAATAATTGTGACGTCGTCTCCTAACGAGCGTTATTTATGTTGAGAAGACGCGATGACTCCGCGTTCCTTTCCTTCCTTTGCACGCCTAGGACGCGAGTTATCACCGAGTGAATTTTTTGTTAACTCGAGTATAATCATCGTTGAGATACGAAAACGTGTTTACCTCCCGTGGAGGCCGGGCTTAATTAATAATAACATGAGCATAATTAAGATGGCTTTTATTTATGTTGTTCCCTTTGGAAAGGTTCAATTCTACGGACTGCGTTATTACATATTGTACAGAAGATGGTTATGGACTCAAGTCTCTAATATTCAACTAAATGATTTCTTATTATCATTCAATTATGTTGTTTTCCGTGCAATGATCGAAATCTCAGGTATAAAATTCCTAGAAATTGTATTTACGAGCACGAAACGATAATTTTTATTGCTTGTTTATGGGTTTTTGTGGAAGACAGCTGTGCAACTAGCCGATTATTTTGGCTACCGTTGTATTTTACAACGGAGGCATAAAACAATTTGATTTATAACTGTAACCTAATATTCCTGTTAAAACTGACCTTGTGCTGCGACTTGGGAAACGTGAGATGCCGCAACAATATTATTGTTTTTATGTATTATTTTATTAGTTAATTAAATTAAGAATTTGTGGGTTTTTGATCGATATCTTGTTGTTGGATATATTACGATTTGAGGCGGGGTTGTTATGTTTTATATATGCTAGTCATGCTTAAAACGGAATGTTTATTAATGACTTTGTTTTGTACTGAAGCGTGATTTGCAAGTCACAAATGCTGTGTCGTTTAAAATAACATATTTTTTTCAAATAATTGTGTTTGTTTTGCATAAAATTATGTTTTGGTCTTTTTTTTTCTTTGGTGAGTAACGATGTAACTGTCGTATTCTCATCTCTTGTATTGTTGACACCGGTTGCCATGAAGACCCAACAAAACCTCTGCAAATCATGAGAAAAACTTTATTGAGGCTACGTCAAGCCAATGTAAGACGTCAATAATACTTTTGAATTTGTGTTTATATACCTCCAGATCAAAACATTATATTCTTGTTTAATGTTGCAAATAAAGTGCATGGCTAACTCCTGAGACCATGTCACGAGGGAACAAAAAAGGGTAGTCAGTACAATCACGTAACCAAATACAGCCATAAATCGTTCATCGGTTATATTTTCCAGAAGAGTGCGTATAGTCGAAGCGTATCGCGGTAAACGGCCCTAAACGGGTATCTAGTGGCGCGGCCCTTGAGTAATTTAGGGTTGGTCGTAAAACGGACCTCTATTACTCGGATGGTCCTATTCACTCGCACACTCATAAATTTTAATAAATCTGCCACATTACACCGTATTATGTAGGTGGAAGGAGGCCGAGGTTGCAATCTAGAACTCGTCTTTTTCCCTTATAACGTGTACGTCTCTCGCTAGGATTTTCCACTCCCGCACCAACCCCCCGACGCCGCGCCGCCACCCTGCGCCGCCGCCCGAAACAATTGCCGAAGGTGTCGCATTGCCACCATTACGCCTTGGTAACTTTCTTTTTTAATCTCGGCTCCGGCTTTCATAACAGTTGGCAACTTTGCGAGCAATATGTACCCTCGCAGGTACTCTTTATGCATTTCTTATGAGGAGGCTTTTATGTATTACACTTCTACTATTAAATACACCACCTCATCTTTACCAGGTGATATGCTGATGGAAATAGTTTTCAATTTACTTTCCTTTACAAGTAGAGCTCTGACATATTCTCCAGGCCAAAAATGTCGATGAACCTGCTTACTTATTCTAGGCAGGGAAATAGCTACTTAATGTTTCTGCATGTTTTGCGGAAGGTACGTTGTAAAGTGCATCTTGAAGTTATCTTAATGATGTATAAAATTAAAAGAAAAAGCGTGGTAAATGTATAATTCGTAGAAATCTATAGAAAGTTTTTTTTTAGTATCTATATTTCGCAAAATTGCCAGTAGGGATAATTATTGTTCTTGCCAAAAGGTACAGGTAATACCCGGTGCTTTTAGGACTGAATTTCTCCTGAATGTCAGATGATGATTGATTTATAATGTATTGTGGTCCCTACAGCATTCAAAAGTCTATACTATTCAATTTTATTACTACCTACTGATGGTTTTATGACACTTTTCTATCAAACTACATACATAGAAGTTACAGTTTGTAACATCCATTTCTAAAATGTTCAGATAAAGTCATGTACCTACCATCTTGTCTTTTGTTCTTTTAGTAAAGAATTTGTATTAATCTCCATGATAAGTATGTAAACAATCGACAAATTTGGAAAACAACAAAGAGAAAAGGGTTCTCACAGATGCAAAACCATTATATTTCGAGATAATAAAGAATATTACACAAATTTTTATTTTTAATGTGAATATGTTGTTAGGGTAGATTGAAAGGGTGCAACACGTATTTTAATTTTAATTTTGACTCCTTATTTGCCCTCTTAAAGATGGTTCCAAAATTAGAAACTTGTACTATTTTATTCAGACTTTATAATAGTAATAATAATGTCTATTTGTGACCAAAATAGTCATTAAATAGAATCTTATTCTAGGCACAACAAAAGCTTATCTTTAATAAAAATTTAAAAAATTCTGACTGTGCAGGCACAGTCGTCAAAATTCAGATGAAATTTATTCCCTATTCCCCCTTCTTGTAGTACAAGTGTTGACTTTATAATTTGTTCTATGAAAGGCTACATTGAACATGCATGCATTTTTAATTTATCTTTGCGTACTTTGCAACCAATTTTACGCAGTAAATCAGGGCAATCAAAGTTATTTAAATTAGTTTTTGAGCATATTTTTGTTTGCAAGTGCCATTTAGTTTTCTATTTAATTTCTTTCTTATTGAATGTCAGAAGTGCGCATTATTATGTTTTGATGCAAGAGACGATGAATATGATGAATAGACTTTTATATCTACATATTTACTAGGCACCATCAGAATCTTCAAACCTCACCGATTAAATCTAATAAAATCCTGCCGACGCGGCTTAAAAACGTTACAAACATCCGTTAAAATTTATTGGTCCTACCGACAATTATTCAAAACTTAAACATTCGCTTTATACTAGCGGCATACATCAAACGATACCAAGATAACTTTTTCACTTATCTCATTCGGTCCCTTTTATCATCACGGTGGCGCATAGGAAGCGACGAAGTGATTATTTCTGGTTATTCCGGAGGCGGAATAACCAGCGACCACAAATTACCCCGGTACTACGTAATTAGCAAACAAAGTTAAGATAATGCCGGCCCAGTTTGTAAATAAACACCACACTGTAGGTACACAACTCTTGCCTATAATTATACGCGCAGAATACAAACATTAAACATAGCGGCACAGGTGCAATATAATATCATTTTTATTGTTTGTGTTAACTGTTATTGAGGGTATCTTTCCTTTTATAATAGTGACAAACTATCATTATTCTTTATGTTGTCCTTTCATCCGTAGATACCAAAATTATTATGTTGTAACTTACCTGGTTATTTTTTATTAATTATTATTTCATTTTTGTTTATATTTATTATAGTCCGGACTATAATGGGTTTCCCTTGTTTGATCAATAAAAGCATTACCTAAAAGCATTAAAATGCTTTTAAAATACAAACTTTTTTGAAATAATAATCCTGTTTCAATAATTTCAACTCTGCAATTTAACTATTAAATTTAATACTTTCTCTATTGTATATAAATAAGTAGATAGCTTTTAGACTTTCAGGAAAATTCAGCGTAACTTGCCACAGTATAAAATGTGTGCAATTTCAGGCTTGCACTATGCGGCGGATAATTAATTTTCGTGATAACATCTCCCAACTAAAATAACCTTTAGCGAAATGATCGATCGCCCTGGCCGTTGTGCAATGGCTGCAGGAAGCGATTAATCGGTCGATTAATCTTTGCCTTTGGTACCGCCGCCGTCGTTTTAGCTTAAACATCAACAAAATCGCGTTAGTCATCAAATAAGACGTTAATAATTACCGCACCGATTGAAACAGTGCAAGCGTGTTCGTTTTGCGGAAGGTACATTGGAAAGTGCAACTTGAAGTCATTTAACAGAGTTGTTCGAATAACCGATAGATAGCACAGAGAGACAAAGCATAAACAGTGATGAATTGTGAATTCCTAGAAACGTCTAGAAAGTTTTTTTTGTCTAGTAGTTCTTTTAAGTTTTATATTTCGCAAAATTATCAGCAGGGATGTTTTTTTGTTCGTACGAATACCGACAGACGTCTTGGTTCTATCAAATATGCACCCTGTGGTTTTGTGGAATTTCTTCTGAATGTCAGTCTTCTGTTGTTAGCAGATTTATAATCAGAAACTGGTCTTTAGTATGCATGCGATAATACCTATTCAATTTTCTGACTTCCTACCAACCTCAGCTGATATGTTTTATTTTTCTGTTAATATAACAACAATAATGTTCAGTTTCTTACAATAGTAGTTTCTTTTTCCTAATGTTAAGGTTCTTATTTCCAAAACTCACGGGAAGATCCCAGAATCAACTTGTAAAGAAAAATTATTAGATATGCAAGAAGAGATTTTACACTCACATTACCACTCCAGCAATATCCGCCTCTACTCGAGTTCTACCCTCGCTCAAATATTATTTCATTAAAGTTTCAAGTTCTCCGTCGAAATTGTCCCACGAAAGTGTTCCTCCGCAATTGGAGAGCAATTATCCTCACAGTGACAATCCGCGCTCCGCTGGCGCACCGTTCGTCCATCGGACGACATCTCCGAACAATTCCGATGAACTCGTTAAAGTATTTTAATTTGAAAGTTTATGTGTCGCCCCGCGCTTCTGCCTCCTCCTCCGAACCATTTACACACAAATTTAAGATGGCCGTTAAAACCGACCCGAAAAAAAAATAACTAGTGACACTTCAGGTTTTCCAATCAGATAACCGACGGAACCCAACACGGAGGTGTCCGGTTATGAAATATTATTGTGGTCTTAGAAGATGCGGGTTGGGTCTCTCTGTGTTGGTTGTTCGTATTTTGACTGTCACGTTTCTCTCCGATTGACGTATTAAGCATTGTTATCTCAACAGGGGATCTCTTATTTATACAGGGACAGCGTGACTCTTCGAGCTCACATGTTCTTCTTCTGATGGTCCCTCCTCAAGTACCACGAATAGTGTGTAGGTATTATACTTGCTGATCGCTTTTAGTTCTCTTGTTCATGCTGATTGCTCCCTTGTTCTTCAAAGTACTTTTGTACGTTTGACAGTTAAAAGGGAAACAATAGAGTTCTTGAATCTTACCTTTTGTAGTCTGTAACACTGTGGCTATAAGAAGTGTTGAGTAAATATTTTATCTGGTTTGTTTATTTTGGAGACAATGGCCCAATTAAATAACGTAAAAACTAGTCCAAATATGTTTTAGATACAATAACAAAGACTGTGCTGTGCTACATAAATCTGTTGTCCCAACTAAAACTGTGGATTTCCGGTTTCTTTCATAAATCTATCATGTTTGCCATCTTGTGTCACTCAACCATGAAAAGGCTAACGCCAAGAAGAAAAGGGTTACGGTCCTAGTACCTACAAGAAAACCATATTGTCTCATTTGGACACATGTCGGGTCCTTTTAAACAAAAGTTGATTCTTGAGTTCCAACACACACTTTCGGCGTTGCTCCCACAACGTCCAAGGAACGTTTATTGATCATAATATATTTATTTTATACGCTCCTTCATATCTTCAAGAACTGAAACCACAATTAAAAGCAAACTAGTTTATAATTCTTGGGTTGGGTTTGGTTAATTAGCTTTATCAGCCTTATCGTCCACGAACTCTAAAATAATGACAACTACTAATTTCGATTAATTCTAATCTACAGAAATTTGTAAACAAATATTTGTCTCAATTTGGAGATAAAGGGTTCCGGGGCATTCCGGTTAAGCTCCAGGTAAACCAAACAACAGGTAACACAATAGGGGTCGATCATTAGGGACCACTCGTGTCTTCTGTCTTCTCAGATAGACGAATAAGATTTACTCGGAAACGTCAATAATCCATCAATCCCATAATACAGGAAACTGCCAAAGAGTGCTGATTTTAACGCTACAGAGATTTCGCATTAGTTTATCTCTTCGTAAGTCAACCCTGGGCCTATCGCGGAGGAGTTAGATAGAGCTTAAGTGTCCCTAATCTATACTTATGCAGGATAAGTATTCACCGTGTACAAAATATTGGCTTCGTTAACACCAGGATTTTAAAATTCCGGATTTCGTCGAGTATTTTCACGGGTTTAACGAGATTTTAACGAAATCTTGCTAAACAAACCGTGGTATGCGAAAGGTTCTTACGCTATGATTCAACGTCTATTTATATATATATATATATAATACTGTATGTTCTGTAAACAAGGCCTCAACATTAAGCCCTTTTTTGCTTTATGTCATTATCCAAGTTTTAGAAGTTAGAGTGACCACTTTTGTTCGTAGTATAAGTATTTATGTACAATCTGTTTTGTGTAATTTTAAATTCGGTTTTCTGTTACAGATTGTCGGTTTGTTGTGGTCTGAAGGTACGTACGTATCTTTAGCCTTTCATTGGTTACCAGTTTTCAAGAAAAATACGTCCTTTTAAATAGCATTTGTCCCCAAAGTATAAATGACTAAGACTATTGTTATTGTGTCTTTAACATTCTCTCTGGTGTAAGAAAATAGAAAACCTATAAGAAACACTGTCGTTACTTTGTGGTTATTTATAGTGTCGCGGACGGGAATCTGCACAAACACGCTCGCTAATGGTGTAATTAATTCAATTAGATAGGCGCTTAATCGTGTGCCTCTCATTGTGAATTGAGTTATCCCGGTGTTGTGGTAGCACTAGTGTGGTAGTAGTGTCGACCACGCCCATTATTAGCGATCCCGTTCGTTCGTATGGGCAAAGGCGCAGGCGTTTAATTTAAAAATTAGATAGTTTAAGAGGTAATAATAGGGTCTGAACACAGACCTTACCGTCTATCCTACACGCTGCTGGCAATTCCGACCACTTATCTGTACATATTAACGTATTAGAAAAGGTCACTCAACAACATGAGTTCGTGGATAAAATGTCGCTGTCTGTGTTGATTTATAGTGACACAAAAATATCTGTTTTCGTGAGATTCTAACTCATGTTTTCTATTTTTGATAATGATAGGCATTATTTATATGTTTTTTATCTGTTCTTTCAGTGATAATAAGTAGCTCATTTGTAGTTCTTCCTCCAAAAATAAGTAAAAAGGAACATTTCCAAAAAATTCTGCACATTAGAGAACTAGAACGAGAACTATCAGTCTTCTTCAGATTTTATGTTGACTCTAATTGTCATAATATTTTTACTAGACTTCCTCCACGCAATAAAAAAGCAAAATAACAAACAAATCATATTTCGTAAGCTTATTAACACGAAAAGAAAAAGTGCAATTATGCTTATGAACCCAAATCTGGACATAAGCTGTGATTCTCTGATGTAGATTGGGGACAGAGGAGTGCGTTGTTTGGTGGATTATTTCAATTAAAGGCATTCGTTAAAGGTCCTCGGCGCGGCGGCCGTGCGGCGAATGCCAAAGGATTACGCTCGCGACTTATAAGGAGGTGGCAGGCTCCGAGGTGAAAAGGTAAAAGTACCGAATGGATTAAAGACTCGTCACTCTTAACAGATGTAAAATGCTGAGCGAAGCGACTGCTCGACGAGCTTAAATAATTAGTCGGCGAATCGAGGAAATACAGCATCCGAGGAAACCCTATCTATCTAGCTGCAATTATCTCACCCATTCTATTGCCCGGTATGGTAGATAACTGCCTTGGCGAGCATGTATTTAACGTAATTTTTCAATTTTCTAAGAGCGCCTTCAATTTTCCAAAGCGTAATTACGGGAGAAAGTTTACGGTGCGGGTATGTAAGAAGGTCTTTTAATCAAGTTGACAAATAAGACTATCGATTGGGCATTCAACTATGTATTGACGTTTACGATGAACCGACTATAATTATTGTTAGTGATAAGCGTTTGATTTTCGAATATGGTATGATTGGTATGTAGTTGAGTATTCGGAATGTTAGGATCTTCTAAGGAAGTGCTTTTATCAAAAATGCTATAATACGATACGTAGTATAAAGTTGAAAGCTTGATCAAAGGTTATGCGATGTAGATAACCCTATAATGACAGTTCTTACTACAAATTGTGTTTATTTCTTCTTTCACTACAAGTCAACTATTATTGGTTTATTAGTTGTTCAAGAAAGTATCCAAAGCATCAATTTTGTTAATCTACCAATTTCTATGTTGAGAAACTGTCTTCAAGATTCGTGACAAGACATTGTGGAACACGAAAGTGAAATATCCCGTCAGTTGAATATAATATTTCTTTCTCAGGTCCGCAGGATACGGTCTTTGGTCCCACATTTCGTAATCCTATTTCCCCCGTTTCCAATTTCTCATTTCCATTCCCCATTTTCCTATTTTTTTTTCCAAAAAATGGAATGGACATCAATTATACAAAACTTTCCCTACTATAGTTTATTATTTAACTATTTTGACGAAATTACAGAAATGGCGGCTAATTTGCAAAATCGTTGAAAAATGATAAGAGTAAACCTCGAGTTCCTTTGGGCCCTTTTGGACAAAACTTCTTTCAGCTCTAAGTTTAGTCACGAAATTTCTAAATATGAAGTTTCGTCTCGATACCTTCAGTAGTTTCTCCGGAATCGTCGCCACAAAAAACGGATACACATGCACACACACACACAGACATTTTTTTGTACCTTGGTCAAAAATGTTCAGGGGGCCCAAAAAGACCTATTTCCGCTAAAATCTCAATTTTTTTTTTCGACACTATTACAATACTTTGTCATACTATGTATGATATAGTAAAAAGTGAAAAAAGATAGAACTGCGCACAAAAAAACAGTAAAATATCAAGATCAAAGAAAATTTCGGAAGAAAATGTCTGAAGCTCATTTAGAGTAAAAAAAAAACGGAGAAAAGACCGAGAACGATATTATAAGAAAAAAGAATCGGGACTGATAAAAAGTATAAAGGAGGGTGATGCAAGAGAAAAGCGTATTAGGCGGAAGAAGTGGAGAGTCGCAACAGCAAATGAAATCATACGAAAGACAACAGACCTTAGAGGTAGCGACAAGAGTCTTATAGAATCGAAATACGATACCATCATCGGAAGAATTAACGGGTAGTTCTAGAGAATCTAGAGGAATAGTAGTTAGGAATTTCTGTTTGATCAATGATGCGTCTTGTCTGTCAACTACAATCTCCATGAAATAATTGGTATTAATGATGAATATTCATTAGCTAATGAACGTGGTTATGTACTTTAGCTAACTACAATATCCTAAGGTGGTTAATTCGCCAATGAAATTATCTTAGAACCATAAAATGTATCTATAATGATCTTAAAATATTGCTCTAACTGTTGCACATAAACATTGTGCCTAAATCATAAATGTTAGAATGCTAGTAAGTCCTGAAATAAGTTTGTAAGGAAGTGAGGTTGACTAGTTTCTCACGAACATCAATAAAGCTCCTAACACGTCCAGAAAATGGACGAAGTAAATCCACTTTATTGCTTCTGGACAGACAGCAGAAAATAGATCGTTCCGCAATAATGTTTCTTAAAGTTGTGCATTCGATTTGACGGACAACAAGTTGAACAAAATACAAACATTCTGAAAGAAACTGTTACAATCATTTCACAAATTACACTAGTCAACAAAATAATAAAAAAAATGTACATTAGATGCCACTATTTATTGCGAACGATATTGTAAGAAAAAAGGATCGGTACTGATAAAAAGTATAAAGGAGGGTGATGCAAGAGGAAAGCGTATTAGGCGGAAGACGTGGAGAGTCGCAACAGCAAATGAAATCATACGAAAGACAACAGACCTTAGAGGTATAGAGACAAGAGTCTTATAGAATCGAAATACGCTACCATCATCGGAAGAATTAACGGGTAGTTCTAGAGAATCTAGAGGAATACGTGGTAGAAATAAGGTAATCGAGCACGAGGATACAGACCCAGATTTTTTTCTTATCTTTAATAAATTGCTTCATTGACGTTTTGTTTATTTCATTGTTGGAATTAACATAGGCTAGTTAATAAAATAACGTACATTACCCAAATATTATCCCAATAGTTGAGACTTACCCATATCATAATGAGTTTTCTTATATCTTTTGTAAAAACGTATTGGAGATTCTCCTGTATTTATTATAGGTGATTTCTATTCTATTGGAGTTTAATGCAGTAGTGGAAGCCAATAAAAGTAACATAAAAGGAAAGTAACAGAACTATAACCAGTAAAACCCTTCGCTTATCAAGGCATCTCGGTATTGTCCTGTTTGATGGATTTCTGGGTGTAGTCCTCTACCTGGCAGTGCACAGAAAAACAAGACATTGTTCCCGAAGGTAACACTCAGCACGTTTGCCCTGTATGTGTTCCATAAGAGAGCATCACTTCGTGCTGTTCGTATAGACCAGTGTTTCCCAACCTTTTTTGAGCTATGCCCCACCGAAGCTGGTCTAAAAATCTCATGCCCCACTTCATATTGTCTTTTTTTATACCTATAACAGAGTTGGAAATGAACCTTACTCGGAACGGTGTACGTTTCTCATTTCGTCATTGGTACACATTCTGCCCAACAAACTTTGATTAATTTCCTTTCTATGATGTAATGAAAAACTTGCGCCATTGGGGGTATAAAAATAATAACATAAAACAATAATTTATTTGATTATTGAAATAAATACTAAGCATTTTAGCAGAAACAAAATTTGCTACATATTCTGTTATAACAAAATAGAAATAAACATTCACTTAAAAACTAATACAACACAAATCTGCCATATTTTATTATAACAACACAAAGTTAAACATTTACTCTAAAACTGAAATTGTCACTGCAAGTGTTAATCGTACCCTTGAGTCTAGTTATCAAATATTCATGCTCATTGCTAAATCTGGAAAAAGCACAAAATAGGGGAACATTTAATTAAACTGTCAATATCAACATTTGTAAAAACGGTTTTAGAAAAAGATGACAAAGATGTGATAGCTGTGCCCCTTAGTAACAACACTGTCAGAAAAAGAATGGTTAAAATGAGCAAGAGTGAGAGGCACTGAGGCCTTATTGATAACTTATGTAAGGTACATTAATAAGGAACATTTTTTTGAGGAAATGTTATTCTGCAAATCATAAGAAAGCACCACGACCTCCAGAGATATTTTTTCTAAGCTAAAAAACTATGTTATTAATTATGTCGATAATATTCCAATACAGAACATAACATCTTGTGCTGCCAATCGTGCTCCCATGATGGGCAAGAAAAGTGGCTGTTTAAAGATGAAAATCCAGAAATGCTTCTTGTGAATTGTGTTATCCACAGGGAAAACTTGGTAGCCAAAAATATTTGTTCAATGAAGTATTAAATTTAGTTATAAAAAGTATGAATTATTTTGTACTTCACAAATTAACTTGAAATGTCACATTCGGCATTAGCTTTGATACAATTGACATATTTTATAACCGAATTTAATCTTCATTGAGAACTGGACAAACAGTTTTGGTTACCAAGTTTTCCCTATGGAGATATATTAGACAATGCACAAGAAGCATTTCTGGATTCTTATCTTTAAACAGCCGCTTTTCTTGTCCATCATGTTAGGAGCACAGTCTGCAGTACAGGATGTTATGTTCTGTATTGGAATATTAAAGACACTGAAGTAATTATTTTGCTTATGAAGAATATCTCCGGAGGTTGTGACGTTTTCTAATTTACAGAATAACATACCTTCAACAAAATGTTCCTCAACAATGTATCTTAAGTGGCATAGCTATCACATCTTTGACATATTTTTCTAAAAACGTTTTTACAAATATTGATGGCTTAATTAAATTTTTCCCTATTGTGTGTTTTTTTTTTTTCAGATTTAGAATTGTGTAGGGATATTTAATAATTAGCCTCAAGGATATGATTAACGGTTGCAGTATGAACGGTACAAAGAGACTTTAAGGTAGGTTTTTTTTTTCAAAATTTTTCTATATTCCAATTGCCCCCCTCAACAATCATATTGCCCACCAGTGGGGCGTACGCCCCACGTTGGGAAACACTGGTATAGACTATAGACTATAGACTCCAGTCTGTATAGTAACTTCAGTCGATTTCTCAAACGACTATTCTTTTATATAGATATTTATGGTCACAGTTTTACAATGTCTATGGTCTATTTGTTACCAAGACTATTTTATGATCCACAATTTGACCAAATTATATTTTATTACCTACATAACTATGTATGTCCAACACCTGGTTAAAAATACCTTATACAAGAAAATATCTGCAATGTTTACAGTTTACCGTAAAAATTACCATATCTCGCGCCTACATGAGATTTACTTGTTGTTATCGTCGACCGCAAATGCTTCTATTTGACATAAACGTTGTCAGGCCGATAATTAAATACATAATTCATAAATTCTATTCGCGGTCTGAATATAAATATGTTGGTAGTACCTACATTGTGGTCGGTTAGGTTGGTAAATTCAAGAATGATTTCGTAAACGGACACGGACAGTCGCAATTAAGGTTAATCTGGTGTTAAAGGATGCGATTGAATATTCATTTGTTTATGAATATGCTAATATTGGCCAATTTCTAATGGCGTCTATAATTACGTTAGGCCCCCACGATTCGGTAAGTGTCGATTTAAATAATTGCTTCCGCGAATTTTGACTATTCCTGGTATAATAATAATAATTATAATAATAATCCAAGCCTTAACATCCCCCAACAGCTTTCGCCAATTACAGGGGGCATCGGCAGGCCAGAGTATTATTATTATCGCCCGCGCCTGTGGAACGTCTTAAGATCTTTGGCTTCCAGCATTCGCCAAGGAGTGAGGAAAACCACAGAAAACCTCACCCTGGGGAAGCAGGTCCCCGGGCTCGAACCGGAGACCCCCTGAGTGCAACGCCAACGTCTTACCGCTAGGCCACACTCAGGCCAAAAAGTATAAGACAAAGGTATAGACAGCTATTGAAGATACATTAGAAAATGTTACCATTTGCAATCTCAAAATAACATATTATCACGGGATGACACAACATATCACCCAGACATCCCTATACGGATCGGCTAAATTAAAATTACCGCTGTTGGCAGAACAAAACACGACCGTCGATGCAAAGATAAAACAGACGAACGACGAGATATGCGTACGTCATTTCAACCTTCGCGGCAGCGCGAAAATCGGCCCTTGATTGATGCGTATTTAATTATCATAAAGGCGGGAGGGCATCCAACTCTTCTAGCCCTCTCGCTCCTCATCGTGGTGCCGATTAAAAACCAACCAAATAAGAAACCAATAAGCAACCATACATAAGCAAAGCATAAATCAAACGACATCGTTAACGTTCGCGCACGCTCGGCTCCGATCGCTCGGATAACAACTGCACGAAACAGGGTCGGTATGCGCGTGCAACGCTCCGTCAACCTCAGTTTGGAAATAGACTCGGTCGGTGTTGGTATGTACGCGCTCTGATGTGAACTTCGTTTCGAAAATAAAGCAATTTCTGTGCTGTTTTGGGGAGTTTCGGGCGAATTAGGAGTGCGTTCTGACTGTGCTTGCGTTAGATATGTTTGTTGGTGCTGTGCTTAGCGACTTTGACCACACTTCGGATATATTTTAACTTATTTTCGCTTTTAAATGGCTGGCTCTGTGTAGACCGAGGTGAGTTTTCTTTAGTTTAGGTTGGGAATAAACATTCGCGAGTCGAAATGCCTGCGTAAACAAAACCCGGGTATAATTAATGTCGGTAATTATTTTGGGGTTAGTTTAAAATTTACGCTTGCAACGCACGCATTTATCAATGTGGAGTAATCTTAATGCAGTTCTGATAGACATCGCCTTAAAATTGGTTTATTAAACATTAAATTTCTCATGGTTTGAGTTCCGTCCATTTTTAGTCAACTGCAGAGGCCGCTGAGGCCAGGTAGTTTAGCATAATCTGCATTTTGCCTGTGGGGTGCCATGTGCTCTCTCAGACCCTTGTTAACTCGAGTATATTTGACCTTCCCGAGCTGTCTTCTGCTCAATTTCCTTTACGGTCATGCATGTCTTAAAAGAACCCAAAAAAACAGGAGTTTTAAGTGAAAAATTGTCCAGAGAGTGATTCATCATGTCTTGTTAACTGTGGAGATTAAAACCCATTGAAGCATTGCAAGCATTCCGATAATCGAATATCTTAACACTTTATGAGTGTTTTCTACCGGTCGGTGGCTAACTACTGGTTTTTATTGCGTAGCCCGCTGGTGATTATTACATATTTCTGGACGCTTATCGCTTGTTAACTGAGGCATTATCGCTTAAAAAACAATCGAGATAACGTATAAATATCTATCTTAAATCATGCTAATCCTTGAACAATGATATTGGACTATCAGCGAAGCAATAAAAACAGAATCGGGGCGAATATATTAACCGAATATCTTGATTTATTATTTTTTTAACAGATGCCTCTAGGAAATTTCCAATCTCCCTGTTATAATTATCTTGTCTGTCAACTACAATCTCCATGAAATAATTGGTATTAATGATGAATATTCATTAGCTAATGACCGTGGTTATGTACTTTAGCTAACTACAATATCCTAAGGTGGTTAATTCGCCAATTAAATTATCTTAGAACCATAAAATGTATCTATAATGATCTTAAAATATTGCTCTAACTGTTGCACATAAACATTGTGCCTAAATAATAAATGTTAGAATGCTAGTAAGTCCTGAAATAAGTTTGTAAGGAAGTGATATTGACTAGTTTCTCACGAACATCAATAAAGCTCGTGACACGTCCAGAAAATCGACGAAGTAAATCCAGTTTATTGCTTCTGGACGGACAACAGCAAATAGATCGGTCCGCAATAATGTTTCTTAAAGTTCTGCATTCGATTTGACGGACAACAGGTTGAATAAAATACAAACATTCTGAAAGAAACTGTTACAATCATTTCACAAATTACACTAGTCAACAAAATAATAAAAAAAAATGTACATTAGATGCCACTATTTTTTTCCCCGCTAAACTCAAAAATCGCATTAAAAATTTTTTGAATGGATACGTTTTCGAGTTATGAATTTTTCTTTTTTTTTTTGTTAATTTTTTTGGAGGTAGTTCGACTATTTGGAGCATATCTCGAGTTCGGAACATCAAATCTTGTCGTTCGGTACATCAAATTAAAGCCAATTGAATCACCAATAAATGTTATTAATATTGTTTTACAATCGCTTCAGTGGTTTCAGTGCAATTGACCATAATTTGAATTTTTTTTAGTATAAATGAAAATCGAACATTCATTTAACCGCCAGGGAAAGGTAGAAATAGTAAAAATATGCTCAGTTTCTTATTTTTTACGTAGAGTTTGCCCTTTTACGAAGAGAACAAGGTATTTACGATGAAAATCTATGAAAAAATACCGAAGTTATGATCAATTATAACCAATGGGTACGAAACTACCAAAATTCGGCCTTTTCTCTATTTTGTATTTTTCGTCATTTATAGCAGTTTAAATGCATAGTAGAGGTCGGATCCATTCGTAAGACAAGTACGTCACGTGATTCGCACCAAGATGCACATCTTTTAGTCAACGTTTCGCACTCTGTTGCAAGAGGCATCTTCAGGACGGAGAGAATGAACGTGTGTGGAAGGGTGATTTATCGTCGCTCAAAACACGTAGTGGCATATCTCACCAAAAAATGATATTCAGATATGTCAGTACGTGTTTCGATCGACGTTATATGTACCTGGCGCAGGTGCCTGCGCAGGTAGTCAAACAACTATTGGTTGGGAGGGCGGTTTGGGGTAGCTGTGATTGGCTGTGATGGTCGTAAAAGTGGTTTCCAGCTATGATGCAAATGCCAACTGTCATCTCGATTGAGATTGGAGGGATCTTTAAAGATTTCGATCGCTTCGCGGATTCTACGAGGATAATAACGTGATTTCCGAGAGATGATTTTTGTTTGGTCGAGAAGAATTGTTGTGTCTGTGCTCAGCAAGTGCTGAACTGGTGATCTGGCGCAGCCTTGTACAACGTTCATGTTCTGAAACCCCAACGCTGACAAAGCGCTTTATCTCATCAATGTAGACACTGCCACAAGCACATGGGATACGGTATACACCTGGAGCTAGCAGTTGAGAAGATTTCATCCTGAGAATCTTGGTGACGTCAGTGACGAGCATGGTGAGAGGTTTCACTAGGAAATGAAGAATTTTGAGCGGCGCTACCAGGAATTTTGGATTGAAAAAATGATGGGCAACTGTATCTGGTTACTCATAAGAAAAACAGATTTCGACAAGAATATAAGGCGAAGCAGCAATCAAACTCACTTCTAATCTCCTTTATATTGAAAACATCACATTAAAACTAAGCACAATGAATTAAACTTGTAAACAGAGAAAACGTAGAATTTTGGTAGTTTGGTACCTATCAATCTTAAATGACCATAACTTCGCTATTTTTGCATAGATTTTAATCGTAAATACCTTGTTCTCTTCGTAAAAGTTCAAACTCTACGCAAAAAATATTAAACTAACTATATTTCCACGATTTCTACTTTTCACAGGTGATAGAGTAAATGTTCCATTTTCATTTTGGCCAAATTTTTATAATATCGTGGCCTATTGCGCTAAAACTACTGAAGCGATTGAAAAACTATATGAGTGACAATTGTTGGTGATACAATTAGCTTCAATTTTATGTGCTGGGCGACCAAATTGGACGTTCCTAACTCGAGATATGCTCCAAATAGTCGAACTACCTCCGCAATAAAAAAGAAAAAAAATTGTAACTCGAAAACGTATCCATTAAAAATTTTTTTATGCGATTTTTGAGTTTAGAGAGCATTAGTATATATATAAAAAAAATAGTCGCATCCAATTTACATTTTGACTGTTGACTAGTATTATCTAACCCGGAAAGATTACATTTCGATCAATATAAAATATAGAAAAACTACTATGCATGCGTATACTGTAAGAAAAATAAGAAAATATCTGTTAAAATGATGTTATTTTTGAGTTGCACATTGAGTTTCCTAAATTAGGTATCATATTTGTAAAAAAAAATGGTTATGAAATAATTGTTGCAATTCTAAAGTATGTATAGGTACTGAAATTCAAAGTTGGTCAAATTCAAAGAAAATATGTTTAATTTAACTAACATTTAATGTTTTATAGCGTAAATACATAAAAAACAACATTGCCGCCAAAATCATTGTAAGATAATCCATATTATTATTATTATTATTAATGAATTTCGAATTATTATGCTCTAAGACAGCTAACAATACATATTCCATTTGACACAAGAAATTGGCAAATAGCTGCAATGAAAGTTTCCTTAATTATTAAAGTATATTCAGGCTATTTTTCTTTTCTTTCAGGTTATACACGTTTTGGTAAAGAAAATAATCTCTAACATCCGAAATATATGCTCCAAAACTAAAAATGTTCTAAACACTAGACACTTCCAAAGACGAAAAATGTTTTTAATATATTAAAGTTTTCAGTCCAATTTTAAAAGCTTTATTTGGCACCACTCTAGTAGTTTTGATGATTTTAGCAATGTTTCAAGCAACAAGTTATTTAAAAACCAATCCAAATTAATATTTTTCTGTACATAGTTAGGTAGTTCTGTACAGTATTTATTCAATCCTTCGTTCAGTATATTTCACGAAATCAGTTCTGTAAACCAGTCACGGATATATAGAATTTTTTAGAAGTTGCTTAAGTGTAGGTACTTATCTGTGTGTCAAAATTATTTTTACAGGTTATAATATTATTTTATATTTTGATTTTTAATTGAATGTAATCGTCAGTAATGTAATAGTAACAGTTTTTCATGTGAAACAAACATTTTAAAAATATTCAGATGTGTAAAGAATTAGTTCTTGTTCACTTTATTAACTTCAAATTAAAATAATACTCGAGAAATATACTTTATTTCTGTGAAATTTATAGGTAAGCTTGGTAGAACACATTTTATTTATATTACAGCAAATTATGTGATAAATTTGTTTTAACAAATAACTTTAATATTGTCTACAATGACAGAATTGTAGACAATAATGAACAGAATTCCTGTTTGTCACTACACAATTTCATTGTCCAAGAAACGTTTTTTTTTTGTCAGATTTCTAACCATTTCCTTCGTTATGAACATGAAAAAATGTTCTTCAATGTCTTCTAAGTTCGTCTCTAGTATCTACATTTGACGCCCTATTTATGGAAATGAAAAACATAAATGGACAAGAACCCAGGAGGTGCAGTTAAAAGTATGTCTTCAAAGAACCCAAAAAGAAATTGGCATTACTGCCAGCGCAATAAAGTCGTCTATCTAATCCTCAATCAAAGTACCTTGTTTTAGTACTGAATGGTCCATGAACGGCATAATCTTTAAATAGAAGAGTGTTGTCGGTGCCGTTTGGCAAAGTTCAGATCTCGGCACCACTTAAACATCAAAAAGGCGTGCTACCAATGCAAGTATGAACTCCCCTACGGGGTTATCCGGTTCGTGCACGAGGGACAGACCCCGAATAAAAAGAGTTCGGTAACGAATGAATTGTTTCCTCTATAGGGCGGGATACGCACACTGCGAAGATCAATAAACCTGTTAAATCCACTTCGCACGCCATAACTCTTCCAGCCTCTAAATATAAACGAGTAGGATGGCCCGACGCGTTAATAAAATTAACAATAAGCATGTGTTTTAACAGAATGTTTACCCAGTGGGCATTGATTAATGATTTAAGCCTAACTCCTCTTTATTTGATCTAAAACGTGATCTAAACCTCCAGAAATACCCACAGGCCATAAAGTTATGTGACGAATATCCTGTACTGACCGACCATAGCGTAGTGGTAGTAGTGCCCTTTTGAAATTTCGAACGCTGAAAGCGAACTTCCTTGCCGGAGTGTGTCGACTGTGGACGCCCACAATGGCCGGATCATCAGTCAAAATGTCACGGCGTCTTATACCGCGCCGCACTGCTGTCCGGGACTTTGTTTAAGTGCTGCCCAGGGTTGGGTCAAGGTATTTGAACCCTGCGGGGGGAGAATTGAATAAATTACGATGCACGCAACGTTTTCTCTCGCGCTTAACAAGTCTCCCAGTCATATTGTAATGTATGTCCGTACATAATTCAAGCGACTTCACTACCTCTAATCACCTCACATCTTTTATGACACGACAGCGTAATTTTTTATTTTGCCTTTGATCATACATTTCTATATTATAGTCTTGAAACAACCTGAGAAGTACAGGCAATAAAAATAATCAAAATGCTTTCTAGCAATTCTTGAAATAATTACTGTTACTGCTGATTTGATCTCTGTAACCTGTAATGGGTCGGAAACCCATAATTTATTTACTAAGATATGATCAAATTAAGCGAGATATTTGTAAGAACATTCGGGAATGTCAAAGGTTTTTGCTAGGGTTGAACATCTGGTTTAGGATTTGACCGCGCGTTATAAGTTTAAAATTGAAGAGTTGTCATTGGCTAAGCAGAAATGCTTCCGGCTTCCTTTGGGGTCGAGGGATGCAAACGAACAGATCTCGCTCTTCTCATTTCAACCACCGTCATGTAAAGTACACGTTTTTGTGGAGCGTTCTTAGGCGCTTAAGTTTGTCCCTGGTAAGTCTTTTCAACTCGTCTCGCATTTCATTGTAAATTAAATTATTCATATTTCTGCTAAAAGTGTGTCTGTCTACATCAACTCCTAGGTTTAATTTAAACGTCAATATGTTCAAAGCTTCATTCATTTTTCTATGTAACCTATCAAACGGGATTGTTGATTATTATTGTTAATAGATGTTATTGTTTTGATAAGTGTTTCGTTTCATTTGAGTAGTCTTGCTTTATCAGCCCTTATTAAATGTTAAATACTTAAACGCGTCAGTTAGTAGTCAGAAAATGTGTTCACAAGGTTCAAGAAAAAGAACCCAGTTAGTTTTGCCTTCGAATAAATTGGAAGAGATATTTCATTACATTCATCAGCAATTTCATTACGAAAACCTAATCTTTCCAACAATAGTAATACATAATCCTTTTGTATCTACGAACGCAAAATACCTTTGGAGCACCTTACAGATGCGAAAAAAGTCCGATTTGCGTTCCACATTCGACCACAACAACAGTCGGCACTTTTTGGCCCTTGCTAGGCGCTTGGACGGCCTCTGTCGCATTGTATGGTAATTGGCCGTTGTTCTCCACTAAGCCGTGCCGGTTTAATTTGAATATTACGTAAAACTGTCCCCAACAACCGACTAGGACCTACCTTTCGGCATCCATTAGCCCACAATGCCGTAGGAAGTTCGAACATAAGCGACAAGCAACCATTCGCGCCATTCTTGATTGATGGCTTGCGCCAATATTTATTGTAAGGCACTCCATTAAAAAGGATACGGACGTTTCTCCGGCTGACTGTCTTAAAATAAACTCGCCTTGACGCGAACCAATTGTTTTGTTGAACTTCTGTCTTCGTTCTATTGCGCAGAACTAGCAGAATGCGAGAGACATTTTCCAAGCTGCGTTTTGGTATTTTTAGTATAGGGTTTTCGTATGACGAATGATCTGTGGTGAATAATTAGTCAATTCAAGTAGAATCTATCCTACATATATTAAAAATGCAACAATAACAGATGTAGAATTTATTTCCAAACTAAAGTCCTCTGTAGGTTCATGTGGATGGACCATCTACCTGAAAATAAGTAGAGCGGGCCAAAGAAAAGAAACTTTTGAGTGACAGTTGTGACACCTCAGACAAAACACCGGTGCCAGGTGCCTCCAAAATGCCCTCGTTCAAAAGGAATTGCATTAGGCTTGTCGACAATGCCAGGAATTTTACGAGTCAGTAGAAAGAAGTAGCCTTGCTGTGCACCTTCACGTGAAAAAAAAAAAACTGTCGGCAGAAAGCTAAATTCTGTATCATTTTGTTAAACCACACTTGGTTGAACCCCTACAGCAAGAAAGTTCGTTCAATTATTATTGTTATTATTATTATACCTCCATATTTGATCGAATGTGGACCACAAAGAGACGCCGCCTCGCGTTTGTTATATTTTTATGGATACTTCTTTAACCCAATCGATAATTCAAATTGACCAGATGAATTTGTCCTTATACAAATGGAAATAGAAAACGTGATTTTCTCCTATTCGTTATTTACATATTTGCGAACTACTTATATGTGGCAAATATTTACTTTCACATATTTTTATTGGCGGCTCGTGTGTCTGCCTCGCTATGGTAATGATCGGCAAAACACATTAATTAAACTGTTGACACTGATATGCATAATTGCCTCGACATGTACGTCTGACCCAAATAGACCGAAAAAGAGGTTTTGAATTCTAAACGAGGTAAGAAACTACACCTTTGTTGCATAATTACTAATCTATATGCTTCGCTACGTAACTTCAAACAAAGATTATCCGTAACAGTTCCTGGAAACCTTTGTTTGGTACCAACTTTGTTACATTCTGAAACAATAACTAAATTATTTGCTACACTCTCAAACGAATTAACTTAACGAACAAAGAACTGCAGTAACAGCGCCTGAGTAACAACGCTTTAGAAATAAAAGTATTGTACATTGTTTTAGTTTTCTAAGCGAACGTTGTTATTCGAAACCCAGATATCGACAAAGTAGTCGGCAGGTTTTCTTTTAAAGAACACTAAAGCTTAAGAACAATACCGCATAAGGTTCTCTTGTTGTTTGGCTTCTTAAGTATGCGACACACCAGATTGTCGTAGAATTGTATGCTATCTTATCAGTACAGCTGTATCTAATGATTTCAAAGGTACTGAAAATACTTTTACCTACTTGTTGTTCCTGTAGATTATAAATAGATCGTAGAGGCTGACCGTATATATTTGACACTACACAACACAGAAAGTTATTATTATTGCTATGTACTTACTTTGCATGCATTGACCTCAAACTATTGTGCACTGCTAGTATTGTGTTCACCCTTGTTTCATCTCATAAATTTTATGGTCAATAATAATAGTTACTCGTATAACAGGCAGCTATAATTAACGACAATTATGATTCCAGTAGCAATTAAATAATTGATCAATTATGTATTTTGTAACCGGTTATTTTTTTTTAAACGTGTGTTCCAAGAGCACACAAAGGTGCCCATAAAAAAAGTATTAAAACGCAGTTTTTGCAGAACGGAGCCTGAAAATGTGAAATACCGAATTTGCTGCTGCCGGGGTGACATTGGACAAACACACCTCGAGATAATTCGAAACCATTATCGCGCCGTTGCACTCGGCAGGGTCTCGTTTTCGATTTCACGTTTGCGTCTCGTTCGAGCCCCCTCGCTCGCACGCCTATGTATAAAACATATTTACATGGGTCAGCGGATGCCACCGACTTAACATGGTTTGATTGATTGATCGTCACGACACGTCTAGCCGTCTATACCCGCGCGATGAATAATGCATCTTTTTTTGTATATTTAACGAAAAATGGGAGAATGCACATTTATCGGTATCGGTTTTTTTTTTTTTTTCGTTGGAATGGGAGTCGTCCTGATAATATTTGTTCGAGATCGACGCATAGATTGGTTGGTATTAACTGATAAGTTTGAATTTGTAATTGTTTGAGTTGTACCTGAGTTTGTACCCAAAAGGTGATTAGTATGCTGTCCTGACAGACAGATTGTCATCGCGGTTTTATGGCTAAGGATAAATCAGATAGCGATCTTTGCATTATTTTTGTTATCAGAAAATTGCTACTATATTGTGTATGAATGTGCTGTAATTTATCATGAAGGACAACATCTTGAATCGGAAATATTTAATAATAGAATTTTCTAGATTATTTTCGTTGCAAATCGGAAACTTTGGGTCTAATTATGTTCCGAAATGAAAGCATAACAGCGTCATGAAATTGTTTTATTATGGTTTACCTGTGTCTTGCATGATATTTTGATATTTACTGGGTGAAAAATCATAAGCGAACCAAAAAGCGGTAAGTTTTGCAATGATTTTAAAGAAGCGCTGGAAACGCTATCGAAATCGCGAGTATTATAGGAAATTTGAACAAATATCTAAGAAACCGTTTAAGGAGAATCATTTCAAATCACTAGCCGCTACAAAACTGTTCTCAAAAGGAAGCGAGAAAAAAATTTTCCATATGGTGCGGACTTTCCTGGATACACTGTATATCAAAATACACAAAATGTTCATTCATTCACAGCAAAACTATTGTGTTTATTTTCATTCCGTAATCCCCAAAACTAGAGTAGGTATTTGGAATAGTAATCCATTTGATATCTTATCTTTGACAATGAAAATTTCACAATTGAAGTGATATAGACAACTTGCTTCAATATAAAAAACAACTCCCATGATAAAATACGAACTCAGAACCAACGAAATCACATTTTATAATCCCTCAAAAGTACTTTTACCTTAATGACCTTTCGCATCGCGAATATTTCCATTAGTTTCAACATTTTTAATTAAACCGAAGTACTGCCGCCGGGACTGGAATTAAAACTAATACTTTTAAGGTTTCTCCTTTAATAATAATATAATTATGCGACGGTTTTAGCTGTACTCGCCGTCTGGCGACCGCAGATTAAAATAAACTAGCAGCACCTTTGCCAGGCATCCGCCGGGTCGTGTCAATTAGGGCGACATCTACAGGGTTATATCTCGGCAGTACCTGTTCGAATTTCCATTTTAAAACGCAATCAAGATTTTCCCAAAAGATACAGAACATACATAGCTGGCGTAACTCATTTATAAATGTAAACATGTGTTCGAGAACCACTGTCCTTTTCAAGTTTCTTTTTGAACATCTGCACACACGTCAAGAATACATTAGTTTTTTTTTCTACGAAGTGACACTTGAAATCGTCTCTGGTTGGAATCGTCATCAATCATAAAATAGTTGATATCTCGTTTCTAGCTTTAGGGCTAGAGAAATCAACAGAACGTAGGCGCGCACGACACAAAGAATTGTTTAGAAAGTTAATTATTGGATTGTTTACCAGAGTGGTTATTATATTGATTATTTGGATTCTTGCGCCTTGTCATTACTAAGAATGATACCAAACGCGGGCACGGATTTCCACGAAAGCAACGGCACTCAATTAAAATTATCGATAAGAATTTTTTTTCTTAAACCGTATTTGGAGTAATAGGAACGACCGTAATGGGAGAAATAAATGGGTGGCTTTCAATTGCTCGCTGTAAAGAGATTTGACTGCAAAGAGTCTGACCAGGTCATTGCGAAACTAACAACCTTACTTTCAAAAAGCCAAGTATGGTGGTCAGTTATGTCGCAAACGTTTGTTATTAAGATGATTGACAGTCAATTGTTCCAAAGTGCATTTTCGTGACCTGACCAGATGATAGGGAACAATTACATGTTTATGCACTGTAGAATATAGACTACGAACATTTTTATTAAATTAAATGACATAACTATAGGTATTTGGGGTTTGGCTGCTTAGAAACATCAATTTTATACAGTGCATAAATCAGTTGAACGTAACAGTAAATAGGGAGCAATCTGTCTTTTAGATTATGTAAAGCCATATCCATTAATGCCAGGAAAAAGACATAAATCTACTTAATATGAATTATTACTCAAATACTTAACAAGATTATAATTTTCTTTTTGTTTTGTTTCAGATATCGACTTCTTTTATAACTTAAAGGTAAGATTATCCGAAAAAATTAATTTTAATTTTAATATATCACCACCTATAAAGACGTGACGTACAGTGAGGCATTCGCGGTTGAAAACGGTGAACAATTAGCGGGCTTAGGATGACAGATGCTGCGCGTTTATAACAAGTGACAACCGCAACGACGCTTCCATTTTCCCCGGGAGCGCCATGTTAAAAATCGTCCCCGATTTAATTTTAGCCCAAGTAATTACCGCACCAGACGTGTATTAATACGTTATTGTGGTCGCCAGGCTCTTTTCCTGCATCCGCCATCCGATATTTATCGGTTTTATCCATCATAGTCCAGGATATTTTCAAAGGGTACCAATCATTTTGCGAAAAGCTTTATTTACATACCAGAAAGGGAAAAAAAGCAGCTCCCATATTAATCTTCGCACGTATCGTGTTTTTCGTTTTAATTAAGCGGATCGAACTGACTCCTTCGCTGCTCTTATTTCTAATTAAAGAATGCCCGACGATCACGACTTTCTGCCGCTGCACTCTGCTCCCTTGTTTCGTGTATATCGTCCGCAGCGATCTCCACTGCAGTGGTTTGGTCTGTCGCCGGCACACCCGTCCTCGGAGCGAGGGGGCGAGTATCTGTCATCTCGTTCCTGTTGTGATTTAGGGCGAAAATCTGTCGCCTACGTGCCCTTAACTAACCTGGGTGTCGGACTGTTTATCTATCTCCTTTGTGTTTAAACTGGTTATCGTGTCTCCTCTCTGGTCTCTCGTTCGCTTGCTGGGAACTTTACCGTGGTTGTTTATCAGCATCCGGTGTCTCTTGAATTGTCAAGTGTGTGTCTGTCTTCCAGCAACAGGATACGAGGTGCATTTAGATATGGTTATCATAAAAACCAACTTCAATTTGCGATCCTCACTCTTCTTCCTCCATCATCAGATAGAAGAGAAGCGACGAGACAGCTAAATAATCCTTGTTATTCAACTCCTCTCTCTGCTTCACCGTGGGCCTCTTATATACACGCCTGTCAAAATATAAAGTGGATGACTATGCAGAATGTAACGACCAAAGGCCGCAATGTAAACGAGCGTGACTGGCGGTTTAGGCCACAAGAGCCTACGAAGGACCGACGACCGTCTTGCCACGAAGTTTAATCCGGCCATTGTGGCGGCAGGTGTCTCCGCCAGCACTACAGCCTTGTTAATTGTAAATCTCCATAATTAATTCGAAGGGTGTTGTTCGAACGGCGTCTCCTAGGCGTCAAAATACGCAATTGTTCCTCGAGTTGGTACTCGAGAAAGTTGTGATCAATAGTTGCCGTGGCGTGTATGTAAATACGACGCCTTAGATCGTTAAGGTAATGCTACCATGGGAAAGGATATGGAAGTGTTAAGATGCGACGAAGACAATGGGTCGATTAAATGGTACAATGTTTCTGGGAAGATTTGCTTTCATTATAAACGTCTTGATACATCTATAGTACTTAAAAGTTGATGGTATTGTCGTGGGTGGTAGCTAGAACTTTTGGTGTTAGTTGTACCGTGTAGGCAAGCTGGTCCATGTAGAGAGAGGACCGTATGCTGCTTAGGGTCGGAGAGGAGCAAAGAGATTGCCGATACCGGGGTCCCCTGTCTCGGGGACACTTTATGTCCCCGATGGTAGACAGATAGTGGTTGGTCCGGGCACGACGACACAGTACACAGCACGACATCGCCGCCCGTGACATTACTGGACCTGGAGACATTCCTACGGAGCGCGGAGGAGGCATTGGATGCGGTGGATACGATAACCGTGCACACGCGGGTAGCAGTCGGTTGTTAGCTGGCGATTTTTTATCGCCGCTGTCACGCCGCTTAATTTATTATCGGCCGGTTAGTGTACGGCGTGTGTGCCTCTACTGCCGTGACAACAAACAAAACCAACACACCACCGCCACTACCCCATGTTCCACGAATCCAATTTAATATTGACCCGGGAATAATTAAACAGGTCATGGCTATGCCTTTGGTGAACACCTCTTGTATTCCCATCTCGTCTCACAGATGGTTGATCTATAAACATCCATTGGTAATACCGTCCGCATACCGTCTATTGTTGTCGCAATTGGTGGTATACTATTTTCGTTGTTCCTTCCCATCCAGATTAACTAATTTACGAGCTGCAGGTTGCGTTATATCGCGCGCCCGACTCGGATTTATTTATCTTTGTCACTTTTATAAACAGTTCTAATGTTCGTCGGAGTCTGTCCCGCTGCGAGGGCAGCCAGGATTTCGGTCGTCGCCGCGGGATATCGTCTCCTGCCTGCCTCCCATCCCAAAGACCCTTCCTTGCGTCGTCATCGACGTTTTCCCGTTTATCCGCTCCTGAGAATGCCAGCAGACGGATCCGGTTAATCCGTCCGAGAAGCGATCGCCAACAAGGGGAAATATTAACTGCAAAAGGAAACGGCCAGGAGCGAGCGAGCTTTACGAGGTCTTATGCCAGGCCGCACATGTCTCGATCCCGATACTGTTTACGTCTGGGACTTTAAACCCTACCGGCGATTGATTAATTGAGAGAGCAGTTCCAGCAGACCTGTCTCCGTCTCTTTTTCGGTTGGTTCTTTAGCTACGTCATATAACTTCAAATACCAATCGCATTGCAACTCACGTTGATTCTTTATTTAATATTCACGAAGAATTTTCGTGGATGCCAACCCATATGTGAGTTATTCCTTCCTGCGGTGACACGGTGAGGTATGGCCCATACGTCAACCGATGCTGACAACAACGCCCAAGGCTTCAATTACTCGGCATTGTGCGGGAAGGTGCGGCAGGTTAATATAACTCAATTGCGTTAAGTCTCCGCTGCACAGATCCTAGTTTGAATTTTAAATGATCCTCTCGCGCTGGATTCTCGACTCCGTGTCGTGTCTCTCGTCCTCCCGGGCTCCTTACCGTTTACTATTTACAGTGATGCAAATGTAGTCCATACAAAATCAAACACGATGACTGTGCAACGCGGTGATTGCGTGGGAGATCTTCTCCTCTCTCTAGTTCTTATTCTTATTCGTGCTGTTTACTTAAGTATTTGAATAAGGAGTGGATATTGTGGACCTACCGCGCAGCACGGGGGCACAAAATTATCATCACAAAATTGAATTTGGGTGCGCTATAGTCTATACTCTATAGCGTCATATTCATTCCTTTCCATAATGAACATTGGTTTAACAAACACGTTATTCCAGGAAAACCGTCTATATAGGAACAAAACAGGACAAACACGTTAAACATGCGATTACACCGATGAACCTTGACAGGTTCAGGATGCCTTATATATTTGTTTTTAATAATACCAGTTTTATTTATTATGATTCCTAGAACATAAACATGGAGTGTCGGTCGATTAAAACTACTGGTTAATCGTTCTAATTGCCGCATAAATAATAATACATGGCTTAATTAATTGCTAACCGCAACACGCACGGTAGTACATAATACTTGATTATCTATATTTTTAAATATGGTCACGGTCCCTGAAACATTTCGCTCTGTAAGTACGGACGATACAGAGTGTGTACTGCAGACGAGTTTTGGGTCGCTGAGATATTTAAATGAAGCTTGCGGCCTTGACTTGAACGAGGAGACAAGAAGACCAAGACTGAAGCGAGATGGACTGCTGCACAAGAGGTAACGAGGCACAATACCGAGCTCGACTCGACTCAACCTTCTAGGAATCGCCTTGTTGGTTTATTCCTTCTGGTTCAGCATTGTTTATACAACACCTTAGCTCAATTAAGATATATTGAATTAGATAGGGACGGCTAACCGGAATGATGATAACTTGCTTATGTCACCTATGTGGATGTCGTCTGCGTACTGCCCGTCATCATCTGACCTTCGGGTTTATTTTTTTGGGTGATTAAAATTCTCTCTTCGCACCCGCTATCTGGAATTTTGTTGTTGAACATTTGTTTCTTTTGACGTGATTTATTTAGCAGGTTTCGCAGAGAATTACAATTAAAACTTTGTTTCTTTTTCAAGAACGAGACAGTATGTGAGTGTAATAATGCAGCTTTCAGAATTATTATGAATGTTTGGCGCGTTATCAACGAATTTTTGCGTATTTGTGACCTTCGCCCCGTTCACATCAATACACGTCAAAATCGCCGCTCGTATCTTTCCGAATCTAAATGGCACTCGTGCTTAAATCACACCGTGACTAATGTACCCCGTTGCCTGTGATGGATGGCCGAATAACTAGCCTCGCCGAATGGATTCGACGCGGCCCGGAACGTCAAAACGTACCTCGCCAAATATTCGAGCACGTGCAGAAAAAACTTGCCATTCCATCCATTTCACTGAGGACTCAATTCTTTCATTACTATATGTACCAACATAACTCTAGAGCAGTGGTTCCCAACCTTTTTGACTTGCGGAGCCCTTTTTAGAATCAATTCCTATGGCGGAGCCCCTTATGTCTTATACCCTTATGTCTTATGACCCCCTTACCTTATGTCTTATAAATAAATGGTGTTCAGAATTAATGTTACGGGAAAAGAGAGTAGATAAAATGACATAACATAAAATAATCTTAAAACGTTTAATGCGACATCTGTAGTTGTATTTTTGCACACAGTTTTCTTATATTCGGTTCAATTGATGACAATTGCAAGCGAATATCTGGTTCTGCACTTAAACGGTTTCTATACTCTGTTTTGGTAGCTGTATAGGCGGAGAATCCAGCTTCACATAGGTATGTTGTTGAGAAAGGCAGCAATATTAATTTTGCTTTGTCAGATAAGATTTTGAATTCATCGTTTAAGTTCAACCAAAAATCAGTTAGACTTTGGTGTTGAAATGAAGTTTTTAGTTCGCTGTGAGATGTAAGAGGACTTCGTATTCTGCTGAGTTTAAGCTGGGTGGTTTTTGGTTCACACTGAACATATTCTGTACCCACATAAAGTTATCAAGCACCTTCTCTTGAGATGTCGGAAAATAATTTTCAAACGAGTTTTTTAAAGTTTCGAGATGCAAATGAATATTTTTCAGTGCTTCTTCTTGAATTTTGATGTTATTTTCATTCAGGAAGTTTTTTGTGAGAGGGAAGCAATCGATATCTTTGTTTTCCACGCACTGCAACCAATACATAAGTTTCCTCTTAAAAGCAACAACTTTGGCGTTCGCATCAAAAACTGTAGTAGTTTTTCCTTGCAAGGATAGATTCATTTCGTTCAATTTGCTGAAAATGTCAGCCAAATACGCCAATTTGCACACCCAATCTTCATTATTTAATACCGCGGCCAATGGGGCGTTATGTTCCATCAAAAATACTGTTACCTCTGCACGCAATTCTATCAAACGTGTCAACGCTTTTCCTCGAGACAACCGTCTTACCTCAGTGTGCAACAGGAGTGACAGATGGTGACTTCCTACTTTTAAGAGGTCGCGATTTTATATAGTTTATTATTTTTATTGCATCATTCAACACCATCATAAGATCAGAAGGCATGTTTCTTGACGCTAGCGCCTGTCTATGAAGGACACAATGGCTGTTACTACAATTCTTTGCCTTTTCTTTAATTCTTGCAATGGCTCCAGCATTGTGACCCATCATTGCCCTGGCACCATCAGTACATATATCTGCACAGTTTTCCCACGGGATTCCATTAGATGCGAAGAATTCATCCAACATATTAAATATTTCACGCCCTGTTGCGAAAATAACGTGCGCCATAACGGTACCTATCGGAAGAGACCTTATGTGCGAAAATAACGTGTAAAATTATGTCGCGCTAGGTCCCTTTTCGCATCCGAGGTCTCATATACGTATAATACGGATAACAAGCATTAATTCGCTTTGGCGGGACAGTGTGCGCATATCACCGCACATAATATGTATCCGACATATTTTTTTGTGGACGATTGAGTAACCAATCAGCGTTATTATTACTTAACGTATATAGATATGCTTTATTTGGTTGAACGTAATGTATACTGTATGTGTACTAAAAAGCGATCACCTACATTTTGAGATTTCAAATTTTAATTTTACTGCTACAAAGGATCGTTCTATTTCAGTCACTTTGTCTGATAGAGTCTGGTTTTGATTCTGATTTTTATTTCTTTTATATCCTGGAACGGCTGCGGAGCCCCAGAGAAGCGTACGCGGAGCCCCAAGGGCTCCGCGGAGCACAGGTTGGGAACCGCTGCTCTAGAGTAATCTAGTCTAGACTATGTGTATTAGTCCATGAATAGGCAGAGTGTTAATTCTTATTAGAGGACAATTCTCATCCGGTTTAACTGTGGTGACTGGTTTCACACTAAGCGAGAGCATCATCACTCACAAAATCCTCATTTCCTTCTTTCGGTGGCGTTGGAACTTAACGAACCGTTGAGAAGAGTGGTTCATTATCCATTTAACAGGATAATTTCGGCCGCGTTGCATGTCCGAACATTCCGTGCTGCTTCGCTTAAACCAACACGCCGACCTCTTAATTTATGTATTCCGAACCTTAAAATCTTGTAGGTAGTCACCTGTGGTGCGGATTCGTCCTCACGACTCGATGGAACGAGTTCCATCCGAGGAGGGAGCTTCTCGCAACCGAAAGTCCTTATGCCTTATTCATACGGACATTTATCAACCTCTGTACTAAGCCTACGCTTTATATTAGCGTATCTGCAATTTTCTTAATTTGTGAGCGTCTAGATGCGCAGTCACTCGCCTTCGTACATGCATATGATGCATATGTGATAATAATTGTGATGAGTGGAGCAACCAGTCATCGGATCTTCACTACTATGTCTTCTAACACCGTAATTCCGTATGTTAATAGTGGTTTCATACGCTTGAGGCTTTAATTTAGTGCATCCCGGCGTAAAGGATATTTTTTTTGCTAATCGCCTACGTAACGTGAGATATTTTTGTATCCCATTCAGAAATTTACTTACGGCATGGTTGGGTTGAAGTCGTCAATAATTAATTTCCCTTAGTTAGAGTCTAGTTTACGAGGAAATTCACCGAAACGAGGTGCGTATTTTTAAAGTTCCGTCGACGTACGTAACCGGGCCCCTATTTTATTATGTGTCCGTGTAAAAATAAAATCCCCGACGTATTTTTATCACGTTCCCGCTCGAATCAAGCCGCTTACCAGAGCCGCCAACCTGGGTTGGATTTAATTACGAATCCACAATACAATTCCGGCCAATCCGGCACCTTTCCGATACAGAACCCCGAACTAAATTGCACGTTAAGTGTCTAATAAAAGATTAATTCGAGGTCGAAGGGGTAACCGCCCCTCCCCCAGCAACCACCCCTCTAGCATTTCCGCATTTTCAATTTATCTATCTGGAAGTTGAAGAGGCGGCAAACCGGGTTGCTAATTGCAAATATGGACCGGTGACGTCACACTTTGATCTATCACGGGCATCCCCGATGGGAAGGACGTCAATTAGGGCGAAACTAACGGAGGGTGTGACGGATTTCCACCCTCCGACACTCGCACGTGCATTCCCGTATTATTAGTGGGCGCACCGGAGTGCATAGAAATGCAGTTAGGAGATGTCGAAGCATGTTTAACTTGAGGGGAAATACTAAGGGTGCGATATTTGAACGTGATTTTGTAATAGTAACAACCCCCCGATACGGAATTTATTCTTATATATGGGGGAAGACGATTGTTCGGAGGGGCGTTGCGATAGTTACTGCTGAATCGGATTTACAGCAATTTTTGATACCTCGACACCTACATCATAACATGTAATAAATAACTACCGAAATTCGTCGCATGGAGCAATTGTCGAATTATAGCAGGGAAAGTGTGGTTGGTGATGATGCCAATGCCGTGATTATGATTGACTGTTACAATTGAGCTGTGAATTGAATCCGCAATTATACTAATGGCTGTTATTTTTTGTTACAGGATACCATGTCTCGAGGTCTAGTCCGGCCGAGGTAGTGTGGAAGGTGCAGTCTTCCGCTAGGCTAGAAGAAGTCGATGCTGTTTGAACGATTCAACACCTACGATAGTGATCAATAGACAATATGTTCGTCAAGGTGCTATTTGCGATAGTGCTGTCATTGCTGACGAACTTAACAGTTGCAAATAACTCGATCGACGTATCGCACGTAGACCTGGATCCAGACCAACCGGGAAAATGCGAGAAAATCACGATACCGATGTGCATGAACATCGGCTACAACTACACCCGTATGCCCAACGAGTTAAACCACGACACTCAAGATGAGGCAGGGTTGGAAGTCCACCAGTTCTGGCCTCTGGTCGAGATCAAGTGTTCCCCCGATCTGAAATTCTTCCTGTGTTCAATGTACACCCCGATCTGCCTCAACGACTATGCCAAACCCTTACCGCCCTGCCGTGGCCTCTGCAAACGCGCTAGAGAAGGCTGCGAACCAATCATGCAGCAATACGGCTTCAAATGGCCAGACAGGATGGAGTGCGATCAGTTCCCTATATTCGGAGCCTCCAACGACCACTTGTGTATGGACGAACATAAGGAGGATAGCGCGCCACAACCAACACCTAAGGCGACGACGCCACGCGCAAAACATCCCAAAAAGTGCAAGGACCCAAAAAACTGCCCAGACACCCCAGGGGAAAGAACAAGAACAAGCACAAATTGCAGTTGTCAATGCAAGGCGCCACTAGTGCCCCTGGGGAAAGACCATCCTCTGTACAATCGAAGCGTGTCCGTCGGAAACGTCGCAAACTGTGCACACCCGTGCAAGGAAATGTTCTTCAATCACGACGAGGAAGAGTTCGCGGCCGTATGGATAACCCTTTGGTCGGCCCTGTGCGCCGCGTCCACACTAATGACACTCACCACGTTCCTCATCGAAACGGAACGCTTTAAGTACCCGGAGAGGCCGATCGTCTTCTTGTCCGCGTGTTACTTCCTGGTGTCTGTGGGATATCTGATACGTGTCGGTGTCGGGCATAGCGAGGTCGCCTGCGACGGCAACATAATTCGATACTCCTCCACCGGGCCTAACATGTGCACGCTGGTCTTCCTCCTAGTGTACTACTTCGGAATGGCGTCCTCGATCTGGTGGGTGGTGTTATCCTTCACGTGGTTCCTTGCCGCCGGACTCAAATGGGGCAACGAAGCTATTGCAAGCTACGCGCAGTACTTCCATTTAGCTGCCTGGTTGATCCCCACGGTGCAGACGGTCTCCGTCCTCTTATCGGGAGCCGTCGACGGAGACCCAGTCGCCGGAATCTGCTACGTCGGAAACATGAACATGAGCAATCTCAGGACCTTTGTCCTCGCGCCTCTCTTCGCCTACTTACTAGTCGGATTTAGTTTCCTCCTGGCGGGTTTTATCTCACTGTTTAGAATCAGATCTGTCATCAAGAAACAAGGAGGCAGCGGAGCCGGTGTCAAAGCCGACAAGCTCGAGAAACTCATGATCAGAATAGGAATCTTCAGCGTACTCTACATGGTCCCTGCGACCATCGTCATCGGTTGCCATCTGTACGAAGACACCTACCACGACGAGTGGTTAACCTCCCGCACCTGCCACTGCCCGAGCCTCATCCAGAAACAGCAAAAACCCTTATACCAAGTCCTCATGCTGAAATACTTCATGGCTTTAGCTGTGGGCATTACCTCCGGTGTTTGGATCTGGTCTGGTAAAACTTTAGATTCTTGGAGGAGGTTATGGAGAAGACTATTCGGAAGACCGGATAACACGGGTGCCGGAGCAGTGTTGATAAAGACGAGACCTGGAAAGCAACCTCCACAGTACTTAGTCGCCGGTCCTGGAAGCGCTTCGCTGCTAGGACCTCCTGGTAGTGTGGCGTCTGCTAGTCAGCATCATCTTCATCATCACGTCCTCAAGCAGCCGCCCCTAAGTCACGTATGACAGGTGGGCGACGGGGCCACGCCTGTAATTGTCGCACATCCAGGACCTGGATCCGGACCGTCGTTGAGCAATTATGGGCCCATTTGAGTGACCGCCATGTTGGCCCCACGCCAGTCGGTCACAGCTCTCTAGTCTCAGTGCCACAAGTAGTTCTTCTCTCTTTTTTTTTTGTTTATGGACACACACACGCTAAAAGAAGAAATATGAAGGAAAAGTTTTTCGTTTTGTAATTTTTATTTATTTTATTATCGTGTCGACTTTTCGTGAGCGTACCATCACGACTTGAAATAATATTGTGATCACTGTAAATGTAGATGCATACTCAAAGCGGACGATGAGGAGTTTCTGTTGGTTTAATAGGCCGTGAGGTGCCATATAGTTCCACAAGTTTTCGCGTTTTCGGAAAACATATCTCAGTTTTGTTTTTGTTTTGTTTTGAGTTCATCGGCCAATAATAATAATTATTATAATTAAATATTCGTGTGAATGTTTAATTATAAATAAGCGTAAAATATGATAAAACGATGTGAGATTTATATACGTAATTAACAGTAGGTGGAATCTAAAAGAATAGGGAAAACTTTGTAAAATGAATCGTTGTGATTTCTTCAGTGTGAATGTGGATGGATATACTGTGTTATCGAATACTGTAATGCGTCATCGGAACTTTCCCACTACGCGGACGTCGTCGCACTTGTGCCATATTTATTTTGTGTAAAATAGGGACCATATATTTTGGCAGATAAATGGCAGCATTACCGTATTCGAACGAGTGAATCGGACGATACGTTCTTTTGTATAAATCGTAATATATATTCTTGTAGGCGTCCCCCCTATCTAGAAATAAGTTTTTATAATGAAAAGTCCCGAACGTTAATCTTTTGTACTTATTGTGTATTTATAACCCCACTCCCCCATAATGTACATAGTATTCAACTTCTCTCTCTATATATATAATATACATAAATATAATACTACGTATTTATTACAATATTACACGTTAAGAGAAATTATAGAATGTGTAAAGAAAAATTGACTTAAATCCATAGTCAGTGATTATTTGTATCCAAAAATTTAGGATTACTGACGACAGTTTGGCTCTAGGCGACATATCAATTTCCGTTTCACTCAAAACGAGAATTAAATGTTTCTTTTTTTGTATTTTAAATATGTGACGATGTATAGTTTGCCGCTCGTTTCGAGCCAACCAACAATAAATAAAATGAACTTTTGCTACACGAGCACAAAACTTTTGTATATTATTTCTAACCTGTATTGTACAGCAAAACCTATTTGTAATGCGTGTATAGTAGTCTCTAGCTATTGTAATTGTCTGTATGCTTCAACAATGTATACGAATTTAATTATATTTTATTGTTTAAATTATATGTGTGCTTTTGTTGCATTCCTTCCCCTCCCGCTTTAAATTTGCAATAAGAAATAAGATGACAAAGTACAAACGTTTACATATTCTACAGAGGTAAATATTTCTGCAGATTGGAAAGGTAAGTGACGTACATACATATATTCTTATTTTAAACAGACGACGTAGCTTCCCGACGGGTATTACATGTCCGGGATGTCGCAGCAGGAAAATGGGTATATGGGTGCAAGGAGGAATATGTTATTCCTATCTCGAAAAACACATAAAGTCATAACCCAAAATGTACCCATTGTCTTGGCCTGACGTTCTACACTTGCAAATGCGATAGGATACATGAACGAAAATATGAAGTACAATATATTATATAGAACTTATAAGTTCTCAAAATGTCACGTATACGTGACAAAACTGCAAACTTTGCTGCAGTTGATACTTCGGCTTTTCCGGGTTGATTTGTTTTGGGCTATATGTTCTAGTTATTAGAGATGGGCTTATTAGTTCTTTTTAATGAACTAGTTCTTCCGGATTAGTTCACAAAAAGGAACTAGTTCAAAGAACTAGTTCTGAAGAACTACTTTGATCCTGAGACATACTACTTCGATAAACGTGTCTTTGTGTGTTCTAGCACGTGTATATCTCGTTCCAAACGAAACTAGGATCTAGTTTGGACAGGATCGATGTCTGCCTTCCCACTTTGTCTTTTTCTTGAAGAATCGTTATTTTGTTTTGAAAATAAATAATTATTTATGATTATATTGATCGAAGAATCGTTGTCTTATTTTATTTAGGTATATTTTTTAAATATTTATTTAATAAGGCATAAAAGACATATTGCTGCACGTATTTTAGCCTTATTCATACTGCAATTTTAGGTGGAATTGGGGTATTATTTATAAATTATAGTATAACATATACTGGCGAAACTACTATTAACAGTGTAATCCATTATCCAATAGGAAAAAAACTATACTCTAATTATATTTTTGACATCCGCCGTTAGGTAAAGAAACAACTGGCGGGCGGGGTGCTTTGTCGCTCATTTGATGTCGCCATAACTCGTTCACTGAATGGGATATGTTTCACCAAAGCAGGACTTTCGAACTAGATTTCATGTCCCTACAAGTCGTTCACTGAATAAGATATGCATAGAGATATGTTTTAGCAAAGCAGGTCTTTTGCGAACTAGTTCTTTTTATTTTAAAGAACTAGTTCTTTTGTTCTAAGCCGGGAGCCATTCTCTCGGACTAGTTCGTTCACGAACTACCCACCTCTACTAGTTATATAGCCACAGCACTGATGCAACTAAAATTTCTGACATAGAATTAAAGCGACAATTTTAGTTCATAAATAAAAGGGTAACCAGTGCTACTGGTTATAAGTAGTAAGTGCTCACTGGACATGAAGAAAACTACAATTTTGAGTACTACAAATTGTGTGTTCCAAAGCAAAGTAACATAGTTCAGCAATTTTTGCACGATAAAATAGAAATACAAACTTTACCAGTATATTGAAGAAGTAAAGTAACACTTTACTTCTTCAAGTCATTGTAAACAGAATATTGGATATTTATGAAGTAATGTTGTAATGTAAGACAACGTCAAATGACTCTTAACTACCTAACCTCAATTCAGATGTAGAACGCTTTGTATGATAGACACACCCTTAAGTGACATCAATATTGCTGCAGTAACAATGAACTCTCCTTCACCTACCATTTGCAAAATATTGGAGGTACCCCCACCCAACTTTTCGACTACTTCGCCGACACATTAATGTGTTTAGACCTTCAATTTCGTGAAACCACAACCACTATAGATCCCAACCTAATAAACCCATTATTTATTTATTAAGATATGATCAAATTAAGCGCGATGTACACAGGGTAGAATGTTCGAGAATATGGAAGTTTTGGTGTTCAGTTGAACATCTGGTTTAGGATTTGACCGCGTGTTTATAAGTTTAAATTTGAAGTGTTGCCATTGGCTAAGAAGAAATGCTTCCGGCTTCCTTTGGGGTCAAGGGATGCAAACGAACAGATCTTTGTCTCTTCTCATTTCAACCACCGTCATGTAAAGTACACGTTTTTGTGGAGCGTTCTTAGGCGCTTAAGTTTATCCCTGGTAAGTCTTTTCAACTCGTCTCGCATTTCATTGTAAATTAAATTATTCATATTTCTGCTAAAAGTGTGTCTGTCTAAATCAACTCCTAGGTTTAATTTAAACGTCAATATGTTCAAAGCTTCATTCATTTTTCTATGTAACCTATCAAACGGGATTGTTGATTATTATTGTTAATAGATGTTATTGTTTTGATAAGTGTTTCGTTTCATTTGAGTAATCTTGGTTTATCAGCCCTTATTAAATGTTAAATACTTAAACGCGTCAGTTAGTAGTCAGAAAATGTGGTCACAAGGTTCAAGAAAAAGAACCCAGTTAGTTTTGCCTTCGAATAAATTGGAAGAGATTTGATGAATTAGAATTTTGACCAGTAATTAAAGCCCTTAAACCGCGCTTGGCCAAATGCTACCATGTTAGGGAGTCGCGGTTGTTCCCGCCATTTTGACCTCCTACAATTAAATGTCACGATATGTGAATAGCCACTGACGTTTATCAAACCTTGACGATTTGCAACCATAGCGAAGACTGGATTCAGTCAAACTGCATCTGTAAACGCTTATAGCGCCTAAACCGTTCAACTAATTGATCTGTAAATTGGTACATATTTACATATTTAAAGTCACTTCAGAATGAACTGGTATCAATTTGATCAAAATGGGTTGAATCTCTAAGAAAATGCATGTATCATTTGCCACTTCCAGTTGTCAGATTGTCACCAAAAGCAATCCAATTCGTTCACCGGTAATTCTAAATATGTATGCCAAATTTCAGCCCAATCCGATGTACCACATTGGGTGCTATCGTGTTCACAGACATGGAACAACTGCAGAAATAAACACGTGACGAGCCAAATACAAGATTTACATGTTGGTTTGGTATGGCGTAACAAGTATAGGTTATCAATAAAATAATAATGAGTTCGTGAGATATGTTTGTTTTATAAATTGACGCACGTTAAATATAGCACGAGTCCACATTTAAGTATTATTAATGAAAAGCCTGAAAACATATCGGTAAATTATTAAATGTGTTTTGAAATAATTGTAAGACAAAACGCTTCAAACACTCAAAAAGAGAACCGAAAGCGAGTTCATCAATATTTTTTTAAATAGCAGCCCCAATTCATTTCTTTATCATTTTTATGTTATAAATTGTTTGAATGGTAACATACACATTATAAAGGACTGTCGTCCCTAGAGAGGAAAGAATATACAAATTTAACATTAAAACTATAAAAATATCATGATTACTATCAGGATTTGAGCTAAAATAGCACGTGAAGACTTCAATTTATTTACAATAGAAAGCATTTCGTGAATAATAGCCAGTTCACCAAAGGCAATATATTTGTTATTTTTATATCAAAAGATATATTAATGTTCTACTTCACGGTGCATCTATTCTAATCTAAAATTTTACTGAAAGTACCCATCAAAATAGAAGGCATTGTAAACACAATGTTTATATCAAATATTTGGCAACTTTCTATTCAACGGCTAAGATTCTTGAATCCTGCCAAAAAAAAAAAAACGACCCAATTTTTCATTGTTTATTTTGACACAATTTCTCCCTAAAATAAAAATAAAACACTGCCATATTAATGGCGTCCTAACCTAGCATGCATGGTGCAGAAAGACTGGCGTTAAAAAATAATTTATTGCATCTCGTGCGTGGTGTTGTGGCTTGAACTTGTTACTATTTTTTACGCGTTGCTAAAGCAAACACATCGTGCTTGCTAATTTTAGCCGTAAGCAATTTAATTACGTGTTAAGAACGCACCGACAATGAAACGACCAACAAAAATACACGCAGCACCAGATCATGCAAATAACGTCTCTTTTATGTATATACAATGTTTTCGGGATGTGTGCGTGTAAAATACCCGAACAAAAGTTTCTATAACATCCGCGACAAAAGCGGACATTTGTTAACCCAGATTCCAATTTGCGCAATTAAATTTATATAGCGCGTGAATATTTTATAATATCGTCGGTTGATTATTGGAAAATTGGCATAAAACTGTCGAGCGGCCGGGTGGCGAACGCAAAAATTTATTGTGTTCAACTTCATTCGCACCAAACAATAAATTTTCAGCCCGAACGCCCACATAATAAAGTCTGGATAAAATAAAATTCACGGGAATGCAGATTGGAATTCTCATTTTTTGTTTGAAATATTGTTAATGGGAGTTTCTCATAAATCAGTCAACGTAATGAATTATTACGTCAACGCGTTTTGAAATTGCGAAAAAAGTATGCCTAGTTTCGAAAATACAGTTCAACCTCGCTTATCCCGGACAAAGCGCGCTTTTATGAACCTAAACCTATAACACCTAAACCGTTCAATCTATTGATCCTTAGATTGATATTGGTACATATTTCGAGTCGCTGAGCAGAGGGAAGAGGCTATCTTACTCTTTTTATATGTAGAAGAATAACATTTTCTTCGTCAGAGCAAAATATCCTCAACATAAACATACTAAACTCTTAAACCGGAAGAATAACTAGCCGTTGAAACAATTACATATATTGAAATTCTTATTACAATAAAATATTATTTCGATAGCAAAAATATCCTCTTCATGCTACACTATATACGTAAGAATAATCTTTCTTGATGTCCAAGAACAGAGTTCTCTCTGTGTAGGAAAGTGCAAAACAATCGAGTTCGCCCCTTAGTAATTTTAAATATGTACGCCAAATTTCAGCCCGATCCCTTGTAGTACAGTTTGGGCATTATCGCTCAGAGTTCACAAAAATACTAACATTTTCCCTCAATGCAATGGACTTAGGGGACCTCAAAATGAGTATTTTTTCTTGAAATTTCGAAGGAAATCTAGTGGGAAAGTAAGAATCGGTAAATTTGAAGGCATTTTAAGGAATATTCAGTAATTTGGAGAATCTTACAACGAGGTTGCGCTGTATACTCCATGTTATTTACCCGAAATCTTGTTGGTATGTAAACACACGTGTCAATAATATATGTATTGTTTACGATGGTAATAATTTTTAGGGAACATAGGTCTCTAGTCAGTGTTGTTAATTGTACCATATAACTCACAAGGCTGCTTTATAAATACAGTGGCGCAAATACAGCAAAGTTAAGACTGTAAACTTCGCACAGCAATATGTTTTGTACCTGGTGTTTATAGATGTGTAGTCTTTGCCGCCACTGACTCATTCATGCTTTAAAAACGTTTATTGTTTGTACATACTTGCCTACTGTTTACACTAAGTAGGTGGCCCCATTCAAATATGGTCGACTAATAATAATAATAATAATATTAATGAGCAACGCGATTTTGCACCTGGACACCCAGACTCAGCAAAAAAGTCTTTCTTTTGAAGTATCCTTAAAAATTTTACAGTGGGAGTCAACAATAAATAACAGAAATAATATATTTTTTTCCATTACGAACAGGATATCGATTACCATAACCATAAAACACAATAACAGAAAAATTGTGTATCCTCAAAATCAATCATTTCAAACGTACACATCGAAACACTCTCACGTGTACAATAAGGTACCCATTGTACTCTCCCATATGAATGCACCATACCAGTATAATGGACGCCATATACAGCACTGCATCTGTATTCATCATAACAGACAGGCATTCACGTCTGCCAATATCCAGAGGAGTTAACGATGCCGTAAATCAACCATTATTTATTTCCTTCGAAGTATCAACTTTCCTTTCGAATGCCACGGATAACTAAAAGACGCCCGCACCATAACGTACCATACCATAGCCATCGTAGCGCCTTACAGTATAAACTTTGACATTATGGTTGGAATATAAGATGGAATACAAGATTTTTTTGATATTCAAATTGTTTTTGACATAAGAATCTGACCAGTTTAGTTGTTGGTCAGCATTTTAGATCAAACAACCCATTGAACGACTGCCATCTTAGCAATTCTTGGAAAACGGAAACAGAAAGCAGAATAAAATAAAACAACAAAGTGCAGTTACGACTTACCAGAGCAACTATACACCCCGTTTTGGTCACGTAAAGTACAGTGCGAAATATTAGTCCTTACACGAACCGTGCACGGCCTTTATTATTTGTTGTGGCAAAGGGAAGAAAGAAAGAAAGGAGAGAACCCCTTAAAACGTGTCACAATACCATGGGCTTACATGCATAGGTGTACTGGACACGTACAGTACGTGAGCAGACGAATATCAGCATATATTCACTCATAAATAGTTTACGACTGCTGCGTGGTGTAATGCTAAATAAAGATTTATGAATGGTATAAATTCTTGGTTTTAATTAAATGTCTCCACGCGGCTCCGTGCGCTGTGCTCCGGCTATTTTCGAAACGGCAAAAACGAAGAAGAGGAGAAGGAGGAGAGAGCAAAACGCAGGAGAAGGTTAATAATGGTTGAATTTTCTATTCGGGCCCGGTGCAGTAACAATACCTCTTTGTGACCGACACATGTGCTGCACTGCAATAATGAGAATATTAATTACTAGTCGGGTATAACTGGGAGCGCGTCACATAATAAAATGCTGCTCTATACTCTTTTGGAGGAGTTAATTATAGATAATAAATGGCTGGTCGGTTGTGTCAAAAGTTATGTTCTGTTAATTCTTTACGGCGCTATCAAAGGTGTGTTTCTCGGTCGACGCCAAATGGGCACACATGGGACGACATCTTGACGTGATAAATTATTTTTTAAGTGGGCAAAATTTCCGGTATAAAACAAAGCCTGTTGTGTTTTGTATTAAATAAATTATTGTCACTTGTCATATGACAATCTCTGTCATTATTCAATGTATATGACAATTTGGTTGAAACCTAGAAGAGAAGTTGCAAACATTGATCGAAGCAGATAAAGATTTGCTCTTCTATCGTGGGAAAGCAAGGTACTCTTATTCCGCTATCTTCCTATTGACTGAAAGATTTTTTCGACTATTGCACATAATTAGAAGTAACTAGAAGTAGTTTTGTCAAGCTATAAATAATTTTCTTTTCCTAATAATTACTTTAATCATTCAACATTCAAAGAACTACTTCGAAGTTAATTTTACAGAGTAAGCCTAGTATATTTCAATGGTAATTGCATTAGGTATATAAATAACAAAACTAGTAAAGAACTATGTAGTTCCTGACAGCTGTTCGAATAAATTTAGTATTGTCAAAATGCATCCTAGAGGATCCTGTTTTTGCTATTATAGATTAAAAGGCATGGAAGGTACGAATTTCAATTCTTGAAACTGCGAGCCATCAGGCCCATTAGCTCAGTTGGTTAGAGCGTCGTGCTAATAACGCGAAGGTCGCGGGTTCGATCCCCTCATGGGCCATTTTTTTTAAATTTTTATTTATACTTAAACAAGGATTGAATACCAAAGAATACATGCTAGTTTGTAACTTGTTTGTTCTTTATATTCTAATAAATAAGCATAAAAGATTATTGAAGATAACGTATATATGTTGATTGATGTGATTTTGAGATTTCTTATTTTTAAAATGTCTTTCTTCGTGTAGCAAATGCATTTTTATTAAAACTACGTACACATTCTTATTAGCTTTGCTCGAGCAGGTGTCAAGAACTAGTTCGGAATTAGCTTTCTGATGCACTTAATAATAATGCAGTTGCCACTGAAACATTGTGAAACATATCATGTCAAATTAATTTCAAACTAGTTTTTCACTTTTCGAAGAAACCGATTGCGTTTAGCAGAAGGCCCGGGAACCCAAAAGTGTATTTTCATCGGTAAAAACTATGGCCCATGAGGGGATCGAACCCGCGACCTTCGCGTTATTAGCACGACGCTCTAACCAACTGAGCTAATGGGCCTGATGGCGTCTTTTTCCGGCGAAACGTTCGCAGGCGAAGTGGAAAGTCTCGCTGCTAAAATTATCAGTACCTTAATCAATTGAATTAGTAATAAATCACATATCAACATAAGTTAGATAACATTCTGAACTGCAGGTAATAAACTATCGTGTTTTGCAAATAAACGAGGTTATACGAATGGAACAAGATCTGTTATTTACTTACACAGACAGTGAACAAACAGCTCATTATACTTTAAAATTCTTGGGATTTACTGATAAAGTATTTATTCGCCATATTTAATTATATGATTTGAGTGCGACTTGTTAATTTGATGAATTATTTTACGATGTTACTCATTCAATTTTATGTTAGATGGCATTGTAAACGTATGTTCTATCTCAAGCTAATGATGTAGATATATGAAGTAGAAAATGATGTAGCCATTTTCCGCCGAAACGCCGACTGAGATCTTATTTCTTATTATGATGACTTCGATAATTACAATGGAGTATTAAGTACCTGATTATTGTTTGTTAAAATGACAACAAGGTTGGTCAATTATGATAGATTTTTATTTCAGTTAATAATGATCTCATAGAAATTTTTCGCATTTTGTCAATTCTTTTCTTCGATGGTCATAATAGGACTAGCACAACTTTTGTAAAAAAAAATCTCTAGAAAATAAGTATTTGTTCATTTGAGCCTGAATCTGTACCACTCCGGCTGAAATGCTCCAATGTATAGACCTGTTGGACCATTGTGTAGTCCTGCCCATGTGGCCATTCTTTAAAGTCCTTTATTTATGTTCACCATCTCAACATGACATCGACCTCTTGTCGACGTCTTGAACAGAATAGGCGAGTAAAGTTTTTATGGCAATAGAAAGTCAACTATTGTATGGTTATTATGTGGCACTGGAACACCACCCAATTTTTTTACTACTAATCTAGAAAATATTTAATACAACATACTTATTATGTTCTAAGACGTTCATTTTGCTACATATTAATATACATTGTATACCTACTTACTTTTCGACTAGTAACTAGTAAGAACGTATTGTAATAGACGAAAAAAATTTTTTTTGGGATTTCAGCGGAAATACGCGTTTTGGGGTCTCGTGTTGTTACAATGTGCTATTTTTCATAAAAAAAACTTAAAGAAATTAATTGACTTTAATTAAACCAGATAATTTTACCGGAGAAAATTGTTTAATAAGTTATCTATTATATACAAAAAATTGTTTTGATCATCCAAATATTGGTATTACCACAGCTATTACATTCTGCCAAAGGGTAAAATCTCCTTTAACGTTTTATGTCTCGTCTTGCGTGTGGGCGATAGCTTTCTTCGCTTTTAAATACAAGTTTCCGTGGTGTATTAATTTATTTTCGCCTATAGTAATATATACAATTCACATATAATATCACAGACAATATAGTTCTATCATAGTTGACTAGACTTGTTTATTTGCCCATATGCTTCATTAGTAGGCCCGTGGAAGCTGTGAGGACGGAGTAGCTGGCCCTCCCTTGAAACCCTTTCCATCTCTCCTTCGAGACTCCAAGCTCCTGCAGTAGTTTGGCAGTATTTTTCTGCTCTTCGGTATCTATTACCTCCCCAAGTGACCCAACCAGTATTATACCCAGCGAGACAGGACATTTGTACTCCTGGGAAAGTTCGCCTATGAGGTTGAGGTCCCGTCCGACGGTACTGCAGTTGTGGTGGTCTATATCTGCTACCGAGTTCCTTCTATACTTTACCGCCTTTATTTTTGTGGTGTAGTGGTTATCACATCCGCCTAACACGCGGAAGGTCCCCGGTTCGATCCCGGGCGGAAACATTTTTTTATTTTATTTTTAATTTTTCATTAGTTTGTTACCCAATATTTATGTTAACACTAGTCTACAACAAACAAAAACATTCGTATCAGTTATAATTTTAAATATGGTCAACATTTTTTTAAATTTATTAATTAATTTTTATAACATTTGTCTAATTACTTTACATTATTACATTAAAAATATATTTCACTAATTATATTAATGACATTAAACATATATTTCACTAATTTTATAATATTTACGATATTTTTTATTATTATTAACGTTTGTAGTAAAACGTTTGTAAAATGTTTAATTCAATTTAATTAATTATTTTGTTTTTAAAATAAAAAAAAATTAAAATAAAGACATTTGATTCTGTTTGGCACCATCATTTACCTTTAAAATATTTGGAAACATGTTCTTTAACAAAATATTTAAAATTTATTATTATAAATGACGGAATTAACATTAAAACAAAGCTATTTGTAGACCATTATAAAATATTGATCTATTATATTGTATAAATTTAAGTAACACGATGCTTGATGATTTAAACATCATTTTAAACTTCGTTGCATCAAACAAATGAGAAATCCCAACAGCCCTCCACAAATCGTCTGTTGTATGAAAAAAAGTAACAAATATGTTACTTGTTATGTTATCAATTATTCCTAATACTATTTCATTCATACTTTTGCAATATTATTATAACAGTTTGTAATAAAAGTTTTATGTTATGTTATGATTTTGCCCTAACGATTGTTAGTACTTGTACTTTACATTTAATTGATTCTAAATTAAAAGTAAACAAAAAAGTTGGCCCATGAGGGGATCGAACCCGCGACCTTCGCGTTATTAGCACGACGCTCTAACCAACTGAGCTAATGGGCCTGATGGTGTCTTTTTCCGGCGAAACGTTCGCAGGCGAAGTGGAAAGTCTCGCTGCTAAAATTATCAGTACCTTAATCAATTGAATTAGTAATAAATCACATATCAACATAAGTTAGATAACATTCTGAACTGCAGGTAATAAACCATCGTGTTTTGCAAATAAACGAGGTTATACGAATGGAACAAGATCTGTTATTTACTTACACAGACAGTGAACAAACAGCTCATTATACTTTAAAATTCTTAGGATTTACTGATAAAGTATTTATTCGCCATATTTAATCATACGATTTGAGTGCGAATTTGATGAATTATTTTACGATGTTACTCATTCAATTTTATGTTAGATGGGATTGTAAACGTATGTTCTATCTCAAGCTAATGATGAAGATATATCAAGTAGAAAATACAGTGCAAGCTCCATAGGCCGCTTAGTGCTCCATAGTATTTAGTGGTCTAAAACAATTAATCAAGTTTTGGAGCTTTAGCACCCCGACAGTTAACACAAGCCTCATTATCAACTTTATCGTCAGTGGAAAGCTCAGGATTTCCATCGGTTCCCCCAGTTTTGTGCCTTCCAGCTAAACCTTTCATCTTCCTTCAGTGTATTTACCAAATGGAAATAGGTCAAATTCCATAATTAATTATCTGCTTGTGTATATGAACTCTGTAGTTGATGTTATTATGGTTAGATATAGAAGACATAAAATGATCTTCATGCATTGTATACTTAGAAGTGGAACTGAAACTGAGCAGTAAGTACCTAGAATAAAACCCCCAATGAAAAAAGGTAACAATGCCATTATATATCTTCATCATAACATCACTTTAGTACCGGTAATTTCGTTCATAACGATTCCATAAAGAAGTGACCACCCGTGATCGGTCGACAACACACGTGCACTTCAACGGTAAACTATGCAGCCCACATACGCGAGTGTTTATAAATATTGTGCGGATTAGAAAGATTTATCAAGTTCGGTATATTTAACTTTACAAGAGAGAGTGAGGCTTGTGTATGATTTACGGCGCACTGTTTTGGTTTTCGTGGATGATATACTGGACGGGATCGGTTTCATTTCAAATAAAAGTACATAAATCACGCCGCTCACGTCGTTGACATTTTTAATAAGGAAAATCGCGAAGACACAACACCGCGCCAGGTCGGGGTGGCGTAAATCATCCGGTAAATTTGAACACGCGCCATTACTATCATGTAGGTGGATGAAACAGCCACCCAGTTGTAACAAATAGAAAAGTCGAATAGTTTTTTTGCGTAGATTTATGAACAGGATAACAAATAACGCTAGGCTAGAAATTGCTAAAGATTTCTCTATATTTGTACGGCCAGATCGAAAATGATTAAAGTTAAGGCCTAAAAACTGGAAAAAATACAAAGTTTAACGCGTACAATGTATAGAAACACCCCGTACAAGTGACATGGAAATAAACCAGACCTACGTCAACGACGCGACGGTCTTGCTGAATATGCGTATACCGTCTGGTGTCGGCGACGAAGAAAAGAAAGAAGAGAATCACAACACCATCGCTCGTTATTGTTTTAGCAATCGTGGGCATTTATCAAGTCGGACAAAGTGTATTTCCAAAACACACATGTTTAAATTATCAGTCAATTATAGCTGTCGGTTTGGCGCCAAAGTTCTTAAATATGCGTGGAGGAACGCCTACGCGACCGGTCGCGAAGGCAAACCACGCATTCTCTATCTTAACTCGGAGGCATTTTTATTTGCATCTTATTATAAATTATATCGGTTCGTGCTCTATCCGGAATTAAGTGCGTTAAGTTACGACGGGATTACGTAACTGTAATTCGTAAGTCCGGTACACACTGCTCGTCCATCAGACTAATCCTCTGGTTCCAAATGTAGCTTAGCTTATTATAAGTAGTTCAGGTCCGTGGAGCGGTTGATCTTTGTGTAGTTTGATTTTCCTGGTTCCTTAGGGTTCCTAGATGAGCGGTGGCCAATGGTCCGTTAATCTAGGTTCAGTAGACTTACTGGCTCATTAGGTATCGTTAATATTGATTGAAGTTCGGTGTTAATAGATGAGAACGGCTTCTGTAGAACATATTTCAGACTAGATTACCTACTACAACGTATATTTAAGTATTCCTTTGTATACTCAAACACATTATGCTTATATATATGCATTATCACTTATCATTAACTGTGTGATGGCGACTTTTTGACTTCTCCATAAATAAGACAAGAGTTGATAATTTTTCCTTGTCAAGTGAGGTTTTATAAAAAAATCCAGAGTTTGTCATGTTTCAGGATGTCTGGATGAACAGCCGTAATATTTGTATACATTAAGGATAGCTGTCTCCTTTTAGCTTGGTTCTGCAGGAATTACCAATAATTTTTAGCAGTTAATGCGTGGTAATATCAGTGGCCAATGACGTTTAGCAAAATTTGCTCATTTACAATCATAACGACTAAAACTGTGGATTCTGTCACACTGCTTCTACGAACGCATATAGTGTCTAAACCGTTGATTTCACTGATGTGTAAAATTGTATTCATATTCAAATCTTTTCCTACCTTTTTAGTCAATCTGTCGTAACAACGCAATGCTGAGAACCCTGCAGATTTCGTATCTTTTCAAAGGTATTATCACATCTAAACTGTGTGCGTATTATTCAAACAATTTTACCACCTTTAATTCTTTAAAGATCTCTGGACAGTTCACAACAAAGTGAAATATTTGTGCATCTTACAGTGGAATTTTCATTTGATCATTCAATTTGACTTTTGACAAACAATATAGGTAAAAGATGTGTTTAACTTTTTTCTCGTGGATGTTAAAATATAGAATAAATATGTATTAAAAAGCCAATATAAGCACTAAAACTATGAAAATATAGGTCTCCACTTTTACAATTATTCAATTTTGTAAATTTACAGCCTCTCTGGGTCCCAACCTAACGTCAGTTAAAGAATGTCATGTCATGTCAGTAGCCGCTGACGTTTATCAAAATATACCCACTTGCAACTAGAGTACTAGTCGGAAAGTAAAAATGATAAAAAAAATGAAAAAAAAAACGCGTAATCCGGATGAAATCTCAATTTTTTTGTCGATAACAATACTTTTCTTCTAGGGTACTAGTGGGAAAGTAAACATGTATAACGAATTTTGGATGTGGGGCGAGTGGCTCTAGCGGTAGAGTGCTGCTCTCCTGCTAGGAAGTCTTGGGTTCAAATGCAGGCATCGGCTGAAGATCCTCGTCCCACCGCGTTTCGCAAGAGGCGTAAAACCGTGGGTGCCGGCAACCAGTTGAACACCTCTGGTTGTCGTTATCAAACAGTATGTAAAAATGGGTAAGCACAAAGGGCCAAGAATTGGCCTAGGTGCAGCGGAATAAACCGCACCCAAAACAACTACAACAACGAATTTTGGCAAAATATGCAAAAATATTCCATTTGCCAAAACAAATACGGCTTTAAATGTTCAGTTTTCTCTGAAACTGATTTATATCTAACCAATTTTATGCGTCCTTGCATACTTTTGGTTGCCCCATTCATCATATTCAATATCGCAGTAAAATACATTAATTATCAGTTTAAGAAGCTATAACTTGTGCAATTTTAGCGCTTTTACCGGAAAGATAGATGTATTTAGGGAAATAGTTCCATATTCATCTTTAATATATCTAATTTTGAAATTTAATAACGTCTGGTAGATTACTATGATATGGTAAATTTGGTTTGACGAGATTAGTAGCCAAACTGTACTAAATATGTACGTTTTATGTTATCTATATTGCAATGAGAGCATAATATTTGTTGAAGCTTCCATTGGGACACAGTCCAATAAATTACTGAGGGTATAACAATACAGCAAAATCAATAAATTTAATATTACAATATGCAGAGTATTATTCAGAACAGAATATTATACAAAATAAAACATAACAATCATCAATTATAAAATTTATATTTTCAATGCAACTAGCATATGTAATAATGAATGGCCATGCAAGGTATTACAGCAATAAATTACAATTCTGAAATGATCCAAATTACATTAGTTGTTTTACTGTACTCGACATTGATGAGGGCTGCTCCAAATAAATCGGGTTCTAAAGACTTCTCTAAAGACATTGTCAACTAGAATATATCCTTCGTAATTAAAAAAAAAAAAAATCACAACTCAAACCTGCAAACCAATCACTTGCGTAAAAAGGCATTTTAGAAGTTTCATTTTGAGCCATAAACGTTATGGAAACAGATTGCTAAAAAAACTGTCCACTGGCTTTGCTTGCCTTCCAAAGCTCGGCCCACAGTGGTAGCTTTAGTCGAAAAACATAATAAGGAAGAGAACGAATTTATGTCCGTATTCTCGTACTTAATATCATACATTCTTAGTACCTACAACTAGCTCTGTGTATATGTAAAAATTTTCGATTTTAGTTATTGGGCATTCTAGAAATATGTGGTTAAGGCTTCCCACCTGTCCACATTCGCAACATGGACATTTTAGGATACATTTTAGGTTATCTGCTATCTGTTACTGTTGTTACGAATGTCCGGCAGGGGGCGTTTCGGGTTTGACGTTACTGTGGTAATAGCAGCAAAACACGGGTCGACAAAAATCGATTTTTTTGGATCGAAAATTGTTTTTAAGGCCGTTTTTTGCTCAAAACTCTTTGCGAAGGGTATTTAGAGGGATCTTATCGTAAGACATGAGAGCGAGCGGCTTTTATAAGGTCGGCAGGAACGGATAAAAAATGTAAATTTTTGACTTTCATCGATCCGCTTGTCGGAATTTCTAGACGTCACGTGACAGTTTCTCGAGGTTCACCTTCACCCGAAGAGGTGCAAAAACGTGATTTTTTTTCAAAATTGACGCATTTAATTTACAAAATATCGCGCAGTCCACGCGGAATTGTGTCCTTTTTTCAATTCGAGCGTCAAAAGTAATATCGAAAAGCCCAATTTTGCAGCTACTCGATCGCAAATTTCGGCGTAAATGGGCGATTCCGCTGAACTACACTTGAAAGTTCGTAATTAGTATAGGTAGATTAATTAACCTACAGTTTGTATCTAGTAGTACTTCGTTTAATGGACGACATAAAGTATACAAACAGACTGATATCGACCCAAAGAAGAAAACAAATTTCCTTGAGTAACTCTCCACCCCTACCAACCCCACTGACTTTAGCTTTAGTTTAGCAATTGTCGAGAGAGGGCGTTGTGGACGGACGCGTTAATTGCATATCCACGATGGGCGCCGCGACAGGTTGTAATTATGGTCGTATGATTGATGACCGGTCCGCTAATATCTGCACGGTATCAATGCGCATCAATCGCCATTAGCATGCAATGAAATATAATATACGCGCCGTCGCATTGACACACGAAAAGACGAAAACCTGTGAGTATCGGGACCACAACACACACACACACACATACTCGCGTAACATATCAAGATGTCGGCGCTTCGGGCTTCAATTGTCATGCACGAATTAATTTCCCGAATGAGGGCGATTCGGCGTGAATGATTGATGCTCGGGCGTGATGGGAATATGAATTTATGGATCGCACACCGGACGAAATCCAACGAATCCTACCGTTCCCAGTAGCACCCTGCCAGCCGCAACACCGTGGGTATGCAAAGTGTGTACACAAGGGGTGGGTGGATTTCCTGCCAGGGGATGGATAATCTGGGTTTGAAGAATCAATCAACTTTTTTTTCAAGTGTCTACTTGAAAAGAAGACTTGGTGCGATGGTGTTTAAAGAAGCTCGTGACATATTAGTAACAAACGAACAAGGAAGGACTCTTTACATAGGGTATATCTATAAAAACGAGAGAAAAGCCGCGAAAAGTCTAAAAAAATATCTATTTGATTTTCATAAATTATGGTCGTTACAGGCCAGAAATTATTATTATCGCTACATCTTAACAGCTTTCAAACAATATATGGCTCACTAAAATCAGTTGGAACAAAAATGAAGCTGTAGCTATCTTCCCCACTGTTAAAATGTTTAACAACAAACTATACATCAGTACCATAGAGAAACATCGTATATATCGTAAAGTATATAACACTTACCACACCAAATCACGTAATATTTTCAAACGAAATGAACATTTTGTTTCAAAAACTCTACGTTCTTTTTACTTTATCATACGTAGTATGACAAAGTATTGTAATCGTGTAAAAAAAAAATTGAGATTTTAGCGGAAATAGGTCTTTTTGGGCCCCCTGAACATTTTTGACCAAGGTACAAAAAAATGTCTGTGTGTGTGTGTACCCGTTTTTTATGGCGACGATTCCGGAGAAACTACTGAAGGTATCGAGACGAAACTTCATATTTAAAAGTTTCGTGACTAAACTTAGAGCTGAAAGAAGTTTTGTCCAAAAGGGCCCAAAGGAACTCGAGGTTTACTCTTATCATTTTTCAACGATTTTGCAAATTAGCCGCCATTTCTGCAATTTCGTCAAAATAGTTAAATAATAAACTATAGTAGAGAAAATTTTGTATAATTTATGTCCATTCCATTTTTTGGAAAAAAAGAATTAAATCATAGTAAGCGCATGCCCCTTGAACTTCCAAATTGCCCCCCTGAACACGGCTGTATCGTATGATAAAGTCATGTGCCTGGCCACCTCAGATTTTTTAATTAAAAAAAAATTCCTTTACTGCTTGAGAATTTAGTTGTTTCAAACATATATTCTTTCCTTGAAAGAAATATTCAAAGAAATACATTTATTTGATTTTACTACATGTTCTCTCAGTATATCAGTGCATCAACAGTGCATCTATTTCGTCGTACAACTTACAAGAACATTAAGAGTCGCTAATATCAGGTAGCCATCAGATTTACCTCTTCCAGGCGGTAAGCGTCCACAAACGATAATGAGGCACGTTTTGAAAATAAAGATGTTCTTTTACCTTAAGCTCTAAGCATTCTGACGGCCAAATCCACGAACTGTTCACATTGGCACGTAAAAAAATCGTTTCAAGGGAACATTATCTTAATTTCGCTTCGTATGTTACATCCTAATATTACAGATGATCACAAAACAATAGTTTACCCTCAAAGTAAAAGTAGATCATTCTCTAACTACAACTTTCTCCAATATTTTTTGTGCTGGACATTGGGCGGTTGCCATGGATGTGCTAAAAATATGCGAATAAAGCAGGAATGCCGTAATGGGATTAGTTCGGGCTTTTGGGGACTCGGACTTTATTGCCTACTGTATAAATCAAGCCTTCCCTCGCATCTCGCACCGCAGTCCCCCCTCGTTCCGACACCCTTAAAATATATTCGCAGCAACCCAGAAGATGAAAAAATGCTCCGATGAAATAAACGGTTCTTTAAGTACCTAGTTGGCAGTTTATTTGGTCCTTGAAAAAGAAATAATACCACATTTGTGTTCATATTCTAGTATCAGTCAATTTTAATGCATTTTATTACATATATAACAATTTATTACAGATATAAGTGCTTAGATTTTGTTTACTCTTAATTATTTTCCTTCAAAACAGCTCTTATCCTGTCAGCAGTCTTCTGATAGCATCGCGCACGTCAACTGGAAGGCCCAATATTTGCTTACAATTACTTTCAGAAAGTTGTCAGATAAATCAAAATCGATAAATCACGGCAGTTGTTTTGCGACGAGGATTAGTAGAACAACAATTACTTCATACTTTTTAATCTCACGTTAATCTCCTCTTCAGAGCTATATTTAATTCGTAATAAGAAGCAAATAGTAGCTTATCAGATTAAGATTTCGGTCAAGTAGGACAGGAAAACTCACGTTGGCAAGCAAGAAGTTGATTTCTGACTAATACGTATCTCCGATTTTCTGACATATTGAAGATTGATTGATCAATGCGTATCTAAACAAATTATGTACATATCTAGTCTATACATATCCACAAATTATATGATATTACTGTTAGAATAATAATACCAATCAGAAAGTGCTCGTAGGTTACAAAGTTTTATGTGATTCATTTGTCATGTGTCTACTGCAAGGGCTTGCAGTAATTGATGGATGGGATAGTTATAAATATGTTAAGACAATAATCGTGCTGTTAAACCACTTGAAAGACAATGGAAGAATTAAATTTTATGTGCAGTTTGGTGTAAAATATGGTCTGTAAAGTTTCAAGGCTCTGCTGGTTTGATAATGCAAATAGAAATGAGAAAATTAACTTCAAAAGTTGTTTCAAATTTTAATTAAGATTTTATGTCAATATTGTCGTGGTGAAGACCATTTTTGATAAAGATTGTATTCAAAACTTAAAAAGAAATCTTCAGAATCTCATGGTATATTAAGTTTGTTGCTTCTATTTTCAATAAAGCTTATGGCTGCGATATCGTTCTTATTTTGGGGGAGTTCGCCGGCTACAAGGATATTGGAGTTTAGAGGTATTTAACGGAAGTTGAACAGTGCATAAACTTCGGGGATGAAGTTTGACGGTTTAAATGGATCGTTCTGGTAAGCTACCTAGATCTTGCGCTGTGCGCAGATATTGTAGTCTGCAAGTTCTAAATCACTATTTACTGGAAAGCGTTTACCATGGTCTATCGATTCGGTTGGGTAATTAATAAATGTTAGACGGGGTTAATACCAACTTCTAAAACTAACTTACGTAGCGGTTTAGTGCATATTATGCACTGTACGCTAAATAGCGTTTACACATTTTTGCGGTTTTGTGTTTCAGTAATTTTGCATGGAATTAGTGGTAATCTAGCCAATAATTTAGATAACCTACGCATGTCCTACTTTATTCACGAAATGAAATAATAATGTGTTTTGTGTGCATTTCAAATAGTAGATAAACGATATAATATAATAAGTTGTTGATGGTTACTCCAAATTTTGTGACACAGAAGTTCCACAGATGCTGATAAGAACAGTGTTTGATCAATGAATTGGAGGTATATTGCCAATAGAGAGTATGTAATTTGGATTAGCGACAATGATACGGGTTTATCTGTCTCACGTATACTTTTAACAACTTGCAACACACCTTAAAGATAAAGGTATACGGTGTCGGTGGTTATCATCCCAATAATAATCGCATTTATTTATATGTTGTTCAAATACGTGCAAATTCCATTATTACATTAATATAATAAACACAGTGACGTAAACATTTGGGTATATCTATTTCTATACATAATTACTAAGCATAAGACCTTTTATCCATGTATTTAAGTATAAATTAAAAACATCTGAGGTGGCCCTCACCCTACTTTCCGACTACATGGTGGGCACAATGAAGTGTCTGAACACTTTTGCAATTATTCACTTCAGTAAAGCCAGAGCCATCTCTGGGCGTTACGTAACGTCAATTTCTCTGACAGAATTACATTTGTCATCCTGACATTTAATGCCATGTCAGTGGCATTGACGTTTGTCAAAATCTGACAATTTGCAACACGGCGATGCAGGCTGTGGATTCTGTCAAACTGCATCTGTAAAAGCTTATAGCGCCAAAACCGTTCATCCCATTGATCTGTAAATTGGTATACATATTTAAAGTCACTGGATGGTGAGTTGATTTCAGTTTGGCCAAAATCGGATAATCAGATTGTCACCAAAAACACTCCAGTTCGTCCCCCGGTAATCATAAATATGCATACCAAATTTCAGCTCGATCCGTTCTTCCGTTTGGGCGCAATCGTGTTCTGGTCATACTTCTCTGGCTTGTTCCTGTTTTTTTGTCAGTTCTGAGCCACCACCAGCTGATACAAATATTTCTAGCAGATGTAAAACAAGTTGCAAAATCTAAGTATGAAAGATGGACAAGACATCATGCTTCTGAACTGTTACTACACGTAGTGTGGATTTTCATATCTACGTTTTGAGTTCCAGAGTATAATTTTCATACTAACAACACATCAGATACTCATTATGTTCATCAATGTTTGTCGCGTCACCTATCTCAGCTGCTTCAAGCTCGAGCGAGCACAACGAGCCCTGACCGAATTACAGATGTCGCGCGCCGAGGAGGGCGTATGTGTACAAATAAGGGTATCGAAAAGGGTGCAGGGTGCAGAGGTGGCATGGGGTGATGAGAGGGTAATGAGGTGTGGTGATTGAGAGAAGCCAGTCGCGTGGAAACATTATCTGTACGGGTGCACCCGCGGTATCTGGTGTCAGGGAAACGTGGCCACGATGGATGATCCGTTTTGAATCGGACACGGCCAGGTCCTGGATGCCGCTGACGTAGATTAATGTTACCGAATTGCTTGACCTATTTCCCGCCGGAGAGATGATGATGATCGTTGGCAAGCCGGCAAACTCGCCCACCAACAAAAAAACCCTTGCCACACGCACTTATCGGCCGAGTTGTTGGGCGTTGTTAAAAATTATTAATGGCTTACGAGATCGTTGTACTGGAAATGCCCGAGATATATAGTACGTGACTACGGGAAGATAAGAAGTGTCGTTTACTACCCGCTGAAGCCAAATTCGAAGTTTAATTGGGTTATCCCATGTATCATAGTAATATTATGGTAGAAAATTGTCTTGAATTGCAAAATTTTTACTCTGTGGTACTCTGGCTAACCCCACCTGGTCGTTTTGTAAGTGACACGCGCGGAAAATTCGGAGAACAGAAGGTGGAGTAGGGGTATTGCATAGCGTAGCGTGGATGCGCACAGAGTTAAGTGCTGAATGCTTCTTACTCCGTACTATTTTGCACACTTTTACCACTAGAATACAGAATACCTATAATAATACTAGAATACCTATAGATATTCTTACACTTCAACACCGTTCGTCGTTATATTTGTAATTCAGCATCGATGCATTTGAGCTCGAAGAAGCTGTAATAGGTGATGCGATGGACATCGGTCGTTGAGGCATGGTGGTCGATAGTCGATGGATATATAGGTAAGGCTTCGATGAGATTTCCTTTCCAAATTTGATCAAGTATCCTCGATATGCCGTCACGTGTAAGCGTTCCAGTGGCGCGTATATGATTTCATATTTTCGTCTCGAGGCGAGAGAACACTTTCGAGATGGATATTGGATAGGTGACGGGGAAATCGGATACCTATGCCTCTCATTCGGTGCAAGGGCCGAATGTGTAGACTGTGTAGAGTGTACATGCGTTTATGGGAATAGTTTACTCCACATGGTGGTGTTATATAGTATGATCATTTAAACAAACGCTAGTGTGCCATCGAAAATATGGTGGTTGGTAACTCTGAAATTTGACAATTAAACTCTAAGCTTCTTTCTAGTTTACGTAAATCCGCAAAATATGCATTTATACCGAATTTTGGCAGAAGATGCAGAAATATGCCGTAACAAATATGTATTAAAATGTTCGTCTTTCTCTGAAACAGATTTATATCTAACCAATTTCATACTAGGACCCCAGAAAAAGATATGCCCTTGCATACTTTTCGTTGCAGTAGTAATAACCAAATTTAGCATATTCCATATACATTTAATCAAATATTTTTAATTGAATCAACCGGGATGGAACATGTGATATTGAAAATCCAAAACAGACTACGGACAGTAGTGATACTGCGTGTCCTTTTAATCTGGGCCAGCTTGCAAAGCATTTATACTAAAGGATATTTTCCGATGATAGTTAAACAAGCACTTTCAACATTATAAAGGTTTAATTTCGTCTGTAAGAATTGGAAAGAGCAGCCATTGCAGACGACATAAAATTATGTTACAACGGAAAACAAACTACATACCTAGAAATAATTATTTTTAGAGCAACATAATTGCTAATAAAGCAAAGGTCTTTTCAAATAAAGTAACACTGGAAGAAATAAAGATGGCAAAAAGTGTCATCAAAAATTCATCATTTGTTTATTTGTTCTGCTTACGTGTGCTCTATTTAAGCTAGTATAGTAGTGCACACGTAAGCAGAGTCTATCAAACGTTGTTAGAAGCAAAAACTTGCCAAGTTTCCGTGCATTATCTAGCAACTAAGATGTTATCAGGCCCATTAGCTCAGTTGGTTAGAGCGTCGTGCTAATAACGCGAAGGTCGCGGGTTCGATCCCCTCATGGGCCAATATTTTTTGAAATTCATTTGTTTCAAATGTTGCAATTCACCTCCGAACGTTTCGTCAGGAAGAGACGTCATCAGGCCCATTAGCTCAGTTGGTTAGAGCGTCGTGCTAATAACGCGAAGGTCGCGGGTTCGATCCCCTCATGGGCCACTTTTTTTATACATTTTAGTAAAAATTTTTGCAGAACGTTACTAGTTCTAAAATTATTCTTATGTGGCCTGTAAATCATTTCTTGTTGTCATCTTGTGATGATATTCTATATACAAAACATAATCCGCTTATCACGAGCAATTAGGAGTAGTAAAATATAGACATTATCAAACGGTAGCAAAAATTGTGCAATTTTATTGTGTGATTTATAGTTATTTAAATAGTGTTATCAGCGATTATAAATCATATTTTTTATAATTGTATAAAAGTCATTGTATTAACTGTATTTGAGCTAAATATTACTGCTAAGTATACCAATTTTACCTTAAAATCTCCTCTTGTTTTTCCACCTAAAACGATTCATTATTTACCTTGGCTTGCACAATACCATTATTAATGGACTGCTTTGCCTTCGTAAACGGATGCCAAAGTATACACCCAAAGTTTGTCATGAAATACTTCATGTCACTCAGAGAATGACATCTGGATCGTTAAGCCATTGCTAGTCAAGCCAAATAATATATTAATCTTTCTCGAGTAATTCATATGGTTAAATAAATCGTTTGTTCAAATCTCAACACTCTAAATTCAAATGTCCGATTGCTTAATCTTTGAGTGCCTAGACGCAGCAAACGCGTTGGGATTATGAAACAATGTAAGACCAAAGTGGCTTGAGATTTACAATAGATGTATTTATTTGATAACCGGCTGGACAATGTCTACAATATTGGCATTACTTTGGATTGCTAAAGCGATTTAAACTAAACCGCTGAAGAAATCTTTATTGAGCCATTAGTTTTATTACAGGCTATGCTCGTCATTATGTTAGCTTTTGTTTGTTTGAGAATTTAATAATTGGTTAGCCGGACAATTGGATTCAGGTTTCCTTGGGCAGTTGATGTACCATTATCAAGTTTATTGTTTCTTCAAACGTTTTTTATACTACTTGCTTTAACATAGCAGTAAAGCTCACCCACTAGTTTTTTGATAGCTGAAGTATGTAATATAGACAAAACTTTTAATTAAAAATCTTCTAGTAATAATAATAATAACTAACGACAAAAAAACAACCCCTGTATTTATAACCACTCCTCTCAATTTACCATCCCTGTAATATTGCATCAGAGCACAATATATTAAAACCTGGAGGAGCAGCAGGCAACCCTCTTCAATCCGAGAACGGTAAGTACATAATTAAATCTGCAACAGCATCACCGTGCACTTTAAATTGAGTTATGCAAAGTGTAATAATCGTGAAATTACAATGGCCACCGTCTCGTTACCCGCTCAATATATAATCCGGCGAGGCGAATTATGTGACGGGCAAAGTGGACGGAAGATGTGGTGTTGATGAAGCAATTTGCAATTGGTTGCAGGCTCACCCCCCCGGTATGTTTTTCACGTACGTATTAAGGGGTGGGTCAGCGGGGTTCTGGACTGCAATGGTCCAGCTGCATGTAGGAATAAATTAAGAGTTATTGCGGAGGAACAGTAGGTAAAAAGTTGCAGTTTTAATTGTAACTGTTAGGGCACAGGAAAAAATAAAATTCTCATGCATTATTCAGTGTCGTTGTAAACTATAGTGTTTTTACTGTTGCATAATTCAAAAATTTATGTTCGCAACAGTTAAAATTTAAATAATTCAACAATAATAAAACACGACCTTACATATAGAATCTAAGCAATTTTGGTACGATATGTGTTATCGTTTGCAATTTATTTATCGCAACTTTCGCAATTTAATGAAGAATGTTTCTATACTATGTGCCTATTTTTATTACTGCATGAATATTTAAAATTTTCTATTACTTATTATTATTATCACATAATTTTACTTGTTATCACCAAGGCGACCCAACCCAACCATATGCTCTAAAAATAAAGATTTTTCTTCTAAATTTGACTTTTTTTTAGAATATAAAATATGAGCCAAAAATAAAACATTTGGTGTTTCTTATACATTTTATCTTTAAACTAATGAACACTACATATTTGTGAACAGAAAACTAGTTATCTCAAACTAAAAAAAGACATATTTTTGAGAAATATTTGAATTTGTCTTGTGATGAATCGCCTCTATCATCATCATTTCTCACGCACGTTAAACCTTCACGCATTAAATGAGTACTTATCACTTATTTGGCGTGGTAAAAATCGCCCTCAGGTGATACAAAGACACGGACAAAGAAACCTCAAAACGTGATTAGCCAAAGCTCGCGGCGCTTTCTAAAACTTGGTATAATGACATTTTATCTTGGGGCGATGACGATGGCCCTCCACGCTCCGCACGTTTCGCAGACGTCAAATGCGCCGACAAAAAAGGTATTGATGCATATCAAACACGCCGACAGGCTCGTGTGCTCGTGATATAAGTGCCATAAGGGAGCTTTCATGGGTGGACAGAGTGTTGGTTCGGTACAGAGGAGAGCGCGGGCCTATATTTTCAAACCAGTCCATCGATCAGCGAATATGCTCGCAGACTCATCGAGTAGATGGTTAGATAAGCGTATACGTTCGGTGAGCGCGTGGTTTGAACGTACAGCTTCGTCGGCTAAAACCAGTAAACAGGAGCCATGCGTGGAACGTAATTGTAGATTGCAGCTGGAAGAGGGTTGGAGTCTCACCACCCCTGATCTTGCCCTACTGCACTTACGTGCCCTGAAAGGATGTCAGGGGTTGAGCCACTAATTCCAAATCAGTTTTATTAACACCGCATCTTTTGTACGCACATAATAATGTTCGTAACGCAGCATTATTGCCGAAGTCATAAAATTTATTGTTATATTTAACCTTTTGGGAGGGTTGGTGTTTTATGATGTGTTTCTGTAATGTAATCGTGTAGAATAATGTATAATTGACGTTTCTTTCTTTAAAGAAGTATATCATTTCATATTTTATACCGCACTGCATACAAACTAAAGAAATAAAGATAAGTAATCATTTTAATTACAATATAAGAACATGACATCCAAGAATACCAAGAAGATAATCAGTAATAAACATAATATTCAATTACTTATGTTTGTGTAGCAATTCCTAAAGACGTTTATAGTCCAGATTTCACCACATTTCCCACCGAAATCCACGACTGGATATCAATATTTTAAGTTATGTGTTTACTAACGAGTGACACAGATCTCTGAATAGAGAAACTATTAACCGACTACATGCGATAAGCATGGCGCTGCGGATAACCCTTGAACCGCATACCATGTGAACCCGTATCAAATTATAGCGAACTGAATGAATTTAATTAAAATCGACATTATTGAATGATAATGCATTTATTTATAACGCTATAATTGACGCGCATATCCAACTTTATCTAATTTACGATTGTTTTTCGAGCGAGTTTTGACGCAAACGATCCACTAAAACACGATTCAAATAATCATAATAAATAATAATAAAAATCATTATTATAATCCTTAACAGTGTGTCATATTAGGCGTCTATAGACAATAATGTGTCTGCTACTAAAACAGAGATGTTGATTATATTTACACGATTAAAATACATATATGGATTTTTTTACTAATTTGATCTCTATACAAATTCTGAAGGTTCAAATTAAATCTAACTAAACTACAGTATTAGTATTCAGCCCATTCAAAACAGATCAAAATGAACGCCAACATTAGAACAATCCACTTCAAAAGCATTACGTTTTAAAATAGAAATGTCTACTGTCGACATCAAAGCAATTACGTACATCAAAAAAAACTATCTATCTGACATAGCGTTTAATTATAGACGGAGTTTATCTGACTTATTTATTAGCATGACTTAATTCAAAACTTCCTTTGAGATAGGGGACTTGCTACCATAATGACATGTTAAAATTCTAATAAGTTGAAAGTCATAAATTATAATAATACTATCCAACAAATGCTTTGATGAGCATGGAAAATGGTAATTTTGTAGTACGAATATCGTACTACAAAATTGACATTTTTTTTGGTGCAAATTGAAAATTACCCTTTTTTTTAAATTATAACTTAATAGCTTTAAGTATAATAAAATAAATCATGAATTAATTATATAATCTTCGAAATCAAAGATATATTAAAATCTGTTGAGTTGTTTCTAGACTACATTGTGACTTTTGCTAGCTTTTGCTATATTGACGGTCTTTTTTTTGAGAAAATAAATCAAAACCGGTCTAGTGCAGTTTTATATTGAACTGCCCTAAATAAACCGATAAGGCCGTTTTGGAAATAATGTAGTGATACTCAGTGCAAACATCCTCCATATTCTTCCGGAAATACATATCAAAATAGTAATATGAATGCTAGTTCTCTTTCCCTCATAACAATAAAAGGTCGACAGAAACAACAGCAATCCATCAAAACGCCGGCTCCTTCACGGTCGACTTAAAAGATAATAAATTCGCGTTCGCGGATCGCATTCGCGCTCAACCAACCCCCTTGAAGATGTAAACTCATGAAAACATGAAAACAACAATTTCAAAGCGGCTATGGATCGGCTCGTAACCCTAAAAATATAATGTCGGGCTTAATGCGTTCTTCAATAACGCGTCCCGTCCCGTCGTCTCTCCGAATGTGGATTTGTTTTTCATCAATCAGGAGTTGTGCGAACGACGATTACCGCTTGAAAGCATTGCTCAATAAACATAAATTCTTCGGCCGGATCTAACAACAAGTGATAAAGTGGCGCGCCGTTTTCACGAGTTGAAAGGCGCCGACGACGAATCGAAATAGACGCGAGGCATTAAAATTCGTATAGTGTCACCCTGATAAAAGCCCTGATCTAATGTAGCCTCGCCACTTGCCCACTTTTTGTACTGCGTTGCGTTTAAAATCAATAATGACTTCATTTGCAGTTAATTTTAGAAATGGCATAAATTTGGAATGTATATGTTACGGTTAAAGTGATAAATGTGGTTTGTATTAATAATTACCGGCTATTATTAATAATAACCGCATCATTTGGTCAATGTGATTAGAAACACTTAAATAATCACATGGACCGGCTATTATTAATAATTTCGTAACGAGCACGGTAAAAGTGATAAAAATGTTACTTTTTACAAAAGATTTTTTGTATACAGTCTTCAAAGAAGTTATTTTGATTACTATATAAGCTATTATATTTATTTACTCGACGCAAATCATCAGTACGGCTACCCCAATGACCAAAATTACGAATAATACAAAACATTGATAATACAGAATGCTTTTTTTGTCTCCCTTGTACTTAGAACTACTGGATATAATTGATACTGATATTTGGTATACACCCAAGGACGACTCAATGAGGAAAACATAAAAAAGAACAGTTTATACAGAGTGTTCAAGAAAGTTAACCATTTTATTATCAATAACACCCATTTTAAATATAAAAATGCATGTGGGTAGTTTGTTGTAAATGTACAATTACAATTTATTAAGTAAATTCTCAAATCCTAGTTATCTTGAAATGTTGCGCATTTAATAATAATTTTTTCAATATTGTATTTTCATGCAAATATATGCAAGAACTAGACTAGTTTACATAGATTTTTTTACATAAATTGCACCGCACCAATGATGCAAACATTTTTGTATGGTACTGTTCCTAACACGGTATTTTTACTTTTGGTGTTTGACAATAATTTTATAAATAAAAGATTAAACATGGTAACAACTTGCCTCAATCTTCCCTACATTAGTATGTCCATTACCTATACCTACCCTAAGTATATCTAATATCTCACAGATATATTTATTATAAAAGTGTTTATCACCAACAAAAAATACAAAAAAACAAAAGAAGATGACGTCCTATTGTTACAAACTTTATTTCGTTTTATTTTTACAATATAAATGGTGTCATTGTTGTACTACCACAAAAAATAAAGGTCTAGAAGGATTTTTGTATTCAAAATTAAATATGAAACATTTTTTAAAGTTTTGTATTAAAAAGATAATAAAGTTACAAATAAAAATATTTTTTTTGCTACGAGTTGCAAAATGCAGAAGCACTACGTACGTTTGCACTGGTAAAATAATACAAACCGAGTTTTTAATTAATTACTTACTTTGCCTTTAAGAATTGCGCAAATAAGCATGGCTCAAAGAGTTACACACTCGTGCATGCAATTAGTGTGGATTGGCATTTTTTAGTCTCGTTTTGATAATCTTCCTTATTTTAGTCATGAGTAGTAACTAAATAAGTTAGTCAGGACTAACGTCACTAAAGGCCCAACACTGAAAACCCAGTGAATAGATTCGTTGTGTGGCGATTATGTAGATACTAACAGAATTTCAAATCTGAGGCTCTATTATATTGTAGCATCACCTTAATGCAATATCGAACTGAAATATATCACATTGACCAGAGCATGCTGGAAATTATTAATAATAGCTGGTTCATGTGATAAATTCTTCACTTTAACCTCGCCACTTGGCTATTATTAATAATAACCGGTAATTATTAATAATAACCTATTTATCACTATGACCGTAACATATATATTAAATGGATCGACAAAATTAGTTGCAGGAATCTGTAATTAATCTCTATTGAGTATAGGTACTTAGTTTTTACTAAGCAACTTATATTCTATTGATTACTTTACAGAGGAAGCATGGTTTCATGGAACATTTGCGACGATCCCATCGCAATTAAGTCGCAACTAATTTCCGGTATTCGTTGAACCGTTCAAAAGCTTTATCACACACCACAATCCACATTTACTATCTTTACTGCAGCATAATTTTTAAACTGCACACAACCATCAATCTAATACCTCTCGACGTACTTTATCGCCTCTATTCACAGTATTCACACACAATATTGAAACGTCAAATACTTATTTATATATATGCTACGTGCAAATCACGATTATGATTTACAATTCATTCTGATTTAGCTAGTACCATGTGCAGTATCATGAAATACAGTTCGCGATTGTTTTGCATAAGCTCGGATTTGTACCAGTGACACTTATTAGCTATTATTACATGAATGAAAATTTCGTTTCTATCGAACTGGTAGGTAATAAATCACTAGTACATAAATCATACCTGTCATTTTTATCAGTTATCAACCCACAATCGACTGCAACCTATACATCTATATCTTTATCTGCTATATGCATACAGTCCTGGTCAAAAGTTCTAGACGCCCTTATAGTTTTGTCGAAAAATACCGAAATAAAGCTCTGACTTATGGTCTGGAATATGTCATGGAATAAGTGAATCGATTAGGGACTGCTCTTCAATTTTCAATTAAAAAAATATAAAATAGTAAGCTTTTGATCAAAACTGTATATAATATCGAACCATTTTATGTAGTATGTATGCTTTATGATATCTGAAACCCATGTCGTTTTCCCGGAAAACAGTTGACAGTCTTAAAAGATAATAAACCTTACAGACGTGCATCTCAAATCAAACACATGTCAATCTTGTTATTACATGTGTAGGTAAATATCGGAGATTTCGTGTACGGGTCTTAGTATGTAGATTTGGGAGCGGAATAGACAGAGTGAGAGGATGTTCGGTATTTGTTCACGTTCGACATTCGACAGGCTATGGCATCTGTTTATTTAGACGGGTCCTAACTAAACACTATAGAGTACGATAACCGGGGAGATTAAAAATTATGAATAGCAAATCCGTCTTCATTTTCAGTGACGGGTTTTATAAATAATGTGACAGTGGAGTCGAGCTAATAACGGCCTCATGTACTGCACATTAAAGGTGATGCCTGTAAATATTTACTTACAATTAGTGGCCGAAAAGTATATACAGGGGACTTTTCACTCAAGTGATCACTCAAATCGTTCCGAAAACGAAGAACGCTAATTTTACGCCTGGGTAAACTTCACTTCAGAAGCGTAATTTACAATACATACATATGTATTCCCACAGTGAATGTACGAGCTTTTGCGTAGGTATAATTGTCGCTTGAAAGTGTATAATTGAAGATGTTGAGAATGTAAAATTAGCAGCACGTTTACTACACCTTAGTAAACAAACACGAGATGGATCCTTCACCAGTTGCACAAGACATTGGGTACTTACTACAAGACTAAGGTACCTACTTCTGCTGAGCACTGCTTAAGAGTAACACAAGTGTTCAGAACGGTAACATTTAAGCAGGTTTCTATCGTCACTCGAATCATAGTGACTTTGTAAAAGGTTCTTGACGTTCTTGTGTTTTGTTTATTCAAACTAGAAGATATTTGGTCGAATATAGAAACAAAGAAAGAATGTTGAGTATGATCCAAGGAGAAGTAATAATGAAGATGGGTTTTCGACAGTTCACAAGTAGTAGTTACAAGAAAATCTGTGAAAAATATCTCGGATTGTCAGTGGAAACCGACTTTTATGGAAAGTTGCATAATACAAGTTGTCTGATACAAGATTACATAAAATTCTACACTCAGAAAATGTTCCGTCAAAGTCGCCTCAGTCTGTCTTATGCCTTATATCCTTATAATAAATATTGCAAACAGGAACTACGGCGCCTCTCGTAAAATGCATCAGCATTTAAATGCAAATTTCCCGTATTGTATGGCAGACGAGTCTCATATTAATTGCCGTCAGCGAGCAAAAAGAAAATAAATCATAAATCATTTGTCTTTCGAAACGTTCTTGAGGCTCCCTCGGCATTGCAAAGCGCGTAAGGCCACTATGGCCTCCACAATAAGTACTCGCGATTATCATAAGCACTGCAGTTTAATGAGAATGTAAATTAGTTATGAATCGCTTATTAACAGTACATTCACGAGAACAAACAATTGAAGTTGGATTGTACGTGCTTGGCTGTTTGAAAAAAAAATATTATCACCAAACAAATACAAATTAGCAGATCAACGATGCATGCAATAAAATCTAGAATATGCCATTGCATAGATATCATATGAATCTGCAAATGTCTAGGTTATCAATGTCTCAATGTTAACATTCAATACTGTGCTATACATTAAAAAAAAAACTGCTATTTTAATAGTAAAGTATGACAGCAATTACAAAAATGCTGTAGTGTGGCTACAAGATTCAAATCGAATGGAATGAAATACTAATGAAATACTTATTGGAAATTATTGCAAAAAAAATTAAACCATGCATTAACTCATCATATACAATAATAATACAACAGTCATCATTCCAAATATTTGTTTAATAAGTAAATAAATAAATATACTATTTCTGGCATTTAATTGTATTTTTCCACTTTGCATTCACAATGCACACATTGTAACACTGCTTTCGGTGTTACAATTAGCAAATTGTAACACCGTTTTTAGTAACTTTTTTCTAAGATTGGTGACATTGATATCAAATGCATGTCAAACGAAAATACACATAACCACAAAAGTAAGCACAAACTGATTTTTTAGAATCGCACAAACTGCGAAGTATGTATATTTTTATACATATTTAAACATGCGTGTTGCATCCTAGGTTTCGTACTACTAGTATATGATGGTATATAATAATTATCAATAATTACTTTTTCACAGATATTTGAATTTAAGTGACAGATGACAGTGTTACCAACGGTTGCACCCATAAATACTCTAGATTGGAATTTTACCTAATATACTTCTAAATTTTTATAAAATTAATGACGCAAAGTAGAAAAAATAGTATATTACACTCGTTATATAAGACATATTGGCGCATTCGTTCATTTGGGCAAACAACTCATGCGCCAATTTGACGTCTTATAAAACTTGTATAATAATATAGTATTATTATAGTCTTTCAGCCAAATGATAGGCAACCAAATCAACCATCGGCAAGTTAACCGCTTCGGCTACCATCCTCCAGAGTGCGCCGCTCGAGGTAAACAAAACGATTACTCACAATTCCATTTGACAGAACTGTCATTGTTTTGAGGTTACTATAATCACAAAATTACTCGTACTTACAGCATTTTTCGTCCATTTAGCGTTCACGGCACGCCCCATTATTCACCGATTCACGCTCGAGCGTCGTCAAAATAGATCTCATACACGAAATTATGGACTTACACTCAAAGAACAGGCAATTTTCGGGGCAACTCTACAAATACACAAATGTGATGAAAGGGTGGCAATATCGGTATTTTACGGTGGACGGCAGCGCCGGCCTGCTACACTATTATCTGTGCGAGGGAGAGAAGCCGGAAGGTACCGTTCCTCGGGGCTCGGTACACTTAGCGGGGGCCGTTATATGTCCCAGTGATGAGGACTCCAAAACATTTACTGTGAACTGTGCGTCGGGTGATATGCTGAAACTGAGGGCTGCTGATGCTCGTGCCCGACAGGAATGGGTTAACGGTTTAAGGGCTGTTGCTGAATCTCACACTAAGGTTTGTTTGTTTGAGTCTAACAATGTGGTTTGCCCTCATCAGGGGGATTTAGTGGGGTCTGAGACTTGTTGAATTGCATTGGAGAAATCTGTGTTTAAAGATAGATCCACGACAACGTTGTCATGGATCTGTTTTATTAAAAGGCCCGTTAAGTTTTAACGTCTCTTTGATGGCTGTTAAACATGCAATATCTGCAATCTGATCAGTGAATAAGGGCAATCAGTGCCCTTATTAAATCTCTCAAAGGATTCAAATTGTTATAATATTTCTCAGAACAACATGTGGTTTTGAGATTGGAGCGGAAGAGAGTCTTCTGCTTCAATCTCAGAACTATATGATTAAAATAAAGCAATTAATCAAAGGATCAAAGAGGTGTCTTTCATTTTCCTTCATGTAATTCAAAAACTTGAAACTGGCAGTAAAACATGTCATCATATTGTTGCTTTGACATAATTAAAAATTTTCAACTCTTTTCAGGCTATCAGTGCCACAAGTCCTCCATTACCACCTCGAGAACACCTGGCAGTATTGGACGCGATGGGAACGGCAAAAGCCCAACTTCAGAACACGGAACAAGCGGACATAGCTCTCTGCAGGGTGCTAGAATCGGCAGGCAGCACGTTAATCAACGATCCGAACTTACTTCTTCTTAAGGCTACGTCCGCTGCATCTCTCCACTGCCTCCTCCAATGCTATAATATTCTACAGAGGAATCAACATCAACCGGCACGAACAGGGTTGGTTATAGATGACGATTAATCAGAAAAAAAAGAAGTAAAAATTGTCACGATAAGTGACCACGTAGGAAAGCGTTAACACTCGATTAATTTTAAGCCAACAACAAATGCGTAAAAGTTAGAATGCGACCGTGCCATCTATTATAATTTACGATAATAAGGAAATGTTACGTCCAGTATTAGTAAATTAATTAGTAATTCCGTTTCAGATATACCTTGACGGGCAAACCGCAGTTTCTAGTAACATTAAAGATGATTTCAAGTAGGATGTAATTATGTATGGGCTATACTTTTATGTTATTTGTGTAATAATTGTACATACCTATCTATACTATTTTGTTTTAAATACTACCCCCACAACTGTAAATAGATAAATAAAGAATAGAGAAGGCTATCTGGAGGAAATTGTTGATTTAATGTAGATAATACATTCCTAGTTTTTAACTTAATTATACTTATATATAAAAAAAGAGAAATTACATCGAAATAAATACATATCTACTTCTTGGCAAATGATATTTTCATTGCATGCGTTGGCGTGATCTTGAAACCCTGCAAAGCGTCCTTTGCCGTGCCCGATTGCAGTTCGTTTTCGAACTCAACAAAGGCAATATCATGACGATTTGGAACCAGACGTACTTCTTTAAAACCAGGGAATCTAAAAAAAATTTAGTAATATAACACAAACATGAACATATTGATTTTTTTATGAATAAAAAGGTGATTCAAAGTGAAATAGAATACTACTTACTGGTTGAACAACATGGATAACATCATTTCACTAGTTTCGTCAGGTAAATTCGTAAGGAAAAGAATTTGGTTAGGTGGTTGCTCAGCGTTATTTCCACCGGGAATCCTATTCGGGTCCTTGTTCTTCTTCTTCTTTTTGGGTGCGTCATCCTCCTTGGTAGGCGGTGGTCTAATCTTCTTCGGCCTCTCCGAATACGTCCCCTTCATTTTCGCTATTAAATCAGAATCCGTTTTGCTGTATTGTATCCTCTAAAAAAAATTTCTCATAACAAAACAACTTTAATGAGTAATAAAAATTACCATGGGTTTGTCATAGAATGGAAATCCTTGCATGGACCGTAAGGCATTTGTAGCGCTCTGAATCTCCTTGAATATGACGAAAGCTTGACCGCGCATTTTCAATGTTTTCATGGCGACTATGTCTAGAATTTGGCCAAATTGTGAGAATATGGCGTATAGGGACTTCTTGAGCTCCTCCTTTTTGATCTTTTCATTTAGATTGTTTATGTAAATAGTGTTATTTGGTCGGATATCCATACTGCAAATTGAAATGTTAGGTTAGGAGTTTGCCGACCCAGTTTGAGCGATGTAATGGTGCTGGTGTGCGGAGACTGTATAAATATAAATGGTACTTACTTGTTTAATCATTCACTATTATGCAAATTGTCCTAATTTGTGTATTTTTGTAATTATACAATATTTAAAATATCGCATCAACAACGCTTCCCGTTTAGGGTTTTTTATGTGGTCACACTGGTCGTAAACGTAAAATATCACCAACTATAACCCTGAACGAAGTGAACGGTAGGATAGACAACACAAGATGAACTCCAAGTCAACTGGTTGCCTAAACGGCAACTTTTCATGTATTTGATTTATTTGAAGAAATGCAAATGTAATTTCTAACAAAATACCAAAATTAGAGGCCTATATTTTTCTTTTGATTTTAAGTTTAATCATTCCTTATTTTTTTAAGCCAGATAAAGCGGTATAAAATAATAAGCTTTATGATCACAGGACTCTTACAAAATGATAATATGTACCAGAATCCCTGTTGCAAATCCGAACAAGTTAGGAAATTGCTAAAGATCATCATTTTCAGCTCTTTAGACTAGAAACTTTAGCTCTGTGCTCTACAATCTACATCATTTAGCCATTTAAGTTGAAACAACGTGCCGTTTTAACTACCACTACATAAGTTAAGCACACATTTTATCATAAGAAATTTGATAAAATACAAAGAATCTGGACATGGAATGTCCATAATTAATCCCAATTCGCCTGAACGAACGTAGATGGCGCTATCAGCGGCGTATCAGTCGAGGTAAAGTCAGCATCAACAATTAGCCGCTGAACCACATACAGTGAATATTCAATTTTTTAATAAAGCTGGTTAAGTAAATGGGGAAAAAACCGCGTCAACGACGATAAAGTCTGCTTTATCGTCGTTGACGCGGTTTTCACCCGGAAATCTAGAACTTAGTGATTCGGACCGCAGAAGTCTCCAATCTAAACATGTGCTTTATTTACTTTGTGCTCTAGCTTTTTAGTTCCTTGTTAATTGATTATCTCCGAGATAAATTGTGATTTATATGTGAGCTCTGTAAATAATACAGTAGTGTTTATACAATTTATTTTATAATATATTTTAATAAGCTTTTTTCATTTGCTATAGTTGTATGTACAACTGAATCAAACAGAACACAAACCTTCTATGCTCAATATAACGCAGAACAACATCAAATTTTCGAAAATTCTCTTAAAACTTTTAATACATATCGAAAAAGGTGGGGGAACGCCGTTTCATTCCGTTCCATAACAAAAAAGCACTGAAATTACCTCGACTGATAATAATTCAATTTTTTACCACCAGACCACCTTGTTCATTAAGACGAATTGATTAACAAAGAATAGAAATTTGATTATAATACAGTCTGTAACATTATCATAGATACAATTATTTAAACATTAATAAAAATAAACCGTTCCAAGTTCCGAACTAAGAAGTCGAATACAGAGTGCAGCAAATACAGTAAATAAGTGTGTCAGCTCTACTCAAACCACTAGTATCAAAATGCTGTGTAATAATAATAACAGTAGTACATAATATTTACAAAAGTGTGATGAAATAATATGAGGTAAAGTAAGAACGTTTATTTTGAGGTAGAATGAAGAAAGTCAATCACGCTTTCACAAGTACATAACATAACATCTCTACAAATTAAACGGAGGCTCCTATGAAATGGACGCTACACCATTCATTGCATAATTTAACTCCCTTCACAAGAAATACTTCACCAACAAAAATCGAAATTCCAGAAGATCCTTAACAATCCGCTGAAATTTAATAGGCATGCAATAATTCACACTCAGCGTATTGTTCTTGCATTACCGGCATACCGAGTATAATTAATCATTTTTATACAACAATTATAGGCACGAGAAGCTACTCAGAGTATGCTGGCGAGCTTGCACAAGAGGCTAACAAGTTGTCAAGTATTTCTTTCACTATTTAAAAAATAAACGTTATTAGATGCTTTTAATTATGATTAAATCTAATTATCGTTAACTGCGCACATAATTACCAACAATTACGGCCACGTGGAAAAGAAAGACTTAATCACTTGCTCGTGTAATTAATAATTCCAACCCGTCTAATTGGAAAATCTGGACTGGAATTTGAAGTTTAAAACGAAGATTAAAGGACAATAAAAACGAAATGCGGCTGTAAAAACAAATAACGCCTTGTTATTTTTATAACACTGGTATAAGAAAAGTTATTAACTTTGGTAGGTATCTATTATGCGAGTTTTACTATCGTCCATCGCAGGAATACGGATTTACAACTGTGACCATTAAGCTCGAACTGTAGGTCCGTATAGTAAATCGAAATCCTAAATGGTTACGAATCTAGTTTACCATATGCCAGATAAAGTTATCTGTTAGGATCAACTCGGGGCAATAAGATTTAATTCGCCTCAGAAGGAAACGTTTATCTCTTAAGTACAAATGGTAGAGGAGTTAATGTTAAAGTCTCAATTTATAAGGCAGAGTCTGTTATTTATATAGAGATTTTCTACGCGGCGTCAGTTGTAGCATGCTTGAAAACCATGTGGTGATAATCTGTAGGCATTTTCTCACGACCTTCTTTTCGTTTTTGAAACCTTTACCAAAGCAATGTGTTCATACTGATGTGGTTTATTGACTACTTAAAAATGAGGCTATGCAGAGGGAAGAATTTATTCGATATAACACGAATATCTTTGAGTAAAGAATATCATTTGTTTCTAATCCGCAGAAAGATCATTTGGTTGGTTCAAATAAAATACAAAATTCTCACAGTAAGAATATGATTTTCTTGATGTTCCAAGTATTACGTTTTCTTGTTTTAAGTATGAAGGAACTGCTTGAAAGGAATGACGTCTGTTTTAAGCGATACGTACGTATACTTTTGGGTTAAGAAACTGTTTGTTCGTTGAAGCATGTATGTTTCTCACCCAACAAAATATTGGTGTTGCTGTAAAACGAACGTCTTACTCTTGTTATATGTAGAAGAATAACATTTTCTTCGTCAGAGCAAATTATATTCAACATAAACATACTAAACTCTTAAACCGGAAGAATAACTAGCTGTTGAAATAACTATAACATATACTGACATTCTTATTACGATAAAATATTATTTGGATAGAAAAAAATCCTCTTCATGCTACACTATATAAGCATGAATCATTTTTCTTGATATCCAAGAATAGAGTTCTCTCTGTGTATGATTTCTAGAAAAGCAGGTTGAACATTATGTTTAGAAATATAAATCGAACCATTTTTTGTTGTAATGACCTAAACTATTGTGAAAAACAGTATCCACAGAAAGTTTTTGTTTATTAAATTGCTGTCAAACCCTAAAAATTGAAAAGAAACCTGCTGTTATTACATCACACTACGTTACATATACAAACGGAATTATTATGCTATTACATGATCAAAGACCTATTAAGGTGTATGCTTCTGTCTCATGGATTATTAGAAAGAAATAAAACATACATATTTAAATACACATTCTCATTATATCCCTAAATAATAATATCTAGTATATTCATTAAAAATGTTTTCACTTATCAGAATTATTTTCAAAATTCAGAATTTCAAATTTCCGGTACCAACTTAATAATGCAACGTAATATTTCACCTACATTCATTGTAGTTTATAACAATTTCTGACGCAGTAACACAAATTTTTACTAAGGAAACACCATAACTATATCAACAATCAACAATATAGTGATCATAAAATTACTAACATCGTAAGAATTGATCTACACTTTTAAAAGTGGTAACTAACAACGTATACTTTTAGATTTTAGCTAAATTTTATGAAACACATGACTTAACCTCAACAACAATGACTGGATTCTCGATGACTGTAAGTTTTTTTTTATGAATTTTAAATAGTAGAATACTTGTGATTTGTTTGTTTCCTTCTTATTAGTAAAAGGACAATTTAATAGATATCTTCCAATAGGACTAATGTTCCTATTAAACTAGATTGCGAGCTATTTAGTTTAAAACTAGTTTTCATAACTTCATTTTATATACACCTAATCTAATATTCCACCTAAGCTACATTGTTTACCATTATTGCATAGAATATACATGCCATGTACACTGTAAGTAATTACTCATTATCAATTTTGCTGCGTAACCATCTCACTCTAAAGCTCCAAGAACAAACGCTAATAAATGTGAACATTGTTTCAGTGGAATCCGATTCGGCCCATCCCATAATCTAATAAATTACCTTAATAATAAATACCGTACACGATATTGTTCCTGTATCGGAATATCAGAACGGTAATCCTAGAGCAGGGTTTCATTCAAAAGCAATCACCAAGGAGTGCGATAAATCTTTTTGGGCACTATTACCTGTATAACTTACACGTTCCACCTTGGGCAATCGCGTTAATAGATTTTGCTCCACATCTTGCCAGCCATACATCAAATTGTTTATAAACCATTTCCTAGCTGACAGTATAAATTATTCAGACAAGGGTCATATTTTCCGTGGTACGCTAAACACAAATTATTACGGAGGATAGGCGTTAAGTTAATTATTTAAATTTGGTATGATTGGTATGAATGTACACTGTGTTGTGGTTCTTTGATTCTGTTGAGGCCACCTAGATGCCTCTGCCTACTAATTTATGTGTTATGGCAATTAAAAACGCATATTTTACATTTCAATACAGTTCGAAGTTAACGAAGTGTCAAAGGTTATGTGGCGTGAATAACATGGAGATAGGAAAGTAGGCGTATTGTGAATAGGTACCGATGGTAAAGAGGATATGCGAGAAGATATATTAAGATATACGAATACCAATTACTTTTTAAAATTGTATTTCTTGGGTAAAATTTATTAAATTCAAAGCTATCGCATTTGCATGAACGCTGGTTAACTTAAATTCAATAATATAATATTTTCAAACGAAATGAACATTTTGTTTCAAGAACTCTACGTTCTTTTTAAGTAAAAAAACCCTTTCTTTACTGTTTGACAAGTTAATACATGGCTTAATAAAATCGGATGTTGATTTAAAAACTACAAATTTTGATATAATCAAATAGTACTTTAGTTTCAGTAAAGTGTACTTCCAAATTAGATACATATTGCCACCGTGAATTAATCATTAATTAATATTTTATTATGTTTGGATTATAATCATGGGACCTTGATTATATAATTCAAACATAGTTTAGTCGAAAACCACAATAAAAGATTATAGTAGATTCATTAGATTATTTTACTCCACGGTAATCTTTACTAAAGACCACAGACTTATTCCCAAATGAAGACTAACCAGAATACTGCTGGCATTCTGTAGCTCAGCTTATATAAAGCCCAAAAAACGCCAACGCGTGCGTAGAAACTGTCAGCGCCATCACCAGTAGACATAGCAATAATTTTTAATAAAATCACATTTTTTTAATTCAAACACATAATCTTTTTACTCAAATCTATTATCTTTCTCTTCCAAATAGAATATTTACTATCTCAAGGCCGATCTTTATTTCAAATAAAACCATATTTATGTCATTCAAACGTATTTCTGCAATTAAACCCAAACAATTTCTACATTACGGAAATCACGGAAAACCATTTGGTGTAAAAGAATAATTTTTTTTCAGTGAAAACTATTTCTTTTTACTTCAAATGAAATATTTCTTTCAGCCCATGAAGCTCACTTTTTTTAATTTAAAAATATTGTTTGGTTCAAACATATATTCTTCCCTTGAAAGAAATTTGTTCAAAGAAATACATTTATTTGATTTTATATTTCTTTTCTCTCGGTGCAATGCGTACGTTTCCCACCACCGTGCCACCTCTACTTACAGACCAATGATCTCTGAAAATGTGTTCGTTTTTGTTCGTCCATCCTGTAGTAGATTCTTCTGTCTCTTATCGACAATTAAAAATACCTGAAATTAATGAATCAGAAGTTAGAAGAATTTCCAGTAAGTGTAATCCACTTCTATTTTATTACGAGTTAAAGAGGGTTAAAAAAAGTTTTCTTGAATGGCATTCTACTTAAACATTAATTTAAATTCTGATTTTTAGTTACATTTAAATAAGAATTTTGAGATTCCTTGAATTCCTGATGCAGGAATTTTTGAGGAACTCAAAAAATACCTAAAATTCGAATAAACCAAGCAATATATGATAAATGATGGTTCAATTAATTCTTGATTTCCGGGAGGAAACCGCGTTGTTGACGTTACAATTGTAGATGTTTTGCTCTCTGTGACAAGAAGCATATCCAGGACTTCGTCACACCATTGGAGTTTCGAAGAGACTGAAATAATGGTTCAGTTTTATTCTAAAATACCTAAGATTTTTTAATTTGAAAATATCTCTAACTTACTAGAAACGAAAAACGTTATTCAAATCACTAAATTCTATTAAAATTTACAGAAGGTTTTTGTTTAATGGAATTCTGCTTTAAATTGACAACAATTTAAATTTTTATTTTTAGAGAACTACATTTTATTTTCAGTTTTTAGTTGAAGTCTATCGCAAAGTTTAGAGAGCTTCACCCCTCACCTTTTACATTCTTACAAACTTAACATGACTTCTTGAAAACAAAATACCGATGTTAATCAATAACTCCACTGCAACTACCGAACAAAATTTATGACGATCGTATTTCGGCCTCGGGCGACTGCCGACATGACAGGATTTTTATTAAATACCGGCCCATTACCAGTATTTTCCGGGACATATAAACACATACATCGTTTACTCTTTTCACATGCACACAACAATCCGTTCCTATGGCAGCTCAGTGCCAACTTATAGACCATAATTATGAAGGTATCGGCGGCGGTATAGGACAGGTGTAGCACGATGGTTATAATTTAGAGGCCATAGATTACCTCTGGCGCGCAATGACAATACCGGAGATGTTTCACAACGTTCGCCGCACCGCGCGTTAAGGAAAACGGACCGAACGACGCGTCCGTTAATGTACAATCTTCATATTGTCTATGAAATATTGCGGACCGTCCCCGTTGAGCACGTATGCGCGTTCCTGAAATACTAGACGCACGTAAGATATGGCGATGCCATTAGAAAATAACTGAAAACGTAATCTTCCCAACCTCTGTGCCAGGTTAATATGGGAAAAAAGCACGGCGCGACGCACGACGACATGATAATAGATCTTGAGAGATAAAGAGAGCCACAACACACCACACCGTGTTTTCCTTATCATTACAACGTTTATTATTTATAGGTTAATATGGTGTGGTCGTTATGGTGCAAGGGCACTGTACAGTTACTTCTGTTTATTACCTATATACAACATAAATATTCTATTGTCATTGAGGGAGTGTTTGAAGACAGTTATTGTAATTATTTATGTAAATCAGACAAATCGAATTTAATATTCTTATAACAGATAAATTTTAAAGTTTTGGGAACACTGTTATGTTGTATATCAATATTTCATAAGGGGGAATGTCCCTAACTTTGTCCTAAATAATTGCAGTGTTTCCTATAACTCATGTGAATTGATACTATAATCTATAATCATACTGTTGCCACATTGCTGCATGTGTGGTAACTACTAATATTAAATACTAAATACTATTAAATTCGATGATAAGTTACCAGATTCATTCCCATCAGGGTGCATACATACGAATGGTATGTATTACAGTCATGACCACCGAAACAGTTTGCACCAAAAACCATAATATACCGAACTCCTATAATAAATCCAATTATTTTATTGCCAGAGATCTCAGGTCACACGATCACTTTCTAATCAATTTCGACGCGTGGAGTATGATATTTCGGACACCCACGCATCTCTCGGTCCTCCTCACCAATAAATTTGTCACTTGATAGCGAGCCTCGATAAAATAATACAACTTCGTAATGATGAGAAATTATTATACGCGTGGGATGAAATTACAGTCGTCCGAATTTTCGAATCGAGACGCTCGTGAATTATGGTTTAATTGGCGCTTTCAAAATCAATATGTAAGTGCGCGCCGTGTGGATTCGATCGGGCGAAGCGGGGGACCTCACTGGCGTGAGTAATGCGTCTTGGCACATTTATTAATTGCAATTCGGTTGGCGAGGACGAGCCGCCGATCTCGTCCGGTCAATTTCTATGCTAATAAATATCGATCGACATCGGCGGTTGTAAGTATCTATAACGCTGCTGGGTGGATCATTAACGAATAAGGTACTCGCGTATAACTTTGTGTTTCTACGCGAGCACTACGCCCATGACTCTTCGGTGCAGGGTTGGCCTAAGGCCCTGATCAATTCGTTACAAGTTATACAGTGGTATTTCGCTATAAGTCAGAAGGACGAAAAAGGTCGAAAGGACGAAAGGATGACAAGACGAAAGAACGAAAGGATGACTGGACGAAAGAACGAAAAAGGACGAAACGACGAAAAAGGACAAAAAAGGATGAACAGACAAAAGGATGAACAGACAAAAGGATGAACAGACAAATGATGAACAGACAAAAGGATGAACAGACAAAAGGATGAACAGACAAAAGAAAGAACAGACAAAAGGATGAACAGACAAAAGGACGAACAAATACGAAAGGACGAACCAGGACGAAAGGACGAAAAAAGGACGAAAAGGACGAAAAATGACGAAAAAGGACGAAAAAGGACGAAAAAGGACGAAAAAAGACGAAAGGATGAAAAAGGACGCAAGCACGAAAAAGGACGAAAAAGGACGAAAGGACGAAAAAGAACGAAAGGACGAAAAAGGACGAAAAAGGACGAAAGGACGATAAAGGACGAAAGGATGAAAAAAGACGAAACGACGAAAAAGGGCAAAAGGGACGAAAGAACGAAAATTGACGAAATGACGAAAACTGACGAAAAAGGACGAAAGGACGAAAAAGGACGAAATGATGAAAAAGGACGAAAGGACTAAAAATGACGAAAAAGGACAAAAAAGGATGAACAGACAAAAGGATGAACAGACAAAAGGATGAACAGACAAAAGGATGAACAGACAAAAGGATGAATAGACAAAAGGACGAAAAAATACGAAAGGACGAACAAGGACGAAAGGACGAAAAAAGGACGAAAAAGGACGAAAAAGGACGAAAAAGGACGAAAAAGGACGAAAAAGGACGAAAAAGGACGAAAAAGGACAAAAAAGGATGAACAGACAAAAGGATGAACAGACAAAAGGATGAACAGACAAAAGAATGAACAGACAAAAGGATGAATAGACAAAAGGACGAAAAAATACGAAAGGACGAACAAGGACGAAAGGACGAAAAAAGGACGAAAAAGGACGAAATGATGAAAAAGGACGAAAGGACTAAAAATGACGAAAAAGGACAAAAAAGGATGAACAGACAAAAGGATGAACAGACAAAAGGATGAACAGACAAAAGGATGAACAGACAAAAGAATGAACAGACAAAAGGATGAATAAACAAAAGGACGAAAAAATACGAAAGGACGAACAAGGACGAAAGGACGAAAAAAGGACGAAAAAGGACGAAAAAGGACGAAAAAGGACGAAAAAGGACGAAAAAAGACGAAAGGACGAAAAAGGACGCAAGCACGAAAACGGACGAAAGGACGAAAAAGGACGAAAGGACGAAAAAGAACGAAAGGACGAAAAAGAACGAAAGGACGAAAAAGGACGAAATGATGAAAAAGGACGAAAGGACTAAAAATGACGAAAAAGGACAAAAAAGGATGAACAGACAAAAGGATGAACAGACAAAAGGATGAACAGACAAAAGGATGAACAGACAAAAGGATGAACAGACAAAAGAATGAACAGACAAAAGGATGAATAGACAAAAGGACGAAAAAATACGAAAGGACGAACAAGGACGAAAGGACGAAAAAAGGATGAAAAAGGACGAAAAAGGACGAAAAAGGACGAAAAAGGACGAAAAAGGACGAAAAAGGACAAAAAAGGACGAAAAAGGACGAAATGATGAAAAAGGACGAAAGGACTAAAAATGACGAAAAAGGACAAAAAAGGATGAACAGACAAAAGGATGAACAGACAAAAGGATGAACAGACAATAGGATGAACAGACAAAAGGATGAACAGACAAAAGAATGAACAGACAAAAGGATAAATAGACAAAAGGACGAAAAAATACAAAAGGACGAACAAGGACGAAAGGACGAAAAAAGGACGAAAAAGGACGAAAAAGGACGAAAAAGGACGAAAAAGGACGAAAAAGGACGAAAAAGGACGAAAAAGGACGAAAAAGGACGAAAAAGGACGAAAAAAGACGAAAGGACGAAAAAGGACGCAAGCACGAAAACGGACGAAAGGACGAAAAAGGACGAAAGGACGAAAAAGAACGAAAGGACGAAAAAGGACGAAAAAGGACGAAAAAGGACGAAAAAGGACGAAAGGACGATAAAGGACGAAAGGATGAAAAAAGACGAAACGACGAAAAAGGGCAAAAAGGACGAAAGAACGAAAATTGACGAAATGACGAAAACTGACGAAAAAGGACGAAAGGACGAAAAAGGACGAAAGGACGAAAAAGGACGAAAGGACGAAAAAGGACGAAAGGACTAAAAATGACGAAAAAGGACGAAAGGACAAAAAAGACGAAACATGACGAAAGGACAAGAAAGGACGAAATGACGAAAATAGACGAAAAAATGGCGAAAGGGCAAAAGGATGAAACGATGAAAAATACTAAAGGGCAAAAAGGACAAAAATCACGGTCGCAGAATATAGAACGATGCGCCACGACTGTTGAACTAGATGAATTTTTTTACATCAGAACGTATTATTCATTTTTAGTAAGTACTTAAACTAAAACTACATGCCTGATCATCAACTAATTAAAATACTCGTCCTTTATAATACCGGGCCTTAGATAAATATAGCTATAAGTCTAGTCCGTTCCTGTGCAATATGTGTATCACTTTACAGAGATACAGATCTCCACTCACTGATACATTTTGTTACGAGTTTAATTTATGCGACTGCGGTGGATGTAAAAACAAGGTCTTATTTCCTCGTTATGTATCAACACGCTGAAAGCGCTGTATAAACGTTGAATTTAATTGAAATATATTACGATCAAGGCCCAGATGCCATGTTCACTTATTAAGGAAAAGCTCAAAGTCATTTTGCTAAATCGGCCGCGCGGCGGCGAGAAACAAGATCGGCTTTTCTTATAATTAAATGAAACATTGGTACCGATCGAGGCCAATTATGTTTTGTGGCGTTGATTACTGAAGTATCTGGTGTCGATGTTGTTCTTTTACGATTAAAATGGTGTCAGCTTAATGTTATTAATGTGGTACTTATTTCTTGAGCTAATTGTAAAATGTAGTTGTATTTTTTGAGTTGATAATTAATTAACTTTAATTCTGCTTTTAGCAATCTGAAGGTGTCTTAATTATTTTTGTAATGAAAGTATAACAGTTTTGTCGTGTTTTCCACAATGTAAAATTTACAATGGGACTGAATAGTACCCTGGGAGAAACCTTTTCTAATCAATATACTGATATAATCAATACATAATTTACACAGAGAGAACTCTATTCTTGGATATCAAGAAAAATTGTTCTTGCGTATATAGTATAGCATGAAGAGGATATTTTTGCTATCCAAATAATATTTTATCGTAATAAGAATTTCAGTATATGTTATAGTTATTTCAACGGCTAGTTATTCTTTCGGTTTAAGAGTTTAGTATGTTTATGTTGAATATAATTTGCTCTGATGAAGAAAATGTTATTCTTCTACATATAACAAGACTAAGACGTTCGTATTACAGCAACACCAATATTTTGTTGTGTGAAAAATATACATTCTTGAACGAACAAACAGATTCTTGACCAAAAAGTATTCGTACATATCGCTTAAAACAGACGTAATTCCTTTCAAGCAGTTCCTTCATACTTAAAACAAGAAAACGTAATACTTGGAACATCAAGAAAATCATATTCTTACTCTGAGAATTTTGTATTTTACTTGAACCAACCAAATGATCTTTTTGCGGATATAGAAACAAGTGATATTCTTCACTCAAAGATATTCGTGTTGTATTGAATAAATTTTTCCCTCTGTTTAGAATATTAATGTAGTAAGATAAGTCAGAGTTAGACTAGATTGTAATCATTATTTGACAATAAAAAAATCTGATAGTAAACAGCAAGTCAAAGAAGAACCAGATTATTATCTTTCAAGCAAAACAAAATCTCTATGATGGGTATACCCTAATAAAATTTATAATTACCGTAGGCGTAACCATAGTGCATTAATTCCACGTCGACAAAATACATCGTTAGATAAGTCTTATTAGACGTATCAATAAGCGCTATGACGTGACGTGTTATTAATCTAAATAGAATATTGAGTGTAGGTCTATTCATAATAATATGTATACATAATAATTAACGACGGCCACGAGGATCTCGCCCGCACGTATAATTAAATTAATTAAAACGCAACGCTTAATTGGTACGTGTTTTGTCGAAAATGGCGGTGAGCCGTAACCGATTCGGAAAAATGACAATTTCGAGTGCGAGGTTCCGAGACCATCTATTATTATTTATTGCAGCGTGAATGCCGCGCTGTGCAGGTCGTGATTTATGGTTGTCTGAATGTTGGTTTCGCAATGCGTTTGAAAATAACAAATGGCATTGGTGTGATGGGTGGAAATTTTTATATAATTTCACGAATGGAGCTTTGTGAGTCAGTAGGATCGTTTTATTACTGAATAATTTATTCGGTGTTCATTAAGCTGTAAAAATATGATGTCTGTTTGCATAAAACGCGTACTTAATTCATAGGTCAGTGTTCAAAAGTGGATTTATTGAGAAACGGCATTGAAGAAATGTTTGACGAAGGTGGTCATATAAATCATGCAGACGTAGATGACAACTTTGAATAGAAATTAGCCAATATTACAGATTTGTGCAATAAAAACTATTGACAATTAATTAAATATTTTAATTAATAAGACGTAACAGTAAGACAGCTACGAAGAGAATGAAGATGCCTCTTGCAACAGAGTGCAAAACGTTGACTATTTTGTCGTTGTTGACGCGGTTTTCTCCCGGAAATCTAGAACTTAGTTTAAGTTAAATCGTTTTTATGCAGGAATTATTATGAATTAGGTACATTAACTACTGTGTTAGGTACTTTAAGTAGTGTGGTTTATTAAGTGAGAAAAATGAACTTTTATACATTTTTTCTAAACCTGTGATGTAAGACTTTAACCACAATACAGGTACACTAAATAATAAATACTTAAGAATTATGTAATCGTTTGAATATGCCCATAACTCTAAAAGCAAGTAATTTTTCATATAGATAAATTAGCTTTAATCGTTCTAAAAACACCCAATTGTCCCCACTAGAAAAGAAAATTTTCGAAAAACTGGAAATTTCGCAGAGACATCAACGGTCGGTCAGACCGCAAACCCGCAATTTCATTACGTTTCATCCCGTTTTTAATCGTGTGCATTGCCAAGCTCTGACAACCTCGACCGTTCCTTAAAGATCCCATAACATTTATTCCCGACCATAAATATTAGATCTGGGTGTACTTATAATCGCATATAAATTGCGCAACATCACCTCCTCAAGCGCACTCGCTCACCTGCTCAATCCGCACTCAAGGATAATCGAAAGTTACCAAGCATCAGACCTCTAACAACGTTCCTCGCACATTTATTCGCTCATTGTTTAATTACGCCCCGATTCCGGTCAAGCATCACTTCCGCAACGTCGCGAACCCACCTTCGAAGTCGATTGGTCCTTCGTGCCGGATCGGAGTTTGTGTAGCAAATCGTGTAGAATGGAGGCGTAAACGTTTCACCTTGCGGGAGGTTCTTCAGGTGAGCGACTGTAGAGTAGCGCCAGTGGTGAGTGCAAGGTGAACTATAGAGATTGTGTTGAGAGCAGAGTAGAGATGCTGTTCAGTGCTAGTGCGACTCACGTGCTGCTCACCTGCCCGAACTGGGATGATGTTTAGCGAGGTTTAAATTCGGAATGCCGTGCGCGGCGATTTTCGCATTGTCAACAAAAGGTCAGTGAAATATTTAATTATAGGAGTTTTATCGCTTTTTAATGGGGTGACATTTTCGTGTTAAGTATCAAGCTATGCATCGCTAATTAGACGCGATTGTTATCGATGTTTAGTCGTCTGTTCTGCTGGATTATTCTAAAATTTATTTACCGTTGGTGGATGCTATAAATATGTCGGTGGTGTGGTGATAGAGTTCGGTTAATTTATGGCGAGAATTCTGGATAAACCTATAAATTTCTTGATTGATAAAATCGTTTTCGATACTGTTTTCGCAACGTTAAAGTTCCCACAGTCGTAGGTCAAGATATTGGCGCGGTGTTGAAATGTTAATTGTGTCGTAAAATTTGGGTGCTTTTTGCATCGGCAATTAATGTGAAAATTTGGTGTTCGAAATTCGTTATTAAATCCTCCAACGTGATTAAAACGATAGACAGTTTTTAGTTGGAGACTCGTAGAGTTCAATGCTTGGGTAGGCACAAGACTTTTTTCAACCTTTGGATGAATTTAAAGAGTTGACTGATATTGAGGACAGAAAATATAGGTCACATTGGTAACCTATATCTGATTAGTCCATACATGATTGTTGTGATTGTGTGATACATACAAGTAGGTACATAGAAATGCTTATACAAAAGCTGTCGGTTAATATTGTTTTAATTTTTGAGAATTTAATTAAAACTTTAGTTAAAATTTTTAGCGTATCAAATTGAAGGTTATTGAACTTTTTTTTTATTATTTAACATTTCAAGCAAGGTAATAATAAAATATTATCTAAGTAATTTACCTACTTCAGTACGTACTCATTTTTATTTTATTTTTTAATTGAGGCATACTATTTTATTTTAACCTATGAACAAACGTCGAACAGTTTGTAAGCTGCAGGTGGGTCGTACGCTTAGCCATAGTGAATCATGATGACAGTAATTATACCTACTTTACAGTACGTAAAAATAATTCGTTTTTTAGTACCAAATCGTCTCATTTTTAAATAGTTTACTGAATTACATATCTCCAATGCTGATGTTTCCACCGAATTTTCATCCTGCATTACAAATACCTATGCAATAATAAATATTGTTTGTAATCTTATTACCGATTCTGTTATATGCCTTTTAAAAGTAGAGCTAATAGAGTGAATAAAAGATGGCCTCCAACTCAGTAAAAGAGGGCCAAAATTAAATTTGCTCCATTGTAGGAGGTCAAAATGGCGGGAACAACCGCGCGTCTCCCTACATGGTAGCATTTGGCCAAGCGCGGTTTAAGGGCTTTAATTACTGGTCATAATTCTAATTCATCAAATCTCTTCCAATTTATTCGAAGGCAAAGCTAACTGGGTTCTTTTTCTTGAACCTTGTGAACACATTTTCCGACTACTAACTGACGCGTTTAAGTATTTAACATTTAATAAGGGCTGATAAAGCAAGACTACTCAAATGAAACGAAACACTTATCAAAACAATAACATCTATTAACAATAATAATCAACAATCCCGTTTGATAGGTTACATAGAAAAATGAATGAAGCTTTGAACATATTGACGTTTAAATTAAACCTAGGAGTTGATTTAGACAGACACACTTTTAGCAGAAATATGAATAATTTAATTTACAATGAAATGCGAGACGAGTTGAAAAGACTTATCAGGGATAAACTTAAGCGCCTAAGAACGCTCCACAAAAACGTGTACTTTACATGACGGTGGTTGAAATGAGAAGAGACAAAGATCTGTTCGTTTGCATCCCTTGACCCCAAAGGAAGCCGGAAGCATTTCTTCTTAGCCAATGGCAACACTTCAAATTTAAACTTATAAACACGCGGTCAAATCCTAAACCAGATGTTCAACTGAACACCAAAACTTCGATATTCTCGAACATTCTACCCTGTGTACATCACGCTTAATTTGATCATATCTTAATAAATAAATAATGGGTTTCCGACCCATTACACCATCAATAAGAGAATATTTAGAAAACATCAGGTTATGATTAGCTTGAAGCTGTATTTATGATACCACCTGTATTGTGGTATCAGTGGTATTTTTTGCCAACCATTCAGATTGTGATATGAATAAGTCCAACTTATTGAACTACTATAAACATAGGTTGATATAAAAGCATTGCATGAATAAATCGGAATGAAATATGTGTCAAGAATCGGGTTCTTATTGTTAGATGGTGTTTTTTCGGTTTTTAAAATAAAGTGATATCACTGAACCTAAAAATCTGGGGTTTCTCTCACCCAACTTTCCGACTACATCGTTGGCACAATGAAGATCTGAGTACTTTTGCAATTATTAAATTTTGTGAAGCCAGAGCCACTCTGGACCCTACCTTAAGTCAGTTTCTATGACATAATGACATTTGTCATACTGACATTTAATGTCATGGCATGTCAGTGGCATTGACAATTGTCAAAATCTAACAATTTGCAACACAGCGACGAAGGCTGTGGATTCTGCCAAACTGCTTCTATAAACGCTGATAGCGCCTAAACAGTTCATCCCACTGCAAATTTGTATACTTATTTAAGGTCACTGGAGGATGAGTTGGTATGAGTTTGATCGCAATCGGACGAATACTTCAGAAGACGCATTTAACATTTGCCACTTCCGGTTGTCAGATTGTCACCAGAAACAATCCAGTTTGTCCCCTGGTATTTCTAAATACGAATACCATATTTCAGCCCGATCCGTTGTTCTGTTTGGGCACTATAGTGTTCACAGACGTACATACACACATACATACATACATACATTTTCCAGAAATCATTGCAATCGATTCAGGGGACCTCAAAACGCGTATTTCCGCGGAAATCTCGCATTTTATCCGTCGATTACAATACATTCCTTCTAGGGTACTAGTCGGAAAGTAAAAATCATAAAATATTTATTATTCTATCGAAGTCATCCAAAGGCGAAGAAGAGATTATATCAGCACAATAAATTACTGATCCAAATATCGTTCTTTAACCAAAAAAATTGAGCGCATTTTGAACAACAATGTAAACACAATCACAATAATCTGGCAATAATGGTTGCGTTCAGAAGAACAAGCGCTGACTAACAGTCATAAGTTTACAGGTTCACCATTACCAATTCCAGTTTTATTTCATTCTATAAATTCTCTTTCTAAATTTTAATAATTCGAAAATTAGCTCTTTATCTTATTTAAAATTGTCTGGAAAGAGTGTTTTATTGAAAAGTTATTAGACAATTTAAACACACACACACCAGATGAATCTCTTGTTCTTGTGTTATGTTTACTCTTAAATGAGGCTTTTTTATGTTATTGTGATTATTGTGAACACGCTACTGTAGAAAAACATAATCTAAACAAAATTTTGCTCTCCCCAAAATGGTGACCGCTGACTACAGCTAACTGACAGCACAATTAGCGCTTAGTCAGCGCTTGTTCTTCTGAACACATTAAATAAATTTAATAAAAAAAAAACCACTATCTCTACATGAGCCCACAATTTTTATGTATATTAACCTATAAACTAAGTGCCGTCCGTCAGAATTATAGATTTTTTAGGTGTTTACCTTTCGAGAAAAAAATATGTTTAGTGGCCGGATATTTTCTAATGCGAAATTGTCGATGGTTATTATGAAGCCTCGGTGGGATCCCGTCAGGATTCGCTGTTGCTTCCTCCGCTGGTCGACCATAAGGTCACCTCGTTCAATAGATCCAGTTTTAAATTAATCACCCATAGCTACCGGTTCTCTTGGGTTGTTATCATCCGACCGTCCGACGCAATTATACCGATATTTACTTTAATGTGTTTATATCGTTATGGTTTCAATGAAGCGATAGCCCCAACAGACGAAACGATCGACCATACAACGCCAACCGATCGCTCCCAACCGTAGAATTATTGGACGAGGAATTTTATTTCAAATTTATACAATTTGCTCGAGATGAATGAAATTCTCAGCGGAATTGTTAGTAATGGCACGTGGTAATGACATAAGGTTTATAAAGTTCATAAAGTAGAAAACATTATCGCTAAATAAACAGTTCATAATTGGAATAGAACACAACAATTTGTGTTAATGTATACTGTTTTTGTTATGGTGTAAAGTTAAGAAAGACAGAATAACAGTTATCTGTTCTAAAACCTTTCTTCCAATTCTGTAATCTAGATTAATGCCATCATAGGTATTACCAGAAAGGTGAAATCTATAAACCACAAGACATGCACCTGCCTGATGACCAGTGGAACACAACACGTTAATCCGTAATAAAATTTATACCTTAGGACGTCTATTGCCCGCAATAAATAAAGGTTGCATGGTATTCTTCCATCTTCCCCATAAAGTGGTTCACATGGCAGTAAATAACACAATAAAACGCATTAAATTCGGCGGTAACCCTTACCGTGACTTCAGACCGAACACCGGGGCAATTATATATGGAAATGACACAGTAAAATATATCAATAAAATGCATACTTAATTTTTCATGGCTGTGCTATGGCCTTAGACCGATTCAGGATGATAATGTTCCATAAAAGAGCCATCGCAATAAGTCATGGAAAATGCTCCGTTTCAGCAGGATTGTGTTTAATTGATACGGTTTTTAGATTTTGAATTTTTACGATGCAGCTCTCGGGGAAATTTATCGATGTGCTGGGGACTATGTGTCTTTTATGTTCGAAATTGATGCTTCGCCAGCGATTCAAATCGTCCTTTAATGGACCAATTAAATTAATTAAAGATTTTGCGATGATATTCTTTATTGTGACATTTATGTTTCCGTTTTAATTTATGTATTTAAAGTATTTTGTGTTTCATCTACTTTTTAGATTACTTCATGGTTTAATTTCCTTTTTTATTAAGAATTACGAAAGTCGAATAAAATTTATTTCTTTAGAATAATTTATCTAACGGCAACTGAAAGATATTTTTTGTATCCCTGAAATTTTCTCGTAAAGCTCATACATAAACATAAATGGTAATAAAACCTGCTCCTATTTTGATGTGTTCGCGACAAACCGTCGAATATAAAACAAATGTACTAAACCACATAAATTACGAACACGAACATCAGGCCGAATTCCTTGAGGCCGGATAAATATAATTAGAAATCGTATGACAACAGCTGTGAACTGATTACCTAACTGAGCGGTGTCCCGTTCGGCATTAAACCAACATAAAAACGTCTAATAAATTCAATAGTTTATTCGTCTATATAGTTCTGTATACCCCGATAGGCAACATACGGCTTATACACTTCTCTCCTTTAAACTTTTTTGTGTTCTAGTTCTCTTACATCTATGAAATTCAGAAGGTTTGTTCATACCAGTGATTTGTTCTAAAACATTTTCAAGATCATCACCACTTCCTGTCTGCTGGATATTTTGTATTTTGAATATATTACAAAAATATATGGGTAGTAAAAATTATTAATTTAAGATTTAACGAATATAGTAGACAAAAAAAGATGATGTATGTATAAATAGGAAATTTGTCATGGAAAATAATCCATTGACAAATTGAAAATACTTACGTGGTATAAAAAACGTAATGCGTAGGCGTACTTTTAGTGTGAAAAGCATGTTTGTGTTCATTGACAAATCCGGTACAATCTTCACTAGCAAAAAATCTAATGTAATTAATTGCGGTTATGGTAATAGGACATGCGAAATTAATGCTGGGTAATTTGTTACTTTAATCCAAAAAACCAACGCAAATATTGTGTTTACTATTGTATAAATGAATCATATGTATTTTTAGAAAACTTTTGTTTATCTACGTATTTGTTTGACGTAAGTGTCTTGTAAATAATGTTAACCCTTTTTTGGATGTTGATCAATATTGATTAAAATGTATGTCTCCATAAGACTTGTGTTGTTAAAAAACCTGAACTGACTAATTCTCAATTTGTTGCAAACATAACACTTCTTTATGTCACTATTTGCTGAAATTTTTTTATTGCTTTTGAGTTTTTGAAGGTACTGAACACGAAGCTGAAATTTGCCTACAACTTCTGTTTTCGGGAAAAGAATTTATAAGCAACAAGCAGCAAATAAAATGATTAATTTTTTGTTAATTTTTACTTTCCGAGTAAACCCTAGAAGAAAAGTATTGTAATTGACAGAAAAAATGTAAGATTTGCGTGGAAATGCGCGTTTTAAGGTCCCCTGAATCGATTGCTATGATTTCTGGAAAATGTACCTGGGTAATGTATGTGTGTATGTAGGTGGGTATGTGAACACGATAGAATCATTTTATATATATATTGTTACAAATGTTAGATGCGTCTTCTGAGGGATTCATCCGATTGAGACCAAACTCATACCAGCTCATCAGCCAGTAACTTTAAAGATGTGTATAAATTTGCAATGAGATGAGCGGTTTAGGCCCTATAAGATTTTATAGAAGCAATCTGACAGAATCCACAGCCTTCGTCACTGTGTTGCAAATTGACAAATTTGACACGACATTGAATGTCATTAAATGACTGTTGTTAGGTTAGGGTCCAGAGTGGCTGTGGCTTGACAAAATGGACTAATTGCAAAAGTGTTTAGACACTTCAGTGTGGTCGGTACGTGGTCAGAAAGTTAGGTGGGGGCCAACCCAGATTTTTTGGATATTGACTGAAGATTGAAATGTATATCTCCATAAGAAAGGCTGGTGTTGTTAAAAAACGTACATGGCTACTTCTTAGTTTGTTGCAAGCATAACATTTCTTTGCTGGTATTTTGTATTGCTTCTAAGTTTTTGAGCTGAAGTTTGCTTTCGTTATTTTTTTTCTGTAATAATACCTAAACAATGCATTTCGACAATAGCATTTATATACAAAAATGAGGTCCTGTTAATATTTTGCTCAAACAGACGGTTTCTTGACTACTTCGTGTTGAAACTCAATTCTCTATCATACTTCCATGAACCTTGCAATCAACGGATTTTCAAATTTTTTTGAGTGTCATATATAATACTTGGAAAGCAACACCAACAGGAACTTAATTGACCTTCCCGACTGCTTTTCAAGAAAAAAATCCAAATTTTATTGGCAATATTCAGATTGTATTGATCAGCCTCAGAATATAAAAGAGAACATAAGCCTCTAACAAATTCACCTTCATTATTTGCAAGGTCCATGAACTAGAGGATCGTACAATAAGAAATTTTGGAAACCCAAGTTCAAATATTTCCTATGACCTCATGTACCTGATCGTTCATTGTCACTCCAACATGCCAAAGTGACATTTTAACGGATCACTTTCATTAACAGTTACTAAACAGTAGGTAACGTAAATCAAACATAATTTAAGACTTCTAAGTCAGTTACCATCGAACTGTGGTCAAAGTATGCCGTACGCCACTGCACATTATGTACGTCTTCTCATTGGAACGGCCGGGATTTTTCACATTCAATCCGCTCTGACCCGTCATGTGTGCGGTTCGGAAGAATAGATTACCAGCCAGCCAATAAACAATCCCCTAAGACTTCAATCCACCTGAAGACTAGAAGACTTTATGGCTCACACTAAAACGTAATTGCGTCTACCACAAGACCAGTTCACTCACTGATGGATACCATATTGTTTACAATAAACTTTATAGTCGATTTACAACGATAAACCACTCCCATTATTATACCTTCGTATAGTAGCAGCAAGAGTAGGCCCCAAGTTTTCAAACCACTCGAAGCTGGAACGAGTACGAGCGGAGTCTCATCCTGATACGTTTTGCGCTTGGTTGGTTCGATAATATAGACCCATGGTCAAGATTTGTTTTAACATTTAGAATCATATTTAACCGGAATTATAACATCTAAGCAGACGTTTGGTCGGGATGCCTGACTAAGCTTAAATTGTCACGAGTTTCGAACAGTCAACGTCTTTTGTTTTGCTCTTTGCACCTCGATCGGTATCTGTAAATAATTTTTGGAAAAATCGAAGTCTACGGGTCAGAGTATTCCCACGGCGATGGTGCGGCTTGTAGGGCGATATAGAATCGTGCCTTCGCCACGGCTAACATCACTCTGATTCCTGAGTGCTTGTATGACAATAAAGTAGCGATGCAAGTAACGATATTCGTGTTTTGTTCAGGGAACCGTGCTAGTTAGATGCTCCGGAAATTTTGCTAAATGTAAATTGAGAGCTATTGTTTCTATAAATATATGTTATACGATTCTTGGAATGTATTACATAAAAAAGACTGTATTTCTTTAGTTTATTGTTAGCGGTGCATGGTCCCACATCTATCGTAGGAGGAAGGTCCATTAATTATAATACATCGGTGAATTTATTTCCTAGGAAGGGCATACGGTTATTCTTAGGAAATAATTCGACGAAAACGGAACTGCAACCAGCTGGTAATACTATTACATCTGTCTGTTCGAGGATTATTGATCGAACATGAATTTCCAATTTACCCAGTCGGTATTACTAATAGAATTAGATTTGCAATATTACTCGGAACATATTGGATCGTGTTTGACCATTTAGAGATGATCTAACAAGCATTGGATTTTTCATTTCGCAGTATATTCTGCGGAGGTTGGCTCTGCAATGCGCACACAACAATCCGGCAAATGCTGATGGCGAAAAACATGGCACTCTCCCGTGATATTTGCTAAGCAAATATCAAATTACAGGCAATTACCGCAATTTAAATGCTATACGCGAATGAAAACAAAACGTTCGCTTCGAGTGCATTTTTCCGATTGTCACATTCCATTTTAAGAGCCTGCTTCACTTTCTAAGCCTGTTCAGAACACAATTTTTGCGATAATAATTCTAGGTAACTATGTATAATTATCAGTATAACTCAATCGTAAACCTGTATTGTAGTTGATATATTAAGGTACCGAATCAATGGAATTTAATGATTTCAGGAAATTGTTTGCAATCTTATTTTAACCAGATAATTATCATCTCCTTCTGTGGTGCTGGATACACTCAAACGTTGCGAAGAAAGCAGATTGAGAGCTTTTGTACGTTAAAATGAAGGTCGAAAACAAATGCAAAATTATGAATTAAAAGTTAAGATGTTTTTTAATACATAAAATACACATTTCAATGATAAAATGTGTTGTGTATTTTGTGGCTGACGTCTTAAATTGGTGTGATAATAAAGCGTGCTTGTTTTCTTTAAAATAAAGAAATGTTTTGAAAAGATAGTCGCATCACGCATGCCACTGCTGGGCTGAGTCGAACAAAGATGAAACGTTCAAGTAGTGTTAAAAGTGTGTAGCTGTGGTACAGGCGGGAATAAGATGTATTATTAACATTCGCATGTCACAGTGCGAGCTCTTCAACTCGAAATACCAATCACTTTGAACGCATGTAATAATTTCGTGCTTGCTCCTTTCCCTTTCACATCATGTGTAACAGTAATGTTCCATACAGGCGAGTTAAAAATCTAGTGCGCCTCCTTGCACTCCTTACACCCACCATTAGATCACCTGTTTCTGTTATCCAACAACAAAGATTGATATTGTACGCACTTTTATCAGAAGATCTAAGAAAAAAATATGCCCAATGATTTTGTAATGCTTGAAGGATCTGTCAATTAACAACGTTTCTTTACGTAATAAGAAATTTATTTAGTGTTTATTGAGTGATTTCGACATTAGCAATTGATAAAATGCTTGTTTTGGAACACGTTAATAATGCTTTTCCTTGAAGCACGTTGTCCAAGGATTGTAAATGAGAAATAACATAACAAAAATGTTTATTTTGGGTCGATTTTGGACGATATAATGCCACTGCTGCCATGTAGCACAAAATAAATTTGCGTTTTGCTAATAAATCATTTTATAAAATAGTTAATTGATGGAGGGAAAACTGCTATTGTATATTGTCAAGAATTGGTCTTACTTTGCATAATGTTAGTGATCAAAATAGATAGAACACAATGTAAGATTGTTACTGGTTAGTAATGTTGATGTAGAAAATTAAAGATATGTTATCATTAGATACTGTTCTTTATTGGATCGTTCTGATTTCTGGGATCCAAAAACGTATATTTTTTTGTCCCAAAATCTAGGATCGATTCTTAAATATACCTATGTTATGAGTAGTTATGAGAAAATTACGTGTTTGGCTTTAATTTTATTTCGGTGCTGCACAAATTGAAAAGTGACTAAACAAAGTGGTTAAGTTACATAGATATAAGTCATAGATATAACTTAGTTAAACAGTTTCTTGACCCAAAACTATACGTACGTATCGCTTAAAACAGACGTAATTTCTTTCAAGCAGTTCCTTCATACTTCAAACAAGAAAACTTAATAATTGTAACATCAAGAAAATCATTCTTACTCTGAGAATTTTGTATTTTACTTGAACCAACAAAATGATCTTTTTGGCGGATATAGAAACAAGTGATACTCTTCACTCAGAGATATTCGTGTTGTATCGAATAAATTTTTCCCCCTGTGTAGATACATTAACTTTCTCGGTGTGTATTTCATATTAAAATTATAAAATTGAAGACTAAGCATCACTCTTTGGAGTCTGGTAGTTCATTTATGTAATGTTTGGATTGCCATGGGGTTCGGTTACCATATATCTACTACTTAAACCTTTCACACCCGAATACCACAGCTAGTAACTCTTTCTCGACATGAGCATTATTGTACTTCGTTTAAAGCTTTGGAAGCAAATGCTATCGATTTTCCATCTAATGAATCTTCAAATTTGTGTTCCATATAAATCCATGCTAAGTGTTTCCATGTTTGGAAATACAAATAATAGTTATCTACAACAAAATAAGCAGTTTCGCGCACATCAAAGCGACGCGAGATGTTGAAAGTAATCAATAAGAAATAGAACGAACGTGATAAAATTCTTTATACTATTTTAGTAAACAAACACGCCTGGACGGTATAAATTTCTTGTAGTCCAGAAGGCAACAACAACGCAACCCGACCATAATTGAAAACCCATAAGCAAGCCGTCGATGCGTACAGTTCTAAAGTATGAACTGGGCATTCCATAAAGTGCAGCGCAAACAGTTTTCCTTTGCACATTATCTGGTGATCTTTTTGCAAAGTGCCGCGACACAATCTCATCACATTCTTCAGTTGTTGTACACCCGACAGTGTCAAATAAATTAACCTATAAGGCGAGTGCGCGCACCGCTACGCGCTTGCAGTCCTCTACTTTCTCGCAAGAAAAACTAACACAATGGTGTGGCGACGCCGATACCGCATCGCTGATTGGACTCGGAGGTTTTATGGTGAAAGATTCACTCCACTAGCAAATTCTTGTAATGTAAATTAACCGGCACAGGTGTAATCAGGAAAGTTCATGCGGGTATGTGAACAATTCAACTGGCAAACCTGAAAAAGTATGTGTTACCGGTGACTACTTTGTACGAAGACTTGATGCGAATTGCGGTTTTCTCTATGTCTATTTGCTTATACAAATGTCATCCTTCCAAACCAGTAAAATGAATCAAGGAAGATCAATTCTGTGACAAAGTATTGTGACAAATATTGCAGATAAAATGTAAAACCGTCTCTAATTATACTCTCTTCACCGGTAAGGCGGTGTTTCTTTTACGTCGGTCGGCTCTTTGGGACCGAGCCATGTCCTAGGCCGCCTTCAACTTCGGTACAGAACTGTCTCATGTCGCGCGGCCGGTGCTCGTCGTCGGCCGCGGCAATTATCCTTCCGCGGACGGTCCTGCCATCGTCAGGTGGAGGCCGCGGTCTTGCGGGCCGGTGGGACACTTAATTAAACGGCGCATTGAATCTGGTCGCCGATGAACATTAAAGTGGCCGAGAGAGAAAGAGGCGGCTCGACTGAGTGACATTTCAAGCCGACTGATGGCCACTAATGGCCATGATACGAATACTTACCATTTCACTTCTCTGCCCATCACTGACGCTAACTTGTCCACGGGCCGTGTCCGCTATTTAACTGTGTCCGTCGGGCCGTCCTCGTCGGTCGGTCCGCAAAAGCTGTAAGACCTTAACAATTGCCTATTGAAGAGCAACGAGTGGTTGTTGGGTATCTGCCGTATTAGATTAGGTTTTATTTTTCTAATAGTTTGAATACCATGTTCGCATACCTCTCTAAGAGCAATTTACAATCGATTTGCTTACGATTTGAATCAGTTTGTATTGTGTCGCAAAAGACTTGAAAAGAACAACGACCATTCGGTTAACTTAATGTTTGATCTTCTTCCAGCCATAAATATCATCTTACATCATGTTCTTACTCTATACGTAATTTTGTAGGTACCTAATTCTAGTAAACCTTATTTTGTCTAAAACAAAGTTCTTGGTGTTCTACTAACTTTGAAATTGTGCGTTGGCAATTTTTTCTGAAGTTAATAGTAGAAACATTAACGGTAAATTCTTTTTATATATTCAGAGCTCGTCTTTTCTGTAGAAATAAATCGTTCCATAAATGTTTCTTTTAAATGTTATTTTTGAAATGTTAAAACTATTACGTGCAGATCTTTAATTATCATTACTATATGGGACCATTTGCCTCATAATTGCAATAAAAATATAAATACCCATACTTCAACTATATAATTTAAATAACTGCAGACTATATCTTCAATTGTAATATGGACACTCTTTTGAATGGAAATCCAATATATTGAGGAGGATGCCATTGAATTATCTCTAAAATAAAGCTTGCAAATTTATAAAGTTTCATTTCTAATTAGTATATGGTTTGCGAAAGAAAGAAATCTTTTACAATTGTGAATTGTCTTTCATGAATATTTTTTGCTATTTCTTTAGTTAATTTACTAATGTGAGTACTGCATATCGTCCGTAACATATATTCAGCCAAAGTTACATGTCGACTGATTTATTTTCAACATATGTGCAGAAAAAACAATACTTTTGCCTTACACCATCATCAAACAGCTCAAATGGCGCCACATCACTAAGCGCTCATGACGTGCAATACGTTTTCTGCAGACCATCCTAGTATTAATTTGCAATGCCCTGGCTGCGCCTTGTCTGAAAGTGATCCTTCCCGCGAACACGTCCAGACGTAAGTAAGCATTCGTACGTCTTCCCATCCGAGCGCAATATATTTGTAAACCAACACCTGTTACTTTTAAGCAGAATGAATTTATTATATGCCGGCATCCTCGCGTCTCTGGAAATTATGGCGAGCGCTTTTAGCGAAATGTCACTGCGGTAAGCGATTAGGACAAATTGTACCATTTGCCGTAAAATATGATTATAATTGCGCAAACGGTCTTACGCGTTGGCGTTGGATTACGCTCTTGATTTATGCGTGTGGCGCGGACCGCGCGAGACGTTGGGAAACGATATTTTGATATATATTTCAAGGAAATGCGCCTGGCGTGATTAATAGCATATTATATGCAATTTAACATTTAATTTATAACGCGTTTGTCAAAGCTTCTCGAATCAACACGGCACAGAGGCGGCCTTAATGGTTTCTGTTCAAGTTCTCGATATTTTGGTGTTTGCATGTCATTTCTTTTGGTTTCTAATTATGAAAAGAGTTCACACTGAGAGAAAAGAAATGTAAAATCAAATAAATGTATTTCTTTGCAGATATTTCTTATATGTTTGAAACAAATAAGTATTTTTAAATTAAAAAAAGTGAGCTGCATGGGCTGAAAGAAATATTTTATTTGAAGTAAAAAGAAATTGTTTTTACTGAAAAAAAAAAAAAAAACGATTCTTTGATACCAAATGGTTTTCCGTGATTTCCGTAATGTAGAAATTGGTTGGGTTTAATTACAGAAATACGTTTGAATGAAATAAATCTGGTTAGTAAATATTCTATTTGAAATTATTTGGAAGAGAAAGATAATAGGTTTGAGTAAAAAGATTATGTGTTTGAATAAAAAAAGAGTGGTTCTATTAAAAATTATTTCTATGTCTACTGGCGGGGAGATGGCGCTGACAGTTCCTACGTACGCGTTGACCTTTTTTGGGCTTTATATAAGTTGAGCTACAGAATGCGAGCGGTATTCTGGTTACTCTTCATTTGGGAATAAGTCTGTAGTCTTTACTAAAGATTACCGTGGAGTAAAATAATCTAATGAGTCTACCATAATCTTTTATTGTGGGTTTCGACTGAACTATTTAAATTATATGATCCCATGATTATAATCCAAACATAATAAAATATTATTAATGATTAATTCACTGTCGCAATATTTATCTAATTTGAAAGTATACTTTACTGAAACTCAAGTACTATTTGATTAGGTATATCAAAATTTGTAGTTTTGAAATCAACATTCGATTTTATTAAGTCAAGTATTAAATTGTCAAACACTAAAGCAAGTTTTTTTTTACTTAAAAAGAAAGTAGAGTTCTTGAAACAAAATGGTCATTTTGTTTGAAAATATTATCTTGTTGAATAATGATCTTTCTTTGACTTGAAGCAAATACGTTTCGTTCAATTTTTTTCTCTCTCTGTGTACTTTCTAAAGTCTATTTTTGTCTCGTTATATAGATATTATATTCTGTACCACAGCCATAATATGTAGAATACCGTGAGGTCATCACTGAAATGTGAAATACTAAAGTCAAATAAAAATGATGTCCGCATCATTGTGTCAGTTGATGAGGAAGCGCACCTTAATTCCAGGTCAAAAGCATTACAAAAGGAATTGCGGCATCCTAACTGTTACATTTTTATGGACGACGGCAATAAAAAAACAACAACGTTTCGGATGTGGGTGTTACTCGCTTTGAGAGACTGTTCCGTAATCTTTACAAACTTTTACGTCCCGTACGCATCGCTTGAAATGATCATCTCCACTCTGAGAGCAAGAATCTCTTGATGCGCCATTACCGTTTTTATTTGTCGTCGATTCTGTTCGACATGGTCGTAAAATCGGACGAAAATTCAAATATTTCGATTGTAATATTTTATTTGTTTAATCGATGAGTGATATTTGGTTACTCGATTTTTATATGCGCGGTGCCGCGGTTCTGAAATGTAAATTTCAGATAACGGAAATTATTATCAAGAGGAATTCAGAGTGGTTTAATTCTAGAATTTATTGCGATTGGTTTTTATGACTTGCTCTTCGCGCACCCACTACTCGGAATAATTTGGTTGTAACGTAAATACATGATTCACAATATGACAACTTTGCCTGTTTTGATGACCCATAATTCCAAATCTGTGTGAATATTCGTATAAATAAATAAGTACAACTCGTATTGGCATCGTAAAATTCATCATCATATCAATATTGATCTGAAAATCGATTTCTGACCTTTTAGGTTGTTAAGTAATATATCGGTAACAATTTATTCATAGAATTTGAATCTGACTGTTTGTGAGATCCAATAAAGTAGAATAAAAACATCAACTATTAGTTGTTAGTTAATTGCTTAAGTGGAATGGTTCATATTGGCCACATTTGACGGTGGAATTTGTCAGAATACGAATACGTTTCCATATTATTCAATAATTTTGTATTACTCATACCAATTTAACGTTTAGCTAAGCATATTAACCACTCCATAAAGCAGACTAATATAAGATTATAATGAACGACATTTCAGCGATAGGTGTTTAAAAAACGGGCGAGCAAATACCATACATAATGAATATATGTAAATAGGACTGTGAGAAATGTTTTCCAACCTGTCAGATTGAGATAAATCATAAACGCTGCATAATGCAATGGCAAAGTATGAAAAATGATCAGAAGGTCGCTGGCACGGCATGCCATAAGTCGCGACGAGTTTAATTTGGAGTGGAACCAATTAACTCACAATAAGCTCCTTACGTGATAACTCAAATGACTTCTAATATGTTTTTCTTTAAGTGTATAGAGGCGCAGCAGATCCACCTTCTCTATACGAGATATAAAAGAAAAATGTTACAGGAAGTCATTAAGAGTTAAAGATGAAATAATGTAAGAAAAGAAAGGTAGAGGCACACAAGGTTACCAAAGATTAACAGCGTCAATTTTTTATCGCGGCATTCGCTCGCCAAAGTATATACTTTATAGACGATTTACATTTGCCCGCTTGTAGGACATCCGTTTAAATACAACAAGTATAATGGGATAACAAACGAGTTTCATAAATTAATCCTCTTTGGGAGAGGTAAACTGGAACAAGTATATCGCAGGATATTTATATACAAATTGCCCGTGTTTCGTTATGAATAAATAACAATGATCGCACGCCCACATTGCAAGAGCAGACCCATTGTGAGCCGGAGTACTACTACACACATGAAAGGATAAAAGGGGACACAATAATAACACGTATTTAGTGAACATTGTGACTCTGAACGTTGAAGGTGAGCGTAATATATGTCGGTCATATCCACCGGGTCCTGAACCTTTATTACTCTTCCCGTTAAGGATTTTTATGTAATAAGTCCTGAAATGGGTGGCTTGGTATGCAGAGATCCTTGTCCGATTTGTTACGAACAGAATTGTACCCAGTTTTATGAATGTACGTCTTATTTATAAATTATATTTGTGAAATAATTGATACTTAAAGTAATTAGGTTGAAAGCCTGAAAAATTCAGTGTATAATCTAATTTTATTAGAGATTTACCAGATTTTGCCATCAGTATTCCGTCATATTTTTTGATAATTAAAAATTGACCACTTGACAAAAAAACATTCTTTTCTCGTTGTCTATGGAGCTTTTCTAGCACTATTATTGATTTGTGAAATGATTTTAGCTTAGAATCCGCATTCTATTCATAGCTATCAAACCATTAAAACAAGAAATGTATTATCAAAATGTCGGCAAACTTGCAAACATATATTTTAAACAAATTTAAAATAAATTGCTAAAAAACAAAAATATAAACAACAATAGAGCAAAATAGACGCAGTATAATAAAATGTTGACAAATATAAACAGTTTAGGAAAAATCTACGAGTGCAATGTTTATATTTTACATAAGACTTCCCATCCTAAAAAATGACTGATTCTCAATAAAGACAACGACATTATTCTATTCTCGAATAAAGTGTTAGATATAATAAAAAGCAATTATGATGTAGGTGTGAAACACCGTTAAGAAATCATCTTCCCGAAGAGTTAAGTAAAAGAAATTCGAAATCTCTCTTTAATATATGTGACATCTACAATTTAGTGGGTGTGCATGGATATTTCAGATCATACAGATAATGTGCCACGAATAGTTCTTGAATTGTCCAATTGGCTCACAAACGTCAAATTCTGTGAATTAAAGATGCAGACTTGCGATTTACCACATAACTGAAAAACTAAGCAGTTTTCATTTAGATCAAGAGACTTCAACACTACTTTAGGTGAGAAATATATCAAACTTGTTCTTATGGAGTTATAAACATTGAACAGTATGTACGATAGTTGAACCCTACCCTTTAAGAAGGTTTAATTCAATTTTCCTGACATAACGTCACCGTTTATTATTACTTAACTCACCATTATCACTATAATTACCGCACCACAACAACCGACGAGTATTTATTTACAAATTCGCTAACAACAATGTACCAAGATAATAGTGGATAATTGTGAGGATGCGTTTTATGATTGCAGATGAACCAGCTGTGCAAGGTGTGCGGAGAGCCAGCGGCCGGCTTCCACTTCGGTGCCTTCACCTGCGAGGGCTGCAAGGTCAGTACAGCCACCCACGCTTAGCCTCTGACCCGATCCAATATGCATAAATAATAATACCTATCCGTGTGTCCAGAGAGTGCGCTATAAGCCGACTGATGAGCGCATCTCCGCTAATTATAGCGCCTCAATGAGCAACTCGCTCCTTTTGACTCCTTTCATGCGGAAATACTAGATATAAATTATTGTATGCGCTTCGTTTCGTTGACGTATGGTTATAGGTTCGTTCGGAAAGGCAGTTTTGCCAATTGTAAACCTTTTTTTGATATAGTTCTCTCATTATATGGCAAATTTGTGCCCAAAAGACCTTTATAAATTTAAACTTCTAAAAATATTCCACTCAAATCATCAAATCGCAATTTATACCGAACTGGATGCCTTCGATTCGATAAATACTCTCAACAATTTCTATCACCGGCGCGGCGTCTGATTCCCCATTATTTTCATATATTCCATACCAGTGAGTGAAAGTTCCCACTGTTCGACACATTTTATGAGCGTCTTCTAACATTTTCAGTCCAGTACGGACAAACTTGTTCGTCTACCTCAATCTGTAGGTATATCGTCAGGCAAGAGATGTGCACTAGATGCCTCAGGATGTGTCCACATTCCGTACGGTCCACGGATAAGTCGCATTTTAGATGGTTTATGCGTTGATATATAAATGTTAATGTCGTCTCCGTAAGTAGTGATAGAACGAGGTCCGGATTAAGAGCGGTTGTCCGCGTGTGTGTATCGGATCGTGAGGTACTGCGTACGAATTTGCCGCCCGACCTGCCTTGTGTATCATCTACCTCACCTCGTCGATCCACCGCACCGTGGTGAACGTGATCAGTCTGTAATTGGAAAGAAATATCCAATTCTCACGGACTGTCCACTAGAAATTTATGGAGCCATATAGATAGGTGGTTTCCGTATTTCTCTAATTGGACCAACATTATAAATTATAACGCATTCTAAATTTCGCTTCGCCCTAATTATTTGTGGGCGATATAAGAGAGAACGTATATATATATATATATATATATAGCGAATGTGGTCAGACGGTGCCTTTTTGATTTTGTAATACTCGCTTCAAAGCACAGGTACACAGGAAGAACTCTATTCTTGGATATCAAGAAAAATTATTCTGGCGTATATAGTGTGGCATGAAGAAGGATATTTTTGCCATCCAAATAATATTTTATTGTAATAAGAATTTTAATATATGTAGGTAATTCAACGTCTAGTGAATCTTTCTGTTTAAGTGTTTAGTATGTTTATGTTGAGTATATTTTGCTCTGACGAAGAAAATGTTATTCTTCTACATATAAAAAGAGTAAGACGTTCGTTTTACAACAACAACAATATTTTGTTGGGTGAAAAATATATATGCTTCAACGAACAAACAGTTTCTTGACCCAAAAAAAAAAACGTAATAGTTGGAATGTCAAGAAAATCAAATTCTACTCTGAGAATTTTATATTTTACTTGAACCAACCAAATGATCTTTCTGCGGATATAGAAACAAGTGATATTCTTCACTCAAAGATATTCGTGTTGTATCGAATAAATTTTTCCCTCTGTGTACTGTTGAACTGTAAAACCTGAGTGTAAAGTTATATTTTACCAACATTGTTAGAAGAATTTGTCTTTAATTAACTGAACGAATCGTAAAAAGTCCACTGAACATTTATTACATTATTTCTAAAGAAAATTTGTACTGTCAACTTGTCAAAAATCTTTCCAACAATTCATATATTAATTTTAGAAAAGAATCATTAAAACAGACTAGAATACTTAAAAGGATGAACTTCTTCGCTGCAGGTAATGTCATGTAACACCTTGTAGAACATGATGAGTGACCCATAACGGATACAAAGAAAGTTCTAAAAACAATGGGCAATAAGCACTAAACAATAGCAGCACAGTAGAAAGAGAACCGCAATCGGTGCAAAGATTTAAACAACAAACCGCAATTTTCCTCTTTACCGCATGTAATTTTAGATTTAGAATTTCACTGGATTTACAACTGAACTGCTGAGACATAATCAAACAACGAATTAACTACAAGCGATCAATTTATGCACATAAATAATTAGATTTAACCAAAAAATATTCTAATCGTCTAAAAATTTTTTTCTTATAGTAACGTTAACGATGGACGAACTCATCGTCGATATACTTGCTACATTTCTTGAATATTTAGTTTAACTTTGGTGTATGTACATATTGTGGACGTAGCCGTGTGCCGTCTCTCGGTCCGCTAATCGAAATGTGGTTTATCGTTTTCACACCGATGCCAATTTAACGATTCTAAATCTTCTAAACGCTTTTACTCGCATTAACTGTTCCCATCTGCCAGATAAGTTACTCTGTGCCGCGATAATGCCTTCGATCACGTACGAGGAAATGAGGAACTCGTTTGCCGGCCTCCCGTTAATGATTCTGTGCGGAGCTATTGACATCACAATCAAACAATCTGCTGTGCGAAATTGGAAGATGTCGCCTTTAACTCTCATGACAGTCAAGTGTACGCGTTTTTTTGCACTGCTATCTTATAATTGGCAGTACACATCTCTCTATACCATAGATTTTCAAGGTTATCTCCAATTCAATGCATTTTGTCAATTTCTGTAGAATTGCTAAAAATATGAGTTTATTGTTATAAATGAAACTGAAAATTGGAACTAAAAATTCAGTTTATTAAATTTGGTGTAGACTTACACTCTGTAAATCTAATCGAAAATTTGTTGTGAAGATTCTGTGAAGATTTTTATGTTCTTTTTTATGTGAAGTCATTCATGTACTGCGTATAACCATAACTATTCGAAAACGTGTAACAAGATGTGTAACAAAGGATGACTTTCACTCCAAATATGACAATTGAATCAACGAATATGCCGAACATATCGAATAAATTGACGGGCACAACAAAACAGAATCGTTATAAGACTTGCCTCACTTTTTCCAAGATGGTCATTAGTCAATTTCCGCCATTACAGTCATTGACGTAATAGTTATTCATGTACATTGCAAATTTAACTAGACATCAATTACTCTACTTTATATATTATCGCCTAATCTTCCACAAAATAATGCCTATAATATAATCAGATAGATTATTTTATTATAAATGAATGATGTGTAGAAATGATGTATGTGTGTGGGAATGATGTGCTTAATGTTAAAAAGGAAGAAAGGACGAAAGAAAGGACGAAAGAAAGGACGAAAGAAAGAACGAAAGAAAGGACGAAAGATAGGACAAAAGAAAGGACGAAAGAAAGGACGAAAGAAAGGACGAAAGAAAGGACGAAAGAAAGGACGAAAGAAAGGACGAAAGAAAGGACGAAAGAAAGGACGAAAGAAAGGACGAAAGAAAGGCCGAAAGAAAGGACGCAAGAAAGGACGAAAGAAAGGACGCAAGAAAGGACGCAAGAAAGGACGCAAGAAAGGACGCAAGAAAGGACGCAAGAAAGGACGAAAGAAAGGACGAAAGAAAGGACGAAAGAAAGGACGAAAGAAAGGACGAAAGAAAGGACGAAAGAAAGGACGAAAGAAAGGACGAAAGAAAGGACGAAAGAAAGGACGCAAGAAAGGACGCAAGAAAGGACGCAAGAAAGGACGCAAGAAAGGACGAAAGAAAGGACGAAAGAAAGGACGAAAGAAAGGACGAAAGAAAGGACGAAAGAAAGGACGAAAGAAAGGACGAAAGAAAGGACGAAAGAATGGACGAAAGAATGGACGAAAGAAAGGACGAAAGAAAGGTCGAAAGAAAGGCCGAAAGAAAGGACGAAAGAAAGGACGAAAGAAAGGACGAAAGAAAGGACGAAAGAAAGGACGAAAGAAAGGACGAAAGAAAGGACGAAAGAAAGGACGAAAGAAAGGACGAAAGAAAGGACGAAAGAAAGGCCGAAAGAAAGGCCGAAAGAAAGGACGAAAGAAAGGACGAAAGAAAGGACGAAAGAACGGCCGAAAGAACGGCCGAAAGAAAGGCCGAAAGAAAGGACGAAAGAAAGGACGAAAGAAAGGACGAAAGAAAGGCCGAAAGAAAAGACGAAAGAAAGGACGAAAGAATGGACGAAAGAAAGGACGAAAGAAAGGACGAAAGAACGGACGAAAGAAGGGACGAAAGAAAGGACGAAAAGATAACAGAAAAGACAAAACAGAACGAAACAAAGAACTAAAGAAACAAAGAAGAAATACCAGAAACAAAGTGGTGAAAAATGAAAATTTATCATTCTCTTCACATAAAGTAAGAAATTAACAATTGAAATAATCTAGATCTTTCTTACTACTCGGCGAGCGGTTGTGAAGTGTTGATATTATTGAATTATTTCAAACAGGTTTGACACGAGACAGTATTGAACATGTGTAGGTATTTGCGTTATGTGACTGGAGTTAGAAGTCGCGCTCGCCAGATATGGTCGCGTTACTGTTATTTTTCCAAGGAGGTATTGCGGAGAGAAAAATACAAAGGCACCGAAACAGAGCGGACTCACTTTTTGGTCTCTTTCATCTTCCTAATTAGTTCATGTGCGTCGTCCTTTTGCGAACAAATGCGTGCCGGTCGCTTTTTCCAGCTGTATATCGCAGTATCTTCATATCTACGAGTGCCGCGCATTCATTCAGTTGTGAGATTTTGTGACCACTATAGTAAGAAAGCGCGGCCAGCTTTCGCGGTAATAAAAATATTTGCCGCGCGGAATGAGGAAATTTGCGCCGATCTCCTTAAAACGATACCGGATTGCATAAAGTCGTTTTACCAATTTTGACATTTAGAACTAGTGGATCTCTTTTGGTATACACTTGAATCGAGTTTATTTTCTGTTTCTGATCATTCAAAAATAATCTGAATTGGATTGTATGAAAGAAAACGAAAAGTATGTCATATATAAATGTTTGTGTTATTTCAGAACCGTTCTATCGTAGTTCAGGACTGAAGAAGTGTTGCTCACGATTCAAAATATTAATTACTCTGCGGTCAAGCGTAAGATCGCTGAATCCTTGTTGCCTTTCAGTCCATCCTGAGGAAATAAAAATCTCGAAGCGAGGCAAAACTAGCGGCCGGGTCTGTTAATTGTGATGCCTGCAATTATAATTGTCATGTGCAAATACTTTGCCCAACAATGTAATTACGTTTTCAACACGCTTAAGTTAATTATGCAACGCGACCACGGGCACATTAAAACAGAAATATAATGACGACTCTCCAATGGGAGCAGAAAACGCGACGCGGTAAATTAATTTACTTTTGTATTCACTTCGCGCCAACATATTTATAACACGGCTCTTTTTATGGCCTGATGAGGACACCGTTGGAATTTTAAGTTGTGGCCGTCTAATGGTGGTCATATGGAACATGTTACATGCGACTGTGACTAGATTGTTTTGCAATTCTATTCGCATTCGGACGGCCATGTGTCGGCACTGTTTAGCCGACAGGAATTTTCATTTCTGCATTTATTAGTTTCCAGTTACAAGCTAAAAAACTATGCTAAGGTATTAATTAAACATTTGAGTTGACATAATCGCATCAATACAACACAATATCTCCATGTAAAAAGCAATAATAGTAAAGTTGAGAACAGTCTAATTAAAGATATTGGAGATCATAAGTTCGAACTATTGCTCATAAAATTAAGTAAAAACTAAATAATTAATTTGTTTGGATGTACTTGGATCCTTTTATGGTGCAGTCGTGATGACAAACACAATTTATCAGATTCACGAAGGTAGTTATCTAAAATCTTTGGTAAAGTAATTTGTAAAGAAACCAGAACACGATTGAATCTTAATTTAAAGTAGTGACATCGCCAATACGAATGGTATCAGTCCATCAGTTGGGGCGAAACAAACCGTATGTCAAGCCCTCAAACAAGACAACATTCGTACTAGTTACGCATACGACCACCATACACACCACTACATGCATACACTCCGTGAATTACGATACACACAATTCAACACATGGATTGCGCGTGGGCAATAATTACACATTTAAAATATAACCAGAATGCATAACCTGACGTATTTGCATCGTTATACATTGTCGTGGTGTCAATTAGTGTTCAGGCTTTTGCTTAATGGGCCGCTGCTGCAAAAATCCATCCTCGCTAACTGCGAGGAAAAATCCTGACGTAAGGACATGCATACACTTTGCATACATCTGCCAGCGGAGAGATATTTAGATGTAATAGATACATGCTTGCTTGCTCGCGTTGCCGATGATAAGTTAATTGAATGAATATAAACTTGCTTGGGCCGGTGAATTTATAGCTCTGCACATTATTTAACATGCGATTCTTTATTCTTTGGCTGAGCAGTGAGCCAGCGAGTGAGAGCCAACTGTGGCTGGTGCTGGCGCAGCGGAATAATTGGTTACACTTTATAAGGATAGCCTGGGCTCGCCCAGCTTATGAAATGGAGATCTTTGTACTGCCCGACACTCCCAAGTATTAAGTATTATATGGAAACCGTATCATGATTTTTGTGTACACAATCTCTCTCTCTCTCTGTGTTTGAGAGATTTAGATATATGTTTTGACGTAATATAAAAGTTGATAAATAGATACACTTCTTCTCATGTTCGAATTGTGTGAATGTGATTGTAAACTCGTGGTTTAGATGAGGTTTAGAATTGTATTGTAACAGGCAACATCAAGTACAAAAAAAGTCACGTTATAGTCTCTCGCTGTAGTCGACATACCGCAACGTCTTTATTAAAAACATACAGACGTATATATTCTTAACCCGATTTCATGCTCGTTGGCGAAGATTCCCTGACGGGCTGGCGGCATGATTCGCATAATGCATGCATGTAACTTTCAAGTGTCAGGGAACAAGTGCCATCGTCGGTCCTCTTGCGCCACCCCCGCGTTCGTTAATAGTACGCGTGGGTGCCGATAGAGCTCTCTCGCACTCCATCTATTGTGCCGTCCCTATTCTTTATGGTTGCCATTTGTCTTAATTTGTTCCGCGGTCGAAACGAAACCATACGCGAACGTGTGTACAGTGCGTTTATGTCCACGGTGAAAGCCGTAAAAGATAGTCGTATTATATGGACACAATGGTTTTTAAAGAGGATTTGTAATGTATGGGGGCGAAGGTTATTCAGTCCATGACGGAAATTAATGGGAAAATGTAGATTTTGCTAAAAGTAAGGTGTAACAATAGAAAAAAAATACAAATCACATAATATAAAAATGGCTGTGCTTGCAGCAATTGATGTGAGGAGGTTACCAGAGCTGACCGTCCGAAATAAGCTCAAGTACGTTTGCTTAATTCGATTTTATGTAACCTGCTCCGGATCTACTCAGGAGTCAGTTGAGCGAATTTAACGGTAGTATACAGTGCGTTTGATGTATCATTTAATGGGAGGCGACGCGACAGCGCTGTAATTTTCTACCGGATTGATTTATTAAGACCGCGGGAATATTTTTTCTTCTCGATCGTTTTCTTCTCCTGCTTACCAGTCTACCGTAAATGTACGAACCTTCGAGAGCTGCTATATATCGCGTCATAACTTTTTGGATTAAGGGGAAAATTAAGGAGACCCGGTTTCTGTTTTCGTAATGGGAGGTGTGTGGATCTTGCATATATCACGTATACATTGTTTATGTATCAGCTGCTGACTGATATTATTATGGTTATTGGAGCAGCGCTGACAGTTTTGTGGTATCGATATTTTATAGGGTCAATTTTCGGATTAAGTGGCCAAAATCGATTTTACTGTATTTAAGTAACCGCGTATTGTTTATGCCGACGTTTTGGGAACATTGAGAACATAAAATAAATTGTTTTAAGTGTGTACACCTGGGAATTAGACTTGGAAATTTATATTCTACTGGATCGTACAGTATTTAAGAGTTAAGCCTGTAATATAAATATCTGAAATACGCTATGTCCATCCTTAATCTGTCCATTCAATAGTTTATTACACTCAGCACTCATTTCGCAACAATAATATCTATAAAATTGCCTTGACATAATCATTTGGAGTACGTACGTATTCCAGCACGATCTACATAGGCATATGAAATTCGTACGGAATTTTTCGACCGAAAAATGCTGCCCCATTCTAAATTCCTAGAGACCTTACACGAATTTCATGTTCCCTGCTCATGCCAGAACCGTGACATTTAAGGTATGTAAATAGCGGCAGTGTTAATGCCATAGATGAGACCAACAGTGAACCTACACGTTAATAGTTGAACTACTTAAACTAAATCTCAGTCGATTTAAAACATATACGTGCATATTCTGTTACAAAATCCACCATAAATTATAATGGGACGAGTCTGTGAGTTAAACCATTCACTTTCATAATGGCTAATCACCATAGAGTGGCAAAGCGCAATCAGTACTCGACGAGCTCTTTGAGAACAGCAGTTGGGATATATGCCATTAGAGAAAAATGATCTCACAAAATCGCATTTGAATTTTTATCGGCGGCATTTACATAAAAGGCTAAATTGCTAATGTTTTGTTGAACAAATTAAATCGTCTAGTGGAGACAGGCATTTAACTTTTACCATTCATTAATTAAGAAACCAATTAACATTTCCTGTATAATCCGCGCTTTTTGATCTATTTTATCACCACATATGCAAATGGGAAATTAATACTGCTCACAAAGTTACACTATTCTAATTTATCTTTATATATTTGGAGCGGTCACTTTTTTACTCTAAATCTCAAGATTTAATTACATGCAATAAAGTTTTATTAAATTAATTAGTATTTCAAAGGTTACAGGTAACTTTTACCACTTGATGTTTCATGATTATTATTATTATTAATGTTTGGTTCTTGATTGAAAACTACGATCTGCAACAATTCTCACAGTAAGTTGTGCACCTAAATATACGTTTTCTAAGTCTGACTATAATATAGTATAGGCTTATGGTAGAATTATTGCGTTGGAATTAAATAATTATGCAAGTGTCAGGAAAGCATTACTTTTAGTGAATTGTAAACAAGACTCAGCAAGTATTTAAATGGCGTTTCTTGGAATCGACCAACGCTGAGAGTCTCTTCAAATCTTACCAAATGACGCAGCCTACCATTTCAATATTTTAAATCTAGAAAATATCCCGCTAATGTGTAGGCTTGGACAGTTGTGAATGGGCTTGGCGTTTCTCGATGGACTTACGGTATTTCAGTCGTATACAGAACGTCGTGATCAAAAATAAACTTTAGTGGCATTAAAAGATAAAAACAGTAACTATTAATACAAATATAACACCATCCTATACTATACAGTATGTATCAAAAATCCAGGCTTGAATCACATGACAAATTCACTTGTTTCTTTCAAGGTACTGCATTTTTCACTTTGCCTGTTGCATCGAGGCATATTGTATCCATGCTCAGACAAACACACACTCGGATCACTCATTTATCACGCTAATGGATCCAGTGTTACCAACTGCAAAAGTACTATTAACACACCACGTCCAATCAATGCCACAGACATTATACCCGTTCGCTATATGTTTACGTTTCTAAAGCAATTACTGGACTCTTTAGTCATACATACACAAACACACCTTTGTTAAGTAGCATCTTGCTGTGTGCTCGTGTGTTATATGTATACGTGTTAGTACGTGTGTGTGTGTGTGTGTGTGTGTGTATATGAGAGCGATAGGAAAAACAGCCCGAGGATGTGTTCACGTATTTGTAATACATAAGCAATTACTAGGAAAAATAATCGGAAAGCTATCCAAATATACACCTGACAAGTATGTAATACTGGTTGGCTGTTGTGTACATCAGTTACTAATCGTCAAGGAGTCAAGTGCTGGAATATTGGAGAGTTCTGAGAATGAGTGGAGAAACATAATGGCCTTTAAAATCAAGGCAAAGGAGAAAAGTAAACTGATGTGTACCAATAGAAGAGATAAATAAATAAAAATGAAGAAAGACGTGGTGTGAATGGAATGTTATTGTTATCAAAACTATTTAGCTTGACAATCGATTTCGTCATATGTTTAGTTCAGAACATAGGTTATAATATTGTATGTAAAAGTAGAAAATATTTTTTCAAATGCCTACAACAGTCTCTCTAAACGATACTTGGCATAACTTAAAAGCTTCAGTAATTTGCATTTGCTGTAAAGAAGAGTGTACTTATAAAATGTTTATGTTTACATTTTATTTTTTATCTGCTGAACTAATTCAGCAGATTCCAAGGGCAACAAATTTTTTGTTTCAGATTATATTTGCCTTAAATAACTAGAAACTGAAAGTGGATTTATTGTAATAGGTCTAGATTTACAAATACAGCGATATTTAAAAAAACTGAGAAAACAGCGACTAAATCAGTTAACAAATTAAATAAATTCAACGAATATGCAAAAGTACTGCCATTAAGCTGTATTTTGATGAACCGATAAAAAGCCACCATTCAGAAGGATCGTGGGGAATATCAAACTCGTCCATAAGACCCTCGACATCGTGACATACACGTAAAGATCCTTCAATTTTAAAATATGCTTTAAAAGACTCGTTGCGCTTTGTAAATGAAGACACTGTCACGTCTCGTACGAAAAGATTTCATTCCTGTAGCATGGAACCCAATAACTCGGCTTTTTCTTTTGATAAACCTAAGTCTTTAACCAAATCATTCAGTTTGCACTGGTTTATAGGGTGAGTTGTTCCTAAAACTTCAAATAATCTTCACGACTTGCCTGATTTGACAAAATGATTTCAGACACTCTGTCAAATCAGGAAGTTTCTTCAAACAGGCGACATTTTTGCTGTTTCACAAATCGAAGATGATGAAGTGGATGGCGCACTTGGGAGATGATGGATAAAAATATCTGATCCCTGTTCTGGTTGTAGAATCCTTGTTCCCTTGTGTAATCTAAAGAGGCTCCAGTTGCAAATAGAACTATTTCACTTTCTCATTCAATAATGTTTCAATTGCAAATATAAACGGGCAGCTAGCGATTCCTTGATGAAGTGAATGTTGCGACACTGCCCATATACGGCGATTATGGACATGGCAGCAGGTAGAATTGCGTGAAGGACTAGTTTAAAATCTTTGACATTACGGTTGATTTTGCTATACTTAGCGCCACACACAGATCGAACCCGTCAATGTCACACAGAGTGTACGTGCCAGTAATAATATTATGAAATGATTTATACCTATATAGTACCTAACGGCGAATATCAAAGGCGGGATAGAAAATGAAAAAAAATCTATTATTTTATTGGTATTAAACAAGGAAGAATATTATGCTGATTATCTTTACCTAAATACATAAACAAATTAGCAGTATTAATTATGAAATTCTCCAATCTCCATGTGAATGGACTAACAAGCAACAAAACGTCTACACCACTAAATATGAATAACATGACATTTATGTTTATATCCCCCCATTGTATAATAAACACAATTAAAAATAAGGTCCATAAACTTCGATAAACACACACAAGCCGATTTTTAATTGCGTTTGTAATTTATGATTTATAAACTTTTTTCAGAACCCCTTCTCTCTCTGTGATTGATGTTCGTCCGTCTGCTTTGCGATTCTCATTGTAGATATAAAGAGCATCACAAAGTTTAATGATGACCGGCGTCAATAGAAAGGCATAAAAACTGCATATTTAATCGCGTTCAAAGAATTTATCGTCTTTATTACAGCTGGTAGACGGGCACCACGGGTCAGGGGCCACCGATTTTTCGACTTTTATGTGCCGACGTGTACGACTCTGTTCGGCCAATTATAAAATTTTTAGACACACGGCAATTAGTACTAATTTGAATAAGAATAGAAGTTTGAAAGTGACATTATACAATCTAATATGGCACCCGATAAAGGTTGCCTGAACAAACAATAAAATGATTAGGTAGGTATTAATAAGTGTGTTTTGTCTTCTGACTTTTTGGTACCCTAAAGGGTTTTTGCCAGAAATAATACCTTTTGACGATGTTCAAGACTTTTCTTCGACACTGTATATTCTGCTATATACACGAGAAACAGGAAAAAATAATTCTAACTCGTGCAGTTTTAATTACGCCATTACGAAATGCAATAATACGCTTATCGCAATATTGCTGGCTGCGCAATACTTAATACAGGTAGTTGATAGATTGGATGAGAGCTGTCATATCGTATGAATTAATACGTAGGTATTTTTCCCGGATTATGTAGGTTGGGTAACATGAGAAAGATCGGTATGTACTTAATGTCAAGTTGTAGAATGGTTATGAAGTTGAAATTTCGTTGTTACATATATGAGAAAATGTGAGCTGCAAATTTATTATAGGTGAAATTGTGAAAGCTATTGGATTATTATTATTATTTGTATTAGATATTTATGTTCAAAGATATCATTATAAAATCAAAACAACCCATAAAACATTATCTGCAATTCTAGAACAATAACAAGTCAATTACTCTGTGGAACCAAGATAAATATTAACGCAATTGAAATTTGCAGTTTATCAGATAGAGCAGTGGAGTTGCGAACTGCGAAAATTATTACGCTGTGAGCTTAATTGTCGCTATTTGTTCCGCATGTAAATTGTTACTTAGTATAAGCGATACACTGTAAAATAGTGGACGACGATGAATTATTGAACGTGGCCATTATAAGCGTGTTGAATTAATGTGATCACAACGACTCTATTACCGTGCTACGTTCTATAAATATCGGCGGCGGCGCAGTCCAATAGCAAATTGAAATTAATTTATAGGTAACGTTATCTGTTCATTGAATCTTCTCATCGGCAATGTTAGAGCCGATTCAATAACGCTCCGCGACTGCAAATTGGTTTCTTATGGACGGCCCGCGTTATAGATTCATCACAATGCGTCAATTGAGTTTTTTCAGCGTCGTGATCTTCGTATTTTTTCTTTATGGTGTTTTATGAAGATGTTTATACAGAAAGTGACAACAAAAGAAGGCAGATTTTTTTATAGAGTGATAAAGGAACTTACAGACTGTTGTGGTTATGCCTAATAAGTTCTCATAACTTATGTTGCTTTCGATATCTAAAAAAATATTTAATAATTTGATATACATTTGCAGATGATTAATTTCTGTTTTGATAAATAGAGTCTCCAATCTAAATAGAGGTCAAATATTTAACTAGCTGCAGTAATATTGGTCTTTTTTAGAGCAATGTTATATAATTGCTTCATTATGTACTAATATTTGAAGCTGCATTATATTTTCTGTACATGCTTAAAATGTAAAGAACCAGATTTTACTAGGTTAACATTAATTTTAATAAAATAATATCAAATTAATTTACCAAAGTACTACATTTTTATTTATTAACCAATTATGATAACAGAAAAAAATCTTACCTTTATCAAGAAAGAATTGTCTTGACAATAAAATGGACATGACTTTATCGGTGGCTGCAAAAATGTATGTGGCGTAAAGGAATCTGTAACAAAGAATAGAATAATTTTAGAAAACAATCAAAAAAATACTTTTTATGCAATATTTATAAATAATTTTTCAATAATGTTAATAATTCACACATTCTAAACCTTGCCAAAAGAGTTTTGACTTAACTTAAGATGTTGAAAATCTTGAATACAAATCCAAACTTTAGTAAACGCTAACATTTTATGAACAATAAGTGTAATGGTTTTAAAATGTTGGTTAAGAATGGATGAAAAGAAGTTCATGGTGTGCAAAATTGTGGATGATCATTAGTTACAGAAATAATGCTATTAAAAAACAAGCATGTACTTTCCGTCTAGTACCATAGAAAGATAGTAATCGACGAAAAGAAAACTTTCGAAATTTCAGCGGATATATACGTTTTGAGGTCCCCTGAATCTAATGCAATGATTTCTGGAAAATGTATGTGTATATGTGTGTAACGGTACAACGGATCGGGCTGAAATGTATGTATTACAGATCAATGGGATGAACGCTATAAACGTTTAATTAGTTTGACAGAATCCACAGTCTTCGTCGCTGTGGTTGCGAATTGATGGATTTTCATAAACGTCAATGGCCACTCCCATGACATAATATTTGTCATTATATGAGTGACTTTAGGTTGGGGTTTCAAGTGGCTGTGTCTTCACGAAAGTGAATAATTGTAAAAGTGTTTAGACACTTATGTCAACAATTTAGTTGGAAAGTTGGATGGGGGCCACCCCGTATTTTTTATATGTTGGTTGACTGTTTTAATGCGTTGGTTGGTAGCACTGCCTATCAGAATCGTTCAGCAAATCCTGAACTGTTGCATAGTAACCAAAACCACATCACGTTTTTTTGACTACACAACCTTTGAGTTAGCTGAACGCGCTCATTAACTCCTACAATTTAAATTCTTCATGCTCTCTTTATCGGGATTGGTCTGTCTATATATCACCATCTATATTCAGTTTCAGGGCAAACAAAATTACTTTCTGAAGTAATTATGGAAAGAAGTTTCACAAAGAATCGGTTAGAAAAGTCTCTTCAAGTGTCTTCAATGCAGACATAAGTACAGTTAAATATACAACAATATACATACCATCAAGAAAATCATACTTGACAAGCTGTAACTAATAATGTTTTTCGAGAATATCTAATTAAAATTAATCATTCCAAATCGGGAAAAGAATTTTTTTAATTTTTACGCAGAAAGTTACTCAGATCGAGTGGAGACTTCGCAATTAGCGCCGGTAGCAATTACAATAACGCATTCGGTCGCCATCCTGGATGTCTCTGTAGAAATGCTCCTCGTTGCACTGATTGCTCTATAATCAGTTGAGCTCGGCGCATTGAGGTATTAGTTCCACTTAAGTCAACAGTACTAAACCCGTAATTATCCACTAGGGTTCACAATACAGGTTACTTACAACTACTCAGTAGAAGAGGCCCCACAGGAAATAACCGCAATAAATCTCGCTAATGAACCCTCTGCGCCAAACATTTTAATACAGTCACTCCAATTTTCCAAATTTGGCATCGTACATAGTCGTCGCACTCGCTGAGACAGAGTATTCTTCAATCACTGACTGGGGATTCGTGGACGGAGTCTAACAATCCATCTCTCTCACGCCAATAGAATAAGAGACTAGCTCTGTGTATATGTCAAAATTTTCGATTTTAGTTATTGGGCATTCTAGAAATATGTGGTTAAGGCTTCCTACCTGTCCACATTCGCAATATGGACATTTTAGGATACATTTTAGGTTATCTGCTATCTGTTACTGTTGTTACGAATGTCCGGCAGGGGGCGTTTCGGGTTTGACGTTACTGTGGTAATAGCAGCAAAACACGGGTCGACAAAAATCGATTTTTTGGATCGAAAATTGTTTTTAAGGCCGTTTTTTTGCTCAAAACTCTTTGCGAAGGGTATTTAGAGGGATCTTATCGTAAGACATGAGAGCGAGCGGCTTTTATAAGGTCGGCAGGAACGGATACAAAATGTAAATTTTTGACGTTCATCGATCCGCTTGTCGGAATTTCTAGACGTCACGTGACATTTTCTCGAGGGTCGCCTTCACCCGAAGAGGTGCAAAAACGTGATTTTTTTTCAAAATTGACGCATTTAATTTACAAAATATCGCGCAGTCCACGCGGAATTGTGTCCTTTTTTCAATTCGAGCGTCAAAAGTAATATCGAAAAGCCCAATTTTGCAGCTACTCGATCGCAAATGTCGGCGAAAATGGGCGATTCCGCTGAACGCGCCCCACACTTGAAAGTTCGTAATTAGTATAGGTAGAGATACATGGTTCCGCAAACTGATTAATTCTCATGGTTTCGGGAATAAGGACCCAGTTCGGATCGTTAGCGGTGATTAGGTGCAACTGCAATTAAAAGCTTTCGTGGATGTATTTAACAAGATCGTGTTCTGTATGGCATGTGGTTTTGTTATAATACACTTCCAGGTAGTAAAGATCGCGTACGGTTCCCATGATTTCGATATTAATCTAATTTTAATAATTCGAACGCCGTATATTAATTATTGTAATCAATTTCGCTTTATTGGGTAACGTGTGCTAATGACGCGGCAAACGATACGGTGTATTCGCTCTGCTATACATTGCGCATAATAGCGGTAACCTGCATTGTATTTGATACATTCTACGAAAAGGTGAGATGCATCATCCGTCGTTATGTTCTCTATTCGGTGCTAATTATATGGAATAGAGAGTAGACCACATTCTTCGATGGTCTTCTTTCGTAAATTTGTAATAAAACGATGTTTTATTAATAGTGCTGTAATTTATTAGCTTGTATGAGTTTAATAGCATGTTTCTTAAAAGAAATGACAGTCGGACAGCGGCTGGCAAACCAATTTCAGCGATTGTTGGTATTTGAAATGGGACCTCACAATTCGTTGATGTGTCACTACATCCATATGTTACTTTCCAGTTTATATTAAGAAAAGATTATTATATGGGACGTCAAAAATGCTATAAGTTTTCCTTATGAAACTAGGTACATCTTAGTTCTGAAAGCACATATTTACAAGGTAGGAAAATAATTTGTTTCAAGCCGTCATGTATCCTACGTCTTAATCCACATGTTTGTTTTCGAATCCTATCTAGAAAGACAATCAGGACCAATATTGATCGGCTTGGCGTCGTACAATCAATCACAGCACTTGGCAATTTATTGAAACGTTCCTCAATGCCGTTTCGATTGCACTTATTGTTTAGTTAATTACCAGACGTGCTAATAAAAATCGATTGCTTTGCACGGCCATTCGCACCCAGCAATAAATCATCTCCTCCCAAAGCACTTTTTACACTACTACCGTTCGAGGCGCTTGGCCTTTATCTAACAGTTACTTATTTATTGTTACCGCGGAGTAGCGAGCAACAATAATTTATTGCAGAGTATACCATCGTGCGATAATCTATGGATTAATTACCCAGTACGCAACCTTATTTTCATCGGTCGAAGGTCTGTACAATCCTGCAATTGCAGGATTGCGAATTGAATCGAGATTTGTAAAAAAAATAGGCAGGATTCTTATAAAGGTAGGTTGAAGAGCTGTAATGCACTGGCACTTCTCCGGAACTTAAAAAGTACAATAAGTAGTATCTGGTGCAAATGCTGTTAGTATATACATGATTTAATCCAATTTATGATATACGTCTGCACTGAATTTAGTTGGTAATCAATGAAACAGCCAGCTACAAAGAAGGCAGTTAATGTATATTATAAAAGATCAGATAAGCATGTCCGTTCAGCACGCTTCGCCCATAACACCAATTAGAAGTGTTGCAGAGCAGAAAAACTGCCGTCATCAAGATCACTCCAATCGATAGACATTTTTCACGCGTTGACGTTTTCTTTTTTCATACTTTTCTTTGGACGCTGTAATGGGTCGGAAACCCATTATTTATTTATTAAGATATGATCAAATTAAGCGAGATATTTGTAAGAACATTCGGGAATGTCAAAGGTTTTTGCTAGGGTTGAACATCTGGTTTAGGATTTGATCGCGTGTTATAAGTTTAAAATTGAAGAGTTGTCATTGGCTAAGAAGAAATCCTTTGGGGTCGAGGGATGCAAACGAACAGATCTCGGCTCTTCTCATTTCAACCACCGTCATGTAAAGTACACGTTTTTGTGCATTTTATTGTAAATTAAATTATTCATATTTCTGCTAAAAGTGTGTCTGTCTAAATCAGCTCCTAGGTTTAATTTAAACGTCAATATGTTCAAAGCTTCATTCATTTTTCTATGAAACCTATCAAACGGGATTGTTGATTATTATTGTTAATAGATGTTATTGTTTTGATAAGTGTTTCGTTTCATTTGAGTAGTCTTGCTTTATCAGCCCTTATTAAATGTTAAATACTTAAACGCGTCAGTTAGTAGTCAGAAAATGTGTTCACAAGGTTCAAGAAAAAGAACCCAGTTAGTTTTGCCTTCGAATAAATTGGAAGAGATTTGATGAATTAGAATTTTGACCAGTAATTAAAGCTCTTAAACCGCGCTTGGCCAAGTGCTACCATGTTAGGGAGTCGCGGTTGTTCCCGCCATTTTGACCTCCTACAACGCGACGTCAAACGGGCGATTAAATTTTCACGACGATTTCAATACTTTAATGCTTCTAAGCAGGTTAATAAATAATGGAGAGGTTCTTCAGGGTTTTCTCCAGTGGTATTTGACAAGTTCAGTAGCGATTCTTACTCTCTTATAGTGATTGAAACTGATAGTAATCCGATTAGGCGAGATATTACTTTACGACACACAATGAGGCGGCAAATAGAGCTAAACAGATTTTTAGATAATCTTCTTTGCTTTCAACTGGCACGTAAGTCTATCGTTCTTGAACTAGATTGAGATAATTGTGTAACAACGCCATAAACATACATTTGTATATGCGAGTGACACTGGGTGATTGTGTAAAATGTTTATCTTTGGGATTTGGTCTGGTGATGAGATGAATAGCAAAACTTGTCACAAAGTAAATTAAAATAAACAGAGGCTTATTCACGCGTTTCTGTACACAAATGGAAAGATTTATTCGATACACAGAGTAAGAATATGATTTTCTTGATGTTCCAAGTATTACGTTTTCTTGTTTTAAGTATGAAGGAACTGCTTGAAAAGAATTACGTCTGTTTTAAGCGATACGTACGTATACTTTTGGATCAAGAAACTGTTTGTTCGTTGAAGAATGTATATTTTTCACCCACCAAAATATTTTTGTGGTTGTAAAACGAACGTCTTACTCTTTTTATATGTAGAAGATCAACATTTTCTTCGTCTGAGCAAAATATACTCAACAAAAACATACAAAACTCTTAAACTGGAAGAATAACTAGCCGTTGAAATAATTACATATATTGAAATTCTTATTACAATAAAATATTATTTGTATAGCAAGAATATACTCTTCATTCTACACTAATAAAGCAAGAATAATTTTTCTTGATACCCAAGAAAAGAGTTCTCTCTATGTATAAAGTATGCATATTGAGTACATTGGGTACATACTTTGTACTTATTTACACATACATACTAAAAACGTTTGCGAATGCAACAATCTCCTTCCAGGAGCATCACACACGTGAAAGGATGGATAATTAAGCACAAAAATAACCTTCCTCGGCTAACTGTATTAGAATATTCTTATATGAGATCGAGTAATAAAGCGTCAAAAGAATTATAACGGCAATTATGAGAGTTTATTTACATTTTTTCACGTTGCTGACGCACGTATACACGTCTTGTCAGGGCACATGCCATCTCTGCTTGCATAAATTTCGACATACGTCTGTTTTAACGATTGAGATTTATGCTCCTCTTTGTGCGGTTTGCAACGAACATATTAATTAGTTGGTAATTGCCGAACGCATAACAATTTCACGGTTGTTAAGCGCGCTCGTGAACGCGAATATGGGCTCTGTGTTGCGATAAATGTTGACTTTTATGTTCTCTTAGTTTGGAATATTTTGTTATTTATTTAGTTATTTACTAGTGTAACATTTTTTATTTTATAGGTAATTGGATTTTTTATTTTATTGGATGTGGACGTGCAAAAAACGGTATCGTTTACCCTAATAGTCCAAAACAAGTCCCATTACATAACACTGAGAAGCAGTGACATAAAACTTCAGAACGACACAACCCAATGAGATAATTAATGGCTACACGTCGCCATTAAACTCGTACAAATTCAAACAAATTTCCATATCACGCAAATTCCCGTTGCCTTACCGGACTACGGCTACACTCGACGCGTACGGTTTCCACAATTCCAACAGCTAGCGATGGTAATCAATCGGTTGTTTCCAAACGATAAATTCCACAGAGATCGATGTTTTATTGGTAGAGGCTTTACGCTTTACGCAAGCAACTGCGGCCATCGGTTCTATCTGCTCGTTTTGTATTTTATCACCTGTGATTTTTATCGCCCGATCTTAATGGGTTCCAGTGAAACAGTAAAAGACGTGAGAGAGCAGCATCACGTGTGATACAGATCCATAATATACTATCTAGAGTAGTGCTCTTCGGGATTAATTTGGACCGATGCGAACGTCAGAGCATCCTATAACTGGAAACTGGTCTAAATCGTGCGCGTTCTTGGAATTCCCCGTTTATACTCTAACTCGGGATGAATGTAACCATAAACTTCTTTAATTAAATACGAAATTATGTAAATCCTCCGTAATAACTCGGTCGGATACTTATAGTTCTTTTAATTAGAAGACCTAAACCGCGTAATATCTGTCAAGGATGAGATTTACTGGAATGATTTTGAAATATAAACCAATTTATTCTTCTTCATTATTATTATTATAAGTAGTAGTGGCAGTTTATTTCGTAGTAAGTCTTGGTATATTATATATGATTATCTAACTATTCGCTCTATTGTAGTATATCTTGGCAAAAACTGCAATAATTTTCTATTGCAGTGGAATATTGGATTGAAAGGAAGTGGCTTGCACTATTATAGTATCGTTAAGTGAATTACTGCTTTCTAGTTCAATTGAGAATGGTTCTTATACTTCCAGCCATTACTACAATTTTGTTTCTACTGATAAGTAATATGCACAGTTCTCATAGTTATTTTATGTCACTCCTGGATTACTTAAATCAATTATTATGTATAAATTCTTATCCATAATCAGCCCCTTTTTCATGGTTGTTTACGGCGATTTCAATGATATTTTGCAAAATTCTTAGAGAGTATTATGGTATAATATTAGAGAATATTATGGTATTATGTTAGCAAGGAAGAGCTCCACTTAGAGTACTTAGACCTAAAGAATTACTAACAGATAAATAAAATCCGGAAGTTGTAAAGATTATATTAATAAAAGAAAAAAATTTATACTCTGACTATACAAATTTAATAATTTCGCGCGAGGTGTGACACTGTCTTCATTTAAAAAGCGTAACGAGCCTTTTAAACACATTTTAAAATGGAAGGATCTTTCCGTGTATGTCACGATGTTGAGGGTCTTATGAACGAGTTTGAAATTCCCCACTATCCTTCTGAATGATGGCTTTTTATCGATTCATCAAAATACAGCTTGAAAGCAGTACTTTTGCATATTCTTTGAATTTATATAATTTGTTAACAGATTTTGTTGTTTTCTCAGTTTTTAAAGTATATATTTAAAGTTGTTCCCTTGTGTATACAGGACTTACGTGTAGGTCAATAAACCAGTCCTAAATGTGTTACGTTAACATCTGTAACCAATTATAGATAAATGCAACGCTTGACAATCACCGCACAAACGGCTCCGAGCAATATATCTACAATCTACATATACGTCTCTTTCTTGTAAACAAACAGAACGCACAGAAACATATACGTATACAAGGAGGGCATTGTATAAATTGTATGTACGCAATGAGCCGGTTCCTTGTGTACGTACATACGCGCGCGCCTACCGAACAGACAGTCGCAATTTGTCAAGTGGAGCAAAGAAGGCAGTAAGGCCTTTGCCGCGCATCGATTATGATAGAAAATCCGCGAGCGGTGCGCTCTAACGGTAGCCGCTGCCGTCCGAGTCAAATAGCCACTATTGCCGGCACAGAGAAGACCATCTCTTTGGAAATTGCTTATCGTATATTTGAATATTTGTTAAAAACTGTAAACCATGTTTATTTTTAAACACAGGCTTTTAAAAGTGTTATGATAATACATGTTTAGAGCGCTCGCAGTTGCGTGTAATCCTTTCATCTCAATTTAGATTAGTCTGGCCGTCGCTACCGGTGTTGCCTCATGTCGTGAGTTGATTTTGCCTCTCTCGACTTACCGTGCGGATCGCGATGCGGATAAGCCATCTCCCACTGTTACATATCAGGCGCGAATGTACGGAAATACCAGCACAGTGGATAGAGTATAGACACACCATCCACACCCATGCTCTCTCAAAGGTACGGCCTTGCTTATGAGCACAGGCGACATATAACAACAACACGTAATAACGTGTATCAATAAACGGCGACGATTGTACACCCACTGACGACGACGCCTGAACGAACTCAAGCCTGAGAAATAGGTTAGCAGATCATCTCAAGCAATCTCTCGAGTCGACACCACTCATGGTACGGGTATGCCGACCGGCGCATATTATTCATGCCCGACTTCTAATAGCTTGTATTGTTGCTGCCCATAACCAGAGATAAATTGATTGTGCTTTCATTTGGCAAATGTCACTGTTTATATAACTAGATCCAAGTGTCTGGACGATGCTAATTTCGAGCTGCGGCGATTTGAATTTGAAACCGACAGTCGGAATTAGCCGCGCTGATGTATGTGATTATTTTCTGAGAGAACAATCCCCGTACTTCTGGGTAATCTTTCTATTATGTGACTGTGTTTTTGTACTATCGTTAATGATGTACGTTTTCTGTTTACATCTAGACATAGTAACTTTTACTAATGTAAAATTAGACCAAATTATCCATATTCTGTTCAATATAATATGCGTACAATTTTGCAGTTAATTATCCAAACTGTAGTCAGTGCCACTATTTATCGTTTGTAACTTTGATGCATTATTTTTACATTTCTACGATTCGCCGTGGTAATTATTAGTGTTAACCATGCTTTAGTCACACCATTCTACTTTCCAACTTGCAATAAAAACATGTATTCCGTAATACAAATTTACATGTTAGAATTTTACTTTCTGACACAACCTCGCAGGAAAACACACGTATACAATAGTTATTTGTATCGAGAGGTGTCTTATTTTCTTATAATCCCAATATGGTTATTATTATCTTACGTCATTCGTTTAATTGGTGTTTTATTCTGTATACGTTTAGAGACTTTATATGTAAATGTGTCAACAGTGTAGTCGGAAAGTAGGGTGGGAGCTACACCATATATTTATTATTTGTTTTGTTTTGTGTTATTTGTTCATGCTACATACACCAGTTAAAATAAAAATACTCGTTCTGTTTCAGTAAATTAATGAAAACATTATTTTTAACCGCTAAATCGATGAAGAAAAGTTAGAGTTCTTATAAAGTATTTGCTTCTTAATATGTCAAGCAAATATTGCGCTCCGGAGACTCTATGGCACTGACAGAAAGCATGTTTTCTGTAATATACCAAAATCCAATATTTTAGGTTCAGAATACTTTTAATGTGCTGCCGCGACTTACAAAGTGGGAAGGAATCTCAGCTAACTAATATATTTTCATAGTTATTTTAAGAATTTAAGTTCTGATCAAGAGCAAAAAGACATATTTGTCCCATAGTCAATTAGGAATATTAGTGCTTTTATAGTAGCTATTTTGAAATTTCATAATACAAACCGTATAAATTTAAGTATGGTTATGAATAAAAGTAATAAAAACTTCACTAATAAGAGTAATAAGAACTTCACAAATTTGCATATTATTTGGCACAATATGAAATACATTATGACTCACACAAGATTAAGTATTGAAAGAGAACCAGTCCTGGATACACGACACATTGTCATTTTGATAAAATATGTTTGAATAAAAGATTCTTATGGCATAATAATTTCGAGCATAAATAACATAATTTACCGTCGCCTCCGCCAATAGTAAAATAAAAAAATAGAAGATTACAACTGATTTGATCTGACAGAATAACTGTTCCAGGCACAAACACGTTTTCTAAGGAATGCCGTAAAATTAATTAAACATACAGAACCACAAATCATTTCTTTCCATTGCATAACACATGAGACGTCGGAATCTTTACATTTTAAATTCGAGCAAACACATTAAAACTTCTATCATGCGTAGCAAGATCAAGTAATAACTAGTGCGTGGACTTAATAACATCAGGCATTTAAACACTTTCCATATTTCACTTATTCATTCATATCGTGCACGATAAATAACTAAAATATTACGAATTAGCATAATGTCCATTCCGGTATATTCGGCGGTCTGCCGAAACATAAATTGAACGTGTTTATGCCTCTTCCGCGCGGCGAGAGTCATCGTAAACGTTGATAATGATTTATAAATATGTAAGTAAACGGGATTACGAATGTATATATTTACATATGGTAGTCGGATGGAGCGATTTAAAAACTATTAAGCAGAGAGATTGCGTCTGGTAATGCGCTTTGATAATAATATAACGGCGATGTGGATCACCAAAACTCGCATATTATTATTGTGTAATACACGTTGAATAAAATAACGGCACTGGTCTATAATCTTCTTAAATTACATGTTTGCTAAGTGTTTTTTTTGTACAAGTATGTTACTACAATTGGACTACAAAGAGACGAAGAAATATTAATTTAAGTGGAAGTCTTGTTATGATAAGCGTTTACATAGTTTGCGCGTGTACTTATACAATTTTTTATTCGTACCTATAGGTATGTAAGAACTTTCATAATCGTATAAAACCTGCCGCACTTTGTGTTGCTTTATAATATACATAGCATATTAAACGTTCATAATTCATAATTCAACAATATTCTTCTAACTACTAATAGACCTAATCTACACACATAGATACACACACACGCACTCAGTTGGTACATAAACGATATCTCTTTCTATGCATCTAAAAGATGAGCATGTAGATGCGTATTATGGTACAATAACTGTACATGGGACATAGGAAAAAAAGTAGTGCCGTACAACTGACATATTTAGAATTGGTCTGAATGGGTGATAGAAATTTAATAGTTCAGCGTTTCAGTTGCCATCAATGCCGTCCGAATAGGGTTACATCAGTGCTGGACATAATCATCGTTAGCGATTGTTTAAAATAATAATGGTTTAAGAATTGGACTGACGGTAATACCCGCTTTGTTGCTGTGAAAATGGTACGGCCATACCAATCGACCTTTGTCCGGATATTGTAATAGATCTGTGTATGAATACATAGGTACGTATCAATTTGCTTAGCAAGTTGAAATCTTGGCCTGGAATTCAGTCAATAGACTGAATGATTTATTGATGGTGTCGACTGGTGTGTATCAATCAACACAATGATGGGTATTAGAACAAATGAATTAGAAGAGTATAAATATTAAAAGAAAAACAGTTTAAAAGATATTTCTCCCAAAAAAACATGTGCGTCTAAGGTTGCATTAATTATAGCATTTAGTGGTCGTGTTTTCGAGTACACATACACGAACTGCAGTTTGACCTTTCCCTATTTCAAATCGGTTTTCTTGGAGTTACTAACACGAGTGCATTAAGGCACCGTGCTTAAGGAATTGATTTATATTGGAATAATTACATGTTGGTCGGCCGATTAAAATGAAAAATGTTAATAGGCAAAATGAGTGGTCCGTGCGCGGTATATAACGTTAGTGCCCGAGTGTAATTGAAAAATGTTGACGGATTACGGGCACCGAACTGTTTCAGCTAGACGTGCTCACGTCTAGCCGCTCTAGTACTTCGGTGGTTAGAATTAATAAAGCTAATGTGGAAATTTGTGTTCATTTGCATTAAATGAGTCAATGAATAGTTTCTTCAACGCCAAAAATGTTAAATATAACCATAAAATTGACTAATAAGCATACCTATTCAAAACTGCAATGATATCAATTATGTACTGTCAATTTGTTTCAAATAAAGAAGTCGAATAATAAATTCTCTCAAAATCAGATCATGCAGTTTTAATTTTGTATGGCTGATGGATTAAAATGACTGGTCGACATTTCGCGACATTTTCCCACAAAAGGCGCCTTCAGGACACCATACCTCTCAAAGAACAATGATGATAAAGAAGGGGATATTATTTTATTAGATGATGTTAATAGCTTGACTGGCTTTTTATGTAAGTAAAGTGTCAATACAAAATCCTGTAATCCATCATAAATAATTTATCAAAGAATACAAGACTTCCAACTATTCACCAGCTGTGGGTGGCAAGTCTTTAGTTAGACATGATCAAATCCGTATCACTTAATATATATATCACTTAACCATTCAAAAACACACTTATATACAAAACAACTCACATCACAACGTTTGTAAAAAAAAACTCATATTAAAGATCCATCATTCTAAATATTCCAATAAAAGCACGCTCGCGGTACAGCGGCGTTGACGTTTCGTTCAACAGGTGAATAGGAAAGTAAGACCTTCCGTCACGCTTTGAGCGGAGTTTTGCTACGGAGGCCGGCGTCGGTACTCCACAATTGATGGGTGCCCGAGTACCGCTTATTCATCGTTTACTTTAACATGTCATCGTTTAGGCTAAACTGAGGCATGCAGTCCGCACTTTCCACGAGTACTCTAGGTTCCTCGTTTCTACTTTAACGTTCTACCTCTACAATCACCACCATCCACTCTGCGCACTGCCTATTAGGCGGCGCGCACAATTCCAGACTTGCTATTAAATTGTTAGTTAGAATGTTTATTGTGTCCATTTGAGAGGTTTGTAATGCGAGTCCAAACGTTCGAAAACCGTCACGATTATAAGTTTTGAAGGATTTTTCAAGCCTTTATCAGTAAATTTTGTATTAATCTGTCTTATATTTGTCTTAATACTTATAAGCAATTTTTCTGTTATACCATGTGAATTTAACCAAAGAATACGGTAACAAATAATGCACACAGGAAAACATTTATTCGATACAACACGAATATCTTCGACTGAAGAATATGAATACTTGTTTCTATATCCGCAGAAAGATCATTTGGTTGGTTCAAGTAAAATACAACAGTCTCAGAGTAAGAATATGATTTTCTTGATGTTCCAAGTATTACGTTTTCTTGTTTTAAGTATGAAGGAACTGCTTGAAAGGAATTACGTCTGTTTCAAGCGATACGTACGTATACTTTTGGGTCAAGAAACTGTTTGTTCGTTGAAGCATGTATATTTTTCACCCAACAAAATATTGTTGTTGTAAAACGAACGTCTTACTCTTTTTATATGTAGAAGAATAACATTTTCTTCGTTAGAGCAAAATATACTCAACATAAACATACTAAACTCTTAAACCGGAAGAATAACTAGCCATTGAAATAACTAATATACTGAAAATCTTATTACAATAAAATATTATTTGTATAGCAAAACTATCCTCGTCATGCTACACTATATACGCAAAAACAATTTTTCTTGATATCCAAGAATAGAGTTCTCTATGTGTAGACTATTCCACTACAATCCTGGTTTTCCTCATAATCCTTGTAAGTCATCCATGAAATAAAATCTTATGCATAGATATAAACAAACAATATGCTACCACTCAATATCATCAAAGTTATAAAGCGGTAATGTGTGGCAAAAGACGCGAGAAACTGTTAGTGCCATCTGTAAAGTAATAGCACAACCTTTTATGTAACTAACCGTTGAAACAACTATACAGAAATTCTTATTAGAATAAATTATTATTTGTATAGAAAAAAAAACCTCTTCATGCAACACTATATACGCAAGAATAATGTTTCTTGATATCCAAGAATAGAGTTCTCTCTGTGTGGGTTATGTCCAAAACAGCCATAGTTTATACAATACTAATTTTGTCTTTTTGTTTCAGGTAAATATGCAAAATGTTGAAAGTCCGGATGTGATGAGAGCCAATAAGAAATGATTATAATGCTTCATATCGTCGCGTCGGAGTGATGTATGGCAATGATAAACATAATTTATCAAAGAGTACAAGACTTTGTCCACCAAGTATGTATTTCTGTGTGTATTTCAAAATTATTAATAATAATGCATTGCTAGTAAAATATCTTAGTTTAATAAAGCTAGCTATAACTTTTCCCTTTCTGCAGAATTATTCTCTGAAAAAAAAAAAAAAAGAAAAAACATTTTGCCCCTACCTATCTATTGGTATATAGCGAACTTATAAACCCAAAACCTGATAGTGATGACAAATTAATAGTATCCTATTAATCATTATGATTCTGGCAATTTAGCAATTGTGAGGCATGTAAATTTTTCAGTTCCAACATACTTTCAATAGAAACTAAGATAAAAAATGTAAAATATGGTTGCAATTTAGTTACTTTCTAAATGTTGCCAATTTTATACGAGTTTTCTTTTGAAAAAAAAAAATACAAGACGTCCATGCTCCAATAAAATACAGTAAAATCAATCAAGTAAATACCAACCGCCAAATCAATAAAAATCAATTACGAAACGAACGGAGATCAATGCTCTGTCAAAACTGAACAACTCGCCAATAAGTGCCTTACGTAAAAAGAACAACATCACCAATGCAAACAAACTCGCGGCTACCGAAATAGCGAGCACCAATTTCACAATTAAATATATCCACACAAAACCGACACTTGACAAGGGTATCAAAACATAATTTTCAAACCGCTTATTATACATGCCCAATTAATCAGAATGAACGGTTGCACAACGAACCGAGGCGAATACCATCCTAAACCTTTTAATTTCTGCTAGGCAGCTATAATTGCTATCTTTCAACATGTCAAAAATAAATAGACCAATAAATTTGAATATCTGGTGCACCGTGCGCGGAAAGTAAACTTTGAGAGATGGATTTTTCTTTAAAGATCAAATTAATTAGAACTGCTTTGAAAGTTATTAAGCTCTATTAAAGTTATATACCTAAATTACATGCTGATTTATATTAATTTGAGATGTGTGCGTGCGTGTGTGTATATGTGTAGGATCGTGGATCTACAGCGTAGATAAAATTCAATTTTTGATTATTAAAATGCCATCAATTTCACCAAAATAAACACTTAGTCTACGCTTAGTTGGCATATGATTAGTTGATTACAGATGTAATCTTAAATTAGCACCTACGTACATCAAACTTGTCAACTTGTTAAGTTGAGTTAAAATTAATTGCATTTTAATTCGATTGGAGTCAATTATAAAAATTGGCCAAATGGTATATGATACTATCTGACTCGGCTGGATTTATTGACTGGCAATGTTTTAAAAATTATTATTTTTTATAATCACGTATTTTCATGACTTTATAATAGCAAATAGACAAGCAGGTAACATCGTGGAATAGCATTTTTTACCTTATAAAAATGTTTGACATGATTCGTTGTAAGCTGTGAAGTTAATGTGTAGGAAGAGCGCTGGTTGACGAGCTAATTTATAGTTATTAGAAAGTCAATTCTCTCGTATGACGCGGTGTGAGATACTAGTTTTTGAACTCATTGCCGGCCCCGTCGTACTATAACTCGCAGGCAATTTCTAAATATATTTTATCGAGTACATTTTTCATTAGAGTCAGGTCACAGTATATGGGAACCGACTGATTTAAGGACCCATTGTGTCCAGCTTCCTACCAATTCTTTTAACATACTAGTATTCATTTCTGTTCCAATATTTCATTTTTATATTTTTTTAACCATCAATTTAGATCTGATTTATTAAACCTAAGTTCTTGTTTGATGTTGTCTAAATGTTTTAATGCATTTGAGTTTCCAGTTCAATGAAATTTTGAATAGTAAAGAAAGGTAAACATGCACAGTTTCAACACAATTTAGCGTTCATTGTGAACTTCTTAGAAGCTCTTGTCATACGAACGACATCTATTCATCACCTCAAAGAATTTTATGAATAGATTAGGTACTTTCTTTATTACTGCATCAACAATAAACGAATATGAATAACATCCATCGGCTTAGGAATTTAGACCGAGGAACAAAACGGTAATAAATATTCTCGCACGTGAACTGTATCACACAAAAGCGTAAATTAACGTTAACTAGCATTCCACGGAGGTGAGCAGAATGCGTGTAAAGACAGTCGCGAATGCCAACAAATGGAACATATGTGTAGCACGGCATTCAACAAATCCCTAAAAATCTTAACGTGTCGGTCGACGTGGAACGTTACCGGGAGTGATTAGCGCCCATTGAGCTTATTCAGTGTGGGCTCGGACCGCTTTAATTTAAATAATTTATCACAGCAGCGCGTCGCTAAAGAACGCGCCTCCTGCGTTTCGTAAGAGGCGCTCGTTAGCTTTTCCGAAATTATTACAAAATCGTGTTGTGTAAATTAGGATGAAAAAGACGAAATTCCGTAAGAAGAAAGCAGATGAAGAACAAGGTTGAAGATGTCTTATCGGTTGATGTTCTGAAAACAAGTTATAAAGAAATGATTTCAAAACAATCACATGTGTTCTTTCATTGTCTTTGAGCAGAATCATCATTCCACAAGTATTGTATAATATCAAAACAAGGTAATTCTTTAATTTACTCTATTTTAATCTGTAAGAAAAAGATTTCCCTATATAGCCAATAACGATACATCGCTAATAACGTAGACCAATTATAATTCATTACTATTAATTTAAAAATTCAATTAAAATTCTATTTCAGAGGAATATTATTATAAGTGATGTGTTATAATTGAATCAAATTACACCATAATTAGGTACTGACAAACATTGCTTAATAACCAAATTATCTAGACTGATGTAATTTATACTACTCCATTTTTGGTGCATACCATCAGTGGCATTTCGAATAAATGCAGTTAATATTTGGCTTAAATTAAGCAAACTTAATTATAATTTTCTTCTACAGATTATGGAGAACTTTATAAACTCGGGTTTGTAGTTGAACAGATGTTTATCATCTAATTTATCAAATAAATTCCATCAACGTTATTACTCTTGTAGGAGGTCAAAATGCCGGGAACAACCGCGACTCCCTAACATGGTAGCATTTGGCCAAGCGCGGTTTAAGGGCTTTAATTACTGGTCAAAATTCTAATTCATCAAATCTCTTCTAATTTATTCGAAGGCAAAACTAACTGGGTTCTTTTTCTTGAACCTTGTGAACACATTTTCTGACTACTAACTGACACGTTTAAGTATTTAACATTTAATAAGGGCTGATAAAGTTAGACTACTCAAATGAAACGAAACACTTATCAAAACAATAACATCTATTAACAATAATAATCAACAATCCCGTTTGATAGATTACATAGAAAAATGAATGAAGCTTTGAACATATTGACGTTTAAATTAAACCTAGGAGTTGATTTAGACAGACACACTTTTAGCAGAAATATGAATAATTTAATTTACAATGAAATGCGAGACGAGTTGGAAAGACTTACCAGGGATAAACTTAAGCGCCTAAGAACGCTCCACAAAAACGTGTACTTTACATGACGGTGGTTGAAATGAGAAGAGCGAGATCTGTTCGTTTGCATCCCTCGACCCCAAAGGAAGCCGGAAGCATTTCTTCTTAGCCAATGACAACTCTTCAATTTTAAACTTATAACACGCGGTCAAATCCTAAACCAGATGTTCAACCCTAGCAAAAACCTTTGACATTCCCGAATGTTCTTACAAATATCTCGCTTAATTTGATCATATCTTAATAAATAAATAATGGGTTTCCGACCCATTACACTCTGATATACTTATACCATATTATTTATATAAAAAATTGCTCTATTTTTTTGAGTAACAATATTTACTTCAATATTTTGAAATGAACAGAATTACCTTTTTTTTGTACGACCAGACATGCAACCAGCATTTCCAACAGTTTTATTCGACAGATTCATTGGATTTGTTTTGTTTGCAAGAAAATTATTTCATATCTTAGAAGGATTAATTATTAATTTTATGTGTTTTAAGGTGATTAATATGTTTATGAATTAATATACTAAGTTTTTCTTCAAAATATGTAAACATAAACATTTGAACCAAAATTAAGCTCCACGACAAATTATATCCTGCTATTTATCTTGTGTATTATTTACTCACAGATAGATACATTCGTCTTGTTTCTCTTATTAGGAAAAGGATCTATATTACATACCACAGTATGACCTCTACGACAAATAGAAATTGAAGAATTCAATTACGAGGAACCATCAAGCCTGACCATATACGAGTATATTACAGAGATAGAACCGAGATGCGGACGTATATACCATCTTGGCAAAAATTCTCTCGGTAGTAATTTAACAGGGATAATGGGAAATTACATTTGCTGCTGCGACTGTTATACTTATACGAGAGTTGCTACCGGCGTTTGCTCGTAGAGAATGGCCGGCAAGACGGTAGTCTGCCTGCCTGCCGTGTAATCCAATAATTAGAACACAAAAATAAACACCATTAGGAAGTGGCATCGCGGCCTAATAATATATTAAGTAGTTTCGTATTAATAATTTTCCGTGTGAAAACCGACTTAGTTTGATAAATTGCATTTCGTTTTTCAGTGTGAGCCGACCAAGCCGGAACAGGCGGCAAATTGCCGCCGCTATGCTACTTTTGTTTGCTAATCTCGGCTAATGCTATCTTCTCCGCGTTAGAGAAATGGAACGCAATTTTGTCGCTAAGAAACTTATTTAATATAATACTTTGTCAGCAAACCGAATAACCTCTTAGAACTCGAAGAACTTAGAAAGTTCAAAACATTTTTATTATCCTGGTTTCTTCTTTAAAATTTATATACTTACTACACCTATTGTTTTTTTTTGTGTTGTCTTTATTAAGAATGAGCTCACTTGTCTTGTCTCGTCTGTTAATAACAATGGTCTTGTATGTATGTCTTCGTATTTGCGCGAAGCAATCGAAGGAGTCCGGATGGAGGGCATGTGTGCTCTCTTAAACTAGGCAATCTCGGCATTAATTTGACCGGACTATTTGAAATGAAAGTGTGCTATGTTGTTATCGTCTGACCCACGCAACACAATATGTTCCGTCTCTGTTGAGGTCGTGGGAACTTGTTGCGCGCCCGACGAAAGAACCGTAATGTACAGGTTCATAGGCAGGGTCTACTCGTCTATTCCGCGGCCAGCGGAGCCGACTTCGCCGCGCCACGCCACACGGCCGCCTGTACATAATGACAGTCGAACGCGCGGACCGCGGTTTTGTAATCGCATAACATAAACATTTCTATAATAATGTGGCAAGGGTGACAAAAAATACGCCTCTATTTGGCGTTATGTGAATGCCGCGCCGGTACAAATCTGTGGCATGCTACAGTTTAATTTATTTACTCGTGTAACTGTGTTTTTGTTTGGTGTATTACACCCCAAAAACTCGAAACTGCTTGTTTACCCTCCATTATCTAATCACTAAATATGTCCTACATGTATTTATAATTACATATTTAGGCAACTTCAAGTAATGCCTCTGTGCTGTCTTTATATTTATGAAATCTGCAAGTATATTTACGAAAATCAATTGCACCTGAATAAGCAAAATCAGCACAATTACGACACCAGATGTAAAGATTTGCTCAATGAAATCTCGAATTTGAGGGTTTCAGACAAATCGCCAAATATTCTCGGAATAAAAATATTTAACAAGTTACCTAACAATATTAAGAATCAAAATTTTGTTCAATTTAAGCGCAAACTTATGATTTTTTTATTAGATAATATATTTTATAATCTGAATGAATACTTTAGTTTGTTATTTAGTTAATTCTAGTATCATCTTCATTGTAATTTAATTTTGATCTACACTTTATTAATTTTGTGTAGTATTAATGGTTTAATGGTTTAATTTTGTATAATTAATGGTTTAATGCTTTAATTTTGTATAATTAATGATTTAATTTTGTATAATTTTGTATAGTATTAATCGTGACGTGTCCTGTAATTTGTTAATTTTTTTTTAGGATAAATAAATATTATTATTATTATTATAGTTACGTTATATAATTATAATTTGTTTCTCACTTTAAAGCTACGCTCATTAAAATCGCACATCAAAAAAGAAATCCGCAGGGTCAACATTGCATCTGTCCTTGATCAAAATGGGTGGCGGCGCCGGGTAGTTATTAATCCCAAAAAATTATTAGAAACCTTTTTAATAAGTTACTGAACTAACAAACGAATAAACTACATATTGGGTATATTCTGTATTCTAGCACACTCTCGTAAATATTTTTCAGCAATTATATAATTTATATTATAACAAAAAATATTTAATTTAAGTCGTTATCTCTAAATCCGAAGACAATATGTTAACCATCCTGTTTCAACCATGCTTAAAATCTAATTCCATATATTCTAATAGCTATACCTATAATAATGTAATGTTCTTTTCCTACAACACAATGATTATTACACTATTTCCATTATTAATATTACCACTTTAGAGAATTCAGTTTCTGATACCCACATACTTACAAAGCGTTTTAAATTTGCAAATTATAACATTCACCAACAACGTCTATCAGATTACACGGAATTAAACAACTTCTTCCCGGTGTTACAATTAAAACTAAATCACTGTAAACGTAAATATACGATTTCGGTCAGCTGTCAGAACTACAATTCATTATACATTAACAACACCTGGCGGTATGGTATATAATCACGCTTAAATCGTACAAATACTCTCTTCATAAATTTTATTACACTCATAAAGAGAACGAAATCCGGACCGGAAACCGAGCACATTAATTATTTTAATGAAAATCGGCAAATTTGATTATGAACAAATTAATTTTCGTGTAATGGACCAACGCGCACCTACGGCGTGAAAATTAATTGTTCTTTTTGTCAGTTATGAATTGTTATCGGGCTGTTATATCGCGGCCTATGGTAATAGAAAGCTAGCGAGTGTCATTTAAAAATGTGGAATGATTGTTATTTGTGAGCGTATATGTATTTTCACACGCGCTTACCTGTCAATTACCTTGCAGAGTTATTGTCGAAGACAGGCATCTTACCTGTTATGTAAGAGATCTTATTATTGGGTTTTATCGTTTTTATAAACAGTTATGTATTTATTTAGTTCATTTCCACTCTTTGTAGTTTTGTATAGATACTTGTTTAAGTGTTAGAATTACGAAAAAAATATAACTACTAATAGACACCCGTATCACAAACCAGTATTAATGAGAATGAGTCAAACAACTCTTCTCGGTTCTCAATAGCTAGCGCAGCAGTGGTCGGAGAAAACTGGGAAGACAACAATAATCCATTAGATTAATTTCTTACGCTGACAGGCGAATATATATGGCGTCGGGTCGCACATGTTGTGTTCTAATAACGTTCCGCCGAGATCGGCGGGAAGTAAATTGTCTCATCTCTTGCTCTGAAAGTACTTACGTGAAAGTGAAGCATCACACTGCCTACGCTAGAAAGTCGCGAACACCGCAAATATTTACACATCTGCGAGCCTATGTGTAGAAGTGGTATGGAACAGCATTCGATGACATAAATTTTATTACAATGGCGACGATACAGCGATAAAAGTCGCAATTCGTTTTCTAAATCGACGCCGTCGACTTCTACGTTTTATTGTTGCAAAAGAATCTAAAACGGAGAGATTGTTATAAAGGAAAATGTTTGAATTTTACGTGGGTTTCTTGTGGTTATTTTATTTGTTCTACGCACGAAAACTAATTTGAATATAGGCATTATTTGCATTAAATGTCTTTAGAATATCGTGTAGAATGTCGTTTTTATTGTAGAACATGGGAATACTTTATGTATCCTATTTAGTTCTAGAAATACACATTTCCCACTATAAAAGTAAACATTTCCAAACGTTTTGTTGTTAGGAATACTTAATAATTGTTTCCAAAAATAATTAATAATTGTACATCGAAGAGTAAACAAGATCAAAATATTAGATATTAGTTACAATTCTAAATGCGATCAGAGATACACGGTGCTCACGGCGCACGGAACCTATATTATTTAATAACCATTATTTTATGAAATTAAAATAGCACGAAGCACCAATTTGTGCGCGAGCGCTGCCCGTCCTGATCGCGCTTATGTGAACTTTCTAAAGCAAATACTAACTTACTTAAATGCGTCGTTATGATAGTAATTAAATGGATATCTGATTTCGTGAACAAAAGGATCTCGGGCTGCCCGGCCTATCTAGGTATCAGACTACACGCAAAGTATAGCGTTTCGGTAATGCTATGCATTATCGTGCCTCACAAATTGGAATACTAGCTAAAGTGGGGCAAGTTAATCTTTTATAATGTCTTTATCAGTCGACCCGCATACAGTTTTCGTTTCGTTATAATTAGTATATGTTCTATAGAATTTACCTTAAAGAATTAGAATATCTCTTTCAGTAAAATTGTAATTCGGTTGAATAAATTAAATGTAAATAATGTACTTTGAAAAGGTAGGTATATTATTATCCACATAAAGAGAGTTAATATAAAGTATCGGTTGTGGCAAAAAATATACAGCAAAATTTGGTGGTCCTGGGACCACCACTGTGCGAGAATTAGTCCATAGCGGTACGCAAAGTGTCTGAGTGTCTTGTACGATGTCGGGTCCCGACATTGCCGAGCACGTTTATGATTTTAATAACGACCGAGGTCCCCGGCCATATATTCAAATGAGAACATTTATTGTTTATCTGAACAGCGAAAAGGCATCTCGGACATACCTTATTACCCAGTCATAACGCATCCTCTGCAGTACTTTACGACGGGCATTATATGAGCGCGCCTTTAAATACGCGATTTTAGCGTTACACCGCTTTCACGTTTTATGCCGGCACGTTACTAAAAACACGCAATGACTGTCGCTGTTTAGATGAATTGTTGTCAGAGATAGTGGTAATAGAGCACAAAACACAGCTAGAGATTATCTTAATACCAGTTCTGCCCTCCTCACTACAATTGACGTAGACGGCCGTACGACCGTACGACCGACCGACGACGATGCTTCAGGGTATTCGCTTGCACGACAGAGATGTTACCTGTAGCGGTACAGGACCTACTACACACAGAGTACCGGTAAACTATTGCAGTAAATGTAAAGAAGTGTACGCGTAATTATGTGCGCCCGGTGAAAGTTGACGTACTCTTCCACTTGTTCGTCTTCTTGTCAACTCTGAGTGATACCGATTTTATGTTTACCATCATCAACTCCTAGTCCCTCGACTATGACATTTGATCAGTTTTTTTCACGTTAGGTTGTGGCAACCACTTATGCTAGTTTTGCCCGGTCGAGATTCAAACAATCAGCGGGCAAGAATAATTAACAAAATTTGTTCTCCAGAGACATCGAGAAAGGACCGTGTCGGGTACAATCTTGAACAAAAGCAAGTTTTCTTAAGCACTTCCTGTCATCCAATTTTAACCAATTATACACCAATCGATAACTTAGGATGGCAACCACTTATGCTAGTTTTGCCCGGTCGAGATTCAAACAACCAGCGGGCAAGAATAATTAACAAAATTTGTTCTCCAGAGACATCGAGAAAGGACCGTGTCGGGTACAATCTTGAACAAAAGCAAGTTTTCTTAAGCACTTCCTGTCATCCAATTTTAACCAATTATACACCAATCGATAACTTAGGATGGCAACCACTTATGCTAGTTTTGCCCGGTCGAGATTCAAACAATCAGCGGGCAAGAATAATTAACAAAATTTGTTCTCCAGAGACATCGAGAAAGGACCGTGTCGGGTACAATCTTGAACAAAAGCAAGTTTTCTTAAGCACTTCCTGTCATCCAATTTTAACCAATTATACACCAATCGATAACTTAGGATGGCAACCACTTATGCTAGTTTTGCCCGGTCGAGATTCAAACAACCAGCGGGCAAGAATAATTAACAAAATTTGTTCTCCAGAGACATCGAGAAAGGACCGTGTCGGGTACAATCTTGAACAAAAGCAAGTTTTCTTAAGCACTTCCTGTCATCCAATTTTTAACCAATTATACACCAATCGATAGCTTAGGATGGCAACCACTTATGCTAGTTTTGCCCGGTCGAGATTCAAACAATCAGCGGGCAAGAATAATTAACAAAATTTGTTCTCCAGAGATATCGAGAAAGGACCGTGTCGGGTACAATCTTGAACAAAAGCAAGTTTTCTTAAGCACTTCCTGTCATCCAATTTTAACCAATTATACACCAATCGATAGCTTAGGATGGCAACCACTTATGCCAGTTTTGCCCGGTCGGGATTCAAAGAATTAAATATATTGCATATTGTAGATACATGAATACAGTCACATTTATTGCTAGTTTACAGTTTAGACATTATATTGAAATAAAGAATAAGCATGCAAACGTTTTCTAACTCAATACTCGTTTCTTAAATCTCACTGGTCTTCTTAACTGTATTACTTGCTTATTAACTTTCTACTTAGCATTCCAACAAGAACACTGCGTGATAAACAATAACACCAATACTTCATATAAGGCAGTAATAGCATCTCTAACATTACCATTGATAATTAAAATATATTAGCAATTACACCTATAATTACGTCCAAGAATTATTATACCGCATTTTTCCCCAATTCTTTTCCATCGCGCTAACAAGATCTACTTTCCGTATTTCCCTCGTCACTCCTTTTGACGTTAATCATCCTCCACATCACATCCTATTATCCCGCAGAATTTTACTGCGAATAATTAACAGATGGTACATTGTACAGTCGGTTATTAAACATTTTTGCGACGTCGTTACAGTTTTAACAGAGGCAGCAGCGCCTCCTGTCGGTCGCTCATTGAACTGTCCGCCGGCGCAGCGCGTACAGCTCCAGATTCGCGCGCCCCGCTTTTTTGCTCGTTACCATCGGACAAGTAAATTAATAACTCGCGAGCGGATTTAATTGTAGGATGCAACTGGGTGTTACGGCTGTCAAATCGAGAGCACGTTGTTGATCGAGTGCGCATAGGCAAATGGTTCTAGGAAATTGTTTCTCCCGCTGAGATTGAAATTTCTGGAGTGGCGCGTTCCGCGTCCAGTGTTACGTATTCCGTTTTGTGTACTGTTTCCTTACATCTCACTTGAGCGGTCCTTCCAGGAAACCGAGATCGGATTCAAATCGTGCTTAAGTCGGATCAAATGGAGCATTGTCAGGTTACAATTGGTCGATGGTTAGAACGCCTTAGAAATTACCATATTGGTTCACAGATGGCACAGATGTGGATTTGAGTCTTAAGTATGGTTGAAATTAAGGAGTCTGTTCTATAAATTAAGTAGATTATAGAGAAGTATTTGATTATTTAAACTAAAACATTCTTCTTTATTGTTTGCAAGAAGCAAATCTACAACCAATGTCTTACTATTTTACTTACGGCGTCGCACTGCCGGTTGGCATCACCGCATCGCCGGAGGTCAAAATTGACTTCCAAAGTACGAGAATCGTCACGGTAAACGGACATAATGTAATCGCATTACCGCAAACCTACTGCATACTCTGCCGAACGGATGATCCACAAATGCGCATATCCTTTCCATATCCTTCCGAGAGCCACATACAGACACAAGCACACTCTACACACGCTTACACAGACACACACAGTAAAACGAACGGGTGAGCAAAGCATGGTTGTAAACCATCCAAGCAGAGGTAGTAGTAAGAAGTTGATACAAGTGCCCGTTGTACCACTGAACGTTTGCCATGCATGTGTGTACTATATATGTATATATGTATGTTGGTAAGGACGTACAACCATCAAGTCCGGCACTATACTTTATAATCTTGTTCGGGTATGGGAACACGACAAATATATGATGTATGTCCGTCTGTTCCACCGCCAAGTGCTCATGCACGAGCTGCTTCTCTCCGTACTCGTAGCTGTACTCGTATAGAGCCGGCAAGAATAAGGAGCCAGACTTGAACCCGCACTTGCAAATCGATCGGTGAAATATTACGGATACTATTGCCGTCTATTAATCATCGCGTACGCTAACGCGCACTTCTTGTAATTTATATCTGCTCTTAATGTGAGCCGGGTCGTGTTGCGGACGCTCGTTATGGATACGGACCATTGTCGTAATGTTGCTCGGTTGGCAACACTGGCTAACGCAAATACAATTGCCGATTAGTGAAGGGAAATTGTACACACAGAAACATAGATAAAGATTGTACGGGTAAGTGTCAGGTATTGGGAGAATATAAGTCCCATGCTATGCTGTGATCAAAACAAGCATCTCTTCTGTCAAAAATCAATGTAAAGTTTGGCCAAACACGCTTACTCTTGTGCGTGAATGTAGTGTTACATGTAGTTCACACAAATATAAGAGTTTCTGTACAAATATCTTGTCATACGTGGGGTTTTGTCTTTTGCTTTGGGTTTGAGTAGAATAAACGGTTGTATATAATATAATAAACAGATGGCTCAAGGGTGGTAAACTTATTTGTTCAAGAAACGTGTTGACCTGATCGGGTTTGTTTCGAGTTTGCTTGTGAATTGTGGATACAGATTTTTTCTAGAAGTTCCACATTGTGTGTGGTCTGGGGCGGAAGTAGGATTTTTTTGCTAAAATAACGAACTTTGGTTCTGTGTGTGGGGGAGAAACAGCCTTCTTGGGTTTTAAAGTATATTTTGAATATCAGTCGAGGTCGTGGTTTAGAAGTCGAATGACGTAGTTCAATTTGTTTGGGCTTTAGGCCCTTGTGTTTTGTTTCTGAGTGTGTGCCAAGTGTAGCCATCTCTGCTGATGTAAATTTGCCAATAACTCTTTAGGTAATTTTTATAAAATAATTATGTCTCTGTCATCCGTTTTCTCTCCAATCATCTTCATTATGTCAAGAGTTTCAATGATTGTTGTACACTCGATCTGAAGGGTTTTTAATCTCTTTGTTCATTTTGTAAATATATTTGTTTTGGTTAGAATTTGACTTTTAATCATCCTGAGGTTTTTTATTATTGAATTCATTTACGATTATTGTGCTTTCTAAAAAAATCTAGCGATACCAAACCCTCAAGGTTTGAAAGAAAGTTCTCGCGTCTTCCGTTTGAATTTGATATAAAGTAAATTATATTTTGACCGCTCTGTTTCCACGCTACCAATAAAAACAGACAACAGGTCCCAACCTCTTACAATCTCAAGATTAAATGACCATTATATATGATTTCGTTCCCAAACCTCATTTATTATGTAATATTATTTATTTTCTTGTACACCTGAGTATTAACTACCTTAATTTTGTAATTTTTCTAGAGTAGAACAGTTCTACTAACAGAACGTGGGTATACATGTCCGTGATTAATTATATAGTTGCTTTCATTAAATGCTATTCTCTGTCCACCACTTTTGTGGCATTTCGGTAATGCCAAGCTTGACATGTGGTTACCTATACACCACAAACCTTTGAAGCGTCAATGTACGGTACAGTTGTTAGCATCATCGACGGTACACCAATGTTTGATTAGTAAGTTCGAAGAATTTTTTATGTATTTGGATATCAATTACGTAGTTAATGTTACACTTTGAAACTTTGTTTAATACGCGTCATATCGGTAATACTCTATGTGATTACCTCTTGTTGAATGAAGAAAAACTAATGTAGTGATAAAACATGCCACATAAGCCTGAATAAAGCCTCACTTTTATTCTCAAATATTATCATATGAGAAGGTGCTGTCGTTCACTTTCATATAGATTGTCATTTCCGTAATGGTCTTAAAACTAAAAATGAAAAAAAAAGTGAAAAAAGATAGAATTGCGCACACAAAACTGCAAATAGCTAAATTAAAGAAAATTTTGGAAGAAAATATCTGATGCTGATTTAGAATAAAAACGGAGAAAAGACCGAGAACGATATCATAACAACAAAGTACTGGAACTGATAAAAAAATGCAAGAGAAAAGCATGTTAGGCGGAAGAAGTGGAGAAGTCGCAACAACAGAAGAAAGCATACATAAGGAAAGAGACCTTAAAGGTAGAGACAAGAGTCTTATTGAATCGAAATACACCACCATCATCGCACAATGAAGAAAGTCATATAAGTGTACATTACCGAAATGGCAGTATGCATTACCGAAATGATGTTATGCATTACCGAAATGTTATGCATTACCGAAATGATTTCTATAACGTCGTTTTTTTTTTAATTTTTTTAATATTTTAATTTTCGAAATACATCTCACAAATTATCCCAATACCTGACGCTTATCCATAACAAGTTTAAATACAGCAACCCAATAAGTTCCTCTATAGTCTCAATATACCAATAACAAAAGCACTTGCGCAAACGTTTAGTACACATTTCCCGTGTTCACCTTCGGCAATGAGCATAATAACAATTTCAATCGTAGCATTAAGGAAACACGTACTTGTGTATACACGCTATCCAGACGGAGAGAGTGAGAGACATGTTCCACCATCGGTCCGCAGTAATTTACTACGATGAAACAATAACCAATATAAATTCAAATGAAATATTGGGACGCGGCGCGGCGGTCGAATGTAATTATCCATTGTGTTAAATGTTACTTTTACATTTTAATTGAATTCCATAAATCGCGAACCTTTACCGGTCCGTGCATTATTTACCTACGATCGACGCGCAATGTGCGCATTGTATGCCACAGCCTCAAGCATCTTCACTCAGTGGCGTACATACCTATCGTTTGAATTTCATATTCGGTACAGAGAAATCGATTAAAAAGAGCCACTTACTTCCTATATGGGAAGAACACTGTTAGAATTATACCAAGAACTAATAATTCCGAATTATACATGCAATAATTCAAATTAAAATATAACACGATTTAGCAATGCTTAGCATCCATGGTATACGTCTGTTACAGTCATGCGACGCATCACTTCTCATCCGGAATCACGGCATATTTTACGAGCATTTTTGCGGACGCAACGGCAGTTATGCGCGTAGTAATCCGCGTATGTGCCGATGGACGGCGACCAATAACTCCGGTACGGTTGGCGGCGTGTCGCCCGGCGAGCAGAAGACCGACCGACGCGCGGTACACTGCAATAGTTTCTCCGATTCACTTCCCCGTTTTATTAGCGGTACAATTCCATGTAAGGCCGTCGAAGACAAATGCGCCACGCGCTGACGTCTGAATGGGAATATTCGGCCGATTCATCTCAATACAATCATCTATAAAATTCAAATCAAACGTTATTTTTACGAGGACGTCTTTACGGCTTAGAATAGTTGACACATGGTTCTTGGTGTACCGGTTATATTTATCGTAGAAAAACAAGAATTTGGTTATAATTTATTGAAAGAATCATTAAAATCCAATATTTCTAATTATTAATCACTAATTCACCGTTTATATTACATTAATCCATATTCCATAAGATCACAGGAACAGGTATGTCACGTAACTGGCATAATGCATCTCAACTAAAAGCTTTACGAATTCACCAGATAATACACGCGTCTCGTGTATCGGATGATCGTTTAAAAATGCTACCGCATATGGTAATTACGTATCGCCTCCCTGTGAAACTGAAGAGGTCTCGTCCGACGCCGATCCGTCCGGTCGTTTATCCGATATTAATAACGCAGGCGAGACGGGAGAGAACAGTAGCAAAGTGCCTCCGGTGTTACTTCCACGGCTGATTAGATTACGCTACAGACCATTCGATACCGTCTAATTAACTTTCTACTTAATAATAATTAAATTACGAAAATTCGCGCGCCGAAACCACTTCCACTCGGAGAGACGGACAGATCGGACAATAAAATCGATATTTCATACAGTGCGATAAATAATTTCGACGTTTCGATCGATAATTAAAATGATAATATAATTATGACTGATTATATGCCTGGGGATTTTTTGTTGAGCAAGCAGTTGCTTTTACAATTTTGAATTGTAATCGTTTGCTCTTAAAGACAGATTTTATTGAAAAAGAGTTATGTTTTAGTTGCCAAGTAACCAAAATTTCGGAAACTAGCCATAATGAATAATTATTTTCAAATAACTATGAACTTAGATCCCAGAAATTTTACGAAGTCATTAATTTACATTTTAATGGAATTATCTAAAATTATAATTATAATTATTTAAAATAATTATCGCTAATAATTTATTTTACCCATGTAACTTTGTTTTTTAGAACACCATGTTTAGAACACCCCGTAGAACAATAAAGGACATTGATCATGTTTTTTGCCACTGCGTTCTAAAGCCAAATAAATTGGCAATTTTCAAAGAAGATAACACAAGTTTTAAATTAACACATCGACAATTAATATTTTCGAGTGTTCCAAACTTAGAAACAGGCAGTTTTTTTTTTAGTTTCGAAATGAACAGAATGAACCAATCTTTCCAATATAGAAAAATTGAAGGCAAATTCCAGTTCAAAATATTGAAATAAATCCGGATAAAGTTTATCCGGTCACCATTTGCTCGGAATAAAAACAATGCGGTACACGGTTTTGGACTTATCCAATATCTACTGCCGTCCGTCTAACGTACGGTTCCCCGCGGATGATTTTATCAGTAAATATCATTAGTATTCTTAGTAGACGTAGGCATCTCCTTTTTCTAAAACGGCGCAGGCAATAAAATTACATCCTTTAAGGCTATCGGGTAGAGAGTCTCCGCGCTGGAGGCACGCATAAGTCACGCATGGTGACCGAATTATAAAACTTCCACTTTCTAACACAATCGAGCGGAGAGCGCGCCGAGCGCTTCTTGTTAAGTCGGGGAGATCTCTTCTCATGTAGGACAGGCGGCCTGTTCGAAAAGATGTCATAGGTCAGACAGACGTGAACGAAGCGCAGAATATTTCCTATACCGTAGATACAATTTAAGGTGCGCTCCTTCGTGTACGTAGTTCTTGTAGAGGAAGTTGTCCGTGTTCACCTTGTCCGCCACGATGTCAAAGACGTGTTAACAACGGCTAAATCTGTTCGACATAACTCCGAGACGAACAATTGTAACACAATATGTGTCGCAACCAGATCGCCAATGCCATACAAGAAAAATTCAAAAACATAGAACCATCTTCTATTTCCAACGAATATATACATATAACGAGTGCTATGTTTTTCAGAATCTAACAAAACAAAGTTTTTAATTGTTCAAATTCTTGGAATTATTTTCTCTGAACTGCCATTTATGAAGATTTATTCGAGAATCAAGAGTATGTTGATTCTGCTAAATGAGATCATTCAGTCCAATGTATCACTAAAAGTGTAATTCAAAATTCCAGATGCAAGAAAAAGATATTAAATACCTCATACTATTCCTTCTTTGTTGCAGTCCTTCTTCGGTCGAACCTATAACAACCTCGGCTCGATATCAGAATGCAAGAACAACGACAAGTGCGTCATCAACAAGAAGAACAGGACCGCGTGCAAGGCGTGTCGTCTTCGAAAATGCATACTCGTGGGGATGTCAAAGAGCGGTTCCCGCTACGGACGTCGCTCGAACTGGTTCAAAATCCACTGCCTGCTCCAGGAACAGCAACAGCAAGGTGCCAACAACATAGCAGCGGCGAATCTCCTGCGTTCTCATCCATACTTGCCATTATTCCGCAACCCGCAAGCATCTCGAGATACGAGAAGTTCGGAATCGGATAGTGGGGCGTCTTCCGCAGACCCAGAGGATGATCTGAGATCATCAAGTGCCTTGGGATACTTGAAACCGTCCACGTCACCGTCCAGTGATCGTGATTACTACTCCAGTGGTTCCTCGAAGAAGCTACCGTCTTCTGTTAGTGATAGTGAATGCTTCAATAGACGGAAATATGTCGGTGGTTTGACGAATGTTCATCCTGCTTCGCCTTCCTCCCTGCCTGCAATGTCTCCCAGTGGATTAGTTCCTCGGTGGTTCCCTCCAATTCACAACGTGGCTGATCCTTCCACCTGGAGAGATCTCTGGATGAGAGGACCAATACCAATAGCAGCTCAGGCTCCAGACCAAGAAGAACCAATTGACTTGTCCTTGAAGGAAAAAAGAACGTCAACCACGGTGACGCGTAGTGAACCAGACTTGAGTATAGAAGTAAGTGTTGATGAACCGGTGAAATCAGTGCCTTTGGACTTGACTCTAGAACGGCAGACCACGGATGTTGTGAGCAACTAGACAATTCACTGTGTAGTGTCTATAAAAAAGCACAGGTTGTGATTTCTTGATCAGATTTTTTATACGGATAAATATAGATTATATTTTATATGTTATAATAATTCCTTATTATTATATATGTACATTATATAATAATCGTTGGACCATGTTCCTTATGACTCAATTGAGAGTTCAAGTCTAAAGAATGTCACACAGTACTATGATATTGGCCAGTGTTCTTTTAATAATTCGTTTGTTTGTGGTCGTTTTTTATACTTGAAAGGCCGAAAATCACGCTGAGAGTGAGTACCTGATGCCTCTAAAAGAATCCTTTTACACTTTTAGTAGCCACTATTTGTATTTTTTGTGTATGAGATGAAAATATTTATTATACTTTATTTTTGTATAAGGACAGTTATGGGGTATAATTCAGAGTTTATATTTTTGTACATTTTTTGCTGTTACTGTAAATCGACGTCCAGTAGAGAGTAATCCCAGTATAAGTATTAGATTATTGGCCAGTAAAAAGTGCCTTATGTTATACATGAAAATATTTTTTGCTTTTTTAATAAAATGTTTTGTTTATGATCATGGAGTTTTATTGCTAAATACTAATGAAAACAATGTCGTTATAATAACTGTAATACTGAATTGAGTCTGGCAGATTTATTTGCCACAATGTATTCTTAATTTTAGGTCTACTAAAGAAAATTGAGGTAAGTGAATTTTATGTTACATTGTTGATATGTATTTGTGTCAGTGTTTGCAAGATAAAAGATATATTTATTTAAATAAAATAGGCATAAATATGAACAGCACGTGCTCCTAAACAGCTCTTTGAAATTCGTCTTAGGAATTTAAAATTACTCTTAGCTTCTGTCATCTTTCAGAAATTATCTAACAGTATTTCGAAATATGCAGAGCGAGTTCTCACGTACCTCCAAAGCCTGCATTGTTTTGATTAAAACCGGTAAATAATAGAAGTTAAAGATGATCATACGATATAAAACAGCTATTTTTAAAAATAAATAACTCTTGTCTGAATCTTCTCTTCGTTTAACATATATTTCAACATGTCAATTGTCATTTTGAAGTAGTTTATGTACTTACACTATTTACGTAATATGTTCCACAATACACTACTCTGAGATTGCGACTACGACAGAACTAGAAGATACATTAGTTGTTCAAAGACAAATGTTATTTACAAGGAGAAATATCAAAGCTTCGTATTTATATCTAAATTGTAAAAAACCACAAAAAAATTTGAATGTAATTTGCAAAAACTAGCAGATTGCTATTCCAAACGTGACTGTAACTTCTATTTCTCTCTTATTCTCTTTCTTTGCTTGACAGTTTATTTAATAAAACATTAAGGACGGGTTTATTCACCTACTAATATATTGCTTGTACGAGTTGTAATAGGGCAAACAAATTTGAATGCAATACAGAAATTTATAGGAAAGACAACATTTGAATTTTTAAAATAAAAGCACCTTTTTTACTCTCATACTTTTCGTTTTATTTTTCAATTTATTTCCCCATTTGATTAACTAGGCTAAGTTAGGCAGCAGTTTGAATTAACTTGCCGAAGGTAGTACAGTATACTTTTTCTGTAGTAAAGAGTCAAAGTTAAGTGACAATTTCTTTTCTAACCACAACTCACACAAACTACCTTATTTTTATCAATGTCACAATTTTTTTTCGATCGATTTCCGACTGCGATTAATGGCACGGTTATTTAAGATTGTATTAGCAAAAAACCGCAAGAGAATTAGGAAATTTGTTGCCACAGTAACTAAAGATGTGACAAAGGATGTCGATTTTCTACTTTTTTGAAAAAATACCATTATCACTTAATTTTTTTTACTATTTTTTTAAAATCAATGTGCGATATAGTGCATGCAATGTAAGGATCTCAAATTTTAAAGTGTGCTCGATATAAGTGTGTTTGCTGCCTACTCTATCATTATAAACTCTTACCATACCATCGCAGCTACATATTTGGTATTGAAAACATACTCTGAATACTATAATAAAGAAAAATGTCTCAATAGGTGCTATGCATGCATTCTAATTCATGTTAATTAATTTCTGAGATTTCTAGGTTAAATATATGGGAGAAGATAGCGTAGGCTAGTGTAAGATATAATTATTGCTAATATTCTTAAGTAAGTTTGCCTATAATGAAATAACAACCTGGAAGAGAGCGCCAATCTATAATTTTAATAAATTTACCACCTCATAAGGTATTGTAGATTTTCATATATTATTTCAATTACAAAAAGTAGGCATAACCTATTTACCAAGTCTATAAGCTTGGAATAAAGTTAAAACAAATTCGAGAAATATATTGGTGAACAAGACTGACAACGCATTGCAGCGATCAGCTGGTCATTGGCGAATCTGACACGACCAAGTCTGTACGACACGGGCGTTAAGGGGGTAACAGTTTACATCGTGGACACTAACTGCGCCTTACTTAGGAGACTAATATCTCAGCAATTTCAATTATCGAATTCCAGCGCACACGAAGAGGCACCGTGCGCATAGAGAGACGGAGAACGGCGTATGGTTGGTTTCCCGTATAGATGTAAATGAAAGAGGCAATAACAAATGCGCGATAGGAGATTATCCAAACAGTTTTCTTACGATGGGGCGACAGTTGCGTGACTGCAACACCTTGGGTGGCTCTCTGCTACAGTTGTAGCACGCCCACACACCGCCGATATCACATGTCACTGATATCAGGTACATATCTGTGCTCACGCGATCCGCGTTTCCAGAGTGGAACCTCTTAGGAACCTACCTCCACGTATATAAAGCTCAAATGAGGTAATGCACTGTAGAGATGAACCTGACGACAGGGACGGCTTAGCCAAGTGATTCGACCAAAATGTCAATTTTCATTAAGTACTAATACCAGTAGATTTTTGTACTGGAAGGATATTTTTATTTGAAAGACGAGGAACAAGGTTGGGTGCTAAAATTAAGGAATAGCCATGAGTATTGAAGCCAAGAGAATCTATGGTAGTTTTGACATTCGGATCAAATCATAATTAGTATCTAAAGAACAAAAAGAATAGTAATTTAAACAAATTTAATATATGCAAGGCACTTGAGCAATAATGGAAGAAAGAGAAGTCTGTCTTCGGCCGGATCTGTCCAGCATTTGTGTAACTGCTGTGTGCCGCGCATCGCGACCGCCCGCTCTCTTATCTGACGTGGGGCATTTTTCACATTTCATCGGCCCGTTCAAACTGAAATAATGGTATCGTGAGATAAATCCGAAATAAAATTATCTGCCCTAATACCTGAAATGCAAATGCGCCTCTAATAGAATGGTGCGTTCGGGCAATGAATGCAACGCTTACTGCACACAATTCGATTCTATCGTCGCTATATTTACCTGAAGATGGTTTCGAACGGCCTCTCAGATAGCCGATGTGTCTCCGTAAATCTTAGGCAGTTTAGATTTCCCCGATCCATTAAGATTTTTTGTTGTGGTTCGTTTATAAATCTTGCCTTTTGCATAATTCAGCTTAAGTAGATATCTATGCTGCTGCCTGAATTGGTAGGTGTTTAAATTAAATTGTAGATGACATCGTGTGGGTGTGCATTTATTTAGCATTGATTTTAATGTCCTGATCAAAAGAAGCGGTTAAATTTATTATATTAAATTTATTCGAATATAAAATGAAAATACGTATATTGGATATCGGCTTGAGTTATTGGGATTTTATTGTGTAATATGATGACAGATTTCTTGTCTTCGTTAGAAACAACTATAATATTGCTAAATGTGTGTAACATTAAAACTTGAAACTCTATGTTATGTGACTGGCATATTAAGTTTATTTCAGTAACTCCACAAATCAAAATACTTCAATAACCGAAAATTGCATACGTAATCTTATATTAAAACAGTGTAATTTAGACATTCAAGTATTAGATTTTATTGTTGAAATAAATTTTAGTAAATATTTCCCAGATTGTGTACACATCTGGTTTAAAGTTACTTGTGTTCAATTAATTCAATATTAGTTTAAATAAAAATGTTAATTTAAATCGGTCGGTATATGCCATATGACGATAGCTCCTCAAGCATTTGTGCTAAGTTGTCTAACAAATAATGTTGTAAGACATTCAAACGTACTTATTTCTGGCATTAATTACTAGAAACACTATATCTCAATACTTCAGTTTCTAAAGGATATTTTCTACAATAAGTGAAGGAAGGTCATAAGTCAAGAAAATGGCATTGCTTCAAATCAAGATTAAAATTAGATTAGTTGATGATCACTTACTTTTTACTAATAATAAAATGGATGATTTTTTTCATTTAATTCACAAGCAAGTTCTCCTCATTTTAAAGCAGTGCTTAACCACTGCTTTAAAATGAGGCTTAGTTAAGCCTCTGGTCATCCAACGGGCTCTATTTCTGGATAATCACACATACCTGTGGTAGTTCAAAATGTGGTAGAGTGAGGAAGTACACGTTAAGCTGGAGTGGTGAAGTTCCACTGAAATCAAACATACTAACATTTAGAATTCACAATCAATGGCATAAAGCTAAGAATTCTACTACAACAGGGAACAAAAACTTTATCATCGTCTTTCACTGGATGTGGAATTAAAGCCGGTGTGCTGTGAATACGCGACCTGTACGTTATAGAACTTTTGGTCGACAAAATATTAAGTCGCGTTAAATATTAAGTTGGAACACAATTCCAAAGACAAGTTGCGTGAGAATTGGATAACCTATAGGTTATGGGTTGGTATGGTGTATAACCATAACCATATCTCATCTTATCATCTATTAGTTTTCATTGAAAGTTTCATAAGATTCGATTTTCTTGACAAGTAAGTCAGACATTCTATTATTTTGCAAATTCCACATTCGTATACGATCGCACCAATCATGCCGTTTAATGGCGAGGCGTCGTGTTTAGACACAGGCTCTTAGATCCGCATTAGATACGAAACTGTGCATCACTTTAGATAACGGAATGCGATAATTAAGGCCGTAATTAAATTTCTAGATTACAATAAAGCCTCCGAGAGTAACATGCACTCGGACACGTTACGTTTTAATACACGCGTAATTCATCACAATATAAACTTTCTTGAAATATATTAAACAAATGCGAGCCATAATGGACGACCGTAATTAGTAGTGAACGGTTTTATTGTTCTTCACATCTAACAACTGTTGCTTCGGTCGCGGTCTTTGTCCGCGAATTGAATTAGATCTGGCCGCAATTATAAGCAATGCCATCGGTAATGCGAGCGGAATGCTGCTCTCTTGTGTAAATTTATTAATATTTCACACTGTGTCGAGAGAAATCAAGGAGTGTACTAAAGAATTTGATTGAATTATGCAATTAATGTAATATTAATTACATACATCATACCAAGATCAAAATATGTATGTTTAAAAAAATATATTCGTGCAAAATAAACATCAGATTAAAATAAAACGTGTATTTTGAATTGGTAGTTGTGTTGGCTACTTTATCTCATAAATCAGAGCCATTAAGCAAACGTCTGTTTTTAATCACACCAAAAGTTGCTGGAACGTTATATAAAAGATTCAATTTGAACCGATCAAAGCCATCCATCACGAACATTAAGATAGAAAGTCCATCTTTTATCTCAATCTCCTCGCCACAGTTAATCCAATCACATTATTCCGCCATTTATCGATGGCGGACACCCACCTATATTATTTATCGCTCTTTGATTTATTCATTATTGAAATCCGATATTTATTCGTTAGGAAGTCACCAGATCATGCAAATTAAATGGTGCACCGGTGCCGCTGTGTTTGTAATTATTGTAGGAGTTTATATACATAATAAAAGTTAATAGTTACCAGCGCGGCAAAGGTTTGTTTGTAAACGCTGTCATTCGAACGGAAACACGGGGGCGTTTCTTTACGATAACTAGATCAGCTTAGCGTAATCAACTTTAATTATGTCATCGCAATCCCATATACTTTCAGTCGTAAACGCGCTATAACGCTTTTATGTAGTTCAGGTGACTAATTGGTTAGAATGGATAATTGATGGTAGTAAAGTTGACTTATGTCAGTCAATATTAAGTAATCTTTCCTCTCAGGATGCACTTTCAGTTTAAGAATAATCTTGGTACTTAAATATAATCATTTTTCCAGTCAAAGAATTAGAACGGTATCGTTAATAGGTTCAAATCCCGAGTGAAGAATATCCTTTTACGCTTTTCTTATCACTTAGTAACTATCTACCTATACTAATTGCGAACTTTCAAGTGTAGGGCGCGTTCAGCGGAATCGCCCATTTTGGCCGACATTTGCAATCGAGTAGCAGCAAATTGGGCTTTTCGATATTACTTTTGACGCTCGAATTGAAAAAAGGACACAATTCCGCGTGGACTGCGCGATATTTTGTAAATTAAATGCATCAATTTTGGCAAAAAAATCACGTTTTTGCACCGCTTCGGGTGAAGGCGAACCTCGAGAAAATGTCACGTGACGTCTAGAAATTCCGACAAGCGGATCGATGAACGTCAAAAATTTACATTTTTTATCCGTTTCTGCCGACCTTATAAAAGCCGCTCGCTCTCATGTCTTACGATAAGATCCCCCTCAATACCCTTCGCAAAGAGTTTTGAGCAAAAAAACGGCCTTAAAAACAATTTTCGATCCAAAAAATCGATTTTTGTCGACCCGTGTTTTGCTGCTATTACCACAGTAACGTCAAACCCGAAACGCCCCCTGCCGGACATTCGTAACAACAGTAACAGATAGCAGATAACCTAAAATGTATCCTACAATGTCCATATTGCGAATGTGGACAGGTGGGAAGCCTTAACCACATATTTCTAGAATGCCCAATAACTAAAATCGAAAATTTTGACTTATACACAGAGCTAGTTATTAATACTAAACCTAAACTGTGCTAGGAATAGGGTAAAATGAATTATCACTACCAAAGAAAAATGTGCATATGAGGTGAAACAGTGCTTTCAAAGTTACTTAAGTACAATGTTCAGAAAATGTGGCATTTTGGAATCGATCATTAGACATGCTTTCACCTTCAGGTGAGTAAAACATTGTTGGAATCGTAAATTTTGTGGCATTTGGCTCGACACTGCACATTATTGTTTCCAGCGCTCGTCAGCACTCCTAACGGTTAAATCAATTGCTCCAAACTGGTAGAAGATACGTGGCAAAGCCGTCTAAAAATCGGTGACATTTTATTTGCTTGGAAGTCAGCAGCCAAAGACGGATTCGTCCCAAGAATAGGTTAATCGAAGGCACTTTAGAGGAAATTTATTTGCGTTGGTGCGCGGCCTAGCAAATGGCATCAAAAGAAGGAAAAGCACACGTTGGGTTAAGCAGCGTTTACACGATACCAGTAGCTAGGAGACGAACATGATAACCCTTCGTACCTTCAGTAGTTTTAGGGGTAATCACATTATGGGTTTTTGACCAAAAAAATAATTGATTAATTTGATAATTCTTGCATTTTTATGAAGAAAAAAAAATTGCAAATTGGTAATTTTTGAGGTTTTCGTTCCTTCTATAGGGATTGTTGTTTGGAATCAGTCAGAAATAGTTGGTATAATGTCAACGCCGCTTGAACTACGATCGCTTCGATGGAGTAGAGAAGAGTGCTTGTTGCAGTGCTGCTGAAGACAAAAGTTACGATCGGTCGGTGCTGCAGTGGAAGGTATTCTTGTGCACGTCTCTTATCGTCCTTTGAAACCTGCAGCTTTCTAAGTAATTGCGAACGTAACCGTAGACGCACACTGGCGAAGCGTGCGTGTCCTGTTACGGGTCCAAGAAGATTCGTACCGCGTTTGCCGGCCTCAGCAGCGTTACGAACGAACCACCGGAGATATATCTAGATTGACATACGGCTTGAGGTCCGATCGCGCTGCCTGCCCCCTTCTCACATATACATATCGGTCCGATTCTAATATATTGCCACATTCATAAACCAATAAAAGATAATCATTCGCGGATACTTTGCGCAAATAATTTGCACGAATGTATTCGTGAATTGTGAAGACTATGGTTCTCTGGTACGTTCTATTGATTGATGAATACTGTGAACTGGTGGGAGGATCTGCTGGAAAGACGACGCATGGCACTTTTTGCCATGTCATGCCATCTTTTGACCGTTCTGTCTGTCGGTCTGTAGAACCTATTGACACAAAAAACATAAAAATGGCACTTAGACCCTCTTAATTTACAACTCTTCAATTGTTGCTTCTAGTTTTGTGTTATTAACTTACTAATGGATCATCTATCTAAAACATTATCGAATTTATTGCCTTACTTATACAATACTGTATACTTTAGCAATTGTCTTTACTAGATGTCGTGCAACAAACTCCTACTAGACTGGAAGATCTACATTAAAGAATTGATGTAAACACTTAATTGTGTCCTTCCTATTATTACAATAAACCATTTTGGATTAACATTATCGACCAAATCATGAATACTGATGTTTAAAATAACAACAATAATACATATTACATCAAGAAAAGTCACTAGCTCGTTAAAAACGAAAGTTAATAGTCTGAGTCTCGATATAGATTGTGTACAGCATTAACCATATATGTAGGTACACCATCAATTCGATAGAATAAATACAGCATACCTATCCGATAGATTGGGATTACCGATGTATCGAAGACGTTTCATAAACCAATGACAGTACAAAGGATGTCGTTATTGTACTACCAAAAAAGTCGTCATAGGGATTGGTTAAGTAATGCGTCCGATAAATTATGGCCGTAGCGTTTACCGTAACAATGCAGGCGCATCTGTTATTGAGCAACGCTTTTATTTGATAACTCTGCCCATAAATTATCATTGTGCCGCACTCGTCGTGTGCGATTATTCAAATAATGTCGAGTGTCGATCGTTTCTTTAATCGGTACGTGACTCGTTTATTCGTCGAGCCGTTTTGGCATCCCTACCGGGGCGACTGGTAATTAGTATGCGATCTGGAGCCCGTGTAAAATGGTTTTTATCCCTCAAACTACATTGGAGACTACCATTGGGCCTGACATTGAGATGCCATTGCACCATAATGTCCCCGCAGAGCCGAATTCCACCCTTTGATCTATCGCACAATTATTTTCAGATAAATTGACAATGTTCTAACAAGTCGCCGGTATTTCGGATAAAAACGCATATACATGGATCTTTGGCACTAGAACGTGGTCGTGATCCGCTCACAAATAGGCACTAATGCGTGCAGATTCCGCCATGAACTCTTGGTATGCTTAACATTTGCGAAGACATGTCATAAAACACGTTCTATGAATTATTTAATTTAACCCTCGCCTCGGCTCAAAAACAAGCACGTCCCAAACAAAAAGAGCCCCGTCCGGAGCGCAGCCAGTACTGCTCAATGGTATCCCATTTAGCTTTTTCAACTGAATACGCTTAAGCTTTTATAGGTTGAAATGTTTCGATTCCAAATAAGACTGCATATTTAGTTTTCGCCGTTTAAACTGAAACTGGTAATTACTAGTGTCCCGTGTGAATTTCAAATCGTCTGCGCTGTGCAGATCGTGCCGTTGAGTCTGTGGAACCCCTTACATGTATATCGGGTAAAATCGACGGAAAAGTTTTTTTATCGTCACGTAGGTATTCGTGTCACCCGTTGAGACGTCTGCTTTACCTAATGAAGCATTATCTGGGATCTTCATTCATATAACTCCATCTACAGGTAGCACCTTTGAATTGGTAATGTTTTTATCAACAATTTTATACGGAGGAAAATGCCACTGACCCACAACATAAAAATATTCAGCATACCTCTGTAAGACATTACTGTAGCTTAAAAGTAATCGACATACACCTGACGAGAAAAAAACAGCAGGCTGCTTATTCGTAAATACAACAAGTTTTATTATACTCAGAAAACACGATACAGATGTTCATCTCACAACAACAAAAATATTTCGTTGGACGAAAAAAATATATGCTTCAACGAAAAAACAGTTTCTTGACCCAAGATTCTTACTTTGAGAGATACATAGAATGTTGTGCAATTACTTTACAGAGGGCGCTAACCGTTACTCGCGTCTTTTGCCACATATTACCCCTATATAACGTGGACGATATTGAGTGTTCGTATATTATTTGATAATGCCTGTGCATTAAAAGTTTTCAGCAAAAAGATTTATGAAAATCACTAAATGGAATATGGTGTCATTTAAAAACAGTCTACATGTAAAAGTACATACATGAATAATGAATTAAATTTGTTCTCAAATTTATCAACAACAATTTTCATTTCAGGCTTTAACTTCCTAGTTATTATAACCACTTTAAGCTGTATAAGCTTTTACCAATATAGAATCACCACTACAACCATACAATAATATAATACCCATATAACACCATGCGTACACATATACCTACACTCAAGTTCACACATATTTCCTCGGAAAAGAATGACTTGCCAGTAATTCCATCAGCTTTTTTCAGCCGTTAGTTAGTCGCTTTCAGGCCTTAACAGTTCACATCGTGGGTGTACGCGCATACCGGCCCATGCGAGGCGAGCATGCATCTATATAAGTGTCTCCCAATAATTCATTGCGGCATTAAGTGAGACATTAATATTGAAATTAAGCGTAGTTTCCACGGAAGAATTCGAAATTGATTGTACATCACGATACGACCGAGGATTATACGGCCTAACCGACTTAGAACCCGTATTCAATGCACACACATACGCACACATACAACAACGCGCACGTCCGCATGGTCACAGGCTATATTTTTTCCTGCTTTTTCCATCATTATAAACGACAAACTATAAATTTTCTTTAATCGTTGGGATAGATTTGCTGTAGTGTTTTGAAATGATGCTCGCTAATGTGGGTGCTGATTTGTTGATCGTGAAAGCGCAGAGATGACTTGGTTGAATTGAGCTGCGCAGTAGACCAGTTTTTCACTGATAATAATATTCAATTCAATTTAATTAACATAATTGGTTGCAGGTATTTTACAACAAAACTATATTAAGGTAGATTTCTATGTTGTCGAATATCTTTTTAAACTGTTTCCATGTTATTTTCTTTCTGTGCGACAAGATCGGTGTCGTATTTACGGAACTGTGTTTGTTGCCATTGTATGAAATTTGAAACGTGCCGTGTCGTTTAATTTACTGATCTCACACCGCGAATACATTAACATGGTAAGATTGAGGAGTGCAAACATGTATGTATGTGTTTGCTTTGCTTTCTAGTCGAAATGCTAATTTCAGTTTGCGCCATGTCGTAACGGTACGGCGGTAAGGTATTTTTATTTCCGTCTTGTAGGATAAATCACACACAAGAGGAAGAGAACTTTGTAATAAAAGGCGAAGAGCCATGAGGAAGTGCTATAATGACTGATAGTTATGTTCTATGTGACTATTTACTGTGATTTGGAACTGCCGAAAGGGATCTAAACTAGAATTACGCTTTGTATAATCTTTTGTGCCCTTAATTATGTAACACTTTCACTAACACTATCAAAAAATACCTACTTGTACAAGTGGAAATAGTGTTTCGAGTAGGCCCTAAGCTTTTGTAAAGGCTTCACAAGGAAACAAACCTGTTCCGTATTTTTTTCAGATGTACAACCGCACATGTAACAAAACTTATTTGGTAAATTTTTACATCTTCTTCTTTGATCACTTCCCATGAATAACTTAGCTTGATAAAATAACATAAAAAAAACTTAATATGTGATTCCAAATAAAATGGATCTTAGACCTGTCACAACACTTGATGACTTGATCAATGAAAAGTGATGTTAGGTCAACAAAAATATCTGATGACTGTTCTGGATGTATGACCTTTGTTCCCTTGTGCTATAAGTGCTTCTGACATATTCAAAATACCTCTGCTGATAATAGAAAGCCCACAATTACATGTTTTAGTAATAATCTTCCTTTGTAACTGTCAATGAACACCCGTATACCTCTTCATAAATATCGACAAATACAACGCCTCATTGTTCCAGAACGGACCGAAAACAATCAAATTCCCGATCGGCGGATCGGTTCATCCGCAATCTTTTGCACAAATTAGGTACACAATGTAGTGTAGTTCATTATTTGTATCACTTTCCCTGAACGGGGAATCGGAATGCGATTCCATTTGTATGGTTCAATAGACCGTTCGCGAACTGAATTGCTCGGCTGCGGTAGACGCCAAGAATTGCCCGAAGATGCCGCGAAATACAGGAGATATTGCCATACATCGGGTGTTGTCTTTACCTACATATAGGGTTGTCAGATGCACTAATTTTTGTGGGAAAATTAGTAAAATGGTCAACTTAATATATTTAATTTTTAAACTAATATAAGGACTAGTGATTTTAAACTTAAGATCACTACACACGAATATTTAGAATTACCAGGACACGCTGACAGGTTGGAATTCAGAGTGGCTATGGATCACACAATTGAAATATTACAGAAGGTTTGCTGATTGCTGATTGTGTATTACTATAAAAGTTTTAAAGGTAACATTTTTTCTTCAAAACTAAAACTCCTTCTATACTGAATGTTCGACCAATCAGAGCTAAATAAATAAAACTATAACCAATTAACTATTTTATTTATATTTTGATTCAAAACTGCAACAACACCGCCAATCAGAGCTAAATAAATAAAACTAAGACCAATTAACTATTTTATTTATATTTTGATTCAAAACTGCAACAACACCGCCAATCAGAGCTAAATAAATAAAACTAAGACCAATTAACTATTTTATTTATATTTTGATTCAAAACTGCAACAACACCGCCAATCAGAGCTAAATAAATAAAACTAAGACCAATTAACTATTTTATTTATATTTTGATTCAAAACTGCAACAACACCGCCAATCAGAGCTAAATAAATAAACCTAAGACCAATTAACTATTTTATTTATATTTTGATTCAAAACTGCAACAACACCGCCAATCAGAGCTAAATAAATAAAACTAAGACCAATTAACTATTTTATTTATATTTTGATTAAAAACTGCAACAACACCGCCAATCAGAGCTAAATAAATAAAACTAAGACCAATTAACTATTTTATTTATATTTTGATTCAAAACTGCAACAACACCGCCAATCAGAGCTAAATAAATAAAACTAAGACCAATTAACTATTTTATTTATATTTTGATTCAAAACTGCAACAACACCGCCAATCAGAGCTAAATAAATAAAACTATGACCAATTAACTATTTTATTTATATTTTGATTCAAAACTGCAACAACACCGCCAATCCGAGCTAAATAAATAAAACTAAGACCAATTAACTATTTTATTTATATTTTGATTCAAAACTGCAACAACACCGCCAATCAGAGCTAAATAAATAAAACTATGACCAATTAACTATTTTATTTATATTTTGATACGAAGTTTCTTAAATCTGGCAACCCTGTCTAGGAGAAGCAAAAGATTTTATGTGGCTAGTTTATAGAGAGACGGTGACAAGGAAACATTCGACTATCGGTGATATGGAGCGGCGGTAAACGATCACAATGGAGCGTGGATGGGACGACAAGCTGCTGCGGCATTCGCAGGACTTCAAGAGGACGCGGTAGGGTCCTGGGGACGGTTGGGGTAGACAGCACGCACTAATGTCACCTTTACAGTAGATCCGCCAGCGATTAAAATTATTCTAAATGTTGTTGCGGCCGCGACGTTGCAAGTCGCGGTTCCCATTTAATTTATAACATTGAATGGCGGCGGGCATAGCAATGCGAGGAGCAGGGTCCCTGTCGTCGTCTAATGTTACCACGTACGCGTTTCAACTGTTCACGTTCGGCAAATGTCAAGTGGCGATTCGCTCTCTCACGATGGCGATGCCCGAGTTTTGTTTAATTAGGTCTTTGCGAATTGGATGGGGCCTGATCATGATGAAGTAGAAAATTATACTATTAAAGAAATACTTGACTTGGTCCTATCTTATAAAACATTTTATAGAATTATTAGTGGGTAAATAAATCTAGATATTCTTAAAAATTAAATAAAATTGTTTATACCAGTAATAGAAGGTCAGCATCGCGACCTATCCCCAATGGAGAGAACCAGAAGAAATTTCGCCTGTTTGAAGAAACTTGCCTGATTTGAACCTTCCACCAATGTATCATAATATCTTTGCCCGCCAATAACTTCTCAAGAAATAGGTGAGTCTTGCATTTAAAATCATTTTGTATTCCTTCCAGTCGTTAAGTTTTACTGTTGATTTAACTGCCAATATAGGTGGATACCTATTGACTCTAAAGTAATTAGAACATGAAAAAATTCTGAGTATGGGTATAGATTGCAGAAAACCAGAACAAATCATTCCTGAAAACGTTAACCATTAGCGTTATCCTTGAAAGCAGTGATTTATTCCAGCGAGCCGCGAGTGAGGAGGCATACCACCAACTGAATACCTGCCATACCAAATATTAATTAAGTCGTACGCAATCCAAGTGAACAAACGGAGACATGCGGATTACATCTGTAATGTATCATTAATTGAATGAAAACAGTACATTATCGATGGAATACATGGACGGTTTTCTTTGTTTTTTTCTCTGTTGAGTTGCTCACGTCGATCTGGTCGACCGTGGTAGACGTTCTGTGCCGGTGAAGAAAGAACGCGTGCTCTCCGACTGCCTACCATGTCATTAGATTGCGGAGCTTTCATCGGTAGCGCTAACAAGATGCGTTAATTAAAACACCGCCAGTTTTTATTAGAAGTCCCGGCCGTACCGTACGGTGTCTGCCATGTCAAACCTGGCGTCCACTTCGCGAAAGACTCGTACCACCCAAGAAGAACCCCTCGAGCTTGGAGATGGCGAGCGAGATTCTCCTTTGATTTCGATTGATTTCGTATGAAAATTTAGTTTTTTGTTCTTTCTGTGTTCAACGAAACAATATAGGATTCTTGAAATGTGTTGTATCTAGTTACAGAACTCATTTTGTGTTATTTATACCAATCAACGCCTGTTGAATGTATCATTTTGGATTATTATGTTATATGGAAATAGGGCTGAAAGAATCTCGACTGGATAATTTTGACTTGACAATATTTTTAAGGAATTTCCTTCAAGAATTCTTGTAAATGTGTGACTTCACTAATTTTACTTACTACGTATCTAAAGGCAAGATATTTGGCGAACTCTAAATAAGTACAACGAACACGTATTCGCAAAATTTATTTCGGACAGTAATAAATAGTGCATACCCAGTTAGCATTTCGAGTGTGGCGAGCGATTCATGGGTCCGGTTCTGTCCAAACAAGTTCGGTTTCGTAAAGAATGCTTAGTATGTAAGTAAGATAAATGTTCTGAATTATTTCCGAGTGCAGGCCATTCCCCGATATATTTCACCCGCTTTTATTACTATTTTTGCCCGCGGAGAGAAGACGCTGGTGTTCTGGACGTACACCCGGTGTGTCCCGACGAAACTGATATATAATGCAAGTTTTCCGAGCTATTCCAACTTTGCCCTTCAACGTGTTGAGGAATCCGTCGGTAATTTATTATCCACCTGCTCGCGTACAACTTATTTTTGTGGCATCCGCGCGCTCTTTTATTTATTTACAGTTATAACCTGTACGAAACTATTCTGTTCCCTGTCCAACTGACCGGCTGATGTATAATGGCCGGATTAAGTTTACCTCGCTTATTTCCCAGATTATCTCGCCGATACTGAAATGCTTCGCATATTGTGCTATGTCAAGTGATATATTATGTTATGCTATATTGGACGTGCAGGTATCTACGCTGCAATCTTCTTTGATAATGAAGACATAGCTCCAAGTGAGGATTAACTAAACATTTTAAAACAAATACAAATATCTATAATTATTTATTGTTTATCAATATTTTTGGTATTAAAATTAAGATTCAACGACAGACTGAGCAATTGGCTAATATAAAACAGTTTCATGACTTCTATAACTTTTTGTAGAGAAGAAATTTAGGATGTTTGATGATAAGAAAATTCTGTCAAGTTTATCGAGAGTTGTGATTGAAACTGTGTATGAAAACACTTTCGTACAAAAAATAGTATCTACACAAACCATTTTTTACTTTCCGACTCATAATCTAGAAGGAAAGTATTCTAATCGATGGAAAAACTAGAATTTTCAGCGGAAATATCCATTTTGAGGTTCCCTGAATCCATTGCAATGATTTTTAGAAAATGCGGCACACTTTGATAAACGTCAGTGACCCCTGAGGTGGTATAACATTTAATGTTATTCTATGACTTGTTGGGATCCAGAGAGGATGTGTCTTCATAAAATTGAAGTATTGTAGAAGCATAACTTAGTACTTAACTGAATAGAAAATCTGCCGAAAGATACACTAAATTTCAAACAATTTTAACCATTTTTTCAGAAACCATCAGCTTGAGTTGGAATGACAAGCTAATTTTGCTAACTAACGTGATATTCTTTTATAACTTGATGAAATTTTAATGCTAAAAGCTGTAGTACTAAAATAGAAAAAAATCGAAGATGTTGTAATTTTTACTTTCCGACTAGTACCCTTGAAGAAAAGTATTGTAATCGACGAAAAAAAAAAATGGGATTTCAGCGAAAATAAGTGTTTTGGTGTCCCCTGAATCCATTGCAATGATTTATGAAAAATATCTGTGAACACGATAGAACCCAAACGGCGACATAGATAGTGCTGAAATTTGGTATACATATTTAGAATTGCCAGGAGACGAACTGGATTGTTTTTAGCCACAATCTGCAACCGAAAATGGCAAATGTTACATATGTTTTCTTAGCATTTTATCCGACTTTGACCACACTGATACCAGCTCATCCTATGGAGATTTTAAATATATGTACTAATTAAATAATGCAAGTTATAAAGTTTCCCAACTAGAAGAACGAAATTTGACTTTGAACTTTAATCGTCCGATAATATAGGTTTTAAATTTTCCGTACTGCTTACTGACTATTTCCATTTTGAATTGCTACACAAAACTTACCGCCCTTGCCTTCATTATCGCTATTTAAAAAGAAGTTATAGGTATAACAAAGACAGACAATTTTACATCATTGGAAGTTTTGAGCATTTAGTTGCCGGTGAGTTACCAAAAGTTTCCATTGTGTTCCACATCCACTAACGGCACACATCGAACATACACACATGAAGAAAACCAAGCAACCGTAACACACACACTCAAACACTCATCGATCGATTTGCTCCTTTAAGCTTCTTATCTGAACATTTCTGCAATTCTTATGGTCACCGCGACGTAAAACCTGGAAACGGCAAAAACAAGTTCTCCGTGCAGCCGGACAGTCCCTCCAGAAATTTCGGTACACAAACCATTTCGATCCCAAAAACGAGCACGTAGAAAGGGTCTCTCAGGTGCGATACCTTTCCGTCGGTAAGAATGTAATTTTTATGCGGTCGGCCATCACAGAAAAACCGAAATCGGACTGGTCCGAACAGGTTTGCAACGCGAGATTTTCGAAATAGGTCCGGGGCAAGTTTTCGGTGCATTTCAGGTGACAGAGGACCATATAACCATGTGAGATATGCCCAGGCATTTGTAATGGTATCGGGGTCAGAGGACATATTATTATAGCGACGACTTCGTCGGTGGTCCAACCAGCCAACGGTGATCTCATGGTGCAAGATGGGGAGTGCCGACATAACTCATCTACTTAGTGGATTCGGTATTATAAATATTTATAATAATGTGTCCGACCGTGTATTTAGACTCTTATCTTATACGGGAATCTTCGATTTAATTAAATTAATACGGGATCGATGGGACACCCGCCGAGTATCAGTGCGCCAAATTTGTACCGACTTCAATTTGTATTTGCATTTGATTAATATTTATCGGGTGTCGGAGTGATCCGGGAGCCTGGCGAGAGTACTCCGCTTCCATTTGAATATCAAGGGCAGCCAACTGGTTAATAAAGTTGAGTTTTATGTATGGGCCGGACGATTCGGACGTACCGTAAACGAATCATTTTTATGTGATCGAGATCGAGATGAAATTAACTGGATACAGTTTAACATGGACGGAATATAGGTATGTACGTTATGGAGCTGCTTAAAAATGTAGCCACTACTTTTGAGTGCGGAGAGAAAACTCTATTCTTGGATATCAAAAAAAATTGTTCTTGCATATACAGCGTAGCACCAAAAGGGTATTTTTGCTATCCAAATAATATTTTATTGTAATAAGAATTTTAGTATATGTTATTTCATCGGCTAGTTATTCTTCTGGGTGAAGAGTTTAGTATGTTTATGATGAGTATATTTTGCTCTGACGTAGAAAATATAATTCTTCTACATAAAAAGAGTAAGATGTTCGTTTTACAGCAACAACAATATTGTGTTGGGTGAAAAATATACATTCTTCAACGAACAAACAGTTTCTTGACCCAAAAGTATACGTACGTATCGCTTAAAATAGACATAATTCCTTTCAAGCAGTTCCTTCATACTTAAAACAAGAAAACGGTAATACTTGGAACATCAAAAAAATCATATTCTTACTCAGAAAATTTTGTATTTTACTTGAAATTTTTCCCTCTGTGTGGTATCAACTCAAAAATATAAGCACCAAATACTTAATTAATTAGGAAAAAATAATGGCCAGAAGGTATATGTTGAGTAAGTGATAGGTGGCTACACGCTAAATAGCAAAGCCTAAAACCAAACAATGTTTACTATTCACTGTCAACTAATAAAACACACCGATATATTTGACTTATTTATCCCACATAATCTACTGAGACATCGTAGAGTAGTGAATGGCTTGATCTCCGACCTTAGTTAAAAATATTAGGGACGCCCAATTTCGACGTCCTCCGACACAATGCGATACAAATCGCCACAATTTTTCAGTCGCCGGTCGCGGCCACAAATTCTTAACCGTCCCACAATATAAATAAATATACGACACATCGGCTTAGAATGAGTCTATTAGAATGCGACACGCAGCACATATGGACTGAATAAAGAGCCTAATAATTCTAAATGACACACAATTTGTAAGGATTATTAATTTTGTTTCGTGTGTTCTTTTTAGCGGAGAGGTGTTGACTCATTACTCGGTGGTGAGAATGATACTATACACTATTTTTGTCTTCATCAGAGAGTAGTATAATTAAATATTTAGAATATTCCGCTAACAATTTAACATATTATCGCAAATATCGTTCTAAATTAGGGAAACAAATTAATCAGTAAAAGTAATCAACAAACATTTGTAGAATTCAAGTGTAATTTCTTAATTCATCGAACCAATTATAACATACCAACAACGTGGTGAAGTTCAAGTAAATCATTTTCTCGTTTCCACGTAGCCCCATCTGCCAGACTGCAGGAATAACTAAGACCTCTCTAGCCGTGCTTACGAGAAAAATAGTCACGAGCGACACAGACAGGTATGTGGAAAGTATCGCAAACGTTTTTGAGCGTTTGAGCGGAAGGTAATGCGAGAATTTGTTAGTGAGGAATGCGAGACATCGGCGCCCGTTCCCTTATCAATGGCGCATCTCTCATCCCATCCTCTCTACAATCCCGTAGGAGAGAACCGGAGGAATTCCAGTAGCGGGCTAATCTTATCTTGGTCGTTCAGTCACCCGGCCACGCATTGTTTATACCTATTTATGATTCCGGGCGCGATTTATTGACCGATCGTTGTCTGCAAATGCGCGCACTCCTTTCCGCGAACGCTACTACGACTGTTGCGTGTAACAGTTGTTTTACATAAGATACCTATCGACCGTGGTCTTTACTAATATTGAATCCAGTGGTTTATTGTACGCATAGAATGCATTGATTAAAAATTTGCTAGAGAATTTCGCTTGAAACGAGTACCTATGTCTGGTTCTGCACACAGAGATATGTTTAAGACATTCGTTGTCTTCCGAAAATTTACTCCGAACAAATCAATAAAGTTTTCAATTAAGAAGAGCTTTTTGATTCAAATATCTCCTTTGAAGCGACAAGATTTTGTTTCCAAATAAAGCTATGTTGGATAGCTTCAAATATTCTTATGAGTTCTTTTAAGAATATAGTGAATTTTGAAAAATTCTATATATTATATATACAATATCACCAGAAGTATTATTTAATTATTATATGTATTTAATACTTTGAAATGTATCAGATAATATTTAATTCTGATACATTTCAAAGTATATGTAATAAATAATAATTAGGTATTTTGTACTTATTTTGAATATATTTTTTATTTTTATAATAAATTACTGTATATATGAGTTTTTTTACCCCTTTGCAGCAGCGGTAGATAGCTGCAATAAAACAACAAAATTATTCACTTCAAATCAATATATTATGTTGAATGTAAATTACTATACCTTACTTTGAATAATTGATCGCATTTCATTTAAAATGACAGTTACTTGCAGTGAGAATTTAATATTCTATCCAGAACACCAGAAGGTGTTGAACCAAACCTAAAAATCTTTTTCTGAAACATTTGTTTTTCCTAGCAAAACAAAACCAATTACTTATTCTGATAATTATTATTCTCTTAATCCATCCAATGGTTGAAATAAAACAATATTAATTTGGTCGAAATGTTTAAATATTTGAAGTAATACTACAAAGTTTCATTCGAAACTACATATAGTCCTTGGTAGTTGATGACTGTTTGGTGTGACTTAATAATTTACTGATTGCAACTAAGTTTATCTTGAATCAAACACTTAACCAGCTTATGAGAAAATTTTGTCTTGCTGAAGTGGATAGTTATTCCGTGGATATCGAAATCAACCGTTGGTTGTTTTGGTTCAAAATAATTTGTAATTTGTCTTGGTGTGTAGGATTCACATTAGGTTTTTCTAAATGGCAGATGAGAAACAGCCTTTTCATTATGCTTTTGATGACGACCGGGCCCATAACGGATATAGCAGTGGATGGAAATTAAGTGCAGAATTAAGTCAAAACCGCTTTCTTAACGCACGGCCAATTTACAATCTGGTACTTGACCCTTCCCGGCGTAATCTCTCGCAAACAACTATTTTCATCAACAACGATGCCGCTGGTCCTCCGTTTACGGATATTAGCCTAGGCATTGGTCAACCGGTTGTTTATTCTTATTTACTGCGCCCGTTTGGGATTTATTGGCCGATCGTTGTCTGCATTGCTCTCCGCTGCTGCTGCTGTGGATCTGCAAGGCGAGCCAAAGGTAAAGCAAACGGCGAAACGGTTGCGTCAAACGGTTATTCGCCGTACGATAATCATCCTAGGTTTATGTAAGCTGCGCTCCCCGAACGCGGTGGTTGTTCCAGAACAGGAAACGGGCAATTACTTTGCGACGACGGACAAATTAATTGGTGACCGGCGATCGTCGCAATTCTATCGTAAATATAGCAGGAAAGCGGCCCGGGTCTCAACAGGCAAACGGATCGCTCGCCTTTGCAGTGCCGGGCGCGTACTTCCGAGAGCCGATGAGCGGACGGACGCGCGCACATTCAATGCAGATTTATGCCAACGGGATAAACTGACTGTCGGCACATGCCATAACGAGTTCTTTTTGCCCACTGGATTCGCACTGCGACGTTGGCGTACCGGAAGATTACAACAGGTGCGAGTATATTCCGAGAAAATTTAATTTTATTTCTTTGCTGATGTCATAAAGTTTTAACTTTGAAAACTGTTGGGCGTTCCCGCGTTACAAAAGATTTACATACCTGTTGTGTGTTTCCGTAAAGAATAAAATACACCTACCTACATATCTCATCTTGCCAGTAAAACGCAATTTTGTATTTTACAGGTAATATTTTTGTTGCCTTTCTTTCTCATACCAAGAACAAATATCAAATTCCAAATATCAATATTCTCCTATCAAAAACAATCATAAATTCAACAATTACAGCGACATCCGCAAGCAGCAATAACGCGGTAGGTCCTCGGTAAAGTATTACCCATATCATCCGGATGAATAGATTAATAAATAGCGATTCGCATCCTAATATAGTTTTCCGTATATCTCAGCGGGTAGCAGACCGGTGAGTCCGCAGCAGCCCGGTGGCGGTGGCATCATAATTTCAAAATGCGAATCGGCTTCAACCGCATTCGTACCGCTTACCTAAATCGCTTCACCGCGTAACATAGTAGCGGATACGAGAACGGAATATAGGAGAAATAGCAAATCTCCCCTTTTCTGATAGTTTTGGTGCGCACGTGCTTACATTGCAAATGGTCTCGCATTGTTTTCATTGCTTCGAGGTTTATTCAGGGCTGGTGTATTGTTACCTATACCGCACACAGATTCAACGAATATTTGAATAGAGACCATTTTGAGCATAAGTTTCAATGATGTATGGTTGGTGGGTAATTTACCTGGATATATCGTTGTTGGGTGTAATTTATCTCGATGTGCTCTAGGATTTCTTAGTAGGAACTGTTCTGAATTAATTTGTTTGAGTAACAGTCAGAGGAGAGCAAAAAAAAATAAATTCTTGATTCTACTTGAGAATTTTCCGGAATATTATCGGCTGTTTTGGAAAATAGCGTTTTATCTTCTTAACTTATCCTTAAGACTTTTTCAATTTCATATTTTGTAATAAGTACTTAAATCATACTTTAATGATGACGTTAATCAAATGCACAAGGGAACAAATTTCCAACTTTCTGATACAACAAAAAAAGAATTATTTTTTCCAGATTATATTTGCCTTACATAACTTGAAAACTGAAATTGGATTTATTGTAACATGTCTAAATTTACAGATACAGCGATACTTAAAAAACTGAGAAAACTGCAAGAAAATCAGTTTCTTTTGATAAACCTAAGCCTTTAACCAAATCATTGATTATGATTTCAGACACTCTGTCAAATCAGGCAAGGTTCTTCAAAAAGGCGAAATTTCTTCGGTGTCAAAAATCGAAGATGATGAAGTGAATGGCGCACTTGGGAGAGGATGGATCTCTTCATGGGGGATAGGTCGCGATGCTGATGACAAATTTGGATATTTTATTTTATGCTTATCCTTCTTCGAATATCCGGAGACGCTTATCGTGCAAAAATAGCAACCATCTACATAATTGGAAGGCTCTCGCCACAACATGGTAACTGCAAACGGCATTTTTTTGCTTCCCTTTCATCCACTTTAAAAGTCCGATCTAACAGGATGTACAGTACATATATATTAGGTGTCTATTGCTTTTCCAGATCTCCAATTCTAAATCTAAAATAGTAGCAGTGAGCTTTTACCTCTTCTGTACTTTTTTGTGTCACTACATAACAACCGCACTTGTAACAAAACTTATTTGCTGAATTTTTACAACATCTTCTTTGATCACTTCCCATATATTTATGCACAAAATGTCTGTATAACTTAACTTGATAAAATAACACAAAAAAAACTTGTTGATTATTATATTATTATTATATTTTGAACAATCTGTTATGAGAACGTATGCACAGAAGGATAATTCACGCGAAATATATGACTTCAAATAAAATGGACCTCCGACTTGTTACAACACTTTGATGACTTGATCTATGAAAAGTTATGTTAGGTCAACAAATGATCCGTATTCTGGTTGCAGGGCCCTTGTTCCCTTATGATATGAATGTCATAAACAACAAGTCTATACCATCTAATTCCACGAAAAGTACCACACCATCCTATATTTAATGGTAAATAGTAAAATCGGTCTGAATTAGATCCTTCAAACCTGACAACTCAATTCTGTTGCGTGTACCGGTTAACAACGTCTCTCACGTCAAACGCTGAACTGCTTGACCCGAACATTTTAGATATATTTCGGAAAGCTATTATTACACAATCAGATCTTATATTCGGTATACTTCTAAAGCTATATATAACGACTCATCCTGGCCCACTATACGGAAAAAGCAGTAATTTTCTAAACCAGATGTGTTTATAATGAAGACACAAACCGTATTGTGTTACAGTATTTTGACATGATTTGTAGTCAGACACAAATCGTGACTTCTCCGCCTTTCTACCATATTAATAATATAGAAATTATTGAAAAAAAAAGTATATATAGTAATAAAAAATCCATGGGATTGTGTATTAACTGGCTATTGAAGTCTCTACAGCGGTTTGTATGCATAACCAGTAATTGAAATCTCCACAAAAAACCATTAGATATTCAATACAAACTTCAGAACATCGCATGCTCGACTTTCACATTCTATAAACATGAGTATTGTAGGTTTAAATTGTGGTGCATCGCATCGATATATGCATATGGAACTGTACTACAGGAATTCTATCCTATCGTGCACTTCGTATGCATACATCAGAATACATAACGACCCAATTTCGATTCCCGCGAGTGTAAGAAATGTAATATGGAACACGTCGAATCGTGTGAAATAAATTTATTTGGTTAAATGTAATTACATAGATCGCGTGACGACGCTAGTTGTTTTCGCCGCATGGGGTTCATCGAGTGGACGACTTATGTTCCTCGCCTCTTATAGGTGATGTAATATTAACAGCATTAATCATCCAAGGACTAATTTCGTATAGAATGGCTCACTAATACGCCCGGTGCACAGTTACATTTGACATAAATGTTCACACAGACAAAAAGATTAATTATTTTATGTATTAGCACTTTTAAACGCAATTAGAAACAGTGTCAGGAATGTGCTTGTGGTACTTACTTTATACTATCTTGTATGTGTGTGTGTGTGTATGCGGCTGCAGAAGAAGGCCCGTTCAGTAAGTCCAAGGCGTTTGTTCTTAATTACCGCTATTATATGGACGTGAAAGAAAAAGATGTTCACCGCAAACCTTTGTACTGTCTGGTTTTATAATGTACGAGAGATGATTCAATTATTGCCGTAATGCTTTGTGCGACAAACGTATATACAAGTGTATATTTTGTTATTGTTGCTGATCATTAGGAAAAACGGTTCTTACGCAGTCTTAGCAATGACATTATTTACCGTTACAATACGTAAGGTGCACAGTAGAAGTCAAGACATTTAACTGAATTCATTTCTATAGAATATACTCCATCAATCATAGGTGCATAAACTTCAGGTGTTTTTCAGTTGTGAAAATGTCACATATCTCTCCATAAACTAGTATACATAACTAGAGATATATTCTTTCGGTATTTTTATGTTAATTTTATTATTTTAACACACTCATAACATAATAATGATTAATAATACCATTTTTTATTAGTACAGAGATTTGCTCTTTCATATATCATATAATCACATCCAAATGTCGAAAATAATTAATGTAAAAACTGGTAAAAAACGAGTTTATAGATAGATCCATTTATAATTTTACATTAGCCGTGAAGACACACAAAGTATCACCTTGAGTCCTGCTTACGTCCACAGACTGATCTCTACCAAAATTACGGTTGGTTATATAGTTGTTTATCGAAAATAATGGATATTACCTGCGTCTCCAAAAGTATCTTCTGTAAAATTTCTTTAGTCTGCTTATAATTGAATTTTCTTGTTAAGATATTATATAAAATTTATTTTACGAGTACTTATAATATGCCTATGAAAATAGACAAGAATCCATAGATCCAATTGGATGTCGAAAGTTTCAACATTGCCCCATATACAAAACAATGGCGATTGGAATTTATTAAGTCTTATCACTCGTACGATCGCCTCATTTTTCACCCCCATATTAAGATATCAAGATTAATTGGCCATCGATCGGATCCCATATTTCTCCGGAGTCCCCGATCGCTCTTCCACCGTAGGTAACAGAAAAAAATGAATTTATAATGAAACAATTACGGTCTCCGGTATGGGAGAGTGGCCCGCGGGCCACACAAAACATAACAGTACAACTTAATGAACTTAATAAACATATTGAAACATATCAATTTGTACGTATCCACTTAATGTCTATATAATGATAATGATACGGAACATGCGATCTAACAGATCGAGTGCGAGGTCGAAATTTATGGGAATCCGAACGGCTGCCATAAATCAACCGCCATTAATGTTGTCAATATGCACGGAAGGATCTATACGCCAACGTATCAACCACAGACCAAATGAAGAATACGACTTAATTAACGTTTACGTTTCAGAATTTTGCCATGTTTATTTTCAATCGATAACAAACGTCGAGTTTTGATTTCAACATTTTAAGGAATTTTTTCATATTTTTCATAATTCTTCTCTAATGGTGTGTTCCCACTAAGCAACCAAAATTGCAGTAACAATATTACAGAATGACTAAATTTTACTTTCCAACTAGGTCCCCAAGAATCCATACTGGATTTTTTTGTGACAATCTGACAACCGAAAGTAGCAAATGTTACGTGCAGTTTCTTAAGGATTTAATCAAATTTGACCAAATTGAAATTACAGCTCATCCTCCACTAACTTTAAATATATATATACCAATTTACAGATCAATGGGATGAACGGTTTAGGCGCTCTAAGGTTTAGACAGTATCTTCCAACCTCACAACTATAAATAACTTCTTCTCTTTGTTTTTCTCATTATCGGAAAAATCTGTTGGGTTTAGACTGCAAGAGGTCATTTTTTATTACCATGAAGTTTTGCTCTTTCATGTTTCATATTTTATCGTCCAAATGTCGAAAATAATTAAAGCAAAAACACCTAATAAACGAGTTTATTGATACTTTCAGTTATAGTTTGACATTAGCCGTGAACCTCAAACAAACAAAAAATAACCTTGTGTCCTGATTACGTCCACAGTCTGATCTCTACCAAAATTACAATTAGCATATCGTTTATCGAGAATAATGGATATTGCCTACGATAAGTTACAGCGCGACATCACGCTCCAATTCCAATGTTCGCACCCAGCGCGATTCCATTGTTCGCAGACCTTGCCGCATCCTGTTGAGTCATCCTAAATTGGATCGATTTCGAAATCACAAATCGCCCATCTGCCTTCGTCCGCTCTATATACCGACATAAAATATGGATTACGACAGTGCACTTCCGACACGGCCCGACCACTTTATTGTAATAGCAATGAGGACGGGTCTGTAATAGAGATGGGCTTATTAGTTCTTTTTAATGAACTAGTTCTTCCGGATTAGTTCACAAAAAGGAACTAGTTCAAAGAACTAGTTCTGAAGAACTACTTTGATCCTGAGACATACTACTTCGATAAACGTGTCTTTGTGTGTTCTAGCACGTTTATATCTCGTTCCAAACGAAACTAGGATCTAGTTTGGACAGAATCGATGTCTGCCTTCCCACTTTGTCTTTTTCTTGAAGAATCGTTATTTTGTTTTGAAAATAAATAATTATTTATAATTATATTGATCGAAGAATCGTTGTCTTATTTTATTTAGGTATATTTCTTAAATATTTATTTAATAAGGCATAAAAGACATATTGCTGCACGTATTTTATCCTTATTCATACTGCAATTTTAGGTGGAATTGGGGTTTTATTTATAAATTATAGTATAACATATACTGGCGAAACTACTATTAACAGTGTAATCCCTTATCCAATAGGAAAAAAACTATACTCTAATTATATTTTTGACATCCGCCGTTAGGTAAAGAAACAACTGGCGGGCAGGGTGCTATATGTCGCTCGTTTGATGTCGCCACAACTCGTTCACTGAATGGGATATGTTTCACCAAAGCAGGACTTTCGAACTAGATTTCATGTCCCTACAAGTCGTTCACTGAATGAGATATGCATAGAGATATGTTTTAGCAAAGCAGGTCTTTTGCGAACTAGTTCTTTTTATTTTAAAGAACTAGTTCTTTTTTTCTAAGCCGGGAGCCATTCTCTCGGACTAGTTCGTTCACGAACTACCCACCTCTAGTCTGTAACTATGTGCAAACTCGAGGTTAGGCGTATGTAGGGTTGCCAGTTTTCTTTGTAGCCGTCTTACTGTTACGTCCTTTAGATGCCTCTTGCAACAGAGTGCGAAACGTTGACTACTTTGTCGTCGTTGACGCGGTCTTCTCCCGGAAATCTAGAACTTATTTAATGTCATGACAGTGACCATCGGTGACCATTGCCTGTGGATGCTGCTTCTGTGAACTCTTATAGCGCCTAAACCGCTCATCCCTTTGATGTGCAAATTTGTTTACGTATTTAAGGTCCCTATATTTCTAAATTAAAATCTGGTAACCCTACGCGAAGGCGTCCAGATGACTGTTACTAGATCACGGCAAAATTCCCGTTCATTTGCTTACAAAAGTGTACGGAGCGGAGCAGTGGTGACGACACTGTTAAGTGGGTCCCTCAATGGATTATGTAAACAATTTGAGCAATAAATGCATATCATTTGCATTGTTGTGAATTGGCTGTATCCTCTCCGGGCCTTAGTAACGGTGCATGTACGTGTATTTGTGCGCGGGAACGGCCTAATGCTGCCTGACTCCATCTAAGGTTGCCATTGTCGCAATGCTCTTGCTCGAATTTGCATGCTTGAGGATGGTACAACTGAACTGTTAAATATATCACTCGACGGAAGAATATGAATGTTGTTCTAGTCTGTGAGCGTAAATCATGGTGATTTGTTAGTTGCAAGGAATACTTCCTGTCGACCGAATAAGTATGAAATAATACCTAAATAAATTAATAAATTAATAAAAGGCCAATCTATACATACATCATTCATAAAAATAAGCTCGAGTTGGAAATCCTGTTGTGCTGGTTTTAGCGTAGTAAAATATTAATGACACCTACGTACTCACAGACGATGCTGTATGTATGTATGTATGGTACAAAAAAAGGAAGAAGTATAAGAGCAAGCAAGAACAGACGTTAGCAATATTAATAACCGACGGGTAATGAAGGCTAAACTGTTATATTGCTGCAAAACTCGAGAAACGCTTCAGTTAATGTATCATAAATCCCGCTGCGATCCTCAAAGTTGCAAGATATAAACTACGGGAGCCCGTTTAATGTTCATTCTTATTGGTACTAAGAATCGTCTTCACTTAACAATGTTAACTTGCAGTCATTTGTAACGGGCACTGCACCCATAAATTTCGCCCGTCGCATTGTGGAACTTTGTGTTTATTAATTATTGCCAAGCCGGCCGCGCGGAGCTATATAGCCCGGTCAGCTATAGCGGGTGATAAATGTCGCGTTTTTAAATTGATATATTAGCTCGTGCTATTTTCTGATTCGCCTCCTCTCAAATTGCCTTCGACCGCTAAACGCTTTTTGTTCGCATTACGCGAACCGTGCGAGTCCAATTGTGGTCTATTGCCCGGTTTTCTATCACCAGGCCGTCCAACGCGGTTTCCATCACGACATAAACTTTGTATATGACTTCTGGTCCATTAGTCGCGAAACGATTTTCGCATACATTAGGCCACCGGTGGTCGTTATAACAGTTTTGACGCCTTTGTATTTCGGTATTTGCTACACTAGTTCCAGGAAGTAATTGGCCACATAACTTATGCTTTAGCTTATCATATGCGGAACTATGAGGCTGCAAAATACTAATATTTTGACAGAGACACAGTAATACACCTCGATCTTCACATTCCTACCTATAAATTCCATTGTTTACACCTGTTCTCATGATGCCGCGATGGTCTGTCGTGCAAGTTCTCAATGCAATAACAATACGGAACCTGTTACCAAAACGTGAACCGTTCCAAGGCTAATCGTGTTCTAGAATCGACACGAAAATTCTGCATACCAAATCTATCCAGTCCGTCCGTATTCTAATTGTTGTTTAATACAATGCGAATGGTGAAACGTTTGACACGCAACCGATATGGACCTTTTTGTTCGACGAACACGATCAATACAAGCAATGGCATAATGCCGATGGGTTTCACCGCTCGCAATAAGAGAGAATATTGTCGGCACTTCGGCTTTTATCTTTTCTACTAGGAACTTTTTAATAATTCCCGCGTAAAAACGTCACTTTTAATTCAATATGGTAATGTTATTCGGTTGTACAGGCGGTATTGGGATTAGTCCTTAGAAATAAAATTTATGATTAATTATTTTTGTGCGTTTGTATCCATATAACTGTTAAATACTTTACAGAAGTTAATTATGGAGATGCTTTCAGAAATATGGTGTGGTATGGCCGGCTATTGGGCAAATGATGTTCTACTTTCATTTCAATAAAATATACATAGTATATTGATCATAAAAATTCTTGCGTATGGACTTATTCGGAAAGGACTCAGAGTATTCTTGTATGCCACAATAGTGATAGAAAAATTGGTTAGGATTGTACATGACCTAGTGGCCTAACTATCGTACTTTTTTCATTCAGTATTTCCAGCCGAAAATGTGTCATGTCAAACTTTAAAATATCAAATATAGCACGCAAAATAACACCTCGACGAAGTGCATATAGCCAATTTTCAAAAAAGGTTATAAATTCTACCCACTTTTTACATCTTTGTATTTAGTTAGATAACCGTTCATGAATTTTCCATCCGTTATATGCCAGTCCAAAAGTTAACAAAATATTCGATGAACTTTCTCAAATTTTCAAAAATTCTCTTAAAACTCTTAAAATATATCGAAAAAAGTGGAAACACGCCATTCCGTTGCGTTCCATGATAAAATATGTGGGGTGGCCCTCACCCAACTTTCCGACTACGCCGTTGGCACAATGAAGTGTCACTGAACACTTTTGCAATTATTAAATTTTGTGAAGCCAGAGCCACTCTGTACCCTACCTAACGTCAGTCTGTGTAACATAATAATTAATAACATTTGTCACACTGACATTTAATGTGATGTCATGTCAGTGGCACTGACATTTGTCAAAAAAAAAACTAATAGCGCCTAAACCGTGCATCCCATTGATTTGTAAATTAGTAGTAGTGTTCACAGACATACATACATACATACATACATACATACATACACACACACACACATACATACATTTTCCAGAAATCATTGCAATCGATTCAGGGGATCTCAAAACGCGTATTTCCACTGAAATCTCGAAATGTCATTTTCCGTCGATTACAATACTTTTCTTCTAGGGTAGGTACTACATAGTCGGAAAGATAAAAGCAAAGGTTATACTGATAAAGAAACTTTGATTCATATGAGATGAATTGATATTTCAAATCACGTATTAGTTGCGTAAATTGTGCCCTCACATTTTATTTTATATAGAAACTACGATCATTTGATTCCACATTCTTTCAAACGATCGTTGAAATAGCTGATTTCCTCGTCGTACGGTCTACCAACTATATAAAGATCCACACAACGCGGCGACACAAATGTCCAACAACAAAAGGTAATTCACTTTGATAGTAAGAAGTGGACACAGTATATAGTAAATCTTGGGCTAATAACAGTAAGCGGTGGATGATAAAAGGAAACGAGACGGGTGGAAAAAGTGTATCAGGAAGCCAGCGGTGCCGTTAATGGCGTCGAAGAACTACCGTGGTAAACTCACCTACAGGACGTCGTCGGTCGGCCGGTCGGCCAATTTAAAATAGATTTTAGATCTTGCGATTTACGAATAAACGCCGAGGCCCGGTCATATGAGGAAGCTTGCACGCATTTCTCAGATAATATACACACCGGCAAACACGTTGGTTGCTTCTATATAAGCCGGGCGTTTAACTTTTTTCCTATGTTCTTTTATGACATCTATTAAATACATTGGTACCGGTGGTTAAGTTGGTGGTTTAGCTATAAACTACATTTTAAGATTCTGTTTTTCTGATGGTTTAGACTTTAGCGTACCGAAGGTAGTCTGGAAACTTGCCACATAACTTAGAGGTAATCCTCGTTGAAAGTTATGTTTTTATAGATCTGTGGTTCAGAAAGTATTATATTAATTTAAAGAAGCAAAAGAATTTTTTCTTTACGATGCAGTGTGCATCGCCTGAAATATTATACAGAATTGAAATGCACGTAAAGGGAACTCGGTACAACACGAATGCAATTAGATGCGCATCTTTGAGGCAGTAAGTGGCCCTCTCTCTATATTAGTGCTTATCTGAGCAATGCGCCTCCTTATCTGATCAATCAGAATTTCTCGATAAACCATAGTAACCCAGATTAGACGGCAGATATGCGCCGGCAAAAATATGCATGCCCAAGATTCCCACGCAACAGTACCGCTCTACGGTCGTCGGTCGTCCTCTGTGCGCGCGTTGGGCGATGTTTCGCATAGATTAAATTTGGTGCTTTTACGGACGTAACCTTTGCTGCGGTTGCGGAGTGGAGCGCGCGCGTCTCGTTCACGCGATATAAAATTGGTAATTGCTTTTATTAATTGGGGGAATGGCGCAGTTAAATGGTGTACATCGAGGTTTATCGTTTGCTATTTGCGTGATCGTGGAAAATGGTAATGCTCTTCGTGTCAAGAGTACCTAATGTGTGGTGATTTGCTAAAATGGAATCATTGAGATCACGGTTATCGATACAAGTAATAGCTTCAACAAGCAATAATATACAAATATTAAGCCTGATCTTCATCTATAGACTTATTTTCAGTGAAAGATAATGGGTATACTATACATTTCTTCAAGGGTTTAGTCGGGAAGTAAAAAGCTGTGTTGCAGTACAAAACTGTTACTATAGTGAACAGCTTTAGAGCGGAAAACGAAGTAGCAAATTGATGAATCAAAACTATATATAAGTCCAATATACAAAATATGCTAATGATTGAGAAACATTTATCGGAAAAGAGAGCATAATGAGCATTCAAATTATAATTTTAATAATTTTTTGAGAAAGAAACTGGTTCTAGTAATTATTAATTGAATTTTAAATTATTAACATCAATTATATTAACGTGTACTAGTTTCTATAATAATAAAATAATAAACCATAGCCAGATTACTCAATAATAATGAGCATAGATATAAGATGATGCACTTTATCTCAAACGCTATATTACCTGAATACCTGAAATACCTGTCCTTCTCTATCTCTTCAATTGCACTAATGCAAAACATTATCATTATTGAATACGGCGCATTTAAATACTAGTTAAATTACTCTGGCAAATTTAATTTCTATTAAGGGGATTCCCTCGCGTCGAAACCTTGACCGCAATAATTCATCTAATCACCCATCAAAGTATACTTTTACTCTCGTTCACGTTTTTCGTGTTCTGTTCCCGACTGGTCATTAGACTATCTATCCATCCAACCAGTAATTTTTCTACTAAAAGAAACCAATTACCGACCACGCGATATGTTACATTTTACGTATCCGTGCACTTCGACTCGGCACGATATGTATGAATTTAAATGTCAAGAAGCTTCGATCTTGCACATCGTTAACATTTCCTAAACGCGTAAATGGCCACAATTATTATGAAGTTATTGAGTCCGTACATTTCCGTGAGATATTTATATCATTAATTTTGTTATTTAACATAATAAAATAATTTATTATTATTCCTTCAATCAATTTTTATACAATTAAGGGTAGAAATAGAACATGTGTTTTACTTTTGATTCTTGCTGTTTTGTATTTCCCTAAGGATACAGATATGTATCAGGATATTGTCACCTTTTATTGTCCTGTCACGTTCTGTTTTTCAAATGTATCAATTTTGCGTCCGTATTTTCAACATTTTTACCTTGTGAAAGAGCTAAACTGGTGCGTGTATGGTCAGCTTGTGAACGGCGGTGTTGGTGTTGCTCCCGATCGTGATGTTACGATCGAAACACCTCGCGCAGAACATAAATGTTAAGTTAAGAAATACCAACAATTGACCACTTACCATTTACTAATCAGATGTGCAGCTCGCACGCAAAACGCCGATTTCCACGTGAAAACTGGTACATCGCGGCGCAACGGTCGGCTGCGGTGCGGGATTTAGCAGCGTACCATAATTCTCGAGGGCCAGACATCTATGATTATACCGCAGTGACGCAGCAAGGTGGTAAGAGATGGGTGAGAATTTGCTTTTCCCATATTCAATTGTGATTTTCCTCTTCGAGAGGCGTTTATGCAAATTCGTCTGAGCTATACTTGACACCTAACGCACACATTCACGGTAATGGTCTAATAATGTTTGGTGTGTACGGTAATTGAAGAGATATCGGTAAGTATATGGGACGATACCGTGGTAATAATATGTGTCTGGTGGAGGCTGGAAATAGAAAAGCGAATTTGACACACTTCCGTTGATGATACAGAGGGCAAATAATATGTTGATTTTGTTGGAGGATGGAAAGACGCACACTTTTGTGTATAGAAATAACTATGTAAACTAAAAATCTTCAGTCCTAAGTGATCCTAAGAGAGAAGGATTGTAAAAGAAAGAAATATACTGTTAAGGATTGAAAGTTTATTTCAAACTTTTCAATTGACTATCGAATTTGAGGCATCCAGCATCATTTTCTGGTCGTTATATCAACGATACCGACAAATATCTCAATATATCCCCTACTGTTTTTCTCTTGACTATGTGAATATATGATTTTATGTCTTCGTAATTCATTTGTTTTTAATTATTGCCTTGTGTCGTCGTTAACACAATATTCCTAACCTAACACATTTAGGGAATTAAATTATTTCTAGTCATAAAATGCACCATTTTTGACCTAAGACAAGTTTATTTATTATTTAAACTACCTATGCTTTTATTGCATTGGTTTTTGCGAATTAAATCCTTTTTAGTCATAAAATACAACATTCCTGACCTAGAAGTTTATTTATTATTCGGACTACCTGCTGTTTTATTGAAACTAGTTTTATGGAATTAAATTCTGTCTACCAATAAAATGCAACATTCCTGTACTAAGACAAGTTTATTTATTATTGAGACCACCTGCTGATTTATTGAATCTGGCTTTTGCGAATTAAATTCTTTCTAGTCATAAAATACAACATTCCTGACCTAAGACAAGTTTATTTATTATTTTAACTACCTGTGCTTTTATTGCATTGATTTTTGCGAATTAAATCCTTTTTAGTCATAAAATACAACATTCCTGACCTATAAGTTTATTTATTATTCGGACTACCTGCTGTTTTATTGAAACTGGTTTTATGGAATTAAATTCTGTCTACCAATAAAATGCAACATTCCTGTACTAAGACAAGTTTATTTATTATTGAGACCACCTGCTGATTTATTGCATCTGGTTTTTGCGAATTAAATTCTTTCTAGTCATAAAATACAACATTCCTGACCTAAGACAAGTTTATTTATTATTTAAACTACCTGCGCTTTTATTGCATTGATTTTTGCGAATTAAATCCTTTTTAGTCATAAAATACAACATTCCTGACCTAAGACAAGTTTATTTATTATTTAAACTACCTGTGCTTTTATTGCATTGATTTTTGCGAATTAAATCCTTTTTAGTCATAAAATACAACATTCCTGACCTATAAGTTTATTTATTATTCGGACTACCTGCTGTTTTATTGAAACTGGTTTTATGGAATTAAATTCTGTCTACCAATAAAATGCAACATTCCTGTACTAAGACAAGTTTATTTATTATTGAGACCACCTGCTGATTTATTGCATCTGGTTTTTGCGAATTAAATTCTTTCTAGTCATAAAATACAACATTCCTGACCTATGATAAGTTTATTTATTATTGGGACTACCTGCTGTTTTATTGAAACTGGTTTTATGGAATTAAATTCTGTCTACCAATAAAATGCAACATTCCTGTACTAAGACAAGTTTATTTATTATTTAAACTACCTGTGCTTTTATTGCATTGATTTTTGCGAATTAAATCCTTTTTAGTAATAAATACAACATTCCTGACCTAAGACAAGTTTATTTATTATTTAAACTACCTGTGCTTTTATTGCATTGATTTTTGCGAATTAAATCCTTTTTAGTCATAAAATACAACATTCCTGACCTATAAGTTTATTTATTATTCGGACTACCTGCTGTTTTATTGAAACTGGTTTTATGGAATTAAATTCTGTCTACCAATAAAATGCAACATTCCTGTACTAAGACAAGTTTATTTATTATTGAGACCACCTGCTGATTTATTGCATCTGGTTTTTGCGAATTAAATTCTTTCTAGTCATAAAATACAACATTCCTGACCTAAGACAAGTTTATTTATTATTTAAACTACCTGTGCTTTTATTGCATTGATTTTTGCGAATTAAATCCTTTTTAGTCATAAAATACAACATTCCTGACCTAAGACAAGTTTATTTATTATTTAAACTACCTGTGCTTTTATTGCATTGATTTTTGCGAATTAAATCCTTTTTAGTCATAAAATACAACATTCCTGACCTAAGACAAGTTTATTTATTATTTAAACTACCTGTGCTTTTATTGCATTGATTTTTGCGAATTAAATCCTTTTTAGTCATAAAATACAACATTCCTGACCTAAGACAAGTTTATTTATTATTTAAACTACCTGTGCTTTTATTGCATTGATTTTTGCGAATTAAATCCTTTTTAGTCATAAAATACAACATTCCTGACCTAAGACAAGTTTATTTATTATTTAAACTACCTGTGCTTTTATTGCATTGATTTTTGCGAATTAAATCCTTTTTAGTCATAAAATACAACATTCCTGACCTATAAGTTTATTTATTATTCGGACTACCTGCTGTTTTATTGAAACTGGTTTTATGGAATTAAATTCTGTCTACCAATAAAATGCAACATTCCTGTACTAAGACAAGTTTATTTATTATTGAGACCACCTGCTGATTTATTGCATCTGGTTTTTGCGAATTAAATTCTTTCTAGTCATAAAATACAACATTCCTGACCTATGATAAGTTTATTTATTATTGGGACTACCTGCTGTTTTATTGAAACTGGTTTTATGGAATTAAATTCTGTCTACCAATAAAATGCAACATTCCTGTACTAAGACAAGTTTATTTATTATTTAAACTACCTGTGCTTTTATTGCATTGATTTTTGCGAATTAAATCCTTTTTAGTAATAAATACAACATTCCTGACCTAAGACAAGTTTATTTATTATTTAAACTACCTGTGCTTTTATTGCATTGATTTTTGCGAATTAAATCCTTTTTAGTCATAAAATACAACATTCCTGACCTATAAGTTTATTTATTATTCGGACTACCTGCTGTTTTATTGAAACTGGTTTTATGGAATTAAATTCTGTCTACCAATAAAATGCAACATTCCTGTACTAAGACAAGTTTATTTATTATTGAGACCACCTGCTGATTTATTGCATCTGGTTTTTGCGAATTAAATTCTTTCTAGTCATAAAATACAACATTCCTGACCTAAGACAAGTTTATTTATTATTTAAACTACCTGTGCTTTTATTGCATTGATTTTTGCGAATTAAATCCTTCTTAGTCATAAAATACAATATTCCTGACCTAAGACAAGTTTATTTATTATTTAAACTACCTGTGCTTTTATTGCATTGATTTTTGCGAATTAAATCCTTTTTAGTCATAAAATACAACATTCCTGACCTATAAGTTTATTTATTATTCGGACTACCTGCTGTTATATTGAAACTGGTTTTATGGAATTAAATTCTGTCTACCAATAAAATGCAACATTCCTGTACTAAGACAAGTTTATTTATTATTGAGACCACCTGCTGATTTATTGCATCTGGTTTATGCGAATTAAATTCTTTCTAGTCATAAAATACAACATTCCTGACCTAAGACAAGTTTATTTATTATTTAAACTACCTGTGCTTTTATTGCATTGATTTTTGCGAATTAAATCCTTTTTAGTCATAAAATACAACATTCCTGACCTATAAGTTTATTTATTATTCGGACTACCTGCTGTTTTATTGAAACTGGTTTTATGGAATTAAATTCTGTCTACCAATAAAATGCAACATTCCTGTACTAAGACAAGTTTATTTATTATTTAAACTACCTGTGCTTTTATTGCATTGATTTTTGCGAATTAAATCCTTTTTAGTCATAAAATACAACATTCCTGACCTATAAGTTTATTTATTATTCGGACTACCTGCTGTTTTATTGAAACTGGTTTTATGGAATTAAATTCTGTCTACCAATAAAATGCAACATTCCTGTACTAAGACAAGTTTATTTATTATTGAGACCACCTGCTGATTTATTGCATCTGGTTTTTGCGAATTAAATTCTTTCTAGTCATAAAATACAACATTCCTGACCTAAGACAAGTTTATTTATTATTTAAACTACCTGTGCTTTTATTGCATTGATTTTTGCGAATTAAATCCTTCTTAGTCATAAAATACAATATTCCTGACCTAAGACAAGTTTATTTATTATTTAAACTACCTGTGCTTTTATTGCATTGATTTTTGCGAATTAAATCCTTTTTAGTCATAAAATACAACATTCCTGACCTATAAGTTTATTTATTATTCGGACTACCTGCTGTTTTATTGAAATTGGTTTTATGGAATTAAATTCTGTCTACCAATAAAATGCAACATTCCTGTACTAAGACAAGTTTATTTATTATTGAGACCACCTGCTGATTTATTGCATCTGGTTTTTGCGAATTAAATTCTTTCTAGTCATAAAATACAACATTCCTGACCTAAGACAAGTTTATTTATTATTTAAACTACCTGTGCTTTTATTGCATTGATTTTTGCGAATTAAATCCTTTTTAGTCATAAAATACAACATTCCTGACCTAAGACAAGTTTATTTATTATTTAAACTACCTGTGCTTTTATTGCATTGATTTTTGCGAATTAAATCCTTTTTAGTCATAAAATACAATATTCCTGACCTAAGACAAGTTTATTTATTATTTAAACTACCTGTGCCTTTATTGCATTGATTTTTGCGAATTAAATCCTTTTTAGTCATAAAATACAACATTCCTGACCTATAAGTTTATTTATTATTCGGACTACCTGCTGTTTTATTGAAACTGGTTTTATGGAATTAGATTCTGTCTACCAATAAAATGCAACATTCCTGTACTAAGACAAGTTTATTTATTATTGAGACCACCTGCTGATTTATTGCATCTGGTTTTTGCGAATTAAATTCTTTCTAGTCATAAAATACAACATTCCTGACCTAAGACAAGTTTATTTATTATTGGGACTACCTGTTGTTTTATTGCAACTGGCTTTATAGAATTTAATTCTTTCTACCAATAAGATATGTACAGCATCCCTGTTCTAAGACAAGTTTATTATTGAGACTACCTGCCTTCTAATTTTGCTTTGAAAATGCAGACAAATAATTAATAGTCTATTAATTAAACGAATTTGGATAGGTAATCGTGAATCATTAAAAATAATAAAAAAGAAGCGACCAATCCATACCAACCATAATCCAGTTGACAAGGTGAATCTAAATATCTTATTAGTGGCTGTTATTCAGCCATCAGTAGATTAAATCTCCTCAGCGTGCCCTATAATTAGATATTAAACCGTCCGTTCGTCCTTGGCCGATTCAAAATATATTTTTATCAGGCATTATCTAACCTTAATGAGTGCGGCACCAGCGCTGGCGATTGTACCTAATCCGCGAGCCGTACGAACACTCTCCGCCGCCAACTATCTGGAACGGTCTTTCTTTCGCGTGTATTAGATCGTCCCGAGATGTGTTCGCCCGCTCTCAAGTGTGAGAACTGATGATATAAATACCAAGGTTTATAACAACACCCGCAATTAAACACACTTGAATGTCATTAAATGTATAAAGCTGCCAAGCCGCCCATACACGTACAGGTTTTGTAACATGCGGCCGAGAGTATGTTACTTAATTTACTTGAGTAAACCACCTTCTAGAGATCTCATTTCATTTTTTAGAAGATTTTATAATACAGTAATATAAGTATTTTGTTCAGATGGGATGGCGAAATAAGAATAGGTTTGGCGCTATAAATATTCTGATCAGGTTCACAACCTGTCAATAAATTCACAATAGTGGACCAATAAAAGGCGATAAGCAAATTCTTTTTGCCCTTATACGCTGTTCTCAGTGACGGTTCAGTCTAGTTCCAGATTCTCTCGTATTAGTAAATTTGGTCCGAATATAGTAACACGGCCAAGTCTCGAATAGACAACGAACACGACACGGAGAGAAGTGTGTGAGAAAAGCCGAGAGACTGCGTCGTCGTCGTCGTCGTTCGAGCTGATCTTGAATCTTCACCACCGACAATGGAATCTGCACTCGATGTTCTATATGCGTACCAGTGGTAAATTAAGACTTCTACAACGAATTAGATAGTGTGTGTGTGTATGTATAGTTAGAGTGAATACACGACCGCTTGTAGGTACGTGGTAATTTTTTGCGATGTTACCTGCGTTGTCGGTATAGAAGAGAGCACCAGGTAACAAACAGCCAGGTCGTGTATATGCAAATTCTTTGTACTACTTGTAAGGGAGCACGTGATAATTATTCCCGTGTAGTCGCTCTCTGGCACGCCGGCTCCTCTTATCAGATAGGTAACAATAATTGACTACTTGTTAATGAATAATGCATTACATACGAATCGTTTGTTCGACATATAAGTTATTATCGCGCGAGCTTTACCCGCAGCGCAGCGCGTCCTGCTCCTTATAAAGCCCTGCCCGACTCTACGCCACGGCTAATCTACCCAATGCACATCAGCGAACCGCTAATTATGTATTTCGTTTAATGAATTTGCACCTCTGCTTTCTAAGGTCGACTTCTATTTATGTATGTGGGTGCTCTTGTGTATATCAAATAGAAAGCGGATAATGGAATCAAATGGTTTGTAGTTTTATATAACCTATAACATTTACGCATTAGAATTTATTTTACAGATGTGGATTATGATCTTAAATTAAAGTTCTCTATCCATAGCAAAGTGTGCCTGCTCTGCTGTACCTACACCCGGAGCAACCCATATAAATTCGGACTCGAGCTGTAACGAAGCCAGCGCCAGCGTGAGTATTATTCGCGCAGATTTTTTCCACGGAACGGTCTCCGGTACGCAACGCGTACCAAACCGTCCGGCCGGCAATAAGATAAGAGCAATTTAGAAGTGCTTTGTTCAAGTTCCTATTTAAACATTATAATCTATTTCATTGTCCGGTGCACCACGAGCAATATTATGAGCCGGCGCGCGAGAGCCACCCATACAATGGGCACTTGCCTCGAACGCCCACAAGTACCTGAACCGTGTGAATATTCCTTCTCCTCAATAATGTTCACACACACACCTCGCCTCTTTGGTCGCGCGCATCTCTCAACCTCTTCGCCATGGTTTACGAGCACCAGTGGCGTGCCTCTAACAATGTATGTACTACATACACTACAACCTATGATGCTAGAGCATTATGGGCACGTTCAACGAACGGTAGTTGCTCTGGTTGACCATGCTACTTCTGGAGTAATCCCGCAATTCCGATCTTTTAGGTGAGAATACGAAGAGCAAAATAATTGTAAGGCATACTGTTGGTAGAACAGGACAGAAATGACTAACAAAGCCTTAAACTTGAAAAGTAAGAATAGAACATTATCCTTACGTTCATTTCAAGGATATAATAACCATTTGGCGATAAGTTGTCAAATTTTCTTTCACACTTCAATATCAAATATGGAGAAAATCAAAGGAGACACCACTGTATAACGACCAGAAGAGGTCTTAACTCATATTTTGTTATGTACCTACTCACTGTGTGTCTTGAATGAAGACGGCCCCCGTGATAAGATAAAAACCGCTAGCCTTTAATTGGTCATCGATTAGAATGGAAACGATTATTCTAGCTGAACCTGTGGCCAGGCTGTGCCATGAGAGCTCATCGGGATAACTTGTCCAGAGACGGTAATATATGCCGGAGTGCATTTATTGCAAATTGTATGAATAGTTCTGAGCGCTGCGCACGCTGTGCGAGTACGCTTGTGTCAATTCTGCGTCCATTATTATTCAGCATAATAACTCCCATTCAATTTGATGTTAATGAATAGTGAATAGCGGCTCTGTTTAGATAAGGTTATGAGATATCAACGTAACGTACAGGAGATTTTTTTCTGTTTTATATAGCTAGTTTGAGAGGACAGTAGTTAGAAATATTAGTTGAATTGTATATGGAAAGTATGTGAGTAAATGCGTAAAAAGTGTTTTCTAGAGTTACTGCAAAAGAAGTTTTTCTAGTACCTACAACGGATTTTGCAAGTAACTCTTTAACACCATGTGACCTGCAAATAAAAGCGGCAAGAATAAAGTGTTATAAAGGATGTAACAGGTTTGAGTACGCAAATTTTGGGAGATGGTAGGTTCTGGCTAACTGATAACAGATTTCCTATATCAATTTTTTCAATTCTTCAATAACTGAAATATCGAAGGTTAAAGTTAACGACAACATTGTGTGAGTACCGCATTTGGTTAATGGCTATAGCGATTAAAATGGATTTTAAATGATTTTGGAACAGTTATTGATAACCTGCATACCTCTAAAATAATGCCACAGCCAGCAGTAGGACATCTCGCATTACACCCAGACTCTAGATTTGAACTAGGAATACAAAAACAAACAAGACAAAAGTCACCACAATACCAAGCACCGTACTTCTTATTGTTTATTATCCGTTTAGAAATTCTGAATAATGACCGCTGATACGATTTTGATTGCCACTTTTCAGCGTCGGTAATTTATGCTCGGTATTATCGTTTGTCCGCGATAGGTGTCTCATGATGGCGGGGTTCCTCGCCGGATGAAAGCGTCGGGTCCCGCACTTGTCGGACGCGCGGCGCGCGCGTAAAAATGCGAACAATACCGCACCGGAGTTATGTGTTCGGAATAACATAGTCATAAAGAGGTGGGCAATAAATAACGCCGCTCGCAAATGTCACGGTGCCTCACCGTCTGCCATCTTAACCGGTGCTTGTGCAGCAAAATCGTTCATTAACGACTATAATAGTAAATCAAATAGTAAATACACATCGGCCTTTGCCCGACCTAAAGGATCCTCCCCATAGTAGGTACCTATATGTATAGTGTCGGATAGATTCTATCACTGGATAAAATTATTTTTCATTTCTTTCTTTCATGTTAAAAATATATCATCATTCAACATAATATTTTAAAACCTAGTTTAGGTAACCACTGATTTGTACTGGTTGTTGTGTTTAATAACACCTTACACTAACACGCTAATCGGCACCAGTCACCTGCTGGTCTTTAATGGCTGGCGCACGGATGCTATGGTTTCAATCAACCAATTTCCATATTGTGGATGGGCACGCATCGGCGTTGGTTGTTGCGCTGTCAATTGTTGGTTAATGAAATTTATCGTCCATTATAAATAATTACTAATTAATTAAACAGTACGACATTCTAGCGAATAGTTATTATAACTGTGCTTGGCTTCGTCCTGTAATATATGGTCATTGTGGCCGTGCGTCAGGCGACATATAAAATGGAGAATTTGTTACACACATATTGTCCAAGCGGAGAAAGGCATCTGTACTCCAATGCCTTAATAGGCAGAGCGGTCAACTAGCTGACAAAACAACTTAATCATTCGCTTAATGCCCGCGCATCTTTAATTTACAAATGACGCTTGAATTTCCATATGAAAGTATATTTATTTTTACCTACCGCTTATTATTTTTCTAAATATTTCTGGCGCTCTAAAGACTACTTACTCAATAACATGTTCCTCGTTCCCTTATATGGACGGTATAATCTATGATTTGTCAAGTGGTTCTATGAGGAACATAATTGGAAATTTCTCTAGCTTAATTTTTAAGTGCTTATTCAACAATGTAACGAACAACATTTATAAATTATGGAATGTAATATCCAACATTCCCCACTATAGTCAATTTAACACTTGTGCTGAACATGTACCATCATAATGGAGTGGTACACAAATATATCCTGCAATGGTCCTTTCCTCATTTTAAGATTTCCAACTCAAAAATAACAGATAATATATTACATTTTCTCAAATTAATTGTCTACTTTTGGACGTAACTATAATTATATTAAATTTGTTGCAAGAAAAACTATATATCAGCGATTTATCTACGTTGGTGGTACTAAGTATAATAGACGAAACCAGAAGTCGCTGTTGTTGTTGAAAGTAAGTTACAAGGGTATATCCGCGTGACAGCGGTAAGCGCTCGAAGAACATTACTCTTGCGATAATACGATCTCCTGTCATGGAAAATTGGAAAATTATAGTCCTCTCCAATTCTAACTCAATTATTTAGTGCGTAGAAATTGCTGAAACTTTGCAGAACGAAAGCAATGTATTAGCAATTAATTTATGTACTTATTGCGTGAAGAAAACGGGTTTCCTTTTTATCGTTGTTGAATTTGTTAATTTGGTATTGTAAAATTAATGTGTGTGTTTGTATGTATGTCTGTGAAAAGGATAGCGTGAAACGGATCGGGCTGAAATTTTGCATACTTATTTAGAATTGCCGGAGGACGAACTGGATTGTTTTTTGCCACAATATGACAAACGGAACATGCATTTGACAAACGTCAGTGCCAATAACATGACATCACATTAAATGTCAGTGTGACAAATGTTATTATGTCACAGAGACTGACGTTAGATAGGCTACAGAGTGGGTCTGGCTTCACAAAATTGAATAATTGCAAAAGTGGTCAGACACTTCATCGTGCCAACGGCGCAGTCGGAAAGTTGGTTGAGGGCCATCCCAGATATTTAATTTAAATATTCACCAATTTTGTCATTAGTAGCAATTGTCGTTAGCTATTTTAGTTATTAGAGAATATTTTTGAGAGAATTATGACAAAGAAATCGATTTATGATGCAAATAATGCAATGCAAATGATGTTACGTTGTTCCAATCTAAATTTGAGCGATTATGATGGCTTAATTTTCAATCTGCCTACATCGCGAACGATTTCGCCATTATCTGGTTGTACGGACTTCCATAAACATCACAATTACACGGGATCGCCCACGCGAGCAATTTCAACTTCTGATTATATGCATATTACTTCTTGAGCGATGAGTAACAGTTGACAGTGTCCTTGCAAGCCCCTTATTGCCAACTAACAATGATTCCACGCTCCTTTACAATCGGGCAAAAAACACGTAACGTACAAATTATAACGATCCCGTACAAGATTATTTATTATTGCATAACCTTTGTCGTTAAAAAGCAATGATGCTCATATTGAATGTATCTAAGTTTGAAGCAAATTAGTCACAAAAAAGTCGCATAAAACATTCTTTAGTACAAAATATGTTGCAAATTTGAAAATAAGTATAAATTATTTAGATTTTGTTATGTCAGCAGCATCTTCTTTTGTATGTCAGTTTGTCATTTTATCATAACCTATAATTTTATATTTTTTGTACTCCACATTTTCAGACCATATTTTTATGTTTATGTTTTCTGTTTTATGCCTAAACCAAAAATACTAAATGCTAGTCGTAAGTAACGACACGATCATTCCATACTGCCTCTGTTTCCACCTTTTGGCTTTAAGCAATTGGTATAATTATTTTCCACCATTGGATGTACAACAGGTAATGGTACATTTATAATTTTCCACATAATAAGTAAACTTTTTTAGGACAGACGAAATTTTTCGCGAAGATCCATCATAACTGTAGAATCTTCTGGACGATTAGGGAACCAAATATGGGAATACATGTCTCTATTTGTCATATGGAAACAAAACTACACCATTTTACAAGAATACGATGTGGTACCAGTCATACATCCCGAGACAAATGACATGCTCACCGAAATGTTTGAGAAGTATATTACCAAAATATCGAAGATTATTATCATCAATAATTGTTTTAATTTTTAGCCTTACAATAACACCTGCATACATACATAGCTATCCTTTAGACAACTCATACTACACTTGGTATGTATCATTCCTTGAACCGTTTAGTCTACCAAGAAAGAAGGACGAAAAGTGGATAATTACTCTTGGACAGTACAGCGCAAATTATAAAGAAGTCATTGCTTATGGTATTGATAATATCAAGAAAGAGTTAAGGCATGGACAGTTGAATAATAATGTTATTATTTATACTTAATACTTAATTTGTTTTTAGATTTAAAAGTGAGTATTTAAAAATGGTAAACGAAAGGTTAAGTGAACTAGCCACGCAATTTTATCCTGACGTGGAGCAAAAGGATGTGATGTTTGTCGGCATGCATTTTAGGGGAGGAGATTACTATGAACAATTGACGTATCTTTTCGGGGATGAGTTACAGGTATGTTACAGACAATATATTGCCTACAGATTCTCAAAAAAGACCTACTAAAATACGTGGTATTTCTTGTAGCACGTAGCTTCAAAAGAATACTACATTCACGCAATGAACTATTTCAAAAAACATTACACAAATATCGTCTTCATCCTTTTAACCGTGGACAATGATTTCTTGAATACTATCCAAGATATACAACATAATGGCAATGTTACGGTCAATCCAATATATAACCAGCCTGGATCGGATTTGGTTTTGCTAGCGCATTGCAATCACAGCATTATTGCTTATGGCACCTTTGCTGTAACCGCAGCGCTTTTTGCCGGCGGAACAACAATTCTTTTCGACCTAAATGTACCAATAGGAAATGATGGACCATCCTTGGGTATGAACATAGCTCGGATGTTACCCGATACATGGATACTGGGAAATAATACTGTTATACAAGTTAGGAAGCATGTATAATTTGAAAAATATTGACTATTGTGGTATGTTATGTTTGTGCGAGGTAGTGATGAATAATGGAGGCTTTAATAAATAATACAAGGGAATAAATGTCCAACTTTTTGTTACAACAAAAAAAAATTGTTCCAGATTATATTTGCCTCACGTAACTAGAACCTGAAAGTGAATTGATTGTAACAGGTCTAGATTTACAGACAGAGCAATGCTTTAAAAAACTGGCAAAACTGCAACAAAATCTGTTAACAAATTATATAAATTAAAAGAATATGCAAAAGTACTGCTTTCAATCTGTATTTTGATGAGTCGATAAAAAGCCACCATTCGGAAGGATCGTGGGGAATATCAAACTCGTTCATAAGACCCACAACATCGTGACATACACGTAAAGATCCTTCCATTTTAAAATATGCTTTAAAAGGGTTGTTACGCTTTGTAAATGAACACACAGTCACACCTCGTACGATAAGATTCTATTCCTGTAGCATAGAACCCAATAACTGGGCTTTTTATTTTGATAAACCTAAGTTTTTAACCAAATCATTCAGTTCGCACTGGTTTCTAAGGTGAGGTGTTCCTAAAAGTTCAAATGGTGAATCTTCAAGACTTGCCTGATTTGACAGAGTGATTTCAGACACTCTGTCAAATCAAGCAAGTTTCTTCAAACAGGCAAAATTTCTTCTGTGTCAAAAATCGAAGATGATGAAGTGGATGGCGCACTTGGGAGAGAATGGTTCCTTTCCATGGGGGATAGGTCGCGACGCCTATGGCAAATTTGGATATTTTATTTTATGATTATCCTTCTTCGAAATATCCGGAGACGCTTATCGTGGAAAAACTGCAATCATCTGCATCATTGGAAGCTCTCGCCACAACATGCGAACTGCAAACGGCATTTTCTTTTGATTTCCTTTCATCCACTTAAAAGTCTGATCTAACAGGAAATACAGCATATATTAGGTGTCCATGGCTTTTCCATATCTCCAGTTCTGAATCCAAAATAGCAGCAGCCAACTTCTTTTACCTCTTCCGTATTTGAACATGTTCACTTCCCATATTTCAATGCACAGAATGTCTGTATAACTTAACTTGATAAAATAATACAAAAGACTTGTTGATTCGTAATATTTTGAACAATCTGTTATAAGAACGTATGCACAGAAGGCTTGCGAAATATATAACTTCAAATAAAATGGATCTTAGACCTGTCACAACACTTTGATGATTTGATCCATGAAAAGTGATGGTAGGTTAACAAAAATATGTGATCACTGTTCTGGTTGTAGGACCCTGTCCCCTTGTGTTATGGTTATTACCCTTGGTGTTTTCATTTCGTATCTGTACGCTAAAGAGTCGTCCACATCGGCGTTCGGCATCTCGTATCTCTATGTGTACGTGTCTCGGAAAGTAATAATGGTTGCTTGGCGGCTCTCGGTATATTGCAGAGTAGTACCTCGGACCGATGATAGCTGTTATCATCATAGTAGTGGTGGCCTGCTGCCCGTGAGAACAGACACCTATTCAATAGAAGTGGAGGAGGCCCTCTTCACCTCGCCGCACCACCTCCTCATTGTCCACGTTCACACGATCCCGAATGCCAACTCTATTATACACCAATTATTTGGGTTGTGTTATACATATCACGCTTCGCTCTGCCCGATATGGAGATGCGAACGTGCGCACGAATTTGTGTTTTTGCATAAGGAGAGACCGACATCTGCTCTGCCGCGTTCAGCCCGCAAAGCTCAAAAATCACGATCTCTGCTGAAAAGATGGTGAACGCCGAGTCGTCAATAGTTAATGGTCTAGTTTTTGGTACCGCACGAAATGTCAGGGCAATTTGGTCATCACTAATTGATATTTTATCATAATACGGTACTTACAATAACGAGGTTACGTATCTATATAACGTCTGTACGATTTCTTTTATTGGGGTTGCTTTTTGTTTATTTCTGAAGCAAACAGGGCCATATGCTCTTATGGTACGCCGCACCGACTCAATACAAATCTTGGACAAAAACAGAAAGAGTTTGTAGAATTTAAGGAACCTTTATTTCTCATATGTTTTTTGAGTACCAGTACTGTTTACTCTTTACTGTTTACATACAATAAAACCTTTTAACTATTATACGCCAAACATTTATATATCTCTTCAGTTTATGTTTATTGTACATTCATTATCATGTATAATACATACAACATATTACCGCGCATAGGTCAATAGCAAGTAGTAACAGTTGGGTAAAGCGCTGAAGGTAGGTCTATCCCACACACATTGAATGCAAACATTTGCATGCGAACGTGCGTATGTTTACTTTAATTACGCATTAATGTTAGTGGTAATATGTGACAGTGGAAGATCGCGAACGGTGTTCCCGATGGTACGCGATCGCCTAACCCATGCGCGAACCTTTTTACCAACGGAGTTAATGGCGCCATTCTTTTGCGTTTATTCAATGAAAGGTTCGCAGTCATCATTAACATATAATTATTCGCTAATCCTCAGCGGGCGGTATACGCTTATATTTTTGTAATCAGCGCTGTTACTTCATATAAATTAAGTGGATTCCGTTCTTAGAAATGCACAGAACGCAGCCCCACCGCCAGCGTGCGCAACAATAATGTCTTCTATTTATTGTCTTTCGATATATCTATAGGACGTTTTAGAATATAATAATAGTTTCCAAGATTGTTAACTAAGGGGTACTACTATTGATAATAATGGCGTTATTTCTTAGTAAATATACATATTGTATAGTACAAGTTTTGTATAAAATATTCATTTCTTTTGAAAATATTGTGATATTAAATTTAAATTAATTGACGTTCACTACAGAATTCATTCAACTTTTCTCACTCTATGTACACCCACTATTAGAGAATCAAATGGATGATAATCTTTGCAGTTCTTGTATTCGGAATTGATTCAGCAAATAAGTAGTACTGCCTACTACTGATTTTGATATTTCTACAGATACTGTGCTTAAAAGAAAATGAATACAACTTTATTAACAATCCAGTTCCGTAGTATTAAAATTGTTTATTGCCTTTATTACGTCGTATAAATTAATAAAAAACCCAGATAAGGGAAACAATGAGTGCAACGTAGTAGCAAACTAATAACAATGACGATAGCACACATATTCTTTACCTAAAAAGGAATCATGTATATTTCAAAGGTTATAGTTATATTATTTTTAGGCATATTCTTATTTGTAAAAGCTGATGAAATACCGGGTAAGAATGCAATGTATTTTCGTTGACTTTGAACAGACTTTTAGGATCTCGAACACGACTTTAAAACCTCAAACATCTTTTAGAATGTAGTGTGAACGAAATTTACAAGAAGTGTGGCGGTTGCAAGCAGACATGCGATAAAATAAAGAAACATTGCATCAGAAGGTGCTTTCAAGGATGCTACTGCGACAAAGGATTTATCAGGATGAAAGAGGACCTACCCTGCGTACCAAAAGACACATGCCTGGAAGAATTGAGGGAAAATAAACTTGATGTGGCCCAAGCATTCGTAACACAGTATATATAGTTTAAATATTCATTATGTAGTAATTAATAGTGCTTAATAGTAGATGATATTGTAATTGATAGAAATATGCAAACTGTCAAGCTTTTAATCCTAACTAAAAGAGATTTTTAAGGACATTTTTTCAGTAACTTTGAAATAAACTTTAACCCACTTTAAATTATCTTTCATCCTCTGTATCTGTGTCAAATTTATCCCTGAATTCATAGAATAATGTATAGTGTCACCCTGTTTTGTTAATATCCCAGTCTAGGAAAGTCTGGAATAGAAAGTGCGACAATATTCCCATGACAATATTCTAGTTTTCAGATCGGGCAACTCGGTAACTTTTCAATCCTACAGATCTACTCTAATGGAGAGTAGCGCACTCTTGCGCTCAATGAATAAGTCAATCGAGGATTGGACGCATGTAGAAAATGCATTTGGTGTCAACTTATAAATTACGTGAACACTATTGTACAATTTCTTTCTTCGTGTACGCAGTAGAAAGTGATTGATACCGTGAGAGTACGAAGAGATAAGACCTCCACTACACTACACCATGAGAGAAGCCTTGCGGCTGATAGACTTCATGTGGTACGAGTGATAAATGAGATATCACTCTGTACGAATACAATATATAATTCCTTTTTTTAACTAACACCTGCCAATAGTTGGTACGTTACCTGTAACAATAATTAATTATTTACCGAGAAGTAGGTATAGTACTGATGGGTATTGCAATAAATAATCCTTGGATTTGATGGGTGGCATATTTCCTGGTTTAAGCTGCGTTGACATTATTCAACTTCACAGGCATTAGTCTATAAATAATAAAAATAAGTTATAAGGTATTTTAGTTAATTTTTTTCAATCAATCAAAAATTTACACCTATAATACATATTTTGCATGCTTGTGGACAAGGTTTTGTTGGAATAGTATGCATAACTGGTATAATGTCAACAGGACTTAAACGAAATGTTTTTCGTGGCAGAGTTCAGAGTACAGTTTTGAGCCGCACTTGTACAATCGAGAGCATTTGCGCAGTTGTGATGTAAATTATAACGATATATCACGTTACATCGGCATTTGTGCATTTTGAATGGTTTATTAGCGGTGGATTTATGCCCGGCGATAAAAGGGACAATGTTGTCGTAGATTGTGAAACGGCGCACTCGTTCGCTCTGGGCGACGATAAATATTCATTATTTTAAACGGTACTAAATTCGTAATAAAAGATGCGGACGAGAATGCGACACGTCGCGGCCTTATAACTAACATTTCCGTGCGGTATTTCTAATTGCGTTCGCAGTTTTCATCATAAATTCAGTCGTGAGACGCCGACAACGCAACGAAACAGAGTCGAGGTAGAGGTTTGTCGTTGCATTTCATGTCATGAAGTAATAAGTACATTTCTTGTGTCACTGAATCTAAAAATAGTCAATATTTTTTTAATATACCTAAGGGTTTATTTGCTATAAAAATATATAATATAAACCTACTCCAACAGCTCGTTCATGCCTTATTAACTCGAGAGTTACAAACTTTTGGGTTAAAACCGTGTAATAAATGTGAACTACTGCTGTGAAACAAATTCGTGTTATTGAATTGTTAGCAGATTTCAGATTTAATCGAATTTATATCAAATCGCCTGTCTCAGAAATAACGCAAATGATTTTAGGTTACCATTATCCTAGTACTTATTGCCTTAGAATTTAATAATGAATCAAAAAATGTACCACAATACAGATGTTTTATTTAAAAAAATATAAGTTTAGTGTCAGGCCCTTATGAAGCATCCTGTATAACTAAAAACAATTATAAAATGTTTCTTTCTTTCTTAATAACTGAAATATTGAAGTTTAAAGTTAAGGACAATATTCTTTGAGTACCTCATGTGGTTAATGACTACAGCGAGTAAAATGGATTGAAAATGTTTTGGAACTGCTAGTGATAACGTGCATACCTTTGAACCAAACTGCCAGCAGAGGAAAAAAACACCGCTTATATTTCATAAGAGGGATTCATATTGGCCACAAAAACTATCAAATCTTTATAAAATACATTTCATATGTTATTTATGACTTAATTTCTGTATTTTCTTGGTAACGTTTAAAGAAAGTACAGACCAATACGCCATAATATTGTTGTTAAATTGTATACTTCTCAAATTATTTGGATGAATAACCATCATGTTTAAAAAATAGGTAATTGATAATTTTTGTATGAATTTGATTTGGTTTGGAGAAAAATATAATTAATAACTGCAACATATAATTAATAATTGCAACACACTGCAATAGTAACTTGTTGCGTTTTTTAAATTTTTAATTCAATTAAGAGGTTTTGATTGCGACTTTACCGACCTTCATGCAACTACTAGTGTACACTTTGTTGTGTCGCCTCCACCATTTATTTATTAATCTTCAAACCAGGTTTATATATTTTCTATCTGGTAGCTGATTTATTTTAATGTTACAAATACTCGTACTCGTAAAACAATACTGCAGTGTTAGAACAAGATTGTCACTTGACTGACTCTGGTCTGAGTTTGTTCTATATATTTTGCAGTTATGAGCATTCCATTACGCGTTTCTGTCACTTTGCATACAATATTGCTTGAGTATACAAACAGCATGCTTTGAACAGACATGCTTTCAAAAAATTGGCCGCTAAAGGTGACATGAACAAAATTACAGATGAGACGATGTAAATACATATAATTAACCATGCATAAGCTGCGAGGAAACATTTCTTGCACCAGACAATTTTAATGAGAAAAGCTTTATCTGCAAATGATTTTTTACTTTCCGACTAGTATCCTAGAAGGAAAGTATTGTAATCGACGGAAAAAAAATCGGAATTTTAGCGGAAATACACGTTTTGGGGTTCCCTGAATCGATTGCAATGATTTCCGGAAAATGTATGTATGTATGTATGTATCTATGTCTGTGAACACGATTGCGCCCAAACGAAACAACGGATCGGGCTGAAAATTCGTATATATATTTAGATTTACCGGGGGACGAACTAGGTAGCGTCCAGAGATGGCTCCACTTCATTGTGCCAACGATTTAGTCGGGAAGTAGGGTGAGGGCCACCCCAGATATTTATCTTTGATCAGTTCGTACTGTTTATCTTTCATGATGTACTACATAAATAAATAATTTAACATCTAATGGATAACCAGAAATATTAGATATTAGTTTGTGTACATTAAATTAAATTTATAGAATATAAGTGATCCTATAGATCCTATAGATTTTTTTTTGTTTTCAAATCAAAGATTATTACAGCCGGAAAACGGTCTTACATTATACTGAAAGCATCTAATCTGAACTCCTTTTATACCACTTTGCTTTCACCCTTTTTCTGTCTTCTAGCACCAACGACTAGCGGCAGAGAGTTAAGTTATTACCCCGTACGCATCCTTAAGATAAAGGCAGAATTAATTGCAACTGTGTTAAATACTGCACTGATATTCCCCGAGTTATATACAAACCAGTCCTGAGTGCCATCTGCAAACATCTTGAAAAATAATTACAAGACTCTCATTAGTTGATTTATCTTGTACAAGATCTTCACACTTCTCATAATGTTTTCTTTTAGCCGCGTACGTATCAAATAACATAGTTATGTAAATCGCTACACGGGTAAGTGTGAGGAAAAGACCGTTTGGAATTAATTCCACGCCCGGTACGGCTGACAATGTATTTTGTAACATCGGATCACACATATGGCACTCTACCAGCACAAATTATTTTTCGTAATTACGGACTCCCACGCGATAGCGCGCTCGTACTTATATCAGCCATGTAACTCGTTGCGTCGCCTTGCATATAATTTGTTTATTTATAGACTGAGCTTGTAGTGCAAATTAAATGAAATTATAGAGTAGATGCTTCAATTCTGTGGAACAAAGATCTTTGTTTGCGTTGAGGCTAAAGATAGCATAAAAACATTTATTTTTGTTGGTTTATTTTGGGGTTGAAATATCCTCAATATGTGTGTGGTACTAATCAGGCAACCATACAAAATAAATAAACCGTCTGTGAACTAAAGACAACCCGTTGAAAAGGATTCCTTCAAAAAGTCTATCAATTTATCCTAACCTTACCTTATAGTCTACTAGATGCCTCTCCTCACTTATAAGTTCTTTCACCAGCACAACATAACACATATTATTTTCATAGGTTCGGTAAAAATTAGCTCGACCTGTGGATATTTACTGATGATTACTTAACTGAAGATTACTGAATTTCAACTTCAGCAAAATGTAACCGCGTAAACACATACACCGCTATCAACAATGAACTGGTTTCCCGAAACATGATTGGTCCGAGAGCAGCGATGAGTGTTACATATGTTTATCGGCCTGCGGCAGAAAGAGATAGATTGCTCGACTTGAAAAATGCACATTCCTGAGTTTGCAAACAGGCTTTTTTTGTAATTCTCGCATAGGCAAGGTAAACGATACCGTTATTGGCACTTTAAGAACTTACTAGAATTCGTATTTTTATTACACAGAGGGAAAAATTTATTCGATACAACACGAACATCTTTGAGTGAAGAATATCACTTGTTTCTATATCCGCAGAAAGATCATTTGGTTGGTTCAAGTAAAATATAAAATTCTCAGAGTAAGAATACGATTTTCTTGATGTTCCAAGTATTTTAAGTATGAAGGAACTGCTTGAAAGGAATTACGTCTATTTTAGGCAATACGAACGTATACTTTTGGGCCAAGAAACTATTTCTTCGTTGAAGTATATATATTTTTCACCCAACAAAATATTGTTGTTGAGTTAAAACGAACGTCTTGCTCTTTTTATATGTAGAAGAATAACATTTTCTTCGTCAGAGCAAAATATACTCAACATAAACATACTAAACTCTTAAGCAGGAAGAATAACTAGCCGTTGAAATAACTATAACATAATGCTGAAATTCTTATTACAATAAAATATTATTTGGATAGCACTTCATGCTACACTATAATCGCAAGAACATTTTTTCTTGATATCCAAGAATAGAGTTCTCTCTGTGTAGACTATTTCACTACAATTCTGGTTTTCCTCATAATCCTTGTAAGTCACCCATTAAATAAAATACTTATACATAGATGTAATCAAACAATATACGAACACTCAATATCGCCGAACTTATATTATATAGCAAAAATATGTGGTAAAAGACGCGAGCAACTGTTAGCGCCATCTGTAAAGTAATTGCACAACTTTCTATGTATCTCTCAGAGAATCTTGGGTCAAGAAGCTGTTTTTTCGTTGAAGCATATATATTTTTCGTTCAACGAAATATTTTTGTTGTTGCAAGACGAACGTCTACTTTTTTATTGAAGAATAACTTTTACTTCGTCATAGGAAAATATACTTGACATAAACATACTAAATTCTTAAATCTGCAATTTGCAACCACAGCGACGAAGGTTGTGGATTTTTGCCAATCTGCTTCCATAAACTCTTATAGCGGCGCCCAAACCATCGTCTCCTACTCTGCTCTCCTATGCTCTTACTCTAAAGATAAGATGACAATGTTTGATTTGAGAATTTGTGATGTGACTTTTATGTGAATTTGTGAATTTTATAATTGTTTTGGTAAATTTTTAAAATATTTAACAAGATCGCTGCATACATTTTTTGACAATCCGTTTCAACAAACTAAGATCAATTGAAAAAATAAAATATCAACATGAATATCAAATTTATATTTTACTCGTTGTATTTTACGGCCACACAATAGCTATAAATTGTGCTCATGATTATACAAAAGCCGACGATATACTTCATGCCCGCGATTTAATTATCTTCTCATTAAAAACAAATGCTGTAACGAGAGCATCATCCAATCTTCGCAGCTCATATTCAAATTGCACGCTAAATGTCAAGGTCTTGAAGAAAGCACTGTTTAAATGAAAACGTGGCCACAATCCTAGTTAATAATAATCGGAGCGATGAGAAAAACCTTGAGATCCTCACTGAGTTTTAGCAATAATAAATAACATTTCATAACGGCATCTAAATGTAATAACTTAGTAGCCGGTAGACACATTGCTCCATCACGTCAACTCGACTTGTACAAATTGTCTCGGCAATATTTGTCAGAGTGAGCTAGAATCGTAAAGATCCCCGAGGCAGTATATATGGAATCATCGCGAACGAACAAGAAACAAGAGCAACGTATCCATTGAAATTAATCCAGTTCCAAGTTTGTGAAAAAGAGGCATCTAAGTTATGCCCTGGACTGTCCACGAATAGCCATAAATTCGCCGACTAAAAAAATCGATTTATTAGGACTTATTGATTACAATGAACGTAGCGACATAATGCTGCAATTATTGCTCATAATTCCTAAATGGAATCCGATCGTTGCGTATAATTACGGCAGCACTAAATATATAAGGATTACTTTATTTCTGCGGGAATCAATAGACGTCCAGAAGGTCGGTTCTCATCATAAATTTTTCCGCTACTACAAATTGCCCATCGAAAGGAGATCGCTCCAACGACGAAGAAAATTATTGCCCTTGGTATACTTTTTTTTCCACTTTTGTTCAAGCTTCTGTGGATTGGAGTATATACTTTTTCAATGTTAAAGAACATAGCTCTTCCAGTTTTCCTTTACAGGATTGAAAGCAAAGAGTTGTTCAGAACGTTAAAGATCAAAATTTCCTTTACTTAGTTTGAGGAAATAATTTCATGTGTTTATATTGATATATATTGATGGAGCAACCAAGGTGCCATAATGCGAATCTTATCGCATAGAAGATTTGACTGATTTGACCCGTATGGAAGTTGTGAAATCTTCCATATCGTCCATATACCTCCTATTCCTCTGTAACGTACCTTCTCAGCAGTTGGTCAGTTAAATATGGCGTTCGGCAGTACGTATCGCGCGGTGACAGAATGCGCGGTATGAACAAAGCCGACGTAAAAGAAAGAGTAAGATATTTCCCGACCGGTAAATATCGACGGATGATCCATTAAGCCTCTCCTAAACACCTGTACGGCCTGAGCCGTATTTGTACACAGTCGACTTTTTCTAAATTACAAATTAGCAATGATGATCTAGTTCAAGATACCAATAAAGGTGTTACTGAGGATATATGTATAGACGTCAGTATGTGCCGTGGCATTTCGGAATTCGACTTTTTTCTATACGGCGTTCCGCCTAGTTAGCGAAACACCTTAACACTTGCTGGTCTCTTGTGTGCGGTGAGAGCGTTCCGCGAACACACCTGGGAATTCCACGCTTGCATTGTCTTTCCTCATATGAGCTTAATTCATTCATACGCGTCGATTCATTAAGTGGATCGATACTGGTGTGTATCCCTTATGGCGAGCTTACCGTTCGGTTCGTTCTTTCGCAGCCACGAGCTTCCTTCGGTTCGATCGCTGTTTTCTTCTTCCGCACAAGCACGAAACGATCTGAGATATTCTGTTAAAGCCTTTTGCGAGGACAACGCCGCAACGGAGATCATAAAGCGTTATATAGAAAATTGCGGACATTCCTAATCGGGAAACAATGTATAACTCAGGCTTAAGGCTATGATAGGGTATCACCATAAAAAAAAATTTTGTGCTTTAAACCATACACGAATGCTGTTATAAAGAAAACTGATCGCATAATGAATAGGCAGCAGTACTTTTTCTGGTAAACAGCGAAATGTGACCACAAAATAGCCGCTGGCTGCTGTTGCTGCTAGCAGCACCAGCAACACCAGCACAAGCATTCTAAAAAATTCTAAATTTGTCGAAATCTGAGCCTAATTTGGTCGCTAAAATATCTATTAACAAACAATATTTACCATAATTTCTCTCGTTTAAATGTTAATAAGCACTTGTGTGTAAAATAGCATTGATATTAAACAATGCGTCATACGATTAACCTGTATTGAAGGTGGCATACAGTAAAACTCCTTTGCTCGGTATGGGGGACAGGACAATTTCTTGCAGGCAACGCGTCCGAGTCATTTGCGCCTTTTCCAGCAGCGCGGCCGCATAAATTTTCAATCCCGTCCATTTTTCACATCAAAGCGATTGATTGTTATCTCGTCCATTTCCGAGTATGACGCCGATCATATAGAAGTGAATGAGCCTGCCTTCGCCATACACTCTCTTCGGTCTCTGTGTTGCGTACCGCCCGAGCAAAAGAACTCATATTACCTTATCCGGCCGGCAATACATTTTAAGAGTACGTATGCTTTTTGTGTTTTAATATCGATCAGTCAAAGCGAATCTGTCTGCAGAGGCCGTTTTTCTACGTATAATACAAGTTACAAGTGGGACGAAGTGAGTTGATCTTTACTCTGATTCTTTAGAAGAGAAACTTTAGCATCAACTTCAGTATGTATTTCCTTTAGAATAATCCATAATCCCAAGTTAATTATTATCATTTTTTTCCAGAAGCTCTCTATTTGAAGAGCTCTATATTTGACATATTTTAAATCAGAAGAGACAATGTTGTATAGGTATGAATAATTATGTTCATTATAATACAATGCCCAACGCGTACGACCAAGACACCAACTCACAAATTATGGCTCGATTATCGAAGGAGCTGTTTAAAATTAATTACCCATGGACCTAATATAATTCGCATTGTTTGTGGACTTAATAACACAACGCAGGAGGAGGAATAAGAGTTTCCGCCGATATCAGTAATTGAATCTAATGGTCGCAGAGAACAACAACAAAGTCGAGGTGCATGTTCTCAGCCGGTAATTTATTGAACTTGTCGAAGGCACAAATCAATCTTCTATCCTGTATTCTCCGCCGATGCACTTTGCCCGCCGCGGTTTTGCATATACGGGCAGCCAATTTCATAATTATTCAAGAACAAACGTACCGCATACTCGACATGATACCGTGCGAGGAATAGAAACAATCGGCATCGACAATTTCGAATGCAATGAATCATCGGTAATCCAGTGGAACTCGATATATTCCAGCGCAAATAACTAATTATCTTTTCAGTAAGGCAAATATAAGCAATACACCTAAAACAGCAGTTAGAATTAACTAGACCCAAGTGATAAAATGAGCAGAAAGTGTATAGAATAGGGAAGCAGTGAATCAAGTTCTCAGCTACATGAATTTCAGACAGAAAATAACTTTGCCGGCACAAAACATAAATTTACTGGAATTGTAGTGAGATATTGTAAATGTACTAAAAGCTTCTGTACAAGTCTACAACAACAAATTCCTTCACGGACCTTCGTTTGATAAATACCATTCCCACAGTGGTGATAAACAGCAATAAAGCATCTAAAGATACTTACTTACACTTAAATACATGTACAAGAAAAATATTTCCCACTAAATATTATACAAGTGTTACTCATGACATATTTTGTGTAGAAAATGATACCTTGGATATTAATAATAATACATATCAAATTAATTGCTATTACAAAACCCCGCAGGTTCATCACATGTGATACTGTTATTAAACTTGAAGTTGATGTGTGTGGGTAGAGTATTTAGATCAAATGTGATTGATGTGGTGTAATCAAAGTGTTTCGTCCAATGTGGTATTTTAATATCACGTTTTTTTTATTAAGTTCCGTTTGCTCCGAATTGTTCTAACAGGAAAACATTTAAAGTTGATGCTTAATTATATAGTTTGACTTGATTGAAAAGAGGTATCAATCTAATTCAATTCTATCTTATTCTCTCGTCCGTAGACAACATTTTTTGATTACTTTAGTTTAACAGAAGATCGTTAATAACTTTCCATTTGGTGCAGGTGAGTTAGAGTAATATAATTTAAATTAACAATAATTTTGATCGGTGCCGCGTGTTGTAACTACTTTCTAACACAGAAGCACAGTTTCAATTACAAACGCAATCTGATAAATTTCCGTGTTTGCCTTGCAAAGAAAAAAATATTTATTAAACACATACATTCGTAAATTACACTGGTATAAAGCTGTAATTTCGGTTATTTATTTACCCCGTAATCAGTGTAAACAAACCGCGAATTACCAGTAGATGTTGTTATTAGATTTAATGCCCATTTGACATTAAGATTGGTACTTACCGAATAAAATACCCAATCTCATATGAAAGCATTTTCTTCTATACATAAGACATCTAGATGTAATAATTGTGTAGATGCAATGTACCTAATTAGATTGTAGGAGGTCAAAATGGCGGGAACAACCGCGACTCCCTAACATGGTAGCATTTGGCCAAGCGCGGTTTAAGGGCTTTAATTACTGGTCAAAATTCTAATTCATCAAATCTCTTCCAATTTATTCGAAGGCAAAACTAACTGGGTTCTTTTTCTTGAATCTTGTGAACACATTTTCTGACTACTAACTGACGCGTTTAAGTATTTAATATTTAATAAGGGCTGATAAAGCAAGACTACTCAAATGAAACGAAACACTTATCAAAACAATAACATCTATTAACAATAATAATCAACAATCCCGTTTGATAGGTTACATAGAAAAATGAATGAAGCTTTGAACATATTGACGTTTAAATTAACCTAGGAGTTGATTTAGACAGACACACTTTTAGCAGAAATATGAATAATTTAATTTACAATGAAATGCGAGACGAGTTGAAAAGACTTACCAGGGATAAACTTAAGCGCCTAACAACGCTCCACAAAAACGTGTGCTTTACATGACGGTGGTTGAAATGAGAAGAAGCGAGATCTGTTCGTTTGCATCCCTCGACCCCAAAGGAAGCCGGAAGCATTTCTTCTTAGCCAATGACAACTCTTCAATTTTAAACTTATAACACGCGGTCAAATCCTAAACCAGATGTTCAACTCTAGCAAAAACCTTTGACATTCCCGAATGTTCTTACAAATATCTCGCTTAATTTGATCATATCTTAATAAATAAATAATGGGTTTCCGACCCATTACAAGATTAGATGGAAATTTTTAGAAATATAATTGATGTATATAGATATAGGTACAGTATTTAGGTAAAGGTGGAGTGTAATGGATGTAATAAGTGTAATGACGATGAAATGGTTCATGGTACAATTATCATTTACCATTTGGAAATAAAGATGAGTGTATCTGATAATAAAGAGCACAGAATACTCATACCATCTTGAGGTTACTTGACTTAATTTCAGTTCCTTATTTACGATATAAAGGTTGGTTAAAATTGTAGGTTATGAAATGACTTAATCGTGTTTATACCAGTTTGATATAACGTAATTTGAAAACTGAGATTCAAATGGTTCAATTATTTCTTTCAATTTCAACGAAAAACAATATTTAATGACATGTCACTCGTTTAATATTCTAGAAGCAATATATCATCTATTACTATCAGTATTGATAACTGCACAAATAATAAAATTTAAAAAAAAATACTACTTGTAACATATTGCAAGAAATCTTGATTCAAACGCCTTGATGCGTACAATTAAGCGCCATTGCGTCACTTTGTTTTAGCACTTCATTAAACATCTGTTAATTAGTTGCGTTTGCGACTCTAACGCGCATAAATAAGCTTTAGAGCTAGTGGTACTCGCAACTTCTACTTCGTTTTTCCCTTTTTTCCTTGCACGGTGACGTGAGGTTAGCGCGGGTAATAAACGCGAATCGAGTAGTAAATTTAGAAAGTGTCAATGTATTGCATGGGCGTCCGTCGTCCAGAAGATTAGTAATTCATTGATTAACATTTGAACTTAGGCTCGTCTTCTGGGTCAGGTCAACGCACACGCATAACGACAATATTTTTCTCCAACTGGCTAGTTCAAAATTACTTGCATCAATAAATTTGACAAAACGAGTTTTATATTTTTATAATTATTGACCTCAATTGAGCAATATAAAAATATTGTTTTTCTACTTTGCATTCACAATGCACACATTGTAACACTGTTTTCGGTGTTACAATTAGCAAATTGTAACACCGTTTTTTAGTAACTTTTTTCTAAGATTGGTGACAGTGATATCAAATGCATGTCAAACGAAAATACACATAACCACAAAAGTAAGCACAAACTGATTTTTTAGAATCGCACAAACTGCGAAGTATGTATATTTTTATACATATTTAAACATGCGTGTTGCATCCTAGGTTTCGTACTACTAGTATATGTTGGTATATAATAATTATCATTAATTACTTTTTCACAGATATTTGAATTTAAGTGACAGATGACAGTGTTACCAACGGTTGCACCCATAAATACTCTAGATTGGAATTTTACCTAATATACTTTAAATTTTTATAAAATTAATGACGCAAAGTAGAAAAAATAGTATATTACACTCGTTTTATAAGACATATTGGCGCATTCGTTCACAACTCATGCGCCAATTTGACGTCTTATAAAACTTGTATAATAATATATTATTTTACCATGGACGAAAACGGGAGGTATGCTCGTAAGCATCTGGAGTGGGGACGAGCATCCGCGTACGTCTAACTTGATATGTAGGCTACTTAATATACATCTTTTATCCGAGCATTTCTTGTAAGTAGTCAGATTTCACCGTATACAAACCGTATTTTTGCCGGAACTGAACTATAGCAAGCTAGAAAATTGCACATTACAAACGAGAAAATTATTCCACTGATAAATCTGCTTGTAATTCTGGTTATCGTTTCCAACATTAACTTTGTTAAATTTTATTAGAATTAAGCGTACAAAATACGGTTTCACTTAGCGACGTTTGCGTTTAGACGTTACACGGGGTGATTGTAACGGCTCTGAAAATATCGTACCGATACCGTGGTACATATTCGTTAATATTCATTAGCACCGGCGGTATTGCGGGCCAATAATCGTTACAATAAAATCTTATAGCCGCATTTATATAATGCTACTATTACCGTTCGAAAGTATGCTGAGTATACATGGAATACTGTTCGCCGTATCGGTGTATATTGAAATCGATCCGGATTGCTATTATCACCCTTGTGTATTAAACGGCCTATTAATACCAGCGACAGAATTATATATTATCCGCCGGTAAGAAGTAGTTTTACGTGTTCGGGTCCGCGTTAAAAATGACGAACACGCGAACAAGGTGTTATACCCGTACGTGAAAGATAAACGTGATTAATTTTTTGAATTAACGCACGGACAGTGCACTTTATAACATAGATATGAGCCGGGGAACGTGTGTTTTGAGATAATTGGTATCTCCTTAGAGGTGTTGGGGCGCCACATCTATAACGCGAGCATGAGTTGCATAATAACATCGCGCAATTAATTGTCCATACTCTTACTTCGTCACTGATTTTGTTTAAGCAATTATTTTTGTAGAAAACAGGTTTTTTACACAGATTATTTTAGGAAAATCGAAATAAACACAATTTGCCAGAAGATGGTCAGATAGGACAGCTGTAATAGGTCAAAATGGCGGGAACAACCGCGAGTCCCTAACATGGTAGCATTTTTGCGCCGAGCGCGGTCTAAGACTTTAATTACTGGACAAAATTCTAATGCATCAAATCTCTTCCAATTTATTCGAAGGGAAAACTAACTGGGTTCTTTTTCTTGAACCTTGTGAACACATTTTCTGACTACTAACTGACGCGTTTAAGTATTTAACATTTAATAAGGGCTGATAAAGCAAGACTACTCAAATGAAACGAAACACTTATCAAAACAATAACATCTATTAACAATGATAATTAACAATCCCGTTTGATAGGTTACATAGAAAATGAATGAAGCTTTGAACATATTGACGTTTAAATTAAACCTAGGAGTTGATTTAGACAGACACACTTTTAGCAGAAATATGAATAATTTAATTTACAATGAAATGCGAGACGAGTTGAAAAGACTTAAAAGGGATAAACTTAAGCGCCTAAGAACGCTCCACAAAAACGTGTACTTTACATGACGGTGGTTGAAATGAGAAGAGCGAGATCTGTTCGTTTGCATCCCTCGACCCCAAAGGAAGCCGGAAGCATTTCTTCTTAGCCAATGACAACTCTTCAATTTTAAACTTATAACACGCGGTCAAATCCTAAACCAGATGTTCAACCCTAGCAAAAACCTTTGACATTCCCGAATGTTCTTACAAATATCTCGCTTAATTTGATCATATCTTAATAAATAAATAATGGGTTTCCGACCCATTACACAGCAATCAGCTGTCAAATTGGCTGTTGCTATCGCACAAACAGATTATAATAATTGCTTTCAACACACTCAACGATACAAGATAAAATAAAAAAGATTTCTTTTTTCACGGTAACTGGTATTCTACATTCATTTTTGAAGTCAGCTTATCATTACACCCTTAGAAATCAAATTACACCAACTCTTTCTATTTTTGTCGAACATTTGTACTGGGTCGATGCACTGTGCAGCGTAACCATCAACAAAGTTATTGTCTTGGTTCTATACGAGACAACAGAGGCAGTGGCTTTCCGCCAGTGTACAACTTTTTGCCTTTCCAAGAAAATCCCGGTACAAATCCGTGGCAATATTATTATAAAAGAAATTGCGAGGTATGGCACCTTCGTAGACAAAAACGTCACTAGTAGTCTTAGCACGACCCGATCGCATTAGCAGGACGCGCATACCTGAAAATCCAGCGTAATCAATCGTTTTATCTCGCGCATTTCCTCTTAACACCGTTCAACGTTCAACTATTCCACCGGCAATAACGTATTTCGCGCACTGGACATTACAGTTTAGCGTCCAACCGTGTCCAGCGAGAACAAATCGCCCAAGAAAACCATAGACGAAGAATCGGTGACGATACAAATTGCCGCGGATGCGCTGAAATCCCTGTAAATATTTACATACCGTAGATATCCGTCCGACAGACAGTTATTTTTATCACTGGTACGCCTCAATAAAGCAGGAGATTATCTTTGGGATCGCAAGTGCGCCCATCGCCGGAGAGCATCGTTCTTTTTTTTGGTCCGATATAGACGTGCGTGTAATGCTAGTGGTCTCTTAACGGAATGCCTGAACTTTGATTCCATCGCGAACCGATTGCACGGAACCGCGTGTACACGCATAAACACACGTACCTATCTTCGGAGTGGTCGTGACGAGGGAAATGCGGACGGAATCGATAGAGACGATTGAAAAAAGATTGAACCCTATGGAGTTCCTAACGTGTCGGGGACGCGAGATTATCAGGGATCATCTTTTCCCTGAACGTACGAGATCTGGAAACCAATACGCAACGTGGAATCGCAACAGAGTAACCAAGTATGGCCTCATAGATTTGCAGCTTATTGTGATAGAAGTTCTGTTTAGTCGTGATTTATATCGAACTGAGTTTTATGTACACAGGGAGAACTCTATTCTTGGATATTAAGAAAAATTGTTCTAGCATGAAGAGGATATTTTTGCTATCCCAATAATATTTTATTGTAATAAGAATTTCAGTTATTTCAACGGCTAGTTATTCGTCTGGTTTAAGAATTTAGTATGTTTATTTTTGTTGAGCCAACCAAATGATCTTTCTGTGGATATAGAAACAAGTGAAAATTCTTAACTCAAACATATTCGTGTTGTATCGAATAAATCTCTGTGCAGTGGTTATAGGGATCATCATTTTCCGTGATAGAATACATATCATAAAATTTCTTGACAGCGTGCATTAGATCATAATCGGCACAATATATTACAGATTATTCTATACCATTAGCATTTGAAGATGTAATATGACGACCACAGATTACTTAGCTTGAAGTACAGCGCCCATTCATTATCCAGCCTCTGGGCAACAACACAAGACTCTTGCGCATTACCGTCCGTCGCTATTTATTTAAGCCCGATACCCTTTACCTGTCCGCATATTGAGAACGGCGATTCTTTTTCTCACACATCCATCTCGGGCGGCTCAACCTCTTTGGCATTAACAAGACCTATCGCAACACTTTACCTACGCACCGCGCAATCAATCCTCTAATCAATTCTTTGTTCAGAAGTGGCGACCGATTTTGCCGCCAGGTATATCCATGGTACCCATAACGCAAACAGCAGAATGTGTGTACACTGAGGAGTCGATGAAAGCACACATCGTAAATTTCATTAAGTGAATCAAAGATTAATTAAGCGTATAAGGTTAGTTGTGATTGACGGCTAGTACAATCGCATCTAATAGCACGTAATATGAAAACAATGTTTTTTTTTTGGAAATTGTAATTGGCTATTATCTGTTTGTTTGTGCTCGAGGTGATAACACGCCTACCTGCGTTCGTGTACTGTGTATGGTTTTGTACCGTACCTATATGCTTGCAGATGCAGAAATTTTAAATTTACGTTGATTGGACGTGCACTGCTCTGCTTTTGACTTTCCAGCTACCATTAGTGACATGTTAAAGCAATCATTTCTGAAAGAGATATGTGGAAATTTCTATGAGTGAGGATTGAGTACACAACTGGTACCCACCGAAAACATTAAGCCCCAAATTGATGCCTCTATGAAGGAAACCGTGTCTTGTCATTAATATAAAAAATCACTATAACCAACAGAGATAACAGCACATAATATAAACAAAACTAAACGTAATTTATGATTCCAAATTGCTTTGTTTCACTTTAAATTTAATACGCCGGTTTAATTTTATAATCCCGAACACAATAATATCACCGCAGTATGGGGCCTATTTTATTTTACAACACACACGACTTATATACCCATAAAAGCACGAGCCGTAATTATATCACGGGGAAATGTAAATATATCCAGCTCTGGGATCGCTTCGAACGCGTCTAATTATCGTTATTAATTCAGTGGATTACTCCCAGCGGGACCAGACCCGGATTCAAATATCTCTCTAAATGCAACCACGAATACAGATATATTAGAGGCGATCGAGCTCCCCCGCGGTTACGCCACTGCAGACCACACACACGTCTTCCACATATCCCAGAACCATTCCTAGATAAAATACGCGCTTCGACGTCAGCCTGAAATGGCGCAAAAAAATGTTACCGATTTCTGATGACCAAATGGAGATCTGAGAAGAAATAGAATGATAGATTGCGGCAGAAGTAGATACTTTACAACACGATTCAGGATGTTGCGTGCGTAAGCATCATGTGACCATTTCTTTACATTACATGTTAAGTTTCTTATAGATGTTTCAAACTAAGAAGAGCACAGTTGTATATGCAACCAAATATACATAGGCAATTTATAAACCATACACTGGGTATGATTGGTTGCATATACAACTGTGCTCTTCTTAGTTTGAAACTACTCTATAATAATGAACAACGATTGCAGAAAACACAACAAAACTAAATATTAATTTTAGGTTAAGTAAGAAAGCAGGGGCAACAGGGTATGGTGTGTAGCAAGAGAGAAAGAAGATTGGTAACCTAGGGAGAGACGGCGACGGGTAATATTTCTGATGTCGAGACTCAGTTAATGTCACCGATAAATTTGCGAAATTCAATTAGTGGTTTTAAAAATGTCTATTTAATATCTGGTTGGAGCGATTGTGACGACGCCTTTGGTCGATCGCCAACGTGAATCCCGTGAGCAAATTATTAAAAAGTTTATACCTCCTAAATCACGGAGGGTATTAATAATATCGGTCGTATAATCAGTCTGCGCACTTTACGATAAACGTTGGAGCGAGTCGTGACATGAAATAGAATACCAGCATGAAGAAGACTGGGCTAGAGAAGTACTTAGCGGATATTTTCTCAAATTAACATGAAATCTAGGTTCTGACATGGAATTTCCATAATCCAAAAGTCTATATTGACCTATTTGATGGTTGCAAATTGATATGTTGAACTAAAATGAGTATGTTAAATATCAGCTACAATCACATATTAAAAATCTAAGGGACGAGCGACTTTTTATATACAGATTACATACAAAATACACATTTTAACCCAATAGAAACACTGTTACGTTACTTCGATGTTATTGTTACAGAAAGCCGTCGACAGACGTCAATTACCAAAGACTACCACCAATAAAAACCTATACCAAAATGTATAGATTGAAAAAAAATCTATAATAATATACACCGAACGACAAGAAAATATGATAGAATGGTGATCAAAAATCAATAAAACAGATCTGTGTATCAAAACAAGTCACACATAACCTAGCAAAAACTGAATACGACTCTAAAAAAGGCTAAAATGTCGTATAAAATCGACTCACCGCTTGGAAATACGCACAAAACACTTCCTGTTGTTCCCAGGCAGTTCAGTTCACAACAACACGCACAAAAATCCACGAAAACACTAAAAATTAGGAAACATAGCCACCGATTTCTGCTAATAACTTATGCAAACATCGAGTACTGTCAAAATCTTTGCAGTAAATTTTGTATTACCGACCGACCGCATCGTATCAACGTACAACGGTAATCTCAATCTAAAATCGGCGGAAATAGACTTGTTATTTGAGTTTCGGTTTGGAATTTGGTTGTAGATCGTTCCGCGAGTTCTAGTTCACGAGATGCTTACACAAGACGACAAAACACGGTCAAATCGGTGAAAACTTGCCCAAAATTAGTGAAAGATTACTGAAAATACGAACCATAATACCGGCTACATACGCAGCACCTATTTACATGACAGATACTGCGTTTGAGCGACCAGCTGTTGAACGAAAACTGCATTCCATGGAGTATGAGTATAGGGACATATTTACGCTACCTTTTGTGAATGTTGATTATGTCCATGGTCAACATTTTTGCAGGCTAAAATGCATGGAAACATTGTAAAGTCTGAGAACCTTTTGTCAATTATATAATATTATTAATATCAATTAACATGTCTATAACGATTTATTAAATACTCAAATATCAACACAAAATTTAATGTTCCACCAAAATTGGAAATACTTGTTTTGGGGTCTCCTGAATCGATTGCAATCATTTCTGGAAAATGTATGTGTGTATGTGTATTTTGAATTGCCAGGAAACGAACTGGATTGTGTTTGGCCACAATCTGGTAACCGGAAGTGGCAAATGTTACATATATTTTCTTAGAGATTTTTCTGATTTTGAGCAAACTCATACCAGCTTATCCTCTAGTGACTGTAAATACGGACATATATGTATACAAATTTGCAGATCAGTGTTATAAACGCTTTAGGTGGAATAAGAGTTTGTAAAAACAGTTTGACAGGATCGACAGCCTTCGTCGCTGTGTTGCGAATTGTCAGATTTTGACAAACATCAGTGCCACTGACATGACATGACATTAAATGTCAGTATGACATATGTAATTCTGTCACTGAAACTAACGTTAGGTAGCGTCCAGAGATGGCTCCACTTCATTGTGCCAACGATTTAGTCGGAAAGTAGGATGAGGGCCACCCAGATACTTTTGTATGCTAGGTCAGAAATGTACCTTTATAAAAAAAATTGGAGAGAAAATGAGCATGGAAAAGAATTACTTAAAAATGTATACTTGTATAACACCATAATATTTGTATTATGCTCACTATTAAAACTATTAAACTGTCAGTCAAAATCAGTAAAAAAAACTTAATAATTGTGAATATAAGTGCATAATTTCAATCAAAAACTCCCTTTTCGCCAAAAAGGTATATATTGCAATTCTATACCAAAACAGGCAGTTTCGTGGATACCAAAAAAAAAAAAAAACTAAGAAATAATAAAGGCGAGACAATATATCCATAGATAAAGTTCAACAATCTCGTGTTTTACAAATAAATAGGTAACGGACGTTATAAAGCGAACTAATGTGCGACCTTCGAAAATTCCTAAAAGTTGAATGATCCAATAGGAATAATTAATTTCCAATCTAAATCAATTCAAATTCCTAAAATAATTTAGTCTTCACTTTACAATTCGTCCACGTTTCGTAATCGTAAGTTTCCGCAATGAATCATCCACGAGTCTCGTTCTCAATTACTTAGGCAGCAATAAAAGCATCTGTTACGTATGCGCATACGTGTATATACGTTAAAGTGGAAACAATATTAAGTGTGGGTTATAAATAAGCGAAGGCCTCGCCTCTGACAGAATAATATATAAATTGCATCTATGTAACAAAATACGACGCATAAACTGTCTCGACGTTTACCTTGCTCTGGTCTAAATCTGATAAATTTCTGCATTTCAAATATATCGCATTGCAATGCGCTCACCGCCTTGATTTATTTAGCCAGATTGCGATGCTGCCCGCCTCTCTCGGGAACAACCACACACGCAGTTCTCTCTGATTTCCTTTTACAGCGTCTTCAGCGATGTATTTACATTATCGCATCGCAATTCTTACACAACTTTTATACATTCGATTATAAATCATCACAATTTTAAAATTTTCCGCTATTAACAGCAAATTAAAAAGATATTATTAACCATTGCTAGTTATTCTTAACTAGGAGTAGGGTGAAGCATGGAAGGACGAAGGAAGGTATGCTCATAAGCATCTAGTGCGGGGATGAGCGTCCGCCTGATATGTAGGCTACTTAATATGCTCCTCTGCATATTAAGTAGCCTATGTGCCGTGCCGTGGGACAAAGTACAAATAAAATTCTGCAAGTCGTAAAAGGTGTTACCAATTACTTCAGTAGTACACAAGTCTTAGAACACTAGGATTACCTCGTTCCGCATCCTGTTAACATTCGAAAACATGGGCAGTTCCTTGTTAGCCATAAAAAATCGATGGGTTGGTTGGAAGTCGGCCCAAATAAAGGCATGCTAGCGGTAGAAACGACATGGAAAAATTGAATAACTCCATAACATTTCGACCAAATATAAGAGAGCGTTCTGCTGCTCCCTGAAGAATACGTCGCACGATTTACTCCTTGCGGAATCGTGAAATCGTATTGCTTCTGACGTCAAAGGAAGGTTGTCCGCGTAATCAGGGTGGTCGGTGATTTTGATCATCACGACTGTCTTAGTGGCGTCCAGAGATTTTTTTAAACTGTAGTCAACACAGAAAATTATACACAGAGAGAAAAAAAATTTAATAGGAAATAATAAACGGTTTTGTCACTATGATTCTTGGATTCCGATTAACTTCATAGCGCAGGCTTGAAATTTCAACACAGTACCCTAATAACTCTTCCAGTACAACCTCTGGAAAATTATGATACTACGTTCACCTGATCGCTGACAAATTGACGATGCGGCCTCTTAAACATTCAGGAACAGAGCTCGGCTCTTCTAGGAATGTTATCATCAGCACTGATCTTTTATTATAACTTATCCACAAGCCCGACCATACACACAAAAGCATATAAATCTAGAGTGGATAGAATAATACATTACACACCAGTCCGTAAATATAGGAGAACGAAAGTCGCCTTGGACATAAATAAAAATAAATAAATAATCGTACAAATTCGGGCGCGGTATGCCGTTTGATAAAACTTAAATAACATCGGACAACTCTTTTTCGTTTCGAGACAAAATGGACACATTCCGCTTTTCGTATATTTGAATGGTATTTGAAACGCGCCGGCCGCGGTATCTCGCCACAGTTCCATAAATTAGTTAGATTTACTACGCGGACTATGGACGATAGCATTATATTAGGGAACGGCCGTACGGAACCTATTATAATCTGATAATTATAATATATGGTCAACATCTGGGATTTATATTGTCTTGTTTTAGTTTATCTGCTGTTAATTGGATATGTGGTCACAGTTCGGTGCAGATAATTTACATAGAACGTTCTATATCTCCTATGTGTTGATAAATGGTATACACACGCAGAGAAATGTTTAAGACATTCGTTGTCTTGCGAATAAAGTTTTCAATTAAGAAGAGCTTTTTGATTCAAAACTCACAAATTTCTCCTTTGAAGCGACAAGATTTTGTTTCCAAATAAAACTATGTTGGATAGCTTTAAATGTTCTTATGAGTTCTTTTAAGAATATAGTGTTTTGCATTGAAAAATTCTATATATTCTAATAAAAAGAACGAATAGAAAAGAAAGAATAAGAAAACTTAAAGATGAAGAAGTAAAAGAATTTATTCCGGCTATTGGAGATCGAATTGCTTTCCGGGAAGCTGTGAAGCTATGATTTGGAAACATCTGAGGTGAGAAACCGTACCTATATATCTATCATATGTATGTACAAATTATATTTCACCACATGTGCAAATGATGCATTACCATAGTTCCTACAGTACTGCATGCAATGGACCAAGGTGTTTTTATAGCATGTAGAGGTGGGTAGTTCGTGAACGAACTAGTCCGAGAGAATGGCTCCCGGCTTAGAACAAAAGAACTAGTTCTTTAAAATAAAAAGAACTAGTTCGCAAAAGACCTGCTTTGCTAAAACATATCTCTATGCATATCTCATTCAGTGAACGACTTGTAGGGACATGAAATCTAGTTCGAAAGTCCTGCTTTGGTGAAACATATCCCATTCAGTGAACGAGTTGTGGCGACATCAAACGAGCGACATAGCACCCTGCCCGCCAGTTGTTTCTTTACCTAACAGCGGATGTCAAAAATATAATTAGAGTATAGTTTTTTTTCCTATTGGATAATGGATTACACTGTTAATAGTAGTTTCGCCAGTATATGTTATACTATAATTTATAAATAATACCCCAATTCCACCTAAAATTGCAGTATGAATAAGGCTAAAATACGTGCAGCAATATGTCTTTTATGCCTTATTAAATAAATATTTAAGAAATATACCTAAATAAAATAAGACAACGATTATTGGATCAATATAATTATAAATAATTATTTATTTTCAAAACAAAATAACGATTCTTCAAGAAAAAGACAAAGTGGGAAGGCAGACATCGATTCTGTCCAAACTAGATCCTAGTTTCGTTTGGAACGAGATATAAACGTGCTAGAACACACAAAGACACGTTTATCGAAGTAGTATGTCTCAGGATCAAAGTAGTTCTTCAGAACTAGTTCTTTGAACTAGTTCCTTTTTGTGAACTAATCCGGAAGAACTAGTTCATTAAAAAGAACTAATAAGCCCATCTCTAATAGCATGGTCCAAAGTAAGAGATGCAAATCAATGACAACAAATTCACCAGAGGTATTATATAATTATTGTATGTATTTAATACTTTGAAATGTATCAGATAACATTTAATTCTTTTATATGTTTTAATGTATTTTATACTTAATTTTAATGTATTTTTTATTTTGATAATAAATTACTGTATTGCTATATATGAACTTTTTACCCCTTTGCAACAGCGGTAAATAGTTTGAATAAAACAACAAAATTATTCACTTCAAATCAATGTATTATGTTGAATATAAATTACTCTTGCTTACTTTGACTAATTAATCGCATTTCATTTAAAAGGACAGTTAGTTGCAGTGAAAATGAAATACTCTATTCAGAACACAGAAGATGTTGAACCAAACCTAAAAATCTTTTTCTGAAACATTTGTTTTTCCAAGCAAAACAACCAATTACTTATTCTGATAATTATTACTCTCTTTAATCCGTCCAGTGACTTAACAATTTACTCTTTGTAACTATATTTATCTTGAATCAAACACTAAACCCACTTCTACTGCGGAAATTTTGTCTTGGCTGAAGTGAATAGTTATTTCGCGGATATGGAAATCAACCGTGGTTTTGACTCAAAGTAATTTGCCTTGAACTCGGCATTTTTCTCTGTGTACAGTTTGTAAATTTAGTTCCATCGATTTTTCCGTTGATTACAATACTTTCCTTCTAGGGTAGGTACTAGTCGGAATGTAAAAAAGCACTACATGAATATCGGTATAATACCGGAATCCAAGTTTTAAAAGTTCTGAATACCGAATACCGGTCGTTCTGAAGACAATTTCAAAACTAAAATACAGATTTCATGAAGTAATACGAACCAACTGACCCAGTTTCCTGTGGAAGAAGACACCAAGGCATCAATATAGATCACCGAGGATAGTATGAGTGATGTCTTTCGCTGCATTAAGCCGGAGTGTGTCCATAAAAAGTGTCCGAGAGAGCCGTTGACGTGTCCACGTGCAGCAAATGCTAAAGCTTTATTGCGGTTGTTAGCGGTCGGCTGCTGTCAGCGTTGCGGCTTGTGCGCTAGTTCAAAGCATCGCCGTTGCGGATTGTCCATTGGAGACAACACCGTTCCTCGCCGGACGCACCAATCTCCACGGGACCGACCTAGGTTCAAACCCAAAGAACAGGGTTACCACATTTTCAAAACCTCAATATCTTTCATTAATATCTATAGATTGCCTTCCATCATTTTTGGCATATCTTGAAGAAATTTGAAGAGTTTTTAAGACATACCTTTTATTTTCCGACTAGGTCTCTAGAATGGAAGTATTGTCATCGATGAAGAAGAATTGGGATTTCAGAAAATATTGTATATACATAGGTATGACTGTAAACACTGTAGCGACCAAACGGTACAACGGATTGGGCTTCAACTTGGCATATATATTTAGAATTACCATGGGATGAGCTGAACTACTTTTGTGACAATCTAACAACCGGAAGTGGCAAATAAAACATCCATTTTCTTAGGAATTCAACCGATTTTGACCAAACTGATGCCAGTTCATCCTCCATTGCAGATCCATTATTGTCTTCTGTCTTCTTCCACCGTAATTATAAGAATTTAGGGTTATCTGGCAACCCTACCTAAAGGAGTATCAGAAAACACCGAGAACAAGTGCGCCTCCTTGTTATCGGCATGGCCCCGGTAACTTCTTATAGAGCTAGCGGCAAATAAATGAACCATTTGGTGGCTGTTTTTGTCGGCTCGGCGGTACGGCGCTTTTCTTGAAATCTGCAAATGAACGATACTTCCGACTACACTTTATTGATCTTGTTCGTTGTGCGGTGCCCGTGCCGCATATTACGCGGTTCCCCGGTGTATAGGTAACGATATGTCGTCGATGAGGTCGGAATGGAAAAAACGTCGTTAGTGTGGGGCTTTCTATTGACGGTAGGAGCGTAGCGGGCCCGCGGGTCTTCCACGGAAGACGTGACGCGTCGCAAATTTCTAATGCAATGTTTTTCTTGGCGGTGGATGTTACTGTTTCTTATCAGAGCGTTGTTGGCCGATGCAGTCGCGGGAAAAAGTTTGGAATGAAGGGAGGCGATAGTGGAAGAAGAGGCGCTGTGGTCGTTGGCACCTGTTGTCCTGAAAAAAGGTTGTAATTGAGTGATTACGATGCAAGTGTGAATGTTTAAGTGGCCACTGAGAGATGGTGGAGATAAAAACATGACTTGGTGTTTTGATTTTGCTTTTCAATAGTATATATCTGCCAGTCTATTTTAGTGCAAAGTCTATGTTCAAAAATGTGTTGAAATACATGAAAATTATATTGGATAAGTTATTTAAGAACAAGAATAAATAAAAAAAAGAAAGAGAAAATCACTAGAAATTTTAAAGTTGATGGAATTTTGTCATTATATTTGTGTTGTATTTTATAAAAGAATGACTCGAATTCTAGAGCGAATTCTAGGTAAAATTACATAGTTTGAATAATGGCAGATAATAGCCTATACATGTTAACAAGATGATAAACTGATTTGATTTTGTTTGATTTGAAAACGTAACCAAAATAATCGACAAGTCTCAATTCACGTTACGTAAAACGCAGAAAAATATGGTTTCTGCATCAAAATATAAAAAAAATAACCCACTCTACGATAAACATTTGTTTAATATCACTGTTTCAATTTCAAAGTAGTTTTTACTATTTGTGTATTTTATAAAAGAAGGACTCGAATTCTAGAGCGAATTCTAGGTAAAATTACATAGTTTGAATGATGGCAGATAATAGCCTATACCTACATGTTAACAAGATGATAAACTGATTTGATTTTGTTTGATTTGGAAACGTAACCAAAATAATCGACAAGTCTCAAATTCACGTTACGTAAAACGCAGAAAAATATGGTTTCTGCATGAAAATATCAAGAAAAATAACCCAGTCTACAATAAACATTTGTCTAATATCACTATTTCAATTTCAAAGTAGTTTTTACTATTTGTGTATTTTATAAAAGAAGGACTCGAATTCTAGAGCGAATTCTAGGTAAAATTACATAGTTTGAATGATGGCAGATAATAGTCTATACCTACATGTTAACAAGATGATAAACTGATTTGATTTTGTTTGATTTGGAAACGTAACCAAAATAATCGACAAGTCTCAAATTCACGTTACGTAAAACGCAGAAAAATATGGTTTCTGCATGAAAATATCAAGAAAAATAACCCAGTCTACAATAAACATTTGTCTAATATCACTATTTCAATTTCAAAGTAGTTTTTACTATTTGTGTATTTTATAAAAGAAGGACTCGAATTCTAGAGCGAATTCTAGGTAAAATTACATAGTTTGAATGATGGCAGATAATAGCCTATACCTACATGTTAACAAGATGATAAACTGATTTGATTTTGTTTGATTTGGAAACGTAACCAAAATAATCGACAAGTCTCAAATTCACGTTACGTAAAACGCAGAAAAATATGGTTTCTGCATGAAAATATCAAGAAAAATAACCCAGTCTACAATAAACATTTGTCTAATATCACTATTTCAATTTCAAAGTAGTTTTTACTATTTGTGTATTTTATAAAAGAAGGACTCGAATTCTAGAGCGAATTCTAGGTAAAATTACATAGTTTGAATGATGGCAGATAATAGCCTATACCTACATGTTAACAAGATGATAAACTGATTTGATTTTGTTTGATTTGGAAACGTAACCAAAATAATCGACAAGTCTCAAATTCACGTTACGTAAAACGCAGAAAAATATGGTTTCTGCATGAAAATATCAAGAAAAATAACCCAGTCTACAATAAACATTTGTCTAATATCACTATTTCAATTTCAAAGTAGTTTTTACTATTTGTGTATTTTATAAAAGAAGGACTCGAATTCTAGAGCGAATTCTAGGTAAAATTACATAGTTTGAATGATGGCAGATAATAGCCTATACCTACATGTTAACAAGATGATAAACTGATTTGATTTTGTTTGATTTGGAAACGTAACCAAAATAATCGACAAGTCTCAAATTCACGTTACGTAAAACGCAGAAAAATATGGTTTCTGCATGAAAACATCAAGAAAAATAACCCACTGTACGATAAACATTTGTTTAATATCACTATTTCAATTTCAAAGTAGTTTTTACTATTAGTGTATTTTATAAAAGAAGGACTCGAATTCTAGAGCGAATTCTAGGTAAAATTACATAGTTTGAATGATTGCAGATAATAGCCTACACCTACATGTTAACAAGATGATAAACTGATTTGATTTTGTTTGATTTGGAAACGTAACCAAAATAATCGACAAGTCTCAAATTCACGTTACGTAAAACGCAGAAAAATATGGTTTCTGCATGAAAATATCAAGAAAAATAACCCACTCTACGATAAACATTTGTTTAATATCACTATTTCAATTTCAAAGTAGTTTTTACTTTATAATCAGTTGCATATTGTGAAATTGTTGTGAGATAATATACATAACTTTTGTAAAACTGAAGCTTACACATATATGGAAATTAAAATGAATGTGATGAACTTATTATAAAAGCGGAAAATAGTCATTCACCCAGAACATTTATTATAATTAAACAGACAAATTAAAAACCTCTATCATAAGAAATAAACTAAATAAATTACATACGTTCAATAAAAATTAAATAATATGCAATTCAATAGTAAACTTCACCATTAATGTTAGTTACCACAGGGAGCAAAAACAACAATTAATTAAACTTTGATTCTGGTTCTATAGACTCAGAATTGCCACCTTTGGCGCGAACCCCTGAGAAAAAGTCGCTTGGAATCCATGGACCAGCCATAAATAAGGCGCAACGTACGTATATAGGAGAAGGATGCGCAGTTTTTAATTGCCGTAAAGTAACTCATCCCATTTCTGGTACGTCAACTGTAAATATGGCGCGAGCGCATCTCTGCAGTTGCTGATCCCGTACCGAACGCGAAATTAATGTATTTTCATTAGTCTGGAAGCAATAAAGCACTAAAGCAAGCGAAATGAAAGTTCTCGTTGAAATAATTCAGCATCGTATATAAATCGACGCTCGCTTGTACCAACATAGTAAAGCACAGTGGCAATAAAAAAAAACAATTTATTCTTTCCTTGAATTTTTTACCTAGAATTTTTAGTTAATTAATGATATATATTTTAAAATATTAGCGGTAGGTAACAGTATTTGTATGTCTGTATTATACATTTGCATACAATAGAAAAGTACTTTATTAGAACTTTAAGAACACGATTTTTATTTACTCTAAAGGTAAGTCTGGGCTACTGTGAAGTGCGGAGATGAGGATTTCACAATTCCATTCGGAATCGTCGTCTTTGTGGCCGTCGTCGTCATCTGTTATGGACGATGTTGGCGGCGGCTTCCACTTGCCGTATGATCTATGACCGTATGTATTCCCATCAGGGACCGATATGTCGCCGATATGGCCGGAGCGTAGCGATCCGCGAGCCGATATAGGCAATCAAAGCGAAAGAGCAGTCGGACTGTCCGTGGTAGAACTCCACCAGTGGTCGTCAAACTTTTACATGGAGCAATAAAAATACTGTCGCATTTTCACGGTTGCTAGAGGCAATATTTTCCATAAATGTACAAAAACTGTGACGAAACTTACCTTTAAATTTTGTTTTGTTGTAAAATGCAGTGAGAAAATGATGGGCCGACCTGTCGGCTTTATATGCTATTCACATATTATTTATTTCCGTAAATATAAAAAAACGTGTACACATAGAAAAGATTTTATCACGAAAAATTACAAAAGCTTGCCGCAATATTCCAAGAGTGCCCTTAAAAGTGATGCTTTATTACCGCCAGAGCGCAATCCAATATCTACTTTCCCAAATAGAGCACGGCACGAAAAAATTAACGATCAACCATTAAAAACGGTTAAGAACTTCTGCACAAGTTAATGGAAAATGAGTGGCGTTCACTTGTGCTTCCTTACCAGGACGAGCGGCAGGTCGTACGAACGTGCTGATCCATTTCCGCTTCTGTTTAACTTTAGCGCGCAGTAGATACATCATGTTTCAGTCTTTTCCAGTCTAACCGCTGCGCTGGTAAAGCAAGGCATCCGTTCACGTTCTTGCCGCAAGTAGTTTTTGCATTTGTTCCCATCCAGTTCATACATCAGACAATGCAGCTCCTTACTTACGTTCCTGTCTGATCTAATATCGTCCGCGCGATACCACCACGGAATATTAAAGCCATAAAATGCCGCTCAACATGGGCACTACAATCATAAAAAAGAGACGTGAAGCACGTGACTTGCAGGTCACCAGCAAACTAGGTCCATACTAAGCATAAGGAAGTGTAAGTTCTTAAGTTGCATTTATTCCCTACTAGTACAGTACTAGTACTACCTAATAAATGCTAATATAGCTAATACAAACAATACTTAAAAAAGTATACAGTATTTTCGAAGCTTATTGAGTGAAATGACAATATGTACCATAAACTTGATTCTGAAAATCTGAAGAAGAATTATTTGATTGTGTTTTAGTCCACAAGCATTTGGTAACAGTCAGGTACAATGGTGTCAACGCATCTTTATTCAGGAGTCTCTATATATGTTGCGTTGACTGTAATACGAACATAGGTAGTGCGGAAGATAAGATAGTATTTTATTATGTAAGGATGATTGCATCGTGGGCTTGCAGAAGTGTGCAAGTGTTGCTGTTGCGCACGTATTTAGCAAAACTTATTAGGTACTAATAATAAAATCTTTCCGGCGTGATAACGCGGCAACATAAACGCATTACAACTTTGTAAATTAACGTTTACTGGGTTGTGGGTCTAATTTATTTGAAGTTAAGTACCTGCGTCGGCTAATGAGTCTAATGACCTGTTAATTGCTTGTACTGTCTAAGCGGAAGAAATTCACGCGCCATATAAAATCGATAAACATTAATATGTATTGACTTTCGTAGCAAACAATTTTATTATGCTTGAATAAATAAGGCTCTATACATTCAATGTTTTCTGGTACAGAGATTAACATAATTAAAACAGTGATTTCAATATGTCAACTAGTATGTAAGAGTGCGTGTACAGCTTACAAATCGACATATATTTGCCAATCCTCCCCCATGAAAAATAATATCTACCAAAAAAGTGTTTGCTAGAGCCTAATAAATCGATTTTTTCTACTTTGCATTCACAATGCACACATTGTAACACTGTTTTCGGTGTTACAATTAGCAAATTGTAACACCGTTTTTAGTAACTTTTTTCTAAGATTGGTGACATTGATATCAAATGCATGTCAAACGAAAATACACATAACCACAAAAGTAAGCACAAACTGATTTTTTAGAATCGCACAAACTGCGAAGTATGTTTATTTTTATACATATTTAAACATGCGTGTTGCATCCTAGGTTTCGTACTACTAGTATATGATGGTATATAATAATTATCAATAATTACTTTTTCACAGATATTTGAATTTAAGTGACAGATGACAGTGTTACCAACGGTTGCACCCATAAATACTCTAGATTGGAATTTTACCTAATATACTTCTAAATTTTTATAAAATTAATGACGCAAAGTAGAAAAAATAGTATATTACACTCGTTTTATAAGACATATTGGCGCATGAGTTGTTTGGGGCACGAGGAGCGCCAGCGACTAGTGCCCCAAATGAATTTGACGTCTTATAAAACTTGTATAATAATATACTATTTTCTACTTTGCATTCACAATGCACACATTGTAACACTGTTTTCGGTGTTACAATTAGCAAATTGTAACACCGTTTTAGTAACTTTTTTCTAAGATTGGTGACATTGATATCAAATGCATGTCAAACGAAAATACACCTAACCACAAAAGTAAGTACAAACTGATTTTTTAGAATCGCACAAACTGCGAAGTATGTATATTTTTATACATATTTAAACATACGTGTTGCATCCTAGGTTTCGTACTACTAGTATATGATGGTATATAATAATTATCAATAATTACTTTTTCACAGATATTTGAATTTAAGTGACAGATGACAGTGTTACCAACGGCTGCACCCATAAATACTCTAGATTGGAATTTTACCTAATATACTTCTAAATTTTTATAAAATTAATGACGCAAAGTAGAAAGAATAGTATATTACACTCGTTTTATAAGACATATTGGCGCATTCGTTCATTTGGGGCAAACAACTCATGCGCCAATTTGACGTCTTATAAAACTTGTATAATAATATACTATTTCGCATCTCTATATCTCGCAAACCAGCGTAGGGATTTCAGTAAGTCTACTAGTGTGTAAGAGTGTTTGTCCAGCTCTATAAATCGACATATATTCGCCAAACCTTCCCCATGAAAAATAGCATTTACCAAAAAAGTATTTATTAGAAGCTAATAAATCGATTTTTCGCCTCTCTATATCTCGCAAAAAGCGAGAGCAACTTCAACCAATAGTGCATCGTTCAATGTTTCAAACTGACTTTTAAACCCCTAATTATATGGGGGGTAAGTGGCTATTGCCTATTCTTATTACTAGGGAGAAAAACTAATATCGGTGAACAGGCAGGTACATTGCAAATTTACAGTAAATATATCATTCAGCCCGTTACTCACGTCTGTCGAGCGCGGCCTTCAATTAGGGTTGTCAACATGTTAACACGTCTTGCATAATTGCACCGGAATAATTAATTTCATGATCTGCTAATTATATTACAGGCTACAGACCGACGAGCCGACCAGAAACAATCTCAAGAACCGACCGACCTCAACAGCTAAAATAGCAAACCGCGAACGGTACGGCAATTAACGAAAAAGTCGTGCCACAAATGAGCGCTAAAATAACAAACGTGGGAACTGTGAGAGAGTCGCCCAGTATCCAATGTTGTATATATATCCATGCGCGAACGTTTGGAAGGAAGTAGAATGACAGTTGACAGGTGATATCAGTCGGTGAGCATCACTTCGTGGTCTCCCGCGGTGTCCACGAGGTGGCGCTAGCATCTTAAACCGTCCCCCAGCCCTGACAGCAGCAGGTAACGTGTTCCACGCATCTGATTTACACATATCATCTAGTCAACTGCATATATCGGGCTGGGTGATCGCGATTCTCGTACGAGAAGGGTTGTCCTAAAGAATTGCACCAGGCTGTGACCGGACGCGACATCGATGACGCTTGATTTATTACGCAGCTGAAATGAAGCGATAAAAAGACAATCTTTCCAATGTTTGTATGGCCGATCGATGGATCTACTGTGGGAAAGAAACAATAAAAACTGTAGACGTCCCAACAGGGAGTGTAAAATAAGATACCAGTAGCTTGAAGCGATCTGACGTTTTGTTTTTTGTCTTTGGTTAGGCTAATCTGTGAAGGTGGGATGGACTGGACCACCCCCAGGTGTGGAATTGATAGTCCTATATTTGAACAGAAACAATTCATCAAATTAACTTATCAAGATATAAAATTTGAAAGAAGTTTTATCGTACTACTTATGCCATTACTAGTAAGGCCCTAAAGCAAATATCATGTTAAAACAATTGGCCGGCAAGCAGAAAGTCGTGGGTTCGGATCCTATCATAACAGGTCATTTTTTTCGTTGGTTTACTTAGTGAAATTCAAGAATTATCCTCTTTATCATCATTAACCATATCCTGCGTAATTGATTCCAAATTCCTATCTAAATGTTAAAACAAGCCTTTCAACTCTCAAAATAAACTTCTAGTTTTAAATATTTTTTAAGTAGACAGCAGGAGGAAACAAAAACTCTATTGAACTATAGTTTTAAAATAAATCACAATCTTAACATTTACAATTCAACAAGATTAACACATTATATTTATTTCTTAATACAAGTGGTAGAAGAAGCGTATAATTACTTTTGCTCGCAGTAATATTTATTGTCTGTTTACAGCAGGTTGTATTGCAATAAAGAAAAAATAAAACGTGAACCGTTGGCATTGAAATGCTATGGCCCGGATGAGAATCGTCCGCGAAAGTATATTGAGTGATCGCGGATACAGATAACTGGTGCAATGTAAAGGTCGCTCGTGGTCTTCGCTGGCTACGCTATCGACAAAACGCACGCATATCCGTGACGATCCGATATCTAAGTACTTTTCTATTTAAATGTTTCAGTCACATTCTATCAAGATCTCGATCCCATACATTTACATGCGGCTATACCGAACAATATGTGGGAATATGTCTGCCAGAACGAATTTCCCACATGCAACTTGTGATATTTAAGGAGCATGTTCTGAATTAGAATCTCAAGAGATATGTTATACTGGAACTTATACAACCAAAAGTGCAAGGTGGTTTGGTTGCATAAGTTATTACCTCCTTAAAACCAATTTTAAAAATAAACTAAAGAAGAATTATACTGTATTAACAGAAATAATCGGTATGCTGTTCAATTATCGTGAGTCATTGGCATGGTCTGTAGTATATTTTTTCATCTAATATTCTCGGAAATCTACCGGTTACTACGAAGTCATTCATGTTCTTCCGATGTACAAATACGGCAGAAATGTGAGTTTAATATTATCGTTACACACGGGAGATGTGTCCTTATTTCCATTACGTTTTGGTTCGCAACTTTTCCGTGCGCTACGTTAATAAACAAGTCAATGTAGTCGATGTAATTGTGAATGTAGCACCGATGAAGCGGTACACTTTTACGTGAAAATTATATAATACTTCAGGCACTTCTGGCACTGATGCCAGATTATTATGTATTTCTCGTGGTTGTCATTAATTTGCGAGTAATATTTGTTTTTATAGGCTTCGCTTTATTTATATGATTATATTATTAACAAACCTAAACCCTGGTGGCCCCAAAACGCGTATTTCTGCTGAATTTCTTGAAAAATAGCTAAATAACTAACTAAACATCTCAACTGTTGGATTATTTCGTTTGGATCGGCTCGACATTAACGATGAGCAAAGCCTAAACTTATTCATTCCTGATTATTGGAATAACGCAGGGTAGTCTGTCGCGTCGTCGTTTTAAAGCTGAACAGTTGGTGTCTGCATTTTTGATGTATTATTTATGAAGTGCAGTACTCAAAATTAAATTATGTAAACTTTATATAGCTCAAAAAGCCTCTCTGGGATTTTTACGCCATATTATAGCTCTATTATTTTACTACTTATACACATAAATAACGTTTGCAGAAATGGGCAGATAGTAATGAAATTATTATTTTTAGAGTCAAGTGTCAAAATCACTCATGGTGATTTATTCGTTACTGGGGTTTCTGCTTTTGAGTTACCTATAGGAATTTTATCTGCAGAAGCTGCCCACAAAGAAATTCGAACGCATCGTTTAAGCCATACAAGAAAGACATCAAGAAAACATTGTAACAGGGATCTAATTCAAATATTATTGTTACGGTCAGATCCATACATATATAGTCTTAGGAAAACTACATCTTATGTAAAAGATGTAGACAATGATATGTTCTACATACCCGATCAGTTAGATTTACTTAGTGACGAAGATTTATCATCCGATGATGAGGATGAAAAATAATTGTTTTCTAATGTGTTTTATAGTACTATTATTTAAAATTAAATATAAAATGCGTGTAATAGTAAGAATTTTTGTTCTTTTTCTGTATCAAACAAGGAGCAAGTATTTGTTTTAACTATCTTTAAAATTTAGATTTAGATATTTCTGGTATTGAAAAACCATATTCATTTATTAAGTCAGTTTATCATTACACCCTTAGAAATAAAATTTCATCAAATTCTACTAACGTTTTCTATTATTGCGTCGATTACAATAGTTTTCTTTTAAGGTACTAGTGGGAAAGTAAAAATCTCAGAACAGTCTGCAATTAGTATTGAAACTTTGATTAATAACAACTTATGTATTCTATATAATTTAAAAATTCTACAATGAGGCAAAGCAATAATTTGTAAATATCTTGGTGTGGCCGAATGAATCAACCTACATTAAATAGTTCAGATGAGACAATCGCAATTTACAATGTTAGAGTTATATAATCCTACATTGTATAGCATTCTAATTCAATTACAGGTTCATTATGTCAACACATATCGCTTAAGAAAAGCGCGTACACATAATGTGCAATGTGCCTAATGGCCTAATGGCCATCGCTGTCTTCATCCATCCATTTGCAACGTCCATTCCACATCTGGATAAAACTGCAGGATCTAAAACAGAACATGTTTATTCATGGCGCAACTTCAAATCTATTTTAACCTTTGCCGAGAGAAGTTACTGTATCTCATTGCTAATTGTCAAGGTCGGTAACGGCACAGGTTCAATCACGACTTTACCCTATTTAGATCAATCTTAACCGTGACATCGTGCGACTACACTGCTCATGACTACAATGACTTCATCATGATACATATAATTACGGGAAAGGTATATTATATCGCGCCCGCCAGATAAAATCGATCGATATTTAACTTTGACTCATTGATTTCCGTTTCTTTGGACGCACCTCTCCGTAGAGAAATTTGTAACGCAGAGGAAATAATTGACGTTCTTAACATAAATAGTCAAAACAGATAGCAAACCAAAGGCTATCGGCAAAAGTAGGCAAGAACCAATTCGAAAGTAAATTTATCGTTCGGTGAAATAATATCTGGACAATATATCTTTATAACTCATTACGGCAGCCAGCGTCCCAAATCGTCTTTCTAAAATAATAACAGAAGCACTCGACGCTAGATAACCTCCAGTAATTTCAAATACAATTTACAACACCGTCTAATATAACGGCCGCACATAAACTTGGCTAAAGCACATATCGCTGCAAATGTTAATAGACAACATTGCAATGAATAATTCCCTCATAACTATACGGGCTTCTAATGCAAGAAAGTAATTACCATTTAACACACACGTACACATATGTTGAGGTTTGTACCTGGGCTATGCACCGAGTTGGATGCGGCGTTGCTGCTGCTGCTGCCGATGTGCAGGCGGTCATTAGTTCATTTTTACGTGTATCCTGATCTATTTAGTTGCCGTCGCGCCGGGGTATTTACTTTGAGCTGCCACTATATGCGATTAGGTGGAATGCGACTTGGAAGTGCTTGACTATTTTGCCATTTCTTTGGATTATTATACCTTATTTGTAGCATAACTACTTTTGTAATTTATAGTTTGTAGAAGTTTGCAGTTGAATTATTAGTTTTATGATGTAGACCGTCTGTGCTAACTACTGCACCGTATATGGAACACTGATTTTCAAATTTGATTGTTACTTTATATGATTAATGATCTCGAGTACTAACATACATACATAGTACTAACAGTACGTACAAAAAATGGAGAAGATTTTTTTAGGGGCTTATATAAGTTTCTAACAGTAATATAACAAATTTAAGATTACAACAGGTAAAAAAGACCTGGGACGGGTGGCAATCCTTCTAGTGTTGTAAAAATCTGTAAATACTTTGGTTTAAATGGTCCAAGTGATGACTTAAGCCAACGAATGACTAAACAACACTCCATAATCGGACAAATGAATATATTACTTGTAAATTGTCCAATTTGAAGAACATTAAAAGCTTATTTATGTACCTACTGTCGCATAGTCTCCTTTCAATTAGGCATTAGCTCAAGGAAACAACGATCAAACTTCTTTATTATGTTGGGAAATGTTTATGCCTAGCGCTCGATCACCTGCCTACGCACACCATTATGTTCCCTGGAATGAGACGTCATCCGTAATTGCACCTTCGCCAGAGCAATTAGCGTCTCAATTTGCATGATTCCGACGTTTGATTACTTAATTGGTGGACTGGAAAATTGTCCTGAAACATATAATTCTCATCTGGGTTACACGAATGGGAGTAACTTACGAAGGTAGAGTTAATAGATATTATGATTCATTTGAATTATACTGCTGAATTATGGTCATATGAAATATGCAAATTTCAGCAGTTACGACCAATGAAACTGATATATTTCATGACGTCATAAAGTCGCCAATATTAGAACTATGCGGTGTTAAGATGCGTTATCATGCGAATGTTATGTTAAGTGCGCATAGCGCGGTTTATGACGCATAAATAATGCGATTATCCTTTTTTTCCGATTTTAGATTTTTACTTAGATGTCATCAGTCAATATAATTTAAATTTTAAAAAATTTAAGTTTCTGAAATTCCAGCGGCGATGTAGTTCCATTCAGGGTGTCTGGTAGTATTTGTTTAACGATTGTGAGCTTCCGAAGTGACCTGTGCTGAAGGCGGGTAATGTTAAGAAGGTGGAGTGGCGATAGTCTGCATGCGGTGGCCGTACTCGTAATTAAAATAAAGGAAGTCGCCCCGGTAATAGAGACGTGTTTTACTGGGATCGATAAGCAATCGGATGGATCGTGTTTATGTTAATTCCAGCGGGAGTACCGTGGCCCAGCGCCTCGCTCGGTAATTATAAAGTGGTGTACTCCTGGCCGGCATTGTCTTATCAAGATCGCCTCCAGTAATTGACTCATTACATTATGGAACGTCCTAGGTGTGCACTAGTAAAAAACTTCTCGCCGTTAAGATAAAGCCGAGGAGGCTATTGCTACCACGGAGCTCTTTCCATTTTTTACCTTGTTACCGACCAACAGATCGGGCCTCTCACTCTTCCCCATTTGCTGACACACACGATAATCTAGATACTTGTTTGCAGAACCGCGATATCGCAGATGAATAACATAGATCACGTTCGACCATATTTTTTCCTATCCACTTCCATACTCACAGCAACGCGGCTATTTCTCTCCTCTAGCATGCGGCACGCCGACCGAACCATAAGCGTAAATTATTTTCAAAGGGGACCAGTAATGACCGCATCATACAGCGCCGATACGGCCTCTGTATTCCTCCATTCGTACCGCACAATGTTGATACGTTCATACGTAGCTCGCGTTCGAGATAGGAAGCGTTTTCTGCTGAAGATTCAATGACGCTTTTGGAATAAATATTGACTGATTGAGATTGTTTTGTTCTCTGCTGAAAGACTGCTGAAAGACAGATTAATTTCTTGTATCTACTTCCTTAACACAACAAAAATGTAGTAACTATTTAGTAAAAATTTAGTCAAATGGTTACTAAACTCGACTAAATTTTCATGTCCGCAGACGGAAATTAACTAAATTACTCGCTACTGTACTAAACTACTAGCCGTGTGCGTAGGACCCTGGTGCTGCTGTTTACCATCAAAAGTACTGCTGACGCTGGTAGCTACTATCAGCAAGCCTCAGTTCAAACTAAAAGGTCAACTATTTCTGGTGCATTTTATATATCACCAGGTAGTTACATACATACAACAGTGAGACAATGTATTGTCTTTTATTAGATGAAGACGTCGCAACCATAAAATATTTCATATTTGATACCAATTTGTGGGGTTTTATTGACTACCTGCATAGAACCTGACTGCATACATTTTGAAAGCGCTGTATAAAACACATTTCAAAGTGGTCACACTATGCTCTTAGCCGCCAGTAGCAAATAGCACGCTAGTAAAATAGCCTAGTGTGACCATGGCATAAGTGCTGCGGACTTGCGCCTGCCTTCTCACGTACTCCAGAATCCTGAACTATCAGCGAAAGATTTCTTCGCTCAATGACGCGAATACTGTTCAAGAAATTTAATACTTGGCCTAATAACATATTTTGCATACTTTGTATGTATCTAAGCACCTACAATGTTATGTTGTTGGTATGTATGTATCATCTGAGCGACCTAGCTGAGATTATTACTATTGCAAAAGCGAACGTGGTTAGTTTATGACGGTGAGCATTCAACGGTCGATTATTTATTAAATTAGATACAGAGAGTTCATACTCATTGCAAGAAAGAACAGTCGATGTCATCGTGACCTGTAATTAAGTAACTTTTTCAAATGCACCTGAGAACTGGGCGCCGAGCACCATCCTCGTGGCTATTTCTTATAGGACCAACCTTGAAGCTGCCTCATCTCGACGCCGATGCATTGTTCTTTAACCACGGCGCGACCGTTACGTGCATCTTCCTCCATCATCAGGTGCATGCAGGTTATTTTATGTATATAATTTCGCAATTGTATAATAAAAGTTATGGGAGGTGCATTCTTTGTTCTAAGTGTGTCAGCCGCAAATCTACTAGGTACAACTTGTATGTACATCGGCAGGTATTTCTGCACGGCCGTACAACAGACCAGCCGAGATATTGATGATTAAAATGTTACGTGAAATGATGATGTATTTCCTAATTGCATTTTTACGCATTGCGCCAATGCTTAATGCAATCACGTTCGAATGTATTGCAATCGCGCCGGCCGCAGTACGTACTACAATTTAAAGTACACCTCTGTTCACGTTTACAAATTGGCGTATTTAATCTATTTCGAAATGCTGCACTCGTTACCTTGTCGTCTTCTTACCGCGGAACCCTGAGAATTGCCATCAGGGAGATGATACTTAGCATTCATGAAGTGATCTAGTTCATTAAGCCTGAGTGTGGCCTAGCGGTAAGACGTTGGCGTTGCACTCAGGGGGTCTCCGGTTCGAGCCCGGGGACCTGCTTCCAGGGTGAGGTTTTCTGTGGTTTTCCTCACTCCTTGGCGAATGCTGGGAGCCAAAGATCTTAAGACGTTCCACAGGCGCGGGCGATAATATTAATACTCTGGCCTGCCGATGCCCCCTGTAATTGGCGAAAGCTGTTGGGGGATGTTAAGGCTTGGATTATTATTATTATTATTATTATTATTATTATTATTTGATGGAAAATGTTTATGTTTTGTGGTATATGAGAATATAGTGGTACGCAAAAAATATACACAATTTGAAACAAATGACTATAGTTTGGATATTTTTATTCTATTGCACTGAATTGGTCAATATGATGAAGAGGTGTTTGCTTACGCTTACTTCGAAGCTTTGGCTTTCTATATTAACCTATATCTAACTAAATTAGCGTATAATTTGCTCCAATTTGCTGCATGTAGTCTTAAACGCCAAAAAAAAAAACAAGACATTCTCATTATATGAAATGGATGTTACAGATGTTAACACGGATCACTTTCAAATTCGTTTCTGAATCGGGCATTAATAATTTCATTTCGCCAAACTAGAAACACAGCTAGGTTCCCGTAATTATGTAGTTGAAAATAAATTTTAGCATAATAGAGTCTAAGATTGCCCTGGGTGTGCATGCTCTCTTTTCTTATTTACAGTTTTCGTGCACCATTTATTTCCACGAAACTATACTGACCCGGTTTCGGAGCGATCATGCACAAGAATCAATTACACTAATACGGTTGCGCTATGGCCATAACTCCTCTCAAGACTTCGTCGATAAACCGTGACCGTTGAGCCATCCTAATCATACACTAAAATTCATAAACCGTATTAGATTATATGCATTAGGCGAATCGCTCCTATCCACAGGGCCACAATTAATTGCCGAATGATTAATTGCTTGTTTGACAAATTGCCGACGCCGCCGTAGCGCGCCGCTAATTTCAGGGTTCCGACGTAATTTTGTCTAAATTCAATTTTCCACTGAATTATTTTAGATTATAAAAATTGCTCTGATGTAATAACAAATTATAGCTCGGAATAACATCATCAATTTGACAAGACATTAGAATGCATTTTTTTGGTTCGGTTCATGTATATATGTTACGGTCATAGTGATAAATAGGTTATTATTAATAATTACCGGTTATTATTAATAATAGCCAAGTGGGGAGGTTAAAGTGAAGAATTTATCACATGAACCGGCTATTATTAATAATTTCCAGCATGCTGTGGTCAGTGTGATATATTTCAGTTCGATATTGCATTAAGGTGATGCTACAATATAATAGAGCCTCAGATTTGAAATTCTGTTAGTATCTACATAATCGCCACACAACGAATCTATTCACTGGGTTTTCAGTGTTGGGCCTTTAGTGACGTTAGGCCTGACTAACTTATTTAGTTACTACTCATGACTAAAATAAGGAAGATTATCAAAACGAGACTAAAAAATGCCAATCCACACTAATTGCATGCACGAGTGTGTAACTCTTTGGGTCATGCTTATTTGCGCAATTCTTAAAAGCAAAGTAAGTAATTAATTAAAAACTCGGTTTGTATTATTTTACCGGTGCAAACGTACGTAGTGCATTTTGAAATTCATGGCAAAAAATATTTTTATTTATAACTTTATTATCTTTTTAATACAAAACTTTAAAAAATGTTTTATATTTAATTTTGAATACAAAAGTCCTTCTAGACCTTTATTTTTTTGTGGTAGTACAACAATGACACCATTTATATTGTCAAAATAAAACGAAATACAGTTTGTAACAATAGGACGTCATCTTCTTTTGTTTTTTTGTATTTTTTGTTGGTGATAAACACTTTTATAATAAATATATCTGTGAGATATTAGATATACATAGGGTAGGTATAAGTAATGGACATACTAACGTAGGGAAGATTGAGGCAAGTTGTTACCATGTTTAATCTTTTATTTATAAAATTATTGTCAAACACCAAAAGTAAAAATACCGTGTTAGGAACAGAACCATACAAAAATGTTTGCATCATTTGTGCGGTGCAATTTATGTAAAAACATCTATGTAAACTAGTCTAGTTCTTGCATGTACATATTTGCATGAAAATACAATATTGATAAAATTATTATTAAATGCGCAACATTTCAAGATCATTAGGATTTGAGAATTTACTTAATAAATTGTAATTGTACATTTACAACAAACTACCCACATGCATTAAATATAAAAATGGGTGTTATTGATAATAAAATGGTTAACTTTTTTGAACACTCTGTATAAATTGTTCTTTTTTATGTTTTCGTCATTGAGCCGTCCTTGGGTGTACACCAAATATCATTACCAATTATATCCAGTAGTTTCTAAAGTACAAGGGAGACAAAAAAAGCATTCTGTATTATCAATGTTTTGTATTATTCGTAATTTTGGTCATTGGGGTAGCCGTACTGATGATTTGCGTCGAGTAAATAAATATAATAGCTTACATAGTAATCAAAATAACTGAGCTAATTTCTTTGAAGACTGTATACAAAAGATCTTTTGTAAAACGTAACATTTTTATCACTTTTACCGTGCCCGTTAGGAAATTATTAATAATAGCCGGTCCATGTGATTATTTAAGTGTTTTTAATCACATTGACCAAATGATGCGGTTATTATTAATAATAGCCGGTAATTATTAATACAAACTACATTTATCACTTTAACCGTAACATATATATATATATATATATATATATATATATATATATATATATATATATATATATATATATATATATATATATATTCTTTATTCCTGTAAACAAATGACAAGGACAAACATGAAATATCACAACTACAAAATAAAACTCTTTTATTTATTTGTCTATAAATGGCGTATTAATGAAAATCGAAGCTTCAATTCGATTTATGAAGCCAGCACATTGATACAGTTAAGTGAATCAAGTCTAACCGCCAATAAAACAACAATTATTGCGTCCAAAACAATAACATTAATCTCAGTTCAGTATCGTGATCGATATTTCATTAGAACAGTCAATCATCCGAAGTAAACACCGATCTCCACAATGCATTACAGTCCAGCTAACCAATAAATCGCGAAGCGCCGTCACTAAATCAGAAGCGTCCGATAAAAACCGACTTTATTATTTCATTCACTACATATTTCCACTGCAGTCGTAATCGTAACGACCGATCGCATGCCCTGAATAAATAATATTAGTTACCACTTAAAGAAAAATTAAACTGAAGTAATTAATCTAATTTATTGTATCCGTTGATAAGCGAAATGTCATGGCGAATGCATCGTATGCTATATACGGTGTTGAGTTTCAACACAATAACGATAATTATTAATTATTGCTCCGTACGGCAATAGTTAGGATTTGTTTATGTTCTCATGGCCATGGTTGATGAGTGAACAATCGTTGGAATACATTAGCGACCCGCTCGAGAAATAGAAAAAAAGGTGAACTGTAGTCATTAATAATGGATGATATCACGGTGCATCTTCGCGGGCATATCTGGTGACCTTGAACGGACACAAAAACACACGGCAAACGTGATACATTATACTAAATTAATCAGTGATGATGCTGCGCAGAGTTCCGGTTTCTAGAAGAACATATATATTGACAACCTTGGTTGCTTTTTTTGCAATGTGCGCTTTTGTGTATATACATGCAACTTCATTGTGCCGTGATCTTGAATTTGACACGTAAATTGCTGGTTCGCCGTTATTATCTATCCGCGAAATTAATTAATTATAGCAATTTTGAAAATTTGATGAAGGATACATTATTTATTACGCCGAATATAAAAGTACGTCAGTATTTATTATCGATAAAAGTATAATATGCCCGTTTGCACCGTATTTATTAAGAACGACTTATATTTAAGAACAGCTTATCTTTATGCCTAACTTAAGTCAGGCATCATTTGCACCGTTCGCATGTCAGCCTTTCCTAACTTGAGCACTACTGAAGGGTTTCTGTCGTTGGCAACACTGTAAAGTTCTAGTTATATTTGGAAATACTTGGTTCTAAAATCAACAGTATTGCGTCACTTGTCAAAACTTTCAATAGGTTAATGTGGCGGCAAATTTGAATTACTTTCATAACTACAAAAATTACGGCACAAAAAAAAAGAATTTATGATCAAAATGAAACCATTATTTCTAATACACAATAAAACTGTAATTTTACATTACAAACTCCTAAAATCGCTTGATAACATGATAAATTGACACATATAGGTACTGTCTTGACATTTCCTAAAACGACATTTCATGTGCAATGTGTGTCTACACCACAATCAACCAATCACAACTAAGCTTATATTTACGCTGGCTTTAAGCCGTCGATTTTCTAGGCTTAAGTTAGGTCGTTCTTAACTGTAGTTAGGTAATGGATATGTGACGGTGCAAGCAAAATCGATGACATAAGTACGATCTCCTACTTAAACCTTTCTTAACACAAACGGTGCAAACGGGCATAAGTAGTGACATGATGGATTAACAATGCCAATGTGTCACTAGAAGACCAATTGGAGGTGATATTTAGTATTTTGTAGGGGCATGACATAACTCAAGAATCAATTTTCATGTAAATTGGTTAGTTTTAACATCTTTATTGGTGTGCAACTAAAGGTACACTGTAATTAACAACGTGATCAAATCTGTTAATTTCTATTAATTTAATTTCAACAAAAACATCATCATTATGATGGGGTGCGTCACACTATATTATATGGAGTGTATTATTGTTTTAACTCTTCGATTATTAACTGGTCGGAAAAAGAAATAATGCAACACCTAACATTCAATGTAGAATTGCAAGCGCTTGTACATTGGAAAAACAATTATTTTTATATAACTAGGTAATGTGTTAAACTAATCTTGGACAATTTTGAAATGAATAAAATTCATGTACTTTTCATGGATTTGATCCGTCAAAATTATAGCATTTACTTAGTAATTAAGTGTTGGTTTATTCACCAACACGTAAAGTCCTTTATAGCTATGTGATCGATGTTAAACTAGTGGCAGACAAAGCTTTAGTTGCCGCAAAGAAATTATTTCTTTGGTAAAATATATTAAATTCAAAGCTATCGTATTTGTATGAACGTTAGTTAACTTAAATTCAATAACAGAATATTTTCAAACGTAATGAATATGTTGTTTCAAGAACTCTACGTTCTTTTTAAGTAAAAAACCCCTTCCTTTACTGTTTGACAATTTAGTACTTGACTTAATAAAATCGAATGTTAATTTAAACACTACAAATTTTGATATAATCAAATATTACCTTAGTTTCAGTAAAGTGTACTTTCAAATTAGATTAATATTGCGACCGTGAATTAATCATTAATTAATATTTTATTATGTTTGGATTATAATCATGGGACTTTGATTATATAATCCAAACATAGTTTAGTCGAAAACCACAATAAAAGATTATGGTAGACTCATTAGATTATTTTACTACACGGTAATCTTTAGTAAAGACTATAGACTTATTGCCAAATGAAGAGTAACCAGAATGCCGCTCGCATTCGCTCGCATTCTGTAGCTCAGCTTATATAAAGCCCAAAAAAGGTCACCGCGTGCGTAGAGACTGTCAGCGCCATCTCCCCGCCAGTAGACATAGCAATAATTTTTAATAAAACCACTTTTTTTATTCAAACACATAATCTTTTTACTCAAATCTATTATCATTCTCTTTCAAATACAATATTTACTTCCCTCAAGGCCGATCTTTATTTCAAATAAAACCAGATTTACTTCATTCTAACGTATTTCTGCAATTAAACCCAAACAATTTCTACATTACGGAAAACCATTTATTTGATTTCACATTTGTTTTCTCTTAGTACATAATCATTTTGTACATTTTTTTTCAGTGAGACTATAAAACTTTAAATATGTGATTTTGTTGTATTATTATTAATAACTTTTAGCACTTCATAAAACAGTTGGCAAAAAATTGGTTGAAACTCATAAAAGAACACCTGTGTAGGGTTGCTACCATCATGCATGCCGTTACCAATTAGCTCTCTGCATATTTAACAAATACGATAATGAATTAATATGTAAATCAGCACTAAGACCAGACTTTCGCGCGCGGTTTCATCGCAAATTGTACAAGATTACACGCAATTCCGTATAATTACCATCGCTATCGTTCCATGGAAACGAAAATCCGAGGAATTTGCAATTAAATTAAGTGGTGTTAACGGTTGACACAAATGGATGCCCAGACGGACGCTAGCGCCACAGCGCGTTAGAAGAAGGAGTTACGCGAGACCTACAATGTACGTTTTTGCCACGTCCTCGAAAACAGTTTAATTTTCAACTTAATCACCGCTTTTTCACCACAACGTAATTACCTGTGTTCCACCATATTAACTAATACTGTATTATTACAGATTACGGCAAAAACGTACGTTGTACCTCCTCTAGGCTCCGTCTGTGTTTTTCACTCGCTAATGTTACACACGTCTGAATTAGACTTCATTTAATTTAATAACACAACATACTACATAGAGCCCCTATGTGTGTAGGTATATAAATTAATTATCGGTATTAATACAGGTAAGTGTATAGTAATTTATTGCCTCATCCGGGCGAGGAATATAATTCACAAAGCTTGTGTTTGTGGAGTAATTATATTGCAATTTTCATTGAAATATTACATAGTGGTTCGTTTTTTTCTTCCTCTTTACGAAGTAGATTTGCAATTTTGATTCAATGCGGTGGATAATATGCATTCATCATGGGCTATTATGTCTCTAGCCGAGGGGTCTATTGATATAAATTAGTGTGCTATTATATAATTAAATGCTGTTTCTATTTGAAGAACAAAAAGCCCGAAGTGAACAATGGTAGGAGATAATCTTCTGTTGGCAAATTATGTCAGAGGAAAATAAATCTGTTTTGTTAGAGCGATTTTTGATTAAGATAATTGCTTCTTTTTATATTTTATCTGACTATGTTTAAAGTGATTAAAATAACAACGAAAATTAACAATGTTGCATCATTCCCCAGAACAAAACCATAGCAGAGGGACAAACCTTCGGTTTTAATTGTTTATCTAGGAGTAATGCAAGGCTCAAATTCTTGTACAACCCAAATGTGAACGCCAAAATTTAGTGGTGTAATTTAGGTTTTGCATCATAGTCGTTCGTCGCAGTCAACCTTGACAGCTGTTAACAAGAATTATTATCAAATAAATTGTTATAAATATTGTTAAAAAAATGTTAATAAATGCGTTCACTGGCCTTAATTCTTACATACAAAAGCAGTATTGAAACACAAAAAAACCTACATTAATCAAAAGGTATGTACAGTTCGGCATAATTGATCTGATTGCTTGCACTTAAGTTTCTCCTTAAAGACAGATGTATTGTCCTTTTAGCATCGCCTTAAACAGTGCCTATAGAACCGTGCTTCTCTCCTGCACCTTAAATCGCGATTCCGCCATTTAATTAAGAAATGCAGCGTCCAGGTATTTTAACAAGACTTGTCTCCTCGCAATTAGAACTAAGTCGGTACCGACGGCCGACATAGTCGTGTTTATGACCATTAGAGGGAGCATTAGCGATTGTCCAATGAATATTCATGGGAATGGAGCCAAAGAATCGCCGCTTAGTGTCACTCTTTTAAGGTTAATTAAGACTAATATTAATTAGGTACGAGCAATATCTCTTAATATGGCCTAAAAGGCCACAATGGCAGAGACGAGACTCCGTTTAAATGTCACCGAAATCATTAGAATAAATCGTTGTTCGCTTCACGCAAATATGCGAGGAACGTTAGCAGCCATTGTAGTCACATTCATCTTCTTTCCAGGATAAGAGCTAATACAACCATAACTGGTCGATGGATGATCGTGAAGTTAAACGGATCTACTCCATAAATCTACCACGATTTTCGATTTATTCACTACGAAAGCGTTTTCTGATAAAAAGCTATAATTTTAGGGTGTCGTTTAATATTATGGTCGGAGACTGTACTTTTTTTTGGCTAACTTTATTGGTTCAATTACTGTTTTCTCTTATTTCCCGATTTTCTACAGGCTTTTTTGTCCGATGCGATATTTTCACTTTCTAAACATTTCCAAACACTTTCTAAAAAACAATCAAGTACGCAGAAATGACCGAATTGTTGAGCAAGTGTTGTTTCGTTATGTGGACAACGCAAATTCATCGTAGTCGTTAAAATCGCGCAAATTGTTCGTCTTTCTCGGAATAGTCCAGTTCGATCTGTTGGAATCCCAGCAATGACAATTAACCTGTCAAACTGATTTGTTTTTAACCGGGAATAAAACGTCGCGGACGCAATGTTAATGGAAGCCGACCTCTCCGCCGCGGCGTAAAAACCTCCCGATGCTTTTTGACTGTTTTTGCTCATCACAATTGCAAATGCAATGCATACTCTATCATTAAGCGAGCCGACGCGTACCGCCATCTATCCGACCTAACCGGCAAAAACTAATCTTCAAAACTAATTGAAACTAATTTCCTGATTATTTTTCGCCGTATGCATGTGTCGGGATAAGTGAATGCATGTCGGTACTCATCAAAGAGCAATCGAAACACTCCGAGATCAGACAAGGAGTGATAATTCAATATCGATAAGTGATTACTGTGTTAAGATTTGTGCCAGAGATTACTAATGCAGACTTGCAATTTCATCGGCGTCGATTTTGCTAACAAGATCAAATGGATGCTTTCAGTAGTTGAGATAAGTAGATATGTATATTCAACTACCGGTTCATTTTACGTCGCATTTTCTTACTTATGGTGAACAAATACACTGAGAGAAAAGAAATGTAAAATCAAAGAATTGTATTTCTTTGAACATATTTCTTTGAAGGAAAGAATATATGTTTGAAACAAATGTTTTTAAATTTAAAAAGTGAGGTGCATGGGCTGAAAGAAATATTTTATTTGAAGTAAAAAGAAATAATTTTTCCGTGATTTCCGTAATACTTCGAAATACTATAATTTGTTCCAGTTCCGAGGATAGAGGTGAATAAGAAGAAGGCAGCGAGATTACCTTCAGAGGTGTAACTGTGAAGAATTTGTTACATATATTCCGAGCAGAGATTCTTTATGCGTTTTCTCTTACACAACTGCAGTCGTAACACCAGGCGACAAAGTTCCGAGAAGACATCTCACACTGTCGTACGCAGGAATTAAAAGAACGCTTTACAGTTTTCAGCATTTAATCCAAATGCTGATCAGAAGAAGAAAAGCCGCTCTCAACTCTCAACCAGGACATATTTATCACTGCGGACGCGCACATACACAGTATCGATCAGAGCACACGGATTCCTTATAAATTATACCCATTGTGCTAAATAATTTATACCAAATGCCGACCAGATTTAACAGCAATAAAAAAAAGGGAACACAAAGAGACAAGATGCGCTCGCATATTTCTTCTGTATCGCGTCCGAGAAAGAGGTCACTCTCGGATAACTCTGCCGGTTTTCGTGTAATTATTAATAATTAATATTGAGGACCTGCTGAAAGCTGAATACGCCTGTAAAAACCGAATTCAAAGGATATCGGCCGTATATCAATGCGATACCGGACCGTGCGGACAGAATAATTCGGACAACGCACCCAGAGATTTATGTCTACCTTTCGGCAGTACTCTGAGGCCGATGTTTGGCCTGATGATTTCGAAAGTTTACTGCTGGTCACACGATATCGTGCGTGTGCAAATTTAACCTATCAATCAATATTACGTATAATAGACACAGTTGCGTTTCTATGAAGTAAATGGGACGTGCCACAGCAAAATTCCATTTTTGATGCCGTGGTCACACTAGGCTGTTTTACTAGCGTGCTATTTGCTACTGGCTGTTAACTACATAGTGTTAACAGCCACTCAACAGCGCTGTTTTAACAGTTTACGAGTGAGTTTAGAAGCAGCCAGCCCTCCAGCGCTTGTTTAACTTTTACAGCAATCAGCATGAATGTTAACTCAGAAAATTATGTATTTTTGAAATGTCTTATAAATATTATGCGAGGTAATATTCTCCTAATATATAAAGAGGGCTTTAAGCGATACAGTTGTTAAAATAGTGATCACATAATGAATAGTCGTCGGCCGAAAAGTTATGCTGCAACGTTGATTGGAATGCAAAACATGGGGTGGTCACACTACGCTGTTTTAGTAGTATTTGCTGCTTGCTGTAGATTATTTATTAGTCGTTGTTAACCAGCATAGTGTGACCACTCAGCAGCCACTATTTTTGCATGCCGGCGAATGGTTTTGGCTGTTGCTTGTAAAGTTGAACTTTCATTAGCCGCTATCTAGAACTTGTGCTGCTGGCTCAGGACAAATGTGGGTATTGTAGAAAATACCAACCATCGATTATAATAAATAATTTAAAGCAACAATTCTTTACGTTTGTTAAATGTATAACTAATAATATAAAATTATAAATATGTGATTTATAATTTTTATTTTAAATAATATATTCAAATATTTCTTCAAAATTGAATAACCTGGATTGTGATTATTTAAGCATTTTATGCATACAATGCAAATATTATGTAATATTTATAAGTTACTGTGACGTGTTGAGCTTTATCGGATTTTAATTGTATCAGTTGTATATTAAATTGTATAATTATATAATTGTATATTATATTTTAATTGATAAATTGGACGGAAAACTGGTTAAATTAGTTTTGTGTTTGAAGTTAATATAAATAAAATATTAAATATAAAGTAGAAAGTAAATTACGGATGAAAGCGGTAATTTTTGAAGAATTTGTTATTTAGAAGTACCTATACTGGGAAACAATTGAAGACATGAATGAGATTTTTTTTATGAAAATATATAATTTAATTAATAATAATTGAAATAATGATTTAATCAATAATTAAAATAATTTTGTAAATAATAAATTATAGTATTTCTAATTTTATTCTCATCGTGGCCTTGCTCATGTTATTTACACTCGCGTACAGTGCTTTCAAAATTTATGTAGTCAGGTTCAAGGCAGGTAGTCAATAAAACTCACAAATTGGTATCAAATATGAAATATTTTATGGTTACGACGTCTTCACCTGACAAAAGACAGTACATTATCTCACTGTTGTATGTACCTACCTGGTGATATATAAAATGCACCAGAAATATATGATCTTGTAGTTTGAACTGAGACTTGCTGGTAGTAGCCACCGTAATGTGACCACAAAATAGACTGCTGTTGCACCAGCAACTAGTAGCTAGTAAAACAGCCTAATGTGACCGTGGCATAAATGCAATAAAGTACAGGAAACGTCAATACATCACATCAGCATTATTATCAAACTAATATTATAATTAATGTTTACGTATGAATCCATCCATTTCGTTTTGACTACGAATGGTCTTGTACGTTTCTATTCCTCATGCGAAAGTGTAAATAAATAATAATACCTTCCACGCAAATTATGTACTTTCGACCGGTTGAAGAGCATTTCTCTTACCGTATAAGGCGCATCGTCCAGGAGGACATAGCAGAGCAGAGCAAGAAGTTAGCAGTTGTTGAGCAGTTGAGCACACGCTCACGTATGCTAGATTGCCGAGGTAAACATCGAACGGTAATGACGCAGTTCATATATCACGTTTCATTGCTTCTAGATATCACAATAATTGGAGCAAGTTTCCCATAATTGAAAAGCGGTGCGGTAATCGGCACGAGCAGAAAAAAAACATAATTACACGATGTTGCGTGCACTACGGCTTGCCCGATACGATAGGATTCCGATGTACGAACATGGCGAACCAACAAATGCTTATCTTACCTCTGGATTTTTATCGATATTACCGCGGATACTACGCGCATATCTTCGCAACGCCGCACTTTACTTTATTCCTGCTTTGCGACCGATCCGACTGCGCATTGATTTCGTTTCGTTATGTGGTCTTGAGCAATATGCAAACTGTTAAGGTGAATATATTACTCACTGTGATGGATCAACTCTATTAACTTGAGTGAACACCATGCAATAGACGTTGAAGAAATTCTCCAAAAAATGCTTGCCCCTGATCATTCAAAGGTTGCCATACACGTGGCAGGAATCCTCAAGGATAAAGTCTGCGGAAATTCCTCGGGGATTCCACCTCTTGGCCCTATGCGTTTACCATACTACATTTGATAACAGCAACCAGAGCTGTTCAACTGTCCTATATCGATCTAATGCCTTTTACCGATGCGTCACAATCCAATTTCGCATTCCACCTTTAAAGGCACAGCCATATCCGGAGGCTGAAAATCAGAGAAACTTTGAATTGGAATATCAAGCAGGTGTTTGTTCGTGCCGTTTTGGATCACCGTACCGGGGCAACGGCGATTTCGTAATCATAGAAAACGCTGTAAAAATCGCGCTCGCGGAAACTGTAGAATTCGACGGGCGGGCGGTAAGTATAGTATTTTCCTAATAACCTTGCTTCGCCAGCCGATATTTTTCTCTCTTCCGTTCTCTCTGACGATCCTGCGTGTTCGATCCATAGTTCGCACAGATTGCCGCTACGTGCTCTCAACTGTTCCGCGTCGACGTCCATATCTGGTAAAGCGTGATATGTATAACACAACCCAAATAATTGGTCTCTATAATAGAGCAGACAGCGATGCCTACCAGTGTTGCCAGATTTTGAATTTCCATGATGTAAGAACAGCGTTTATTTCTAGCTATGGGGTCCCATAAAATTAATATTAAATATATATACAATGCACAGATCAATGGAAATCATGTTTTAGGCACTATAAGGGTTTATAGAAGCAACCTGACAGAATCCACAGTCTTAGTCACTATGGTTGCAAATTGGCAATTTTTGACAAAATTTAGTTGTCATTGACATGACATGATCATGTTATTCTATGACAGACAGAGTCCAGAGATAAAAAAAATGCAGAAGGTTAATAATAAGCAGTAATTGAGAAAAACTTATTTAAAAAGGTCAATAATGAATAATGATTAACTGGACTAAACCTGGTGGCAATTTTTCTCTTACAGTAGTTCACTGTGATGAATGATCTAATCTGGAAACACTGCTGCCTGCTGTGTTGCTGTTGGAACTGCCTTGGATCGTGTGAACACACACATAAAATATTCGCGATCTGGTGGTATTCCTTCTCACGGTGTGGCCGCATTAAAAATCGGATCATTTCGAGTTATTATTGGTTCGTGTGCACTTGCACTGGTCATGCTGGTAATGGATTCAGAAGCGCAATTACCATGTGCACCAGATCTTTAAAGGAGGTAATTTTATATGTTCCAAGTCTGAGGAATTGGCGTAAAATTAATTTTGATGGTATATTATTATGTCAGGTATACTACGAAGCTAATTATTGTTAATTGAATATATTAAGACAAATATATTGACAAATAAGTAAATGCCTTTGACACCAAAATTTTTTCAAATTTAAAATTTCACGTTTGCAGTACTGTAGGTTGACTAGTGTGAAATTTGACAATTAAGCGTTGAGGGTCTCCTTCATGTCGGTTTGGAATTTTTCCATCAAGTTTTGGAGGTTCACTAGTTTTGTTGTTGTTTTTGTTACTTAAATTTTTCTTGACGACTAGAAATAGCGTTGAGGTTATGTCTGACGTATTATGTCAATTTCGAAAGTGTGCACTAGAGGTGGGTAGTTCGTGAACGAACTAGTCCGAGAGAATGGCTCCCGGCTTAGAACAAAAGGACTAGATCTTTAAAATAAAAAGAACTAGTTCGCAAAAGACCTGCTTTGCTAAAACATATCTCTATGCATATCTCATTCAGTGAACGACTTGTAGGGACATGAAATCTAGTTCGAAAGTCCTGCTTTGGTGTAACATATCCCATTCAGTGAACGAGTTGTGGCGACATCAAACGAGCGACATAGCACCCTGCCCGCCAGTTGTTTCTTTACCTAACGGCGGATGTCAAAAATATAATTAGAGTATAGTTTTTTTTCTATTGGATAATGGATTACACTGTTAATAGTAGTTTCGCCAGTATATGTTATACTATAATTTATAAATAATACCCCAATTCCACCTAAACTTGCAGTATGAATAAGGCTAAAATACGTGCAGCAATATGTCTTTTATGCCTTATTAAATAAATATTTAAGAAATATACCTAAATAAAATAAGACAACGATTCTTCGATCAATATAATTATAAATAATTATTTATTTTCAAAACAAAATAACGATTCTTCAAGAAAAAGACAAAGTGGGAAGGCAGACATCGATTCTGTCCAAACTAGATCCTAGTTTCGTTTGGAACGAGATATAAACGTGCTAGAACACACAAAGACTCGTTTATCGAAGTAGTATGTCTCAGGATTAAAGTAGTCCTTTTTGTGAACTAATCCGGAAGAACTGGTTCATTAAAAAGAACTAATAAGCCCATCTCTAGTGTGCACCCTCAACTAAACAAATTAGAGAATCAAAAACACAAATATAAGGCAAAGTATTACCGGCACATTATGCTATGTATTCTGTTGGAAGTAATATACATTACCGGTAGAGTAATATGTCAAATTAATGTCGGTCTCTTATGACCGCTGTTATACATGACAGTCCATTGACAAATGCAACGATAGATCAAGTCAGTTATGCGCGGAACGCATAAAAACCCGTCTACGTAGCTGGTAGAAGCTCGTGCCTTAAATGCAAAGCAAAATTACATACTTGTCTGCGCTGGTCGTACGCTCGATATGTACTGGACGGTACGTGTAAATAAAATTTTATTCGAACTCACATAAAAGTGCAACGTTATAGATCTCTTTAGGCATTATTGGTGCGAATGCCCCATATGAGCATTAAGGAAAAGTTAAGACATTAACTTGAATACAAAATGCTGTTTCTCGGACGGCACAGTGGTGCGGCGCGGCAGCGTGCAGCGGCACAAGCTGAGGTCAATTGCTTCTTCATAGGAAAACACTGCGCAGTTGTTGAGAGCCTGAAAGTTCCATAGAAAATGCCAAATAGAAATCATACGCCTCCTTCTACAGTGTATAAAATTGAAGAAATCCGTTGAAATTGAAAAAAATCGATCAACAATTATGGAAAAGGTAATACATGAAGACATTTCACTTGTATTACAAATCACTGCGCAGTTATCACTCAATTTAGGTCCTTGGGATATACGCAATTGCTTACCTGATTATGCATGGTCGGCATTAAAGTCGGACTGCTTCATTTGCGGAATCGTGAATCCAAAATTAAGACGTACCCATAATACCCATATCTGCCGTGCCGCGCCGTCTCGCTTCGTGCAGTCGCCATTCCCAACACACAGCGGGACGATAATTTCCATTATTTAACCCGGCCAATTACGTCCGTATTACGGCGAAAATGGACGAGAAATGACTCCACATTGTCCCGACTTATTGCCCACATTAATCAAAGCGATATTGCTAATTTATGCAAAAAGATATTGCCTTGCACGATTCGCAACCGAGTACAACACTAATAAAACCAATTGGCAATGCATATCATTACAGGATGTGTTCATATTATGCAGAGCAAATGTTAAATTTGAATGATACTTATGTCATGCATTTTGTAGACAGAATAAAATGATTTGTATTACACAGTCATATAAATCTTGAGATGTCAATTAACAGGGCTTAATTAAAACATTCTTAAAAAGATACGAATACATCAGCTTTGAAAAATCTATTACATATAATAAAAACCGCTACCGTATAAATTTTTAATTAGTTCCAGGTAATTAAGCACAACAATAAATGAGGAATACTTAAGGATGATATACGACCAAAAGCTAGGGGGAGTCAAACGGTTTTTTTCTCATATAAATGGCACTTTCTATTCTAAAATATGCAGAATATTTTATTGTGTGCGTGTGACCTAATCGAGGGAAATAGATTCTGCGGAGATTTATTGAGTCGTAAAATTATTTGGTCGATTTATGTTGTTAAGATCGTTTAACACCTAGCCGTGAGAACAACAAAATTTGGCAATCTGCGCCCACATCGCCGTGTATTTTTTTAATAGCAAATATCTATCCGTTGATTTAGATTTAAATTTATACTCCTATTATCTGGGTTGTAAATCTAAATCGCAATCAAAGTTGTAAACTTTTGTAGTAACTGTCAAGGTGGTAACAGTAGTAAAAAATAGACGTTCGTCTTACAACAAAAATATTTCGTTGGACGAAGAATATATATGCTTCAACGAAAAAACAGTTTCTTGACCTAAGATTCTTACTCAGAGAGATACATAGGAAGTTGTGCAATTACTTTACAGATGGCGCTAACAGTTTCTCGCGTCTTTTGCCACATATTACCGCTATATAAATTTGAGGATATGGAGTGTTCGTACATTGTTTGTTTACATCTATGCATGAGAGTTTTATTCCATGGGTGACTTACAAGGATTATGAGGAAAACCAGGATTGCAGTGGAATAACCTACACAGAAAGAACTCTATTTTTGGATATCAAGAAAAATTGTTCTTGCGTATATAGTGTAGCATGAAGAGGATATTTTTGCTATCTAAATAATATTTTATTGTAATAAGAATTTTAATATATGTAGTTATTTCAATGGCAAGTTATTCTTCCGCTTTAAGAGTTTAGTATAGTTGAGTATATTTTGCTCTGACGAAGAAAACGTTATTCTTCTACATATAAAAAGTAAGTAAGACGTTCGTTTTACATCAACAACAATATTTTGTTGGGTAAAAAATATACATACGTACGTATCGCTTAAAACAGACGTAATTCCTTTCAAGCAGTTCCTTCATACTTAAAACAAGAAAACGTAATACTTGGAACATCACGAAAATCATATTCTTACTCTGAGAATTCTATATTTTACTTGAACCAACCAAATGATCTTTCTGTGGATATAGGAACAAATATACACTTATTCTAATTAATTAAACACTTATTCTTGATATGCTCAACCAGGCATTGACATATCTGAACAGACTTCTGAACACTACTGAAATGACACATTATCCTCGGTCGAATTCGCGATACAAGTCGTACAACAAACCTCTTGTATAATAACAACACTATCAGCAATAATTTGCAATTTTCCCTCATCCATTTCGAGCTGCAGACAGTCAACGCTGCGACCGTTTCTCGCTGGTTGGAATTTTGCCTCACATTTAATATTGCGCACACGAGTATTACTCATTATTATTATTACTAATTGTCAGTATGAAAGGCACGTAACGGCCCCCATAAAGGACCGCATACCCGTCCGAACGGCAGTAATTAGTACCGGACAAAAAGCAAATATCTCAAATTATATTAAGCATACTACGACTTTTTTTGATTAAAACCCGGCCGCTCAGCGCACTCGTTAACAGTCCGCACGGCGTCATACATCATCCGTTACCCGGACTCGATGACTGACGTTTATATTTTCTAAGGCGACGCGTCCGATCCGATCCGGTATTGCTTTTATATAAAATTAAAGCACCTCATGTGAAGATCGTTAATTAGAGGTGGACTTAAAACTGGACAATGTACATTAGACATCATAACATTTCTAATCGTAGAAATAGAGTAATGAACTCAATAGTTAGCTTATTCCATGTGTTTTTAAAAGAACCACATTTTATGTATCTAAACGTAGTAGAATTTGAGAAAAGACCACATAGTATTTAAAGAAAAAACACACAAAAAACTGATTAATTTTGCTTGTATAGATCGGTAATTTATTATTGACATCAAATATCTTTTATCGTTCTTCCTAATATGTTTTGTAACTGTCCATGAACGAGTAATAACTATTGGCTGATAAAACCATAAGAACATTGTCTTGGAATCATATTTCTCTGAACATTGTTACTGATCATTTAAGACGTATTGTTGTAACACGTAAAATCGCTTTTAAGAGAATGGATGAATGCACATCAGGGCTTTATGAGTGAAGTTTACAAGCCTATTAGTTTCCTGATTTATTACAGCTTAATAATAGATGCAGGAGCAAGAGCAAAATACAATCTAGATTGCAACTATGTTGTCGCTTAAATAATATTTATACAATTATACAAAATTAATGATTTAGATTCAACTTTGTTATTTATCCTCAGAAGAAAAATAACACTTCGTTGCTATCATAGTTGAAAATACAATTGGCATTATAAATTATACGTATCCAATACATAGCTATATATTTTTGAAAGGCGTTACCTATAAATTTTGATACTTTTGCTTCGTTAACCTTTCTTCACCTTCGTACCCGGAACTTTTTCTACCAATTTACGGCCAGCATTTCATTAATTTTATTCATAAACTGCTGAAGCACGAGCTCGCAAAAGAAATATATAACTGATCATAAATAACGGGTGAATTATTGCAAATTTGTGCTTTATGGTCGACAAAAAAAAAATTCGAACGTTGCAATTAATATTATTTATCGATTTGCGAAAGGGAAGTGCAAAACACCTTTCTTATAAGGTATTTCTTTTCCAAAGGATCAAGGTGAAGTAAAGAAAAAGGTAAGCTAATTTCGGTTTTCTTATATATTTTACTACAAAAAAACGTTTAAACTTATTTGGTTACCCAATAGTTATTTGTCGCTGTGCCTAATTGGCTTTATTATGTACTCATCAACATAAACTGTAACAAATTCGGCAATCGAATGACCATACATTGAGCTTCTTCCCAATAATAAGGACTTATACATTCTCCTACCAGATCCCTTACTTTATTAGGACGTTCCAGATGAAGATCAATTAATTCCAAACATGCATTCCTAAAAGCTGAATAAATACCGATAAAGTAGGTATACTGGAATTTCTCGAGAAAATTAGTACCGGATTATTCTTGGATGTAAAGAAAATTTGTCAATATGTCTGGTTGGAGTAGTTCAATGCGTTAATACTACTACAGCACCCACATGACCAAACGCATTTATGCATTTTTACTTTCCGACATTATCAAAAATGGTAATATTTCTAATATGTATCATAAAGAAAAGTATGCTTTTATTGTAGTATTTAGTAAAGTGAATTGGATCCAATTAAACAACTTTGAAAATTGTTGGTAATCTTTATAACAACAAAGTGCATGTATACTAATAAAGATGAGAAAAGAGGATGATCTCCAGTATATATTGAACACCATTAAACCATCCATTAAAAGGAGTAATTAGAACACTTATTCCAAACTAGAGAAACAGGACTGATCCACAAAACAAAAGCGAAGTCTTAAGCGCCTCTTAAGTGTGCGATCTTGATGGATATGTTAGATCGTGGACGAGACATCGGCTCGTGTCCTGGCCACGGTACATTGTCCACACATTAGCGGCACGTCGGGCACAGGTAAACAACGCCGAAATAAATTAGATATCCCGTATAAACACCGAACACATTTTTAAAACCATATCAGATTCGGATTCTGTATCAATCATCTTGTCCGAGACCAGCGACCGACACCGATCCCAATGGCAACGAGACGTGAAATGGATAGCGGTAAAGTTGAATGTTTAATGTAGACGATGCTCTCGACGATCCATTTTTGTAAATTGGACCGCTCGAATCTGGCATTCGAGCGGTCCAATTTACATTCATTCGAGGCATTCGAGATTATATCACTTTTTTTGAGAAAGTGATGTGTATTAGATAGTTATTGGTTGATTAAGTTGTTGGATAATGCATTTTATACTTTTGCTAATAAAATTTACAACATTGCTCCTTTATTTTTAAGTCTTTGAATTCTATTCAATTCTATTTCTGTATGTTTTTACAATAGAAAATTCGCTGTACACGCAAGAGTCATAAAGTAGTACCGAAGAAGGTCACAGATGGAGCGGATGTGAGCTTTTGTGCTAGAGAGAGCATGATGGTATGAAATATATCGAGTAATGATGTGATCACCGAGCACGCTGGACGGCTACCATCACGACGTCGGTGCTTCGAGGGACACGATTGCATTTTTGCAATTTTAACATATGTCATGGTCCATTTTTACCGCATACGAAAACATGAGTTTTCCTGTTACCTATTGCGGTCTCGCTCCGTTGGGACTTGGGACATTAAATTTCACAGGACGTAATTTGAGTATTCTACCAAAGGCGTTGCCAATGTTATTCCATCGTCACTCTTGTACTTTATTAGCTACTTTAAAAATTGTTCCCTATTTTAATTTTACATCACCTTATATGTTAAGTTTATAATCGCCCTATAAAGACACACCTTTCACCTCTCTGATCCACATCTCACCAACGGATTTTCGCATAAATTACAATAATCGCGCATGACAATGCCCTCTTCTGTTATTCACATTTCATCCTCTGATTGATACGAGAGCTCCACTCTCATCCGCAAAGATAAAAGTCATGCCATTTTATTGGCATCCGACACCATCACCGTCGAGATGAAGGATGCTCGTGTACGTCGCGTAGCGGTGCAAAAACAAATAGCCGTGTAATTGTTAAATGAATAAATTCGGTTCGAGTGGGCCCCTGATGGCGAAACAACAGTTATTAATATTCGCATCCTTGCATTGAAGCGGAGCGCCGCGAAGCGAGAAATCAACCAACACGAAATCGTTCAATCATCACCTGTACGCGCCACGTTCGGAATGCGATCCGTCACCGAGCTGTCAGCTGGAGTTCCTGGATGATTCACTGTTATCCAGTGGCGTCCTCTAATTAGAATTTATATAGGTAACTAACAATTGGAACACAAGACGTCACAAACTCTGTTGAATGTTAGTTTGATTAAATATACTGTTTGTGTCACATCAAAACAAGCATAAAACAACACTGGAAGTTTGTAGTCGTAAGATGGAATGTTGAATTCAAAAGCACGCCACTGCAATGATCCTGAAATGACTTTTACGGCGAGCGAAAATGATGTATCCTCGGTTGATTTGCATAGCGCGGGTGGGTCTGTTACATATACATCATGTGGATGAGGTATGCCTCGGCTGACCCGACCTTCGTCTGGTTTTGTGTGGAGAGCAAAAGCAATTAATTGTCTGTAAATAGTGATTAGTTATTTTGTGGTGCATAGTGTTCGTCCGTCCCACGTAAAAATCTTACATTATACACAGCACTCCGTGTCCGTGTTAGAGTGGTTTGTATTGTAAAACATCGCTAATGATTTAGTAAGCGATTATTTCACGCTTGCATTTCGTAGACGTTGATTAATACCTGCATTACGATCAAATAATATTAATGGTCGAGTTGCTTTTGTTACGCTCTGTGGTGAATCAATATTCTATAAGAAACACATTCTTTTGGGGATTACAGTAAGAACTATAATAGATATCTCTTGATCACTTGTCTTTAATTTGGTGAAATAATCATCAAAATCTAGAGATCAAAATATGCAAATATGTCAAATTAATATGCAATTTAATGTCCTTTGATTCATATCTGTAAGTTAAAATTTTAATATTGCTAATTAATGTGTAAAAGCAAATAGTCAAATCTTAAATAGTTTCTTATTAATATTTCTTTTGACATTAAAAAGAACAATATTTTCGTCGGTAAAATAAATTTAATTTATTCGGAGTTTATTAAAACACACGCAAGCGATCATTACTATTGATAAACCGAAAACATATGCATAATTAAGGCAAAACAGCATTAGTGGATTAATTCCAATGTAGCCTCACACAATTAGTTCAAACACAAACGGAGAGTGCCGGCGTGAAATCGTAAGTTATTTATGAATCGAACGAAAATCCTTTCAGTTCTACATTGAGAAAATTAACATTCCAGGAATTCGTCTTGCCTCGTAGATAACTCAATACAAATTCGATTAGAGCAGAGCTTACGTGCCAGTTTCGTAACTCGATAGACTGGACGCTGAGAACAATTTATAACCCGGAACAAAACGAAGAGCACATCATTAGCCACGATAGTGCTCGCATGGACAATTTTATTTCAATCTTATTTTATTTTTATATATGTCGATTTTCGACAAAATTTTATATTCGACGGTGAAATATGGGCTTATGTGTAGTGTGAAAGCTGGGAACGTCAATGTAATTTGAGATATCGACATCATTAGTAAGACTGGTAGATATGTTTCATTGTGGAGAATGTATGTCTCTCAGCTGGGCATAACAGCAGAATTAATTTAGATTCGACAGTTTCGATTTATTGCCCACTATTTTTACCTATTTCGAAACCGACTCCGCCAATCGTGCGTTACTCAATGTGTATATCGTTATCCTTATAACGTAAATATGTTAGATACGATCGCAATTTACATATTGTCGTGAAGATGGTATGTCTATTGAAAAGAAATATACATGTCTTTACGCAGGTGCCAAACAAACACTATTAAACTTCTTGTCGGCATTAAATATTCGAGAAATCACAGGAACGTTGACAAGATTCTTGTTGGTTTCAAGATTTTCTTTTAGAGTAATGGTAGGACTGTAGATAGTAATAACTGACTACACAAGGGAACAAGGGTCCTGCAACCAGAACAGTGATCACATATTTTTGTTGACCTAACATCACTTTTCGTAGATCAACTCATCAATGTGTTGTGACAGGTCTAAAATCAATTTTATTTGAAGTCACATATTTCGCTTGAATTAGCCTTCTGTGCATACGTTGTCATAACAGATTGTTCAAAATATTACGAATTAACGAGTTTTTTTGTGTTATTTTGTCGAGTTAAGTTGTACAGACATTCTGTGCATTAAAATATGGGAAGTGATCAAAGAATTCTTAAATTATACCTATTGTTTTCTCATCAAGAAGAAATATTGCTCACGTAAAAATCTACCACGCACTACAGCAATTTGTTGTGATTTCCTGATGCATAGAGTAATCAGATCAAATAAAAATCCAACCTTTGTCGGCGGTATCAATTACATCGACCAGTAGCTGGGTTGCGGTTAGATCACCCAGGAAGAAAGCCCGATTATTATTACCCATTGGCAAAAATTACGACGAAGACCGCTCACGTCTATACACACAATTATTCCGACGTCTTTGTTAGGCAAAACCGCAGACGCTCTGCTGGAATTAGCCTCGCAGTGCGCACGGGATGTTTACTTTGGTAAACCAACGCTCAACCTTAAGATACCACAATTGCAAATTAATGCAAAACCACCAGTAAGTGCTATTGACCAATATTAAGATCGTGACGAAATTGTTCATGTACGACGTTGCTTCACGCTCATGTCACTCATGTTACTGCTGTTTTATTTATATTATAGATTGTTATAAGGTTTATAAATATTAGTTCTTTTAACTTGACCTTTCAGACGAATGTTGTGATCAAAATAAGTATGGTGTACGGGTTTCAGTTCATCAGAAATTGCAAACAGGCGAATCTATCATGTCGAACAAGTGATGCGTGATATTATACATACCTGCATATACATATCATATTTCACGCAAGTAAGCGACATCTACAGGTACGGGTCAAAGGTGTTTATTGGAAATTGGTTCTTGTATCATCTAACAGAGGATCAGTTAATGTATACGATGTTTCTGGATTGTGATTGATGTTAGATATGGCCGAACTGATGGACTGTGAAGCCTGAGTGATTGGCTCCACGTGATAAATGAGATATCGGCCGGTGCCGGTGTGAGATACCGGTTACGACATGATAAATTGCAGAAAAGACGAACACTCTTACATTTTAATAATTCAGTGTAGTATATTTGGTCACAGGACTATGCGATATACACTCGGGGCAACAGAACTCCAGCTGACACCCGGAGTTACCCCGCTGTTTCATGTAATATGTATGCGAATGAAACGGTGCCCTTGCCACGACTTGATCTGAAGGAGGACTCCACTAATTGTAATTAATCGATGAGGTAATCAGGTGCTGGACATAGAAATAATATCTCTGATTGACAATGACGATAAATTCATACCTATATAATGGTTTGTATCCCTTTAGTTCTCTTTATTTCTTATTTTGTTGTGTCTGTTTACATGTATTTTATGGGATTACAGTAGTCAATGGTTCAAAAAGTTCGAATTTTACTGAACAAGTCTGTGTCTCCAATAGTTAAGAGTTGTGTCGAAATTTCGATTTTATTTATTACCAAAAAATCAGAGAATTCAGAACTGTAACGCCATAGTGGCATAACGTAGACATATGAAACCTATATATGATATTTCAATAATAACTGCATTATAAATAACAGTAATAAATTGTTTGTGCCATCCAAAAAACTAATAACGAACTAATTCGACAGCTGCTCGAACAAAGCTAACGTTATCAATGGAAAACTGATAAGTTGAGACACTAGGTATACAAAATATTCGAAACTGAATTTTCGATGTCACTTAAAGATGTCAACATAATACAACACTCGTCAATCGTCATCTCCAGAAAGCAGCACACAAACCTTTGCCAAGACATCCTCAGCACATTTCTCCAGCTAGATCTCAGCGCCTCCACGCAAATTATACGGTTTACGTCCACCGCTAGGTCACGTTTGCAGTAAACAGGTGCTTTTCGACACTTAGATTCTTTTAGGCGGACGGCGGCCGGACGCCTTAGAAAATAATTACGAAAAAGTATAACTTGCCAGTGCACGGCCGCGAGGGCAATAAGAGGGAAGACCAGTACCGCTCAGCAGTAATGGAGATGGTAGATGAAAGGCACCGCTAACTTTAAGAGTTCATCTGGTGACCCTTCACCCGCGCGGGTTAACATTGTAGCCGTGCAGGCGACGCCACGAAATACATATATATCTTCATTCCTCGGTGCCAATATATATATTGTAGTGTGTTGTTCGGGCCGCATTGCTAAGGTGACATCCGTGAAATATGGATGCCACTTTAGCTCGGGAATTATTTTAGGAACTTATGCTCTTTTCGGATGGTAACTGTGCCGCGGCGACCCCGTCTTCGGGGTATAATTTAGCCGGATGACAGATTTCATTAGCGGCGGTTGCCAGCGCCTCGGTGTATTCGACTAAACGGGTCAAGGTGTATCCATAATCAGGAAAGCGGGTGGGCGCGCACGAATTAATTACTGGATGTGTTATTTATTTAGCTGTTTGGTGGTTGTTTATTGTAAGTGGTGCCGACATCTCCACCTAGAAGACTAAGGAGGAATGTTAGGTACAGATTGCTTTTTTTGTTCTACGTGAGCTGCTGAACTCGAGTTTTTATTTTCGAGTTAAGTATTTTAGCTCTGAAAATAAAATTAGGTTTACACCAGCTAAATACAGGAAATATCACTTCTGAAAGTTGACTTTTCAAATGTTTATTCCGGCTATGGGTGACAGAATAGATGCTTGACTCACATCCCAGAAGAAAAGGTATTATAGTCTCTGTATAGAACTCTATACTGACACTAGATACTATTCCGATGTAAAGCTGAGGACTCCCTATACCTCCTTATCTCAATTCTGAATGAACAAACATTGTCACGCTTCTAAAATTGGACAATGATGTTATTTCAGGAACACGAACAGTTAATGATGCGGCACACCGATAGTGTCTAGAATTACAAGAAAGACACCGTCGCGTCCATTAATCCCGAATACTCACTCAGTATCAATTATTCGTCCTGAATTAATCACGGAACGACCGTGATTGATTACAACCATACTTCGAACATAATAAATCGTACGAAACCATCAAATCGAACAAACAATTCGACATGGCATTGCATCACCATTGAACTTTTTATAGCACCATTACAGCGAATAGGATATGTAGAAAAACATAGTCTAACAAGAAATATGTATAACGGTAAACTGTATATACCTATATGAAAAAGAAATAATGTATAAAGTATGCTATATAGTTAAATCACTGAACAAATTAATTAAAATCAATACAATAAACATAAGATATGTAGTTTATAGTTCTACTGTTATGCTTGTTGCAGTACAGTTGATATATACGGGGCGGTACACAGTGTGTAATACATACTAAATTATGCATGTAAATTTGACGAACGCCTATCTTGTTCTTCATTCCGTTCGTTGCCCGTAATTCGTATATTAACACCATTGTGTGAATATCATTTGAATATACAATGCTAATCTCTGATACATATCGGAGACACGATATCGGTTATGCATGTGGTGTAAAGTTGCTCGGATTCTGTGCTCCCCATTGTGCTCAGGGGAAATTGGATCAGATCCGTGGTATGTATACATGATGTTGTATGGAAATATCTCGACCACCGTTTCTATTAAATTGAATTATAATGGGCATCATGTGCTATAGGTAGGATTGTGCTTCGTAACGTTGTGAAGGTAGAGTCTATATTTGATTTACAAGTCGTTTTCTTTGGCGGAGAGTGTTGCTGGTTTCTAAATCAACACAAAGTTTTCTTAGAAATTTAAGACTAATATTTAAATTACATTTTACCCAAATTTAATTGAAACCGGAAGAATAACTAGCCGTTGAAATGGATAGCAAAAATATCCTCTTCATGCTATACTATATATACGCAAGAACAATTTTTCTTGATATCCAAGAATAGAGTTCTCTCTGCGTGTTTAGACAGCGAAAAGAATCAATAAATTCGTTTTAAAAACATTTTTCGTCTAATAAATGCATATATGTAGATCTCAGGGGACATGGTGTTGGTCCAATCTGAATTGTATTGTTTAAGCGGCGACGATTCTCACACCTCTTGTGTTGGCTCTCACAGCAACAACACCAACAACAACTATATCACCTACAGGTGTGACTCAGATGGGTTTGCCCCTCTAGGGCGCTCCTCATTATACTTACATTATATTTAAATTAAATTAGACATGATTTATACTTCGGTACGCGGACGGCTTCACGTGGGCCCACGAGCCCGAAGTCCTCTGGTGCGTGTGCACCGGATGACGTCGTCGCTCCGTCGTCCGTCGGGGTCCGTGCGGCGATTCCCATCGATTAATTTTAATAACACCTGTTCCGCCATCGAAAAATGATAATTAATTGCCGTGAAATTAACCAGTGATTTATTCACACAACACGCTATTATGTTTACACACTGGCACCGTTAGATATATATCTAAGACGAATCCATTAGACCGCGTGTCACTTAATGTCGCTTTGGTCACGGAACTAACACAGGACAGGTCAGTTCTCTTCCTGTCAACGATGGTTGGATGAATTAGTGCTAGCTTTAATTTAATAAGGTTTTATATGGATTTCAGAAAACTCTGCTAACTTCACATGATGTAGCATGAAGAGGATTTTCTTCTACACAAATAATATTCTATTCTAGTAAGAATTTCAATATAGTTGTTTCAACGGTCAGTTATTCTTACGATTTAACAATTTAGTATGTTTATGGTAAGTATATTTTTCTCTGACGAAGAAAAACTTATTCTTCAATAAAAAAGTAGACGTTCAACTTACAACAAAAATTATTTCGTTGGACGAAAAATATATATGTTTCAACGAAAAACAGTTTCTTGACCCAAGATTCTTACTCTGAGAGATACATAGAAAGTTGTTGTGTTGAGAAAATCATATTCTTACTCTGAGAATCTTGTATTTTACTTGAACGAACGAAATGATCTTTCTGCGGATATAGAAACAAGTGATATTCTTCACTCAAAGATATTCATGTTGTATCGAATAAATTTTTTCCTCTGTGTACAAGCAATACTCTCACGTTTCACAACTAAAAATCGTCAAATTATCTCTCAATCTGCAGCCCGTATGCTTGTTATCTTCATCCATATCATATCCGTGGCGTGTCGCGTTTATCGGTAAGGGGATCGCCCGTCCGGATATGGATTTAACCGGTAATTAAATAAACTTTATAAAATAGTTGGCGTTCAATTAAAAATTTCACAACGGCACCACGGTCGAGGAGTACTGGTAATTATTCTAGGAATGTACAGGACCGTAGCCCGTGTAGAGCTGCCCACGCGCGCCTTTAGTCATTTAGTGAGCACAATATAGCTCCCATCTGCCGTTATATGTGACACGGTCGTTCTAGTAAATTTCGTTAGTTCATTACTATATGGGTCCGAGTGTATGGGAACCTGGGAAGCGAGTCAGCATGCAACTTTCCGCTGAGGACACGGAGGTGTTAATAGGACAGTATAAAACGGCAACAACATTTATTGGCTGAAATATTAGCAGTTCAGTTGCAGTTTACCATCAGAACTAATAGCAATAATAATTTTGGTATGTGGAGACGCTCCATGCTAATTAGCCGGCTTGCAGATGTTCCTCTAGAGGTTTCCTCGTTTTAATATGCACTTTGAAGCAAACCTTAGACAAAGCAACACTTTTCCAACATTATAACATGCTATCTTTGGCGAATCGATGTTTTGATCACTATCGTCACAATTTCTGTTGTATTTTGATGATTCTTTTAGCAAATTATAGAAAAATGCGCCAAAATACGTCCCAACGATTATTAAAATCAATAAAATTATAACAAAAGTTCAAAAAATACCGTATAATAATACTAGGGAACAAATTTCCAACTTTCTGATACAACCAAAAAGCTTTTACCTCTTCTGTATTTTTTTTTTTCAGATGTGGTACTACATAGCAACAGCGTGAATTTTTACAACATCTTCTTTGATCACTTCCCATATTTTTATGCACAGAATGTCTGTATAACTTAACTTGATAAAATAACACAACAAAAACTTGTTGATTCGCAATATTTTGAACAACTTCAAATAAAATGGATTTTGTGGACCTGTCACAACACTTTGATGAGTTGAACTATGAAAAGTGATGTTAGGTCAACAAAAATATGTGATCCCTGTTTTTGCTGTTGGGCCCTTGCTCCCTTGTGTAATAAGCAAATTTAAATAATTAAATTGATTTATAACCACAGCGGTAAAAAATTTAGTAATTTAATTAAGCAATCAAAAGCTCTTGTACGGTATTATGCGCATGTGTAATTAAAACGACAATAAATAATATACCTGTGAACCATCTGCCGTGTGTTGTACAGGCCTTTAGAGACAGCCGCTTTTGAAATTGAATGAAAACAAAGGTAACGCACGATTACGTTTACAAATAACTAATTAGCGTTCGAAAACGTTATTGGTCGCTATTGATCTACGCTATTAGCGAGGAGTTGCGTTATGTATTACTTTTATATACGCTTATTGTCTTCAGACGGGTCGATCGTGACAAAATACTTCTGAAATTTGTAATGATAGGCTTACACCTGTTATAAATTTTCCCATACATGTGAACGATTGCATATAGATATACAGTATCACCAAAAAGTTCGGAAACATTAATTTTGTTCATTACTAGTCACCAACATAAATTACTGTAACGCATTCCTGCAAATCGACTGATCTTGGGCTTTTATGATAGTTTTGGTAAAAACTTTCACACAATTTATAATAGAATTGTTTTGTCTGCTTACAAATGTATTATTATCCATACTTTTTGCTGTCTCTGTACACTCAGATACACGCATCGAACAATACCAATATTTGCGAAAGCACCTTCAAATATAATTTTGCACAATGGCCTAACAATCGCGTAATCGATGATGAGCGTGCGTTTGCGGATGACACGATATAGGAATTAAAGTTTAGATAAAGTTTAGAAAGTGGTACGTATACGGCGAGTGCGCAGCGCGTCCTTAATGTGACAATAAAAGAGCTTATTGTTTATAATTAGAGGAAAGTGAAGTATCATCATTGTGTCAATCATGTTTCGCGGAGCGTTTTGCTTGTTACTTTTCTGTTTGTCTTGTTGCGTTAGTGTCGGACGAAGCTAGTCCAATGGTGCGAGCCATCGCTTTTGTTGCCTCACACTCTACCTACTTTGCGCTCTGAGTGGTGTTTGTCTACAACGCGTTTGCTCGCCCGACAAACTGTGCAATAATACACTACGCTGACATTAAGTGTATTATAAATATAATTAAAAATGCGTGAGAACCGATATTTTGTCTTATAAGAATCATCGGGTTAAATGGCTTCTAATTGTAAAATGCTATCTTTCCTTGATGAGATGTTGAGCAGTTTTATTCAATGCAAATGTGGTCTCGTAATTGAATATCCTTTCTTGAATAAATAACTGTTTGAAGAGTTTTAAGTTTTGAAGAGTTGTAAATCAAAAGGGTCTAAGTACCAAATATTTAGTTCCGAGGAAACTGACAAAGTTTACATAAGATTTCAAAATGAGAACTTGTGAACTTCAAAATGAGAATGTTTATAACATCCTTGATTTGTGATACAAACGTTATTTGGTTAATGTGTCTATCTAATTAATTGTGTCGTTACAAACGTGGAGCCTTGCAGAAGAGTCTAAGTACCATCAGCCGAGATAATCAAAACGGTCCAACTGACATCAGAACCTACCCATGGGCTATGTGCCACATCGTATGATTTCAAACATAAATCAGGTATATTTAGATTGGAGACTTCCGCGGTCCAAATCACTAAATTCTAGATTTCCGGGAGGAAACCGCATCAATGAATATAAAGTTGTCAAAGTTTTGCACACATGTTGCAAGAGGCATCTTCAGGACGTAACAGTAAGAGAGCTACGAAGAGAATCTCTTCTCGTCGTAGCTCTCTTACTGCTACGTCCTAAACATGCCTTACAACAGAGTGCGAAACGTTGACAACTTTATCGTCATAAATCAGGTATTAAGCGTCAGCTACTCTTATACTTCAATAAGAAAGGTATATTAACAAAAATACAAGGTATTTGTTTATTGGTTATGTAAATAAAAACTTAATTAAGACACTTCATTCAGTATTAAGCAAACTCTTGCATAAGGTCCGAATTAAAGTGTTTAGCTTCGTCTGGCAAGTACTCCATCATGTTCTTTACGTATTATTTCGTTGTATATGCGGTGCTTTGATGAATACATACTGTGAACTGGTGGGTGGACGTGTTAAAGATGGGCATGGCACTTTTTGCCATGCCATGCCATCTTTTGACCGTTGTACGGACTAAACTCTATTTGATATTGACATAGATCCTTTTGACTGTTACTGAGGGTGGACTGTAGAACCTATGAACACAAAAACCTCAAAAAATACAAAAGTGGCAATTAGACCCTTTTGATTTACAACTCTTCAGTTATTATTTAGCTGGGTTATTGTTCCAATATTGCCTTTTAGTTGTTTTTACTTTATCATACGGAGTATGACAAAGTATTGTAATCGTGTCGAAAAAAAAATTGAGATTTTAGCGGAAATATGTCGTTTTGGGTCACCTGAACATGTTTCACCAAGGTACAAAAAATGTCTGTGTGTGTGTGTGTGTATCCGTTTTTTGTGGCGACGATTCCGGAGAAACTACTGAAGGTATCGAGACGAAACTTCATATTTAGAAGTTTCGTGACTAAACTTAGAGCTGAAAGAAGTTTTGTCCAAAAGGGCCCAAAGGAACTCGAGGTTTACTCTTATCATTTTTCAACGATTTTGCAAATTAGCCGCCATTTCTGTAATTTCGTCAAAATAGTTAAATAATAAACTATACTAGAGAAAATTTTGTATAATTTATGTCCATTCCATTATTTGGAAAAAAAATTAAATCATAGTAAGCGGATGCCCCTTGAACTTCCAAATTGCCCCCCTGAACACGGCTGTATCGAATGATAAAGTGCCTGGCCACATCAGATTTTTTTTTATTTCCTCGATTAAAGACTTATTAACGAGACCTAACTTTGAACAGTTCAAACATATCTGTTCCAGATTTCTTCACACTTCTGGGTGTTGGGGCTACAAAATATATGTAGCCACATCATAGTCGTTTTCATACGCAATATGCCCTCACAGGAATCAGTGACTAAGTCCCATTTAAATTCGAAACGTAATACATCAGGCATGGCAGCGAGCACAGCTCCATTTCACACATGAATAAACAAAACACTCGTTTTGTTCTGAATTTACATAACAATGCCGTAATTACAATGCAGCGCGTTTCGTACATAATGGATTTCAATATTCTGTTCCAGATTAAAATTAGTTAGCATATTAATTGAGGTGACGCCCCAGATCACCGCCTCTTTCTCATTTTCCACGACTTGGCTATGGCTGAACCACGAGTACGACGCGCAAAGCGGTAGTACATATCTGTTATCGGTACATATTCGGTCAACATTGCTCGTTGCGTCTGTGTTCGTGGTCTAGTCATAACGTAGGAACGTTCCTGAAGAGCAAGACAGAGAAATGAACGATTAGAGTGCCTGTGTGAGATGTCGTGATCGACGATATTACACAACCAGATACCCTTCCGACATGACAGTGTTATGATTTTAATTCTGACAAATTATACGCTTTATTGGCGGCCTAACTGACGGACACCAGGTCACGTTTGCCCTAAGCTGATTATCGTTCACACTTTGTGAGTTTTTTTTTCTTCATTCGTTCTGAGAACGCTGCTTGATGAACTAATTGCTCCATTTGCTTCTCACATTTAACATTCGTATAATCTGTACAACGTTATAATGGGTTACATTATGTATTCGTAAAAATCATTTAGTTAACACTAATTCGTTTATTAACTTGGGTTGGGAAAGATTAATCTTTTCTTGTGATATAGTAAATTGATTGCAACAAGATGCTCAAAATTTGATGCCTAAGTCTAAAATCAAAAATCTAAGTAGATGTTTAATTAATCTCTTGTTGCGATATGATACCATGGTATATGTAATTTTCTCAGTGAAATAAATTAAATATAATTTCCCTATCCATAACGGGATAAGGTGGTGTCGAGCCGGGGCAATTAGTCAGAAAATATAAAGTTGACTTTATGAACCCCGACATTTCGAAGTGTGAATAAAAAGGCCCGTATATAAATTGCTTTATAACCGCAACACACGTTTAGGTGTAACTTATCTCGTAGCGGTCCGTGAATTTAGCCGGCGTAGAAGTACTTTAGCGTGTACCGTCCGGCGGATAAAAATGTCAAACATGTGTGTAAGGTGTGATCTTTATGCTCCTCCGGATAACTATGATTAATTCTGGGACAGCAGATAGTGTACGTTAATGAATTATGCCGATGTCAGCTTAGCGCATCTCCCCCGACCAACACGACACACACATACAAACAAGGCTTGAATTAAAATCCCCTGGACCAACGTTAGATGGCGCGTCTGAACACACAATCACACACTCCTGATTAAATAAGTGTCAGGCACTAGTTTCTGTCCATCGGAAAATATGTGTACAGTAGATTTATGCGTTTGACAAACACGCAAATAAATAATAATTTCGTTTATTTTCTCCACTGACTAAATTAACGTAATGACCATCCTATAGGTCGATTTATAGTGCCGTAACCGTAACACTTAACCGTAACGTAGAAAAGTTGACCTTAAGTTAAGTTCAGGCAAGCGCAATGTTGAACGCACGGTTGCGGATACGGTTAAGTGTTACGGTTACGGCACTATAAATCAAGCTTAAGTTGGGGCCACTTACTTGTACTAGCGCTCAGGAAGGTACGCTCAAAATTATTACCTTTTACCAAGTTATTCAATAACTGATGAGTAAAGTGCAAAATTAACAAGATAAGCATTAACAATGAATAGAAAAAAATGTCTGGACAACTGCGCTACCGCCTTCAGTTTTCCAATAGAGTGGGACTTCTTTTTTTTACAGTAAGTAATTCCAGTGACAGGGCTGGTCAGTATTCCGTGGAATTGTTTATGCAATGCGACGTCGCCGACGGTGTGCTTTTGTGTCGCACGGTTACAAATTTACATTAACACTGTCTTAGGACGTTATTCAATTATAATTTTTCCGTCCGGTACAACTGCGCGGTATCAGTTTCAACTGTTCCCGGGCGCAGTATTCGATTTCATTGAGAAATCCCATTCATAAATTAGCGTTGTTTAATGGCGCGCTCTTGTAAAGTTACCTTGTCTCCGTATACCAAGAGTTCTTCTTCTTCTTTTATGAGAATGCATATTTCGTAACAACGGAACTCTTAGCTTTTAGTGTTATATGAAAGTTGAATGATGGTCTTTTATATATGAGAAGAAGAATCTTACTGTTTTGTATAAATGTTAATGATTTATTTTATGGTGAAAGATCACTTCATTAATAGAGTCAACCATTAACTACACTGAGAAAGGTATGTAAAATGTAAAATCAAATAAATGTATTTCTTTGAACATATTTCCTTCAAGGAAAGAATATATGTTTGCAACAAATAAGTAGGTATCTTTAAAAAGGTAATAAGTAGGTAAATTTAAAAAGGTAAGCTGCATAGGCTGAAAGAAATATTTTAGTTGAAGTAAAAAGAAATAGTCATTCAATTTTTCAAGACCAAAACTGGTCAGATCTTCATGTTACGTTTCTTTTATCTCATGTGATGTGGAAATCTAACAAAACTCGACCATTAAAATATGTTAAGTACCAAGATTTGAAATCTCCATTAGCTGAAATGTTAATATATGCCTTTTATCACAGGTCCTATTAAATAGATAGATCTCTCGATGTAAAGAATAGAGCAAAAGAGAAAATTAAGTACTGTTAGACAGATCAATAAGTAACGTCTTACACACACAGGTGTTAGAAAAGTGTGCCGTACGTGTACGTTTGTAATAAATGTTCTCACGCACCGAAATAAAATATTGGTCGAAGCAAAAAAACACATGCCAGCCGGACAAAAAAAAACCGCTTACTAAATCAGTTCTTAAACTCACACTTGCGTGTGATCGAAAGGCGTTGTTAATATGATAATGAAGACGTTATAGTCTACCCATCATCGTTCAACGGAAACCATCATTTGAATGTCACTGAATCTCGACAAACGCTTGAATTTAAACCGATAGAAACTAAACTATACTTAAGTAATTAGACGAATTATATTGTTGTGGGTCGAATCGGTCGGCGGCGTTATAAGTCAAAACAATTACAAATTATCGGCGTTTGCTTCTTTGAAATGAAACCATCAATAAAGTTATTTCGTCAGTGCGTGAGTCCGATAAGTGTATAGATTATTTTATTATCCGAATTATTGCATTCCATGCCCACACGCTTCTACGAGTCGCGTCATGTCGTGATCGTTTCAGGACTTTGAGATTTCGTGATTTTCGAACAATCGTGTAAATGCAAATTGATCAATTAGCAGTTCGTAAACTGATGGGTTTACATGCCCCTATAAGTGTGTTTTGATGTCATCATCTATCATGTTTTTTAGTTATATGTATACTAAAAATAATGAAGTATTTGCACTGGAAATATTTTAGGAATTAATATTATTAATCGTGTATGTGAATCTGCGATAATGATTTGGGGGCCCATTGTCACAAGTCACACCAAGATGTAAACAAATTAATTCAACAATCACTGAATAACAATTTGAGAAGGTGACCTGGTGCGACCACATTTCTTGTAATTTTATGCGTACTGCAATTTTGTGTGCTACGCTGTTAGTAGTATATCTGAATAATTTTAGATCCAAGTTCGCATTTTCGATTTTAATTTGGCTTAATTTTATTGCTCTAATTTCACATACAAGCATATATTCCTGGAAACAAATTAAATCAAATAATAACCAGAGTCCTGTACTTGTGGACTACAGAGTTTACCATACAGAATATACCGAAATATCTCCAGTACTTCCTTTTACGAGCAACTACCATCTGACATTACGTAAATTACTGGCTAGACATTGAGAAAATAATGTAAATATTTGAAGACTTGAAGTCACATGAAGTCACATTTGTATTTAACAGATATTTTTTGGTAAATTTCGACAAGACAACACATTTTCTATTGTATTGAGAATAACAACACCTCTATCCAAACAATGACACAGGATAGGGAAAGCTGGAAGAGGATATCAAGTGACCAATCTACAAACAAAAAAAACATTTTGTAGAATATTAGTTATTTTATTGTAAATAATATTGTGTTATGATTTAAATGACTAAAGAAGATCAAAGTCTCAGCGGAAAAGCAATATTTAAGCAATAACATGATTTTTTATAACAGAATTTATCTTCAATAATACTTGATTGTTCTGCCATGTACTGCCAGTAGAACGATTTCCTGCCTCTCATCACAAAAGGACAAATGGAGGGTCACAGTACCTACGGGTTAACAGGGGCGGACTGGGACACTTTTTCTTACCAGGGAGAATGTAAACCGCCCTGAATTTCCCGCCTGAATTCCACATGAATTCCTGGGACAATTTCCCTTCCAATACCGTTGGAATCATCTATATCGCGCCATTAGTTTGGACACAGTTTGCTCCGAAAGTAGAAAATGCAGTAAAATAGCTATTTTGGTACATTTTTCCAACTTTGGAACGGCATAACTTCTGAACCGTTCGAGATAGAGAAATTTCAATAGCACCACTGGAATCAGTGTGAAAAACTGCATTAGGGACCATAATCTTCATTAAATTGGAGGTGGTTGAGTTTTTTCGACTAGCCAAAATTTTGTTAAAAATGGCAATTTTGAAACTAAAATTTTAAGTTCGCTCACGTATCTCGAAAACTAGGGCTCGAGTTGACATGAAACCTTCGCTATCTTACTAAAACGGCTGCGCTGATTACAAATTTGTACAGAACAAGCGTGTATCTCTAATAGTTTCCGAGTAATGTTAAAATTTCGATTTCATTTATAAGCAAAAAATAAGCGAATTCAGAGCTATAGAGACATAAAGGTACAACCTCGGCATATGAAATCATATATTATTTTGATGTACTCGTCGAAATCTATCTTTTGGTGGCGAGTTCACGCCTCTACGACAAACAGTTCAAAAGTTCGATTTTTTTCTACCCCAAAGGTCTAAATTTTTTTCGAAAAAAAAATTGAATTTTTTCTTGCGAGATAGAGCATTCTAATATAGTCATGATTATGGATTGGACTGCGCTGATTTCAAAAATGGTATTACTTTTCTCATAGAGCCTACGGGTTGGGCAGAAAATGCGAAAAATAGATTCTCGCGGATTTTCGCATTTTACTCGCGAACCGTCCATTTTAGAGCAACGAGGTTATCAGAAATGAATTCCTGGGACAATTTCCCTTGCAATACCTTTGGAATCATCTATATCGCGCCATTAGTTTGGACACAGTTTGCTCCGGAAGTAGAAAATGTAGTAAAATAGCTATTTTGGTATATTTTTCCAAATTTTGAACGGCATAACTTCTGAACCGTTCGATATAGAGATATTTCAATAGCACCACAGGAATCAGCGTGAAAAACTGCATTAGGGACCATAATCTTCATTAAATTGGAAGTGGTTGAGTTTTGTCGACTAGCCAAAATTTTGTTAAAAATAGCAATTTTGAAACTAAAATTTTAAGTTCGCTCACTTATCCCGAAAACTAGGCCTCGAGTTGACATGAAACCTCCGCTATCTTAGTGAAACGGCTGCGCTGATTACAAATTTGTACAGAACAAGTGTCTATCTCTAATAGTTTCCGAGTAATGTTAAAATTTCGATTTCATTTATAAGCAAAAAATGAGCGAATTCAGAACTGTAGAGACATAAAGGTACAACCTAGGCATATGAAATTATATATTATTTTGATGTACTCGTCGAGATCTATCTTTTGGTGGCGAGTTCACGCCTCTACGACAAACAGTTCAAAAGTTCGATTTTTTTCTACCCGAAAGGCCTAAATTTTTTTCAAAACTTTTCTCATAGAGCCTACGGGTTGGGCAGAAAATGCGAAAAATAGATTCTCGCGGTTTTTCGCATTTTACTCGCGAACCGTCCATCTTAGAGCAACGAGGTTATCAGAAATGAATTCTTGGGACAATTTCCCTTCCAATACCGTTGGAATCATCTATATCGCGCCATTAGTTTGGACACAGTTTGCTCCGAAAGTAGAAAACGGCCCCATATCGCCACAGCGGCCCACTAACACCGCGGCCCACCCACGTAAGCCCTGGTAGCTCTTATGGCCAGTCCGCCCCTGCGGGTTAATAATCCATGATAAATCGCGATACGATCTTAACACCACAATTTCGCAAATTGACGCCTTAACCATATAGAAGAAGACAGAACCGATCATCTAGTTCTGCTACGAGTGTTGTTCCGCCGAGATCGTTATTACACATTCATCAGCGCGGTTCGCACAGTTCGTGAAAACATCTCGCCAAATGTAATAACCCAATCTCTGTGCAAATCGCACCATCTGAACTCGCGCATTGTGCAGAAACTTGCTTCCTAACTCCATTTCTTTTTCTCCACTGTGGTACGGAGCCGTCTCCCCGGCGATCTAATCAACCGGGAACACGCCATTACAAGACTTTTTTAAAGATGATATATCGAGACCAATAGCTAATGTGGGTAGAGTATGGCTACCGAGCGATTCCCACGATCACACACGAATGTCCCACTGCGAAGACCCATTACTTACATCTGGTACCGCGCATGCCATACAACAAGTGACTGTATGTATGTATGTATGGATGTATTATGGTTGCCAGATCTCCGCGAAATCGATTAGACTGGAAACTATTGTAATTCATGGAAAAAATCGGCATGAAGTGAAAATACGCATTTTGAGGTATTTTGAATCCTTTGATGATATCTAACAACCAGAATTTCATGAAATTTTATATCTAAGGGTGTAATGATAAGCTGACAACTGACAAAACTGAAATATTACATGCATTTTCTTATGGACTCAACCGAGTTTGGCCTAACTGATACCAGCTCATCTTGTAGTGACTTCCACTGACAGATCAATAGGACGAATGATTTCGGTGCTTTGGTAAGCTAATACTGAAGATTGCAGCTTCTCCTCAGCTCTTGTTCAAAAGATTTCTTTCAAAACTTGATTTACTATTGTCATTAGTTGGTTGGATGTCATGATTTTGAAAGACTCTTTTGTCTTTACTGTGTTTAATGGCCACAAAACAAGTCAACAGATTTGATTTTAACCAATCAACAATTTTATCTCCATCTCCATAAAAGAAATCTCTTACCCAATAAAAATGGTCCATCTCCGGCGTTCTGGTAAAACCGATCTGGCAACCGTAGTACCTATAGATGTATGTATGTGTGCTAGGTACGTACACCTTACGTCTTCTACACTTTCACCCGTTGACCTGGTCGCGGGCACTCCCACGACGAGTATGGCACCTGTAACAAACAAAATTTCGAGTATTTCACAAGAAGGCTCGCGCCACAACTTCCTATATCCATGAGCAATGAGCGTAATCAGCTATATGGCGGCTCACCGCTCAGCCGCTTGTGTGTACCACCAACAGCAAGCCAAGAAGTAGAACGCTATTAATAACAGGGGATCATCGTAAGCTGATGGAGATCTTATTGTGCGATGGACGGCAAAGGAGACGTATGGATATATCTTTCTGTGTAATGGTCAAACTCAAGAATGCTTTTTTTCTGGTTATTATAACTGTTGGAATAAAATGGGGGATTGTTAGTACTTTATATGGAGATTAAGTAACGTACTAAAAGTTTACTACATAAATATACAACATCTCCAAATGAAAGATGTGAGTTATGAAGCAAAGTTCTATAAATCGACTAATTCTTTTACCAGATCATCCTTTCTACTCGGTAATCGCCTACACCTTTCCCAGGGCAAAAATTACCACTCGTGCTTTCTATTTCTCGAATTATGTAAGAGTGTTAATTCCATAACTCGTTGCAAATTTAATTGAAAGGTAACCGTAACAGTAAACCCGACAATTCTAGTTCCTCCACCTGCAATATATGCAACACGTTCAATTCCCGCATCTGTAATAAGTGGCCGCAATCTATTATTAACAAAATAATAGACATCTGGACCCTTGCAGGGCGTTGTAAATCACCCATAAAATTCAATCCGTTTCTAACACCGATCTGAACTCTGACATTGTGAGAAAGCTACAGTTAAACTGTGAATCTACATCGATAAGAAACACGAAAATGAATATAATTTTACAGATCTTCAATACAAGTTTTGAGCAGTTTAAAAAAATCACATTAAAATTCAATGAATCAATAGATTCAACATTATCCTTTGAGCATAACAACAACTTGTAGTGATAAACGTGAGATCCTGAACGTTGCGTACCAATAGGTTGGTAAATTCACTACAATTGAGTGCAATTATCACTGCCCGTTCTAGCGGCCTTTTACTTTTATATAGATGAACATACATACAAATGCAAACGCAGCGTAACATCTGCACGTTGGTGATTTATTGAAATTGTCTCGAACGTGTTTCTATGGTTGCTGCAATAATTATCTTTTCTGTTATCAAGCAATGAAAGACGAACGCAAAATATTAGTAAATATCAATGCAAGGTGTTTATCATTCTTGTCTTTGTAATTTCCATTTTGTTATTTTTCGACTAGTACCTACGCTAGAAGGAACATTTTTCTGATCGGTCATTTGAAATAACAAAACAATCAGAAAAATACATAGAAAATAACTAAATAATATCAGTCATAGAATAACATTAACCATTTTTGAATTTGTAACCATAGAGACTGTGGATTCTATCAGACTGCACTTATATAGCGCCTAAACACTTTATCCCATTGACCTGTAAATTGGTATACATATTTAAAGCTACTGGACGATGGCCTGATATCTGATTCGTCAAAATCGGTTGGCAATGTTATATAATATTATGTTTGAACTTGTATACAAATATATTTGAAGTGACGATACTAGTGAAGGACGTTGGCTAGTAATGGTATTTACGTCAAGTGAATTAATTTAGTGTTATTGTGATATTGCTTCAGGATGAGAAAATATGCATAACAAAAAAAAAAGGAACAAGAATTGTGACGTCTCGGTTCATATCGTTTTGTGTACCCCACCGTTTTCATCAAAAATGTTTTGATCTGTTGTTGTTTAAATTGATAAATAACGTACACGCAGTCTTATAGACCTTTCGGATTTTCTATAAATGTAATTAATTAACTCTAACGAACCATCAACTTTTCATATTTGGTATAAACAGTTTATTGAACCACGAAAGCAAGAAAGCAAGGTACCGCATAAAGTACTAACTGGGATAAAATTGTCTACTAACCACGTTTGGCACTATGTACTCGCTTATGAGATGATGTTCTTTATAATGGTTCATTAGCCAAGTAAACAGTTAGGTCTTTTGGTTCGTCTAATAATCACAAATGGTTACAGTTCTCTAACAAGCTCCGGTTATTGGCATAACCGTGTGCGAGTAATCTTCATATGGCTTTCAATACTGTTTGTCTGAAACGATAGGTCCACTGGATTTATAAGTAATGTTTAGCATAATAAAATGCGCCAATTACGTCAAAAAGTCGCCGTTCGGTTCTGTGCCACCGCGGAGAAGTTGCATACGCCGACATCGTACCGTCCATATGTGGTTATGAATAATGCAGTGACAATCCTGGAGCAATGTGAAGCACGCGAGCGATTTGTTTACGGTCTCCGTTTACCTTAGAAAACTATATCGAACGTATAAATCTATCCGGCGACTCGGTAATTACCACGTCTGTCGACCACGGCTTCAATTAAATCTCTGCACTAATTGGAGTTAATTGAATTAACATTTTTATAATGACACATCGATACCATACGCGGCCACAGCTCGCCAACCATAAAACCAAATCATAGGAATCGATCGGAACGCTTTATTTAGTTTAGTGGCGGTATAATTAAAATTTTTGAACGGAAAATAGAAACATTTATGGAATGTATTAGGTGTTGTAATTTTTTTCCGAAGCCACGTACGCCGGCTACTGCTTGCTGCGGACCACACACAGTTTCCTAAGCACAGATAGATAAAACATTGCAGAGGAGCGCACATGTCCGCGACCGGCGACGACGACTCCAAGCTAGATCCATAAACAAACGGTCTCGGATCATGGCGGTATCTCGAAAAAAAGTGCCACAGCACCGAATAACAGTGCTTTTTAGATATCGGACGTACCTTTTCACAAATACGGCACGCCGTACGTGTTCCAGTACGTGTTGCGAACACCTAAAGCCGTGTTTTCCTAGGAGCAGGTTAGCGTCTAGCGCTAACCTGCTCCTAGGAAAACACGGCTTAACTATGCTTACAATGCGCCAAGTGTTCACCGGCAATTTTTGTCATGAAGATATGTATGCTTTTCAAAACTACTTCAATACTGCTTTATAATACTCGCAATTTTGATTAACTTTTTAGAACATGTTTACAATCATGGTAAAATTACTCGTTTTCTTGGTGCGTCCAGACTGGGTCCTTAATGTCAACTTACGTTGCAATTCAAGCATATCTCATTCACAATATCGAATCGTATTGGCAGTTTCGTTGCAAAGGTCAACGGCATCCTCCCAGGAACCCAAATTTACAACCGCAATTCACGCACCGCACCAAATTCGAATGGCCCTTAATCAAAATAACGTCCTCACACGGTCCACTTTGGTCCACGTGAGCGCAGACTCGGGGGCAATTTATTTCTTAATTGGCCCGATGGATTCTGTTGTTAACGAAGTACCCCGCTGATATATGGGACGTAATAATCACGTTCGTGTACACGATCTACGCACTGTTATTTGGATCAAATTTTTCGGCAAGATGATAACGATAATTGGACCGGCTCTCTTATATGGCCATCTCTTGTTTGCGATGATAATAAATTTGTGAGGAGGTCTCTCCTCCTCCTTCGTGGACCTGAGGATATTGGAACGAGCGGGGCTGGAGAAATTTGCCCCGGAGATACCACCTGATTTTTTCGCGTACTACTTTATTACTTCCATTTGTGCTACTCGGCATTTAAATGCTACTTACACCGGATCGCAATATTCATTAAATGTATAAGCTATGGAATAAGCTTAAGTGTGTGTTGTCAATGAGTTTGTTATTTGCTTCCGTGATTTAGTTTGTCTTACAATCAAATTGATTTATTTCTACACACAAGAGCTTCCCTCAAGCTTTACTTTTGAGTATATAGCACATACTAAGAAATTTACCCCATAATCAATAATTAGAGTTATCTGAAACCATTTTTTTCTCTTGATCATTTTGATGTATCAGTTAGTCCAAATTTGAGTCTGTGTAGGAAAATCTAACATAATTCTTTCGCCATAAGTCTATCATTAATGCTATGGTTAGACTTGCTGCTTGATGCTATTGGTTAGGTTGTCTTACTAGCGTGATAGTTGCCACTGGCTGCTAGCAGCATAGTGTGACCACTCAGGAGTGCTGTTTTAACAGTTGGCGAGTGAGTTTAGCAGCAGCCAGCCCACCAGCGCTTGTTAAACTTTTACAGCAACCAGCATGAATGTTAACTCAGGAAATTATGTAATTTTTAAATGTGTTTTATAAATATTATTCGAGGTTATATTCTCCCAATATATATAGAGGGCTTTAGCGATACAGTTGTTAAAATAATGATCACATAATGAATAGTTGCCGGCCGAAAAGTTATGCTGCAACGTTGATTGGAATGCAATGTGAGGTGGTCACATTACGCTGCTTTAGTACTTGCTGCTTGCTGTAGATTATTAGCCGCTGTTAACCAGCATAGTATGGTCACTTAGCAGCCGCTATTTTTGCATGCTGGCGAATGGTTTTGGCTGTTGCTTGTAAAGCTGAACTTTTATTAACCGCTATTTAGAGTTTGCGCTGCTGGCTCAGGACAAATGTGGGTAATGTAGAAAATAGCAACCATTTGTCCAAAATTATGCATAAAAAATAAGCTGTAAATTCTTGTAATTACTTGGGGATTTATGTCACGGATATTTGTAACATCTGCGCGAGTAGCAAAACAGCGCGCTGGCTGACCATGGTTTGTGATGTATCCCGCGACAGCGAACGAGTCCAGCGACTAACAACTCGCACTGTCGTGATATACAACCCCCCCCTTATAACAGGACAGTAACATAAAACGAAAATGCATACGGTTCTGAAGTCAGCGGGGGTCTTATAAAAGATTGGGACCAGCTCGTCTATGTCCTATCCACAACCAGGACGATAAAAATTAAAATTCCTTTCCTTTCTTCTTCTTATTCCTCTTATTCTGATGCCCAGGCCTGTCCTCGCGGCAACGACTCGTGTGTTACACATATCAGATGCCACCCGTTGTTTAACTGCAACCCGATGATATTTAACCCAAACAAACGATACATTTCTTCGCGTCTTTTTTCGTTTTCTTCTGTCTTTCAGTTCAATCATAAAATCTCACGAGCTATAAATTATGAGGGGAGATTCTTTAACGTGATTTATAACAAAGTTAAAAACTTTACGATCGGGTTTGTGGATTCTATTCATGGTGATTCTTGTAAATATCGGAATTTATTAGGTTATTTACGGTGAAAGTGAATCGTATTTTGTTCAAAATTATGGCGCCCCTGCTACGTTTATTGTGCATTACGGTCGGCTTGCAGACGCTTGCTGAGAGGCCATATAACAAGATCAGTGTCAATGGTGCCAGTGGATGCAAGAGCTCGGATTACACGACTCTAATTTAAGTGTTGAGTCGATTAGTCGATTATGGGATAAAATATTATGGGAATTTCCTATTCTGTTATTGCAAAGTTATCATTTGGAATTGAAGATTTTAATTTCTCTTCTTCATTCTATACTTTGCAGTCTATACTTATCATACACAATTCAATGCTCAAATATATCCTATAAAGTTAAAAAATCAACAAACAGTTCAACTTCTTAAAAGTTAAATGTATTATTAATATACACAGAGAGAACTCTATTCTTGGATATCAAGAAACATTATTCTTTCGTATATAATGTAGCATAAAGAGGATTTTTTTCTATCCAAATAATATTTTATTCTAATAAGAATTTCAATATAGTTGTTTCAACGGTTTGTTATTCTTACGATTTAAGAATTTAGTATATTTATGTTAACTATATTTTTCTCTTGCGAAGAAAAAGTTATTCTTCAATAAAAAACTAGACGTTTGTCTTACAAAAACAAAATTATTTCGTTGAACGAAAAATACATATGCTTCAACGAAAAAACAGTTTCTTGACCCAAGATTCTTCCTCTGAGAGATACATAGAAAGTTTTTGCAATTACTTTACAGATGGCGCTAACAGTTTCTCGCGTCTTTTGCCACGTATTACCGCTGTATAAGTTTGACGATATTGAGTGTTCGTATATTGTTTGTTTACATCTATGCATAAGTGTTTTATTTCATGGGTGACTTACAAGGTTTATGAGGAAAACCAGGATTGCAGTGGAATAGCCTACACAGAGAGAACTATATTCTTGGATATCAAGAACAAATGTTCTTGCGTACATAGTGTAGCATGAAGAGGATATTTTTGCTATCCAAATAATATTTTATTGGAATAAGAATTTCAAAGGTTAGTTATTCTTCCAGTTTAAGAGTTTAGTATGTTTATGTTGAGTATATTTTGCTCTGATGAAGAAAATTTTATTCTTCTAGATATAAAAAATGTAAGACGTTCGTCCTACAACAACAACAATATTTTGTTGGGTGAAAAATATGCATGCTTCAAGTATTTTACTTGAACCAACAAGATCATTTGGTTGGTTGCGGATATAGGTCTGCGGATATAGAAGCAAGTGATATCCTTCACTCAAAGATATTCATGTTGTAACGAATAAATATTTCCCTCTGTGTAGATACAGAACTCTTTGCTGTATTAGCTGATAATGTTCTCTATACTAACACACTTTTTAGCTTGTAGACAAAAGCTGTATGTAAAAGTATATGAGGCAATATTGCGTCCATTGTATGGTTTAATGCATCTCGATTATTGAAAGGTATAACGTTCTACAAAGTGCGCGCTAAAAATATTCTATGATGAAACGCAGCGCATTTTATACTTTGTGTTACGATTAAAATTCACAAAGGCGGTTAAGTGAAGGAACCGTGTGAATAAAACGGCTTTAATAACCTATCCGATTGCTCTGTTAGAACGCTATTATGATCCGGCGTTGTACGTCGCAATTTTTGCTCGATGATATAGCCGAGATACAATCTCCTATCGCGGTGTAATTTGATAATTCGAGCCACTTTTCCAAAGTTTTACCATAAACGGCGCCTCACTTCTAACGATATGCCCCTTAATTATATATTAGTACGTGCTAAATAGGTTCCATTATTATCGTGCCCCTTTGTCGTGATTTTTGTTTAGACTCCACGTGATCCTATAATGACTTAATTTCAGTTCATAATAATGTTTCTTCCGACATAATAAACGCTTGCTATATACTCGAGATATGAAAAAATTACCGAGATAGTATCTTAACGGTTCTATTTGGGGTGCTCGAGAGGACTTAACAAGGTTCCCGGGTAATTACAGTCTTGATATCTATGGCATTACTGCGTTGGAGTTTCTAGATAAAAAAGTTTATTGTGAAAAAAAGTACACATCCATAAGCAGTATAGGTTACATGACCGAATTTGGAAGACGATACACCGAATAAACGAAAAAGGTCAGTCACTGTGTACCATACGATATCTGTTACAAATCAGTTAGTTACGCGTCCATGTTGTGAAAACGTCGAGTCATACAAAACAAGAATATACTTCATACAAACCGTTTAACATTCCGTATCTACATTATACTTACTTGCACAATAATGACAGTTTTGACTATGTTTCACGACCCTCAAAGTATTAGGTGATTAATAACAGAGAAAATGCAATGAATCATTCACGGACAAGTATCTACAAAATACGAATTTCAAAAGTTCCATACCTTCTACATTTAACATTGAACATATTCATTCTAATCAGACGTCTAATGATATCAACGAAACAGTGTTGCTGACGCACAATGTCCATATTTTACCTAAGTTTGACGCCGTACTTGTCAACACCACTAGCATCGAGAGATTCGACAGTTAAGGGGGTATATACCATAAACAGAAGATCACGTCCTCGCCGGCCGGCTAGGGAAAAGCGTGCGTGAAAGACCGCACTAATCAATTGGGGATCAGCGCGCAAATTATCAGCGACCGATGTAAAGGCGCGCACATCGGTTATTCCAACGTTGTCTTTGTGCGTTTGTACAGTACAGTGGCTAACATAAAAAATGGGGTAGCAAAAATAGGAAATGGCATCGCAAGAAGGGAAGAATAAGGGAATAATAAGGAAAGATAAGGGAAGAATAAGAATAAGGGAAGATTAAGGGAAGAATAAGGGAAGAATAAGGGAAGAATAAGGGAAGAATAAGGGAAGAATAAGGGAAGAATAAGGGAAGAATAAGGGAAGAATAAGGGAAGAATAAGGGAAGAATAAGGGAAGAATAAGGGAAGAATAAGGGAAGAATAAGGGAAGAATAAGGGAAGAATAAGGGAAGAATAAGGGAAGAATAAGGGAAGAATAAGGGAAGAATAAGGGAAGAATAAGGGAAGAATAAGGGAAGAATAAGGGAAGAATAAGGGAAGAATAAGGGAAGAATAAGGGAAGAATAAGGGAAGAATAAGGGAAGAATAAGGGAAGAATAAGGGAAGAATAAGGGAAGAATAAGGGAAGAATAAGGGAAGAATAAGGGAAGAATAAGGGAAGAATAAGGGAAGAATAAGGGAAGAATAAGGGAAGAATAATGGAAGAATAATGGAAGAATAAGGAAAGATTAAGGGAAGATTAAGGGAAGAATAAGGGAAGAATAAGGGAAGAATAAGGGAAGAATAAGGGAAGAATAAGGGAAGAATAAGGGAAGAATAAGGGAAGAATAAGGGAAGAATAAGGGAAGAATAAGGGAAGAATAAGGGAAGAATAAGGGAAGAATAAGGGAAGAATAAGGGAAGAATAAGGGAAGAATAAGGGAAAAATACGGGAAAAATAAGGGAAAAATAAGGGAAGGAAAGAAGCAGGGAAGAAGAAGGGAAGACTATTTATTAACTTCAAAAAAGACTGTTGATATCTAAGACGACAAAACACAAAATCTTGTACCAGGGAGAGGAAAACATCGACATCGTTAATAAAAGACTGAAATTTTTTTTTCAGCTAAATGGTCTAAATTGGTCATCGTAGTCCGAAGAGATATCGTACTGGGTATCGTTGCACTCGCGCACGGAGTATTCCATCGGCAATTTTCAGCAGGCGAGGTGGATGACGACGCCGACTTGGACTATGCAACGCGGCAATGACAACCGACAACAGGATTTGTAACTCGAGAGTATTTTACACGGACGCCTTGTGTTTGCGCCGAGGCACGTAGCCGCCACTGACAAGATCAAACGCCGATACGGTCGACACTTTTTCAACACGGTTTCGCCGAGCTGGTCTTTTGGTTTGCTCCAATCAGATCAGTTCAACGAGTCGATTTTTATATTCAATATCTTTTGTAACCTTTGATTAATTTTGTGTATTTAATGATATGGTTGCATATGTCAAATTTTCAAAGTCAAAAATAATAGTCTGTGGTCAAAAGATTTTTAAATTGGAATAAGAATGGATGAAAAGAACTTTATGGTGTCCAAAGTTGTGGACGAATAAACAGTTGCATAAATAATGTCAACAAAAACAAGTATTTATATGTTGTTTCACTGCTTTAAGACATTGGTTGTTAGCAACTGCTAATCAAAAACACAACACGTTTGCTGACTACACAACTGGTCAGTTTGCTGAATTTTGATGATTCTTTCAGCAATGGTACCCATAGAAAACTCATTCAGTAATTTACCTACGTATTCTAATTTTGAATATAAATATCTCAAACTTATAAATTTTTGATAGTGCTTGTGGTATATTGAGTTGTAAGATATCTTTTGTGACACGGTACTTTTTGATATTCTGACAAATGTATGAAAAATTCTGCATTCTGCTTAGTACAGATTCGTAAAAACGTCCTATACCTAAAGAATCAAAAAATATATACACCTACTATTATTGCGAACTAACGGGATACAATTTGATCCGAGCACCTAAGTATCGCCCCGTTCTCATCCTCTTAAATTAATCTTTCAGCATTACTCCTAGACAGCAAGCGGTACCGTAATGTAAGGCATCAGGTTCACCGTGGAAGAAGAGTCTCTCGCATTCCAACGTCGCCTCATTCAATTGTCCCTCGTTCGTTCGTCGCTTGTTCGCTCGTTCGCGGTGAAATGTGAGTTTCGGAATCGGTTTCGTGTCCTGTCCTCTATCGCTGAACACTCACCACTTTAGCAGAGCGAGAACCGCTAACCCCGCATCGTAGGACCACGATGCGACCGACGACGCGTCCGTCGCGTCGTAGCTACACGCCGTTCGGAGCATGTGTCGTACGGGCGGACGCGGAACGCGAAAACATCATGCCGACGTGTGTTCAAGCAAGGCGCTGCAGGTCAGTGAGTTCTCGCGACCTCCGACCCGAAGCCCGGCTTGCAACAATGCACACGTTCCGAGGCAGATAACATTGTTGGCCGCCGATACGGACCAGTGCCGTCTCTGGGTGTTTTCTGGGTAATCGGGAATAGTATGCATTGTCACTCGTTGACCAATGACCATTTCAGGTCTTTCTGCTTACTTGAGGCGTACAATTTGCCAATTAACGTAATCAAACAACACCTGTTAGATATGATGATACAAATCATTTTGACACGCATTTTATTAGATGAACAAAACTTTAAAGGCAAAAAAAGTTGTACTAGAATTCTCTAGAAGTACTAGAATGTTCACAAAAAGTTCTACAAAACACCATTATATCGACCTAAAGTAAACTATATATAAAAAATATCAAAATGGGCCAAGAATTTGATCGAATCAAAACAAAATGACGTGTTTGCATAAACAAAGAAAACTATAGACATTATGGGGTCCTAATTAACGTTTCATTTGCATTTTTAAACAACAACCCATAAACATCTAGCTAAGTGGACCACTTTTGTTTCACAACGTTCAAATGAAGACCAATATCAGTCCATGTTCTAGAAAATTCTGAATCAGATAACAGAATATAGACAGGGGAACAACTCTAGTTAACAAAAAATGCTAATGGTGTACCCGAGATAGCCAAAAATATTTCGAAACGTGGCAACACGTTACCGATACGGCACAGCGTGACGCGCACGCGGGGGACAGTATAGGAACAATTTATAGCGGCTCTTGGACGGTCTGCGGACCTCGTCGGCACACGTGGCATTAATTGATAATATATCGTCCAATTTCCGTAAATTAGTATTATTTACGACGTGGCGTAAATCTGGGGCCCTAAGTGCTGGCCGGGAATTTATTATTATTGAAAATATTCTGTCAAATTTTATAATGCTATGAAGATAACTGATTGCTGGGTTGCGATTGGAACCCTTTTATACTCACCGACGTATTTCTCAATAAAATATGTTAGCATTTGTCACTATCGTCGGAAATTCTGGTATTTGTGGTATTCTGAGTGTCATTGATTGCTACTATTAACAAGGCTATTTCGTACGATTGGTGGGTTCGTATTTTAAGTTAATGTGAATTTAGTCAAACATACTAGAGTTATGGGATGAAAGTTAAATTTACAAGGTAACAGTTAATACACTGTATCTTCTTAGTAAATTAACATATCAAACAAATGCAAATACAATCCTAATTATGTTGGCTTTAAAACTGATTAGTAAACTTAGACTACGAAAACGGCATGTCGGTTACACAGATTAAATGAGCTGTATAACAATGTAGGAGGTCAAAATGGCGGGAACAACCGCGACTCCCTAACATGGTAGCATTTTGGCCAAGCGCGGATTAAGGGCTTATTACTGGTCAAAATTCTAATTCATCAAATCTCTTCCAATTTATTCGAAGGCAAAACTAACTGGGTTCTTCTTCTTGAACCTTGTGAACACATTTTCTGACTACTAACTGACGCGTTTAAGTATTTAATATTTAATAAGGGCTGATAAAGCAAGACTACTCAAATGAAACGAAACACTTATCAACACAATAACATCTATTAACAATAATAATCAACAATCCCGTTTGATAGGTTACATAGAAAAATAAATGAAGCTTTGAACATATTGACGTTTAAATTAAACCTAGGAGTTGATTTAGACAGACACACTTTTAGCAGAAATATGAATAATTTAATTTACAATGAAATGCGAGACGAGTTGAAAAGACTTACCAGGGATAAACTTAAGCGCCTAAGAACGCTCCACAAAAACGTGTACTTTACATGACGGTGGTTGAAATGAGAAGAGCCGAGATCTGTTCGTTTGCATCCCTCGACCCCAAAGGAAGTCGGAAGCATTTCTTCTTAGCCAATGAGAACTCTTCAATTTTAAACTTATAACACGCGGTCAAATCCTAAACCAGATGTTTAACCCTAGCAAAAACCTTTGACATTCCCGAATGTTCTTACAAATATCTCGCTTAATTTGATCATATCTTAATAAATAAATAATGGGTTTCCGACCCATCACAACAATAATAGTAAAATTTGTATTAGCTATTACAAATTTATAAGATTAGTTTGCCATAATCAACCAATTTAATCATCAAAAATCGAATGTAATACATAATTACACTTTGTTGAGTTGTTTCAGATAACAATTTAGAAATAATACAATTCCAGATTATATAACCATTAGTTTAGTAGTTAACAGGCGAAGCACTACTTTTAAATGTAAATGAAGAAACTTAAACTTTAGTTAACATCAACACTAGAAAATCATCCTGCATTGTAAAGGCTAACAGCATGGTTACACCACTCCACTTACCTTAATCGCCATTTCCACATAAAAAGCCAACATTCGAAGTCGAATTTAAATAGAAGTGACCTTTTATTGATCGCCATTTGCGATGATGATAAGATCAAGCGAAACATCTTCGAGACATCTTACGGTAGCTCACATAAACGCAAATTAATGATTTGCAATAAAGTACTTTTTTACGGCTAGATAATTGATCGAATTGTTCTGCTATGGGGTCGACGATTTAATGCTCGAAAGTTTATAATGCTCGCTTCCAGGATGCAAACTGGAATATTTCATCAAAAATAAACCCAATTTTATATCATTTGTTAAATGTATTGCTAATGTAGGCTTATTGTAACAACTCCTTACAAATATGCCGTTCAGACTCAATTCCATTCTTTATATCACTTCCTAATAGGCTAATTACTTCAGTCCAACATATTATGCAAATTCTGAGTCGATTTTCATTGATTCATGGTATCTTCACATATTACAGTTATACATCCCGCGTGTTTTTAATTGACTGTCAGGCCGCAGATCGTACGGTACGGTTGACCGACGTCCGTTGGTAGGTAATAATATTTATTAATCTCTGTCGGTACGGTCGCAACAAGAGCGGAGGAGAATGCTGTAGCACGTGTTCTTAGCGCGAATGATTTACTAGAATTCCAATGTGACGATACGCCGGGATGAATTAATCAATCGTTTAGGAAATAGCTATTTCAGATTGGTATGGGATGTTTTTTTTGCAATTTCACGTATTACGATGGTTTAACGAACCACAGTTTTCAATTTTGTGACACCACAGTCACTCTCAAACAACAGCAGAAACATACTGAAGGCATTTCCTTTATCATCCTTTGTAAAACATCACAACATTGATAATTGAAATATTTATTGCGCAAATTATAGCATAAGAAATCGTTTACGTGGTATAAATAATTATCTAAGTGTCAATCTTTGCATCTCATGCATGATTCTTATGTCGTACATTACAGCCACTTGAGGAGTAGCATGACACAATCCTGTTGCACAATAGATGTATTTAAAGTAGGTGTTAATTACCGACGAGAAGGAGAAGAAGAGAAATTGACTACCAACATTGATTTTTGCGACGAGCGAGCGGTCGGTGCATTACATGCGAAACTGAAAGATTAAAATCTGAATGCATCTTCTGAAACGAACTGTTAATTGTGTAATATATCACAGTAATTACAAAAGAGAAAGTCTAATAAACTGTATGAACCTTTTATGTGGTAAGCCGATGTGATGCGCATTAGAAAAATCACGTTTAATCAACTCTGCTACCTGTTTTCGCGCGTTTAATTAAACCCAAAAAACAATAAAATTGCGCGCACATTTGAAAGTTTAACCGATTTCAAAGTAATCTCTTGTCGATGTATAATTGAACATTACAAAAGCACCGCGGGAAATATTAATAAGTAACGATAAATATAACGAAACGTGACATTAAAATGTACTTTATTGGATTGCAAATCTTTCACAATTCTCACCGTTCGTGTCGTAACTTTTTATTAAATTTACATAAAGGTGGTAATAAATCACAATATGACTCACGTATTTAAGTATACCTGTTGCTCTACGAAATGATATTAACGCCAAATGTGTCCTACTTCCAGCACTCAATGACGTTAGTTGTTGAGGCGAAGATATCAAAAAATTGGTAAACAAATTCCACAAACCTCTGACATTTGACCCGAAATTGATGTTTAAATTTCATTAGCGCGCTTCTTTCGTCGCCTTGGATTCGCGATAATCCGACACCCGCATAAATCACCGTATGTAATTTGGTTGATTTACATAATAATCGTATTATAATAGGTTGTATAACCGGGTTAAACGGTGATATAACAAGAAGTTTTACAAGATCGCCTGTCGTGTGGGAAACCAATAGTTTCAGCGCGTCTAGTTGGTTGCCGACTCTAGTACCAGGATAGCGCAACGTTTGTTTCTTCTTAGTGATTTCTTGGTATAGAAATGCTACTATATTCCGGGTATACAACATTTAATACAATAATTAGTAAGGATATCTTTATTAGGACCTTTAAACATGATATCATTTTTTCTTCCAATGCCATAAATAAGAACTGCCATAATTAAAACCAAAAAAGCAAGTGGAAATGGTTGCTTTAGAAGTTGCTTTAATTTTACAAATTCAAATGCTTGAATTATTTGGCTTCAGCACGAATATAGGCTCGTCGGCATCGTCTGCATCTTTTTAAAAATTACTGTTTTATAAAACGGGCGTAGCGAGTTGTATTGATCTCTTCTGCTGCTTGCATCTCTTCTGCAGCCCCAGTAAAAAATCAATTGGGGTTAAGTCCGGAAACCAGGCTGGCCAGGAAATTGCACCCTAGTAGTTTATATCATGAAACGTTGCTACAATTTAATAAAAAAAAAAAATAAACATAAAAATGAAGTTGAATCATTTTACTTGAATCATAACGACTTGTAATGTATACCAACAATACACCAACCAAAACAGCCTCCAAACCAATCTAAAATAGTCTTCAAACTAGATAACAATACATTTAATAGTTTAAAATTACATAAATTGCACAAGTAACCATCGTAGAGTAGAATATCACTAAACCGTATCCTGCCCTTTCTCGTCGTTGTTCGTTCTTTGGTTGAATGTCAGGCTGGAAATATACCCGGCACAGAATAACATATATTAGCGGGACGCAATTTAAGCAACCACTTTGTTACGATCTTGTAATCGGGTCGTGTAATAAATGGACGGTCATCAGGGCTCCTCTCCTTTAACTCGGGCGATATTTTACACCCACAAGCGCGCACGGACCAGGATCGCGGCTTTGATAGCGTTCGCACGAAACTATAAAATAAATGCCCCGAGAGGATGAATAAAGCATGAGCGAGGCGACATCTAGCCAGTGGCTCGCGGCTCCACAACCTCAACGACAGGAACTGCACATTGTCATATACCAACGACTTTATGTTTTAGTTGTTCTTCTTAAAGCAACAAAATTCGTTTTCGTGTACTCTTCGTTATGTCTATAATCAATCTAAATATAAGCTTTATAGGTAGATATAGAACACAAGGGAACACATTTCCAACTCTTTGATACAACAAAAAAATTATTTGTTCCAGATTATATTTGCCTTACATAACTAGAAACTGGATTTGTTGTAACAGGTCTAGATTTACAGATACAGCGATACTCTAAAAAAAACTGAGAAAACAGCAACAAAATCAGTTAACAAATTATACAAATTAAAAAAATATGCAAAGGACTGATTTCAAGCTATATTTTGATGAATCGATAAAAAGCCACCATTCAGAAGGATCGTGGGGAATATTAAACTCGTTCATAAGACCCTCAACATCGTGACATACACGAAACGTAAAGAACCTTCCATTTTAAAACATGCTTTAAAAGCCTCGTTACAGTTTGGAAATGAAGACGCTGTCACACCTCGTGCGAACAGATTCCATTCCTGTAGCCTAGAACCCAATAACTCGCCTTTTTCTTTTGATAAACCTAAGTCTTTAACCAAATCATTCAGTTCGCACTGGTTTATAAGGTTAGATGTTCCTAAAGCTTCAAATGGCAAATCTTCCCGACATGCCTGATTTGACAGAGTGATTTCAAACACTGTCAAATCCGACAAGTTTCTTCAGACAGGCAAAATTTCTTCTGTGTCAAAAATCGAAGATGATGAAGTGTATGGCGCACTTGGGAGAGGATGGTTTTCTCCATGGGGGATAGGTCGTGAAGCTGATGGCAAATTTGGATATTTTATTTTATGCTTATCCTTCTTCGAATATCCCGAGACGCTTATCGTGCAAAAATAGCAATCATCTACGTGATTGGAAGGTTCTCGCCACAACATGGGAATTGCAAACGGCATTTTCTTTCGCTTCCCTTTCATCCACATTAAAAGTCCGATCTACCAGGAAATACAGCATATATTAGGTGTCCATGCTTTTACCTCTTCCGTATTTTTTTTAGATGTGACTTTTTACAACATCTTCTTTGATCACTTCCCATATTTTAATGCACATAATGTCTATATAACTTAACTAAAAAAAAACTTGTTGATTCGTAATACTTTGAACAATCTGTTATGAGAACGTATGCACAGAAGGCTAATTCAAGCGAAATATATGATTTCAAGTAAAATGGACCTTAGACCTGTCACAACACTTTGATGACTTGACCTATGAAAAGTGATGTTAGGTCAACAAAAGCATGTAATCGCTGTTCTGGTTGTAGGACCGTTGTTCCCTTGTGTTATTAATCTTAATATGCGCGTTTAGTGGCGGGTATTAGAGAATCGGACGCCGCGATTCGTTCGCGACAGTACAAGCAATAAAACAACATGTCAACCAGCGCTCCGTGGCTTTACAACGCCAAGATAGCATCGAGCGTTCATTTCTGCTCCTCAGATATGCTCGGTACGCCCACGTTTTATCCCACTCCGCATATACGGAGTCACCGAGAACTCGAAAAATAATTCTTTATGCACGATCACACGACTTCGGACTGCGCTACACGAAATTTCGCGCGTTTCGCCGTGTAACGTTGATTTGTACGGGCGAGTCCGGACGGACAAATTAACGGAAATGATCGATGTTAGCGCACGCATGCAAAGCACCGCTGCTATACGACACGCAAACCTATAAGAATTGTTAATTAGGCAATTATAAATGTATGTATTTATACACAGAAAGAAGTAATGTAAAAAGTACTATACTGTTCTCAATCATTTTAAAGAAAATTTGAAGAATACTAACGACTATAGACCACATCCTTGTAGGGCATTAAATATTGACATTCATCATCATCTATGGAAATTGTCACCAAACACAAAACCGTACCACCAACTAACAAGCTATAGATACACTCTCATATTTACCAAAACAATTACCACGAATCCCCTCACACAGTCTACCATAGAATCGTGCAGATCACGCTAAGAAAAAAGCCCGGACTCATTCACCAACCACAAGTCAATAACCGATACGTGTGTGGTCTAAAAGATGGCAAAATTTAAACAGTAGTGAAGCCGCAATTATGCGGTTTCCTTGTTCGTTTCCATTGGGTCGGATCAATCTAATTTCAATATCGGATCGGGGCTTAAGACCTAACGCACGGCGGGTCGTCGCTCGAAACGAAAATTATCGATAACAAGCCGTTAAATTGACCTGTTTAGCTCAAATTACCACTAAATAAAAATTGTCAATATTAGACGGGATAATTTGGTATCATTATATCGATGCCACCCAGTAGCGCACGATGCGCAAGGTAATTCGTCAACAGATGGGTTGTGTAGAAGAGAAATGGTTGGACGCTCTCAAGCGATGTTAAACTGGATTACTGAAATAGTTTATCCTGTACGGGATTAAGTATAAAATTGGTATTTTGATGTGTATTAAGTACTTTAAATTTACACAAGAATAGGTGAAGAGATATTATGGTTTACCATAGGGTTACCAGATGCCTTCGACCGAAATGCCGGAGATCTGGCTGGAGGCAGAGGTTGGGCTGGGTTGGGTTTTATCATTCATAAAACAATTCCAAATAAACATTTTCTTCTTAATCGCGTTTAAGGATAAAAAACAACAAAGCATATACATAAATACATACTACAATCATATAAAATATAACATTAAAAAAACTTGTGCAGTGATGTTGGAATCAACATTACTGGCCTCGTCTGCTTGGTTTGCAATAAAGCTTTAATTAGAGCTAAACAAAGAACTACACGGCCATAATAATTGTGTAAAGACAGCCACCTAGTTCGGTCAAGGCGTAGCATTTATTTAAATGCCACAAATTCATCAAAAAAGGATTTTCATAGGTCAATCTTTTTTTAAGAAATTGAAAACTCTGCTTAAACCAATATTAATACTTCTAAATCATATTTATTAATGTATTGACATGGTGAGCGCAGTTGTGCAAAATATGGCGGAGGTAGGTTCCAAACATAAATGTCGATATCAGTGTATTGTTTTGCATCTGCTCTCTTTATTGACGCTCGAAGATTGATTTTGCCGGAGATGTTCAAATGCCTGCCGGAGGCCTGAAATGGACCTCAAATGCCGCAGACTCCGGCCCAATGCCGGAGATCTGGTAACCCTAGTTTACCATCTCTTGGGATTGTAAAACATTTATGCTGTATCAAGAAAAGAAGTATGTACCTAATTTTGGTCTGAACAATTTTCACTTATGGTACACAGAGAGAAAAAAATTGAATGAAAAACTATTTCTTTTTATTTCAAATAAAATATTTCTGCAGCTCACTTTTTAAATTTAAAAATAGTTATTTGTTTCAAACACATTTTGTCTAACAAAATCGTTCAAATCTTCTTGTATGGTTACATTACTCGAGATAAAACTCTCGAATATTACGTCTTGCTTTTTGCCTTGTAGCATGAATAGTATCCCCATGGCTTGTTGGAAGATTAAGGGATATTTTGAGGTTATAACATCGTCTAGATCGCGAATTTTACATTTCTTTTCTCTCAGTACATACATATTAAAATTATGTAAAATTTAGGTGGATATTATGCTAGACTTTGCTCGTGAGTGTTTATTAATTACATATTCTCTCATGCGATAGTACTCAATCTAATGTAGCCTTACGCCTGCCCTGTTTTTAGTAATGGCATCCAACTTGTTTGCAACATTCTCATGTATCGCCTAAGCATTGTGACATTATAAATAGCATCATGCGTATGTAATTGTAATATAGGAAATATATCAAGTGCTAAAATAGTTACCTATTTATAGAATTCCTTATAAAGTACGGCGCCGGACATCGCGCATTATGCATACATTACTCTGGTGCTTGTATTAAATGATTAAATTAATTGCCAAAGGTGATACCAAATTGTAGCCGCGTTAATGTGTGTCGTGTTAAATGATATGGGATATTTAAGTTGAAGAAATTTCCGTATCCGTTTTCTCCTTGGAACAAAAAGCTTTTTTTTTAATGTTGTTTTTCAATGAAATAATGTTGCTTTAAGTTTTACCAGTTTATTTACCATTCTTTGTAGTTTGTTCACATCTGTGTAAATCTCCTAATTTCTCATCGATGTAGAACAATCATGTAATTTTTCGATGGATACTTTCAAAATAGCACACGCTCATCGATATTTTATATAACAAACGATAAATGCGTACACTTGTACTACATTCACGATTTAATTGGTTTTGACAGCGAAGATTAATTCCGAGGCACCTTCCATTTTATTATGATTATTATGATCGGTCCGGTCCGGTATGAATTGCACTTTTTACGTTCATGATTCATTATGTACGCATCATTTACGTTGCACAATGGCGACCGCTATTCAGGATACTCGCTCGCGACTTGCATTAGTTCGCGAAAGTGAAAAAGTATAAAGGTCCCATTTTGCTCGATTGTTGCGACGCTCAACCGTTCTCTTTCTTCGCACTGCGAGAGAGAGCTCCAGAAACCTACATGTCATGGGCGATGTGTTCGATATGTTCGAGTGGCTGTCACGACACATACACCACGGCTATTTTGTTTTATAAATTTGAGCCGTGTACGCCGACCGCTCAAATTTGATTATCTGATTGATTGATGAGGTCGTGAGAACTATGCGAGTGCTGCATTTGTTCGTGGTAAATGTATCATCACGAGACTGACTCGGCTATGCCAGACTCCACCTTCGTAATCAATGTACATTAGTTAATGGTGGCAGGTGACTACAGATAACAACACCATTCCCGCTTGCCCTTTTATTGATTGAGCGAGTTTGGCGTTAGACGCTTGTCTGAACAATGAATTAGCGTTGTTGTTTAATTATTTGAGTACAAAATTTGTACCACAATTTGTAAACGGAAAGTTTGGCAAATACGGAAAGTTGGGCACGCATTATCAACATTAGAACAGTGCACATTCTCACTGTCCATATTGACCAAGACCAGTATTGTAAGCAAATTTTCAAACTAATGTTCAATTGTTACTTTCTAGCCAAAAGGAGAAAACAATTGGCAAAACATTGGACCAATAAAAAAGGTTTTTTTAGACAAGGCGTTTTTATTTGCTTATATAACCCAAATTAAATCCAGACCACTCCAAGTTATCAGAAAACTTTGTAGAATTAGTCATTATCGACCGATACCGCTTCAGCCAACTAGTGACTTGACAACTCTCCATAGACAACGTTTTTCATAATCATCATCATGATCAAACAAATGAATACCAGACGTCACATAGCGGGTCATAATTATACCTATAATGTATAGGTGAGCACTTAACCCGTTGTACGAGATTATTGCCTTATTTATGCCCTATCGGAACATCGGTTTCACCATCAATTAATATAATATAATTAGCTAACAAAAGATTAATTAGACAAATTGAAAAATACAGTTGAGCACTCCAACACACACACTCTCACACACTCACACGCACACACATATGCAAATTACTAGTATAACCATAAAAAGAAATGCATAGACCTATAACAACGATAATGTAGTCATGCGCCGACCGAGGAGGTATGTATGTTCCCTATTAACCTTTGCGACCGATAGACCGCCCGTGTGTGCGTGTGTGTGTGTCTGTCCACGGTGAACCTCTTTCTTAAGGAGCCTTTTCTTTCTTTTAATTCGTCAGGTCCATCAAACCGAGCGTGATTTATGCCTGAGAACGTTTGACGCGCGAATAGCTAGTTATTATGTAATGGATCCACCATATTATAATACCCAATAATAATAACATATTCATAGTGGTGGCTAATGGTACCAGTACTCATTATTACCTTACAGTAAAAGCATACACGATCATGGCTGAATAAATAATAAGGACTACCTGTTGGATTAATTTAAATTTGGTAGTTTATTAGACAATCTTTTAGATTCATTCTGAATTGGTGGTGTTCAGACATTAGCACTTTGATACATAAAAAACTTGTAAGAACTTGTAAGAACTTGTAAGAACTTGTAAGAACTTGTAAGAACTTGTAAGAACTTGTAAGAACTTGTAAGAACTTGTAAGAACTTGTAAGAACTTGTAAGAACTTGTAAAAACTTGACAAAGTTGTAAGAACTTGTAAGAAATTGTAAGAACTGAAACTGATGCATAAAAAACTTGTAAGAACTTGTAAGAACTTGTAAGAACTTGTAAGAACTTGTAAGAACTTGTAAGAACTTGTAAGAACTTGTAAGAACTTGTAAGAACTTGTAAGAACTTGTAAGAAATTGTAAGAACTTGTAAGAACTTTAAGAACTTGTAAGAACTTGTAAGAACTTGTAAGAACTTGTAAGAACTTGTAAGAACTTGTAAGAACTTGTAAGAACTTGTAAGAACTTGTAAGAACTTGTAAGAACTTGTAAGAACTTGTAAGAACTTGTAAGAACTTGTAAGAACTTGTAAGAACTTGTAAGAACTTGTAAGAACTTGTAAGAAATTGTAAGAACTTGTAAGAACTTTAAGAACTTGTAAGAACTTGTAAGAACTTGTAAAAACTTGATGAAGTTGTAAGAACTTGTAAGAACTGAAACTGATGCATAAAAAACTTGTAAGAACTTGTAAGAACTTGTAAGAACTTGTAAGAACTTGTAAGAACTTGTAAGAACTTGTAAGAACTTGTAAGAGCTTGTAAGAGCTTGTAAGAACTTGTAAGAACCTGTAAGAACCTGTAAGAACCTGTAAGAACCTGTAAGAACTTGTAAGAACTTGTAAGAACTTGTAAGAACTTGTAAGAACTTGTAAGAACTTGTAAGAACTTGTAAGAACTTGTAAGAACTTGTAAGAACTTGTAAAAACTTGTAGAAACTTGTAAACATATACAACATTTACTAATAAAATAGACAACAGAACGTATGTAGAGTCCATAGTATACAAGGAAATTGCCAAGACTGCTTCGGGCGATCTTTCTGATCGAGCGTCAAATGCTTGTGATTGAAAACCATCAACTCGGGCGAACCTCGCAGAGGTTAAGCCGTGTTTTCCTAGGAGCAGGTTAGCGCTTAGCGCAACACGCCGTCATATCGCCAATACGGTCGGCGTGTTGCGCTAGGCGCTAACCTGCTCCTAGGAAAACACGGCTTTAGAAATCGATCGTTCTCCGACCCGCAGCGTCGCGTCGAGCCTGAATAGAGAGCGAACGCGATGCGTGTGTGAACAATGGAGCACGGGAAAACTCGGCGCGACGGACGCGGCGCACCGCGCGGTTATGAACGGTCGTAATTTTCTGTTTATATTTCGCAACGTTTCATCTACCTGCGCACCGGCCGCCTCTTCACTTGACACTTTAAACGGCTCTGGGAAAGAGTTGAGAACAGCCGAGTCGCCGGTAAGAAAGCATTTTGAAGTGGCGCCGCGTTCGGTGAACGGAAGAGTTAGAAATAAAAGCTCCATTCTTTATGGTCGAGTGTTTTATATCTATCTCAATGGGATAACAATTGGTAATTATGGTCGAATTGGAATGCTTTGATTTAGATTTTGGGTTCGTATCTTGAAGAGGCTGAAGTACTGGAAGAGTAGCGTAGAAAGAAAGGATTAACTTTACTAAAACATTTGGTACAGCATTCAATAATAGATTGTGTTGACATAAGAATTTAGGGATTAGAATATTTTTAGTTAATTGTAAACTACAAAAATATCAAACAACTAATAAAACAAACATAACAGAATCATATTCTTACCTTTTAGCGCGAAGAACTGTAATAAACAACACCTGTTGCCTTTTCTAAAATTAAATTTCGCGACGTGGAGTGCCAGCGTAAAGACTTTAAACGTTTTCCCGTCGAGTTTATGGCCTGTGGATCCCATTAATCCAGTTCGACTAAACCATCGTTAATTATCTTGCGCCTGCACAGGCACGGCCGTGGCGTTGGATGATGAATACTTGGTTGAGTTCCCCAACAACGCGTCCGAGGCGCGCTACGGAGTGGAGTGTTTCTGTTACCTTTGGATGCTTTAAGTGAGATATTTCACATGCAGACATCCGGTGGAAGACGTCAGTTTCAGAGGTCTGAAAAGTGATGATTATCAGTAAGTAATAAGAACGTAGATTGTTCATTTGATTGGTCAAAATCCCAACAAAATCCGTTGATTACAAAACTTTTCTTCCAGGGTACTAGTCGGAAAGCAAAAATGGTTGTATTATGTTATGCAAAAACAGCTTTAAAAGTATTATTGGTTGGTACATATTTCAATATTTATTCAAGAGCAAAATTTATAAAGTAGGTTAACAATACATAGGTAACCGGAATCAAATTAAATCGGCCCGCATGAGTAATATTTCAGTTAACTTGTCGTACGTCAGGCGACTAGGAGGAACGCCCAGAATTATGCATCGGTATCGTACGAGGCATGTATTGTATGCAAATAGATGGAAGTGCCAAACAGTACAGACCAACCGAGTGGAAGAACGAAAAAAGTGGACCGATTTATATCGATCACTTGGTAGGCATTCAAGAGTCGATCAATTGTCGATACAGATTTCTACGTTACAGATGCCCCATGGCGAATCTATTTGTTTCTCTATATGGCAATTAAAGGTGATTCTCTGCTGCACATTTGCATACCCTCTTCGTACTGGATAAATAAGATTGAGTGCAGATGTTGCCGATGTATGCGCAGACGTTTGACAAAAGGAAGATTAGATCTATCGGATTGGCGAAGTAATCTCAGATGAAAATCTCCTTAAAGTGAATTCAACGCAATCTTTTAATATACATATTACATAAGAACAGTTAATCTCATGACAGGAGACCTCTTTATTCATCCTATATTTGTTCTAAGATTGACAATCTTTGAAGATGTTTTATTAGTAGGAAACGAATGCCATGGACCTAATGATGTGTCCAAACTACTACCAATATTGGGGCCAATATTGCCAACCTCTTTCACAACAGTTGGGTTGACATATCCTTCAAGCTGCTTCTGCAGCATCCAATTGTCTCTGTCATGGTTATTGTCAATGAAAATCTGGCCACTTTACTATATTCGGAAATAATTCAATCACATTTTCTTGCAAACATTGACAAAAGGTGCAGTTTGGTCAAAAGTAATTACCTCCGTCCTGAATTGCTAATTACCTCTTAAAATTACAACCATTTTGCTCGCAACAGAGAACTCTATTATCAACTCAATCGACAGTATAATCACAAGCATGCACAATTTAAATTAAGCCGTGCAATAAGGTCGAAATGGAAACGCATAAAAGCCAACAAACCACTCTGATGTGCTCCAACTTACATGTCAATAGAGGTACTTCACTGTTGCCTTAAATGAAGTAATCCAAGTTAATGGTTTTAGCACGTTCATTGTTAAACATGCGACTGGCCTGTCGACGTCGGTCGTCGTCAGCAAACCTTCGACGATTTTATTATATTGTCCATGGCTGCAAGCAAGCCGCACCATTTAAAAATCGCACATTACTTTCCTGTGTTTGCATAAAGAATTGCCCGTTCGAGCTCGAAGAGGAAAGCTCAATGTTAGCATTGGTGTGGTAATGTGTTACTGGAGTATATGGAGATAGTAAAACTGCTGAGAGATGTATTTGAAGAAGACGTTTCTGCTTTCAGTTATTTGGTGTAGGCGCTGGTACTATACAGTATGTCCCCGAATCGAGTTACAAAGAGGAAACACATTTTAAATAATTCCTTCCCTAATGTCTTCTTTATTCAGCTTCTTTATGGTTAATACAAAACATGGTTAATACGATATTTTTATATACAAAGAGGAACCGTAGAACTTATACGTATAAATTTTCCTTGCTATCATAGGTGGGTAGGAACGATTAGAATAGTGCTCAGGGCGATCACCTGAAATATAAATCAGGTGGTCATTTGTTGAATTCACACCATTAGAGGCCGATTAGGGAAAATTACACAGTAAGTCACGACTTCAGTAACGTATATCGTTTAAAGGCATTTGGCATCTGCTGTCGACTAGACGTTAATCAATGTCCAGAGTGACGTTCGTGCTCCAATTCTCGTGAGAACACTTTTACACCATTTCGGATGTTATTATTACCATTCAGTAACTGTAAATGTTTTCACTTTTGCCAGATTATTATTTATTATACATAGACAGTTGGTTTAGCTTAAGTATAAGTTATAATTATGCTTTGCAATATAATATAAATCATTATAAATATAAATGACATCCTTGTTTTATAATGTTAATGTTCTTACTTACCATTCTTAAACTCTACATATAAAACAAGGAATTTCGAATAGAATTACGACTCAAGTGTTCTTACGTGAAACCTGATAGTAATTACTATAATTTTTTAATTTCTTATCTTCGTAAACACTTTAAATTCTTTCTGAATTATAATATTATATGGAGTTTTAATTTTCATGTGAAGCTCCAATTATGATTTTGATGTAATTTTATCAAGTACTTACTTATAAGAAGAAAATATACAGGGTCCGGCACTAACCTAGACACAAATGGGAACATTTTTTATTACTCATTCCTCAGAAAATTTTATTCTTTATGAAAGTTGACGGTAGGTCTGAAATCAAAAAAACTATCATAAGATTTTAAAAATATCGCACCATATACCCGGTGTTTAAAAAAATATGAAACGCGCATAAGAGTAAAGTACCTGGAATATTAATATTATCGAAATATTTTATTTGGGAATGTTGCTTAGAATTAATAATTACGCTCAGATTTAACATCGCAGTCACCTATGAAAAAATGAAAAAATTTCATCTCTTTTATAAAAAAAAACTTGTTAAAATAGCCATGGTAACATATGGATAAATTTAAGTTCATTGAAATCACAAAACAAGCAGATTTATCACATAAACAGTTATTCTTATAGGTTATTTTTTTTCGATTGCTGTTGAGTCATAAATAAATATTAGTAAGTTATAAAAGAAAAAGACTAGAATGCAGTGCAGTAAAGTGCCACATAACATGTTGATAAGATGCAATTCCATGTTTTGAGTACATTCAAGCTTATAGATTATTATTATATCCCACTGTAGATTTCTAATTTTCCCAACGACTACCAATAATTATGTACCCAGGTGTGTAATTATAAACATGTTAAACCAAAAAGCATAATTTGGGAAGAATTTAGAGTACTCTCAATGATAAGAAATGAGAAAAATGATAATTGCAACGAGTTTTCCGTATAAATACTTCCAGTTTTTCGCTGAAACATCAGTTCGATCAGCTGATCCAATACAATCTACTACAATGAACGCCAAAGTCACTATTTTATTCGCTATCGTTTGCTTCATTGCAAGCAGCGTCGATGGTAAATAATAAGATTTTTTTTTGCTTTTTGAAAATCGGTAGCAATCGAATAATATCTATTGTTGCATTTCAGCTATCCCCAAGAAGCATCACGTAGCCAAGAGAGCTCTTGAAGAAGCAGCTACTGATGTTTCTAAAACTCTTACCGAAGACTTCAAAAATATGCTGAACACTATAAAGTCTATTGTCGCTTCTCAATGTAAGCATTTGTTATGAAAATATAGTTTTGGTGATATGTAACTAATACTTTTCTGTCTTCAAAACATAGTGGAGGCAGTGAGTAAAATCGCTTCTGAAAGTATCCTCAACAAACTTGCATACGCTCCCATAAAGTCCCAGTTAGCGATGTTCGATCTTGTTCTGGATGAAACTATTGCTAGTGGTAAGTACTGTTTACAAACATAAACAAAACATAGAAATTTTGCTTTGAGTGGTTATATATAGATTATTTTTATCTAACATGTGCATGATAAAAAATTTGAATTATTTTTAGTGTCCACAATGGATTCAATGATTGGGGAAGCCAGGGATACATTTGTGCAAAACGCAATATCGGGATTGAAGTCTTGTCTTGGTATGTGTGATACAGAAGTTTTTATCTTTTAATTATTTGTTATTCCTGCAGGATTTGTTAGCAATGCTGTATCAATTTCATCTAACATTAACGCAGGTACGTTTAAATTTTCTGCAGTATTCTAATAATCTTCTAAATGTGGTCTTTTGTTGCAGAATATCGGAAAGTATTAGGTAAGTATTCATAAATAATTGTTATTATTAAGGTTTAGAGCAATATATAAAGTAAGATTATGATCCATATTCAATTTGCCTAACTTACAGATGAAGCTTTGGCTAAAATTGTGTCCAGTTTGGATGAAATGGAAAAAAAGTTTTAGAAAGCTTGTCACCAATCTAGGATTTACTGGCAACTCACTAAGCAAAATACAAGGATTTTCTCTTAGATAACATTGCAATGTTTATGATAAGTATTAAATAAATGGCATTAAAATAAATTTGTTTGGTTTTATTAATAACTGCACAGAAAACAGAAGTTAAGTTTATCCTTTTTGGGGGAAAGAAATACCAACAAAAGTACGTTATTCTACTCTATAACTTTTATGTAACAGCATAAATTATGTTGATACTCGTAATCAACCTAAGAATTTGGATTAAGCATTTAAGTTCAAAAGAAGACCTATAAATATGAGATTTTGGTGGCAACAATGGAAGGTTTCTCGTTGAAATTTATGGAGTAAAACATAAAATGAGGCGCATTGCACCCTCTCCTCTTCTTCTTGCCTCTTTTTTCCTTTCCCGGCGTCTGTATGTGTGTGCCGTGAAAGTTATTCGGCCACAATGCGACCAAAACTGGTTAAATTTGTATCTGGGTTGATATATACAGTCGTGGGGCCGCGCTCTGCCTTTGATCTCGCTGGGCCAAACTAACCCAATTCAGGCGCGCGTATATATTTCATATGAAATTACGGATGACAAGCAAATTGTATCGGCCGAGATATCGCTCCGACCCGAGAGACTCACAATGAGCACCATTGTTAAAATAGACCACTCATGTTCACTCCTTTTTGAATCGTTTAAGTCCGTTCATCCGGTACACAATTTGTTACTTGATTTTAATTCGGTGCAAGAAGGAAGCAATTCTTTCGTCCTGTGTGGCAATGTTTAACCTACAGTATGTCCAGGAAAGTTTGTTCTCTACGCAAAAAACTTATTTTGCCATACAGACATTTGAAAAAACTTACTCAACAACTGAAAGACATTTATGGCGCTTCTGAAATGTAATGAAGACGATACAGAATACTTTCCCCCCTTCATATGATGATAGTTTTATCTGAAACCTTTTTACATAAGCTATTCTGCAATTAAATAATTATAGAGCAACACAAAATCGTCAGGAATAATTTTATACCACAATCATGAAATCAGGACCATTATCTATCATAGCTAACCAACAAAAAAGAATTAAGTCCATTTGTTAATAACTGATTGCGTATTCATCGCGTTCAAAACAAATGAATACGGCATGAAATAATCGGATAATTGTCGGGATGCGACTGAAGGCTCGCTCACACAGTAGGATTTTTGTGCGGCCGTTTACCGGCACAAAAGGTTTCCATCAATTTCTTGATTAACTTTAATTATTCGCCTATACACTTTATTTAATTGCCGACGCACGGCCTGTGCGGTTGAATTGCAGCTGAAAACGTCATTTAAATAATAATGTGTGCGATTTGCAACCAATGTTCCCGCATCTTGCAATTAAAAGACTCGTTCAGTGTTTGATGACTGCGCTAAAATATTCGAACAGGGCTTCCATAGATAATGTGCGTTATATAACCTTTTTAACGTTGAAGTCTATCCACTAGATAAGATTAGAACCAACACTTTTTCGTAAGGGGAATTTTTTCAAGCATCTACTTATGCTAGATGGCGCCACCAAAGACAATACAGTCCAATTTTCAGATTGTACAACCATTTATTGCTCCTTATTTGGTCCTGAGTCACTTATGCCACGATCACACTAAGCTGTTTTATTAGAGGCTAGTTGCTGGTGCTGCTAGCAGCAACAGCAGCCAGCGGCTATTTTGTGGTCACATTACGCTGTTTACCAGCGAAAGTACTGCTGCCGCTGGTGGCTACTACCAGCAAGCCTCAGTTCAAACTACAAGGTCAACTATTTCTGGTGCATTTTATATGTCACCAGGTAGGTATAAGAAACTGTTCAACATGTTCAACTTTACAAACAACAGCCAAAACCATTCGTCGGTATGCCAAAATATCGGCTGCTGAGTGGTCACACTATGCTGGTTAACAGCGGCTAATAATCCACAGCAAGCAGCAAATACCAGTGTAGTTTGACCACCCCACATTTTGCATTGCAATCAACGTTGCAGGATAACTTTTCGGCCGGCGACTATTCATTATGTGATCAGTATTTTAACAACTGTATCGCTTAAAGCCCTCTTTATATATTGGTAGAATATTACATCGCATAATATTTATAAAACACATTGCAAAAATACATAATTTCCTGACTTAATATTTATGCTGGTTTTTGTAAAAGTTAAGTTATCATAGTATTGTTAACATGAGTCTTCGATTAGTATTTAACACATTCAATAACAAAAATATGAATTATTTTCTTGGACATAGGTGTACAATTCTGTCAGTGGGCAAATCTACGGTAAGGTAGAGAATTTCTAAGCCTACGGTTAAACGTGGTGAGCAGAGTACCACGACAGATGAAGTTGATAAAGCGTTTATTAATATTAGGAATTCTAATTACAAGTACCCATCGGTAATTATATTACCGAGTCGTACTATATTTGGCCACTTCCTAGACGTACCCGTTAATTACCTGCATTAAAACAACATATTTCACTTGCAGGAATATAGCGGGTTCGATGTATAGGCTATACATTTCGATACCGATACATTGATAGATGCATTGGAAATATCGTATATTATACCGGATATTTAAAACCCACTGATCTTTGATCTACAAGTTTATGTTTACATATGTACTATTATATTTAACAGTAACCATTGGGAAAGTGGAGAAAATTATTTATTACTTCAAAATACAATGAGAGATAAGAAAAAAATCTCTTTCTTCGTATCGTATAACGAATACAATTTAGTTTTATGACATATTGTACTGCTTTCTTGAAACAGCATATCCGGAGATTTGGTTTTGCCAGTAGTGTTCAAGATGGACAGTCCGACGTGATTCTCTCTCACGTTCCAGTTGCTTGCACGCAAACAACAACGTGAGGGAGCCTAATGTCCAGCGGTAATATGCCGTGTATGTGTAATTTTAATTGAGCTATCATGCCATTAGGGAACACTATTGACGTATCAGTTTTTCTACTGCGCTTATTATACTTTTGTACGTAATTACGGTTATCTTTAAATTGCTCTCCATGGAAGCGTCGTGCACCATTCTCACGATTTTTCGATAGAAACACCTCAAGTTTCTTTTTCAATGTATATATTATTATAAACATCAGGAATCAGATGATTCGTAACATATTATTTTATTATATTCACAATTTGTATTTGGTATCTATATAATTTAGCAAAAAAGTTTCCCAAAAGAAGCATTTTATTATAACATGTCATACAACTTAGAGTATTAATAACGGTCATTACGTGGATTTTAGCTACAAGTACAAAATTCTTATTCGATGGGCATTTTATCAGGGATCTCAACATTTGCGATTTGAAATGACGATCGTAGTGAGTTAATGAGTGTCCATTAATTCCGTTTGAAAATTTTACTGGAAATGGCCACGTCGTGCGAACACATTCGCATATCTTTACCCTTTTAACCTTCAACTGTTCACACATTAATATTATCAAGATATAAGAAGAATCTAATAACCACGATCCGTTACATGCTGCAAGACGTTGCATCTCTTTTCACCACCACTCCAAAGTTTTAATATAATCCGAAAAGTCGTCATTACGTTTTGCAGGGTTAGCACAAACTAGCATTTGGCCATAACCGTCACAATTAAGAACATTTCTGTAGAGCTTAAAATGCAAAATAATAAGAACGCATTCATCTTCAATATAATATTTTTTTTTGTGAAAATCTTTTACAGTACCCATGACAGCAAGCACAGAGAGAAAAAATTTGAATGAAACGAATATGCTTCAAGTCAAAGAAAGATCAAAGCTTTAGTTGCCGCAAAGAAATTACTTCTTTGGTAAAATTTATTACATTCAAAGCTATCGTATTTGTATGAACGTTAGTTAACTTAAATTCCATAACATATTTTCAAACGAAATGGACATTTCGTTTCAAGAACTCTACGTTCTTGTTAAGTAAAAAAAAACGTCCTTTACTGTTTGACAATTTAGTATGTACTTGAATTAATAAAATAGAATGTTGACTTAAAAACTACAAATTTTCATATAAACAAATAGTACTTTAGTTTCAGTAAAGTTTCAAATTAGATAAATAAAATGTTCGAAGAAAATACATTTATTTGATTTTACATTTCCTTTCTCTCAGTGAGGAACAGTCTTGTAGCCAAACTGTTATTGGTGCAACCGCATTGGTCTGTTTGCACCTTCGAGTATCTCAATAATTTACACTCTGATATCCTTGTTTACATCGTCGAACGCGGCGTACCGTTGCCTTTTTATGTAGCAGACGCACGTAAAACTGCTTTGTTTATCAATCGCGTGCAGAACTGCCCATAACGCCATAACAGATAAAAGGGAATCGTGGCTGGTGTAAAGCGCCGGTCGGTCGCGGCCGCTTTATGGGTCCGCGAAGTCGCGATTTCGCACATTTCGCACAATTCAAACCGCGGCTTTATAATTGTATTTATTGGCTCGGGCGGGCAATCGTAAATTTTATGCAAACAGTTATTGTGTGAGGCTCTCTTGTATGTGTGTTTCTGTGTGGCGGTAACTGCGGCGCATTCCTGATTTTATCGCGTATGACTTAAATGTAACGATGTGCTCTGGAAAGGTCGATTCTAACATGACCAACACCGCAGGTGATAACATTTCAACAGTTAATTGCAAGAATGATGATATGACGGAAGTATGCAACAAACTGTTTTAGAAGGGCGACAGCAGCAAGCTGCTATTTTGCTGCCTCTTCTGTATTTTTTTTTTCGGATGTGTGACTATATAACAGCCGCACATGTGACAAAACTTATTTGGTAAAGTTTTATATCATCTTCTTTGATCACTTCCCATATTTTTATGCACAGAATGTCTGTATAACTTAACTTGATAAAATAAAAAACAAAAAAACTTGTTGATTCGTAATATTTTGAACAATCTATTATGAAAACGTATGCACAGAAAGCTAATTCAAGCGAAATACGTGACTACAAGTAAAATGGATCTTAGACCTGTCACAACACTTTGATGACATGATCTATGAAAAGTGATGTTAGCTCAACAAAAATATGTGATCACTGTTCTGGTTGTAGGACCCTTGTTGTTATCCTTTACTTTGCATTGAAGACGGGATAAAACCCGAAAATTAGGTATTGTCATCCGATGTATAAAAAATGGAGACATTCATACAACAACCACATATGTGTTATGCGTTGTTGGTTCATCATGAATCACTGCTGCCTCAACAAAAAATCATACAGTTTAATCCGCACTGTAAGAAAATGTTAAATGGATCAAAATGCGGCATGACTGCGGCAGCATGCGTGAGCTGTAGATGAAGACAAGATGAAAGCAAACGTCTGCATGCATATGTTTTGAAGAAAATTTTAGTGTGCGCAAAGGATATGCTTTTGACTAAAGATATTCGAGTTTGCAAAATTCCATTGGTGGCAAAATGTCAAAGTTGAGCACGGGCAGACCACTGGGAAGAGTATCGAATGCATTAATCTCGACCACCGTGCATGTATCAGCCGTCGGGTGTAAGGTTGCGCCTCGCACGGAGCATCCATCGATTCGCGATTCCACGAACCTCCACAATGAAACACTTCTTCAAAATGCGGCTAAGAGGAAGACGAAGAAGACCAAGTCGCGCTGGAGGAGGAGGGGTAGGAAAAGGAACGACGTGTGCACCAGAATCGGGGACGCCGGGGACCGTTCGGGCGGCGCGAGGGCGTTACGGAGGGGGCGGATTGACTAATTTATTGACTTAACAAAATCCACGATCGTAAATCTGTATCGGATGGGTTTTTATTCCAGATCACCGGCCCCGATATCCAGATACTTTACGACCGATAAAGTACTCTGCAATATTCGCTCGCGCTTATGATTCATCCCCAAGGGGCCGTGTCGAAAATTCGACCGTTCCTCGTCGATCATTTTCATATTTTATACGCATAATCATACGCTACGCTCAGAAATGTTACTGTACTTCGACAGAAACTCGTTTTTAACTTCTTGGCAGAAGTACAAAATCACATTTCAGTATTTATTGCAGAAGATTATTTCGGTATAATGAAAGTTGTCGACAATAGAAATCCAAGTGTCTCAAAGTACGACAAGAGTTATTGAACTTCTAACAATAATAAATATTGTTCTTCTCTTTTACAACATAAAAACATATCAAAACAATATTCATGTAACGATATCTAAATTAAAGTCTTCGGATGGACAAAATCGTGGAGGGCCGCCGCGCCGCGACGGTTGGATCTAGATAACTGGGTGTAAATTGAAATATTGTACCAGTTCCTGCCTATGTGTGTTTAACTCGGGTATCAGTATCTTGTGATCGGGGCCCGCACTGCTCCGAAACGCCCAGTCATCTGAAACCCGATGATTGGTGTTGTTCCATTATAATTCGTGTCAGTCGCAGACATCGATATCTGCCACGATTAATTTGTGTCTGTGCTCGACTGGAAAGAATATTTCGTGCATCATGATATTCACTGGGAATTTATACAATTGCGCTACGTTTCTATATACAAGTTCATTGTTTTGAACGGTTTCTTTTCACCATGACTGTTAAAATCGACTTTGGCGTTATGATTTTCTTCTGTACTCTGTCCTACCAGTAAAGTCTTTGATTGAAGTTATTAAGGAAGTCCTTTTGTATTAACAAATGATAAATATCATTTTATCAGCTTTCTATTTCATTTCGATTCAGCTCACATCATGTTGTCGCGTCTCCAAACACTAGAAGAAACCATTGAGTACCAATCTCACCACACAACCAGTCCTTATATTTAAAGCGAAACATACCACTAACTCACACTCATTCAGTGCTAATCTCTCTTAATAGGTACAAAAACGACTTTCAGGCTGACATGATACAGATCGTTCCTCTGCTAAGTGTTATCGCTGATACGTATCAATAAAACAGCGTGACGTAATGGTCCTTCGACTTGAGAGTTGAGAAGACTTGGCGTGAGAAGCCAAGGACAAAAAACCGTCAAGTGTAACGTGCAAATGATAACTAATTCAGCGAGCGAACCGCAATAACACACAGTAGATACGTATTGGTTCCTGGAATGGATGCATTTCCTGACATGAGAGTGCCGGAGCCGCTTTCATCCGAGTGATAGCCGGCAAGGAGACAGAGAGAGACGCATTTATTAATATTTCACGATATATTGTGCACGGACATAGATCTTAAACCGCTCGCGGTGCTTCTCTTTCTATCTGTGACAGAGTGAACTGAAATTGAAACAGGTGTTTCAGTGGCGTGTCATAGAATCATGGAAAAGGTTTGACGGAAATTGGAGAAACCAATTTACAGGCACACAGAGGGAAAATTCGATACAATACGAATATCTTTGAGTGACGACTATCACTTGTTTCCATATCCGCAGAAAGATCATTTGGTTGGTTCAAGTAAAATATAAAATTCTCAGAGTATGATTTTCTTGAAAGTATTACGTTTTCTTATTTTAATATGAAGGAACTGCTTGAAAGGAAGTACGTAAGTTTTAAGCGATACGTACGTATACTTTTGAGTCAAGAAACTGTTTGCTCGTTGAAGCATGTATATTTCTCACCCAACAAAATATTGTTGTTGATGTAAAACGAACGTCTCACTCTTTATATGTAGAAGAATAACATTTTCTTCGTCAGAGCAAAATATACTCAACATAAACATTCTAAACTCTTAAACCGGAAGAGTAACTAGCCGTTGAAGTAACTACATGTATTGAAATTCTTATTACAATAAAATATTATTTGGACAGCAAAAATATCCTCTTCGTGCTACACTATATACGCAAGAACATTATTTCTTGATATCCAAGAATAGAGTTCTCTCTGTGTGTAGGTGTTGTTGTACTTTAAATGTACTTTATACTTTAACATAGAATTGAAAATTACCAATATCAATTTTATGATATATTATACAGGGTGTCCGCAACATAAATCTTAGTATGGTTAGCGAAGACAGGTACGGCACGCCACTGTAATATCGATGTGTGAGTGTGGTTGGTCGTAGATGTGTTTGTGTGCGTCCGAGAGTCCAAATGCGTTCCGAGAATGCGAACGAGTGCAATTACTCGGAGGCGTGTAATGTGAACTTATTGTGGAACGGCGGACGACGTGAACATGAATAATGCCGCTCGATCGTACCGTGTAATTAAAACATAATACACGCACACGGTGCCCTCTCAAACTCGCACATTTGAAATATGCGCCTTTATCTCTCCGGCGACTCCAGCGAGCTGAACGGCGTCGGGCCGGCCGAAGAGCAAAGGGCGCAATCACCGACCGTGGCGGCCAACTCTCGAATCCCCTCGACCTGAACGTATCATCCGCAAAAATTGATGGGATATTGTATATTGTGTGTTGCTTGTATGTATTGGTAATGTGTGTAGAGGTATCTACTATCTATCAGCATCCACCCATTGAAATTGGTTCTGCACCCTATCATCACTACATCTTATCTATTAACCCTAAAACTGGGACAACAAAATCAGCTTATCTGGCACATAGCTATACAGGACTTTACGTGTAGGTGAATAAACCAGTCCTTAATAGTAAACAAAAATATTAATGATATTTTAGATCAAAAATTGCACGAACTTTGTTACTAGTAACAATTTTCGAGGATTTTTAAAAATAATTATCGATTACCGGTAACAAATTTTTCTCATTCATCCTGAGATTTTGTCTCGACTTATGTCTCCATCATAATCTGGTGACCATACTTATAGCACTTATCAACATCAAGTACCTTTAAAAAAACATTGAACTGAATACAAATAAGCAAACTAAAATAAAATACATAAAGCATTTAAGTTCTAATACCCCTAATTAACCAAATAACCAAACTAACAAAATAATTTTTATTTATATTACATATCCCAAAAGATGCCAGGTAAATTCTTCCATTCTTTAACCATAACAAGTTCTATCAGATGCTTACGTTGTTACCTCCTGTAAAGACAATTCAATTACTATCGATATCTATTAGACCATAGACTACCATATCAATTTTCAAACTAGTTGAATGAATCTATCAACTAGTTCATAGCAATTTGGAACTAGATAAGGATCAATACGACCGTTCTCCAATAAAAGCGGAAATTGAACTGAGTTAACCTCAACCATTCCATCAGGAATTTCAATCACATAAATGCCACATTCAAGACCGAATCAAGTGTATTAATTATTTCCGTACCGACACCAGAAAAAAAACTGCTTTGCTCTATCCAATTTCGTCGTTTAATTAAAGTAATTACGAGCAATAATCGAACATGTTCATAACCTTATTCGCCACGTATAGACCCGGCGCACATACGAGCGGTGCGCGCTGGCCAATAGAGTTCATCTACATCTAAATTTTACGAGCACCACAAGTAAAAAGAGCTGTTTCAATATAACTATTAGTTCCGGATAATGCCGCAAATAATGCTGCAAGTGTGTCTATTGAGCAACGTGTGTGGCTAGAGTTTTACGATCATCGGTCACATGCCCTATCAGAAAAATATCTCAAACGCCGCTCCACACTATACGGTACCACACTGACAAAGGGGCACAACGGTCTGCGACTTATTGTGAATGGAACAAGGAAACAGTTCAATCATATTTTAGTTAGTAAGTACTTTGTTTCTTCGAAGAACGAATTCTACTATGAGTTTGTATTTATTTTTATAATTTATCGAGGTGTGATGGTTTAACTGTAGCTCCCTTAAGATATTTAAAACGTTCAGATCAATTAGCAAAAATGTTGGTGACTAAATCATCATAACCAAACATGATCCAATTACCAATACGTCTCTTCACGCTTTCAACGATAATACTGCAGTCCTCAAATATAAGAGCCGGGATTGCAGGTCGTTGAGTATACGTAGGACTAAGTACCAGTTCCGTAAAATATCACAACCATAAATACTGCCTTAAACGCACAATAACTTTGATCAGTAATTGAAAATGGAATATTTACAACATAAGTTAGTATAAAGCGATTCCGTACGTACATACTTACTCGCATCGCTAAAATATTCATATCCTATTGCGGGTCTTATTTATCGCGTCCGTATTTTAAGAGACGTACGATGGCGAATAATTGGACTCGGAGGGTGTTCTGTCCATAATATCATTCATCCCGATGGTGTCATTCGGCACGCAGGATTATAATGCCCTGTGCGCGCCTAATAGTCGTGAAATATCGCGATCATTTGTAAGGAAGGTTTTGTGAGTGCGAGACCGCGCACTATCTAAATTAATGGTTCAATTAGTCGGATAATTATGCCACCACTGCGTGTGAGACGTATGCTAATCGAATTATGATATCATGCTGGATGGATGAACGTACCACCAGCAATGAGTGTCTGTTGTAGTTAGTGTACTTATGCTGCAGTTTGTGGACAAGCAATTTGTCCAAACGTGGAAGGTAAAAACGTGCACTTTTGTTAAAATGTTTCTTGTTTATGTGGCAAATATATTATGTATCCACGCATCTCCGGCTCCTGATTTGAATTTCATATCATTTATTAATTTCAATGCGATTTTACGGCACCGCCACGGCCAGAACTATAAATGTTAATTAATGCCCAGTATTACAAACGGCTTTAATTAAATTATGGTATAATTTATCTCGCGATACATAAATAACAAAGATCGTAATGGCCGTTCCTCCGCGGGCAATCGTACCGGCACAACCTACTACTTTTACTTTAATTGAAACGTATTTAATTACACATATAATGCAAATCGTCCGATTTCTTATGTAATGCCATTCAAGAACTGGATCACGATGATCGTAAATCATCGCGGGGATCGTGGCGTGGATGTGGGTGTTGGCTGTTGGTAAAGTAGAGCACGGTTTGTCCGGAGTCTAGAGATTAATATTGGCAACATTCCGGGCATTCTTTTCAGTGAAACGTTTTATTGCGACATCTTCTGTTATAAAGTAACAGTAAACAAACAAGTTTTTATACACGAAAATACGCACATAATAATTGTATATAAGTATTGTACTAGCTTTCGTTGACGAGTTATTTTAATTTCAAAGTTCTTCTAACAATAATTATCACTTTATTCCTTAAAACCGCATTTCTCAGCCCCTGAACACACAAAAAAGATTGGCACAGTTACTCCTCAGATATTATCAAATAGAACGTCTTAATTTTATCAATATATCTTACACATGCTGCTCAAAAATTGAATTATAATTCAAATTACCATATTCAACTGTAAAATTTGTTAAATGGAACACCATATATTCAATTAGGAATAAATTGGGGGATGTTAAGGCTTGGATTATTATTATTATTATTATTATTATTGTTATTATTATTATTAGCATATCAGATAAAGAATTTAATGTACTTATGTTTAAGAAACCATATACTTAAGAAAGAAATGTCTCTCTACGGTCTGAATTTCAAAGGCATAGGAGTACTACAACCCAAAAAAGTTTTAACAATTTAGTTTACGTTGAAGACCCTGAATACTTCTTCTATAAATGATAAAATTTTAGTTTGGTTCAATATATTGCAACACTACGGCCCTTGAAGCTAAAACTGTCTGAAAACCGGTAGCATTGGTTTATATGTAAATAAAATTACAAATATTAGTATTGCTTAGAACAAGTTAGGAAGAAGAACAAATTAGGCTATAAATTCCATTTATTTCAAGTACTATTTTCTTTTCCAGTTTTAATAACAACATTTTCACGCCAATTAATTATTGTATAATAATGCCATACATAAATAGAACCATTCAAATATCTTGCTTTCTTCTTGCAATTTGCGACTAGGATAACAATTTTGAATACATATTCAAATGATTCATAACTGGATACATCAATCCACACTTGGAGATTATTTCATTTTGTTTTATTGAAATTGATACTGCAAAACATAAATTCAATTTTAATTAAATAATTAACATTTACAGATATCCCATTAGACTCCTACAACTATGTCGCTGGCTGTAAAATAAATGGTCCATTGTTCTTGACACCATTCAAATATGTTTTTCCAAAAATGTCGCAATCCTCCTCATATTTCTCGGCTTAATTAGACACGAAAGATACAAGTGTACTCAGTAATTTATATTAACACTCTCATTCTACTGTCAAACGAGTGCATTGTTCCATCGAATTCAAATCTCCATTTCGAGAACTCCACTCTAAAATTGTCGTTAGCGAGTAGGAAGCAGCACTGGGGAGCAGCACAAGCAGCCATAACACGAGGAGCAGAACCAAGCAACCAGGTTGGCTGCAGACACGTATTACACGGTACATGAAATTATGATGAATCCGTGATGAATTTCTCCATCTGGATCGTGGGTTGTCGAGCCCGATAGCTCTAAGGCGTCATTACGCTGATACATATATCTTTTGTTTCACTCATGTCATGACCCACGGTCTTGGTCGCCGTCTCGATCGTGCCAACCAACGTCAAAACGCGACCGCGACTCTGACACCACTTTCAGGAAGAATATAACTCTTGCTCAATCCGTGGTGTCATCACGACAACCTACACCGTGTTAGAACATCGCGAATATGTCGCCTCTCAATAAAGCCGCGACACAGCAGCCATGGGAAAAGAAAGTGTAATTTATCATACAGGATTTGGCTGCTGAAGAAGGATTAAGATATGAAAACATGAGGGTATGGCCAAAAAAACGACTTTTTGTGACAAACCACACTTTGTCGCGACGTCGTGCAAATAGAAATAATATTACAATAGTTTTAATTGCCAGAGGCGTGGTTAATAGTAGTTTTTAACACAAAGGGTAAGTTTGATTCCCAAGAATAGTTTCTAATCTATTTCATTAACAGATCTGTCCGATAGCACATCCCACGTTATAATGCTACACTACCAATAGAAAAATTCTATCGCAGATTGCAGATGCATCCAAGATAGTAAGTATTGGCGAAGCTTAACTATTCGACTGGAAACTTTAATTATTTAATTACAATTTATGTGTACAAGCGCACAAATACGCACACACACAACCTATAGCGTACTTATATGGGAATGTAGCGTAGCGAAATAAAAAATTGGATGAACGAACACACATGCACTGTACAGTCTGCTGTTATTATGGACCGAGAGATACGTAGATAAAGGCTCGACCCGTTGCCGTATAATTAAAGATTATCTAATGTTTATTTTTCGATCCTAATGCGCTCGTAGGTTGTTATTAATTATTATATTGTTTCTGGCGCGAGCTCACGCCGCACTGATTTATAACTCGGGACGCCTCGCAGGTCTTCATCTAAATCACTAACGAGTGGATTCAATTTTGTTATTCCCACAGAGTGCGACGGTCGGCAAACCCTCCATTCAATTCAGCCAGACATTGGTGGTTAAAAACAAAATGTTGATCGGCCAGGGTGAGTCAGGACACTACAGAAACCTTTTTAAAGGACATGCGTTGTGTCATTATAGTCTGTCACACCAGTATTGTCCATTATTGCAGTTGTTTTCTGCCTACCTTACAAATCCTTTGAATGATAAATACATAGACAAACCCAATGGATTATCAAAAGGCATCAAAATCTTCACAGAAAAAGAAGCCATTTAAAGATTGATCTTATAGGCCATTGCTTATAATATTATCTCATTCGAAGAATCAATTTTATTCTCTGGATACAGGACTAAAGTAGGTTGATAAACTATAAAAACGTATGCAGTATGCATGATACATTAGTTATTGCCCATTAAAACATGGTGTTGTTTACATCCATAAACCTATTCTGAATCTGTATCACCTATTAGGCAATAGGTATTGTTCCCAGAAGGTTTAGTCATCGATTTATTGTTACTGTGAAGGCGACTGATTTATTATGCCAAAATTGACATTGCTGCGCTCTAGATCCTGTCCCAAGAAAAAGACAATAAAGTAGAAGCCCACATATCATATGGTCGCTGGCAAATGTTAACACTTCGTGAATGTTATTTTGAGTAAATATTGGCTGGAAGATAAAAAAAAATAGTCTAATGGCATGCCGTAGTTGGGTCATATATCAAATGCCCAACGTTTAACTAGCAACATTAAAAATGATAATCAGGTATTGGCTGTCCATGTCAAGCCTACATTTCGGCAAATCAATGCTGTTTGTTTGCTTGAAGTAAAATAAAATGATTTTGTGGGGCGCTACTCTACACTCTGTACTTGTTGCTGAACAATGAGTGGAAACTGAACTGAATAGACACGTTGCGAATCCACAGTTACTAAAAAGCCAGCAACGTAACGTCAGTCATAGAATAGCATCAGTGAGTGGTCACTGACGTTTATCAAAATTAGCTACTAAGGCAGTGAATTCTGTCAAACAGTATCTACAAAAGTTTATAATGCCCAAACCGCTAATACCATTGATCGAAAACTGGGCATAGTTTAAAGTCACTGAAGGATGAACTGGTATCAGTTTGGTCAAAATCCGTTCAATCCCTAAGAGAATGCCTGTAACATTTGCCATTCTCGATTGTCAAATTGTAATCAAACACTACCCAATCATCCTGTTGTAATTCTAAGGGCTGCTTTATTCCGCTACACGTAAATATTGCTATATGTCAGATGCCAAATACCAAATCTTGTTGCCTTATACAACTCCTACAGCAATATATTTCTGATAGAACTGAACAAAACGCACTTCTTACTCTTTCTTTCAGGTTTTGCACACTGCCATCTTTCCATCTTACCCATTAACTCAAAAAAAAAAAAAAAAACAAAAAAACAACCGACATAAAACATGCCAATACTATTATAATAATAAGTGAATATTATAATAAAATAAATTCAAATAAATTACCAATCGAATAAAGTTGACAGACATAAATCAAAAGTTTTAAACATTAAATTTAAAGTAATTTCCCAGTCATGTTTGGTTCTGTTTTATATTTTTGTAATTGGCAAGTGAAAGGTGTGTGGAAGATAAACATTTTTAATAACCGTGTGTGGTACCTAAGAAACTGTTACACTTGGAATTCTTTCGATCGATATCGTAAATTTGTGATGAAATATTGCTGCTTTGTTTGATCTATGGCCCAAATTATCTAGTCGCAATTCATTTGAGTTATGAGGTTTGAAAGGTAGAATTTATATGTCGGTAAGCAAATTAGACATGATAGGAACTGGTTATTGACTTTGGCCTACCACTCATTCCACATATCATATATACAGAGTGTTTTGTTTATTGCAAGGTTTCAATAATATAAAAGATTCTGTACGACATGTTTTACTTTACGTTAAAACTTCAACCTTCTAAAGTTATAATATTTCTTTCTTTCTGTATACTGATATGGTAATAAATCATTAAAATAAACATCAAATTTTACATAATAAAACCTTAAAACCTAGGTGTAAACACACTGCGCAACTTATGCCCACAATTGTTTAATAGTATACAGGAAGCTCTGACCTTTTGAGCAACATTGTCGTACAGCATTAAATTACAATGCACAATCGACAGGCGACATTAGCATTAGCCGCAACTGGTCATGATTGATACGTCGACATTTTTAAACGCCCCCAAACGTAAATGCATCCATCCGAGCGTCCATTTGCGGCTCGCACGAAATTTATATGAATTAATAACTATTAAGTCCACCCTCTATTGTGTTTCGCTCTAGCCAAGGATAAATAGACGAGTTCGCGCGTCTTACGAAATCGGTTTCTTTCTGGTCTCGAGACCTGACACCCTCACCACCCACCAGCGACCGTGGGACAAAGCGCAATACTTGCTTACATGGCGTTAAAATAAATGGGCGAATTTATAGAGGAGTGGTTTTACGGTAAAAATTCGCGGTAAAGTTCGCGTTGTTATAATGAACTTAAAGAGCGACTTATACCGCCTACGCGTAGGAATAAAACAAAAAATAATAGACGAGGAAGAAGATACCCACACATGCGAAATGTTTAATTTTATACTAGTGCGACACTGATTTAAATTAACGTTTGTCCTTTCGGACATTAGCTCCTCTTTGCAATTATCACTGATGATGTAAAATAATGGTTTTTTCAGTGAGAAGGATTTTTTTACTTATTTCAAATAAAATATTTCTTTCAGCCCATGCAGCACAATTTTTACTTTATCATACGTAGTATGACAAAGTATTGTAATCGTGTGGAAAAAAAATTGAGATTTTAGCGGAAATATGTCGTTTTGGGTCACCTGAACATGTTTCACCAAGGTACAAAAAATGTCTGTGTGTGTGTATGTGTGTGTGTGTGTGTGTACCCGTTTTTTGTGGCGACGATTCCGGAGAAACTATTGAAGGTATCGAGAGGAAGCTTCATATTACTACTTACTTCATATTACTACTTACTTCATATTTACTCTTATCATTTTTCAACGATTTTGCAAATTAGCCGCCATTTCTGTAATTTCGTCAAAATAGTTAAATATTAAACTATAGTAGAGAAAATTTTGTATAATTAAATCATAGTAAGCGGATGCCCCTTGAACTTCCAAATTGCCCCCCTGAACACGGCTGTATCGTATGATAAAGTCATGTGCCTGGCCACATCAGATTTTTTAAATTTAAAAATACTTATTTGTTTCAAACATATATTCTTTCCTTGAAAGAAATGTGTTCTAAGGAATTTATTTGAATTTACATTTCTTTTCTTTCAGTGTATTTTAGCATTATTTTTCTCTGTGTATCAATTGGATTACAAAAGAAATGCTAATTGTCATCACAGTGTCACTTTGTTCAAACGTATAATTCATTATGACGCAACAATAATCACATTATTGACCCATTGTGGGAATATATGTGTTAACCTTTTATAGAGTTTCTCACCTCGCATCTCTTAAATGTTTATCTTTGTAGGTATGCTTATGCCTAAGATATAGGTGAACGTAGTGATTCGTTTTGTTGATTTGTTTCTTTTGGGGGGCCGTAGTTTCTCATTCGTGAGTGTTATAGTTGGTAATTACACCAGCTGGGTATATGTAATGGGACTGGTGTGTTTTAGATTTATAGATCCTCCGATGCTACATGGTGAAAGGAAATAAATCTAACTGGTGCAGGTACATTACAAAATCATGTTCGGTACGTGCTCATTGTAGGTCCTGCTCCCTCCTCAACGGTCCTCAACACTTATTATGCAGTGTCCGAACCGTTATTTGATCTCTCATCAAGTGGGTGGCTGGTTTGATCTCGTATTTGTAATTTGGTAACGCGATGATCACTCAACGATAACATATAATTATACCGAACTGTAAATTAATTCCTATGTTTTGTTAATAAATAGCCTCTGCCTTTGCTCCGGTCACGTATGTGTATCAGAGTGTAATGTTATAATTTGGTTAGGACTGTATCCTATAATCAGAGCCGTTCCTACTACCATGGATTTCCCAGGTTGTCGTGATTTATGCACGACTTGCGGTGAAGTAATAACCAATCGGAGAAAAAGGTTTCATGTTTACACAGCAATGGAAATTGTTCATTACAAGAGATCTTGACCACGTTTGCGCCCGGTGACCTATACGAATGTTTTACCGCATGGAGCAACACATCTAATGATACTAAAATGTTATATGAAGAGGTAATGTTGATAGTTTTAATACATGACATTTCATCAGTGAACGGTATTTGATAAATTGTTGACTGAGCATATACAAATAAATGAAATATTAATATTAATATGACCAATACTTTTGAAGTTACAACTTGTCAAAGTGCTAAGAGAAATGCTATAAAAAGAAAGATTATTTATTATGAGTGTCAACTAGGTTCATAATCAGAACACCAGACCATACAAATTATATCAGATATTGCGTAACTATTTACCCGAATGATTTGCAACTAAAATAATAAATTCTCCGACTGGCTAGGAACATTCTTTATGGAATTCGACCACTAATTATATCACGCACGTTATAAAACATGCCAATTAAAATACAAGAAAAATATATTGGCCGAACAAGCACGGCCCAGACCGTAGTGATTTACAGTTTTATCACGCAAACGACAGAATGAATGTGCTCGAGGAATACAGATCCGATTCATATTTTACATTATACAAATGTATCGGCGATCCAGTTGCCACACACAAATTTCGATTTAATTAGTATAAGGTGATCGGAGAAATAGTTTCTAGTCACGGCGTGTGAAAAAAATATAATCATAATGAGTTAGTTGAGTGGCACAGTTATTATAAATAGCCATAGATAAAAAGAACTTGAAGGTATGGTTTTGTAATCATATGGTATTATTTCAGATAGGTATGTAATGTTGGCCTTAGGAATTCGTATAATTCCATACATCAAAATTAAAGCTGTGTTGGGAGAATGTAATAATATTTCTTATAACTGAAAGGCTTGAATTAAAAAAATATATTTTTTATTTTACATTGAAACGGCCCTTTGTTATTGACCAAAACAAAATTAATAAATACCTTCAATCTTATAACTAATATCTAAAAATAGTGCTGACGCCTGCTCACCCATTGCATACTGCAGCATATATATTTGACACGTCAATGTTATGCTGATCAGCAACAAAGGAAGTTCGCACGATACAGATAAAGGTTAACAATAACAAGAACAACAAATGTTTTATTAAAATTACACATTCGTCAACGCATTGTAATTGCAAATCGAATCACTCGTGTCATTGTTACTATTTTGAGAGACGAGACCATTGCATATGTATGCCGACACTTTGTATTCCATCTGTACTGTCGCAATGCAGTTCACAAATATGAAACAATCATCGTGTCGTATGAATACGTGCAAATAAATACATCAATAGTGAGCAATATAAATTGTCTGAAGGACCCACTTCAAATTCCGATTTGGTACAATTCCATGAAATGGAACAAGGACTATGATAGGAGAATCAGAGTGATGTACAAAGAGGGTTTCCAGATCTATTTATTACAGACAATAAGGAGAAAAATAGGCTTGACATGATCCAAGTTTCTATTTCACAAAGCTTTGCAAGTTGGAAAAAACCATTACAAAAAGGAACATTTTTTCTTTGTTCTTTTTCCTTGTTCTTGTTCTCATAAAGTCTGAATTGCCACTTGTGAAAAAGCTGACTGAACATTTTTTGTTCATAATTTGTTTAGACGCCTAGCAGTAACGACTTCTAGTTTTTAAAAATGCGATTTCTTAAGGCCTGAATGGAAAATAAAGAAACTTGTGTTACATTGACCACTTCTAAATTTCTCAAATAAATTTTGATTAAATGGTCAAATAGAAGTGGCAACCCTATATATAGAGACAAACCACACGACTCACCTGCATACCAGATCAATAGACCCATAATTGATATTCAGCACGACTTTATTGCAACACTGGCGCTAGTCTGATCAAGTCATCGTTTGTCATTTGATAACACGCTGTTCTGATATCGAACAAAAGGCTACTGAATTAATTTATGTTAGTCGGGTATGTCCGCCGATGCAAATTCATATTCAGTGCGCGCAGGTCGTGTGTGGCATTTGCATTTCTATTGCGGTTTATATAAGTGTATTGATAATGCCCTCTCAGTCTGTTCCTTGTCCCGTCCCGATGTTGCTTTGTGTAATGAGGGAGGTGAGGAGAGAGGGGAACAAGGGTATAATAACGTCAATTATACTTTTTTTTATACCACAATTATTCTTTCTTAGTGCGTATGGATAAGAAGCAAACCTTCTGTTGTAGCATAAGGCAAGTACAATGTATACTAAATGCATTTTGTTGTGTTGAAGGCATAATCTGTGGTTTCTGTCAAACTGTTTCTAAAGAAGCTTATAGCACCTAAACTGTTCATCTTACTGATCTGCAAATTTGTATACATATTGAAAGTCACTGGAGAATGAGTTGGTTTGAATTTGATCTCAGTCGGATGAATCCCTTTTGCCACTTCCGATTGTCAGAGATTGTCACTAAAAATAATCCACGTCCCCCGGTAATTCTAAATAAGTATGCAAAATTTCAACCCGATCCGTTGTACCGTTGGGACGCAAGTACCCAGATTGTGAGTAACCTTTTTTTAAACTTAACTCATTTTGTTTGAAATGAATACATTACTCTAGCACTCATTAAAACCCTTCTTATCTAAGAGTAGATGAAAAACTGCCGCACAAAACAAATATTTCAGTGCTATATATTTGAACCTTTTTCTAGCATATAAGCTCTGAAAGAGGTGCATGTGGAATACAAATTGCAAGATATATTTATGTGAACCATCAATGTGATTTATCGCGTCGCATCGATAAGAGCTAATTTAATGCATGGTAATTTATGCGATTTTTGAGCAACTCTCGCACAACATTAACTAATAAGTGCCCGTTTCTGCCCGTCCGCTGAATAAGAAGAACAAGAGGAATACCTCGTGAAAGGATATGTAATAATTACTATTTCCCAATAAACGATAAATTACCGCTTACTAATGTTGAACGTCTCATGGGTGGGCAAGTTGTTCTCCAATTCCACATGGGCTTATCTCGGTATCTTGGTCAGCCCCCTGTTTGTTTAGCTTTCCGGTATGATGTATTACACGGGTCGGGACCGTGGCCGTGTGCCTCCATTGGCCGGTTTTGCTGTTCGACCGCTTGCCAACGAGAAAAAAACTTAATTGAAAACATGTTATCGGATTCGAAAATGTATCACTTTACGATACCACATTGAGACTAGTAATTACACAATTTATTTTCTGGCCGTGGGTAAGTCCGCCATTGTCGACACGTCCGCGACCACGGACGCCCCGGAGAATACCCGGAACGGACCGGGAACTCGCCGCGCTCCGTGGTACGCCAACCGTGGCAAAAAGTCCCTAAAATAAAACGCCTCACGAGTTGCGATACATATTGTATAAATGTATGCTGGACGTCTTATCTTGTTCTATCCCATCGAACGCTATAATGCGTATACCAATACTACTTGCTTGTGTTTGTACTAACATATACTCATATATATACAACATATACTAAGACTAACTTTTGTTATTATATTTTTCTTGTCTGCGCCTTCAAGAATTAGATAGAATGTTAAATTTTGATTGATACACATACATACAAATGATTCATCGACATAAATTATTGTATGATTGATATATTTTCCACTTTAAATATATTAAACATGATAAAAAGATTTTATTTCCTAAATCACGTTTTGTTCTGCGCATGGAAAAGTGATCTATTTAATAAAGTAGAAATATCTTGCTTGCATTAAACTGTCCAGAAAGTGCTTGACTAGAGTTATGAAATATGATTACTTGATAAACGATTTTCAATGATGATGATGAAAGATGTAAATGTTTAAAATGAAAGATGTTAAATGGGTTTTACACCCCATTTAACATCATGTTAAAATATTACTATTATTTTTTATTAAAAAGGTGACACAAATCTTACACCACCACCCATAGGTGATCATATAAGCAATTCTTTATATTTCACCTACTATAAACATATATTTGGAACTTGGATCTATTCGATATGAACTTTTAAACCAAAATACCCCATTTCAATGGGATTACGCGTTTTGTGACCAGCAGAATCCATTGCAATGATTTTTGGAAAATGTCTGCATGTGCGCCCAAACGATGCAACGGATCTGGCTGAAATTTGGTATACGTATTTAGAATTACCAAGGGACGAACTGAATTGTTTTTGGTCATAATCTGACAACCAGATGTGGCAAATGTTACATGCGTTTTCTTAGAAATTTATTCGACATTGACCAAACGAGTTCAATCTCCAGTATTATAAGCGATTAAACAGGCAGTCTGTAGGAGGTCAGAATGGCGGGAACAACCGTGACTCCCTAACATGGTAGCATTTTGGCCAAGCGCGGTTTAAGGGCTTTAATTACTGGTCAAAATTCTAATTCATCAAATCTCTTCCAATTTATTCGAAGGCAAAACTAACTGGGTTCTCTTTCTTGAACCTTGTGAACACATTTTCTGACTACTAACTGACGCGTTTAAGTATTTAACATTTAATAAGGACTGATAAAGCAAGACTACTCAAATGAAACGAAACACTTATCAAAACAATAACATCTATTAACAATAATAATCAACAATCCCGTTTGATAGGTTACATAGAAAAATGAATAAAGCTTTGAACATATTGACGTTTAAATTAAACCTAGGAGTTGATTTAGACAGACACACTTTTAGCAGAAATATGAATAATTTAATTTACAATGAAATGCGAGACGGGTTGAAAAGACTTACCAGGGATAAACTTAAGCGCCTAAGAACGCTCCACAAAAACGTGTACTTTACATGACGGTGGTTGAAATGAGAAGAGCGAGATCTGTTCGTTTGCATCCCTCGACCCCAAAGGAAGCCGGAAGCATTTCTTCTTAGCCAATGACAACTCTTCAATTTTAAACTTATAACACGCGGTCAAATCCTAAACCAGATGTTCAACCCTAGCAAAAACCTTTGACATTCCCGAATGTTCTTACAAATATCTCGCTTAATTTGATCATATTTTAATAAATAAATAATGGGTTTTCGACCCATTACAAGTCTGACAGAATGACAGCCTTCATCGCTGTGGTTGCGAAGTGGCACATTTTGATAAACGTCAGTGGCCACTGACATGACATTAAGTGTTACTCTATGACTTATGTTAGGTTGCATCAGCTGGGTGCCTGGAGTGGCTGTAGATTCACGAAATTGAATAATTGCAAAAGTGTTTAGACACTTCAATATGTCTAGATTTATTCTTAATAAATATTTTTTACCGTGGTTCTATTTCAGTTGATAATATTGATAACCTATTATTATAGAACATCAGTAACAAAGTCAAATTTGATAGAAGCCGATGCTTCTGTAACACAAATACTTAATACTTGCAACATGTGTAGTAAATGTCTACACCAAAACAACTTTTTGTTAGTCCACAGTACGGACCAAGTACCAAAGTTGTTTTGGTGTTGACATTCCATAACATGTTACGAGTGTATTGTATTGTTTGTGTTGTTTGTATTACAGGCCCCAGTTCGCACACATGGCGTATTTAACAAAATAATGAAAGGGCGCCGTGGGCTAAATGTGATTCCCGCTAGAAAAAGATGGACTGTCTCACGGTATGGCCTACATCGTGCGAGAAACACTGTCTAATTGTACATAATAAAAGATATCAAAATATGGTTTAATTTGGCAGCTCCGTAAACTTTCATTATAATTGCATTGAGAGTTTCACCGATGGTGTTTATTTAACCGCTATTTGAAGATGGGCCGCCGAACATTAATTTTAAACTTCAATAATTAATTAATAAATTAGTTTATAGTTCGCCGATACAATGAAGGTGTGATGAAATTAAAATTTAATTAGATTTTTTTTGTGTTCGAAGATTGAGAATACCTGGTACCTAGTATAGGGAATGTTTGATAAAAATTGTGTGAAATTTTGATAGGTGACACTTTTGGGCTACTTTTGCGTCACAAATATTTTAACCGACAATTTCAACTTATAATTAATTTTTAGTTTAGCTACGTGGCGTCCGAGTTAGGGTCGCTGACGTGGGATGATTTCCAGGTTCTATTCGGCCACGGCCGGACACGCCATTAATATAATAAATACAGAAACACATCCATCATTCGCATTAAAAGCACATACTTATTTAAATCAAGCGTGGCAAGGAACGCGTGTATACTTATGTATGTAAATTTAATATAAGTCCAATGGGGGACCTCACACCGATTGATAAATGGTGAAATCCCCCGCGTGAAAAGTCCGCCGGCCGCCGCGCCGCGGCGTGACGGAAATGGCGCATGAGAAATGTACAAACGATCGGACGCATAGCGACAATAACCTAGTCGACGGTCAATCGTTTCGAGCATTTCCTCTTTGTCCTGGTAAGGATGACTATAAACGGTCAACGATAGATTTATGGTTCTATTTGGAAGTGGAATTTTCTAATTAATTAGAAGTACCTATTCCTTTATTATTAGTACATAAAGAAAAGTATGTATGTTCATTGCGCATAGGGTTACCCGTTACTGTAATGACGTCAACTACAGTGATCAACAGTAATCTATAGCTTTGTTTATTAGATTCTCTGGAGTCTGCTCAGTTTAGAGCAGGATGACGTCACGAATTGCTTAGAGTCCTGAATCCTGAAATACACAGTATCCATTGCAATATTTTTTTTGAGGAAAATGTCTGTCTGGGATAATTAGATTACGCGGGGATTACTTGTTTGTCTTTTTATACCAATCTGATAACAGAAAGTAGCAATGTATGTCAAACCACCATACTTTACTTCTATAGTACACAGATAAACATTTGCTTCAAGTCAAATTAGATAAATATTGCGACTATGAAGTAATTATTAATTAATATTTTAGTATGTTTGGATTATAATCATGGGACGTTGATTATATAATCCAAACATAGTTCAGTCGAAAACCACAATAAAAGATTATGGTAGACTCATTAGATTATTTTACTCCATGGTAATCTTTAATAAAGACTACAGACTTATTCCCAAATGAAGAGTACCCAGAATACCGCTCGCATTCTGTAGCTCAGCTTATATTAAGCCCAAACAAGGCCAACGCGTGCGTACAGACTATCAGCGCCATCTCCTCGACAGTAGACATAGCAATAATACTTAATGAAACCACTTTTTTATTAAAACACAATCTTTTTACTCAAATCTATTATCTTTCTCTTCCAAATAGAATATTTACTTACCTCAAGGCCGTTCTTTATTTCAAATAAATCCAGATTTATTTCATTCAGACGTATTTCTGCAATTAAACCCAAACAATTTTTACATTACGGAAATCACGGAAAACCATTTGGTGTAAAAGAATCGTTTTTTTTTTTCAATGAACACTATTTCTTGTTACTTCCAAGAAAATATTTTGTTCAGGCCATGTAGCTCACTGTTTAAATTTAAAAATACTTATTTGTTTCAACATATATTCTTTCCTTGAAAGAAATATGTTCAAAGAAATACATTTATTTGATTTTACATTTCTTTTCTCTCAGTGTACTATTAGGCTCTGCAATATTTCCTACAAAATTGCAATGAGCAAAATACATAATTAACATCACAAAGAAATCACAAACGTTATTGAACATACATATAAAATTGCAATATACAATTACTCTTCATAGTATAAGTTACCTAAATTAGTTTTTGCTGAACTTGTAATAATGTATAGTAATTCTGAAACACACAGTTATTTAAAATTCACCAATAAGTAGTTAGATATTATAAAAATAAAAATTGACTATATCCTCGACATATGAAGGAACTACGTACCAGTAAGCAAATGGTACCTATAAATCAATATATACCTACGTTGACCGCCAAGATCATTAACAAAACGTCCGGCCGAGTGACAGACCCAGAGTGTGGCCGTTACATTTGCTTTAGATCTTTCGTCACGCGATACAAATAATTACATTTGGCCCAATAAATTTATTTCACACGGCCAGCTCTACAGTTCGACCAAACCTCGGCATCGCATCGTCCTGAAACTCAAACGATAAGCCACCTCGGATGATAAATCGTCCAGTCCTGCTCAAATCTATCAAACTGACGTCTCAATCTGTTGCGTGCGCCAGGTTCATAACTTGAATCGTAACGTCGTAAGGTGTGTGGTTTCAAGAGTGCAAGAATATGTGTATTCTACATACACACAACTTGCTCTTTAACTTGCATTATCGCTCTGGTGTGCAGAGTACGTCAGGAACGCTTAAATCAGCGCTAATGAACATCCTGAAGCAGTTGCTAGAAGTTGAGATAGGCGACTATACTGAGAGAAAAGAAATTTAAAACAAATAAGTATTTTTAAATTTAAAAAAAGTGAACTGCATGGGGTGAAAGAAATATTTTATTTGAAGTAAATAGAAACTGGCTGGTTTTCCGTGATTTCCGTAATGTAGAAATTGTTTGGGCTTAATTGCAGAAATACGTTTGAATGAAATAAATCTGGTTTTATTTGAAATAAAGATCGGCATTGAGGTAAGTAAATATTCAATATTCTACTTGGAAGAGAAAAATAATAGATTTGAGTAAAAACATTATGTTTGCCTAATGACAAATTAGTCGTCGTTTAAATCAAAACCATTGGGTGGGGTGATACATCCGTAGGATGCGCAAGGTCTGCCAATAAAACCCAAAAAAAAAACGTATTGCAAAAGTGCATCAACACTCACACACAAAAATAACGTACGAAATCGCACGAGCAATTAGAGAGAAAATAACAGTTTGTTGGTGGGCGCGGTACAAGATCGTTTTATTTCAGCGATAATTAACGTTTACTCAGAGACCAAGAGAACAACTGAAACAACCCGGTGACCTTTCCTTCCGTAATTGTTAATTTCGACTGTAGGATGCAGCGGGCATAAATAATTCAAGCGAACTGCAACCGTTGGGGACACACCACGCAAAGCAGATCCATCCTAAACAGGATAGGCACGTTTACTTTCAACGGCCAATGTCGTACTCTTGGCTCTCTTGGGAAACATCGCGCGCGCAGAAGACCGAAGAGAGGAGAAACGAAAGAAAAAAAAAACTGTTAATCGCGAAGGCTATTGCTACTAACAATTGCACATTAATAGAACAATATGATTAAAACCTCCCATGGCCATCCCACATCCCTAGCGTATACGCTCGGTTGCCCCGATCTGCACTTTCGAAACTGAGGATGTTGCTGCATGCGGCACTTGAATGAATCATACTGTACGCTCCTGCTTATTATAATCGGATGCATCGGGCAAATCTGCGATCGGAATCGCCTTCTTCGGGAAACGAGGTTGCGCTGGAAAGAAGATAAGACGGTTCGTACTACACCGGAAAATGGTACACCCACCAGATTTATCAATATGAACGAGTTGGTCGTTGGGTAATCGCTGTATTAATGGAATATCTATCGCAGGAATATTGGGTTAGGAATATGGAAGAATATACTTTCTGGACAATTTTAGAATAAAAAAAATAAATAATCAAAAAAAAAGAATAAAAAATTCAAATCAATTGCCAATATCTCGGGTCAGACATGTTTCCATAAAAAAATACGGTTTCTATATTCAATTTCTGCACATATCAGCCAAAGCATTGCTTTCCTTGGAAACTATCTAATGCATCCGTCTAGTATTCAGTACAGAAAAAAATACGGAGTTGATTTCAACTCCCTCTCAACTCGTCGTTGTTTCCAGACTTAACACAAATACATTATGAGTATAATCAACTCCTTCCAACTACCAATTCTTGAGTTGAAAAATATTCACCGAAAGTAGTTCAATTAACTCCTTTTTGGATGTAAATCAACTTCGAAAGGAAACGAGTTATAAAATAGGACTATGGACTATGAACTATGTACCGATTTATTATTTTGCTGCACAGAGTTGTTTGAACAATTTCGTGACAAATTTCTTCTGTGTGGAAAGCCCAATATCTACATTTTGTCGGTTTACTGTTTCATTCAAAGAAAAATTGATTTGTGGGTTAGATAAAACAAAATATATACTGTTATGAAATTCCAATTTACAATATTGTCACCTTACGGTAAAGATACCTCACTGAAAACACCATACAACTTTCTTATTTAACATTTTTGTCTTCATCTGAATCATCCAGTATTACTTTTTGATTGGAGTAAGACCTCCATATAGGAAATTAGTACCACCTATGCTCCGATCTGCACAGGAAAATGGTACACCCACAGATTTATCAATATGAACGAGTTGGTCGTTGGGTAATCGCTGTATTAATGGAATATCTATCGCAGGAATATTGGGTTAGGAATATGGAAGAATATATTTTCTGGACAATTTTAAAATAAAAAAAATAAATAATCAAAAAAAAGAATAAAAAATTCAAATCAATTGCCAATATCTCGGGTCAGACATGTTTCCATAAAAAAATACGGTTTCTATATTCAATTTCTGCACATATCAGCCAAAGCATTGCTTTCCTTGGAAACTGTCTAATGCATCCGTTTAGTATTCAGTACAGAAAAAAATACGGAGTTGATTTCAACTCCCTCTCAACTCGTCGTTGTTGTTTCCAGACTTAACACAAATACATTATGAGTATAATCAACTCCTTCCAACTACCAACTCTTGAGTTGAAAAATATTCACCGAAAGTAGTTCAATTAACTCCTTTTTGGATGTAAATCAACTTCGAAAGGAAACGAGTTATAAAATAGGACTATGGACTATGAACTATGTACCGATTTATTATTTTGCTGCACAGAGTTGTTTGAACAATTTCGTGACAAATTTCTTCTGTGTGGAAAGCCCAATATCTACATTTTGTTACTGTTTCATTCAAAGAAAAATTGATTTGTGAGTTAGATAAAATAAAATATATACTGTTATGAAATTCCAATTTACAATATTGTCACCTTACGGTAAAGATACCTCACTGAAAACACCATCATACAACTTTCTTATTTAACATTTTTGTCTTCATCTGAATCATCCAGTATTACTTTTTGATTGGAGTAAGACCTCCATATAGGAAATTAGTACCACCTATGCTCCGATCTGCACAGGAAAATGGTACACCCACAGATTTATCAATATGAACGAGATGCTAGTTGGGTAATCGCGGTATTAATGGAATATCGGCGGAATATCGTGTTTCGAAATGAGCTCGATCAGTTGGCCGGTTAGTTGGTTGGCTAGGTTGGGCCATGAATCAACTAAGATGTGAGAGGTATATAAATTGACCAAGGAATCTGCTCTTTTAAACTCTATCAAACGCTCTTGCACACAGTTTTCCCACATAATATTGGATTAGAACATAATTTATTACTTTAGCAATAATGACATCACAAAATCTGATTTGAGTGTGGTTGAAGGTAATTTAGTTATTTCTACTGTTAGGTACTAGAATCCTTTAATAATGAGAAGTTAATTTATAAAGTGATTCTGTCTTATCTAGGCTGAGGCCTGCACTGTACGTGTAAAGAAGTGTCCAAGAACCTCACCTACAACACAGAGCTGACGGTGATAAATAATAATGCAATTGAATGCGACTATCTTGTAGTTTGTACGTTTTCCTGTCATTTGTAATAATTTGTTTCGAAATACGATTGTATCTATCTATGCGGTCGCGGTCGCAGTCATGAAATCGGTTACGCGTATTCTTACTCAATTACATAAATAATACTGATAATAATTTAACAAGGTGTACTATTTGACTCGTGCATTGTGCGACAGTACCCGTTGCTTACCAATAGATTACGCAACACAGACCACCACTGAGATACCATAGTTTTTGCTTACTTGTGATGATACTCCTTACGAGTTGTCAGTATGAAAAATTGAATAAAACTGTAGAGATGCAATCATATTTTTATCATTTTTTCTTGTACAAACAAAGGCAATATGGATCAAAACTGACAACAGTATTAATGTGTTATTCAGTATGAAAGGAGATGATTAGTGGACAACAGCAACAACCACCGATGCGTAGATAAGGGGTAGATAATCAGTATAATAAATCTACATATCACTCAACCGTAAACAGTTGTTGAATGTGCCCATTTTTGCCGATCGGGGTGATCTGAATCTGTGGCATTTGAATGCCATTGTTGTCGGCGAGAATTTGTCCCAAACAAAAAGATCGTTTATCTGGTTTGGTCTCTGCGTATCGGACCGTTATGCAAGAGGATCACGTTGGCACTGCACTGAATAAAACATCCGCGCAACACTTCGGCCCAGCACAAGTCGGCCAATTTATGGCTTGTTAACGAAAAGCATTGTGAGCACCCCTGCTCACGAATATAAGCAGATACAAATAAAAGCAGAGAATTCTGGTTGTGCCGCATGTGTCAACGCTATCTCGGATCTTCGTGAGCGCCGGAACCAACGCTTATAATCTGCGGTCGAGATCTAGGTCTGCGGAACCCCTCCGGACTGTCTGCCGGTGCCGAGGATTCCCAGTATTTGTGGTAGGGTATGGTTGTGACTTAGAAATAATTTCCTGGAAGGCTAATTCATCTTTGGAATTTGAAATTATGATGTCGGTTTTGTCGTGCGAGAACACATCAATAACACAACATCTGTTGATCCTTGTTCTTGAACCTGAACAGCGAGGTTCTTTGTTAAGATTAAACAGTAGCCAAAATCACGATAACGTAGCCAAAACTACCAATTCTGAATGAAAGATGAGAAATAAATTCTATTTGCCTGAAATAATTAAATTGTATACACCAATTAACGGTAATTTTCAGTTTATCCCACCACATAAATTTCAGCAGCACGATCTGTTAACGCTCTTGCTCTCCGCATCAATCTTATTAATTACTTAGCATGGAGAATTCGTAGCAAGCACACCCACACGCTCGTAATTTCCCATGTGCCTTAAAAATAATCGACTTTCATTAGATACGGTCAAAACCTGGGAGCGACGAGAGAAAGCAAGCAAGTCGGTAGATATAATTTATTAACATGATTCACACTGCACTTTATACTTTAAAAGTAAAATTAAACATAAACAAACAAATAAATAAAGCTTCTCAAGTAAACAAGTTGTTTTCAATTCCGTTTTTAATGCGTACGGTCAAATTATCAGCTATCATCATCGACAACAACCAAAACCACCGAGAGAAAAGAAATTTAAAATGAAATAAATCTATTTTTTTGAACATATTTCTTTCAAGGAAATAATATAGGGTTGAAAAAAATAAGTATTTTTAAATTAAAAAAAAAAAATGGAGCTGCATGGGCTGAAAGAAAAAGAAACGATTCTTTTACACCAACTGTTTTTTTGTTGTGAGTTACCTATGTAGAAATTGTTTGGGTTTAATTGCAGAAATACGTTTCAATGAAATAAATCTGGTTTTATTTGAAATAAAGATCGGCCTTGAGATAAGTAAATATTCTATTTGGAAGAGATTTGAGTAACAATATTATATGTTTGAATGTTTACTGGCGGAGGGGTATGCTTTATATAAGCTGAGCTACTGAATGCGAGCAGTATTCTGGTTACTCTTTTGTTTCATTTGGGTCTTTACTAAAGATTGCCGTGGAGTAAAATAATCTAATGAGTCTACCATAATCTTTTATTGTGGTTTGGATTATATAATCAAGGTCCCATGACTATAATCCAAACATAATACAATATTAATTAATGATTAATTCATTATCTATCGCAATATTTGAAAGTACTGAAACTAAAGTACTATTTGATTATATCAAAATTCGTAGTTTTTAAATCAACATTAGATTTTATTAAGTCAAGTTCTAAATTGTCAAACAGTAATGCAAGATTATTTTACTTAAAACGAACGTAGAGTTCTTGAAACAAAATGTTCATTTCGTCTGAAAATATTATGTTATTGAATTTAAGTTAACTAACGTTCATACAAATACGATAGCTTTGAATTTAATAAATTTTACCAAAGAAATAATTTTCTTGCGGTAACTAAAGCTTTGTCTGCCATTATTTAATATGGATCTTTCTTTGACTTGAAGCAAATTCGTTTCATTCAAATCTTTTTTCTCGCTGTGCAACATAAGTATCCATAATGATAAACTTATGGTCAGTTTTCTCATAAAACTAGATATATGTATATTCCTCCAGACAAACGTTCATTATTGACTAATTACAAGTCAGTCAGTGTATAGATAAATGGCATGGACAAAACGAGAACTATACGGTAGCGTCTATAATCTCAGCTATTGATCTCTGGTGATTGGTTGTAATTATCCCAGTAGAATGATATTGATTATGTGTAATGAACAAAGCAGGTAGCACCCACCAGCTGAGTGCATACATCCGTGCACTCCAGTTGTTCGTTATTAAGATTTAAGATGATTGTCGGCTTCATCAGCGTGATTAGCGGACGATTCTCTGACGTCCGATGATTCGATAAGGAAAAAAAGGTCTAATCGTTTCAATAAATCCATCACGCGTGAAGAGAAACAATCTATTTCTTTATTTATGTTTAGTTGATTATAAGCTGCACTGTCTTAAGCGATTGGCGGTATTATATATGCCAGTATTTAGAATAGAAACTGTAAAAATAATACTCTACAAAGAAATCTCGAAGAACACACAAAACTCCGTCCCTGCCTATTTGGCGTCTATAGCAGGCAGGCAGTGTTAGCAGGTTCAGCGTTTGCGAGCGCTCCACGCTGCGACAAATCACCATGCGGGACAGTTCGCACGACCTGTGACCCACGACAATAACCATTGCCAATCGGCGCAATTACGGGCCAGCACTATACGGACGTATTACTTCATAGAGGGCTCGCTATGGAGCTCGCTATGTTGCGGTTCGGTCGGGACGGCACCGGCACCGGCACGGCGCGCATTGTGCACAGTGCGCCCGTCTCTAGGCACTAAACTATAACATAAACTTATTAACTTTTGTAATTTATATACGGTACGGTTTAATGGTATCAGGTTTACGGGCATTCTTTACGATAACATCATCGCAATTAACGGCTGTTTTACCGACCGTGCAGGCCGTGCGCACTCTCTGTACGCCGGCCGGCCGTACGGGGAACACATACGCTTAGTGTTAAGTTGTTTAGCTTTCGTGTAATGGAGGGAGATTAACGTCCGTCGGCAAACGTAAACGGAATTATATCGACGGTAAAACAATTGCTAAACGACAATAACCCGCAGCAGTAGGTATGAAGACGAACGGAAGACGGGATGATGGTGTGGTGGCGTGGTAAGACTGCTGAGGCGCTGGTGGGTGACCGCAATACACAACCGCAGAAAACTTTAGTTGCCGCAAAGAAACGTTAGTTAACTTAAATTCAATAACATAATATTTTCAAAATTTAAATATTTAAATATAATTTTTGAAACGTACTTCTGAAATTAAACCCAAACAATTTCTACATTACTAAAAAACATTTGGTGTAAAAGAATCGATTTTTCAGTGAAAACTATTTCTTTTTACTTCAAGGCAAATATTTCTTTCAATCCATGCAGCTCACTTTTTTAAATTTGAAAATACTTATTTGTTTCAAAAATATATTCTCTCCTTGAAAAAAAAATGTTCAAAGGAACACATTTATTTCATTTTACATTTCTTTTCTCTCAGTGTATAAGACCGCATTGTCTTATAGGTTGGTGAACAAAGGAAATTTTCGTCAAATTGTGAGGGAAGGTTTTTTTGTAGTCTCCGGTGACTCATTACACTTTACCTAAAGTAAAGTAATACAAAGTTTAAATCACCCCTAAAACTTAATTTTCATTAAAAGACTCCTTCAATTTAACAATAGGAATCATTCGACTTGTTTCTCTTCGTCGCAATCCGAATCGTCCTTAACAGCGAGAGCTTTAACAAGCGTCAACCGCACTACACGCCGCTGATTTATGTGTACACACTAACAACTCTAAATTGGGTCTAAAACCACGTTTACGTAAATTATCGTCGCTCCCGCGCATACGTCGCGTTGCGCGGCCGCCGCTTCACCCGGCGCAGAGAGCGCACGATCTCCCTCTGACCAACTCGGGGACCGGCGAATTTGTTTCCGATAAATATGATTTACAGCGCACTACCGCGATTCTATCGCTTAATTCGCCCGCTGTCCGCGAATGCAGGACGATAATGAACGGCCTGCCGGTCGTTGCGAAGTTTCCCTACCCGGGCACAGATATATTATCTATGTGGAATATGTGCTCGCACACGTAAACGTATAAATCAGACGGGTAAACGAGATCTACCAATTACCAGATCATCGGTAGTAACAAGTAACGTATGCGGCTATAAGATTGCTACGGGGCCGGTGTGGGTTTCGTATGTATAAGCGATGAGGTAGTTATTAGCTGTTAGCGAGTACTTTACATTTGATAAGTTTTCATAAAGGAATATCGGATCTAGAGGTTGCGGTTTTAAATTTATAGGATCTGATTTGTGTCGTGAACCAATTTTCGGTTTTGATCTACAATTAAAACTAATCTCGATCATGATATTTAATTAAATAAACGAATTATTATTAAGTGAAAAGGTGAAGGATTCTTAGATATCATACAGTGGAGACTTCCTTGCCCTGTACTTTGGCAGTGTCATTTTTTCTTTATTCTTCTCATAGACCAGAAAATTAAAAAAAGAGCTATTGTTACAGTCATAATTAAACGAAAGTAGTGTTTTGAAATGAAAATAAGATCAAATGTTGCATTTGAAACAGAGAAAGACCAAACAAACACCGACGACAAACACCGACAAAAAGACAAACACCGACGGCACAAACATCAACTTCCTGCCAATAGTACATAAATAATTATTATTGTTATCAAAGAAACTTTTGTCACCCGTTTTGTACCAGTATCATCTAGTTAAATTCTAGTAGTTACCTTAAAAGATCCCAAACATTAACAACTAAGGTTTTATACTTAGTATTACATAAATTTTATTATATTCCCCTTCTAGTAGGGTAGTATTACATGATGTGTAATTATTTTTAATTAACTTTTTATGATTCTTTGGATTACTAAAATAACGAAATCCAAAAAGAGAGAATACTTCATACATAAAAGGCAGTTAATCACATACCAATAGCATTAAATCGCTGTGGACATCTGTTCCATAGGATCGATGTGACAAATATTACAAAATTGAATTAAAATTTCTTTAAGAACAAATAAACCCATACTAAAACTATCAGAAGAGAATTATTGCTTCTGACAATATTCACACATAGCAATTGGTGAATATCCGGCGCCGTCGCCATTTGTGAGGATTTTTTTATACCTGTCTTCATGTAAATAACGAACTTTTATCGTCACAAACGGACAACGCAATAATAATAAATAAGCCGACAGTCCTGGCCTAAAAAGGCAAGAAAAGCTGCAAACTAAAACCTTGAGATGACGTCGTAAAGCGGGTGGTCCCGTGTGCTTTTATGGTGCGACGTGCACGTTACAGAATTCTTATGAAGGTGCAATTAGGTCAGTTCTACAAAATGCCTAGATGTATGTAACTTTACTAAATCGCACAATGTTGAAAAGTATGTAGTCAGAAAATTTAACAGTGGCTCAAATGGCGTTTTGAGGAATAAAAGAATAATTTCAATAAAAAATAAGAAGACAAAATCCTGGTTATTGAAATAGAATATATTTGAGTTCTACTTACATTCGTGCTGTTTCGTGTTCACCAGATGTGAATGTAGTTTACTCTGAACACCTACACCGTGGATGGAGCACCAGGTATAACGCCGATCTGTTGGCACGCTAGCGGTGTCCGACAATGCTCCCTTATCTTGGTATCTCGGCAACGGTAGCGCTACCGGACAATGCTGGCCTAGAATCCATAATGATATATATTCAGTCATTACCGATCGCGTTCACCTACCGGCGATTTAGATACTAAATAAAGTACCCTGCCTAGTTGTGCAAGGGCTACCTACCACTACAATTAGTAGGAGAAAAAAGCCACAACACATTTGTATGACAATTGATAAATAGAAACGACAAGTTTCGAGAATTACGCCGGACATATATCTCTATAATATAAGTGTAAGGAGATTAATGGTTTCTTGGTAGACAGGAAATGTCACGTTGCTCCACCTACCTTATTAACGATTACATGTTTGCCCTTTTGAAGGATGCTGGTAGACTTTAAATTTGAATGATAATCAATAGGATTTTTTGTTTGGGTTTGCAAATTGTAATTGCTATCAAGTAATTTTAGTGAATTGAATACATGTTACAAAACGCTTTAGGGTGTCTGTATGTATTAGTTAAATCTCATATGTAGAATGAATTTAAACTTGATCCAAGTTACAGGAATGTATGATCAAGTGCCTAACAATTTAGTGATTATAGTTACTGAAGGACTTCTACATTCCATTCAACATTTTAGCTGTTCTAAACTGCTTTACTAATTTACCTACATCCAAAATTACCAGTTCTTAAAGCATGAGAGATACCGCTTCGTTGCTTGACATATAATCAAATTTACGACACCTTAAAATTCGCATTACTACTTTACTGATACATTTTAATATCAACTTTGCGTTAAGAGTCGCCGTATTCGCATCGTGCCACATTGTAATCAACGTAATAATCTAGTTGAATGCTGTTTCGCAAACTGGCAAAACGCGGAACACACTAAACGACCAGCCAACGGACCGACCCGCAAGGAAGAAGAAGAAGAAGGAATCCGTAACGTATCGGCACCGGCCTCTCACGCACATATATGCTAGCAAAATATAAAAACCGTCGCCTTATCTTAACTATTTTCTGCATTGCCTCAGGACGAAGGACTTATTGCGAAATACGGCCATTAGAAGCTGTTCACTTGCAACTTGTTGCCGATGTTATCGTACGTGGAGAATCACAGAACGTGACCTTGCAGTCCTCTTAACACCTCTTGAGATCTGCACATACTCCCAGCTTTGTACTTACTTACTTAAAAAAAGCAAGAAAACGGAAAAAGGTATTTATTTTTTGCGATTAGCAACAAACATTTTACATAACACAATCTCCCATATTTCTGCCACAATCAAGCCTCCATCTCTACGAACAAGCATTAACTAGTTGTCAACAGAAGTGTAGAAGCCATCGAGGCCAGAAATCCTTATATAAATACTCAGTAATTATGGATACTACGGTATCTCTGTCTCAGGTCCATTACCATAATTTTCTGGATAGGATCAACAATGCTGTTAAATCCGCATGGCATTACGGGTGGTATGGGCAGTATCATTTTCTAACATTACACTATTAAAGACAAGCGTTTAGCAGGAATCCAGTCTTAACCGATAGACCTAACCTTGCGAAAAAGTGGATGTTTAATATTGGTTGGATTGTAACGGCCCCTGAAATAGTCGCAATAGAGTGTGTCCTCTTCGTTAATGAGGTGGTGTGTGGTAGCGTCGTGTACGTCATGTTGAAACGTGCATGTTAAAGAACTCGTTAAGTGAGGTGAAACCTACGTGTTAAAGTTTCTGGATATGCAAGAGTTAATCTTGAGAAGTAATCGCGAAGATGTCAAACTATTGATTAGGACGGTAAGTGGTGGTCCTAAAAACAACACCACACGTTTTTTTTAATATAATGAAATTAAACATCATTATCAACTTGTCTTATTATGTTCAAAATCTGTAAAGATATTCAACAACCCATATTCATATGCATCACCTTAACATAATACTATATAAACTCTTTCATGCGTTTATATAATACCATTATTTAATATTCTAGACAATAAGCTCTGGCAGAGAGAGAAAGAAGTACGTGTAGTCATAAACCATCATGTGAACATTTTATGGTGCGAGGTTCTTCGCCCTGTCGGTCTGCGACTTTTGTATTCAAACGGCAATATTAATATTGACCATGTTAACGACACCGCGGGACGCTTAAAATTATTTCTGCGGTCGGCTCTCGGTGAGATTTGAATTCAGATCGGACGGAAGTTGTCGCATTTCGTATGACCGTCGCGTACGCAATACATTACAAAGTTTCAATAAATTCTCCGTTTCCGCTCGCCACTTCCGGCCGGTCACATCGCGGGCAATACCAATTTTCTTTCTTTGTGGTTGAATATCATCATAAAAATTCAAAGTGTGTGGTGATTGTGATGAGTTATTTCAGTGTTAAAAATGTTGGAAAATTATTCATTAAAAACAGATATATCAACTTCTACTAATTAAATAGTACACAACTAGAATTGAGCTTCAATTTGATCAACGAAGAGATTTTTTTACAGTTTGTAATGCTGATTTTTACTGTTGTGCTTTTATTAGCAGTGTAGGCTTTGTAGATCTGTATCACAAGGTCAATGTTCTGATATTCAATCCAATAACAGATTTAAAGAAGCATTTTCTTAAAAGCGTCAAAGCAGGAACCGTTGTACCGTTTTAGCGTGGTTCAGACCACAGGTTCAGACAAACTAAAGAGCTTCCTTCCTTTCTACACAGCGGAGAAAATTTATTCGATACAACACGAATATCTTTGAGTGAAGAATATCACTTGTTTATATATCCGCAAAAAGATCATTTGGTTGATTGAAGTACTGAAATTCTTATTACAATAAAATATTATTTGGATAGAAAAAATATCCTCTTCATGCTACACTATATACGCAAGAACTTGATATCCAAGAATAGAGTTCTCTCTGTATAAGCTATTTCACTACAATTCTGGTTTTCCTCATGATAATTGTAAGTCACCTATGAAATAAAATACTTACTTATATAGCGGAAATATGTGGCAAAAGACGCGAGAAACTATTAGCGCCATCTGTAAAGTAATTGCACAACTTTTTATGCATCTCTCAGAGTAAGAATCTTGGGTCAAGAAACTGGGTTTTCGTACTACTATATACTATACTATACTATACTATATATATGCAAGAATAATTTTTCTTAATATCCAAGAATAGAGTTCTCTTTGTGTACATATTAAGATGTTTAAGTTCAATTTATAACTTCTTTCCACTCAACCAGTAATTGAAAGTGCACTTGGCAATGCAGGTAAATAATAGTCAGGAAGAACAACACCACTGAACAATTTAAAAACCAAAATTTATCATTGTCATTGTAAAATTTATTATCCTTCAGAACAATTGCTCATTTACAAAAACAACAAAAACATAAAATAAGCGTGCAATCGTGTCAAAAGCATTTCCTTGATATCGTACCTAATGAAGTTACAGTTAACGTTGTTATAGTTGTTGCAGATGTTTCCTGAAACAAACGATCTTTTTCTTCTGCGCCGGCCGCCACTGACAATTACCTTGCTCTCGCTATTACCATGCATTGTGTTCCCTCTATAGAACACCTCTGTGCCTGTATGATATATTAGCACACCTGATACATTAATCTGTTGTGTAACGTAACTGTTGTGGAGTAATACGGTATTGAAATAGAACACCAAGTATTACAATGTTTAATCAGCCGTTGACATTCGGTTTGTAAGGTGGTACTTTTTTTCTTTTCAGTGATAATACCGTATCATCCGCATAAAAAAACTGTTAATTTAGGAAGGAAAGTACTATGATCGACGGAACTTTTTATTTGGGATTTCAGCGAAAATACGTGTTTTGGAGTCCCCTGAACCCATTACAATGATTTCAGGAAAATGTCTATTGGTACGTATGTGAAATGTCTGAACCAAACTTCTGTTAAACTTCGAAAGAATTTATCAAAAGACACACTTTAGTAACTAAACACTTTTTTTCGTTGAGCTAACGACAAACAATGTACATAGCACGTTATGATTAATTGCGTCTGGGTTTACTAATTAATTAGCACGGGGGATTGAAACTCGATGTGATCAAGTAGGACGAACAATGACACGTGTTTAGTCGTATACGAATATCTATTGACGTATATTGATGGAGTAATCGGCTCACACATCACAACAACCCATTCGATTTCGTGTGAACCGGAACGCTTAGAGAACTATTACTCATTACATTACAGATGTACCATTTTTTTTTTCTTTCTTCCATGCACGATTATAGACACCATTAACCTTGACGCACATCATAATAGATAATACTTATAAATACCGTACGTTCTTTATTATATATAGAATAGTGCTTTATATTTTTGAATCTGTTGCTTTTTTGGTCAGGAAACTGTAGTCGTATCCTAACAAATTCCTGATCATGAATTAAATAATAATTAGGTACGACATTTATCCAGAAAAATGTAATCTAGATCTTCTGAAATTGAGAGAGAATATTTGTTTGAAGAACATGCATTTTAAACAGCATTGAAGCGGTAACATTGTTACCAAAAGAGTGAAAATAGGTAAACAGCGAGAGTGGTACATCTTAACTGTGTAGTAAGACAATGGAATTGGAAACAACAATGGTGAATTATTAACCATGACCCACCGGACGAAGATGGCGTGACTGGCGGTCTAGATGCCTATGAGTAACGTGTGACGTAACATCCTCCTGTCACTTTGCATGTCGCCGTGGATGGTTAAGGAGTCTCCCAACCGGCAACTACAGATAGCTCTATTAATGTTAACACTTAATCCATTGATGCAAATTTTTATACAGTGTCATTAAAAGTTATTAGCATCTATGATCTACTGCTTGTGGCCTTTTTGGTGTGACACCCTGTACAATTGAACAAAAAACAACAGATCTTGAAATGATCAAGGAGAAAAGCTAGTAAACAAGTACAAATGATAAAACAATAGATTTGTTCAACAAATTGTTGTTCGCCATTGGCAAAAGAAACCGATAAATATGTTTCTGAATTTTCCTGAAATATTAGTCAGAGATCGTGGAAGAAACTTAGCAGTGTTGTGACCACAATTCACGCAATTTTGAACCAAAAGGCAATGAATGGATTTTCATTCATTCATAGTAAGTAATTCATTTTATAGAAAGGCTTTGGCCCTTTTGATCAGCCTATTAATCCCCATAACCGTGAGTAGTATTATTACAGAGTTTATCAAATTCTGACATAGCTTATTAAAAACTGTTCTTCAACCTATATAAAGTTCTTTTCTAAAATTTATACACAAAATACCAAAACAGTGAATAAAATACAACCCATACGTAACTCTTGTGATTCCCATGTCAAATTTTGACGTTTCAAACATACCGACCGATAAAAATGCAATCAAAAACCAGCTTCCTGACTAATTGATCCCGAAATTTATTCATTTATTGGTCGGTAAATCAGTACAGACGGCAGACCAAACCGGACTGACCGACAATCCTGGAAAACAGTTACCATTGCGCAGGCCGAATCTGTATTTATGTATGTAACCTAATTGTTCGAGTGACTCGCATCAAAAATACCGCAATCTCAACAAATACGGTACCAGTTTCTTTCTTGCCGTGGTAATAAAATAAGACAGACGGTGCCGACGTCAATTTGTCATACGTACCCATTTTTTGTTCGCAAGCATCCAGTTTCGGCGGAATTGTTTTTATTAATAAATAATTTACAGTTTCAAAATGTCGAGTATGATCCACAAGATCTGCTTGCTGCCTGATTTAGTGCTTCTCAATTGATTCAGTGCGGTTAATATTTCCATACATTGACTTTGATTAACCCATTTTCATGTGCGAAACCCGCATAAATATTGAATAGTTACGGGTTCTATTCAATCAGTGATATTTAATTATTTACCAATGAGTAAGTAATTAGTGTGAAGTTTTCATTCATATGAATGAGGAACTAATTGTGTAAGACAAAAACTTTATGGTTTTGGAGTTTAAATAAACAACAGTTTTTCCTTGGCACTGCAGTTTCATGGTTTATTTACTGAAAATTGCAACTGAGATTTTTCATGGATGGTTACTATAGCCAACCGACTGATCTGAAATGATTGAAAGCAGCAATGCGTTGATGGATGAAGCCACAATGGGGGGTGGCGTAAGCAGATCCGTCTAACACCCTCTCGGCCTGAAAGCATCGATCATCTTCACGCCGAAGATAAGGTCAATAACGCAATCACTGTTACGGAAAAAATGACCGAATGAGTTATGGTCCACATTTATATATGTACATATATAGATTGGCGTTTTATTCCTGACACATTGATCCGCCTGATTTATTTTTGGGTCGCGTCACGCCGGGCTCCACAAATTTGTTCCTGCGCAGACAATTGTTATTTATTTCACCTGGGGTACGACAATTACTCAACGTGTTCGTTGTGTACAGTTGCCAAGGATCATTTTGTACCATGTACTCGTGTTGTTAGCTTATCTGTATAGCATACAGGAGGTTGCTTTCTTGTGTGTATCATATTTATCGTCGATCATCGCATAGATTACTAATGACACAGTCAGTACCTAAATTTTGATTTGCTGTGCAATGGAAAAGTTTCAAAGTTCTTCTCGAGGTATGAAAAGCTGTAAGATACAGTTGTGTACATAAAGTTGGTCGTTGATCGTGATAAATTCAATAACAATGTCATCAGTTCAAGTTTCTCTTGATCGCTGAGCGCAGCGAGTAAACGAGCTCAGAAAAACCGCCGACATAATATATGTTCGGGAAGTAATTGTATCACATGCGATCCGGCCGCTAAATCATTTTCTGAGCCGAAAAAGGAAATGATAGTGTCTCATACGGCTACCTTAAATTACTTTAAATTGCGTCCGGGCGCGTAAAAAGAGCACACACGGAGCACCACCATGAAAACGGTGTCGTCTCAATGCCGCTTCTCATTGACGCGTTACAGACATAAATCACGATCTTAAAACATGGATAAATTTAAAGAAAATGGAATATTTAGAGCGCTATATAATTGTGCATTATTAAGTGGTCAGTTTTGACTATAATACCATTAAAGACGACAAGAAATAGAAGTAGTTAGTTCTAGTACCAATAACGCAAGGGAACAAGGGTCCAATAACAAGAAGACAAGAAAAGGGATCACATTGCTGTTTTTCAGTAGAACACTTGTTATTGCTTAAATGACGATGTAAAATAATTGGTACCTTTTTTTGATAGCACATTTAGTTTAATAAATAAAACTTAATTTTAATGGAAAAAATTATTATTGAGGCAAAAAAAAACACCAATATTGAATATTTAATTACAATTTGTTCAGTTAGTACTGAACTAAAATGATGCTTTAACAAATTATTTGATTTTAAAACTGAGCAAGTTTTTCGCAGGATATTCTAAACATAGACCACAAAAATAGTGAATCATTAAAATCCACCAAGTGCAAGCGGTATTTTCGTGTACTGTTGATGCGCGTAATGCTTGAAACAGTTCACAGAGCTCCAGTTTTGGTCAAGTTCATTTTGGGCAGCCGGATCGCTCTGCCATGTTTGGCGAATCCTGTCGGCGGCCGTGATTTAGGGCGACCGGCCAATTGATTAATGCTCGAGGTAATTTATAAGACCTCACACTAAACCCGAAATTTTTAGCACATCCGCGCAAAGAATAAGAACAACGCGACATTTTCAATTTAAACCGGTAATTTTACGCTCAGGCCCCGAACAGAAATTAAGAGAAAAAGCCCGGCACCCGATCCAACACGGTCCATATTTAAATTATAATCTGTGCAGCTTACAAGCTCAATTAATATGGCCTAATTAGAATTCCGTCAAAATTATATGTTATTATGTTGATGCAATATCACTGATCCGGCGGCGAACGGTAGTATGTTTTTAATTTAAGGTGTTTAAGTTGCGTTTTTTTGATCAGTATCTCTTAAAATTTAATACCTGCCGGGTAGGTCATTTCGTAGTTATCAGAGAAAACGAGCATAATGTCAAACCTATAGTAGCTATCTAAGAGACTATTTAGTTGATATAGAAAATAGTTACGTGTAAACTGGCCTTTATATGAAACCTGCGTTCAGATCACAGGTCGATGGTAATTAATCTGGATGGCTTACCCATGCATTTAATAATAATTGACTAATAATATCATGTCTCGTGAGATATGGCGGAGGTTATCCGGCCGAGCTGATCGGTCCATTGTTGTTATTTACCGATATTGTTTACTATAAATTGCGGGTCGCATTGTGTGTGAGCGCACGTACCTTATAATATCATGACCAATTAAAACGTTTCTATAATGTTATAAAATAATTAATCGATCCCTTTCACTTAGACTCCATTCCGGCCCACAAAGAATCGGCGCAAAGGTATCATTAACTACGAAATTGCTATACTTTTACAAGGAATAATTGCACGATATCCACTGCGACATAATATTCCTTTTTATATTGTTTTAACCTACTATTTCTGTTAAATTGTCTATCATAATTATGTAGACATATCAAAAACAAATGTTTGACACGTGCATAATTAACGATTCTATACTTTATAACCACAGCTAGAAATAATATTTTTAAAAAAATTATAGAACCTTTCAACAATATTCAAACAAAAAACTTTATGTTTGCAAATTAGCATAATATACAGTATCAAAGAATAACAAAATACAAATCACTCTTGACTTCGACCCACTTATCCTAATTTAATCCTTTATACTCGTTATCTATTCTGAGAATATTCTTCCTGATTAATCTGATTGAATCAAACCTCACGGTTTGACTTGATTAACGATGCATACAATCAACGACAGCCACCCCTATTAAGCACGTGCTAGAGCATCACAAAAACATATAATTACCGATACAATTTTTCGGGTCACCTAATGAGTGGTGTCCACTATACACATTGTGCTTTAATACCTTCTAATTAAACCAAAAAGCCTGAACTAGATTCTGAACGCATCGGGAACGTTATTCGCCAGTCATGCAGGCAAAAGGCTATCGATTTAGCCGAGGGATACCAATTACGGCTTAATTATAATAATTTTGAACGGGAGAGCGACTAATGAGGACCCCAATAATACTCACTTATCGTGGTTACTTCGAGTTAAGTAAGTGTGCAATTGATTTATAAATAGGGTCAATTCAACTTGATCGTTGGATGAGATGTATAATTATTGATTTAATGCGTCCCAGTCTGAATATATGAGAGAGGATTGGTTGGTTTATATTCGGAAATTGTTTTATCTCAGTTCTAGATCTTTATTGGGTGTTTAATTTTGTGGAAAATTTGAATGAGTGAACGGTCCCGCGGTTTTATGGTGGTACAATCTTGGTGATGATTATTATTGGAATTGGGTGTCATAAAACAGGAAAGTGACACGTTTTTTCTGTCCGTTGATCTTGACGACTAATGAACAGGCCATGTCTTAATTAGCTTTACGACTGTGAGAAAATATAGTGATGGTTGTTGATTCTGTAGCATTGGGCAATTGGAAAATAACTCTAATTAACATATTTGGGTATATTCGGTTGTTGGACAAATAACTACATGAAAAATAGGTTGAACCAAAATTATATTAATGTATCGTCTACAGAAAATTCAAGCAATTGTGTTAGTTAGCATTTTGTATCGGTGATTTCATTTCCGTCCGTGTACGAAAACAATTTTTTGTTTGGGCATTATATTTTGCAGTTTTCAGTAGGCAAAAATTCCCAGATATATAAGTTATGGATGCGGCCTACGCCTTTTCCATACAAACTGCCGAATCAGCAAATTAAGACTATATAAACCCGGCTCATGTCAACAACGGATTATTAGTATTCTTAGTATTATTATTCATATCAAGTGTAACAACTTATAATAAAGTGCCTTCTGAGTATTCAGTTCCTGAAGTTCTTCATTATCGTCGACTTCTTTTTTTTTAAAAAAACGTTAAATCGCTCCCGCGACTTTAACTGGCGCAGTCGGTAGGATAGTGCTCACCCTCAGGATTCAAGAAAGAAGACCGACGGGTTGAATTTCAATTCTTAAGAGCACTGAAGAAAGAAGAAGGAAGAAGGAAGAGCGATCAAGACAAGCAGTACCAGAAGAAAAGGCACGGGTGTCCGGATCCAATTTTCGGGACACTGCAGCAAGTTGGACCAGTACCGAAGGATCAAAATCTCTGGAGGTGCCCCAGCTCGCTAATAATTAAGAAAAATCCCACGCTGAAGAATCAAAATCTTCGATCAGCACAGCAGAGTAGGGAAGAAGACGCCGAAACGATCAAATTCTCGTAGAGGTGCCCTACATCTACTGGGGAAACAAGAAGAAAATTAACAAGAAAAATAAGAAACAAAAAGAAAATTAACTTAAACAAGAAATAAGAAGAAACATCAAAGAAGAAAGAAACAAAGAAACAATAAAACTACAAACAAGAAAAACTACTAACCCTAAAATTAAGAAAAACCTACTAACAACGAGGAAGCCACATCAAGAAGACGACTATTGCATTAACTAAGGACCAGAGAAGGACCAAAAGAACCACAACTGACGCTCAAGAAATCTACAGTCAAGAGGACGAACCACAGCAAAACCCGAGGACCAGAGTAAGGACTAACAACTACAACCGACGCTGAGGAATCCACACCATTAGAATAGACTTAGATGATAGAACTAGCTGTAATCCTATTGTGAGTACATAGATTTAAGTTTCTCTTTTATTTGCGGACTACCTTTAACTTTGCTAAACTTTGACAAACTTAAACTTTGAACAAAATGCCTGGAAGTGAACAATATCAACACCCATATACGCGCACGTCCATAACGCAAGCCGAAATTTCTACCATCCCGATATTTAATGGTGACGCGAATTCATTGCCATTATTTGTCGATGCATGCGAAGATTTGATCAGAACGTATGCCGACCTTCATAATCCAGTAAATCCTATAAACCCATACCTCCTAAAGATCATAAAATCCCGATTCACCGGAGAAGCCCAATCCCTTATAGGTTCTCGTAAATTAAGTACTTGGAGTGAAATCAAATCCTTACTTGAATTAAATTTCTTGGATCAACGTTCTGAAGATTGCCTACTAAATGATTTAACTTGCGAGACACCCCGTAAAAACGAAAATCCCTATACTTATGGACAACGCATCAAAGACATGTTAAATTTATTATTAACAAAAATGCAGACATGTACGCAGCAAGATCTAGTCCCTTTAAAAACGACTCTTTATAAGAACACAGCCTTACAGTCATATAAACGAGGGCTCATGAAATACGGAAATTTAGGCGAAATTATTTATATAAAAGATCCCCAAACATTAGAAACCGCCATGTCATGCGTCTTAGAGTATCAAAACTGGCAGTATAGATGCGGAAAATTACCAGCACCACAAGCGCAACATGAAACTTTAAAACCCATAACACCCGGTAAAATGAACGCGATTCCGCAACAATTAGTCCAACAGCCTCGTCAAATGCAGCCACAAATTTTTCAATCACAACAACCCTTCCCACAACAATTTCCTCAACAACAATTTACTCAGCCGTATCAAAATTTACCCTTTTGGCGACAAAATCAATCAAAGCCTCAATCTTTTAAATTCATGAAAACCCCAGGGCAACTACAAGAAAAGAAGCCATTTAAACCTAAACCCATGGACGTAGACCCTAGTCGAAGTAAAGTCAGAATGACACCCTTTGGACCAGCCGCTAATAAAGATCAAAGATGGAAAGTAGAAGAACTCCATCAACAAGAACCGATAGAGCCTGAAGAACAGGACGGTATCTATGAAAATTGGCAAGAAAACCCAGAAGAATTTGTCGAAGAAATCGACGAAGAATCCGATAATCTAGACGAAAATTTTCGCGAACTAGCCTCGACAAGTCAAAATCCCCAATAGCAGTAGCTAAATTTAAAGAACACATTGTTTTCAACCATCAACAAGCTATTAGATTACCTTATATTAAAATTCCAGAAATAAATGCTAAATTTCTAATCGATTCAGGTGCATCAGCTTCGTCAATCTCAACCAAATTGGCTAAAAATGAATTTCCCGAATATATTAAATATTCCCCTTTTTCTGTTACCACAATGCATGGTACTACCTATCACAAATACATTCTCGAAATTCCATCATTACCTACTCTCAAGGCATATAATCAAAAACATAAATTTAATATTGTCGATTTTTCTAAAAAATATGATGGCATAATTGGCTTAAAATTATTAGAACAAATGGGAACAGTCATTGATATTGCTAATAGGAAATTAAGAACAAAATTCACTACGATTCCTTTATACTTTGATGATCCAACAATTCGCATTGGGCCAAGAGAGAGAAAAATTGTGAAAGTACCAGTAGATCGAAATTTAAACCAAATTCTTATTACACATCAAGAATTAATACCTGGCGTAGAAATTCCAGAAAGTGTAACCAAATCTCAAGATTACGAAGCCATTACAGAGATAACAAATTTTAATGAGTATCCAGTTACCTTTAAAATAACTCGCCCTTTAAAAACAGAACTTTATAAACAAGATGACCTTAATACTCAAAACGCAAAAGAGACTAATATGATAAACAAGTCTAATCTTTCTGCTGATAAATTAAAAAAGATACAAAAACAAAACGTAGAAAAGAACTTAAGACTAGAACATCTCAATGCAGAAGAAAAACAATTGATAACAAAATTATGTCTAGAATACAAAGACATCTGTTATGATGAACGCATTCCACTGTCTTTTACATCGGCAATAAAACATCAAATCCGGTTGAAAGATGATACCCCTATTTATCTCAAGCCTTATCGGAAAACACCGACTCAACGAGCCGAGATAGATAAACAAATTCAATCAATGTTACGGCAAAATATTATTCAAGACAGCAAAAGTCCGTGGTCAGCACCTATTGCAATAATACCTAAGAAGCTAGACGCTTCTGGAATTCAAAAATATCGCGTAGTTGTTGACTATAGAAAATTAAACGAACAAACAATTGAAGACAAATTTCCCATACCAAATATCAGTGATATTTTAGATAAATTGGGAAGAGCAAATTACTTCACAACTTTAGATTTGGCATCAGGCTACCACCAGATAGAGATGGCTAAAGAACATCAAGAGAGAACTGCATTTTGTACCGAAGACGGACATTACGAATTTCTGCGAATGCCATTCGGACTTAAAAACGCCCCGGCAACCTTTCAAAGAGTCATGAATTATATTTTAAGAGGACTCACTGCAGACACATGTTTAGTTTATCTTGACGACATTATCATTTACTCGACGTCATTGCAAGAACATCTTGAAAAATTGCGAAAAGTTTTTGACCGACTTAGAGAAGCAAATATGAAAATAACGCTTTGTAAATGTGAATTTCTAAAAAAGGAAGTAATTTATTTGGGACACGTTATTACCCCAGAAGGTATTAAACCTAATCCACAAAAAATTGAAGCTATTAAAAAATATCCCTTACCAAAAACCCAAAAGGAAATCAAAGCATTTTTAGGCCTATTAGGATATTATAGACGATTTATTAAAGACTTTGCTAAATTAACCAAACCTATGACCAAATGTTTAAAGAAGGGTAATAAGGTGGAACTAACTGATGAATATAGACGAACTCTTGAGATTTGCAAAAATGTTCTATGCAATGAACCAATTCTCCAATATCCTGATTTTACCAAACCCTTTAATGTGACAACTGATGCTAGCAATGTAGCTATCGGCGCCATCTTATCACAAGGACCCATAGGAAATGACAAGCCAGTCTCTTATGCTTCTAGAACACTAACAGATACGGAGCAAAGATACTCAACAATAGAAAAAGAGCTTTTGGCAATAATTTGGGCCTGTAAACAATTTCGACCGAACATCTATGGTCAAAAGTTTACCATCATAACTGATCATCGACCCTTAGTATGGTTGCATTCGCTGAAAGAACCTAACATGAAATTACAACGCTGGAAAATTAAACTCAGCGAGTACGACTACGACATCATTTATAAAAAGGGCACAATTAACAAAAACGCCGATGCGTTATCAAGAATAGAGCTACAGCATCATGAAAATGACCAAAACCCGGCTATACCCAATATGACCGATAAAGAATGGGATGAAATTATTTCTACCGTACCACAAGTAACCGACGAAGAAATTGCGGAGCTAATCCAATCTTTAGAAAATCCATCAGCCGACATATTCACAATCCCAATAGCTAGCAAACCAATCAAAATTAATGAACCACCAGAACACATAGAACCAATCAGTGATTCTGATGATTCTCTACATAGTAATGTGAATATCGAACCTAAAAAGTCAATTCCTATAACCGACCTAGCTATTGATATTCAAAAGATACAATTCTTTATCGAATCACATATATACCCAACCACAGTAAACATTGATATTAATAACGGCAAACTCATCTATCATGTGAAATTAGATAAGAATAATTTGGCAGAAGAAATATTAAAAATCATAAAAGAACTAATGCCTCAAGGAACATATTATATATACACGACCGATGAACTTTATCAGGAACTATGTAAAATTTATATTGAACATTTCACTGATAACGGACCTAACATAATCAGATGTACCAGAAGAGTTCGAATATTAGACACTAAAGAAGATAAATTACAGGCTATAATTGACCACCATATCGATGAGACCAACCATCGCGGCATTAATGAAACTATGAATAAAATTAAAAGAATTTATTATTGGCCCCAAATTAAAACCGATGTGACTAACTACATTAACAATTGTAAAGTATGCCAGAAAAACAAATACAATCGGCATCCCCCCAAAATTCCTCTTCAATTAACTGAACAAATTGATAAGCCGTTTGATAAAATTCATATTGATACTATTTCAATTAATGCACAAAATTTCTTAACAATGATAGATGTCTTTACCAAATATGCTCAAGCTTATCCAATCCAAAGTAAAACAGCTATTGAAATTGTTGATAAGCTTATTGAGAGCTTTAGCATACACGGAACGCCTAAACAAATTGTTATGGACAAAGGTCTTGAGTTCAATAATGAAACTTTAAAGGAATTACTCAAATTATACAAAATAAATTTCCATTATACCACTCCACAAAACCCAAACTCAAATGCACCAATAGAACGACTTCATTCTACCTTAGTAGAACATATTCGATTATTAAAAAATCAGAAAATTCATGATGATATCAAAATGCTCATGAAACTCGCAGTTTTGGCTTATAATTCAACCAATCACTCAGCTACCGGAGTTTCACCTTTTGAACTTCTATATGGACATACCAATACTCGAGAACCTCTAGACCTTTATTATGACAATATTTATTTTCAAGATTACATCCAAAAACATAAAGAGCGTACCAAACATCTATATGAGAATATAGCATCAAAATTACAACAACAAAAAGAAAAAGTAATCACTCGTGTGAACGAACAAAGAACGGAAAGCCCAATAATAATTGGCCAACAAGTTTATGTCAAACCTTCCAAATATTATACCCAAAAAACTAAAGAACGATACTGGGGACCATACACCGTAATCCGAATTAATGATAATGGAACTGTAGAAGTTAAAAATAAAAATAACAAAATCCTAAAATACCACGTCAATTCGTTAAAACTCGGACCCATTTCAGGACCCTCATCGGAGGAGGAGTCACCGAATTAATCCCCGTAAAAAACCAAGTTGGCTTATTACCTCTAAAGGAAGGACTTGCGTACAACACCGAGAATTATTACGAAATTATTATTCAAAAGGAATATTCTCAATTATTTAATATTTGGAATACTTATCAAAAACAAAAAGAAGAAATTTCACCACGAGGATTACCAACTCCTGAATTACAAGCAACCCTTACCTTACGACAAGAAGAAGAATTAAAAATACAGCAATACCTAAATATCATAAAACCCCCCACTACTCGAACTAAAAGAGGAGCCTTTAACTTTCTCGGAAATATCGTAAAAGCAATAACTGGAAATTTAGATGCGGATGACGGGCAAAGGTATGAAGAGAAAATTTTAGAATTACAAGAGAATCAGAAAAATATTAAAACGACCCTGACTAATCAGTTAACTCTAATGCATAACATAACTACTCAGTACGAAGAAAATATTAATACAATGCTAAATAATCAAAAACAATTGGCTCAAGAAGCTATCGCTAATGAACAAATTATGGATTTCATGCAATTAACATACTACCAGCTTCACCTTTTAACCGCCCTCCGATTAGAAATTGAAGAATTAATTCATGCAACAAATTTAGCAAAGATTGGTATATTACACCCATTAGTAATTGAACCTCAAACATTGTTAACTTATATTGAAAGTATTCACTTAAACCCAACTGAAGGTTTCCCTTTTAAATTATTGGTGGACAATATTTATTTAATCGAATCAGTTATAAAAGTTAAGGCATATCAAACAGATAAAAAATTTGTATTCATTTTGGCTATTCCCATTATCAACACTGAACCTTTTCAATATTATCGCCTATATCCTTTACCTATATTTCTTGGCAATGATACATTTAAACAAATTACACCGACTAACACCTATGCCGGACTAAAAGATACTAAATACTTTGTCTCAAGAACACAATGTCAACAGATTACGAAACAAATATTTTTATGTGATCATGAATTAGAAAATTATATATCAGAAACTTCGCCTTGCGATATTCATATTTTACAGATGGATAACACTTATCAAAATTGTCTGTATCATGTCTTTACACTACATAACATAGAAATCCGAAATTTAAATAATAACCTGAAAATATTACTTAGTCCGCATGAAACCAAATTGATCAAAATTTGTAATCAAGAACGTGACCCGCAGATTGTAAAAGGTACTTATTTGATAAAAAATATTCATAACTGTATCTTTTCGATCAACGATCATATCATTCGGAACTGGCAATCTCATATATCAACCGAAATTAAATTTATTGATTATCAAGAAAAGCATAATCAAATAACTACCTTAAACATAACTCAACCGACTGTCTTTAATATTTCCCAGGAATTAACAAATAATCAGGCCTTAATTGAACAAATTAGTTTTTTCAATAGTAAATTTAAAAGACAAGGCTATATGTTATACCTTCTTCTCGTTGTGATCCTAACTTTTGTACTGTACCGATTATTCTGTTATTTACGACTGCGATTTCCCCTTCGGACTATGCAAGATACCCCGAAGGAGCTCCCGGACATCCCTTTAGAAGACATTTCGGCGCATTTTTAATACCCCGATGTCTTCATCTCGTGGCGGAGGAGTTATGGATGCGGCCTACGCCTTTTCCATACAAACTGCCGAATCAGCAAATTAAGACTATATAAACCCGGCTCATGTCAACAACGGATTATTAGTATTCTTAGTATTATTATTCATATCAAGTGTAACAACTTATAATAAAGTGCCTTCTGAGTATTCAGTTCCTGAAGTTCTTCATTATCGTCGACTTCTTTTTTTTTAAAAAAACGTTAAATCGCTCCCGCGACTTTAACTTATATATAAGAAAACCGGATTGTGTTGCTTTTTCGTTTTAAAACCTTTGCGAAACGCGCACATGTGTGGTACGAGAGTATTCAACTTTACAAAACTCGACGAAAACAATTTTTTGTTACCTGTTTTGAACTTGAGCAAGCCATATTGGTGGACGTGATGAGTATTTTTACCGTTTATATACATATAGCGCGACACATTTCCTAAAATTATTATGGTTTGAAATAACGTAAGTATACAATATTATATGTATGTTCTGAAATAACATAATTGTTAAAGAAGAACATAGTACGTCAAATATTTACAACTACTGTCATGTCATGTCAGTGGCACTGACGTTTGTCAAAATCTCACAATTCGCAACGTAGCGGCGAAGGCAGTGGATTTTGTCAAACCACTTCTATAAAAGCTTACAGCGTCTAAAGCGTTTATCCCATTGATCAGTAAAGTAGTATACATATTTAAAATCGCTGGAGGATGAGTTGATATTAGTTTGACGCATATAACATTTGCCACATCTGGTTGCCAAACTGCCACCAAAAACAATCCAGTTCGTCCCCCGGTGTCACAGACATAACCACATACAAACCCACATACAACAAATCCAGAGACATCCAGAAATCATTGCAATCAACTTAGGAGACCCTAAAACGTGTATTTCCACTAAAATTTCGATTTTTTTTCTGTCGATTGCAATACCTTCCTTCTAGGGTACTAGTCGGTATAATAAAATAATTGTTTAATACATAAAGTAACTGTTTTTCAATCCAATACAACTGGGATCTTGAATGAATAATCTGCAGTCATTTAAAAAAAATATTTTCACAGATTTTCAAGCAAATTATATTTTTACTTCAATAATATTTAGATGGAAGCACAATGCTTTCTGTAAAGGATTTCTTTTGCTGTATATAGTTATGAAGTATGTAAAATAGATGTCTGATATTTTTACATTATTTGATGAAGCTCCAGCAATATTAGCTTTGAGTCATTGGTTTAAAAAAAATATATTAATTATTAAAAAAAATGTGTTTATGTTCTAAAATGTTAAGACTTCGAAATAAGTAACAGAAAATATAAGATTATTTATTATTTATTTATTGTTCAATGTTCAATGAATATTGCTCCCATTTTTATGTCTGATTCATATGAATACCATCTGAGAAGGTGTACCATGTGACAATTTATGTAAACTTCTCACTAAATGAAATGTACAATTCAGATGTGGCAATATTATTTACGACTCGACCACCAAGTAGCAAGTGTAGGAGTTTTGTAACTTTCATCACCAGGCAGATAATGCATGTACTAACTCACTTTAAGTCAGCGAACAGATCATTTGAATACCAAATTTGACCCAATACCAGGAAAACAAACAGTGCACCAGGCCAAATGCGCAATTCACACAACAGACACAAAATTAGAGTAACCGTCCAAATAAGCAACACAAACAACGGCACGAAATTAATATTCGAATAATATTATTCCCAGAAAGAAGTCACGAACTAATCGCTTTGTAGGTTTCGCTTAATACCTACCAGAAATGCAGCAAATTCCTGCAATGACTTTCCTAGTTGCTGGCTAAGTTATGGCCCAATAAACATCACAGGACTTTCGGAATAGCAAATTTACCTGATGTAACACAAAATAAACGTTTGTAAACGTTGTTTATGCGGCTCTTAAACGCGCGCATTTACTCAGAAGTGAAATTTAATAAATGATGCATGCCTTTGTTGTAAGAAATCGTGTAAATCGCTCGCACATGACAATAGCCAATTTACGTTACCCAAGTAAACAGTTTCATTCATAAATTGTCTAAATGTAAACGCAATTATAAATTTCCTCAAAACCAAAAATAGGTAATCTACAGTACTAAACAACAGGTGTGAATACCACAGAAGAATTTGACTTGTTAATTTAAAAGTAACAGAAGACAATGCTATTATTAAGACGTAACTGCGTAACTCGTACGCTAACGATTCTATTAGCGTATTGTAAGCAAATGTGGCGAGCTAGCTACCGAAGGAATGATTTTGTGTTAGGATTTGTTCACAGTTTCATCCATTCTCAAGTGGTTGTGCTTAATTGTTGTCAATCACGTCGTTGGCGTCCATTATTGGGTAACACGGTGAGCAGTCTTATCAATAATGTCGATAAGTTTACGACTAATGATTGCATTGTGTTCGTTTATTAACCAGTTGTGTCAAGTAAGTGAATGTGAATAGTGTTTACATAATTAATTTGATGGTGACTGTTGCTAAATGTCACACATGGAAGTTAGTACAGTACTTGAGATGATGATATTTTGCAATGGATTGAAGAATTATACGAACTGTCTTTCGTCAATATAAGTAAATCAATCATTTTATTGAAACCGTTGAAGCTATTTAAATGTTATTTGATTGACTCCATACATTTGCTCCACCGCACAGTGCAACAACTCATTACAAATGTTGTACAAAAATAGAAAGAGTTGGTAGAAGGGTTTAAGCACAAGCTGACTTCAAAAATGAATATGGTTTTTGAATACCGGTTACCGTAAAAAAAGAAATCGTTTTTTTTTATTTTATCGTGTTTTGTTGAGTAGATAAAAATAAATATTGTAGACACATAAAAATTAATTCGATTTTGTGTTGTTGGTTAAACTTCAATTGCGTAAAGGGTTACAAAAATATATAAATCTAAATTTTAAAGATAAAAATTTTTACTATTACACGCATCTTATATTTAATTTTAAATAATAGTACATACTATAAAACACATTCAAAAACAAATATATTTAATCCTCATCATGATAAATCTTCGTCACTAAGTAAATCGAACTGATCGGGTAAAGTAAAAGGTATATCGCTTTCCAAAATATCTGGTTTAATATATCATTGTCTATATCTTTTACATGAGAAGTAATTTTCCTAAGACTATATATGCATGGATCTGACCATAACAATAATATTTGAATTAGATCTATATTACAATGTTTTCTTGATGTTTTTCTTGTATAACTTAAACGATGCGTTCGAATTTCTTTGTGGGCAGCTTCTGCAGATAAAATTCCTATAGGTACCTCAAAAGAAGAACGCCCAAGTATGTTTAAGACATTTTGTGATGTATCGCTTCAGGACGTAGCACTGTGCGTCGGAGATATTTAAATATTATTTGACTGACTCCATACATTTGCTCCACCGGCACCGTGTCTCTATGTTTGTTACAATTTTCAACTAAAACTGCACAATAAAATAAATGATACGTAAGCTAATCTTATTATTGGCACTTTTAAATGTAATTTCATACTCCGGAAAGCAATAATTTTAAATCCATTACTCTTTGACCGCATCAAATCGTGCAAAATAAGTAATATAATGCCTTAAATCAATTTCTATCGCAGCTACTTCCCGGGTGGTCGCTCTTTTAGCGCCTAACAAACACTTGACATTATGAGGTTAATTACATCATTAAACCATAGTTTACCCGCTTTTAATTAATTTAATATTGTTACCATAAAGGAAACTCACCGCACAAGAGCCTTTAATTAACCTAGCCTCTGTGTAATAATTGTCGCTCTGCGCGCCATCTATTCATACCGTACGTTATTACTAAAAAAAATCAGCACCATTTTACGCATAATTACCTATTAGATTACGCGAATATTCACTGAACAGAAATACTAAAGCATATAATGGCTTAATCCCTTCCTTGAGTAATTAGTTGTGCCCTGATGACGTACTGAAAATGTAGTTAATATTGACAGAAACGTCGCTTTGGTAATTGAACCCCACGTGAAAGTTAATCTCGCAGCTGCTTGCTAATTTGCTTAAAGTTATTGTTGTTCTGATCGCCTACAAAGCGGTGCAGTCAACTATACGTGAGTTTTAATAATTAATTCATTTGTCGAGGGCCGCAAATACCGTGAATAATGGCACAAGAGCAACAACGCTCAAGCTTGGCAATGCACTTGAGCTGGGCAAGTGTTCAACGCTGTTAGAGAGGTTTCCTTGTTCGCAGGTTGAGGAAACGTTTAATATGTTTATTAGTACTGGATTATCTGACTGTAATTATCTGCCGTAGATTGCTAGTGGTGTTTAATGGAATCGTAAACCACAATTTAGACGGTAATTGGGCGGGTAATATTGTTTGTCAGTGTGTGGGAAAACTTCAAAAAGAAATATATTGATGTAAATTGTGAAATCTTAAAAATAGCACACGAATTTTATGATGTGTATAATTATCGTCCTTTTCAGAAGTGTATACCCAGCAATGACAGCTTCTACAGTATTCTTGTGCGATCCGTATCAGACGAGTATGCATTCTTTGTCTGTTTTGCACATGTGGCATATGCGCGTAGCTTTAAGCCGGTTTCTACTCAAATATACTTCACCTGTTCAATTGACCGCGGTTTGAATGAGCGTATATTTGGGTACAAATTTCATTCGGGTCGCTTGCCCTACTTAAAATTCACTAAACTTCAGAAAAACTGGTTTTGAACACGTGGCCGAAGTCATAGGCGCGAACTCATGTTTGAAGACTTCAATATTATAGAGTTATATATAGAGTCAAATATGTTTTACTTTGGTTTTTGATGTAGCATTATTTATATGCTATATATATGTAATATAGCAACACTATGACTATGACCACTATGAGCACAATACAATTAAAAATATACAGAAATGAAAAGCGGTGATGAGTATTAAACCACCAGTAAGATCGTGGTAAAGCAAAAATACAACAAATACGAGCAAACACTGACTGTCCAAAAACACCGCAATCAAGTATGTACTATCTATGTCTTCTCTTCTAATGCCCTAGTCAAAAAGAGACAGACGCTAAGCGTGTAGCGACGTCTCGCAAAAATTCAGCACACCAGAAAATTCCAAACAAAACTCCACAAAATCTGACTTACCGAAGACCACAGCGCTCCAAAATTGTTTCTGGGTTGTTCTCGGCACTTTGGTACACAAAACACACGCAATGACTCGGTGGAAATCAGCAAAAATGCACAAAAAATCGATAATTATTGACAATTTTGACCGACCGACGCGCACTGTTCTTATCGGCTGTTATCGTTATCAGTCAGGACAGGTATACAAGGTGCTCGATGGCTACCCCCACTCGCGACTTGCTGTGAGACCGAGTTTAGATGTGTGGTCAACAGCTATTCTACACATATTGAAAAGTTGTAGCAGTGGTTTCCAAACTGTTTTCACTAGGATCAAGACATTTTGATCGTATCTATCAACATCAGATCTCAAACATTAGTGTTTATTGTTGTAAAATGTGATTATTTGGCGATTCTGTTACTACAAATTATATTAAGCAAATAACCAGATATAAATTTCAATTTATCATGCATGGTACATGCAAGATGTGTCTTACATATGCGGTAGCTTCCTAAGCAGGTCAATACGCAATCAACACTAGTAACTAGTTAATAACAACTTTAACTAGGCAATTCAACATATTGTTAGAAATAAATGTTTATTTTGTGTTAATATTATTAAATAACACAAAGGAATAAGGGTTCTATACAACCAGAACAAGGATAACATATTTTTGTTGACCTAACATCACTTTTCATAGATCATGTCATCAAAGTGTTGTGACAGGTCGAAGATCCATTTTATTTGAAGTCATATATTTCGCTTGAATTAGCCTACTGTGCATACGTTCTCATAACATGTTCAAAATATTACCGATCAACAAGTTTGTTTTTGTGTTATTTTATCAAGTCAAGTTATACAAACATTGTGTGCATTAAAATTTGGAAAGTGATCAAAGAAGATGTAAAAATTCACCAAATAAGTTTTGTTACATGTGCGGTTGTTATGTAGTGAAACACCTGAAAAAAATTACGGAAGAGGGAAAAGCAGCTTACTGCTGCCATTTTGGATTTAGAATTGGAGCTCTGGAAAAGCCATGGACAGCTAATATATGCTGTATCTCCTGTTAAATTGGATTTTTACCCACTTTATCAGTATCGCTGTATCAGTAAATCTAGACCTGTTACAAAAAATTCACTTTTAGTTTCTAGTTATGTAAGACAAATATAATATCTGGACCAAATAATTTTCTTTTTTTTTGGTTGTATCAGAAAGTTGGAAATTTGTTCCCTTGTGTTATTTTTAACACTCTTTGCAGGGATAGCTCGAGAGTCCCCTAAATACAAAAACTACAGTATCACTAACAGTTCGAACACTGCGACGGATAGACATCTTCAGAGTTCAGACTCTATAAAAAATTGCACATTTACCCATGCCAAAAGAATTAAAAAAAAATAGGCTATGAAGAGAGAATCTCAAGTTGACGTACCGCCACTTTCAGCACTCACGCGCCGGCCGCCTCAATCAAATCACGGATGGCTACGAACGCCTAATCAAATTACAATAGAGCGGAACGCTCACGTTCGTCAACCTTTCAACGCGCCGAATTTTGAGGGCTCGCGCCCGCCGTTCGAGCCCGTCCCGGCTGGCGTTTAGCATATGAACGGGCATCAACGACGAATGTGTATCGTGTCAGGGATTGAAGTGGCCATAAAAGAAATGTGGGCCGGTGTCAGGTCCCGACGGACGGACGTGCCTTCAACCGAATGAAAAGGTTCCCAAAAGTGACAAGATGAACAAAAGATTTCAATTAAGCGGTGCCTAGGCGGCGTTCCCGCCAGGTGAGATATGTTATCCGATCCGTGCATTGTCTTAACATGAGTATCGGTTTCGGAGCGGTAACATTCCATTGTTCCAGATGATCCAGGCGGTGACGTTTACAGGAGCGGTGACTATCAAAAAGCCTCGTGGTAGAGGGCGCTGTATACCTCAAGGTGGGTTCACATCTTCTCAACTGCTTTGAAGACATGAGTATTGAGATGGTGAAAGGAGCACCAGATGCAGATAAATATATAATTCTCAAAAATTTAGATAAACCACTCTTTCCTTAAGAAAACTAAAATCTAATCATACGAGATGAATAATATTCAACACAATAACGCACAGAAACAAAAAATTGAATTAAATGAACTTGCTTCAACTCAAAGAAAGATCGATGTTAAATAGTGGCAGACAAAGCTTTAGCTGCCGGAAAGAAATTATTTCTTTAGTAAAATTTATTAAATTCAAAGCTATCGTATTTGTATGAACGTTAGTTAACTTAAATTCAATAACATAATATTTTCAAACGAAGTGGACATTTTGTTTCAAGAACTCTACGTTCCTCCTAAGTAAAAAACCTTCCTGTTTGACAATTTAGCACTTGACTTAATAAAATCGAATGTAAAACGTAAAATGTTAACATAATTTGACCATTTGTCGGCTTGTAGTGTGGACGCACCTTGACTGGTCTATCATATACCTTCACGCAACGTTTAGCTGCTTAACCACTGACAGATAGGTGTTTAGAATTAATTGTATGCCCCGTACAAAATGTTTAATGTTAATTATATGCGGTACTATGCTAATTGACTTTTTCGTCATTATCTAATCGGCATAAATTAAAATCTTCTTTAACGCCGAGCCGATGACAACTCATGATCTCATCCACAAAAGGAGACGCCTTCATTGTGCCCGAACGCCCTGTGATCTTGCAAAATGTCAGTGAGCAAACCGATTGCCAGTTGACGTAGTGCTGATCCGCCTAGATTTTACCATGCTAATTGTATGCAAATGGTTGCAAAAATCCGAATGAACAAAATTTTTAACGCTTTGTCAGGGTCTTACAATTGCTCTTCTATTGCCACCTCCTAAGAAATCGTATTTTTTTCGCTTAAAATCTCGAAAGAAATTTGTATAATATCCAAGCAAATTATGTAAAAGGTTCAGCGTTTCATTAGAGATTTCTACGGATAAATTTATTGTTAGTAAGAGCTCAAACACATTCTTAAAGACTTTGCGCTTGTTTTCCATTGACATGCCCAAAGAAAATCGTAATCATCAGTGGTATGACCTGATATACATGCATAATATAAATAAATGTACATACATACGTATAATATGCAGTGCGGTACTGCGCGCGGTCATTGAATGTAGAAGTAATAAAGCATACGTGGCCGGTGCAAGTGCAAGTGGAACAGTTGGACAACAGTCTGATGCATCGGATTGATATTGTGCGTCGATTACTAGGTAATTGGTCGACTGGCAGAAATATAAAATAAGCTTACGCCGCACGTATGGGCCCGGGAATTAATTGTGAGTCAAGGTGCATCGGCATTCGTTGGTACCGATGCACCAGGGCATATAGATTATTTGTTATATCTCAGCGACAGGATGCATCGACATCATCATGTGCAGGTTGTGGAAAAGTACATTCCACGTGGCTTACACTTATTGGGGTGAATCATAAACTTCAAAAGTTTAAAATCAAAACGTTTACTCTAGAATTCTCTAAATCTTTTATATTGGATCAAAAAGTTAGGCACAAACTTCTAAACTTTCACATAATACAACTTTACTTTTAAAATTAAAAAATCTCTTATATTGGATCAATATTTCTGTCTTTTTTTGACTAATAATAGACGTTTTCCATTTGCACACTACTTAGTTCATCTTAGCTGATCCAATCTACCTTCATCGTACTTCGTCTGAAATCGTCTAAGCAAATTTGACATGACAAAAGAAAGGCATCTGTAATATTTTGCCTGAGTTGCAGTACACTGTGTCGACACGCGGCGCTAGTATAGCGATAAACTAGCACGTTTCTTATGTCTCATTTGATTTATCCGTGGATTTAACCATTGTCTAAAACAAAGCGAAACGTCACTTATCCACCTTTCACCTGTCTGAAGTCAAAAATACCAAATATCAAGATTGCGAAGTTAAATTAGATGAATTCAGACACATTTCAGGGTGTCTGGGCAAAATCTGGTACGAAAAGGTTCATTAAGGAGATGGTCACTTTGTTTAATTAAAAGTACTTATGCTTTCTTTTCTTCTGAGACGTTTCATTAAGAAGTGATAGAAATCATATTAAACCCATACTAGAGGGCGGATAAACCAGTGCGCGTGTCGGAAATCGGACTGACACACCCCGCACATACACAATTAAATAGTGGGCGAGTGATATCGTATGCAGTCCGACTGCGAGACCGGACGCTACAGATCCTAGTGTGTCCGGAGCGCGACATGAGCGGACCTTTAATCCGCAGTTAGTATGGCAGCGACAAATGCTCGCGCTCGTCTCACTGACTCACCGATCGTCGACACACCGCAAACTAGTACGTCGTTCGGCCTAAGCCTGGGTGTCCGGAATTACAATTAACTAATATACAGCTTTTAATAATCTCGAAACCGAAAAAAAATTAATCTGTATTTTCACTTACGTCATATTATTTACTGCATGGATAGCAATCTCTAAATGAAAAACAAAATAATGTAATAAAGTAACGGTACCTATGTGTCATACTGTCACAAATTTACAATTCAACAATACTATTCAATGCTAAAATTGTCGTGTACAAATTGCATTTGGTATTGCGATGTACCTGTACTACCATCAACACGCTGAAAAAATATTATTCGCTTGGTCCTTCAAGGACTCCGCCATTCTCTTCCTTATTGTAATTGTGACGGTATTAGTTGTGAGGCAATCCTCAACGGATGGCAAATTGTCGATATAGAAAAAGTGAAACAAGATCCGCTCGCTATATAATTACGGAATTCAATATAAGTGTAATGGTGAGACTCGCGAACCATAAAAAAGCAATAAAATATTAGGTCATGAGAGCGAATAAAGCACCTGCAATAATCCTATTTATACATTGTGTGCATCTTCAGGTGGATTTTTTCCTTCTTCTATCGGCGCCTCAAGGTTTCCCCGGACCGTTCATAATTACTCATACAATCTCATACTTGCCGGCAGATAAACAAGTAATTACATGTTGCATATACTTTGCGCGTAAAAATTGAAACAATTATTCTTCAGGCATTCATAAAATATCGTGATTTTTTCGAGATGACGCGAACCTTCGCAGCCAACAATGAACTTGCGCAACATCGACCAACACATAAATAACCGTTCTAAATCTCTCATCTATATAATAGTGATTAAGTACAGCAAATTGAAGAACGCCGGGGCAATAATTTTAGTATGAAGGTTTCAATAAAGATTCCAGTGCGTACCTATTGGCAAAATTGCAGCCCGCAAAAGTTTTGCAATGATCGCTCATCATCTCTGATAAAGGACAATTGCGATGGCCTTCCCTGAATAGAAATATAATTTAAGTTATTAGTTGTAGAAATATCCACTATATAGAATAATGTTAGAAGTTATATCTAATTTAAAAATATAGTTTACTGAAACGAAAGTCCTATTTGACTATATCAAGATTTGTAGTTTTTAAGTAAACATTCGATTTTATTAAGTCAAGTACTAAATTGTCAAACAGTAAAGAAAGTTTTTTTTTACTTAAAAAGAACGTAGAGTTCTTGAAACAAAATGTTCATTTCCTTTGAAAATATTCTGTTATTGAATTTAAGTCATCTAACGTTCATACAAATATGACAGCTTTAAATTTAATAAATTTTACCAAAGAAATAATTTCTTTGCGGCAACTAAAGCTTTGTCTGCCACTATTTAACATTGATCTTTCTTTGACTTGAAGCAAATTCGATTCATTCGATTTTTTTTGCTCTGTGTATGTACCAACTAAATAGGAAATCACAAAGTATGTATAACATAATTCAAACGTTTATATTAGATTAAATATTTCAGTATGAACTCAAAAATATATTTGTAATCGTTTTCCATATTTACTAAAGCAACAATAAATTCTGACAATGACATTTACTGTACCGAACGTTGACTTAATTCTCTCTTTTATGTTTGGTCTTCAGTTGTCATGAGAAAAAAAGGTGACCCCAGTTTCTTAAGATGCGTGTTGAATATTTCTGATTATTAGCTCCACAATGTCACTGAGCGAAACGGATTTGATTTAAAACAGAGAAGAATAAAAACATCAACTCCAATAATAATAAACTCCAAAAATAATAATAAAACATCACTGAAAATTGTAAAAAATAAACATATTTTCATAATAATAGAGACATGTCTATATTATTCTGCTTCATTTCTCTAATCCCGTGATTAACTTCCACCATTTCTTGACATTTTTTCGAGCCGGAGTCGCCTCGAAGTGTAATAAAATTATAACAAATTAGGTCTGTTACAGATAAAACGTTATTTATTGCCGGTACGTCTTTATTATACCGGGTGTCCGGCGCAGCGGCCACCTTTTGAACGCAATCACATCTTTCTCGGCGGCGCGGCACTCTTTCACACAATAAATCCAGACGGTACTGAAAAATGGCCGTCGTTTGTGTCGTATTGGTCCTGTATAATACGACGTCATACGTGTAATAACTCGAAAAGTATCCTTTTCACGGACTGTGCCTTTCCAGGTTTCTTTGTACTGCTTTTTGGTATAATGGAAAATGTCAGCCTCGGTCTAATGGGATATCTTTATGATGATAATTTTTTAATAGGCAGGGCTAATATTTCAGACTATGTGATATCTGTTAAGAAATTGTATGGTCAGGTGACATCTTTGAGTGTGGGTTTATATTTTAGGATCAAAGTTATTGGTATTTTTTTTATAGGTAACTATACTTACATTATGTACATAATTTTGTAAACATTATTGTTGAGATATGAGTTTCTTTCTGCTTTCTTACTGTTTTCTTACTGTTTTCTTACTGTTTTCTTACTGTTTTCTTACTGTTTTCTTACTGTTTTCTTACTGTTTTCTTACTGTTTTCTTACTGTTTTCTTACTGTTTTCTTACTGTTTTCTTACTGTTTTCTTACTGTTTTCTTACTGTTTTCTTACTGTTTTCTTACTGTTTTCTTACTGTTTTCTTACTGTTTTCTAACTGTTTTCTGTTTTCTTATTGTGTTCTTACTGTTTATTTTCTTACTTTTTGTTTTCTTACTGTTTCCTTTCTTAGTGTTTGTTTTCTTACTTTTTGTTTTCTTACTGTTTGTCTTCTAACTACTTGTTTTCCTACTGTTTGTTTTCTTACTATTTGTTTTCTTACTGTTCTCTTACTGGTCTCCTACTGGCCCCTTACTGTTTTCTTACCGTTTTCTTACTGTCTTCTTACTGTTTGTTTTCTTAATGATTTATTAGTCTTACACAATTATTTAAAAACCAAAATACCCACAGTATATCCATGATTGATGTTATTTAAATATGCGACACATTTTGAGAAATGGGCGGATAAATTAGACGGGTCCGCTATGCGGTAAACATTGGTTATAATAGATAAGTAATTAGTTGGGCATATCTCTACGTAAGATCGCTCTGACGCATGTTAATTATTACGTCAAGGAGGGGAATGAGCCTGTGCTTTGTCTCTCTTGCTCTGTAGTTTAAAGGGTTACGTCGAACATAGGAAATGACGAAGAAATATTATTGAACTAATATGTTCAAGCTGTCATATACGAACGACGTGAGTAATGACCCAACTTGGACTTGATTGAATCGTTAAGGTAAAGGAAGAAATAAGTGTGAGGGAACTTTGTTGCTTAGTAAGATAATTTATTTTAAGTTTGCCAAAATGTGGAAATACCTTTATGTTTATGCGAATACTTAATGAATAAATAGCAAAATAAGTAAATAACATTGAGTTTGCCAAGTATACTCAGTGGCAAATTCCCACTGAGTGGCCATAAACCAAGATACAATGGACCAAGTCGTAATTACGATGAAAAAAATATGCGCATAGACGGTTCGTTACAGGTTTGAATGGAATACGCGAGAAATCATACGTGATAGGCATTGTCACGTCCGATTGACATGGCTAACTTGGTAAATTACAACAATCCTTAGGAATACGTGTACCTTGTCGGGGGTCACCTGATTAGCTATGGACGAACTGAGGAGGTCAGGTCGGCACGATCAGAACGAATCGTGTGTCGAATAGAGAGACACAATGATGATACAGAGCATACAGAAACATTTATTACATGAGAACGCGGCCGACACTCTCGTGAAAGAAGATCAAGTTCTATCAAAGTCGAGGACGAACCGTGACATAACACATAAAACAAAACTGCTTATTTTTTTCTTGTTGGAGTTTGAGCTATAGGTGTAATTTACGACTACGGATTGGCATGTCGCGCGAAGAGACTGCTGTGATGGTCAGTTGCTGTCTTTAAAGACACATGTTCAATAAATCGTTTCAATAATTTCAGTAACAACACTCAGAAAAAAACAGTACCTACACATTTTTAGCCAACCTAGAGTTTTCAAACTGCAGGTCAAACAGTAAGAAAACAGTAAGAAAGCAGTAAGAAAACAGTAAGAAAACAATAAGAAAACAGTAAGAAAACAGTAAGAAAACAGTAAGAAAACAGCAAGAAAACAGTAAGAAAACAGTAAGAAAACAGTAAGAAAACAGTAAGAAAACACTTAAAAAAACAGTCAGAACACAATAAGAAAACAGTGAGAAAACAGTTAGAAAACAGTAAGAAAATTGTAAGAAAACAGTAAGAAAGCAGAAAGAAAGCAGAAAGAAAGCAGAAAGAAAACAGTAAGAAAACAGTGAGAAAACAGTAAGAAAACAGTAAGAAAACAGTAAGAAAACAGTAAGAAAACAGTAAGAAAACAGTAAGAAAACAGTAAGAAAACAGTAAGAAAACAGTGAGAAAACAGTAAGAAAACAGTAAGAAAACAGTAAGAAAACAGTAAGAAAACAGTAAGAAAACAGTAAGAAAACAGTAAGAAAACAGTAAGAAAACAGTAAGAAAACAGTAAGAAAACAGTAAAAACTATCAGAGAACAGAGAACGTAAAACTTCTCGAGTGGTTCGAAAATATGTATGTGTTATTGCCCGTCATTTCTCTGTCGTGATCCCACGTTGAACTTGGCGGTGTCGATCGACATTATGTGAGATGGATTACGTAACGAATTGCACTAGATTTTTTCTACTCGGGCTGGTCTATCAATCACGAATAAATGATATCATTGACATTGAAATACCCCAGACATTAGTTCATGTAATCCACAGCCCACGTTGACGCGGAAACTGAACAATTACATACTGTTATGAAATGTATCTCGCATAATCCAATCATTTATATGTCGATATTAAATTATATTATATGTATGTTAAAATGATTTTTTACGCTATATATATTCAACTTGATGTTAGGTGAAATTGTTTGGAACTATTTTTTTTTTTTGGCGATTGTTCATAAGAAACAACACTATGACATTTATTTTCTTGACATTAAGTTTTCTTGGCATAAATTTCTATGTTCATGAAGATCGATTCTATTTTTAACTAAATGAATGAATTATTCTAGAGCTAGTTTATTCACCTGCCTAAAAAGTCTTGATTAGCCATATGTCAGATAAGTGGAAGAGTGCAGAACGTTGAATAAGCCCAACATCAATGACCCTATCTAGTACAACCGGCTACAGGAAATTGTTCATGCTCCAGTTGACTTCACGCAGCATACTTTTACACCAGTCAATATAGAAGTTGTCACCGTCGTCAACGCGATACACACACAAAGAGGGCGAACTTTACGAAGCAGCAACAACAATAAGAATTACAATATTTATGACCACCTGTATACGTCCTACGTGGACGCGGAAATAGACCCGCAGATCTGTGGTCCGTATAAAATATATGGTGCATGGTAGCCGATAGGTTCATTGTGTACCTACGTAACTGGTCTAGCTGTCACTCATTTTATATTTTAATTCGTGACTCAGTACGCGAGCATGGTAAGGCGGCATAAGCCACGGACGCTCCAGAGTCCGGAGGTGTTCTATTGTCAACGGAAGAATAAGGGCAAACCGACCAGCAGACATCCTACTTTGCAAAGCGCTAGGAACTTAATCGCATGAAAGGTCCTCATTATAATCGCAGCCTAATTGCTCAGAAATTTATAATTAAAGAATGACGAATGGACTCGACTATTGCGGAAGGAGCTCTTCTGCAGGTAATGCTGAACAGACTTCGGGATTTGCGATTCAGGAATAAAGCTTTGTGACGTTTCTTATTGTGCTCAAGTACTTATGGGGATTAACGAAGTGCACTTTAGAAGTGGTGCGTATTTTTTGTTTATGAATGTTATTTATATTGTCATTGGGATTACGGTATCTTTAAACGGATTGACAGGTACAATTGCTTTCAAGATATTAAGATTTAAGCATATAAATTGTCTCGAAATTATGAAAGATTACTACTATACAGTGTGAAAGAAAGTCTGGAACACCTAAAATGTCTCCAACAGAAGTTATGTCTGACAAACACTGTTAATTCAATAACATAATATTTTCAAACGAAATGAACATTTTGTTTCAAGAACTCTACGTTCTTTTTAAATAAAAAAACCTTCTTTACCGTTTGACAATTTAGTACTTGACTTAATAAAATCGAATGTTGATTTAAGAACTACAAATTTTGATATAATCAAAAAAGTAGTTTAGTGTCAATAAAGCGTACTTTCGAATTAGATAAATATTGCGACCGTGAATTAATTATTAATTAATATTTTATTATGTATGGATTATAATCATGGGACATTGATTATATAATCCAAACATAGTTTAGATTATGATTAATCACAATAAAAGATTATGATAGACTCATTATGATAGACCCATGGTAATCTTTAGTAAAAACTACAAACTTGTTCCCAAATGAAGAGTACCAGCGTACCGCTCGCATTCTGTATCTGTAGGTCAGCTTATATAAAGCCCAAAAAATGCCAACGCGTGCGTAGAGCCTGTCAGCGCCATCTCTCAGCCAGTAGACATAGCAATAATTTTTAATGAAACCACTTTTTTGTATTCAAACACATAAACTTTTTACTCAAATCTATCATCTTTCACTTCCAAATAGAATTACACCAGATTTATTTCATTCAACATTCTGAAACATTCTCAAAGAGTTAAAAAAATAATAGCGGTATAAAGCATTCAAAACTTTGCAGTACTCCGTATAAATTCTCCGCACAAAATATAAGAGCATAAATTGGCCCCGCTCTGGAAACAATAAGCATATGCCGGGTTCTCGATCTTTAGCATCCGACGCGCCATCTCTCTTCGATTCTCTCTTAAGTTACCGCGGTGAGGCGATGGTAATCTGCGCGTGCATCATTCTGTTCGCCGTATCTCGATACAGATAGATTAATATCGGGGCTAATCGCGCTGGGCCCACCTGATTAATGTGTCGGATCGCGGTTGATTTTGTGGAGATAAGCGGGATCTGAGGGGCCGCTTCGTGTGAACTCCGACTCGCGGATTGACTCTTCCCCGTAAATTATACTGCGGCGCGGCGGCGACCGCGGCCTGCCCGACGACCGTACCTCCATTCCGAATGCGAAACGCGCGCGCTCGCACCGTACAATCTTTGGTACTCAGAACAGTACCGATATTGATCATTTCCTATATAGAGAGGTCTTTCCGCTCGCACGAGGCTAATTGCGAGAATCACGTTCCGATGGATTTTTGCATAGGTTGTATGGCACGCATTGTGTTGAAGGTGTAGATCAGGGGTCACCAAACTTTTCAAGCAGCTCAAGCAGCGTGGAATTTTAATACAAAAAATTCAAAATGTCAGTTAAAAAAAAACATACCACAGTGAAACCTAAGTATACGACCTTAATCAGTTCCTGATGTCGGTGGTAAAAATGACGGTTGATCTTTTTATATGCTACTTCAACTTCAACTTTTGCACAAAGAACTGGAATTTGGTGGATATCCAAACGCAAGTTGTGTACACACAGAGAAATGTTTAAGGTATTCGTTGTCTTGCGAAAATTTACTCCGAACAAATGAATAAAGCTTTCTATTAAGAAGATTTAAAATTCACAAATTTCTCCTTTGAAGCGACAAGATTTTGTTTCCAAATAAAACTATGTTGGATAGCTTTAAATGTTGTCATAAGTTCTTTTAAGAATATAGTGTTTTGCATTGAAGAATTCTATATATTCTAATAAAAAGAACCATTGCATTGAATCAAGATCATATATATGTAAAATATGAACTCTAAAACAAGTAAAATTGGTTGGTTGATGCAAGACACGTTTGGGTGAATCAAATACAAAATTTATTTAAAATCAAAATATTATGTTGAATGTAAATTACTATTGCTTACTTTAGATAATTGATCGCATTTCATTTAAAATTACTTTTACTTGCAGTGAGAATGAAATACTCTATTCAGAACACAGAAGTTGTTGAACCAAACCTAAAATCTTTATCTGAAACATTTGTTTTTCCAAGCAAAACGACCAATTACTTATTCTGATAATTATTATTCTTCTTAATCCATCCAATGGTTGAAATAAAACAATATTAGTTTGATCGAAATGGTTAAATATTTGAAGTAATACTACAAAGTTTCATTCAAAATTATATATAGTCCTTTGCAGTTGATGACTGTTTGGTGTGACTTCATAATTTACTCATAGCAACTAAATTTATCTTGAATCAAGCACTTACATGCTTCTACCGAGAAAATTTTGTCTCGGCTGATAGTTATTTCGTGGATTTGGAAATCAACCGTAATTGGACTTGAACTGAGCATTCTTTTCTCTGTATGTATGCCAGGTGAGGGTATTCGCGTGAACCTTAAATAATATTAGTCTGACATGGGAGAGAATTTTTCGTCTTAGTAGGTGTTACATAAGCGCATGAGGATGGGTGTACCTTAAGTGGTCATTTATCAAGTGTTAATTTCGCTCGCCGCACGAACACCGATAAGAATATGCTAATATGGCCAGGTTACACTTATTACGCGTGCCATAAATAACTTTCTAAAACGATTCACCGATTCCTTATTTATTTAATAAGCGAGTGTGAGTTATCGCCCACCGCCAAGTACCACCACCGACCGTAGAGCAACCATTGTCAGTACGCATTAAAGACAACGTGCTGCCCGCATATTTAATGTTTTAGAACAGTTTAAGCGCATCCACAGAGATTTATGGAGGAGCATTTACACTTATGCATGAATATGACTTACGCGGTTCACAGTTGGGATAGCGTGTTTGTCTATTTTTGATAAATGTCCCATGGTGAAAATTTCGAAACTACTGTCATATGCTAAGTCATATGCTACTGACAAGGTAACCAAATTTTGGGTGCTTTTTTTGAAAATTTTGGGAATCAATAACGCATAATTAAATAAGAATGTTAAATTATTCTCCTGGCTTAACTACTTTAAAATATAATGCAAAAACGGCAACAAATCGTATCTACACACATTATATGTATTATAAAACAAACACGTTCAACAAATATTCCTTAACGAATGTAATTACTAATATCTCCTTTTTTTCTTGTTTATATAATTAATCGGCATAGTGTCAATAAATGCTCACCACAATATAATTCGATGTCTGCCTGTCAGCCGCTACATCAATAAATTAACATCATAATATTGTTGAAAACAGACCCGTATCAATTTCATGTGCAATTAACGTTCACCATAGTATCGAGACCACTGCGTCAGCAGTTTTAAAGCCAAACAAAAACGGTTATGACAAACCCCGGTACATCTCCACATTTAATAAAACGATTAAAACGCCGGTTTTACGACTATAAGCTAACGCAAATGAACATTCCAACGAGTGCAAGTTGTATACATGTGAGGACCATGAGAACATTAATATACCTGGGTAGTGCGAGTGTATTCTTATAAGTAAACATGTTTTATTGTTGTTGTGTTTCTGGAAATTGAAATTTATAATTTGTATACGAAAGTAACCACATAACATATGTGTTCGTTAAAAGTTTCTAATAAAATTAAATCATAATATAAATATCTTAATATGTATATTTGCTAATTTCCAATTATACTTGTATGGTTTCTACATCTTGGTAATGCTATACTATTTTTTTCTTCTACTTAATTACAGTACTTAAATGTTTACCGCTATATTTTACACTAATGGCGGCATTAATAACGCGGTAAATGCCTTCCAAAAGTTGCGTGTGGTCTTCTTTTTCTAGGTTGTGGGAGGCGTCAAACACACTTTCGACAAACTTGTAATTAAAAAGTACTCAAAAATAATTTTGCTTTATCTGTTACTATAAATGGTACCTCTACAAGAGAGAGAGATCATGATTTACCCAGTTATTCACGAATGTTAAGAATACAGTTCGTTGTCTGATATGCTGTTGTGGTCTAACACTCTGTGAAATAAATTCACTAAATTTACTTAGGTTGTGTATTTCTGTTATCCTTTGTAATATACAGTGTGAATTATTTGTATCAATGCAGAAAATATCTTTTTTTTTAGTATTTTCTGGCGGTTATTCCTGGGCTAAATTAATTATGGGTTAGTTTCAATTTGTAGTTTAATTATTGTGTTAATTGACCCAGATGCTTAATTAGTCCAGTCCAAGTTGTAGATGTTTCGATTTTTAAACAATAATTTTAATAAATTTAGATAAAAAAGATTACCTAGTCATTTTATTCCAATTAGTATAAGCCTTGAAAAATAAAACACGCAACACATTGCCTACGAAAAAAAAATTACTAACTTGTGCACCATGTATGACGCCTAAAATGGAAAACAGAGAAAATAGACATCGACCACACGCATTGAAAAACGGTGTTCATTACACGATCGTTTATGTCCTGAAAGAAAAAATACGGTAACTTACGGGGGCGATAAATACCAACGTTACTTCTAGTTTGTCGCCGCAGACGCAAGAAAACAAAGAAAACGACTGATAAAACAACGAGCGGTCGCACATAAATTTCTAACTAAAAGTACAGCAGAAGGAGCCCCTGAAGTCTCCTAGGAGTCCTTACTGCTAAAAGCGCGTAGACTGGCGCACACACACGTGTACTCGTACGAGACTCGCTCAAATGATTTACGAAAGTCGTATGCGCCACTTTGTTTATTGTCGACTGGGGTAATCTTACGCGTGTTTGCTTATTTGTGAATCCCGTGGATATATTTTACACTGTTTGCTGTAAATATGAACAATATCTGTTTAAAAATCACCTTACGCAGTGGTATCGCTTGAATTGCTGGTATACTGGAAAAAAATGTCTAGGTAGGTATGTTTTGAGTATGCAAATTTCTGTGGTAATTTGCGTGAATTATATTATGGCGTTTTAGTATAAATGCGTGGGATTTTCTCTTTGTATAAGGTTAGACGTATGTGTAATCCATACCTTTATATTCTTACATTATTGATCGAAATAGTATATTATTATACAAGTTTTATAAGACGTCAAATTGGCGCATGAGTTGTTTGGGGCACGAGGAGCGTCAGCGACGAGTGCCCCAAATGAACGAATGCGCCAATATGTCTTATAAAACGAGTGTAATATACTATTTTTTCTACTTTGCGTCATTAATTTTATAAAAATTTAGAAGCATATTAGGTAAAATTCCAATCTAGAGTATTTATGGGTGCAACCGTTGGTAACACTGTCATCTGTCACTTAAGTTCAAATATCTGTGAAAAAGTAATTATTGCTAATTATTATATACCATCATATACTAATAGTACGAAACCTAGGATGCAACACGCATGTTTAAATATGTATAATAATATACATACTTCGCAGTTTGTGCGATTCTAAAAAATCAGTTTGTGCTTACTTTTGTGGTTATGTGTATTTTCGTTTGACATGCAGTTGATATCAATGTCACCAATCTTAGAAAACAGTTACTAAAAACGGTGTTACAATTTGCTAATTGTAACACCGAAAACAGTGTTACAATGTGTGCATTGTGAATGCAAAGTAGAAAAATATAATTTTTCTATTTTGGTTCTATCTTGCTGAAAATGCACTGCTTAGTAAGGGTTTTTCATTCACGTCAATAAACAAGAAAAGCCTATTACAAAATCCAAACAAATGCCAAGAAAACGTATTAACATTAATTAATACCACGTAAGATAAATCACGTTGCATATTTTAATTAACAATCAACATATTTAATAATAGTTTACAGTCATACACAGTAAAAAAATAGTCACCACACCGTTTATTAACCATAATGCGGACCGTAAATATCTGAACTATTTAGATCATTCACCAGCAATAAATCACACGGTTGTCATGATTAAATTAAATTGTTTCGCCTGCCTGAGACAATGCAAAGTGATCTGCGGTCGTGTTAACAAAATCAGTCTATGCCCGACATAATAACTAGGCGATATTTTCGAGATACGATCGTCTACTGCTCCCATGTCGTTTACCGACCTGTATGCAAATTGCACTGGAGGAATATTTCGGTGTCATTACTACCATTATGCGAGATAAAATCTACGGAGAGATTATTATAATTTCTTTGTCTCTGGCATTACAATTCTGTCACGTCAACGTGTTCTGGCCACACCCAGTAGAATTCCTACTTGGATATTATGTTAACACTCGGAACTGTATATTATTTATTTAAATTAACGCGGACTGGCGCTAATGAGATAAGAAAAGATTAGGGGCTTAAATCAGTGGCTATATAATATAATATGCGTGTTTTTTTTTCTTTAGAATACTTAACTTGCAAGAAGTCTCCAGTATTTTACATAAAAACATCTTTATCATTACAATTTCACCATTTCGGTGATTTATGTAGTCGTAAATAATGCTGGATGCTCCATGTATTAAATCATTTTGTACTGTTTTAGTAGATAGACCGTTGCCAAGAGGAAAAGCCATATGTGAACACTTCTCAGTGTTACAGTGTTGTAATGCCGGAAAAGCAATGCATCAAAACAAAAACAAACACTGTATAATTTTCTCATACAAATTAAAATTTAAGCATTAAGCTTGATTAATAAATTTCAATTGATGGTTGATTTTCTCTCAAATTTATGCTGGGAAGATAACTTGAAATATGTATGTAAAATTATACTGTATGAAAAAGTCTTTTCATTAGCCTAAACTTTTTTAACAGTGCTGTGTATTTGTAAGGTCAACGGAGAAACTGTTTTAAATTGCATCCCTATATCTATTGAATAAAATAGATTATACAATAATTGTTTGCATAATTGATGGCAATCCTTAGCCATCCAAAAAAGTGTGCTCCATTTAAACGTTCAAACGCACGCCACTGAAAAAAAGCTAACGTAAAGTTAACTTCATTCACTTGTAAGATTTTTTTAGGTTTACAGTTCTAAAATATTTTTGAAGGTTTAGATCTACAACATATATTTATTACACAAAAAAATTTACTGAAAAACATACATATTAGAGTCCTGTACTGAAAATTACAAATTAGGTATATTATTGACGGTGCTGATTGAATTAATCAACTTATTTATACATATTTCGATGAAAGGTTGAATGGTATTATACTATGTTAGTTCTTGTATGTAATTCTGAAGCAATATATCCAATTTTTTGAACCAGAAGGCTTGTGCAACCTGAAGCCAGGAATATTTTCCCAAATTTTATTCTAGGCTAGTCAAGTCAAACATACCATCCATAGAATAAAGTAGCTTCGGAATACACTATTCAATGTATGCACCAATGCATGATTTGTCCAGTATTATCTTGCAAGGAAATCCATGTATTAAATCGTCAATCTATCATCATCCTAGTTGTTTTGTTATTTCTTACTAAGAAACAATTTGTATAATGCATACTTTAAAAGCAGTTAGAGTACACATTGTTTCTCATACGATTTGCATGTGTTGACAATGGACGACAAACTGTCCCTGGAGTGATCTACTATGTCTTTGCTCTATTAAAAGAGGTGTTGTTTGACGATTACCATGCAATCCGTATGCAGGCAGCGAATTGAAAGTATACACCATACATCTTCGCATTTTTGCAGACGTCTGGACGAACTGCGGAGTGTGGTTTAACTTGCAAATGCCTCCCGTATTTCCTAGTCCATTTTACCATACAGTCGCCTTTGTCAGAGTAACGAATGCAAGTATAACAATTACACATGCATAAGCTAAACTAACAGGACTGGCCTAATTTTATACGACCTCATGCTTGCTTCCCCGGCATTATAGGAGTACGCCCATAATTATATGGTACTGAACAGTTCAGTGACGTACATAAATATTATGTTAATGTTAATGGACGACGTCTTTGTTTTGACTGTCGCAGAACACAAATAGCCATGAACAATTTAAAACATCTATTGGAGATCATACTTTGTCAAAATTTTAGCAGTTGTATATAATTAAAAATCAAGACAAAATCTAAATTAATGAATTTAGCAAGCATGTTTTATTAAAAATTCAGTATCCTGTTCATTATTCGCAAATTTTATAGAACAATCAAGTTCCTAGTTTGATTTTTTACGAAAATAATTGGCTTTCTATGTGGCAGAGGTCAAGCGGTGCCGTACCTTCTTCATTAGCGTATGACGGAATGGTGCTAACTCATTAATGTGAAGACAAGACGGTCGTTGGACGCACCAACCAGCCAACCAACCAACCCCGGTGCAATTCATTACTCGGCATTTTTACCCCTCAGCGAGTGTATCAGAGAGCCGGTACTGATACTGGAGAGCTCGTGCAATACGTGCTACACAATAGGTGCTAATTAAGTTAATGCTACATCTTCATATAACCGAGAAATTGATGCCTGCTATATGCAGGCAATAAATAACGTTCATTAAGACAAGTAGAACTTTTACCGCCTGCCAATTTTGCAAAACGAATAGCGAAATTTATTTTCAGCGAACGCTAGGCAGTGGATTCTGTCAGATATTATACTCAAGTGGTGTTACATCAGCGTCACACCAGTATAATATATGAAATATGTAGGTACTCAGTGTGTGCCAAATTCGACATCAATGCAATGCAATTTTCGTAACATTAGCCAATGAAAATTATAGGGTTATTGCGTTATGGGCAAATTTATTATTATTTAGAAACAATCAATATGGATTTTCATATATTTGTTGCAGATGGTAATTGCTTCTATGGATTTCTTGACGGAGAATATTAATAATGATGAAAATTTAATCCTACTGATGAAATACTACCTATATATCAATAACTATGTACATAGAGTTATTTGGAAACATGTACACATACAGTGTGTCCAGGAAAGTCCGCACCGTATGGGAAAATCTTTTATTATCGATTTCTCAGAAAATTTTATTCTTTATGAAAGTTGGCGGTAGATCTAAAATCAAGAATATCTGAAAAATATCGCACCATATAATGGGTGTTTAAAAAAATGTGAAACACATTATCGAAATATTTTATTTCGGAATGTTGCTGAGAATTAATAATTACACTCAGATTGAGATTTTAGCGGAAATATGTCGTTTTAGGTCACCTGAACATGTTTCACCAAGGTACAAAAAAATGTCTCTGTGTGTGTGTTTTTTCTGGCGACGATTCCGGAGAAACTACTGAAGGTATCGAGACGAAACTTCGTATTTAGAAGTTTCGTGACTAAACTTAGAGCTGAAAGAAGTTTTGTCCAAAAGGGCCCAAAGGAACTCGAGGTTTACTCTTATCATTTTTCAACGATTTTGCAAATTAGCCGCCATTTCTGTAATTTCGTCAAAATAGTTAAATAATAAACTATAGTAGAGAAAATTTTGTATAATTTATGTCCATTCCATTTTTTGGAAAAAAAAAATTAAATCATAGTAAGCGGAGGCCCCTTGAACTTCCAAATTGCCCCCCTGAACACGGCTGTATCGTATGATAAAGTCATGTGCCGGCCACATCAGATTTTTTAAATTTCGACAGTTACAAATTTATTGCAAACGATCGGCTTACACCAGATAAACTGAAACGGTGTTACATGACCAGTTAACCGGTATGGATATGAAATTCTATCAATGGAAAAGTCCATTCTGAAGTGGTACACATATATATTACGTTTCACAACTAGCAAACGGGCGCACCGATATAATCCTGACTGGCTTCAGTGGCTACCAGTTACCGGTCGCTAATAAATGTGTGAATGCGTTTCGGCCCTATGATTTATTTGTAATAAACAACCGTAGGTTCAAATGTAAATTAAGAGATAAATCATACTTACGGAACATAGAAGTTAATACAGTTATTCTGGGACAATGGGTGCAAATCCTCGAGCCTTCAAGGACGAAACGACGCAGTCCGGAATAATTCAGTAGCATAAGCTCTCGTGTGGGTTGGTTTTAGAAGCTTTATAACTTATTCGTGGTACGAGTGATTTATTTACCTCGTTTACAATGCATTTTCTTGTGAAACATAATATGCCAAAGGTCTGTATGCCAAAGGTCCTTAGTATGTATGAGTAGCGCAAATAGACAACTGCGTTTAAAGGTACATTCAGTAGTTACATTAAAGATACTTACACACAACACAAATTGATTTATTTTTTTTTCAAAATATATTTATGAAGTGAACGTTACACATGGGCTACAGCTTGGTGAATTTTTCCAACATCTTCTTTAATCACTTCCCATATTTTAATGCACAGAATGTCTGTATAACGTAACTAAAAAACTTGTTCATTCGTAATATTTTGAATAGTTGTAGGAGGTCAAAATGGCGGGAACAACCGCGACTCCCTAACATGGTAGCATTTGGCCAAGCGCGGTTTAAGGGCTTTAATTACTGGTCAAAATTCTAATTCATCAAATCTCTTCCAATTTATTCGAAGGCAAAACTAACTGGGTTCTTTTTCTTGAACCTTGTGAACACATTTTCTGACTACTAACTGACGCGTTTAAGTATTTAACATTTAATAAGGGCTGATAAAGCAAGACTACTCAAATGAAACGAAACACTTATCAAAACAATAACATCTATTAACAATAATAATCAACAATCCCGTTTGATAGGTTACATAGAAAAATGAATGAAGCTTTGAACATATCGACGTTTAAATTAAACCTAGGAGTTGATTTAGACAGACACACTTTTAGCAGAAATATGAATAATTTAATTTACAATGAAATGCGAGACGAGTTGAAAAGACTTACCAGGGATAAACTTAAGCGCCTAAGAACGCTCTACAAAAACGTGTACTTTACATGACGGTGGTTGAAATGAGAAGAGCGAGATCTGTTCGTTTGCATCCCTCGGCCCCAAAGGAAGCCGGAAGCATTTCTTCTTAGCCAATGACAACTCTTCAATTTTAAACTTATAACACGCGGTCAAATCCTAAACCAGATGTTCAACCCTAGCAAAAACCTTTGACATTCCCGAATGTTCTTACAAATATCTCGCTTAATTTGATCATATCTTAATAAATAAATAATGGGTTTCCGACCCATTACACAGTCTGTTATGAGAACGTATGCACAGAAGGCTAATTCAAGCGAAATATGACTTCAAATAAAATGGATCTTAGACCTGTTAGAACACTTCGATGACTTGATCTATGAAAAGTGATGTTAGCTCAACAAAAATATGTGATCTCTGTTCTGGTTGTAGGACCATTGTTCCTATGTGTAATTCTGGAGTTGTGTATTATGTACACAAACAATTTGTTTAGCTAATTGAGTCGTTATCATGGATCATTGGAGCAACAGAACACTCTAATTGAGACATCACCTTAGATTAGAGCATCGCAACAGTTTCTCAACAAGCAGACAGACAACGTAAGCAAGCCAGTGCAGCATTTGCAGCACATGAACAAACAATTGCAGGTGATAATTATGTACACGAACCATATCGCATGACAAAGTACGAACGTAACAATGGCACGGGCGCGTGTCGCTTGGTTAAATCTTCTAAGCAGTCCAAGGCCTACCTTGATCTGATTCCATCCGGAATGAGAACAGTCGAGTTCCCATGTCAATTACAATGGAGACGCGACTGTCTTTTTCCGATCCGAGTCACCCAGACGAGCTGCGTCTCACTTTTGCCCACCTTCAACCACTTGTTATGCAATCTGTAACAGTAACATTGTTTGCCTTTTTTTCCGTTTGTTTGTCTGACTGAAACATGGATAAATTATACGCATTATGGAGAGTGAAACAATTCGTGTCATTGTGCTTTTTTCTGTAGTTTACTTCACCAACTTGTAGTTTACTCGCAAATTGCTTGATGATGTTGAGATATGCAAGATTTTCGTTCAACCAAAAGTTTGTCAAATTTTGATCTCAAATAATTTTTGTATCAAAATACACCTGAAAGCAGTACTCTTGCATATTCTTTGAATTTATATAATTTGTTATCGACATACAGAATATCTAGATATAATTTGGTATCCGTAAATTTAGACCTGTTACAATAAACCCACTTTCAGTTTCTATTAGTTTTTTTTTTCTATTTGTACTATTAGTCAGTTACAAATATAAAATCACGAAGTATACAAATTATTGTAGCAATAAGTGATGACATGCAAATCTGAAATTGAAACGGATATGTCAATTAAATATTAACCAATCATTATTACGAATATTGCCGAAACAAGATCTCTATCAACTGTTCAGCCTAAGCAACAAGTTATAATTACGTCAGCCATATCCTGTCAATAAGTGACACACCGTTTACCTCTGCTGACAAGTGATCTAAATTTACCATTAGATATCCACCGACAGCCAACCATATAATTATACATTGAAATCTAGCAATTAGATCACCATGTCTGATCATGCCACATCTGATATCCGGTCGATCATAGTTATTATTGTCACTTACTTAGGCGGCCGACAGTTGTTGCTTTGAAGTCTCAAAAAGCTCACTCTAACGCATTAACAATATTACAAATGCAATTTAAACGTTTACATGCGCGGTATCGTATAATTTGATCGTAAGTCACATTTTCAGTTGTCAGCGCGTACAATTTGCCATTGTATTATTATTTGCTCACAGTTTAACAATAAACAGCCCATTATAATAATGTGGAAACTGGTTGTCAACATTTACACAACGCAAAAACTACTGTTTACCGTAGACAATTAGTGTGGCAGAAATGAATTATTAATTTGTTTAATTAGTAGAAAAAGTACCAAACATTATTATTATCATTAAATTAATACAAATTAATGCACTATAGTGAGCTAACCTTAATTTTATCTAAGTATATACAGCGTCAGTTTGTCTGTGCCAAGTTGCTTTACCCTTTAAGTAGGTATATCTCGCCAAGATAAGATCTGGGTTTCGTGATTGTACTTTTACTCGATCTCCAATGCAGATTGATTAATCAATTGGCCGTAAGGTGCCACTACTATCGCAACTCCTGACAATAATTGTTGCAAAATGCGCTCCGATCATTAAATAAATAACTGTCACTCTGACACCTCAAAAGATCCCATCTGACACGGCTCAATTAATTGTCCGTAAATTACATACGTTCAAATAAGTGTTGGAAAATTTCTTCTGTATGCATGGGGAATTATCGTTTTTGACAATAATTGAAGGAAGTAGCATAATGTACCTAATCAGTCTACAATAATTCGAATCGTAAGAATAAGTATTGTGGCTCTTTCTAAAAGTGAGTGTTTAGCTTGGAGCTCTTTTGTTGTGTTTTTTGAAAATTTTAACACCACTGTATGCTAAGCAGACTATAGACTGAGAGAAAGTAAATGTAAAATCAAATAAATGTTTTTCGTTGAATATATTTCGGACCTTTCATGGAAAGAATATATGTTTTTTAGAGCTTAATTGCAGAAATACGTTTGAATGAAACAAAGATCGGCCTTGAGGTAAGTAAATACATATTCTGTTTGGAAGAAAAAGATAACAAATTTGAGTAAAAAGATTATGTGTTTGAATAAAAAAAGTAGTTTCATCAAAAATTATTGCTATACTGACGGGGAGACGGCGCTGACAGGCTCTACGCATGCGTTGGCCGTTTTTTGGGCTTTAAATAAGCCGAGCTACAGAACGAGAGCGGTATTCTGGTTACTCTTTATCTGGGAATAAGTCTGTAGTCTTTACTAAAGATTACCGTGGAGTAAAATAATTTAATGAGTCCACCATAATCTTTTATTGTGGCTTTCGACTAAACTATGTTTGGATTATATAATCAAGGTCCCATGATTGCAATCCAAATATAATAAAATATTAGTTGACGGTCGTAATGTTTACCTAATTTGAAAGTACACTTTACTAAAACTAAAGTAAAGTTTGATTATATCAAAATTTGTAGGTTTTAAATCTTCATTCGATTTTAGTAGTCAAGTAGGTACTAAATTGTCAAACAGTAAAGGAAGGTGTCTTTATTCTATCTATTTAAAAAGAACGTAGTTCTTGAAACAAAATGTTCATTTTGTTCGAAAATATTATGTTATTTAATTTAAGTTAACTTTGAATTTAATAAATTTTACTAAAGAAATTATTTCTTTGCGGCAACTAAAGCTTTGTCTGCTACTTTTTCACATCGATTTTTCTTTGACTTGAAGCAAATTCGTTTCATTCAATTTTTTTCTCTCCGTATATTAAACATAAACATAAATTTGATTTTATTTATTTAATGACTAAACAATTATTTTAGTAAGCCTCAGGTCACATTTTACAATTAATGTTACAGATTGGAGCGTCAGCCTAAGCCTCAGCAGTTTGACAGGTCTATAGAATAACATCTATAACAAGTAGATCTAATTGCTCCGTGTTAGTTCGAAGTTACGAAGCATTCGATGTGATCTTTGGCCACTGATTTTATTTCCAGGAAATAAATAATTGCGCTAATTATGAAATTTTATTTACTGTTTAATAAGCATTTGTGCTGATATGATTTAGAGTTTCTATTTATATAATACAGTGTTTTAACAATGGTTATGTTTTGTGTTTCCTTTATTATTTTGTCATATTTCATTTTAAAAGTTGCAGGTAGGTGCCAAAGTAATTTAACACTGTTCCCAAAACAGACAATGATTATTGATGCATAATTATACAAGCATAAATCATCAGCTCAACATCGCGCTAATGCATCTATTTTTAGACTGACCGTAGACTGGTTAAGTTATTATTTGTGCGACCTTTAGTGTCAAACACTTTATTCTTGAGGTTATTATAATTCAGTATTGTGACCATACATTTTGAACACATCTATCGTACATACGAAAATTAGTAGAGCCGACACGATTCTATAATCTGTACAGCAAAAGTATTGTTCGATTCGTTGTAATGGTATTGGTAGCTTTCTACGTTGAGTATGGATGACTTGGAATTAATGTTGTGATTCAGGACACGCTTTAGGGTCGAAATTTATTCGCTAAAAATAATTTGCATGTAATAAGGAAGTGGCGTGGTGATCTTTGGCCGGATAGCGCGCAACCTTTTGTCTTAGAGGGGTTGAATACAGAATGAGAGTTTTGTAACGATTTTCAGATCGATGTTACACGCTTGCCAAACTTATGGGACAGCGAGCCGTGATTGTGCTCCACTAAGTATGCACATATTCAGATGGAGCCGTACCATATAACCCGTTCGTTCGCTTTTCGAGATCAACATCAGATAACAACGGATAAACATGAAAATTATACAAATCACATCATGTACAGAGAAACACAGTGGCACAGTATCTTCCGATTATTTATATTTTAGTAACAGTTTAATGACATCGAAAATGAAAGTCCCTTAACCACAAATTTAATATTTTAACGGTTATGTAGTGCGTATATGAGGATATGATATAAACGTGATGTTCAAATATAAAAGCAATTATATTGGTGGTACCTGAAAGAGCGCATCGTATATTATTTATGTATTATTAACAAGATCCGCGAGATACATATCACGCATGACGTACCGTGTAATTTGTGGTATGGCTATAAATAAAACAGGCGATATCTACGCTTCATTTATATTTCCTGTCCCATGTGAATGGAGTAGGTGAGGTATAATTAACCAAGCAACTAATCGACAAATTTCACCCATTAATGTGTAATTGTTTCATCAGCGATAGATCCGTTTGCGGTTTTCGCGGCTTGTCAGTTTTTTGTTCTCACACATACTTACCCATATGTTATTCATTGTACTCTTAAGTGTTCATTCTAAGAACTTAAACAGCGGGTGTGCTCTTCTGACAACGATTCAATGTTAGAAGTGCCATCATTGAATAAATAATGGTTATGTTCTAATCTAATAAAAGATATAAAAGCGCTGTTAGTCATGCAATTAGTTGAAAGTCATGCGATTCTAAGAAATTTGATTGCAAAGAATCTAGATTTTGTTGACAGTTCTGCGTTAATAAATTATAAAATTCGTGCGAACTTTTATATAACTTAATTTCCTTGGTAGGTCTCTCTTAAGTGGTTTCATTATTACTATATATAAGAATAGTTGTTCTTGGAATTTGTGTTACAAAGATGGACAAAGCATGGTCTGGTATAATATTTTCCCATATTGCACAATGGAAAATCCTAATTAAATCAGCCTACCTTTTTCAAGAATACTAACCTTTATTGCTAAGTTTTAGCAGAAGTTATTTGAAGCAGGAGATATTTATTTGGGACACATTTCGTCACACTACTAATGTAATACTTTGAAATTAGATGTGTTATTAAATATTACTTCTTAGTGTACATCAGATTTTTCTTTATTCTGGGGAGATTTATGCAAAATGACCTGATGATTTTTATATTTTGAGTTATGGCAATACACTGCTGTTATATAATACCATAGTTCTTTATTATAATTTAAACAATAACCAATATGATCCATTGCTTTTGCTTACTTCTGTGGAAGACAAAAATAACAAAGGTTAATTCTTCATAAAATTAAGGAACATGTTTCAGATGATATTTATTGATACACACTGATAATAACTGAAAGATAACAAACCAGTTATTGTACACAGAGGGAAAAATTTACAACACAAATATCTTTGAGTAAAGAATATCACTTTTGCTTCATCTACAGAAAGATGATTTGGTTGGTTCAAGTAAAATGCAAAATTCTCAGAGCAAGAATATGATTTTCTTGATGTTCCAAGTATTACGATTTCTTGTTTTAAGTATGAAGGAACTGCTTGAAAGGAATTACGTCTTTTTTAAGCGATATTTACGTATACTTTTGGATCAAGAAACTGTTTCTTCCTTGAGGAATGTATATATTTTTCACCCAACAAAATATTGTTGTTGGGTGAAAAATATATACAAAGTAAAACGTATACTTTTGGGTTGAATAACACTTTCTTCGTCACAGCAAAATATACTCTACATAAACATATAAACTCTTAAACCGGAAGAATAACTAGCCGTTGAAATAACTACATATATTGATATTCTTATTACAATAAAATATTATTTGGATATCAAAAATATCCTCTTCATGCTGCACTATATACACATTCTTGATATCCAAGAATATAGTTCTTTCTGTGTAGGCTATTCCACTACAATCCTGGTTTTCCTCATAATCCTTGTAGGTTACCCATGAAATAAAACACTTATGCATAGATGTAAACAAGCAATATACGAACACTAAATATCGTCAAACTTATATAGCGGTACATGTAGCAAAAGACGAGAGAAACTGTTAGCGCTATCTGTAAAGTAATTGTACAACTTTTTATGTATCTCTCAGAGTAAGAATATTGGATCAAGAAACTGTTTTTTTCGTTGAATCATATACATTTTTCGTCCAACGAAATATTTTGGTTGTTGTAAGACGAACGTCTACTTTTTTATAGAAGAATAAGTTAAGTAAAATGTACTCAACATAAACATTTTAAATTCTTAAATCGTAAGAATAAATAACTGTTGAAACAATTATATTGAAATTCTTATTAGAATAAAATATTATTTGTATAGAAAAAAATCTCTTCATGCTACACTATATACGCAAGAATAATTTTGATATCCAAGAATAGAGTTCTCTCTGTGTACCCTACGCAGTCAAAGCTTTGTAGCATAGTTGAAAGCAAATTATGGATCGACTTGACTAATCTTGATCACATAAAACGCGAGATTGATTGAGGTATGCACTATAAATTCGTAGTATCTAGATTCATTTTTCCGCGGCATTCAACAAACTTCGTAACTAACAATTCTCACACACATTTCAATCGGCGTTATGCACAATGCGAGTCCGACGTACGTGAATACCAGAACTAATACAGCGCCTTCATTATTTCATACCGAATCGTTTATCTTCCATCGCAAACTTTGCCAACTTAAATGGAACCACGACTCCTTGCCCATTAACGTTGGCAAGACTTAACTGTACATACTACTCGCTATGATTAGCCTATAACACGTTATACGTCCAATCAATAGATCCTGGCAATTATTTCTTTGAAGACCAGAGCTTGCATAAAGTATAACACACACAGTGGTACCCATAAGAATACCTACCATTCGAAGAATTTCCTTCTTTAGGCATTGTCCGAGAGCGGTTCGTTAATGGTCACAGCACAATAACAGAAGAAAGACCGCTGAAAAATCTATATCGGACCCAATGGTTATAACTGAGTCATTTAATTTAATAATTATTTTCGTCTGGTCCAATTGAGACGATGACAAGAGGCGATAATGGCCAAGTTCGCGAAGCACATATTAATTCGAATTAATGATATAAGCACATGCTCCCGAGCTGTCAACTCTGGTGAGCTTGTATGAGCGTAGATAGAGACCAGGACAAACAAACAAAATAACAAACGAGGAAAATAATACACATTCAATTGGGTGCTGATTGGAGAAGCTTTTGTGGCCACCACACGCAGCCTGCTCGATCCCCTATCACAATGATGTTTGTATGAATTCATATGCGTTCGTCGTCTTATCTAATGTCAGAATCTCAGGCGCATGGGACCAAATTGCTAGTCTACGGGGAGCTGTGCATTTATGCGGGTGGAAATTTGTGTACGTAATGGTTATTAATAAACGGAAGGCGTGTAATTTTTCATTTAGGACCAATTATGTAGTCTAGCATTTGGTGATATAGAATTTGTGGATGCAGTTTGGTTTATTGTGGCGCGTATTGATCTTTCTTTGTACTTTAAATTACTGTTTGCCTTTAAGTGTATGTGCTTGAATTATATATAAAGGTTTCAAGGTTAGAATTAACCAGTTTTATTGAAATTTAAGAAAATGATGAAGACAATTGTTGACAAAGTTGCTGTTATGGTAACTTAGCCATTATTAGGGTTACCAGATGCCTTCGACCGAAATGCCGGAGATATGGCCGGAGGGAGGGGTTGGGTTGGGTTGGGTTTTATCATTCATAAAACAATTCCAAATAAACATTTTCTTCTTAATCGCGTTTAAGGATAAAAAACAACAAAGCATATACATAAATACATACTACAATCATATAAAATATAACATTCAAAAAACTTGTGCAGTGATGTTGGAATCAACATTACTGGCCTCGTCTGCTTGGTTTACAATAAAGCTTTAATTGGAGCTAAACAAAGAACTACACGGCCATAATAACTGTGTAAAGACAGCCACCTAGTTCGGTCAAGGCGTAGCATTTATTTAAATGCCACAAATTCATCAAAAAAGGATTTTCATAGGTCAATCTTTTTTTAAGAAATTGAAAACTCTGCTTAAACCAATATTAATACTTCTAAATGATATTTTAGTAATGTATTGGCATGGTGAGCGCAGTTGTGCAAAATATGGCAGAGGTAGGTTCCAAACATAAATGTCGATATCAGTGTATTGTTTTGCATCTGCTCTCTTTATTGACGCTCGAAGATTGATTTTGCCGGAGATGTTCAAATGCCTGCCGGAGGCCTGAGATGGACCTCAAATGCCGCAGACTCCGGCCCAATGCCGGAGATCTGGTAACCCTAGCCATTATCTTGATAATCATTTCATGTTACCAAGCCATTAAGGCGTCATATAGAACGAATGGTGTTCTGTGTTGCGTATTATAGCGGCATCAGGACCGCATCCATCAATTTAGCGAAAATATTTATTGAAAATTATTCACACATCTGATGCGTAATGACGGGTACTTTGGCGGGATTATTATCGGGTATTAAGCGTGCTCTCCGATAAGCTATCTTTACGATCTTGATTAGCGATGTTGCGCCTATCTACAAATAAAAACCGCGCGGGATTATCATAATCGTGCAATGAGGGCCGCCGGCAATATTGCACTCTGCAATTTATGGAGCGATCGTGTGGTGGAAGGAGTGAAATTCGCTCGCATGCATAGCATGCTTACTATGTTCTCTGTTCGTTGGCGCAAAATACATTCTTCGTTATTGCCACATTGTTAACAGAATATTTATTTTCGACGGATTCGCGAGGATGATCATGGACGTCCGCAGCTAAACACCTGTCGGCGTTGTAATCAATGCGTTCCTTGTTTGTTACAATAAAATAACAGAAGGGAACAAATTTCCAACTTTCTGATACAAGAAAAAAAATTATTTGTTCCAGCTTATATTTGCTTTACATAACTAGAAACTGAAAGTGGATTTATTGTAACAGGTTTAAATTTACAGATACAGCGATACTTTCAAAAACTGAGAAAACTGCAACAAAATCAGTTAACAAATTATATAAATTTAAAGAATATGCCCCAAAGTACTGCTTTCCAGCTATATTTTGATGAATCGATAAAAAGCCACCATTCAGAAGGATCGTGGGGAATATCAAACTCTTGTATAAGACCCTCAACATCGTGACATACACGTAAAGATCCTTCCATTTTAAAATATGCTTTAAAAGGTTCGTTACGCTTTGTAAATGAAGACACTGTCACACTTACTTACTGTCACACGAACAGATTCCATTTCTCTAGCCTAGCTCACAATAATTCGGCACAATAACTGGGCCCTTATATGTGCGGTTATTATTTGGTGAATTTTTGCATTTTCTTTGATCACTTTCCGTGTTTTAATGCACAGAATGTCTGTATAACTTGACTTAATACAATAACACAACAAAACTTGTGGTATCGTAATATTTTCAAGCGAAATATATGAAAGATCCGCCCTTGTATACTTTTGGTTGCCATATTGATTAGGTATTCTGAACTAAACTCTATAATAAAGTCATGATGATATTCTCATTGTTTACACCATCTTTACTAACTGACCAATTAAATGAATCATCTTCCTCTGAACCAATTTGCGCTCGGTGATCTATTTCACAAACAATTCCCATCAGTTTGAATCACCGGCCATCCGGTTTCGATGGCATACTCCGGGAGTGACCTCGCCTGCCGCCGCTGCTCTGCCGCAATCTGGACGTATAAATTATGCTAATGCGTGGAGATGGCATGGATTCGTTGAAAAATGGCTGAATTAAATATCGATTAACTGGCACTAATTAAAAATAAATACCGCTAATTCGCCAATAAATTGCCAGATCGGTCCGATCGCAGGTAATGCTTGGCGGCGTTAAGTGGATGATGTCTTCGCGGACCGAAACGACGGTCTCGAACCCGCTGAAGAAAAAAGCGAAAAGGACGAAAGAAAACGAAACTGAAATTACCGCGCGTGACCTTGTACCGACGGCCGTCACACTTGGACTAGTTTAAAGAACCGTTCTGATTCACACGCATTTAATTTTTTCCTGGGTTATGTAACGTAATTGAGATATATTAACCGAGTTATTGAATAGAGTAAAAACAAATTCCACTTGGTTGTCAGTCTCTGTCAAACCATAATTAGACTTAATAATTATATAAGATAATATTCTATATAACATGGCAAATCGTTTTTGAGAATATACCCATTATTTCTCTTTGCTCTGCTCCGAGGTAAGAAAGATACCGATATCGTGAAATCAAAGAAAATGTAATGTTTTTATTATTAATCCATGAACTGAATTAGCTTAATTATCTAAACTCCGTTTTTTTTTTTTTTTGGTCAATTCCCCTAGCAAATGAAGAGACTCTTTTAACTGCTAAAATGACATAAAATTCTCTTAAAATGTCTATGAATTCCTTCAAGTTAATAAAACGCTTTAGGACCTTATGGTGTCTTGGTTGCATTTTGTTGTTTCATTTTCATCTGGGGCTCCATTATTGATTTAGCTAAAGATAGGTAATAATAAATCTATTGATGAATCAGATTCATCTGGTGCACTGAGAGAAAAGAAATGTAAAATCAAATAAATGTATTTCTTAGAACATTTTTCTTTCAAGGAACGAATATATGTTTGAAATAGCCAGAGGTAAGTAAATATTCTATTTGGAAGAAAAAGATAATAGATTTGAGTAAAAAGATTGTGTTTGAATAAAAAAAGTGGTGTTATTAAAAATTATTGCTATGTATACTGGCGGGGAGATGGCGCTGTCAGTATCTACGCACGCGTTGGCCTTTTTGGGGCTTTATATAAACTGAGCTACAGAACGCGAGCGGTATTCTGGTTAGCCTTCATTTGGGAATAGTCTGTAGTCTTTACTAAAAATTATAGTGGAGTAAAATATCTAATGAGTCTACCATAATTTTTATCGTGGTTTTCGACTAAACTATGGTTGGATTAGAATTTATTTTTTATGGTATTTGTCAATATGTCTGGCACATCGTTGGACAGATATGCAGAACTTTTAGATCTCCAATCAGAACACCTCGTAAAATATATAATTCCTTTCCAAGAAAACATAAATTAACAGATTAAATATGGCAAATACAGGTAGCGAAACCTACCACAAGATACTGGGTATCTGGCTGCTATTCAGATTTTATCACCACCTGTATAGGTACGTGGTTAGAGTAACTAAAAAAAGGAGATCCCGAAAGAATATAAAGTGTCACAACATAAAATGTGCTGGAACTTATCAAGGCCATAATTTACATTTATTTTTCACTTTCTTACCTGCTACCTGAATTTGACGTTAAAAGCTTCTGTTTTAATAATGTAAAGCATGCATATCGAGTTTTTGTTGGCGGATTTACATTTTTTAGTATTATTCCCTGATAAATATTTTCAGTTTTACTGTATGCAGGATTATGTAGTAACTAGAGATAACATGTGTTCAAATAAAATCATTTGTATACTAAAGTAAAGAAGTATGTTTTTCTTTGTTTCAAATATGTTTTTTCTTATTACCAACCTAAAATACTTCTAAGGCTCATTCAGAGGATTAGACGCCATAAAGTGCGCACCATGTAAAGATCATTAATGAGTCAGAGTCTTAAAACGTGGGTTTAAAAAATGATTACCGCTGGTAATGAGCGTATCCCGTCGACTTGAGCAGCGGCTAATATTGCAATAAGTGATGCGTGCTGCGATTACAGGTGGAAGAGAGGCAACTAGACCAAGGTTACTAATGCACTTTCGCGGTTATGATGATGTCTGGCTATGGGAAATATCCGCACTTGGAGCAATCTAGCCATCTGAAAACATTAGAAATAATTACCATTATTCGTACGCGATGTTTTTTATTTTCTTCTATAGATCTCTGTCGTGCTGCGTTGCGAAACCGTGTAATATCGTCCCATTAGGACATATGTGTGTACCAATGTATATCGATTCTTGTAATTAGTGATGAGCACCTGTTCTCTATAAGTCACAGTTACGGTGTATGTGTACTTAATCCTTATATCACCTTTTTAATGTTTATCTATATAAACATTAAATATTAATTAAATATTATGATGAAATGAATTTTGTAAAATACAACACACAGTATAGGTAGGTATGCCATTTTCCATTTCAAGGTTTGATTCCATTTCAAGATTTTAGTGTGCATTTTAGTTCATACTGGTTGTACTACGTTGTAAAGATTTATTACTTTTATAACGCCAAATATGCTTGATACATGCAGATAATTGCAATTTTTTGACGGTAAACCAGTACGAATTGAATGATTTGGTTAAAGACTTAGGTTTATCAAAACAAAAAGCCGAGTTATTGGGTTCTAGGCTACAGGAATGGAATATTTTCGCACGAGGTGTGACAGCGTCTTCATTTACAAGCCTTTTAAAGCAGATTTTAAAATGGAAGGATCTTTACGTGAATGTCACGATGTTGAGGGTCTTATGAACGAGTTTGATATTCCCCACGATCCTTCTGAATGGTGGCTTTTTATCGATTCATCAAAATACAGCTTGAAAGCAGTACTGTTGAATATTCTTTGAATTTATATAATTTGTTAACTAATTTTGATGCAGTTTTCTCTGTTTTCTAAAGTATCGCTGTATCTGTAAATCGAGAAATCTATCCCTTGTGTTATAATCATTGTACATATTATTTAGGTAAGATTCAGTGCGGTCTTCTAACAACATTGAGAGTATTACATCTATTCGCAGAAAAAAGTCGTATGACATTCTACTAATGGATAGACATTTACTAAGAGTAGTTCTGATATCTACATATACTATTATGTGCAATCCAGATAAGAAAATAAAATTTTTGTGATGGCAAACAGTACCGGCTGCGTTTATTTATAAACATGTTTTATTTATTTGATGTAGAAAATACATACCAGATTTGTCAGCCATTCCATGAGGATAGATATACATCAATCATCGGACCTGAAAGAAATAACACCCATGATTAGTAAAAATAATAGTGGTAGTGATCAATAATAGTTTTGCCAAAAAGTTCGGAAGAAGATTTTTGCTTTTTAACAAGTTTTGCTTATGTTTAAGAAGTTTTGCTTATCACAAATTGATTTTCTATATGACAAAATAATACCTAACAATATCCATCGATAATAACAACTACAGAGCCACAAGTTTTCATTAAAAAGTAGTCTTCAAAAAAGTGGAATAACTTTTATTACAAATTTTGCTTTAGTTTTGTTTCAAAAACGATATAATATCGTAAGAAAGCGATTTTAATAATCATAAAGAACAGTCTTTGTATTTACTACTGAAATTTTAGTTAATTGTTTGATTCAATTTGGAGCAAAGGTAGCAATAACTATTGAACCGCGTTGAAAAAAAGTTTATAAAACCTATTTGTGAGCAGAATACAGTAAAATATATGTTACAGTGTATATTAAAATGGGTAACCCAAATATGTTTCCACGTTAAATACATTCGAATTACAAAATTTTTGTTTTTCAAATTATAATACATGCATAGAAGACTTGAATTTTCAAAAGGCCACATAATTGGTTTATAATCTGCTTATCTGTATAGTCAGTGTCATTCTCTATCTGTATAGTTAGTGTCGTTCTCTTGTGGAAATTAATAAACCACAAGAGACATGACAATATTTATGACAATGTTCCAAATAAAGAATAAATTGATATTTATCTTGTAGCGTCTCAATTTTGGTTCGTTAATTTTTACTTTGGTCTAATGACGTTGGTTTGACCACAAAACACTATGCCATTCAGTCAACTTAAATAAAGTTTGAAGCTACTGAAATGTGGTTTTATTATTACATATAAAGTGATGTTTATTCTATCAGACTGCATCTATAAAAGCAACATCGATATAAATAGAAATACTAACAGAGAAACAAATCGATAAAAATAGAAACAAGACATATATTATGCTTATTACTATAATGCTCACAACGTGAAATATCAATAAAAACTAACAGTACAAATATCATTTTTTTATATTATATTTATCGGTTGTCTCATTAGCACTCGTGCTGACGAATACAACAGCTCAGAGAATCGTGATTGTGGCCGTTCAGGAAAAAAAAAACATCGATTAGGTCCGAGATACATATATTTCTAGCCGCAATTAACCTATGATGCACCTACGTAAGATATGATTCTATTAGATCGCGAAGAAGAGAGTCCGGTGTTAAATTGTAAATTAGTCATGCCTGTTCTCACGGTACACACCAACCAACGGTTACGATTCACGATCACGGTTCCGAACTGAGCTCACACATTTTTCCTGTTATAGAATTCCTATTTTAAATACGGCCGGCTGTCCGTGGTCGGTAATTGCCTCACAAATTGATATAATTGTGGTGCGCGGGGAATAAATTTTTGTACGGCAAATCTGTTAAACGGCAATCAAAACGTTCCCCGGACAAGGAAGGCACAGTGTGAACCGGAGTAATTTCTTCGCTATGTAGTGAAGCGTAACCATTTTAAGGATGATCTAGCTGCTAGACTCTATTTTTCTGTAATAAGTGGCTCTAATTTGACATTAATAATTTCGGTTATTATTATGTCATTAGGGAATTTGTGTAGGTGCTCTTCTGTAATAATAATTCAGTGTACTAGCAGCAATATGGAATTGATCTTGACCTTAAACTAAAAGAGGTTCGTAAATCAAAGCAGCCAACACATGAATTATGCCTAGCAACAACACCTGAGTCATAACACTCATAACATACAATATACTATTTACATGTGTATGTGGTTATGTACGAACAATTATACTGAAATATAATGACAGAAAAAGGCCTAAAAAGTACTGAAGATAGAACGTATTTCATGTGTAATTAATTCAAGTAAGTTAGCTATCACCAGCAGCTGTTACAGTAACATGTTTACTTCAATACATACATAGGACATCATGTCTCGACCCCACCAAGAGAAAAATGCACAAAAGTAGATAGAAACCTCTTGCAAAAACAAGCCATTACTCAAAAAACATGAGAAAAGTCCAAAAGTGTGCCATCATATATTTTTGACCTATCCCAATCCTAAAAAGGAAACGAAATTACATGCAGTAGATCGCAAAAAAAACACGCTTGGTAAAAAAAGACGACTCAGAACACAATAGAATTTGAGGTTCCTCCGCCTCCTCAATATACCGTTAACCACATCCTAGATTCTCACGGCCGTGAGTCCTTGATCCGCTTCCGCAGCAGAGCGCCTCTGGTTGCGCAACCCGGTGCGGAATTACACTTTTACATACTTACCTTGATTCCTTATGATAAGTCGAATTGCAAATTCAACAACCGTAAATGTACAGTTTAGTGGGACGATAATGTAGCCGAAGAACGCTCCCGTACTCACTCATGGAGTAACGTCGGATAGTCAAGGTTAGGATTGTTAGGAACAAACCCGTAATAATAAATAATAAATCGCCGGTGCTCCCATAATCATAATAATCACACCACACGAAATACTTTTATTTTCAAGAACAATCCTCCTACTTCGGAAATAATTGTGTCCGTTGTTGCTTGCTCGCCTTGCTCCGAACGTGATGCTATGCGGCATAATTTGTAATAAATGTTGAAATTAATACCACCTTCAAACGCTCTTTTACGCTTCCTTAACTCTGCGATCATTTGTTTACCAATGCCTTTAGACGATTCGCTTCACTAAAAAATTCATGAGGATATTATACGAACGAAAGAATCAATTCTGTGCAAACATACTCTGGTCATGAAAATGTTCTATCAGAGTAAACCTTCTGACTGGTGATATTCTTTGTGACGTGACTGAACAACCCAATCTATTATACCATTTGTACACTACCGTGTTCACAAACATACACATATACATACGTACATACAATATGCACATTCAGAAATCATTGCAATGGACTCAGGAGACCTCAACATTTGTTTATTTCATGTGTTCCGGACACACAAATACTTTATTTGTGACGATATTTTTGTTACTATAAACAACTTAATCTTTTTTGTTGTAAATTTCATCTGATACTACATCTGAAACTACAGAAAAGTGTTATTAATCAATATGTGGCTGAAGCATATCAATAGCTTGCATTTATGCTATGGTCACACTAGGCTGTTTTACTAGCGTGCTATTTGCTACTGGCTTCTAACGGCATAGTGTGACCACTCAGCAGCGCTGTTTTACCAGTTGGCGAGTGAGTTTAGCAGCAGCTAGCACACCAGCGCTTGTTTAACTTTTACACCAACCAGCATAAATGTTAACTCAGGAAATTATGTATTTTTGAAATGTGTTTTATGAATATTATGCGAGGTAATATTCTCCCAATATATAAAGAGGGCTTTAAGTGATACAGTTGTTAAAATACTGATCATATAATGAATAATCGCCGCCAGCCGAAAAGTTATGCAGCAACGTTGATTGGAATGCAAAATGTGGGGTGGTCACACTACGCTGTTTTAGTATTTGCTGCTTGCTGTATGTTATTAGCCGCTATTAACCAGCATAGTGTGCATACCGCTCAGCAGCCGATATTTTTGCATGCCGGCGAATGGTTTTGGTTGTTGCTTGTAAAGTTGACCATGTTGAACTTTTATTAGCTGCTATAGAACTTGCGCTGCTGGCTCTGGACAAATATGGGTATAGTAGAAATTACCAACAATCGATTATAATAAATAATTTAAAGCAACAATTCATTACTTGTGTTAAATGTACAACTAATACCTAATATAAAATTATAAATATGTGATTTATAATTTTTATTTTAAATAATATATTCAAATATTTCTGCAAAATTGAATAACCAGGATTATGCTTATTTATGCATACAACGGCAATAATATGTAATATTTGTTGCTGTGACGTGTTGGGGCTTTATTTGTAGTAGAAATGCATATATACTAATATCTTTTGTAAAATATATCGAATTTCAATTATATCAATTGTATATTAAATTGCATAGTTATATAATTGTATATTATATTTTAATTAATAAATTGGACGGAAACTGATTGAATTACTTTTGTGTTTGAAGTTAATGTAAATATAACATTAAATATAAAGTAAAAACTAAATTACGGACGAAAACAGTAACTTTCGAACAATTTGTTATTTAAACATATACTAGGAAACAATTGAAGACATGAGAGATTTTTTTATGAAATATTAATAATTACAACAACTGAAATTAAAACAAAATAAGTAATTGTAGTAGAGCCATTGACTTTTCAACTAAATACTTAGAAAATATAGAACTGCTAATTTTATTGTCAACGTGGCCTTGCTTATGTTATTTTTTTTTCTACCTATATTAATTACGAACTTTCAAGTGTGGGGCGCGTTCAGCGGAATCGCCCATTTTCGCCGACATTTGCGATCGAGTAGTTGCAAAATTGGGCTTTTCGATATTACTTTTGACTCTCGAATTGAAAAAAGGATACAATTCCGCGTGGACTGCGCGACATCTTGTAAATTAAATGCGTCAATTTTGAAAAAGTCACGTTTTTTCACATTGTCGAGTGAAGGCGAACCTCGAGAAAATGTTTTTTTAGCAGCTACAAAATATTTTTATCCTATACAGGCGACTTTTCCGAACACTTTATTTATTTTATTTTTTTGCTATTTCTAGAATGTTATAATTTTACATATACAAGCTATCTGTTTTAGAATATACAAGGTGTTCGCAATGAACCGTATACAGGATGTTTCTTTATCACCTACAAAATATTTTTATAGTATACAGGTGTTTTTTCCGAATATTTTATTTATTTTTTTGCTTTTTCCTCAACGCACCCACTAAGCGGTGCATGCGCCTAGGCGTTCTATGGGCCTAGGAGTTCTATGCGCCTAGGGGTTCTATGGGCCTAGGCGGTCTATGGGCCTAGGCGGTCTACCTACTAGGTGGTGCATGCGCCTATGCGGTCTACCTACACTAGTGTTTATGACTATTTAAAAAGCACAAAAGTGTATGCGCAGCTAAGGACTAATTCGAAATTTGGGCTGGTAGTCCAGTCATTACGTCGGAAAAAACGGGTTAGAAATGCAAATGAACCGAGAAGGCTAAATTTTTGATATGACCTGGGGTATGCCTACAATGCTTTTTTACGCTCAATAATTTAGCATTGTTAAATGAAATGTTAAGTAAAGGTTGCTGCCCATAACTATTGCCAGTACTAATTTCATCAACGGTATTATTTCAATAACAAGAAGTGCCTAATATGATTGTAGATACATGCGGTTGTACTAAATCCAATTAAGCGGTTTTAAGTTGTTTTAGAGAAATTTTGTTGGGAAAATAATAGCTGTTTCTTCGTTGATCTGCTTTGCAGATAGATTACTTAATTAATTAGTCACGAAAATTACGGCGCAAGCTGTTAATAATCGCTCAAACTCTAATTTAACCAGCAATCTAGGTCTGTTTACTCTAAACGGTCCACAGCACTTGTATTGAAAGCCATTTATGAGCTATTTCTTGTCGACAAATGATTAGATATCGCTAACGCGTAGATTATAGTATGATTTTCCGAATTATTACATATCTAAGGTTGAGAGAAGCCATATAGAAAAATAAAGTTATAATTATTAAGGAAAATTTTCACATATTTAGTTACGAAAATGCTGTTATCGCTGTATGTAGTCGTGAATATTCGACTTGAATATATTGAATCACACCTACAAAAAACAGCCCCCAGTCCAGCAAACCAGTATATCGGTGCGCTCGATATCGAAAATGCATGACCAATGTGTCGTTCGGGTCGCTGTGTACGCACGTAGTTATAATTTTGCTCGTATTTTTATCTAAAATTCGCTAACTAATCAACGGCTTAATTAAAACAAGTGATCAGTGACTATGCCAAGTGCCTCGGCGATGTGATTTCGCGATTTTCCCAGGTTTTCGCGAGGATTTTCGCCGGGTTTCTTTGTATTAACTGCCGGTTTTTCTCGCGCATCGTGTTCGCGTCGGAAACAACATAAACGGTTTGAAAAACATCGGGAAAATGGATAATGAATCAATACTATTGATTATAAAGGTTTTTTTCTAAATTATTCTGTTTATTTAAGACGAAATTTGGCAATTTTTCGTTTACTACGTAGTTGTATTGTCTGTTTTGTCTACGTTTCGGTATCTATTTTATTTTATTCTACTTACCAACTTTTAACCAATAGCTATTTATTTTATTATCGTTTTCTACCACCGCGATGTGAAATACGGACTACGCAGTTTAATTTTCTCGGACTTTACTCGCGAAAAACAAGACGGACTCGTGGTAAGTGTTTGATCACAATATTATTATCGTATTTTAACAATTTGGCTTTGCATTGTGCCTTAAATTGGATTATGTAGTTCGAAAATGTTTTGAATTTGATATTATATTGGCTCAACTACATAAAATGCCTGAAGCAAGAATTGGTATAGCTGTAACATAACCCTAATATTTCTTTTAATATGCAATCTTACCACAGATTGACTTATTTGTTTTTTTCATATATAATCGTCCTTCGAGAATGGTTGGTTGGACTGTCTCGAGATTATGGTGGGTGTTGAGGGCATTCTTGTATTTATTTAGTTTTGGCCATAGTTGTTAGATGTCTTTTGATCGGATGTCTCATATCCCATTCGTTTGCAACAATGCCGATAAAGTATATGATAGAAATAACAATTTCAGAAAATAATTGGTACCTTCTAAAAATGACATAACGAACTAAATCTCTAAATCATAGTTTTCCAAAATTGCACAGTTTGTCTTCTGAAAAAAAAATTAATTGCTATTGTAAGTAAGGTGGAAATGCCTATATGTTTATCATCAAATTTCATCGTCAAATATGACACATTGGCCGTATAATAATGTGTTTTATGATATGTTATGTTACTAAGATTGTCGTAGTTGATGATGGTTTTCCAGATTATACAATTATTTGTCTTCTAAAAAAAAAACAAGACAAATTGTTGAACAGACAAAATGCTGAATTAGTTTCATGCAGTTCATGTAGTATTTCATCATCAAATATGACACCTTGGCCGTTTAATAATGTATTTTATGATATGTTCATATTATTAAGATTGTCGTAGTTGATGATGGTTTTCCAGATTCTACAATATGTCTTCTAAAAAAAAAGCAAGACAAATTGTTGAACAGACAAAATGTTGAATTAGTTTCATGCAGTTCATATAATATTTCATCATCAAACATGACACGTTGGACGTACAGTAATGTATTTTATGGTATGTTTATGTTATTAAGCTTGTCGTAGTTGATGATGGTTTTTCAGATTCTACAATTTGTCTTAAAAGAAAAGAAAACACAAGACAAATTGTTGCATTAGATTTATGCAGTTCATTTACTATTTCATCATCAAATATGACACCTTGGCCGTATAATAGTGTATTTTATGGTATGTTCATATCATTAAGATTGTCGTAGTTGATGATTGTTTTCCAGATTCTACAATTTGTCGTCTAAAAAAAAAGCAAGACAAATTGTTGAACAGACAAAATGCTGAATTAGTTTCATGCAGTTCATATAGTATTTCATCATCAAACATGACACGTTGGACGTACAGTTATGTATTTTATGGTATGTTTATGTTACTAAGATTGTCGTAGTTGATGATGGTTTTCCAGATTATACAATTATTTGTCTTCTAAAAAAAAAACAAGACAAATTGTTGAACAGACAAAATGCTGAATTAGTTTCATGCAGTTCATGTAGTATTTCATCATCAAATATGACACCTTGGCCGTTTAATAATGTATTTTATGGTATGTTCATATTATTAAGATTGTCGTAGTTGATGATGGTTTTTCAGATTCTACAATTTGTCTTATAAGAAAAAAAAACACAAGACAAATTGTTGCATTAGATTTATGCAGTTCATTTACTATTTCATCATCAAATATGACACCTTGGCCGTATAATAATGTATTTTATGGTATGTTTATGTTATTAAGATTGTCGTAATTGATGATGGTTTTCCAGATTATTCAATTTGTCTTATAAAAAAGAAAGCAAGACAAATTGTTGAACAGACAAAATGTTGAATTAGTTTCATGCAGTTCATATAATATTTCATCATCAAACATGACACGTTGGACGTACAGTAATGTATTTTATGGTATGTTTATGTTATTCAGCTTGTCGTAGTTGATGATGGTTTTTCAGATTCTACAATTTGTCTTAAAAGAAAAAAAACACAAGACAAATTGTTGCATTAGATTTATGCAGTTCATTTACTATTTCATCATCAAATATGACACCTTGGCCGTATAATAATGTGTTTTATGGTATGTTTATGTTATTAAGATTGTCGTAGTTGATGATGGTTTTCCAGATTATACAATTTGTCTTCTAAAAAAAAGCAAGATAAATTGTTGAACAGACAAAATGTTGAATTAGTTTCATGCAGTTCATATAATATTTCATCATCAAACATGACACGTTGGACGTACAGTAATGTATTTTATGGTATGTTTATGTTATTAAGCTTGTCGTAGTTGATGATGGTTTTTCAGATTCTACAATTTGTCTTAAAAGAAAAAAAAACGCAAGACAAATTGTTGCATTAGATTTATGCAGTTCATTTACTATTTCATCATCAAATATGACACCTTGGCCGTATAATAATGTATTTTATGGTATGTTTATGTTATTAAGATTGTCGTAGTTGATGATGGTTTTCCAGATTCTACAATATGTCTTCTAAAAAAAAAAGCAAGACAAATTGTTGAACAGACAAAATGTTGAATTAGTTTCATGCAGTTCATATAATATTTCATCATCAAACATGACACGTTGGACGTACAGTAATGTATTTTATGGTATGTTTATGTTATTAAGCTTGTCGTAGTTGATTATGGTTTTTCAGATTCTACAATTTGTCTTAAAAGAAAAAAGAACGCAAGACAAATTGTTGCATTAGATTTATGCAGTTCATTTACTATTTCATCATCAAATATGACACCTTGGCCGTATAATAATGTATTTTATGGTATGTTTATGTTATTAAGATTGTCGTAGTTGATGATGGTTTTCCAGATTCTACAATATGTCTTCTAAAAAAAAAGCAAGACAAATTGTTGAACAGACAAAATGTTGAATTAGTTTCATGCAGTTCATATAATATTTCATCATCAAACATGACACGTTGGACGTACAGTAATGTATTTTATGGTATGTTTATGTTATTAAGCTTGTCGTAGTTGATGATGGTTTTTCAGATTCTACAATTTGTCTTAAAAGAAAAGAAAACACAAGACAAATTGTTGCATTAGATTTATGCAGTTCATTTACTATTTCATCATCAAATATGACACCTTGGCCGTATAATAGTGTATTTTATGGTATGTTCATATCATTATGATTGTCGTAGTTGATGATGGTTTTCCAGATTCTACAATTTGTCGTCTAAAAAAAAGCAAGACAAATTGTTGAACAGACAAAATGCTGAATTAGTTTCATGCAGTTCATATAGTATTTCATCATCAAACATGACACGTTGGACGTACAGTAATGTATTTTATGGTATGTTTATGTTACTAAGATTGTCGTAGTTGATGATGGTTTTCCAGATTATACAATTATTTGTCTTCTAAAAAAAAAAACAAGACAAATTGTTGAACAGACAAAATGCTGAATTAGTTTCATGCAGTTCATGTAGTATTTCATCATCAAATATGACACCTTGGCCGTTTAATAATGTATTTTATGGTATGTTCATATTATTAAGATTGTCGTAGTTGATGATGGTTTTCCAGATTCTACAATATGTCTTCTAAAAAAAAAGCAAGACAAATTGTTGAACAGACAAAATGTTGAATTAGTTTCATGCAGTTCATATAATATTTCATCATCAAACATGACACGTTGGACGTACAGTAATGTATTTTATGGTATGGTTATGTTATTAAGCTTGTCGTAGTTGATGATGGTTTTCCAGATTATACAATTATTTGTTTTCTAAAAAAGAAAAAACAAGACAAATTGTTGAACAGACAAAATGCTGAATTAGTTTCATGCAGTTCATGTAGTATTTCATCATCAAATATGACACCTTGGCCGTTTAATAATGTATTTTATGGTATGTTCATATTATTAAGATTGTCGTAGTTGATGATGGTTTTCCAGATTCTACAATTTGTCGTCTAAAAAAAAAAGCAAGACAAATTGTTGAACAGACAAAATGCTGAATTAGTTTCATGCAATTCATATAGTATTTCATCATCAAACATGACATGTTGGACGTACAGTAATGTATTTTATGGTATGTTTATATTATTAAGCTTGTCGTAGTTGATGATGGTTTTTCAGATTCTACAATTTGTCTTAAAAGAAAAAAAAACACAAGACAAATTGTTGCATTAGATTTATGCAGTTCATTTACTATTTCATCATCAAATATGACACCTTGGCCGTATAATAATGTATTTTAAGGTATGTTTATGTTATTAAGATTATCGTAGTTGATGATGGTTTTGCATATTCTACAATTTGTCTTCTAAAAAAAAAACAAGACAAATTGTTGAACAGACAAAATGCTGAATTAGTTTCATGCGGTTCATATAGTATTTTATCATCAAATATGACACCTTGGCCGTATACTAATGTATTTTATGGTATGTTCATATTATTAAGATTGTCGTAGTTGATGATGATTTTCCAGATTATACAATTATTTGTCTTCTAAAAAAAAAGACAAGACAAATTTTTGAACAGACAAAATGCTGAATTAGTTTCATGCTGTTCATGTAGTATTTCATCATCAAATATGACACCTTGGCCGTTTAATAATGTATTTCATATAATAATATATATAGTATATACAGTATAATGTATGTTCATATTATTAAGATTGTCGTAGTTGATGATGGTTTTCCAGATTCTACAATTTGTCGTCTAAAAAAAAAAAGCAAGACAAATTGTTGAGCAGACAAAATGCTGAATTAGTTTCATGCAGTTCATATAGTATTTCATCATCAAACATGACACGTTGGACGTACAGTAATGTATTTTGTGGTATGTTTATGTTACTAAGATTGTCGTAGTTGATGATGGTTTTCCAGATTCTACAATTTGTCTTAAAAGAAAAAAAAAAACACAACACAAATTGTTGCATTAGATTTATGCAGTTCATTTACTATTTCATCATCAAATATGACACCTTGGCCGTATAGTAATGTATTTTATGGTATGTTTATCTTATTAAGATTGTCGTAGTTGATGATGGTTTTCCAGATTATACAATTTGTCTTCTAAAAGAAAAAACACAATACAAATTGTTGCATTAGATTTATGCACTTCGTTTAGTATTTCATCATCAAATATGACACGTTGGCCGTTTAATAATGTATTTTATGGTATGTCCATATTATTAAGATTGTCGTAGTTGATGATGGTTTTCCAGATTCTACAATTTGTCTTCTAAAAAAAAAGCAAGACAAATTGTTGAACAGACAAAATGCTGAATTAGTTTCATGCAGTTCATATAGTATTTCATCATCAAACATGACATGTTGGACGTACAGTAATGTATTTTATGGTATGTTTATATTATTAAGCTTGTCGTAGTTGATGATGGTTTTTCAGATTCTACAATTTGTCTTAAAAGAAAAAAAAAACACAAGACAAATTGTTGCATTAGATTTATGCAGTTCATTTACTATTTCATCATCAAATATGACACCTTGGCCGTATAATAATGTATTTTAAGGTATGTTTATGTTATTAAGATTATCGTAGTTGATGATGGTTTTGCATATTCTACAATTTGTCTTCTAAAAAAAAAAACAAGACAAATTGTTGAACAGACAAAATGCTGAAATAGTTTCATGCGGTTCATATAGTATTTTATCATCAAATATGACACCTTGGCCGTATACTAATGTATTTTATGGTATGTTCATATTATTAAGATTGTCGTAGTTGATGATGATTTTCCAGATTATACAATTATTTGTCGTCTAAAAAAAAGACAAGACAAATTTTTGAACAGACAAAATGCTGAATTAGTTTCATGCAGTTCATGTAGTATTTCATCATCAAATATGACACCTTGGCCGTATAATAGTGTATTTTATGGTATGTTCATATCATTATGATTGTCGTAGTTGATGATGGTTTTCCAGATTCTACAATTTGTCGTCTAAAAAAAAGCAAGACAAATTGTTGAACAGACAAAATGCTGAATTAGTTTCATGCAGTTCATATAGTATTTCATCATCAAACATGACACGTTGGACGTACAGTAATGTATTTTATGGTATGTTTATGTTACTAAGATTGTCGTAGTTGATGATGGTTTTCCAGATTATACAATTATTTGTCTTCTAAAAAAAAAAACAAGACAAATTGTTGAACAGACAAAATGCTGAATTAGTTTCATGCAGTTCATGTAGTATTTCATCATCAAATATGACACCTTGGCCGTTTAATAATGTATTTTATGGTATGTTCATATTATTAAGATTGTCGTAGTTGATGATGGTTTTCCAGATTCTACAATATGTCTTCTAAAAAAAAAGCAAGACAAATTGTTGAACAGACAAAATGTTGAATTAGTTTCATGCAGTTCATATAATATTTCATCATCAAACATGACACGTTGGACGTACAGTAATGTATTTTATGGTATGGTTATGTTATTAAGCTTGTCGTAGTTGATGATGGTTTTCCAGATTATACAATTATTTGTTTTCTAAAAAAGAAAAAACAAGACAAATTGTTGAACAGACAAAATGCTGAATTAGTTTCATGCAGTTCATGTAGTATTTCATCATCAAATATGACACCTTGGCCGTTTAATAATGTATTTTATGGTATGTTCATATTATTAAGATTGTCGTAGTTGATGATGGTTTTCCAGATTCTACAATTTGTCGTCTAAAAAAAAAAGCAAGACAAATTGTTGAACAGACAAAATGCTGAATTAGTTTCATGCAATTCATATAGTATTTCATCATCAAACATGACATGTTGGACGTACAGTAATGTATTTTATGGTATGTTTATATTATTAAGCTTGTCGTAGTTGATGATGGTTTTTCAGATTCTACAATTTGTCTTAAAAGAAAAAAAAACACAAGACAAATTGTTGCATTAGATTTATGCAGTTGATTTACTATTTCATCATCAAATATGACACCTTGGCCGTATAATAATGTATTTTAAGGTATGTTTATGTTATTAAGATTATCGTAGTTGATGATGGTTTTGCATATTCTACAATTTGTCTTCTAAAAAAAAAACAAGACAAATTGTTGAACAGACAAAATGCTGAATTAGTTTCATGCGGTTCATATAGTATTTTATCATCAAATATGACACCTTGGCCGTATACTAATGTATTTTATGGTATGTTCATATTATTAAGATTGTCGTAGTTGATGATGATTTTCCAGATTATACAATTATTTGTCTTCTAAAAAAAAAGACAAGACAAATTTTTGAACAGACAAAATGCTGAATTAGTTTCATGCTGTTCATGTAGTATTTCATCATCAAATATGACACCTTGGCCGTTTAATAATGTATTTCATATAATAATATATATAGTATATACAGTATAATGTATGTTCATATTATTAAGATTGTCGTAGTTGATGATGGTTTTCCAGATTCTACAATTTGTCGTCTAAAAAAAAAAAGCAAGACAAATTGTTGAGCAGACAAAATGCTGAATTAGTTTCATGCAGTTCATATAGTATTTCATCATCAAACATGACACGTTGGACGTACAGTAATGTATTTTGTGGTATGTTTATGTTACTAAGATTGTCGTAGTTGATGATGGTTTTCCAGATTCTACAATTTGTCTTAAAAGAAAAAAAAAAACACAACACAAATTGTTGCATTAGATTTATGCAGTTCATTTACTATTTCATCATCAAATATGACACCTTGGCCGTATAGTAATGTATTTTATGGTATGTTTATCTTATTAAGATTGTCGTAGTTGATGATGGTTTTCCAGATTATACAATTTGTCTTCTAAAAGAAAAAACACAATACAAATTGTTGCATTAGATTTATGCACTTCGTTTAGTATTTCATCATCAAATATGACACGTTGGCCGTTTAATAATGTATTTTATGGTATGTCCATATTATTAAGATTGTCGTAGTTGATGATGGTTTTCCAGATTCTACAATTTGTCTTCTAAAAAAAAAGCAAGACAAATTGTTGAACAGACAAAATGCTGAATTAGTTTCATGCAGTTCATATAGTATTTCATCATCAAACATGACATGTTGGACGTACAGTAATGTATTTTATGGTATGTTTATATTATTAAGCTTGTCGTAGTTGATGATGGTTTTTCAGATTCTACAATTTGTCTTAAAAGAAAAAAGAACGCAAGACAAATTGTTGCATTAGATTTATGCAGTTCATTTACTATTTCATCATCAAATATGACACCTTGGCCGTATAATAATGTATTTTATGGTATGTTTATGTTATTAGGATTGTCGTAGTTGATGATGGTTTTCCAGATTCTACAATATGTCTTCTAAAAAAAAAGCAAGACAAATTGTTGAACAGACAAAATGTTGAATTAGTTTCATGCAGTTCATATAATATTTCATCATCAAACATGACACGTTGGACGTACAGTAATGTATTTTATGGTATGTTTATGTTATTAAGCTTGTCGTAGTTGATGATGGTTTTTCAGATTCTACAATTTGTCTTAAAAGAAAAGAAAACACAAGACAAATTGTTGCATTAGATTTATGCAGTTCATTTACTATTTCATCATCAAATATGACACCTTGGCCGTATAATAGTGTATTTTATGGTATGTTCATATCATTATGATTGTCGTAGTTGATGATGGTTTTCCAGATTCTACAATTTGTCTTAAAAGAAAAAAAAAACACAACACAAATTGTTGCATTAGATTTATGCAGTTCATTTACTATTTCATCATCAAATATGACACCTTGGCCGTATAGTAATGTATTTTATGGTATGTTTATCTTATTAAGATTGTCGTAGTTGATGATGGTTTTCCAGATTATACAATTTGTCTTCTAAAAGAAAAAACACAATACAAATTGTTGCATTAGATTTATGCACTTCGTTTAGTATTTCATCATCAAATATGACACGTTGGCCGTTTAATAATGTATTTTATGGTATGTCCATATTATTAAGATTGTCGTAGTTGATGATGGTTTTCCAGATTCTACAATTTGTCTTCTAAAAAAAAAGCAAGACAAATTGTTGAACAGACAAAATGCTGAATTAGTTTCATGCAGTTCATATAGTATTTCATCATCAAACATGACATGTTGGACGTACAGTAATGTATTTTATGGTATGTTTATATTATTAAGCTTGTCGTAGTTGATGATGGTTTTTCAGATTCTACAATTTGTCTTAAAAGAAAAAAAAAACACAAGACAAATTGTTGCATTAGATTTATGCAGTTCATTTACTATTTCATCATCAAATATGACACCTTGGCCGTATAATAATGTATTTTAAGGTATGTTTATGTTATTAAGATTATCGTAGTTGATGATGGTTTTGCATATTCTACAATTTGTCTTCTAAAAAAAAAAACAAGACAAATTGTTGAACAGACAAAATGCTGAAATAGTTTCATGCGGTTCATATAGTATTTTATCATCAAATATGACACCTTGGCCGTATACTAATGTATTTTATGGTATGTTCATATTATTAAGATTGTCGTAGTTGATGATGATTTTCCAGATTATACAATTATTTGTCGTCTAAAAAAAAGACAAGACAAATTTTTGAACAGACAAAATGCTGAATTAGTTTCATGCAGTTCATGTAGTATTTCATCATCAAATATGACACCTTGGCCGTTTAATAATGTATTTTATGGTATGTTCATATTATTAAGATTGTCGTAGTTGATGATGGTTTTCCAGATTCTACAATTTGTCGTCTAAAAAAAAAGCAAGACAAATTGTTGAACAGACAAAATGCTGAATTAGTTTCATGCAGTTCATATAGTATTTCATCATCAAACATGACATGTTGGACGTACAGTAATGTATTTTATGGTATGTTTATATTATTAAGCTTGTCGTAGTTGATGATGGTTTTTCAGATTCTACAATTTGTCTTAAAAGAAAAAAAAACACAAGACAAATTGTTGCATTAGATTTATGCAGTTCATTTACTATTTCATCATCAAATATGACACCTTGGCCGTATAATAATGTATTTTAAGGTATGTTTTAAGATTATCGTAGTTGATGATGGTTTTGCATATTCTACAATTTGTCTTCTAAAAAAAAAAACAAGACAAATTGTTGAACAGACAAAATGCTGAATTAGTTTCATGCGGTTCATATAGTATTTTATCATCAAATATGACACCTTGGCCGTATACTAATGTATTTTATGGTATGTTCATATTATTGAGATTGTCGTAGTTGATGATGATTTTCCAGATTATACAATTATTTGTCTTCTAAAAAAAAAAAAAAAAGACATGACAAATTTTTGAACAGACAAAATGCTGAATTAGTTTCATGCAGTTCATGTAGTATTTCATCATCAAACATGACATGTTGGACGTACAGTAATGTATTTTATGGTATGTTTATGTTACTAAGATTGTCGTAGTTGATGATGGTTTTCCAGATTCTACAATTTGTCTTAAAAGAAAAAAAAAACACAAGACAAATTGTTGCATTAGATTTATGCAGTTCATTTACTATTTCATCATCAAATATGACACCTTGGCCGTATAATAATGTATTTTAAGGTATGTTTATGTTATTAAGATTATCGTAGTTGATGATGGTTTTGCATATTCTACAATTTGTCTTCTAAAAAAAAAAAAAAAACAAGACAAATTGTTGAACAGACAAAATGCCGAATTAGTTTCGTGCAGTTCATATAGTATTTCATCATCGAATATGACACCTTGGCCGTTTAATAATGTATTTTATGGTATGTTCATATTATTAAGATTGTCGTAGTTGATAACGGTTTTCCAGATTCTACAATTTGTCTTCTAAAAAAAAGCAAGACAAATTGTTGAACAGACAAAATGCTGAATTAGTTTCATGCAGTTCATATAGTATTTCATCATCAAATATGACACCTTGGCCGTATACTAATGTATGTTATGGTTTGTTTATGTTATTAAGATTGTCGTAATTGATGATGGTTTTCCACATTCTACAATTTGTCTTCTAAACAAAAAAAAAAACAAGACAAGTTGTTGAACAGACAAAATGCTGAATTAGGTTCATGCAGTTCATCATCAAACATGACACGTTGACTGTTTAATAATGTATATTATGGTATGTTTATGTTATTAAGCATGTCGTATTTGATGATGGTTTGCCAGATGCTACAATTTATCATCTAAAAAGAAAGAAAACAATACAAATTGTTGAACAGACAAAATGCTGAATTAGTTTCATGCAGTTCATGTAGTAGTTCATCATCAAACATGACACGTTGACCGTTTAATAATGTAGGTATTTTATGGTATGTTTATGTTATTAAGATTGTCGTAGTTGATGATGATTTTCCAGATTCTACAATTTGTCTTCTAAAAAAAAAAAAAAAAAAAAAAACGAGACAAATTGCTGCATTAGTTTTATGCAATTCAGTTAGTAGTTCATCATCAAATATGACACATTGGCAGTATAATAATGTGTTTATTGGTATGTTTATGTTACTGAGATTGTCGTAGTTGATGATGATTTTCCAGATTCTACAATTTGTCTTCTAAAAAAAAAAAAAAACGAGACAAATTGCTGCATTAGTTTTATGCAATTCAGTTAGTAGTTCATCATCAAATATGACACATTGGCAGTATAATAATGTGTTTATTGGTATGTTTATGTACTGAGATTGTCGTAGTTGATGATGGTTTTCCAGATTTTACAATTTGCCTTCTAAAAAAAAAACATAATGTTGTACAGATTTTTACCGATGGCGGTATCGCTAGCTAAAGGTTTATCTAGTATGATAGATACTGCGTTCAGAAGAATAAAATAAACACTAGGGGAAGCAGTCTTGAGACTCGAGAAATAGAGACTAGGCAGTATCATAGAGTGGCTCTAGGGGTCGAGTTGTGTGAAATGTCTTGTCGTTCTAGTATGTTGGGGTAGCTCTAGAGATGTAGTAGTGTGTGGTTATGACTTGGTGGTGACGACTTGGGTTGGTCTTTATGACGGTACCCCCTTGTCGGATATGGAGTTGACTTGGGTTGGTCTTTATGACGGTACCCCCTTGTCGGATATGGAGTTGACTTGGGTTGGTCTTTATGACGGTACCCCCTTGTCGGATGTGGAGTTGACTTGCGTTGGTCTTTATGACGGTACCCCTTGTCGGATATGGAGAAATAGCTAGCTATATTCCTGGGTGCCATAATAGGATATTATGCGGGTTCCCCCATGACTTGCACCGGTATCTGGTAGCAATGGCACTGGCTAGTGCATTCCGCTCTGCTTCACTGTGTGTGTAAAGTTCCATCCAGGTTGCGGTTGATTTGGAGGGTTTTAGGTGTGATAAGATAAAGTGTGCAGATGACCAAGCTAGCCTATGAGTCCAAGGAAATAGACGACATGGACTGGAGACTGAAGTCTGGGGACAGGAGTCCCCGGGTAAGTTAACCTTACACTGTATCGTTATCGCTGTTTAAAGAGGGTATTTCTATATTGTTATATGATACGCGGGGATGTGTAACCGTCCGGTGCCGATCGGGAGAGCCGCGGATTCCTTCCAATAGCGTGATAATCCATTTACCAATGACGTGTCATATCGGTGAGTTATTATCAATCTATTAAGCATGTTGCAGTTTGGTATCATATGAACCAGTTTTAGTAATTATGAAAAAGATGTAGTGCGGCAAAAATCCATAGCCAACAATAATAAATAAGTTTATTATGTGTATTAAAATTTTCGTAAGGGATGATGTTTTTGCAAACTATAAAATTCGTCTATAAAAAAAGGCAAGACAAATTGTGAAATTACTTGTACGTACATAGTTCATCGTAAAGTGTCGTGGTTTTGTTTTTGTTCACGATTTGCTGACACGATACCCTCGTGTCAGCAAATCGTGACTGCTTTCCCTGCACTGTGCCCCTTACTTGTTATCTGGTTGTGTACCAATTTCTGTTTCTCATCAGTAACTTTAAATGCATTTGAGCCAAGTGATTTAACCTGTCGGTTTTCTTTTCGAAAATTTTTAGCTATAATATTCCACACACTAAAGACAAAAGCCAAATTTGTGAAAATACCTTGATATTATTTGTGCACAAGCACTTCTTTCGGACTGGAACGGAACCTGAGGCCGGAGACTACAAAGTCGGCCACCAATTCTGTGAGTAGTTTCTTTTATTAATTTATTATTCGTAATATTTTGCCGTGTATAAGCTGATTTTGTTAATTGCTAATTATGTCAAAGAGCGACCAGATTGGATGGGTCATCTAGACCTGTTGCAATAAATCTACTTTCAGTTTCTAGTCTACACTACTAGTCAGGTTCAAGGCAAGTAGTCAATAAAAGCCCACAAATTGGTATCAAATATAAAATATTTTGTTGTTGCGACGCCTTCACCTGACAAAAGACAATACATTATCTCACTGTTGTCTGTACGTGACATATAAAATGCACCAGAAATATTTGACCTTGTAGTTTGAACTGAGGCTTGCTGCAAGTAGCCACCAGCGGCAGCAGTACTTTTGCTGGTAAACAGCGTAATGTGACCACAAACTAACTGCTATTTCTGCTAGCAGCACTGGCTAGTTAATCTGTAAAGTCCCAAAGATGAACATATACATATTATACATCCCACATTGATGATAAACATGAATATCGACATGGTAAAATTGCGTTAATTGCAAGTACAGAAATAAGCACATAATATACAAAGATAATATAATGTGTTGATGTTACAAAGACACCATTCTAAAAAATGGTGACCATCTGTCCGTCGCTAAATCACGGTTAGATTCAGGCGGTATTTATGGCCTCTTAAAAATACTGAAATAGAAAAGCCGAAGTTGACTAATGTGCGCAAAATCCATTAACATATCCGTAAATGTGTTTATCGACTTCTTACAATATGTCAATGACAATATTTACGATCGCTTCTCTGTAATTAATTGTGTTGAAATCATCTCGGACACTATATATTTTAATTAGTCCCGTAGTATCCGATTACAATCGGCACTATAAATTAAGACAAAAATCCTACTTTAGCGATAATAGATATATTTATATTTAAATATCGTCCGTAGATTACGATAAGCCGGAATTGGACCTAAGTATAATTTATCGTTACGATTGAGACGTGTTAACTTCCTGGTATAGAATAATCCTTTCAGGTAAAATTAATTAGACTATGTTATCTTTCTTCTGTATCTGTATAATGAAGACCAGTGTATAGATTTCCAATACTGATGGTATAAAATAAAATATAAAAAAGCAGTATATTTTGTTATTACTTTATTTAGATGTCTATATCGTTTCTAGATGCTATTGTAATGGGTCGGAAACCCATTATTTATTTGTTAGGATGTGATCAAATTGAGCGCGATGTAGACGGGGTAGAATGTTCGAGAATATCGAAGATTTTGGTGTTGAGTTGAACATCTGGTTTAGGATTTGACCGCGTGTTTATAAGTTTAAATTTGAAGTGTTGCCATTGGCTAAGAAGAAATGCTTCCGGCTTCCTTTGGGGTCAAGGGATGCAAACGAACAGATCTTTGTCTCTTCTCATTTCAACCACCGTCATGTAAAGTACACGTTTTTGTGGAGCGTTCTTATTAGGCGCTTAAGTGTATCCCTGGTAAGTCTTTTCAACTCGTCTCGCATTTCATTGTAAATTAAATTATACATATCTCTGCATATCTAACATATCTCTGCTAAAAAGTGTATTTGTCTAAATCAACTCCTAGGTTTAATTTAAACGTCAATATGTTCAAAGCTTCATTCATTTTTCTATGTAACCTATCAAACGGGATTGTTGGTTATTATTGTTAATAGATATTATTGTTTTGATAAGTGTTTCGTTTCATTTGAGTAGTCTTGGTTTATCAGCCCTTATTAAATGTTAAATACTTAAACGCGTCAGTTAGTAGTCAGAAAATGTGTTCACAAGGTTCAAGAAAAAGAACCCAGTTAGTTTTGCCTTCGAATAAATTGGAAGAGATTTGATGAATTAGAATTTTGACCAGTAATTAAAGCCTTAGACCGCGCTCGGCCAAAATGCTACCATGTTAGGGAGTCGTGGTGGTTCCCGCCATTTTGACCTCCTACATTTTGGCGCCGGCGGTGGGATATAGTGATATTAATAGAGCTAGAGATTATAAGTTATAAACAATCAAGTTAGTTAATGAATTAGGGATATAAGAATAGGTATATAGATTAGTTGTGTAGAAAGCATCGAAGCATAGAAGGTTTATAGGATAAATGCTTCCCAGTTAGTTATATGGTTTATCAATTTATGTCCAAAATTGGATCATCTAAGAATGATCAATTAGCGAAAAGTGTATTAGTTTATCCAGAACCACGGTTTGGTTAGATACCTGTAAAAACTAGATGCGACGAGATATCTCGAGTATGCGTGCAATTATTGGCGGCTCGAAAGGACATTAGAAATGTCAGTAGTGTGAATAATGGACAAGTTTTGATTATTTATATCGATGGTGGCAGCAAAAACAATAAAAATTTCGATGTAAATATAATTGCATAGTAGTCTGGCTCTATTTGTATTATTTTCTGAACTGTTCGTGGATACATTTGTCTGACTGTATTTGAAGATTTAGAATTGATTAGATTTTGTTGTTGGAGTTGAATTTCATTTTGTTGTTATTTGAGATGAAAGAATATTTTTCTTTGTTGCGTAACTTGTGAGTTTACGAGAGTCAGGTAGCCAAAATTGTGTCGTTGGCGACTCTTTGTCTGTAAGGGACACCCAGGTCAAAACACAGATGTACAGTGTCGACAAAAAGAGAGAAAGTAAATAAATATACAGGGCGAAGCAAAAGTTCAGAGATTATTGACAGACAGATTAAAGATTAAATTAATATTATTTTTTTGTTGATATGATAAATAGCAGAGAAGCGAGACAGTTGATTAGACACAGGATAATAAACACATAGTTAGATTAATTAACTAGTATTAAAATTTAAGGGGATTTCTTTTGCAATTAGTTTTGTTTATACAGTAAAAAGTTAAAGGGTTCATTTTAAGGGAGAATTGCAAGAGAGTTTGTTTTGCATTTATTTCCGCGAATATGGGTTGGATTGGAAAGCAATACATGAAGCAGAAAGTCTAAGTTATCAAGAAGTTAAATATCCGGCCAATGCAAGATGTTTAAGAAGTCAGCTCTCCAGGAGAAGATTGTTTCGATCGACGAGTTGGCGACGTTCGCTGCTATCCAGAAGGAAACTCGAGTTTGTTCGCTTTGCATGGAATATGGAATCGACGTAATTAGGGATCCAGGACAAAGTCCTGATGGCACTATAAAGTGTATTTTGGGAAAAAAGGAATCGACGGAAAAACTCAGGAGTAGTTTTTCGGTTCACACGAGCAAAAGTATTTGCTACATAAGGGAAGTGTAAGTAACCCAGGTGCGGTTTTTACATTCCGAAAATGGCGACCATAAGGCGTACTCAGAAGATGCGACGGTCAAGGAAAAAATGAATAACCACCTGCAACTTGATGAACATTTCTTGGAAGTCAACCCTATGGAGATTAGGACGTCCGCAACCGTGAGCGCAGAAACAAGAATCTTGAAGAAGGAAGCTGGGACACGAAGGACAAAGACGAAAGGTTTTGCAACTAGGCTGTGGATGAAGAAATAGAAGATATTGAGGAGAAAAAGTAAGTTGTATTGTCATTTTACAACTTTTGATACTGCTCATGTTTTGTTTTTCCTTTCTTTACATGTTTTCCATGGACCGGATGGAGCGGGGATAGACAAACACCGAGAGCACCTGTCAAAGGATTGTACCGTTGAGTTTTCGTCCTTGTTCCTTTCTACCGGGGATGGATGGATGGATAGATCTTTTCGATCGCGGGGATTTTTCGTTTGTTTTGTTTGTTTTTCGGGAAGATAATTGTAAACGATATATCTGTTAGAGATGAGAATTTTGAGTTTGTAAAGGAAAGGTTTAGACAGTATTTTGTATCAGACAGAGATAGTAGAGAATCAGTTTTGATCGGGTTTTAGTTTTTTTTAGATGTTCAATTTTGTTTGTGGAAAATTGTCCATTCTTAAGGACGGAGGAGTGTAATGGGTCGGAAACCCATTATTTATTTGTTAGGATGTGATCAAATTGAGCGCGATGTGGACGGGGTAGAATGTTCGAGAATATCGAAGATTTTGGTGTTGAGTTGAACATCTGGTTTAGGATTTGACCGCGTGTTTATAAGTTTAAATTTGAAGTGTTGCCATTGGCTAAGAAGAAATGCTTCCGGCTTCCTTTGGGGTCAAGGGATGCAAACGAACAGATCTTTGTCTCTTCTCATTTCAGCCACCGTCATGTAAAGTACACGTTTTTGTGGAGCGTTCTTATTAGGCGCTTAAGTTTATCCCTGGTAAGTCTTTTCAACTCGTCTCGCATTTCATTGTAAATTAAATTATACATATCTCTGCATATCTAACATATCTCTGCTAAAAAGTGTATTTGTCTAAATCAACTCCTAGGTTTAATTTAAACGTCAATATGTCCAAAGCTTCATTCATTTTTCTATGTAACCTATCAAACGGGATTGTTGGTTATTATTGTTAATAGATGTTATTGTTTTGATAAGTGTTTCGTTTCATTTGAGTAGTCTTGCTTTATCAGCCCTTATTAAATGTTAAATGCTTAAACGCGTCAGTTAGTAGTCAGAAAATGTGTTCACAAGGTTCAAGAAAAAGAACCCAGTTAGTTTTGCCTTCGAATAAATTGGAAGAGATTTGATGAATTAGAATTTTGACCAGTAATTAAAGCCTTAGACCGCGCTCGGCCAAAATGCTACCATGTTAGGGAGTCGTGGTGGTTCCCGCCATTTTGACCTCCTACACTATGTCTACAGGTTACTGGTTGAAACCGAATAAAAACAAAGATAAGATGGGGAAAAGTGATATAAAAAAATCTGAAACCCCATATTTCCGGTATGTTGTTTTTACGGCGTTATACAGACAATTCGTCAAGATGATTTTTATGTCTGACGTAAGTACTCAAACAAATGTGACCATATATCAAATTAAAATAAGTAGGGTACTGTGACATTTACCTACTAATCAAGTTGCTACACAGGAAACACAGCGGTCGCACAGAAAAATTAGGTAAATTTTGTAAACCTTCGAATCGAACTATATATTTAAGAATTGTTTCGTCGCTAATGAATAGTTGTGTAATTATTGTTTGCCGAAAAATTTTAGTCGAGTATTGTCTCGGAGCATTTCACCTTGAAGCCGTGAACATTACATAAATTGCGACCGCTCACAAAAAAAATAGTGGCTAATATATGATTCCATGTAATTGTCTATTACACAATTTTTCTCACATGCGCTATCGGGTAATCGGCGCAAAGTTATAGACATTTCGTGACCGCGAACACACTGCAAATGCCCGGATACCATAAAAGTAGCGATAGTAAAGTTTATGAAAACATGCAGTTGACTTATGATGGGAGATGGCCATCGGCAGGCATGCCCTGAAGAAATATAGACAATTGCCTACTGGGTTTTATTGATAAAACGTAAATAATTACGATTTTAACTGCCTACCTGCTGGTAATCTACACTGTGTACCACGTTTACCCTTCCATACTGCGTATGCGCAACCAAAGAACGAATCCAATAAAATATATTTCGACAAATATTTATTGTCATACGTTATTTCTTCTCTCCTGTTTGAATGTATCTTAAATGAATTATCTTATGTTATATTTGATTAATGTGTCATAAGCAACGTAATTTTGAGACTATCATCCTTATTTGGTGAATTTTTACAACATCTTCTTTGATCAGTTCCCATATTTTAATGCACAGAATGACTGTATAACATGATCTGATATAATAACACACACAAAAAACTTTTATTCGTAATATTTTGAATAATCTGTTATGAGAACGTATGCACAGAAGGCTAATTGAAGCGAAATATATGACTTCAAATAAAATGGATCTTAGACCTGTCACAACACTTTGATAACTTGATCTATGAAAAGTGATGTTAGGTCAACAAAAATAAGTGACCTCTGTTCTGGTTGAAGGACCCTTGCTCCCTTGTGTAAATTTCAAAAGTTATGGATCAATGGATCAAGCAGTTTAAGTATAGCTGTCAAAAACTAGTTCAAAATTAGTTTTTAGATGACACAGATAATCTGTCATTGCTATTTTTAATGCAGAGGCTTATCCTGTCAAATTATATAGTACACACATCGGTATATAAACTTCTATAATAAACTTCTATAATAAAACATCGAAGATCCAATTAACGATTACCTAAAACACCAGGAAATCTCGCGCAATGTATAATTTCCAATCAATGAAAACCGCAACGGAGCAATTACACATTCATCTTCCTTACGGATGTACAAATCTCTATTCTCTATTGAAGGGAGGATGAGACACACCGTTTAATTTACCACTGGTGCGGTATTAATAGCGGCAATTAAATAAACATTACGACCAGTTGAGGAAACACGAGGAAAAATCCAGACATGGTCATCGATGGAGAGCAGGTAAATTGGCTTAATGCGACTCACCTTGTCGTACGTTAATCTAATTTATCGCGATATGATCTGACTAATAGTGTTTACTAATTGACATCTGCGTTAACAAGGCATGCATGGCACTTACAAACCGTTGACAGGAAACTAGTTCTGGAGGCAGTATCATTACGCCAACATGGAGCAGGTGATGAAAGTGTTAACAGATTCATGGATCAAATTTTACATCCTGATGTTTACAGGCATGAATGATAGAAATTTGAGTTTTGTTTTAATATGTTTTTATGACAAAAATATCGTCAAAAGTGAAAAGTAGTACAGTAAACAATACCAACATTTCAGTCTGACATTTATTTTTCTCCTTGTGCAGGATTATAACATTATAGTAAAAGTCTAACGAAATGGCTTGCGCAAACCAATAACAATAAAATAAATAATTACCATATTGAATAACCAATAAACAATAAACTTAAATTCAGGTTAGAGTAATTGTTCAAAGTGATGTGCAGTATTATTAACGCAAACATAAATCACTCATCTTTGCAATACGAACTCCGAACTGCGTTATTAATTTTTATTTTATGTGATGAAGAAAATACTAACTAATTTAAGAGACTAATTATTTTTCTCCACTTTATCCGTAAATCTTCACTACAGCGACAAACATAATGAAAATGTTTACATAATCTACTAACAATCCTTCAAAATACTGCATCGTTTTCATTCTCCCCAAAAGTTCAGAAAAACGCTCCACAACAAAATAATAATAAATAATCTCTGTTGAACGAGCTTCTCACTGTATAGTTGTATACAAATTTTTTATTCGCTACGAAGACACTAAATCCAGAAAGTTTCCAAAGTATAAATTTCTGTTTCTGAATTAATTTTCAATAAAATTCTGTGTTATATTGCAAATTATATGTCTTAATTTGTATTATAAGGCGAAACATAAAATTCACCTTTCTACTTCTTTACAGCCTACATAGTTTACATAGTTTCATATCACTCTAACGTCTTTCTGAAGACTTTTATTTTATAATCAAAGTTCGTCCCAATATTCGTGGTGTTTCTTCGGGAGCCCAGATACGTAACGCTAAGAATTCACAATTTATTAGTATTACTGTTAATAAATTCACATTTTACAACCATTACATTGCAACATAAGAATGTGAGGCTCCTCTCACGTTACGAGACCTAACAACGCCTATAAACAGTTGGATTAGTTGTCATGGCAACCAGTAGCCGCAGTCGTTAAGATCGACGAAAATATTTAGTCGGAAAGAATGCCAAAATATGTACCCAGCTGGTATTTTACAGTGTTTCGATTAGTTGATATTTTAACCTCAACACGGATACCTACAGCATCGATGCCGCTAATTAAATCGGATAGCTGCGTTTAATTAATAATCTGCAATTAATTATAGCACGTCGGGGCACCATTCCAACAATATTATCGGCGCGATGAAGTACCGTTTGTGCAAATTAAAAAACCAGGGTCGGGCGCCAATTTTTTTCCGAGCCGCAAATCTTCGAGTTAATAAAATAAATGAAGAAACAAATCGATTGCTACGGCAGGACGTCTTAATGATATCATCAGACGTGATCGCTCATAAAGTTGCATCACACGCATATACGGCGTTTTTTTTTCTTTTGTGGGAGTTCTAAAAAGACAATGCGCCATGAATACTTTTATGCTGAACAGGAAGTCAACTGCGTGAAGGATAAATTTTAATAGACTAGAACTTAAGCGTCGTTTATAAATCTTCACTACCCTGTAATTTTGTATTGTTAGTTATAGCTTTGTTTACAACTGTACTAAGCATTTAATAACTACTACAAATTGAAAACGATTTAGGAGATAAAAACTTTAGAATTATCAGCGAGAAAATGAAAATAATACTTTGTTTGAACTTGTAACAAATACTATTTTGCAACCCACCTCCATATAAAATATCAACGTACTCATTCAATGGAAAAGAGGGACAATCGAGCGTTACGGTTGCATTATATATGGTTATATAAGTGTGTGTATATATCCCGGCATCTGCAGCATGCGATTGTTCTTCGAGATGATCTACATCGATTATTGCAATTAACACGAGGACGACTTAAAGGTCAGATCATTACTTTCAATGGTAGGTACTTGATATGGATGTCGAGATAAAAGAATAGCATCGATCATGAAGGGAACTTGATACGGCTCTCATTGTATCTGCCCGCCATTGTCGACGATTTGCATAACTATTTCCGTAAATGGTCATTCAAAACGGACACCTAGCCTATCACTAAGGACGCATATTTTTCGTTTTTTCTTTGTTGTGTCAATAAACGATGACATGATGTTTTAAATCAGTTGTTAAAGTAATGATAAAAAATATCTTCCCTAAAGATATATTACATCATGGTAAATAAGTCGTCATTCTATTAAGACAAAGGTTTGTGGTGCTCGAGGATTTTCTATGAAAATGAGGCATATCCTTCAGCGCGGCCTCGTGTTATTACATCAAGAACGCCCCGAAAGATGCGTGATTATCTGTTATCTTAAGTAATGGGTGTAGAATTACAGGGATTTTACTAAATAGTCGCTCGGGGACTGACCGACTCGATGTTTATCACAAATATTAGAACGTCATCTGGTCCGCCTCATAAACCTGATGGGGAACTAGATTGCCAACAAACGATGAGATCCACTCAACTCCGTCATATAACGTCGTTTAGCTACGAACTAGATATCATAGTAATTCTAAATAGTAAAGATTTTCTTGCATCACTGAAATTCTTAAACTACAATTAATTAGTACAATACTACAACATAAAAAAAGAGAATTAGGTTCGAAGCGCAGGTCCAATTATAGTATTAAATTAGGTCGTATATTTTATGGTGTAGGAAGGAATTTGTCGTCTGTTTTTTACTCTGAATGTCTTTATGGTTTTATGTGGAGCTTATAGAAATAAAAATGTCAGTCAAATATTTTATAATGAAGTAACGTTTTACTTGGAAATACAATAAAAATCTCAAAATATTTGAAATAATGTCAAATATCGTTCAAAATTCTAGGAAATCAACGGTTTAGTCGTAAAATTTATATTATCCTATATAATATAAACTATTAAAGTTTGTTGAATTTTGAACTGAAAATTAAGATATAATAAAACTCGAATAACAAAAGAACTTTATGTTCACCAACAAAATTAACGAAATTAGTGATTTCTCACAATTCTAAAATTTATGTAACGTTTTTATTTTCGGAAATCATCCATCTTTTGTGGATTACGATTTCTGAAACAACGCGCATTTTCGCTAAAAAAATTGACAAATTTTTATCGACAATAGTACCTCACTTATACAGGAATGTATTAGCGGTTGGTAAAAAAGGTCTACCGAAAACAACAACACAATATAAACCATAATCATGATGTAGTCGTTTTCGAAGACCTCCTTTGTCGCGAATACAAATATGGATAAGCAAAAAGTCTTTAAAATGTCAAATAACTTTCATAGCCTTGTTTAATTCCAACTAAACAATTTTTTATTTTTATCTGATCTTACACTAACTACATATTTCCCCAGAAAAAATATTAGTAAAAGTTAAATTAGTAAAAAAAAATACTAGTCAGAAAGTAAAAAGTAATAGAAAATAGAATTATTAAAATCATTTCCATTTAATTTTAGAAGACATAGTTTATATACGACATTTCATAACTTAAACATATGTTTACTACGTACTTCATTTAACAAGCAATATTACTATAAACAATAATTATTTGAATAGGCAGATCACGTACATCATTAGTTCGAAGGTAAGCATTATTCACATCGTATACAGACAGACGAGGACCAATATAGTCAGTCTTAAGAAGCAGAGCGTTTGAATCTCGACTAAACTCACGTTCTCGTTTGTTCTTTCTAATTCAAATCATCTGAGTTAATTGAAGTTCGAGCCTCAATGGCAGGCCACTTTGTATGTGTGGGAGAGCATTTCTGAAAGGTCATCTCGACCAATCTGGATCACATTTAATTTTTAATTGGGACCATTGTTCTTATTGCCATGTTTACAGCACGTTCAACATTGCGACATTACAAATAATATGCAATACACGTTTAGGTGTACATAAGTACGCGCTTCAAACACGTGTTCTGTTTTTTTTTGCCATACCGAGTATTCTGGTTTAACCACTACTTATTCTGGTTTAACCACTACTTAAGGGGAAGTATTTAGTTGCTTAGTTCGCCATTTCGTATACAGATGGCGCGACGTTGGTCTAGCTTGTTTATGGATTATTGAACAAAACAGAACAATAACGACTTTACATTGCTTGCTAAACTGACACATGCATAGATACTAATTAAGACATTCCCGAAGGTTTTACAACCATTAATTACCGTTTCTTGTAACATTCGACGGCCGAAATAGTATGCGTGCGCGTTTGTATGTGTGTGTGTGTTGTGTGTATAAATAAGTTCATCAGTTTAATTATCGGACTGCCACGGTCTCTAGAAAGTAAATAAAGAAAGATGTACGTGCACGGTTTTAAAGTCAATTAATTAAAATATAACATTTAAGGCAGCAAAGATAATACATTTCGAATATCAATTGTGGGGAGCCGCCATGAAGGAGGCTAACAAGGTTGCCCGTCCGAAGCTTCGAACTTCGATGATTAATGACAATTTTAAATGGCTATTAGACGCTTGAGAACTTCATTTTCGGAGGTCATTATATTAATGAGCTGCAAAGTCACTTGATGAATGGCATTAAAATAATTGTTACATAACTGTCAGGTTGTCTGGGCCGTTCGTGAGACTTTATTCTATCCTTTTTTCAATGGAACACAGTTAATCCTCTATTTTGGTAAACTGGCGATGATATAGTGAAGCTCAACGATGAAAAAACCTCTAACCATCAATACTAATAACAACAAATTTTTAATTAACAACCTCCACCTAGATGTCATGACAAATGAGCGATTATAATTGTGCGCGATGCGTAATAGCAAACACACATTACAAAAGCAATACACTCTTGCCTTATTGCCTTATTTATTCGATGAAGTTATCGGTAATTGTCACCAATTACTCGCTATTCAGCATAGCGGCACTTGCGCGAATAATTACCACAAATTGCATACATTTGCATCGATTTCTATAACAATATAATGAAGAGCATATGTTGTCCACACAACAATTACACCTAATAGCCATTAACCATTGAGTGGAGCAGTGCTGAGTGGCCAGCCACTTGAAAAGCTACACACGAATTCACAGATACAGTTTGTGTAAGGTTGGTAAGGCATGAAAGTTGGTATACATGTGTTTATGTGTGTAAAGCACATCCGTGTGGTACATACAAGATCCTGGTTATTATATAACCGGGCATTATAGGCGATCTGCGCGTTAATTGCTGTGTTATATATAGAGAATATATACAGAATCGAGTTAATTAAGTATTTTATACGAGCGCGCTATTCGATTTATCGGTTTCCAATTTCTATATCTATAATATTTAATTAGAAGTGTGATTTTATGCCGACCTGACATTTGCTGATCGATAATAGGGGAGCGAATTCTGCTCCTAAAGTTTATAGCGATTGGTTTTATTAGTATCTATTCCGTATAATTTTTTATGGTTGATTAAGTGAGAGCGTGCATCGACGATTTTCTCACATCGTTACTCAATCAATTTTCTGACATCATGGACCTTACTCGTAAGGTTTTATAATAAAAAGGTGTGCAATGTGCATACAATTTTATTATTGTGTGACGTTGTTGTTTGCTTATATGTACAGATTAACATTAGTACACTGAGAGAAAAGAAATATAAAATGAAATAAATGAATTCCTTTGAACATATTTCTTTCAAGGAAAGAATAGGTATATGTTTAAAACAAATAAGTATTTTTAAATTTAAAAAAATCTGATGTGGCCAGGCACATGACTTTATCATACGATACAGCCGTGTTCAGGGGGGCAATTTGGAAGTTCAAGGGGCATCCGCTTACTATGATTTAATTTTTTTTGCAAAAAATGGAATGGACATAAATTATACAAAATTTTCTCTACTATAGTTTATTATTTAACTATTTTGACGAAATTACAGAAATGGCGGCTAATTTGCAAAATCGTTGAAAAATGATAAGAGTAAACCTGGAGTTCCTTTGGGCTCTTTTGGACAAAACTTCTTTCAGCTCTAAGTTTAGTCACGAAATTTCTAAATATGAAGTTTCGTCTCGATACCTTCAGTAGTTTCTCCGGAATCGTCGCCACAAAAAACGGGTACACACACAGACATTTCTTGTACCTTGGTCAAAAATGTTCAGGGGGCCCAAAAAGACCTATTTCCGCTAAAATCTCAATTTTTTTTTCGACACGATTACAATACTTTGTCATACTACGTATGATAAAGTGAAAAGTGAGCTGCATGAGCTGAAAGAAATATTTTATTTGAAGTAAAAAGAAATAGTTTTCACTGAACAAACGATTCTTCTACACCAAACGGTTTTCCATGATTTCCGTAATGTAGAAATTTTTGGGTTTAATTGCAAAAATACGTTTGAATGAAATAAATCTGGTTTTATTTGAAATAAAGATTGGCTTTGAGGTAAGTAAATATTCTATGTGGAAGAGAAAGATCATAGATTTGAGTAAAAAGATTATGTGTTTGAAGAAAAGTGGATTCATTAAAAATTATTGCTATGTCTACTGGCAGGGAGATGGCGCTCTACTCACGCGTTGGCCCATGATTATAATCCAAACATAATAATACGATAACATTGTATTTAATAACTTTTATCAAAGAAATAATTTCTTTGCGGCAACTAAAACTTTGTTTCTCACTATTTAGCATCGATGTTTCTTTGACTTGAAGCAAATTCGTTTCATTTTTTCAGAAAATGTTAATTGTGTGCTAATATACCTACGATGAATCATATTTCAAACGTCACAATTAAATTCATCCGTTGAATCACAATGTCAGGTGTTTAATCTAGTAAGTACCCTACGGTGCGTTGTTTACATAAAATTTGAACGGGTTATAAAAATAGTTGACGTCGGGTCACGACTGACCCGCAACTCTGTCCAGTCTCAGACCAAAGAGCGTAGGCGACGGCGAATACCGTGATATATGTTCCCATTAAGTTTCAATCGTGAATGAAGCCAGCCCAAGTTTAGCCAACCGCCACAACCGATTCATAAATTCAAAATTTTAAACTATAGAAGGTAAATCTAGTTTCACTCTTTGTGAGATCTTCTATAGTTTAGAAAACCCACTTCTATAGTGCCAAAAACCCTTACTTCTATTTTATTTCTCTATAAAATCTCTGGTTTAATTCATACACAAAAATGTATGGGACAATCTGCATAATTCGCCTCAAATTTATTAATTAAATTTTTGTTAGGTCCACCACACTCTCGCGGACTATAAATTAACATCATTCCCTATTGATTGGACACATTTCGTAATTGGTTGGCGCTCATCCAGACGCGCAACTATCGTTAACGGTAACGTTCATTGGGTTCTCATAGGTTTGTTTCTATGGCGTTCTGCATATCTAATGCAAGAAGACGCTAACGCATCCATAAAAAATAATTACCTAAAGTTGATTATTTGATAATGGATGTACGATATGTTCAAAGCGACGATTTAACATGCTCGTAAACTATGAGAGCCGTCCGTTCCTATTTGTTTCTGATGCTCTCGCATAGGTTTCAATTTAACGGATTTGAGTGGGAGTAAATTGTATTAGAGGAACACGGTGCAAAACCGGTTAAGTCAACTTTTGATCGAGAATTAGGTAACACATGATTTCGTAAGATTATTCTGAGGGAATTTATCCTGTAACACTTTCTGTTGGTTTTTAAACATATGATATAAATGGAATAAAAAAATATCATTTCGCTTGAATTGGCCTTCTGTGCACACGTTCTCATAACAGATAGTTAAAGATATTACGAATCAATAAGTTGTGTGTGTTGTTTTATCAAGTTAAGTTATACAGATATTCTATGCATTAAAATAAAGGAAGTGATCAAAGATAATGTTGTAAAAATTCACCAAATAAGTTTTGTTACATACGCGGTTGTTACGTAGTGACATCAGAATAAAAAATACGAAAGAGGTAAAAGCAGCTTGCTACTGCTATTTTAGATTTAGAATTGGAGATCTGGAAAAGCCATGGACACCTAATACATGCTGTATTTCCTGTTAGACCGGACTTTAAAGTGGATGAAAGGGAAGCAAAAGAAAATGCCGTTTGCAGTTCTCATGTCGTGGCGAGAGCCTTCCAATCATGTAGATGGTTGCTATATAGAGAGAACCATCATCTCTCAAGTGCGCCATTCACTTCATCAACTTTGATTTTTGACACAGAAGAAATTTCGCCTGTTTGAAGAAACTTGCATGATTTGACAGAGTATCTGAAATCACTCTGTCAAATCGGGCAAGGCGTGAAGATTCACCATTTGAAGTTTTAAGAACACCTGACCTAATAAACCATTGCGAACTGAATGATTTGGGTAAAGACTTAGTTTTATCAAAAGAAAAATCCGAATTATTGGGTTCTAGGCTGTAGGAATGGAATCTGTTCGCACGACTTTTAAAGTATATTTTAAAATGGAAGGATCTTTACGTGTAGGTATGTGACGATGTTGAGGGTCTTATGAACGAGTATGATATTCCTCGCGATTCTTCTGAATGGTGGCTTTTTATCGATTCATCAAAATACACAGCTTGAAAGCAGTACTTTTGATACTGATTTTGATACTAACTGATTTTGTTGCAGTTTTCTCAGCTTTTTAAGTATCGCTGTACATATCTGTAAGTCTAGACCTGTTATAATAAGTCCACTTTCAGTTTTTAGTTATGTAAGGCAAATATAATCTGGAACAAATAATTGTTTTTGGTTGTATCAGAAAGTTGGAAATGTGTTCCCTTGTGTTGTTGTTCTTTTTTGCAATTATGTAATTTAAACGGAATTCATATCCACTTCTTGCTTTCACGGTATAATATTTTTTAATTTGCGTTGAATTCGGTTTTCATTGTTCCATTTTCAGAAGAAGCAGCTGTGAATTCATATAATTTGCACGAAATTATTCCGATACATATGCCCTCATGTCGATACATATTGGTATTTTAATAAAGGAGGTAGCACATTATATGTAAGCAGGTTGCTAATAAATTAATCATATTTTGATATGAAGAATATTTAGAAACTATTACCGTGGAATAAACCTTTAGTTAGACAATTGTTCTTACTTCGAAAAGAATTTTCTTACTTTTAAGTCACAACAACCAGTCACCAAACATGATCGATTGCCTTTATATGGTCACTAGCGTGTAAAATTGTAGGTTACAAACATACTGTGGCCATTATCTGTTCAGTTTCGGTAAATCTTTGAACAAAATTCTATTGGGACAGATACGAGAGGCATGTGAGTATCATTACTAGGGCATTGTGCGACATTTAATAGCAACCCATTTAGGAGAGTGTGACCGGTACGCATCGTCTTCCTACTTTGTCCAAAAGCGCCGCACATGCCTATTGTTCCTAAGTCGTTTTAAATCTATTCAAAAATGAACCAGATTACCCGTGCAAAATCAACACTTAACGCTTGACCGGTGATCTGTATGTTCGCCGGCGCAGATGTGCCGAAATATCCCCGAAAACGCAGCATTTGTGTAGATGTTCAAAGCACAATAGTGTTTTTGTTACTCCATAATGACAATAACAGTATAAATCTTAACAATAACAACACTGACGTCCGTTTATCCAAAACTAATATGAAAGAATTATATAAAACTAACAGAGGAAGCTATTATTACACATATTAACTGTAATATTTATATGAAAAACACGCCCAATATCACTAAAAATGACAAGATATTAACCGCATTATGCATTTTGAGGTTAGAACATTCCACAACACGAATAACGTCAAAATTTCAATATGGCGTACGTGCAGATATCGTATGTGCAGCAATCACGGTGATTTATGCGCAAAAAATAAACTTACCGATGATCGATCTGCCATGCAGGTTACTTAAAAATGATGGTCTATATTCCCACTGGTACACTGGTAACACTAATCACCTGATTCGATGCGATAATTCGCCGAAATTTTGAAATTATCACGGACGCGACGCGCACAACCTCGCAACTCGGAGAGCCTTGCGCGGTGAGCTCCTGTTTTTTGTTTGTATCGTGGCCCGCGCCGTTGCTTGGCACGTGTGTTTTCCAGAAAACCGAAGTACGGTTTCTATAGTAACTAGTGTTATAATGTAATATTTCTGGTTTGACTTTTTAAATTCTTAATTACCATAATTACAATTTAGACATTACATATTACCTAAGAAAGAACAGTGATATTCTTTATCACGTTTTTTTCACCTCTATTATATGAATAATAACTAAACCGTGCATAAATAATAACGACCTGACAACTATTACACCCCAATGTGCAAGTCGGGCATTTTAATAGACTAGTATATCATCGTAGCACCGTCATTGTCTAGGACAATGCCCGCCTATTAATATCATGAAGTGGCCGTGCGGGCCACGGTCTCCGTATCCATCCTCGCACAAAAACTGCATACCTAACCTTGTCCGGCGGTTATGAAACATCTTTTCACACAATCAGTGATGCCCTCTTCACCACCACCCCTCTTCATAAACCACCCCGTTTGTTTGGACGACTCTTCTCGCATCGGCGATCATCTTCAATGAAATTTATCATGTGTTACTCATTGTATTGTCGGTGAAGACATCCGGAGAGGTAGAGAGACGGTTCGCAACACCTCAGCCCTTACCACGAAGAAAAATCAGTGGTAATGATATTTACGAGCTTGTGGAACCGTTGAGATCTAGTTCAGTGGTATATGGGGATGACAGGATTGAAATATTGGTACGGCAACCACTCGATATTGTACAGTCTATGATACTCTACAGTCTTTACACCTTTTGGGTGCGTGGCTGTGTTTGTGCGTTGTCTGGTCATGTGAATGTTTTGGTTGGGTACTGAAAGGAGCCAAAGTGGATAGATTGACTCTGCGTGTTGTAGGTATCTGCTTACCCAGATTTATGTGCTGTTAATACCATTGTGGGCCATCGCACAGCCCATTGTGTTTATATTGGACAGTGACAATATTAACAGTACCGATCGAATGGATGCGTTATTTATGTGTTTGAGCGTTTTGATAAGTAATTTCAACGACTCTGGGAGATACACATTTCGGCACATCTGCCCGACATTTTAGAATCTATGGGGTACTGATTACTGGTCAAGCGGAAAGTGTTGATTTTGCACGGCTAATCTGTTTCACTTTAGAAAATATTTAAAACGACTTACGAGGTACAAAACGTGCTTTCGGCACGTTTGGCTTGTGTCAAAATATCAGTAGAAGGGAAGACCCCAGTTTAGATATTAACTGTTGATAACAAAATGAATAAAAAGTAAAAAGATTAAAACTATGAAATATAGGAGTGTACTAAAAATGCAGTTAACTTTAGAGATAATTAATCATAATTCATTACATTATAATAAATAATTATCTCTAATTCGAGTTGTGATTATTTGTAAATAATACTCACCACTAATTCAAAACAGTATAAAAATTTTGAAAGATAGTGTAAGCTGTGGTATTTCCTCGTATAAAATGTGTTGCCATGCACCAATTTTTAGGGAGCGCGACAAGTTGTACTCATTAAGGAAAGGTCATTGAAATGAACAGTCTAATTAATAATACCTCTGCATTTGAATTATAAAACACGCAATAGATTCATAATTTAAGCAAAATTTAAAAAAAAAACAGAATTAAATTAAATTGTATGTGTGAGCGGTGCAGTGACACAAGGTTTTAATGATCCCATATAAACGCTCTATTTGCATAGCAAATATGCACTACTTCATATCCTCAAGATGTTAACGTACCCTTCTATTATTCCCGAACACCTTTGTGTAACAAGATAGCCAATACTAGGCCAAGCAAACGCAACAGAAGGCTACAAAACGATCCCATACCGCCGGAGACGGGAGCATTTGCATCCTCTTCTTATTGTGACAGAACCCCGACTTCCAACAAAATAAATTGACAGCGCTTAATTTGAAGTTTATACAGTAAGCCGATCTGGATCATTAATAATCTTTACCGTTCGCATTCAGACTGGGGCCTGATTTTTTTCTCTTCTTTCTAATACTTCCGGTAACAAAGAAGTGTATCGTTAAGGAGCCCTAGTCTAGCTCGCCAAACAGTCACCGGGGACAAAGGTGTGTCCATTACCAGCTATCTGTTTGCCTAACCGCACAATAATTAATCATTCGGTGCATATCATCCTCCTTAACAAGATACCAGCCGCTATAGCATCGACCCAGGATTCACACATGCCCGAAAGGACAATACGTCCAGGTTGCAAGTATACCTGTATAAATGTGGATGCGCGTAATGTTACGTAAAAAAGACACTTCTTCGTCGGCTGGTCTTCTTGTACGCAACGATTTTCGTTATTGTTTGACGGTAGAGGGATGGTTGCCCTAGAAAATGGGGGTGGGACCGGTGTCAGGAGATTTCACGAAATGGAGCAGTTGATGCCATAGATCTGATGGGAACTTTCGTTCGAACCATTAATTTTCCTTTATGATTTTTAGATCACAAAAAAGTAAATTTTGTATTGATGTCGGTGCTGTTTGAGAGCGAAGTGACTTTGTAGAACTTTAGAAATTTGATCGGATTTTGCGCGCTTTCCTAGTTTTTTATTAATACTTTTATATTTGACAGATTTTATTCATTATTAAAGTGACCTTATTGGTAAATCATGATGCAGTTTGTAATTTCAAATTATTGACGCTGTGCTGTGAGATGAAATGATTTCATAATTACTGCTATTGTTTTTTTAACAATTTATACTGTAGTATCTGGAATGCCAGATATTTTGAAAAGCGATGTTCCTTTTACTTTACCCAATCAGTTCGACTTACTTAGTGACGAAGATTTATCATCCGATGATGAGGATTAAAAATATATACAGTTAAACTAACAACACAAAACTGAATAACGTCGAATTAAGTTTTAATTGTGTACAATATTTATTTTTATCTACTCAACGAAACACGATAAAATAAAAAAGATTTCTTTTTTCACGGTAACTGGCATTCAGAAAACATATTTATTTTTGAAGTCACCTTGTCATTACTCCCTTAGAAATAAAATTTCATCAAATTCTTCCAACTGTTTCTATTTTTGTCCAACATTTTTGTTGAGGCGATGCACTATGCGCCATAGTGCTAGAGAAGGCAAAAAAAGCTATTTTTGTTTTTCAGCGGTCTGCAACAATCGTTCTCTTGACATAACCGTGGGTGATATTTTTTTGTAATCTTCTGGGTTGTCTCTTTGGCATTCAGTTAATTTGCAGTAGTAACAAAAAATCTGTATACCTTTTAGCCTTGTATTCCACACCTTTTATTGAGTTTTTTTTAAATCACATTGAATACACAAACACTAATGGATTTCAGGAATCGTTGCATACATAATAAATTGTTCTTTTATTTAGATGCTAAAGACCAATTGTCAAGAACCCTTTCCACGATATATAAATGATCTATATTTCCAGACAATAACCTCAATGGGGTGCATCAAAAGCTACACATTTCTCAAGAGGTCCAAATCACCCATACATATACACACAGCAGACAGACAGACACCAAGGCACCAAGACTACCTGGCTCACAAAAATCAACCCAGCGACCGCCACTCTCAATGCAAATCACACTATACATGAATGCCTTCAGTACTTGAACTGTGTCAATAAAGTATCTCCGAGTCCGTGACGAATCCATGCGACAATTTACAATAGTTTTTAAGACTTTTCTTCTCTCGTAAAAAAAAACTCGCGTGAAATGTACGCGGGGTGCCGTCTGACCTGAATGGCGGGGTTGACACATTTTAGACACACTATTTGTCACGGGTTCAAACCGCATTGAATTCGCTCAGGCCCGTGATTAATTATCAAACGACCCGGATTATATGCAACAACTGCGGTCCGCGCAGTCAAGCGTTGCGTTTAATGAAACAAACAGGGTTAAGTGATTGTCACCCCGTATAGTATATGTATACAATGGGGCTTTCCTATGTGTGCGGAAGGGGCCAGGACGATGAGTACCCGTTTTTAACAGGTCGTAAAGATGTGTCGGGGTAATCCTTTAATTCCTTCCGTCAGGACGAAACTCTTTCCTTGTTTGCCCCCCGGTACAAGTTTTTGGGATCGATGGTAGATTGAACACAGTTTAGTAAACGTTTATACGAAAGAATAAGTGGAGTAAATAGATCTATCGTGTTCACAGACCTACACACAAACATACATTTTCCAGAAATCATTGCAATGGATTTAGGAGACCCTACGCAAGTATTTTCGCTAAAAAAAAACTCCATCAATTACAATACTTTTCTACTAGGGTACTAGTCGGAAAGTGAAAAAAAAACTATTTAAATAAATTTCTTGACTTTGACATCAACATTTGCTTGACTTAAGTTCCAAGAATGAACTTGAAGACATTCTTGGTCCTGAACTAAATGGCTTAAAATTGAAATATTACTATCAAAATATTTGTGTTTTTATATTCTTCTTCTTTATAAGTCGTTCAAGACAAGTTAAATATTGTCCACTAGATTATAAAGAGCTGTTCTAGATAGTTCAGATCATTTTTTGTAGGTGAGGTAGAAATCTAAAGGTAAGAAATCTCAATTAGAAAAAAATTTAATCCCAAAGCATCATCTGTATCCTTTGTGTTTTTCTTAATCCTTCTTGTAATAATAATTGGGTTATAAATGCGCCTTTCAGAGAAATTTTTAACACTCTTGAGCTAGGTTCACGATATTTTTACAAAATACTAATAATGTAAAGTTTTTGAGACGCAAAGTTTATGTAGAAGGTCTAGAACCACTGAGACAGGAAACTGAAGCTTAAAGTTGTTTAATTGATGAAATAATTATCCTTTATTTGGTCGTTTTGTTTTCCATACGAAAGTTATGGAAAGTTATTATATTAATATAAAATTGCTTTTAAAATATCTATTTTAATACCGTCCATTCAGTTTTGGATCTATATTATATATTTAAATATTCGTAAAATGTAGATTATGAGTCGTAAAATTTACTAATCTAAAAAATGTGATCTATAAATTATCTAACTAATAACTACTTTAATAATTAATAATTTGTATGAATGCCAGAACCCTGATAAAATACTAATTTTCGATCAATAAAGTCAAACAAGATAAAGAATAACGTCTGCAATAAAAACATGGAATTAATGATGTGTCGCTTGTCTAATAAGTCACAGCGATGGGCGCTAGCAATTAGCAATTATTCATACCAACTAACATCGACTGTCAAATTGAAATTATATTGATTCTTTCGTAACTCTAACAGCAGGTGAGCCCAACAATATTGCGCTCAGTGATAATGGGCATTAGAAATTCAACTCGGCAATTATATAACGTGTCCAATAAAAAAAAACGTATAAAAATGTCAATCAAGAAGTTGTTTATAGAATACTTTCAAGATATCCATTTTAGTTCGATTTATTTTGCTGAAGACACACAGTAACTTATACAAACAACTCATAATTTTAATCTCTTATTACATCTGTAATCTTTGATAAGTTCTTATATTCTTATATTTCACTTCTTTGGAAAAACAGTCCAAAGATCAGTGCACATAAAGTGCAATATCAGTTCATTAATAATAATGCTTGGAAGGGGGCATATTGGCGTATGCAAACAGTTCTAACCAATCATTGGCAGAGACATGCTCACCTCTCGCAACTTCTCATGTCACACACAACGGACAAACCCAATCAGTGTGATTAATGGTTCTACGAGCAATTCTTCATATGGCTCTCGGTTCGCCGCATATGCCGCATCGGCATTCTCCAACGTTAAGCTTACCGAGACCATTATGCGGAACAATAGACCGTTTTACCACAAATTTACATCGCAAGCAGGAAGCTGTTAACTACACGGACATTTTTACCAAGTCGCGGATTTATAATAATTAAGCGCTCGCCGAGTGGAGAATCGCTTAGAAATCGATTGGATTTAAGGACTGTTAGGAGCATACGCCGTAGTTAAAACATATTGTTCGATGACGTGTATTGTTATGTGGTTAATAATTGTGTCTTCGCCTTCCGGATTTTTACGCATCTTAGGAATGGTTTGATAAATGGGATATTATGTTTTTATGGTTGAGTGACTTAGTTCTAATAAGACCTGTCATCAAAGGCAATTGACCCAGATTTTATTTTTACTTCTGGTGAACACTACCAAAGACCGATTTTGACCAAACTGATACCACCTCATTTTGAGCAAGTGTGAGAAACTGTAAAGTTATTACACAGAGAGAACTCTATTCTTGGATATCAAGAAAAAATATTCTTGCATGGTATAGTGTAGTATGAAGAGGATTTTTTTTTCTATACAAATAATATTTTATGTTGAGTATATTTTGCTCTGACGAAGAAAATGTTATTCTTCTTCATATAAAAAGAGACGTTCGTTTTACAACAACAACAATATTTTGTTGGGTGAAAAATATACATTCTTCAAAGAAACAAACAGTTTATTGACCCAAAACTATACGTAAGTATCGCTTAAAACAGACGTAATTCCTTTCAAGCAGTTCCTTCATACTTAAAACAAGAAAACGTAATACTTGGAACATCAAGAAAATCATATTCTTACTCTGAGAATTTTGTATTTTACATGAACCAACCAAATAATCTTTCTGCGGATATAGAAACAAGTGATACTCTTCACTCAAAGATATTCGTGTTGTATCGAATAAAATTTTCCCTCTGTATAGATAAAAGCCGGATGAAAATGACTTAATACTTAAATGATAGTAGATTATGATAGATTTCTTTATGATTATTACGATGTTGTTAATTTTCTTCACCGTTACTTATCAGACTCCTTTAATTACATATAAAGGTAGGATCATATTGTTATTAATTTTTTTTTCATCACCAATTACAACACTTGCGTAGACGATAATATTGGTTATTAAAAAAGAAAAGATTATACACTTGAAGTTAAATTAAAGCTTATTCATACACTTTACTTTTCAGTACAGTAGCAATATATCATAATGATAATACATTCTATAATAAACTGCCATAATAAATTTTGATTAGTTCTAATTAGATTTCTTTCATATGTTTATCGCATAACATCCGTACAAAAGTCGAGTACAAATCCTAACGTTCCCATGTGACGGAATCCGGTACAATCAACGCTATAAGGGCACCGAAGGCAAATATTTTATTCAAAACATAAAAGGTGTGACGTTTATGTGCTAGGTGAACGAATATCCTTAGACATAATAATTCGTTACGGACACTACAGAAGAAGGGGTAAGGATGGAATTAAGGAAAGGTCGTTGCGCCGCTTTTGTTTTCAAATAAAAATAACCAGATTAACCTCATGGTATGTAGCCAACATGTTTATGACCACAGGAGGACATTCGGCCACGAAAAAAAGACACTTAATTTATGGATCTGTTTCTTTTGAATATGCCATGCGAGGGGACCCGAAACACATGGACGCCCTTCCTCATGGTAATTTTATAGGGGCCATTAAAATTATTCAGAAATCTCGGTGACTATGATGATACGTTAAGCAACATAACAGAAACAATAGAATTTCTAGTATTAAAAAAATTGAAATAACAGTAATGAAATGCAGAGAAATAATAAAGACGATTCGAGGCGATGATGAACGTCATGTTAAACAAATAGAAAAAGTATTTCATATTAGTTTTTTAGGCAATTATATTCAACCTTCGTGCTGTCGTAAATACACAATTCTGACAATTCAATTGCATCACAATTATTATTGATAATAATAGTAACGAATTTATGTCGGGTACTTGTATTCAAATGTGACGGGTCTATAGATAATGCTCTCACTCGGCTGGCAATTGTTTGACTTTGGCATTCATCCGCAAGGATGAATTATTCGTGTTAGACGGCAATTATTCTGTTCGGTTCGTATGGATTGTTCGAACTGCTCTTGCCATATTTTAATTGGTTCCAGGAAGTGGATTTATAAGAAGAGAGATATGTATGTATGTTTTGTGTGTTTATTATTGTACGTAAGCTACCTACAATTAAAAATAAATCATCTGTTATAGACTGTTAGAAGAAATGTTGTGTTAAGACAGTGTGTCCAACAGCTTTACAAAATCTAGAACTATAAAAGAGAATTTGGATGTGTTCATTTTTGTAGCTTTGCACATTTAATACAGGTTTTAAATGGTAGTTAATCTAACTGCCAATTTGCCTCCAAGAAGTATGTCTAATAAATAATTTTTTGGCATCCACGTCAACAAACTTGATAAAAAATATATGTGTGTTCAAAAATCTGCCACAAACCATGATCCAGGTACACCAACATCAGACTAACAATTCTTCACTAATTCACATCCACGGATAGATAATTCGTTCTAATGGAATGAGACAGAAATGAAGAGCTTATAGTGGCAGCGTAGCGTGTGATTTATTCACGTGGACTCGGCGCATCGTAATATTTATGCATGGCGGGACCTATAATACGGCGCGAGGAAAATGAGGGCTGAAAGGTGTTAAAGGGTAACGAGAAACAAGTTCATACCGGGCGAGTAAATGAAGACGTCATATTTCATACTTTATCCACGCTTAGCGGACAACCTCACCTTTGGGGTCTGTGATTCTGATATTAATGGGCTTTCCAGACCCCACTATATCTAGATCTGGGGTAGTTGTTTATGGTTCAGCTACCAAGGTATATTATGTCAACTGGGAAATGTTAATTATCCTGTAGTGTTTACTTAACCGCAAGGTTAACATCTATTTGATGCATTGGTAAACATTTGAGTTTCTGATGCGACAATCTTGGTTGTTGATGTCTGTATCAAAAGTGTTTTTTTTTATTTCTTTAAGAATTCGACCAATTTTATTATGCTAAATAGTTTCAGCGAATCGAATGTAAAACTTAGGGTACATGGTTATGAGTTATTAGGTAGTAGGGCATATTATGTCACCAATCTATAATTAATTATTCCGTTTACTTAACCGCAAGGTTAACATCTATTTGAGCAGATGTATGTAAATAGTGATTGCTTAAATATGACCGCACATTATGCGGATATATCGACATACACAGTGGCAGCACAAGCACAGTGCATCATTGTGGCGCGCTCAAGAGGTAAACAAACAAGGATAAATGCGTCGAGTTGAGTGTGTAAGATAACAGTTTCAATTAAATGTTGCCTTGTGAGGCACTCTCACTGGTGATTGCGCAGGGAGAATCGACATTATCGAGGCATAGACTCGTCATCATTTAGGATCAATCATATTTGTACAAGTCGTATAAATACTAATTGACGCACAGGCATAGGACGGCCTTTGTTATTTTAGCGTAACTCTTCGGTTTGTTTTGTAAATATGTCTTTCAATGCCGTCGAAGGATAATTGCAATTAAAGGTGTTACAATAAAAATTGGTACTTGCATGAAAGTAAAACCCTCGCTTTCTGTTAATCTTTCTTTAAGCAATTATTTTGTTAGATAATCAATAGAAAAAGTATATTATTTCTGTATATATTTAAACAAATAATTCTGTGGTGGTATTTTTGGATAGTTGCCACTGGCAGGCAGTCACAACAAACATAACTCAAGATTAGGAAGTTGTGGCACCTCCTCCACATCAATAGTGCCGATTTGTAAAGACCAAAGATGAATCCTATCGAGGTAAGCATGGGTTTTAACGGACATAGAAACGCCATTTATACGACAGTTAAAATCACGAATTTAGAATTCCAACTTGTCTGTATAATTCGAATAGATAAGACCTGGCGGCATAAAATATCCTTGTCTACTCTTGTCTAGTTTATTGTGCACGTATATCTCAATAAAAGCAAATAAATCGGTTACATTAGGCGCTTTAAATCTCTTCGATTCGATATGTGGTAGCGATAATAATAATAAAAACAGGCGAAATGAATAAATTTACTATCCATAATTTAGAGTTACGATAGGTTTCATTTAATGAAGCTGAGGTACATTGGTATATTTTTTTGAAATTATGGAAATGAACGCTGCTAATCGCCATTTATCATTGTAATTTCTTTATCGATGAAGAGATTTACAAGTTGGAGGAACGACAAAGCTGTTGTGCTGTTATTATTGAGTTGTTCTTTCATAACTCAGAATTATATAACGATCGTAGAATACGGTTTATTACAACACCCTTTTGTTAATTCCCATGTATACACTAGTAAATATGGTAAAATGTGGAAGGATTACGATTAGAGAAGTATTTGTATGCACTCTGGAATCTTTTTGCACGAGGTGTTACAGTATCTTCATTTACAAAGCGCGACGAGCCTTCTAAACCATATTTTTAAACAGAAGATCTTTACGTGTATGTCACGATGTTGAGGGTCTTGAGTTTGATATTACCCACGATCCTTCTGAATTGTGGCTTTTTATAGATTCATCAAAATACAGCTTGTAAGCAGTACTTTTGTATATGCTTTGAATTTATATAATTTGTTAACTAATTTTGTTGCAGTTTTCTCACTTTTCTGTAAATCTAGACCTGTTACAATAAATCCACTTTCAGTTTCGAGTTATGTAAGGCAAATATAATCTGGAACAAATTTTATTTTTTGCTTGTATCAGAAAGTTGGAAATTTGTTCCTTTGTCAACTGATATTGTGATGTGACAATTTCTAATTAATTTATGACAAAATGCATACATATAATATATTTTTATTCTTTCTCGAGTGTTCCCGCATGTAGGTACAGAGCAAAGGTGCATCTCGCGGTCTCAAGTCCGGTTCTGCATTCACGATTCCTCCACCTCTTTGGACGATTATTATCTTGGTGAGTATATGGACATTACCGTGCGTGCACTTAGCGGGTCTATGACCCGACCGCATGAGCACCTGACACCCACTAGTCGGAGCGTACACGCCGGTATTTATACCCGATAAAATAATATTTTATTGCAAATAATCGCAATATAACGCGCGCGCTGCCTAAGCGTTAGCGTCCCCGCGCAAGCAAACATTGCGAAAACTTCTTCTTGTACGAGCTGCTCCTCTCCGTGCATAAATTACAATTATTTCTTAATTTTTACTCGCGCAGCGGCGCAAGCAACCAACAACTAATGCCCTTCCACGGACGACACCATTAAGGTGCAGGTGGAACGTGTATTAACCGCACAGTTTCTTTGTTTAATCTTAATTTATTGCAACGATGCTTAAGTGTGTTGCCCACATCTATTTACTTGTAACGACAGTGTTGTAGTATGTTCCTTAATGAAGTAGGTACTAGTTAATATCGATTATTTTGACAGTTATTTAATTAACAGTTATTTAATTATCTATCAACCTTTGCTTCGAATTTATCAGTGAGAAAACCTTGTTGAACCTGTTGTCATGTAAAATGCCAGCATTAAGTGCTGTGTTAAAAATTACTCATGTTAGTTGCCGAGGCGATCGACGATGGCAGTTCTTTCTCCCTTCACGTTATTTATTAATATGTTAAACGCGTTATTATTCTTCATACCGAAGAAATGAAGTGCCGTCAGGTTGAAACAAAGCGGACAATGGCCGTACTACACGTGCATCAATGGTCGTTGCGACGTGTGTGCATAAAATTAAGATTAACAGTGAAAGTAACCGCTGACGTGTGAATGTTTTATCTTCAGTGATGCGCTTCAGAGTCGTCGGCTTATCTGATCTCGATAGGTTCGAAGACACCATTGAATTTTAAGAAGGGGTTACCTATTGTTATTCAATTTGTCTATTTCTTTGATGGAAACCGCCTGTCTTATAACCTCTGATTTTTTTTTCTAGAAAGGAAATGGCAACGAGAAATATTTCAATGGGGATTTTGTTGTTGTTGTATGTGAATGGAAAGTGTCGCAAATAGAAATGTTAAAAGCTCTAGGTGGCATAATAAGTTACAACTTGTTCAAACGTAGTAACTTTGGTCTTATAACCTCTGATTTTATTTTTTTTTTTTTCTAGAAAGGAAATGGCAACGAGAAATATTTCAATGGGCATTTTTTTGTTGTTGTATGTGAATGGAAAGTGTTGCAAATAGAAATGTTATAAGCTCTAGGTGGCATAATAAGTTACAACTTGTTCAAACGTAGTAACTTTGGTCTTATAACCTCTGATTTTTTTTTTCTAGAAAGGAAATGGCAACGGGAAATATTTCAATGGGGATTTTTTTGTTGTTGTATGTGAATGGAAAGTGTCGCAAATAGAAATGTTAAATGCTCTAGGTGGCATAATAAGTTACAACTTGTTCAAACGTAGTAACTTTGGTCTTATAACCTCTGATTTTTTTTTCTAGAAAGGAAATGGCAACGAGAAATATTTTAATGGGGATTTTTTTGTTGTTGTATATGAATGGAAAGTGTCGCAAATAGAAATGTTAAAAGCTCTAGGTGGCATAATAAGTTACAACTTGTTCAAACGTAGTAACTTTGGTCTTATAACCTCTGATTTTTTTTCTAGAAAGGAAATGGCAACGAGAAATATTTTAATGGGGATTTTTTTGTTGTTGTATATGAATGGAAAGTGTCGCAAATAGAAATGTTAAAAGCTCTAGGTGGCATAATAAGTTACAACTTGTTCAAACGTAGTAACTTTGGTCTTATAACCTCTGATTTTTTTTTCTAGAAAGGAAATGGCAACGAGAAATATTTTAATGGGGATTTTGTTGTTGTTGTATATGAATGGAAAGTGTCGCAAATAGAAATGTTAAAAGCTCTAGGTGGCATAATAAGTTACAACTTGTTCAAACGTAGTAACTTTGGTCTAGATTCTAGATTGTGGATGCAGTGAAAGGACTTCGAAATTACTTACATAAATGTTCTGCTTTAGAATGTGCAATCAGATAAATTCAGAAATGTATAAATTTACGATTTGAAGGAAACGTGGGAACACGGGCTTGACAGGCTGCAAACCATATTTTATTACTAGGCCAGATTTGTTTACTCTTAGGAAATAAACGTAATATATCTCAAAATGATCGCAATATGACATACCTCATTTGAGGCATGTGCACTAAATATTGTTTGTAGAATGCTGTCATAGTGCTGTCTTGATCAGCAGCTATAATAATTAGTGAGGGGTCCTTAGATGATTCTATATTTTGATAATATTTTTAATCATTATTTCATTATTATAATCATTATTTTTAACCTTTTTCAGCAAGAAAACAGTTTGATATAAAATACATATCACCTCAATACGACTCAAAAAAGAAACAATGTGCGTTTTAAGCAGGCAGCCACCTTTTCTTATAATAATTTTTCAAATAAAAAGTAAGGTTTCAGTAATACTTTAAGCTAGATTCCAAGATATAACAAAAAAATGGCAACAGGGTTAATGTTGGCTATATACACAAAATAAAGTTAACAGATTGGTTTAAGAGCTAAACGTTTAACATGAGACTTGTGACAATATTGTGTCGATTGAAAAGAATGCCCAGAAGTAAGATTCAACTTTAAAAGATGCGTATTTTTGTGGATGATCTTGATCGCCCAGCTATCGAAAGCAGCCGCATTTATGATAATTAGCAATTATCACCTCATAGGCAGTTAGTGGAACATAAATTTATACCAATTACACAAACTCATAACATATGGGTTTAACTCGTAAATACCCTATAATATTTCCTAATTACACGGACATCACGGGAAATTATGTATTTCTAATTATAGTGCTTATACGCCACACACGTACCCACCGCAACACACACACTCGCACAAACACCAAAGCGTTCTCGCGCGCGCGTGTGTGCGTATGTGTACTGAGCACTCATCGATGATCAAAACAAGAATGAGACTGCGAGAACGCTCCGCGATCAAGTGTAATAATTCCTCGTTGCTTTCATTAAGTTTATAGATTTCAGGAGCAATAAAACATCCGTTGATCGGAATTTTCATCGGACAAACTGTTCGGTAATAAGTAGTTTGGCCATGAGTCTTCGGTTAGGTATCCGTATGTGAGCAGTACCCTGCTATCATAGAGCTAGATGGAAGTTTATGGTTCGCAGGCAAAGTCCCCTACGGTGAGGCAGATAAGACGAGTGGAAGAACACCACCGCGGCGCAGTAACTGTTTGTTACGTAGGAAATTCAGCGAGATAAACGCATCAGACTTTATGTCAACTCTTCGGCTTGCGACGATGGTCCACAAGCCTACCCCCTACAACTAAACGAACGTACTGCTTCAGATTTATCAATGGAACACTCTCGGATAAATGATAAATGGAACGGGCGACTCCGTAGGTTTTAGCAGAACCTATCTGATGTGGATTTTCAGTCAACATGACAGATTGTTCAAGTTTGTGGAATATACAAGATATTCCACGCAATTTAAACTACAAATAAACTAAATTGTTTCCATGAATAGTGAACTTTGTAAATCACTGAACTGTTATAACGAAGCGGAGCAGTCGTGAATAGAACAAACTGTTCCATTAGTGCGTTCCAAAATATCATTTTCAAATTATCCAAATTGCTAAATAATCCGTGAGGGGTACAACAGCCGTAGTTCTTTGGATGCGTCATTATGAAATGGTATCCAAAGAACAAACAATAAATTACGTTTAGGATGAATGTCTCTTCCACTGAAAGGTAAGTGATGCGCATGATAATTTGGACCAGTGATACAAAAGCATTCCTGGAATTGTAAAGCTCTGGTTAAGATTCCACGAAGTGACGGCCCGACAGGTGTGAACGATATTTTACATGAATGCGCGAGCAAGCGGCAATCTGTTGAATATTCGCAGAAATCGAATTTGAATGGTTTAATTACGATAATTGGACGATCGGACTAATAAATGTGTGTATTTGCATCCGATTAATTTAAATCGTATGGCCGGTTAAAGTGCTGCATAAGTCATGAGGCGATAAAGTCATGGGAAATATGTGTTTTGCCATTTCAATTCAATAGTATTAAATATCGGAATACTTTGCATTTTGTCATGAGTCGTGCAGATCGTTACTAAGTAATTTATTTTTCAATAATTTCTCTACTGTATTCCTATCTTTATTATGATTGTGATCTTTTTTACTTTATCATACGTAGTATGACAAAGTATTGTAATCATGTCGAAAAAAAATTGAGATTTTAGCGGAAATAGGTCTTTTTGGGCCCCCTGAACATTTTTGACCAAGGTACAAAAAAATGTCTGTGTGTGTGTGTACCCGTTTTTTGTGGCGACGATTCCGGAGAAACTACTGAAGGTATCGAGACGAAACTTCATATTTAAAAGTTTCGTGACTAAACTTAGAGCTGAAAGAAGTTTTGTCCAAAAGAGCCCAAAGGAACTCGAGGTTTACTCTTATCATTTTTCAACGATTTTGCAAATTAGCCGCCATTTCTGTAATTTCGTCAAAATAGTTAAATAATAAACTATAGTAGAGAAAATTTTGTATAATTTATGTCCATTCCATTTTTTGGAAAAAAAAATTAAATCATAGTAAGCGGATGCCCCTTGAACTTCCAAATTGCCCCCTGAACACGGCTGTATCGTATGATAAAGTCATGTGCCTGGCCACATCAGATTTTTTTTATTATTTTTTTTTTCATTAATATTAAACCAAGTTTTTTGTCCAATAAACATTATATTACATATTATATTATTATGCAAGAAAAGATAAACTCGAAAAGCGTTTCAACTCGCCACAACAACTAAAAGGCGAGCAAGACTTATTGTAGCGGCAGTTTTACACCACATTTGACTGTTGGCAGTGCAGTTATTCATTGCAAATTGCGTATTAAGTTTCACGGGTTCATTTATAAAAAAGAGAGAGTATTGTTCGTAATTGGACGGATTTCAATTTGGCGGCGCGCAAATTCCTCGTATAATTTTTCCTGACCTCGTTCTTTGCACCTGTTTGTTGTTCAGGATACCAACCTCCGTCCTTTGTTGATTTGTCTCCCACCAAGAGAGAAAAATGTCCATATGGGTTCTTCACGGTACAAAATTTAGGCGCTAAAGTTCATAATTTCATGCTGCCTACGTTATAGTACAACATCTGGACCTAGATCGACCTTCTCCTTTCCTTTTTCCTAAACAAATTGATTTTTATGCAATATAATGTATAAATTGTTGCCGCCCCATATCCTGACAAGGCTGAAGTGAAACTGTTATATATAGATATAAATCTGTTTCTATTAAACTGAACTGGAAATGTTCACTTTTATCTGAAAAACATTTAAATTCATAGATACCAAACTGTTGTTTCGTTTCATGCTTTTCAAATGAATATCAGCGGCATAAAATGGACTGGAATTTCATGACTTTGATGGTAGCTAGATTTATACATTAGAAATATAAATTATAATAATGTCAAACTGATCTGTATTACGATCAAAGCAATGTCTCTCACTTTCTGTGCGTACACTGCGTACAGTTGTCCGTGGTGTTGTCTCTACGATGTTGTTTAATTCAGTTTTCTGATCATTCAACACAGTTTAAGAAATGTCCATATTATTAATTATTACCGGAATTAAATGCAATAATGATTATAACATTAACACAGTACAGTTAACAATATTTAACGGACAAATTAATAATTCTCTGTCTTATTTTCTGCAATAAATTGGGTACATTGAGTGAGTAACCGACAAGAAAAAACTCTTAAAACGAGATTGGTGTCGCACAAATTTCACGAGACAACATTCCGCACCGCGACCGTCCCGAAATGCCACCTAGAGTTCGAATAAATAAAAGCGCGCGCAAGAAATGTGTTATTGTATCCGAGAACTGGAGGAGGGCCGCCGAAGAAATCCTTTAACAGATATCCGTACGCCGGATGGACGACGTGTCGTCCTTTTTTATGGTCGGACGCGGCACCGTCTCTTAACGAACACCTCAGCTATGTGATCCATTATTATTCCGATTGTTTTTATGCTAGCGACCGGGCTCAAATTACATATTTCTTTTTAAATTAATACCTCGAATTTCTGGAGCTTGTATGGATTAAATTACTAGTTTATATGTGGTCGCGACGGCCAACAGGACGACCGCCACAAGGGAATGCACATCCTAAACGTGTTATGAAAGAGCGCGCAATGCTATGTGGTTACATTAAAAATACAAATCGTTATGTTTTAATTGCTGCTTTTTTTTTCAAATGGCGAATAAATCAATTCATTCAAGCAAACTGATTAATGGGCTCTTTTTTGTGTGGTCCCAAAATACCAGTATGATGCTTCAGACGAATTTGGTTGGAGTATGCGACAATGTAATCTTCTTAGTTATTAATACATCTTTATTTCCCTATGACAGATAGGGTGTGAAATCAGCCTACGATCTTTATTGTGCCCGGTGTTAGGCTTGCAACGGACGAACATAGTCAGACGCAACATAAATCGAACTAAAATCGATCAGATAACGGGTCCAATGTTCAATGTGCGTTTTTGCAGTCGCACATGTCGCCCTTATCGTGCTAAACATCTAATGCGTTACAAAACCTCGTAATGTTTTCTTCATCTTGGTCATTACCGCGGTATTGTGTAATTCTACTGGCTGGCGTTTACTATTTGATGGTGGCTCCAGGCAGCAGATGATGCGCGATTGTATCCAGTTTAGTTATAGGCCCGTTCCCCAAGCGACGGAAAAAAGGACACGTTATCCAGGCAACGACGTATTCAAGATGATGTTTCCACATTCCACGCGGGCTTTAATTGTACAGGACAATCCACGTTAGTAACTAACTAGTTAGGACGAGGTTTTATCGAAGCTCTAGACGAGTTAACTTAGATTGGGTGCTATTAAAGGATGTACAGATCAGATCTTCCAATAATTTACTAAACTTGCAGGGTAAAAATTTAACATATTACGTATTTTTGGGAAACAGTAATATTTAAAAAGCAATTTCGAAAAATTGTTCCTTTACACGCAGAGAAAAGAATGCTCAGTTCAAGTCAAATTACTTTGAATCAAAACAACGATTGATTTCCATATCCACGAAATAACTATCCACTTCAACCAAGACAAAATTTTCTCAATAGAAGCGGTTTAAGTGTTTGATTCAAGATAAATTTAGTTGCAATGAGTAAATTATTAAATCACACCAAACAGTCATCAACTACAAAGAACTATATGTAGTTTTGTATGGAACTTTGTAGTATTACTTCAAATATTTAAACATTTCGACCAAATTAATATTGTTTTATTTCAACCATAGGATGGATTAAAGCGAATAATAATTATCAGAATAAGTACTTGGTTGTTTTGCTTGGAAAAACAAATGTTTCAGAAAATGATGTTTAGGTTTAGTTCAACAGTTAGATTATTTCATTCTCACTGCAAGTAACTGTTCCCTGTCCCATCAGACGGGTGCCACAAACCGCGCAAACTCTAAACTTTCCGCAAAATGAACCCACCCGATATTTTAAACTAAGTATTTGTTTACTTGATTCATACAAAACGTGTCTTGCATCAACCAACCAATTTTACTTGTTGTGAAGCTCATATTTTACATATATAATCTTGATTCAAATGCAATTGGTTCTTTTTTGTTAGAATATATAGAATTTTTGAATGCAAAACACTATATTCTTAAAAGAACTCATAAGAACATTTAAAGCTATCCAACATAGTTTTATTTGGAAACAAAATCTTGTCACTTCAAAGGTGACATTTGTGAGTTTTGAATCAAAACGCTCTTCTTAATTGAAAACTTTATTGACTTATTCGAAGTAAATTTTCGCAAACAGTTGTGTGTCGTATCAAAATAACAAACTAGGAAGTACCTAAATCAACAGTAAAAAGCGTCATATAATCATAATAATAAACATTTATATCCTACGTATTGTCACAAGTGTCATAACAGCATACCAGCATACTCTATTGAATATAACCGAAGCTATTTAAATGACGTTCACAGCGTCATTCGGAGCTTGCGACCTATTTGAGAATGCGGCGGAGAATTCGAGATTCGCCGATTATGATTACGTGTGGTTTGCTCGCGGACTACGACCACGGTGTGAATTGTTTCCCCGTACTCGACACCATACGTTTCGACGCTATTTATGCGCGCTTGTTACCGTCGACGGAATGGAACTAGGAATTTGCCGAGCGCGCCACCCGCCCGCTCGGCTCGCTCGCCCGTCGTACTCGGAACAAACTACGACCGACGACGACGCGAAATATATACGAATCATGCACGCATATTGTAGAACAATATTCCCGCTTCGGAACGCTCTCTCAGCCCCTCAATTTACCAACGAGATTACTGCACAGCGAGAATTGGTCGTAAGTTATCGTTTATTGTTATGGGATATGCTAATCGTAAGAGTTGAACGGGCCCCGACGTCTTTCTCTTTCTCAATGGGAATTGTTCCGATCATCAAATGGAACAATCGCAATTCCTGGTCATATAAATTGCACACGACGACATATGGTCATCAGTTTTAGTTGAGGTTCTAGCCGTAGAAGTTAACAGAAACACTGACTGCTTTTCTACGTTTTCGTTTTCCCTTTGGAACTGATTTTACGATTTAATGTGGAGACTTTAATACGATGTGCGATTTAATTTTTAAGCCAAATCTATTCTTAATGGAATGATTGTATTGCATTTCGATATTTCACAGATTGTAAACCCACACTGAGAGAAAAGAAATCTAAAATTAAATAAATGTATTTCTTTGGACATATTTCTTTCAAGGGAAGAATATATGTTTGAAATAAATTTTTAATTTTTAAATTTAAAAAAGTGAGCTGCATGGGCTGAAATAAATATTTTATTTGAAGTAAAAAGTAGTGTAAAAAACGATTCTTTTACAACAGTTTTTCGTGATTTACGTAACGTAGAAATTGTTTGGGGTTTAATTGCAGAAATACGTTTGAATGAAATAAATCTGGTTTTATTTGAAATAAAGATCGCCCTTGAGGTAAGTAAATATTCTATTTGAAATCATTATTTGGAAAAGAAAATAATAGACTTGAGTAAAAAGATTATGTGTTTGAATAAAAAAAAAGAAGACTATTTTTGATTCTTAAACGATGCCTGCACTTTTTTTCTAATGCATAATATAAAAGATGATTTTCTTTAGTATTTCCACAGCATTCAGTTTTATTAATTCAATAGAATTTCATTTTTAAAATTCTTATTAAGAGTGTAGAAACCCAATCCCTTTATAAAATCCCATCATACAAAAGCTAGAAATGCACATTTTTTTAACCGCTAAAGTTTACATTGGAGTCGAGTGGAGAAAGAGATGCCAGCACGCTGTGTGGGTGTGAGAGGGGTCCGCGGCCACCTGACCCGCACTTGTCATCAATAACCGGTGACATCAATGACTCTAGAATACTCTAGATCAAACCCGAGTGTCCTTATTTATTAGCAGCTCCCATTTTTCCCAAACGAAATCCGGACGGCCGTCCCATTATGCTGCGGTTTTCTGAATTTATTATAACGTAACCGTTTTATGCTTTCTTCTTCTTCTTCTTCTTCTTCTTCTTCTGCTTTTAGACCAGTGTTACCAGATTATGGCATTTATTCCCAATTGTATAGGAATTTAAAAATAAACTAATATAATCAAACTGTAGTCCCATATTGGCAAGTTTTTATCACTGGGACATTAAAATTATGTTTTTCCTTACCTTTTTTTTGTTTCTTATGAGATTCCTAGGGCTTTATTAATTTCTTGACTCTGACAACCCTGTTTGGGTCCATTCGAACAGGTCCTCTCGTTTGTCCGCTACCTGTCCTCATTAGCATTTTCACATTCAGGAGCGAGCACAGAAAACTGTTCCGTCTATTTCTGTATAGTGGCCTGGCACGTAATCTGAAAAAGGATGACATAAATTGTCAACATAGAAAATATATGCTGGCGTACGGATACAAGAATACACGGCGGGTTTATAATAATAAACTCGATCTTCTTTGAAAAGGAATGGGAATATATTGCTTATTAGGCCATCAGTAAGGTTATCTTTTGCCATCTGCATATGATATTATCGCCGATTATCCTTGAAATGTATTATCAAATAACTTAGACGATTTGTCTCTCAAAGTTAACCACGAAAAGAATAAGCAAAAGGAAACGAAGAATGCAAAGCCTATAACAATAAAATACAAACTTTAGTCTCACCTGTTAATTCACTGATTAGTGTGGCAATCATTGCAAACTTCAATGCCGTATTAGTAAAGAAGCGTACTGATCAGGGACGACCAATTAATTAGTATTAAATGGCAAACATACTATATAACGCTCACAATCAAATTGTTGTATTGGTTTCTCGTGATATTCGGATAGATCTCATCACCTTGACGAGGGGATATTAAATGTTACAAATCACGATCAAATTGGTTGATCGTTTGACTTGAAGTGTATGTATCAGTATATATCAGGTGCTTTAATTGAGTGTTACAATGCCAATTTACTTTTTGCTATAACTTCAAAAAGTGAACGTTGGCTAACAATTACACTACTAGCACGTTTTTGTATGGAATCTTATACAGAAAAGTTATTGATTTAATATGATAACTATCATTATTAAAAGTCCAATTTATGGAACATGTCTGAAATTTGTGAAAAGAACTAGAAATAATTTTCCGTGATTTCTGTAATGTAGAAATTGATTGGGTTTAATTGCAGAAGTACGTGTGAATGAAATAAATCTGGTTTTATTTGAAATAAAGATCGGCCTTGAGGTAAGTAAATATTCTATTTGGAAGAGAAAGATATTAGGTTTAAGTAAAAATATTATGTGTTTGAATAAAAAAGTGGTTTCATAAACAATTATTGCTATGTCTACTGGCGGGGAGATGGCCCTGACAGTCTCTACGCACGCGTTGGCCTGTTTTGGGCTTTATATAAGCTAAGCTAGAGAATTCGAGCGGTATTCTGGTTACTCTTCATTTGGGAATAAGTCTGTAGTCTTTACTAAGGATTACCGTGGAGTAAAATAATCTACAAAGTCTACCATAATCTTTTATTGTAGGTTTCGACTAAACTATGTTTGAATTATATAATCAAGGTCCCATGATTATAATCCAAATATAATAAAATATTAATTAATGATTAATTCACGGTCGCAATATTTATCTAATTTGTTAGTACACTTTACTGAAACTAAAGTACTATTTGTTTATATAAAAATTTGTAGTCTTTAAATCAACAGTCGATGTTATTAAGTCAAGTACTAAATTGTCAAACAGTAAAGGAGGGTTTTCTTACTTAAAAAGAACGTAGAGTTCTTGAAACAAAATGTTCATTTCGTTTGAAAATATTATGTTATTGAATTTAAGTTAACCAACGTTCATACAGATACGATAACTTTGAATTCAATAAATTTTACCAAAGAAATAATTTCTTTGCGGCAACTAAATCTTTGTCTGCCACTATTTAACATCGATCTTTCTTTGACTTGAAGCAAATTTGTTTCATTCAAATATTTTTTTCTCTCTGTGTAGGCTTACATAGATTCCTATCTCAGTACTGCCAAACAATATCAGTAATCATGACGCAATCCTTGTAGGCATGTTGTTGTATAAACTTATGAATGCAATTTACCACTTCAAAATGACCAGCAGAATATCGTTCATCTGGAGACACTAAATTAAAAGAAAGTATATCGATGGATATCAAATACTCCTGTCCACCTGACTGCACCCACACAAAAAAAATCAATTCTCATCACGTGAGTTTATCAATCGTATTGTTGACAAGGGGCGAGATTTCTATCCACCGGTTTTAACAGTGTATATCGTAAAAGTCAGGAGAGTGGAACCCCTGGTATGCGCTGTCGAGATTCCGAGTATTTGCCAGTCACCGCTTTAAATTTAGGGTAGATTCTATCAGAAAGTATTCCCGTGTTTGGGTCTCGAGGACGATATCCGTCCCATTCGAATATTTTATCGAGTTCGAGAACAGCGAGCAGTTCGCTGATTTATCATGTGTTGGTCTTGATATCTGGACCGGTACCACTGTAACCCGTATACCTGGCCTGCCACAAGGGCAGCTCAGGTTGTGCACTCCGGTTGACATTTTTATGACCGCTCCTGATCACTAGTGACAGTAAATTATTGGAACAAAGCCGCAGAGATGGAGGTTTGGATACGGTATTCTGGCAGGTGGCATAATCTTGAAGTTTCGAGGGCAAAATGCAAATCAGGTCCAAGATATTCTGACAACTTATTTTTATGTTTATGCTTTTTTTATGAGGATCAACCTGCATGTGGCTAACCGGTCTAAACTGAATAGTTTTCCTGGCAGAAAGTTTACTTACATATCAATCGTTGTATTACATAACAATACAAAGGAAGCAAGTGGATGTTATGGACGTTGAATGATCACCACAAATCGATAAATACTTTCTCGTATACTGCTTGAAAAAATAACTTTTTACATAGTTCATAACTTTCAGGTTTCTTTATCGATATTAGTGATTAATTGAGTAGCAATCTATTAGAAAATTTACTAATTATTAAACCTCTTCAGGCAATTAAGCGGAACCATTAAATACGAATTAATATTTCGCCGTAGACATATTTATATCAACCTTATCAATTACCCGCGCCGAATTTCTAATTACGATCCACTTGATTTTGCGGTTGGAGAACTTTTACATCGCTCGAACACAGACATAACAAATTACTCCGATCCGAGCGTTGCCTGGGAGACTGACAAGTAGTCGCCATCACAAGAAAGGCACTTACCGGGGGCCAGTACCAAATGTGGCGTACAAAAAGAAACTGTCGACGGAAACATCTACATAAATCAAGATAATGACATAATTAATAAAACGCACTGTACAGAATTCGGCCAATCTAATAAAGCGGTTTTTATTTGATTCCCGCATCGAGAAGGAGCGAGAGGGAGAGGAACGGGGCCCACGGGTGTGTCATTAGTGTGGTACAATTCGGAAGATGATGTATTGGATCAATCTGTCGGTGATTTAGATTCAGCGCTGAAGGAATGCTATCGATGTATACTTAGTCCTGTCCATACTGGCTTTCGTAATTTTTCACGTGAAAAATTATGTTGGGTATTTGATAGTTGAGACATTCCAAAGAAAAACGTGCCTATTTGGGATAAGGAAGTATACCAAACGTTGAAATACACAATTGTTAGATTAGAACATGTAGAAGACAAAAATTCTTCAAAAATTCTTGTGATTTACTTTTCTTTTCCAATGAAAAGTGGCTAAGTTCTTCGACGAAAAAAAAATCGAGATTTTGGTGGAAATACGCGTTTTGGACACAAGATAATAATCGCATTTTACATACGAGTAATGAGACGTACAACTGATGTCATATTAAATGTTTGTGGTTTAGATTCACGTTTTAATTTCTTAATTATTTCAACTGTATCATTATTGTTAGTGAATGTTACTATTAAGAGATGTTATTAATACATTTTGGATTGTGGGCCGATTTTGTGTTAACCTCGAATGCCCGGAGTTATCACACTGTGGATTCACCGGTCTGTAGTCATCAGTATCTTTCTGGATCATTGGCTCGTGATGATTAATCACATAGTATCATTCAATAACGATTTTCAATAAACTTTTCGACCAATTCGCATTTCCAAATGCTACGTTCCAATAAGAATTGACCTCCCGCCGCCAATAAAGATTATCTAGATTCGTGTCTAAAGTGTAATGTTCAAACGGCAGCCACGATCCGAACAAATGCTCTCATTATAACCAGGTTGCGGCAATCTCTCTTAGCTGAGGACTACCGTGAACTCGGCGGGTGCCCCCTGACTGGCGGACTACAGTAGCAAACTTAATCCTTCTTGGCGGGTGCTCGCGCGCCTTAATGCTCCCTTTGTTGTCACCTAACTGTCCGCGCTATGTCACTGTCAAGTGAACAATCACTTCTAACCGCTCGGTAATAGCCCTGACTTTTCTTTAACTGTATTTGTTGTGACTGCCTGGGGCACAGAGCATTGGCGTACTAGGGATTCTGTGGCATGGGGACCGCGAACACAAAAAAAGAGAGGAAAAAAGACGACTCCTTACGCCGTCATTATTGCCACTCCACTTCTTAGTGGAGTCGCACGATATCAAACAAAGCGTTATAAATGTCGGCTATATTTCTCCGTGCTTAGGATACTATGTCATTGGAGCTAAATGGAAAACCGACCACTTAGTTATGAAAGAGAAATATATGGGTTGGATATGGGTGGCTGGAGACTATTGATCACAGTTTTTTTTGTATGGATTCGATTAAGATCAGACTTGGGATGAATATTAATAGGGCTGCTGGATTTAAATAATGTTGATTGTTGAGACTAAAGTTAGAGCGAAACTATTCACTAAAGCAAATATTTTGTCGCTGACTACAACTCGTACTTCAGAAATTAGGTCTCCCAGTGCGTAGCTAATATGTTCCTAGAATATAGCAATCCCTTTTCTAAAAATGTGTACTGCAGCTATACACATTAATCCCAAGTGTAATTTCGGAGAAATGGCACAAAATACGAGTCACAAGTTTATGAGTCACATCTCACGAAATTTTATAATAAATGAAACAAAAACAAATGTAAAACTAGCATTATTACATCTATATTATATATTATATGTATATTACACCACAAAAAGATTTTGGAAGTTTTTAGACAACGTTATTGTTCATGTTTGTTTACGACAATAAATATTGACACAGAAAAAGAAATACTTCACTGTGCCTCTATCGATCTAAATAAATTACTTATTTGCTGGTATGAATATTAATGCTGGATTTTTGACTTAAATAATGTTGATTGTTGAGATTAAAGTTAGAGCGAAACTATTCACTAAAGCAAATATTTTGTCGCTGACTACAACTCGTACTTCAGAAATTAGGTCTTCCAGTGCGTTGCTAATATGTTCCTAGAATATAGCAATCCCTTTTCTAAAAATGTGTACTGCAGCTATACACATTAATCCCAAGTGTAATTTCAGAGAAATGGCACAAAATACGAGTCACAAGTTTATGAGTCACATCTCACGAAATTTTATAATAAATGAAACAAAAACAAATGTAAAACTAGCATTATTACATCTATATTATATATTATATGTATATTACACCACAAAAAGATTTTGGAAGTTTTTAGACAACGTTATTGTTCATGTTTGTTTACGACAATAAATATTGACACAGAAAAAGAAATACTTCACTGTGCCTCTATCGATCTAAATAAATTACTTATTTGCTGGTATGAATATTAATAGGGCTGCTGGATTTTTGACTTAAATAATGTTGATTGTTGAGATTAAAGTTAGAGCGAAACTATTCACTAAAGCAAATATTTTGTCGATGACTACAACTCGTACTTCAGAAATTAGGTCTTCCAGTGCGTTGCTAATATGTTCCTAGAATATAGCAATCCCTTTTCTAAAAATGTGTACTGCAGCTATACACATTAATCCCAAGTGTAATTTCGGAGAAATGGCACAAAATACGAGTCACAAGTTTATGAGTCACATCTCACGAAATTTTAAAATAAATGAAACAAAAACAAATGTAAAACTAGCATTATTACATCTATATTATATATTATATGTATATTACACCACAAAAAGATTTTGGAAGTTTTTAGACAACGTTATTGTTCATGTTTGTTTACGACAATAAATATTGACACAGAAAAAGAAATACTTTACTGCGCTTCTATCGATCTAAATAAATTACTTATTTGCTAAAGCAGGTACTAAATATTTACTCAGGTTGAGAAAAAAGCGATATTTTTGAGAGGTGCGTTTTGTACATTTCCATCGGAAATATATTTGCTTGTACGAGTTGTAAAGTAAGTTGTAAGTAAATAGTAAGTAAAAAGCTGTACAATTTTACGTATTTTATATTGCAATACACGAATTTATTTAGAATTTTAATGTTATGCATGCAGTACTTAGCAGAAATACAAATTCATCCTACCATTATTAATAGAAACACGGAATCTGAGATTTTATGAGTGAAAGATATCTCAGTGGACGCAACACTTCAATGCACAAAAAATTCTTAAATAATGAACATTAACTGTCTTGTTCTACAAATTATAAGATGAAACCAAACTAATAACAAAGTAAATATGTCAAACTAAGTAAATATTAAGGTTCGTTTAAACCAATAGCAACCACAACATTTTCTTAAGCTCTGAGAAGGTGTTTTGCTATGTGCTCTTTCCTTCTTTATCTCATTTAATGTTGGCATCTGATATAGATCCCCACAATAATCATATTAGGTCGTACTTTTACTATTTCTTCCGACAAAACCCACAATTCTTTAATTATTCAAATTAGCCGATTGATAACAGTTAATATAGGTACAGGCCGGCTGCGTAAACGCTACACTCCCACTGTTATTCCACGTGCATATTAGAATTCTTCTCTAGGCGCCTGAACGGCCATCTCGCCTTTCCTAATAATGGATCTCGTATTGTATTTCAATTTAGGAGTCACGTAAACAATTCGAGATAACGCCGCGTCCTCTCACAGAGAGTCCTTTTCCCTGTTTCCAGTTTTACTCCATAGCTTTCGGTAACGGTACCTATCGCCGTCCACCAGTAGTAATTAACATTAGATAAAATCGACGTCGCTCACTTAAAAAATGAACATATACATAATATATTGTTATTCGATTTCCTTCGGATCTGTTATCGCAAGTGTATAAATTCTTCCTCCTCTTAAAAGTGCTACTTGTCTTCCTAATAACCTAACGAGTTCTTAAAGGACCTAAAGAGACCACGGAATCGGAATTATATACGCCCGGTAAGATTAGGTGTTAAGTCATATTGGTCTGGCGGCGTCTTCAGTTGGATAAGAGGTTCTCCTTGTTATCGACTCGCTACCTTTTAGTTTTCCGATATTTATTTTAATACGGTTAAGATAGCGCGTATGGCGAGTCCTACTATCCTGGCCACAGTATCGTTTACATTATTTAACAATATATGTGGTGTCTGGTTAAATGGATACTAGGAACTGTTGCATGCGGTACACGATAACGTTCGGTCGGCGTTTCTCTCGGCTGATTTAAATTAAAACACTGAAATATGGAAATTGTCCCTTCGGTAGTTAAATGACAAAATGACTCACAGAATAGTGCTAATTTAGGATTGCTATATTTTGGTGTAATTATTGTGTTTAAGTTTGTTGGTTTAAGCTTTTTAAATAAAATTTATTTCAGTTTAAATTTAATTCCAGACTAAATGCTCTCCAGAAATCAGCAAACAAATTGTTTGTCGCAAAAGTTAGCTTGTTGTTATTAAACATGTTTTATTTAACGTTCAAAAGATATTGTCTGTGTAAAATTTCTTTACTACAAGGGAGTTTTGACCAATTAGGTGAGTACAATAGTAACCACAGTAAATCCAGTCGAAAGTGGGTCTTCAGTTCCCTGTAGGCCTCCTTGCGGTGGCCGACATTTGCTTTCGCAATGGGAAGCCCCCTTTTGAAAGTCTGTACATATTGAAATAATATCTGTAGGTACAGGAGGAGGCTTAACAAAGGCAGTGTCCTGGAAGCGTATCATTACTCATCATGTATCGCAGTTTCTGTCATTTGTCCGAAATTACTTTAGGGATTAGACGTCAATAATAACGCATTTAAATACTGGGACACTTTCTAGGAAGAAAATTAGTTTTTACCGAGGATTTGCTTGTGCGAGTTAGACACGCAGTGGGTGTCTAATCCAAATCCTGACACATTTGGCCATTTGCTACCGTCATCTAAGAGGCGGTGGTAAGTGCCTATAGCGGTTTTCCTGCGTTTGATTTTCTCATCTTTTGTTGGTTTGGACATGTTCAATCCTTTCTTTCTATGGGGCTTACTACAGAAATTGCAATAGTACAATAGCAACGCTGCAGTACACATTTTGCAGTTTATGTTATCTGATTTTGTGTCAATATTTTGTAATTCATTCATATAATACATACTATGAAAGAATATATCTAAGACACATTTTTGGGCTATAAATCACTACGACTAAAGATAATTTGTTCAAAAGATCTGACTCAAATGTCAATCAAACAATATCGTAGATACATGGAACAATCAAGGTGTTTCTTTCAGGACGCCGCACAGTGCTGTGTCCCATAGCAATACATCACAAAATACTAAAAATTATACTAAAAAACGTAAACGATAACTTCAATTCTTAAAAATCAGGTAAATAAGTAACGAAACATCTCAACTGTTGGATTATTTCGTTTGGATCGGCTCGACATTTCAGAGGGATATAAAGAACCTTCTTATCACACAGAGCTTCTATGGACTATCAGAGTTCGTACAATACATGAAAACCCAACCACTACAACAAAACTACATGAATTATTATAATTTGACTTTTTTGCAAAATAAATTTATTATTATTATTCTCGGTATAAGAAGTATGGCTTTTATACATGAACTATGTAACAGAACCCATTATAAATCATATGTACATATTGAAAAATAGATGGGGCTCTGTAGCAATTATATTATACCAAACTTCTCTATGATACTTTATGATAGACGCAAGACCATACTGCTAATCGTGGTCTTTTACCTTCAAGATAACATACATAATCCGACTTTGCAATCTACCCCAAGCCCTACATTTTAACGCATGAGAACACACACAATCCCCAAAAATGGCATTAATTCCTTATTAATCGGATCATACCCTCCCCTATATTTACCAAGAACGCGCCCGAATTCGCAACAATACGTCCGGTCGACCACTTTGCACGTAAGCCCCGATCTAATCGATCTGATTGACTGACGAGGTGAAGAGATTGCCGGTGAGAGAGCAGATAGAGATCCCGTTGCTGAGGCCGGCCGGAGTTACGGATAATACGATTCCGTCGAAACGGCTGATGGGATAATAAACGGCAATTCGTCATCCAAGGCGTTAATCATGCACAATTATAATCGATCAAGGAAGAAATAAGGCACACGGCTCCGTTGGCAGTGAGTGAGGAAGAGAAGAACGGTCGCGGTGGGGTCGCGTCGGCCGCCGCGCCGGTTCAAAACGTTATAAGAAGACCCAGGTGATTAGAAGGGAGGTGCCTTTCCCATAGACCACGTGTTGGAAAGCTGCTCGAAGGTGCTCAGCGGGGTGTCCAGGCCGTTACCCGCAGCCAGATAGAGTTAACATCGAGAGCGTCGTCGCCTGTACTAGCTGCGCACTGCGCTCGTACTTACCATACAGTGGTGTGCAAATGTTTCGAAACGTATTTTACATACGGAGCAGTTTTTGATAAAATCTATGTACTGCAGATTTTGAAAATATCTACACAGAGAGAACTCTATTCTTGGATATCAAGAAAAATTATTCTTGCGTATATATTGTAGCATGAAGACGATGAGTGACTTACAAGGATTATGAGGAAAACTATTATTGTAGTGGAACAGCCTACACAGAAAGAACTCTATTCTTGGATATCAAGAAAAATTGTTTTTACGTATATAGTGTAGCATGAAGAGGATATTTTTGCTATCCAAATAATATTTTATTGTAAAAAGAATTTCAATATATGTAGTTATTTCAACGGCTAGTTATTCTTCCGGTTTAAGAGTTTAGTTAGTATGTTTATGTTGAGTATATTTTGCTCTGGCGAAGAAAATGTTATTCTTCTACATATAAAAAAAGTAACACGTTTGTTTTACAACAACAATATTTTGTTGGGTGAAAAATATACATGCTTCAACGAACAAACAGTTTATTGACCCAAAAGTACACGTACGTATCGCTTAAAACAGACGTAATTCCTTTCAATATTCCTTTCATACTTAAAACAAGAAAACGTAATACTTAAAACATCAAGAACATATTCTTACTCTGAGAATTTTGTATTTTACTTGATCCAACCAAATGGTCTATCTGCAGATATAGAAACAAGTGATATTCTTCACTCAAAGATATTCGTGTTGTATCGAATAAATGTTTCCCTCTGTGTAGGTACAAGTTCTTACTAGGAGCAGTTTCCTGCTGATATGATTCCTCAAAAGTGGTTTTTAATGTTTCTATTTTTACTGTACTGTATTAGAAAAATTCTTAGCGCAATATACAGTAGGTGAATTCAGACGTTTTGTTGGATATTAATTCTTGATTTGCGGGAATAAATCGCGCTGTTGATGTTATAACTGTCAGGACATTCTGAAGTCCTGAAACATTATGCGTCCACATTTATAACGTCAACTACTCGATTTCTTCCCGGAAATCAAGAAATCAATCTACATACTTGTTCGATACTTTTGATGCGTTCTGTATGTATATCCCACACATATACGAGAGAATTTGATGGGTCACATATTCGTTCACCTATGCTGGCGACCTGATGCTATCTCAGCCCGTTATTTATACTTAAGCTTGCGCTCTGAAAGCTCGCGAAGGGAATTAATGGTGTCTATTTTGTATTCCAAAATGATAAACTGCCGTAATAGTATCGTTATTAAAACTATTTTTTTTGCCTCTTTTTCCCTCGCAACTATTTACTCCCACCAACACTTCCAGATTCCGTTACACCTGGACCAGATTTTTTTTACGTAAACTTTTTTACGTACCCTATTTACATAATAACCTCAAAGCGGTATTATTATGCTCTCAGTGAGGTGGAGTGGAGACGAATTGATTTACTTGTTGATCTCACTTTTTGCGACCACCGAAACCCGAGTATGAATTTTAATAATAAAACGGACACGGCGAAGGACCGACGAAATTATACCGGGAAAACGCGCAATTTTAGCACTTAAAGCCTTATATACCGTACGCTGCAACGCGGAGGTCCATCCATTTGGGATGTCCCAAATTATTAGCATGCAATAAATTAGGTTTCGGAGCCGGGCAAAAACTGGCAACGATTCGTTATAATCGGGCGGCCCTATACTTATGTTATACTAAACCGTGCAATTGGATCTGCTTTTTGTTCTCGTTGCTCTCACCGAGTTGTCGACTGCATCGGAGTATTATTACATGGTTACTTGTTCAAGGTATGTTGGTTTAATGATATTCAATACACAAAATTAATATTGATTATTTAAACTAAAGCCAATCAAGATTCAGAGAAGTTCTGCAGATAAGATACACGGCAGATAAGACTACCGTGTATTAGTATACCACAAGTAATACTGACAATTGTTAAACCGTTTCTTACCAAGAATAACAGTTTCCTATTATAGTCCTGTACTATATATAAAACTACTTAGAACAGATACAAATAGCTTAATCGCCTAGGGAGAATGATCCCCACACAGAAGGAAATATCTGGGGTGGACCTCACCCAACTTTCCGACTAAATGGTTGGCACAAAGAAGTGTCTGAACACTTTGGCAATTATTCAATTTTGTGAAGTGTGGCTCTGGCACTCAGGACACTACCTAACGTCAGTTTCTTTGATATAATGACATTTGTCATACTGACATTTACTGTCATGTCAGTAGCACTAACGTTTGTCAAAATCTGACAATTTGCAATATGGAGACGAAGGCTGTGGTTATGTCAAACTGATGCTATAAACGCTTATAGCGCCTAAACCTCCCTAAAACTGATCTGTAACTTTGTATGATAACTTTGGATGATATGCTATAGAAACTGACGTTAGGTAGGATCCAAAGTGACTCTGGCTTCACAAAATTAAATAATAGTAAAAGTGCGCAGACAGTTCATTGTGCCAGCCATGTAGTTGGAAAGTTACTAATCGTTCAAACAACTATATTAGAAATTCTTATACACAAGAATAATTTTTCTTGATATTCAAGAGTAGTTTTCTCTGTGTACAGGTAATTGTTCCATTATCAGTAGTAATGTAATGTGAAAAATATAGAGCATAAATACTATGGACAACATAACGGTCCCTGTACTGTGGACAACATGGTATAACAATAACATAACACACGGGCAAATTTCGGTACAAAGACACCTTGGGGCATAAATTTACCTTCATAAGAAGCATTAAATCGTATGATAGGTAGCCTTCTTACCAAATGAAGATAATCACAGACGCAGTCAAGTCCCTCTTGTTCTAATTTTTCTTGAGTCATCCTGTCTTTATCTTTTGACTATAATTACATACTTCTTACAGTGAAAGGTTTTTATTAAATCAAAGTTTTCTAATTTAGCGTAGAAAGTATAATAGTAAAATACATACATGCAATATTATAATTACAAATATGGTAATGTGGCGCCAGTTTAGAAAATAACAGTACACATGAAATATATATTATAGCTAAACTGTCAATTAGATTAGCATAAAAACCTACTAGCATTAATACGGCGAATCAAAAAAAGAAGGAATTGGCCATTGATTTTGCCAATTAAGTGAAAATAATGAGACGCATACGTTAACAATATGTGCAGGTGGGTAAAAAAGGCAATAAATGTACGTTTTCCTGATGAAGTACGCGACATCTTCAGGCGGGTATAATAGAAATTAGCGGTAAAGTGGCAAATAATTAAAGGATTTATTATTGTGAGCGAGACCTAGACCCCAATTAAGCGGGGAAAATCGAAGAATTCTACCGTCACAGGCGACAATCGAATAAAACACGCGTGCTACCGCACATATTTTACAACCTTTTATTTCAGAAATGATAATAACGTACCGCACTTTATTCGAAAATTATGCGTAATGGTCGACGAGGAATACGATTTTACTTTAAAGTTGATTTCCAGTGTGAAATTGATTCGTATGAATGTGGAATTGATAAATATTACTGTTTATTGTCATTATCTGAATTAGCAATTACTGTTTTAATAGATATCTTGAAGGTTGGTTGTATTAGGTACTTTAGTCGTTTACAATAAAATTATTCTTGTAATAAAGTTACACTATGATGTCACTAAGAAATATCAGGACTTATATTCATTAATTAATAATTTCTGTTCTATCTACCCAAAACATAAAGACATGGCTTCTTTTAAACGAGCAGTAAGAGCTAGAAGTGTGTGATTGTTATTTGAACCATTTTTAAGCCTAGTTCTGCGAAGTTCAGAAGAAAGACTTAGGGGAAATAACGTGAGGCTAATCTACCTAACGACGTAGACTAATATCTATCACAATCTCCACACAATGACACCTTATCCTATTTCTAATATCCTTTTTGTGAATAAGGAGTATTTGTGATATTTTATTACATGCGTTATAACTAGAAGATCGTTGTAAATACAAGTAGGTAGTTAATTGTACCAAATAATAGCCTCATATAAAAATTAGTAAAGCCTTATACTTGTGGAAGATATAAACTCCAATCTTGGGTCGGCAATCAAAATATCCAATATTTATTAATAACGTCACTCGTAAATAGCGTTTATGGCGCTAATCTAACGTTAATTAAGGAAGGCATCAAGAGGTTACGTATCTTCTTACACTTATTTCTAGGCGTACAGGAGCGAGCTCCCGGGTACTTAATTGGTTATTTAATTGCGGGATCCCAAAAACTTTATGAAAAACGACACAGCATAGTGTAGACCGACCGATCGTCCGCGACCCGGTAGTAAATTCTAACGGGCAGCATAATAGGACTTTAAACGTTTTCCGATATCTACACTTACGTCGCGACAGGCGCCTCCTGATTGCCATATTATTTACTGCAAAAGGAGCGACTAAAGTCCTACTTTTATAAAAGAAACTTCTGTACTCGTTGTTAACTTTACATACCTGTTTTGTTTTCTTCTATATTTCTTCAGTATTTCTTGTTTCATAAATTCTCTGCCTGCAACTGAATAAGCAGTTTATTTGTATATTTTATTAAAACTGCAAGTGATATTCTTCGTGTTGTATAGAATAAATTTTTCCGTCTGTGTATTGTATTGTAGTTGTTTTGGGTGCGGTTTATTCCGCTGCACCTAGGCCAATTCTTGGCCCTTTGTGCTTACCCATTTTTACATACTGTTTGATAACGACAACCAGAGGTGTTTAACTGGTTGCCGGCATCCACGGTTTTACGCCTCTTGCGAAAGGCGGTGGGACAAGGATCTTCACTGATGCCTGGATTTCAACCCAAGACTTCCTAGCATGAGCAGCACTCTACCGCTAGAGCCACTCGTTCCACCCCCATGTACGTATTTAATTTTTTTACACATTGATCTAATATCTATAGAATTTTGTTTCTTTACGAAACATTCATCATATGAAGAAAGACACTTTGCTTGTACTTATTTACTTATTTATGAGCTTTGGTCAGATGTACATGAAATAATAACGATGCATTAATTGATCGATAGCGCAGTACATCTGGACGACCGTTGAGAGCATTTGCAATGGTAAATATCAATTAAAATGGTCGATTATCGTATTGAAGTCACTTCTATTTAGACGCGCGCAAACAGCGCGCTGTCTCCGGCGAAGGCAGGATAGATTAGAAATAGACGTGTGGCCTTCCTTGAAAATAATTACTTATCCGCAAATTGCTTATGGTATTCATGATCTGAAAGATGTGACGCTCATTAAACGACCATACCGTCTCAGACCGAGATACGATATTAACTTCCAACGTTTCACAACCATTTCCTCAATTGAAGTCACACCGACGCACAGTAGTCAATACTTCACTTCTTGTTTTAAAAAAAAATCTAGTTTTTCACTTGAATTGCCTTCAGATTATACCTGATAACAAGGACGAAAATACTCAGAGCTAAGTCCTTATGTTAACATTTCTTAAGAAACATGAAAGGTTATGGTAGGAAATAATGCAGGAGCTCCAGAATTTAGTCTGCCTTTAGTGATAAAATTGACTACTGTGCGGCCAAAGGCAACATCAGCTTTTTACTAGACTCGTATGGTGCACTCTTCTGCGACAAGATTCTGAATTTAATCACAATTGTCATAAAATCTGTGCTAGGCCTATAAAACGCGAGTGTAAGGTACCGACGTGAAAAACAATAAATTGATTGAAAACGTTTGATATTACAGTCGCAAGTGAAATAGTGAAAGCGTATGAGATCCTTTACGATGAACACAATCATACTTAAAGTGATGATTTTTCAAGGAAGTAAGCTTAATGCTTGAATGTCGACAAAGACGATTCAGTACTCAATAGATCTCACTTTTACAACATTGTATATTCTCTGTTTCTATAAGAATATTAAATAATTGATTTTCAAATTAATTTTTTTTTTAGTAGAAAAGTGTGTAAGATATAAAGATAAAATAGCCATTTTGTATCCACCATTTTGTTACAACACACCGATTGGAGAACGATACAAATTGATTTTATAACAAAGTTTATGTTTCATATCTAAGCGCCTCCCATCGACCTAATTTATATCGACATAATATGAATATTAAACAACGATTACATTTCAATATTATAATATCGACGTTTTGGCTATTTTTATACTTTTATTGATGGCACCCAATAGCGCATAGATTACCAGAATTATTGACGACAAATAACCTATAATTGGTAATGTTGAGGTCACATTAATTCTTGTTTCTCTGATTTATTAGGAGGAGATTAGGTTAATATTAGATGTATACGTACGGACGGCATACCATAGATATGTGACATTGTTATTGATGCGCACAAATGTAACCAAAGCTCCGCACGAGCTATAAAAATCATGAATATTAATACATTTCGTAGCATGCGCGAGTTCCGAAATTAACATGCCAACAGTACAGGCGATATTTCATTTGAATTATATTTTCTATTTCCATATTAATATCGACCCGCAGAAATTAATTATTTATTTAATTCCTTTTAATACCCGAATAATAAATAATACTAATTCTGGTCAACCGTTACATTATATTGTACCTATATACAATTCTTAAGTATTCTAATGAAATTCTTGATTGTAAATACAAAAAAGAAGAAGAAAATGTTGTGGTGAAGGGATGGTGTTATGGTGATTGATGTCGTCGATCGAATCAGCGATCTGCGCTGATTTATCAGGTTATTTATTAAATTAGCTTAATTAGGTGCCTTGTAATGTGAATTAATTACTGTCCATTCGATGTATCACAACGAACGTGCTGTAGGTATAGACACTAAGTGCTTGTACCTCTTACACTTCGGAACGCCACCGTGCAGAAAGAAAACCATTTCTCAAGAACGAACGCCTCGCAACAACCACGAAAGGTTCAGATACAAAAACACCGCATTCGTTAAGCGCAATCAAGTATTAATCGCATTTAGGTATACGGAATAAAAGTTCATATACTTAATGAATTACTGTCTCGAATTTTTCTGCAACCGATTTCGATGCGAATAAAGCCATGTTCAGAGGAAATATGTGAGCTTTCATATTTTATTTAAGATAAGTTATATTTGACGTTGTTTCTATTGTTGTTGTTGTTGTACAGTTGTTTGTTGTTGTTTGTGTCGTTTTCAGAAACAACTAGAATTCAAGATCAAAGTCGCAGAAACCAATTACTGACATTTTATCACTTATATTTGATTTCCTTTTTGCTTGAAAATCTTGAAATGTTTTAATCCAATAACTGATACTACTCAATATTATTATTAAAATTTCATTAATCAACTTCAATATTAAGATATTGCCCTTCTAGGTCATGCTAAAGCATTGTTATTATCCAGATTATTTTGCTACATGACTTATTTTTGTAGTTATGTAAAAGTAACAATAAATCTGAAATTCAATTCTCGTTCCTGTAAGCAAGATAACTGCAGAAAAGAGTGTAAACTGTTTGGCTCTTAGTCAAGTATTTTCAGTAAAATATTCAAATACATAATCGTACCTTTTATGACTGGAGATGTTTATGAGGAATTGAAAATAGGAAATCATAATTAACTTCTTTCTTTAACCATTCAAAAAATTGTATTACGGTACAACAGCTTTTCACGACCTATTAAACACGAAAAACTCAATATTTATTCATACAACTCGGAACCAACGGCTTACAAACCCATTCGATACCATTAACGACCACTCAATCGCACCTAACACAACCCATCTTAACCGTACACGTAAAAAATTTGCATTTTATTCGTTCTAATGCCCCCAAAATATTATTACACGGCAATTTTGTCAAACGTTTCGGCGTCCAAACGTTACTTTATTACACATTAAATTATCGACTTTATTAGGTTGATATTTTGTTCTGGATGGTAACAGCCTCAGGCCAGCAACACGTACCCATATCCTAGTATAAGAGCAGATACATACACTGAGTTGCAAATAAAAATGTGAAGTAAGTAAAATGGTATTGTTTTATTGTTTGTATTAGTATAAACAGAGAGTTTAATAGATACAATCCATGGTTATTGTAAGATATGTTTATAGGAATAAAACCCCACACCTGACACCACAATTCTTTCAGTCGAGTCTTCTTTGACACTGAGTATACGTATAATTTTTTTCCTGTTACTTTTTCATTTGTATGCAAATAGGCTGTAAATGGCATCGTGGAGATGAGCAGCCTAGAGAAAGTCTCTTGATCGCCTTCAGCTCCGATAATCGCTTAATAGACGATTTATTGATACATTAGATCCTTGTGTGTGTTAAAGAGTGGCGGTCCCTGTCGCGAGCACTTGCTAAATTCTGCCGTTCGTGAATTTATTGTTCGGACGCTAAATCGGCCGCGGTTTCGAAATAGAAAGTTAAGCAACGTGTAGAAGCGGTGCGCGACATAAAATGATGACACCTCTAATTGAATTTACATACACCGTCCGACCGTCAATACATGATCCGGCGTTACGTAGCCAACGCCGCGTCGCGTCGGTCGGTCGGTCATTTGATGGCTCCGTTGAGTTAATGTTTGGCAGGCTGTCGCGCGAATGCAGTAAATTATGTAAATCGCTTGATATTCAGTACGCAAACGTGTAATTAAAGAGCGCGCCAGAATCACAATTAGAGGACGAGATAATTGCTTTTGGCTATTATACGATTTTTATTTTTTAACGACGACATTGTAATACTAAGTACTTACTAAATATATTACCTGTAACACTTATGAAGGACTATATGGGTAAGTGTCAGGTATTGGGAGAATATAAGTCCCATGATCAAAACATGGCATCTCTTCTGTCAAAATTCAATGTAAAGTTTGGCCAAACACCTTTACCTTTGTGCGAGAATGTAGTGTTACATGTAGTTCACACAAACATTAGAGTTTCTGTACAAATATCTCAAGATTAAACAACCATCATATATTATTTCGGTAATGTCCCAAACCTCATTTATTGTGTAATATTATTTATTTTCTTCTACACCTGAGCATTCACTACCTGGGTGTTTTTTTTCTAGAGCAGAATAGTCCTACTAACAGAACATGGGTATACATTATGCATGTCCGTGATTAATTATCTGTTTTTGTGGATATAACATAAAAAATACGCCCCAGAACATTACTATATATTAAAAACATTGATCTAAATCAGTGCCTAACACCATCGCATGCTTCGCACATATCAAAGATACGACATCGATTCAATATTGGCTCCAATTAAACCAACATAGATCGATCAGCTTAGGTCTGAATGGTTACCCTAGCGTGAACATACATCCACCGCACATTCACACGTACGGAGGCCTTCTACACACGCCAACAAACAACCAGCCGACTAGGAAGGACGAGAACAACGTCGCGGTAGCCCAAGGCGCGGTCGAGCTTGATGTCGAGCGTGTCGCACGGCAATTAGATCACATCTCGAGCTTGTAATATGAATACGAGCATCGCCCACGTGTGCGCCTCGCTGTTTTAAATCTTTCCCGAGCACACACAGGTAGTTCTCTCTGTCCAGGAACGAAAGGAATTATATGCCGGAGCGTTTATAAGTTAAACGAGAGCGACAAACATAGTTCTGTAAACGTATGACAAATATTGGTGAGTAATGTTTGGTTTGGTGATGATTTGTATTTGTGGAAAGTGTGGTTTGGGAATTAAAGTAACAATTGGATGGGTAATGGGTGTCAGCCTACGAACACACGTACTATCATGTGGAGCTGTTTATGGGTTCTATGTGTTTGCTATACATTAAAAAGGATTTTTATGTACCGAAGAAAAGTTAGCTATCTGCAACTTTTAGCTCTGTTCAATCGATTTTAATGAACTCACAACTTTAGTAGTTTAAACTGCCAAAACTCTGTAGTAGAGATGGGCTTATTAGTTCTTTTTAATGAACTAGTTCTTCCAGATTAGTTCACAAAAAGGAGAACTAGTTCAAAGAACTAGTTCTGAAGAACTACTTTGATCCTGAGACATACTACTTCGATAAACGTGTCTTTGTGTGTTCTAGCACGTTTATATCTCGTGCCAAACGAAACTAGGATCTAGTTTGGACAGAATCGATGTCTGCCTTCCCACTTTGTCTTTTTCTTGAAGAATCGTTATTTTGTTTTGAAAATAAATAATTATTTATAATTATATTGATCGAAGAATCGTTGTCTTATTTTACTTAGGTATATTTCTTAAATATTTATTTAATAAGGCATAAAAGACATATTGCTGCACGTATTTTAGCCTTATTCATACTGCAATTTTAGGTGGAATTGGGGTATTATTTATAAATTATAGTATAACATATACTGGCGAAACTACTATTAACAGTGTAATCCATTATCCAATGGGAAAAAAACTATACTCTAATTATATTTTTGACATCCGCCGTTAGGTAAAGAAACTGGCGGGCAAGGTGCTATGTCGCTCGTTTGATGTCGCCACAACTCGTTCACTGAATGGGATATGTTTCACCAAAGCAGGACTTTCGAACTAGATTTCATGTCCCTACAAGTCGTTCACTGAATGAGATATGCATAGAGATATGTTTTAGCAAAGCAGGTCTTTTGCGAACTAGTTCTTTTTATTTTAAAGAACTAGTTCTTTTGTTATAAGCCGGGAGCCATTCTCTCGGACTAGTTCGTTCATGAACTACCCACCTCTACTCTGTAGTATAGAAGCAAGTTTCTTCTTTTGTTTGGTGTATACATAAATTTTAGTAATAAAATTTTGAACTAACAAAAACTCTGGCGTGTAGAGGCAAGCATCTTCTTTCATTTGTTATATAAATTATTGAAATTAAGTGGTATTAAGAGAGACGTTCAACTTGATATCTGAGACGATGTCACGTCTAGTGACAATTCCAAGACCAAAAAGTTCGTTAATATTTTTCTCATACTGATTAGCATAATTTGAAGCTGCCAAAACTCTGGAGTGTAGAGACTAGCTTCTTCTTTCATTTGATGAATGAATTGTTAAAATTAGGTGAGAGGGAGTGAATTGTGCAGGTTCATTTGTGAACAATTGTTCCGCCTAGACGGTTGCACAGCTGGATATAGATGTTCAAAGTTGCTTATCTCTTTCAAGTAGTGATTAACGTAGTATCAAGCTGCCAAAACTACAGTAATTACAGCAAAGTCTGTGCTCTCAATTGCAGCAAAAAAAACATTATTCGTCAAATATTAACAGAGATATGGCATGTGCAAAAATGTACAAATTTGGGCAAATTACAACATTTCCTTTTAGATAGGAATTTAGTTTGTGGTTGTACCTGACTTATCCCGGTGTGTTACTTGTCCTCTGTGACAACTCTAAATAATAATAAGTCTACAAAAATTCAGTTATTGTTTGAGGAAACTTATCTGTGAATACAATATAAATACGAACATACCTACATAAGTGTAGGAAATCATAAAATGGTATGTTGTCGAATACAGAAAGTGTCTTCACAATCTTCCTGTATAGACAATTTCTTCTTAGGTACCTATTTTGTATAGGTAAGCTTTGTTCACTTCATAGTGGTTAACGATAATATGTATCGACATCTGCTTTCCCCTTTTTTATGTTATGCAGGTTTTGTTCCTGTGTTCAATGAATTATTGTCGACTGTCGAATATCTAAAGTTTGAATTATTGAATGTATCATTCGGTTGCAGAGAAATCTCCTGAATTTTATCATCTATAAAAACCTCTTTACAATAAGGCTTATTAAATCATATTAGTTATTATCGATCGTTTGAAAATATGTGTATTATGTTTTAATTTCCCAAACTACTAGTTTAAACTCTGAAAAAAAAAACATGAAATAACAAAGGGGCGTTTCATGCCATTAATCATAAATTAGAAAATATTGACGAATATTGACGAAAGTACTCCAACTAAGAAAGAGACTTCTAATAACTCCAACTAAGTCACATCAAGCACAACACTTTTTAGTCAGAATGTTTAAAGATAAGCATTTGTCTAGAATAAGATTTATTTGTTTATATAAACCATTAATGACTACTTTTGTCGTAAATAACCAAAAATATGTTATCTCCGTTCACAACCTAAAATTGACACGAGAAGACGGTACCGTACAACATCAATTTATCCGTATAAATCACATCGCTGTTAGTATCCACACCTACGCGCCCGCCTTAATTTCTTCTCGCCATCCGCGACGTTTTCATAGGGCGCTCGCCGCGCTGACACAATTGCGTTAGTGTCCACTCGTACACACGATAAAAGCACGTAGGTCGTGGAACAATTTACGTCGGCCAACGTTAATTATCGCTAATTTGAATCGCATAAAATCGACAGCTATCATATCCGCGCACTGTTTAATAGGACGACACGATGGCCGCTTGTGAGCGAGCAGAAAGCGCCACAGGTGAGTGAAGTCGATTATGGACTGACCGACAGGTAGTGTTGCCTGATTAGACGATTTATCACAATCTACGATACTTTTAGCGAAAAATTGGGTGAGATAGGGGGGTCTAATTGGGAAAAAATCCTGCTGAAAATTGGAGCGTTTCTGAAAATTGTTATTCAGTTTAATATGTGCTTACAGATTCATACTTTATCGAAACGTTGACTACTTCATCGTCAGCGATGATAAAGTAGTCAACAATAGTTAAATTAGAAACTATGAGCTGTCTTAACTGAAGGAAAAATTTTTAAGTAAAAGGCAATAGTTTTAGCCGAAAAGAGAGTTATTTTGCCCTATACCAAACAGTTTTCCATAGTTTCCATTAAACAGAAACTGTTTGAAATATTTCTTAAGTAAAAAGAAATAGTTTTCACTGAGAAGACGGTTCTTTTACACCAAATCGCTTTACATGATTTCTGTAAAATAGAAATTGTTTGGGTTGATTTACTGAAAGATATTTGAATGAAGTGAATCGGTTTTATTGGCAAGATCGGCCTTGAATTAAATATTTTATTTGAAGAAAAAGAAATATGGATTTTAGTAAAACGATTGTGTTTGAATCAAAAAAGCGTGCGGTGTCATTAAAAATGATCGCTACGGAAGATAGCAATCTCAAGTCACACTCTGGCTTGGTTTGTGAATACATAATTGTCAAATTATCAAATTAACAAAGATGTTTACCAATATTTAACATCGAATCTTCTTTAACTTATCAATCAAGCAAAATCCTTTCATTCAATTTTTATATCTCTGTATTAATACATATTACTCAAAAATCTTGGCGACGAGTACCTCTGGAGACCTCGAAAAATCTGGCAGCACTGCTGACCGACCGATGCTCCAATGGTACGTATGCTGTGTCCGATCCTGGGACGATCTGGGTGGGCCGCTATCGGCTACAGACCGACTCTGATAAAGGAAATCTTGTCCTTAACCCCTGTGTCACTAACGGAGTGTAAAGTGGTGTATGCTTAGTATCTTACAAATGAGTATCCAGGGTAGTACTGGACGCTTTTTCGATTAGTGAAGCGTTTTCTTGACACTTTGTTGTGAGTTAAATCGACACGAGCTTGATAGTTTGATTTTATTATGCTTTTGAAGAATTTATTCTGCGGTTGTTATGAGAGATGTATAGACACGTTGATAGGTATGCGTTCAAGTAGATATAAATGTTTGTAACATTGACAAGATTTATTTTTATAGTTTTGAAGGTAAATAATGCAAAAAAATGACGTAACTCTCGTAGTGTGATTAAGTACTAAAGATGTCACATGCTTTTCCTCGCAAAAATCAAGAATTAATGATAATTGTGATAAATTGTTTAAATAATTTTAACACAGGCCAACAGCGTCCAGAACGAAGGTGGCTTCATAAAATTGAATAATTGCAAAAGCGTTTAGACAGTTCAATGTGTCCACGATGCTGTGCGATTATTGGGTTGTTGGGAAGTTATCTGTGTATAAATTCGCCCTTCAAATAAAAGTCCGTCGGTCAAGAGGTCATCAAACATTATTTTATTCTTTCTTTATCTATATAAATTGACAACAGAAGATACGAGTCATAATAAACGAGGCAGAATATGAAATAACTTAGCGTTTTTATGCATCTTCCATAGACTATTTTCTCATTTTTGAATTAGCAATTTTGGGTAAATTTTAATTCATATACCTAACAGGTTAACCGTCATAATCGACGTTGCTAACAATAGGTATAAACAACACATAAATAAGACAAAAATAACAAATTCTTAAACAGATTATCCACTGCTTCTGTATTGTACATATGTAAGTGCAGATCAGATCAATACCTGATGATCTAATACATAAAAACCGGTATTCCATTCTAGTTTAACATCAATTTAACAAATCCTCTTTCCACTAAAATATGTTCATTAATTTTACCTACACGTGTAATCATTGTATTTATATCCGCTTTATTCAATTCACCGACATTTTATAGCGTAACATGATACCTCTGCGCGACATACCAGCACGGCAATTTAAAGAAAAAGATTCTCAGAACCACGAGTTTAACCGATTTTTCGACGCAACACGCGACATATCGTCGCCATAATGTCCACCGTCCAGTATAACCAGTTTAATGAAGCAAACGTGGGCGTCAAATATATCATATACATATTAATTTACTGACTGAATCTATCCTCGTCTCTGTAAGAATGTATATTGTGGGATAAACATTTATTATGTTTACCCCACAAAAACTAGTTCACATTCTATAACATAATTCACCACATAACAGAATTCTCCACAACTAAAACAGATATAAAAATTCTATTAAGAGACCAGCACTTATACCAAATAAGAAGAATCCTGAAGCTCGTGCCTAATCTGCATACATATAGATCGATAAATAAACTTAATTATTTTCATTAGCCGTGCCGAAGGTGTGTTTATTTCCTAAGAGTTTTAATATATTTAGCGTGCATATGAGCCTAAATGCCTCAATGACAGTTACATCGGGTTATATTAATATAAAACACGACGAAATGGTAATTATAAATCTCCCTGTTATTATCTTCATCCATATAAAGGTGACGTACATGTTTTTTTTTCTGTTAGGTCGCCGTTGAGCTTCGTTGTTGCGGTCTTGTTTATATCCGTGTTTTACAATAACTCAAAGGACATGCCTCCGTGTCAGGCAGGAGACGGTATCACTGAATTCCTCCTGTAGATTTGGCCCGGGTCTATTTTATGATATGGCCCGTTTCCATATAATATCGGTTCACCTGTTGTGACCGTGTATTCCGCTTGTATCGTCTCCTTTTCTCGTTTAGTTTATTTGGGTCGGAGTGTGCTTTACGACTGGATACTGTTTCTAACAGGGACGCACTTGCCTGTGTTTTATTGTTTTAGATTCTAGAGTCGTAAGACAAATTTAATGCCACGTTTTTATAGTTACTTTGGTGACCAAAGAGGTAAAAACATATTCTTATGGAATTCATATTGTACTTTCTACGCGATAATCTTTTTCTGTTTCAAGTGTTTGGACCCGGTTAATCTGGCGATACTACCACATGATAGCAGGTGTTGTTATAATGGCAGTGTCCTCTCCCATTATAATGTAAATCAAGATCAGTCACGACACCTTAAGCGTTTGCTATTCAGGTGCGCTCTGTGGAGTACCTACCAACGCAGCCAGCGTGGGTACGGTATGGAGGCATCCCATTTTTAAGATGGCATTAAATCGTAATCAGTATATGATATGAATTTAATCGTTGAACGCAGATGTTCCCTGCTCTACTCAGTACTGTCCACAGACCTCACTAGCACTGGGATTGCGGGCATTATAACATACTTTCCTCGCTAATTAGGAACTAACCTGGTAGTGCATTTAGCGATTTTCTCCGAATGACGAATTAAGTAAATGGTTGATGCTTAAGTAAAGGACACAATACGAGGTTTACTTTTACTTTTTACTCACTATCAAAATTATTCACATTCAGGGATCTTTTTAACAACTTGTGGGCACAAATTAAGTCACTGGAGAATGGGCTGGTATCAATTTGGTCAATGTTTGTAATATTTGCCACTTTTGATTGTCAGATTATCACCAAAAACAATCCAGTTTGTCCCCCCGTAATTTTAAATATGAGTACCAAATTTCAGCCCAATTCGTTGCACCGTTTGGGCGCTATCGTGTTTACAGACATACACAAATTCACATATACACAAATACGTACATACATGCACGACATGTACACAGACATTTTCCAGAAATCCTTTCAGGTGGCTACAAAATGCGTATTTTCACTGAAATCCCGATTATTTTCTAGTCAAAAATTTAAAATCGTTAGTTAATAACTTAATTTTGTTATGAAAGCTTAAAAATCAACCAGGTGTTCTGAAGCAATCATAACCTCAAACAATCAAAACACACCGATAAGGTTGTAGAGAAAATCGGTGACGCTTAGCAATCACACACACAATTTTGCAGGCACAGAAAACTGATCTAAAACTGGACTTACCGAGCACCATTTTGGCTCAAAATTGTCGTCAAATCGATCTTGAAACTTTGGTATACAACACTAGCACGCACATCGAGTGAAAATTCGCGAAAAGTAGGTTAAAACCCAACACGCACACGAGCACCATGCAAAAATATACCACGCACCGCTACAAACTGGCTTACCAGCCTGTCGCATGTAAATTTTTTTTTAGTGTTTGACTTGGCTGTTGAGTAAAGAGTAGAAAGGATGGAGTTTGACTGTTGCAAGGATTTCAGGAAAATGCCTGTGTTTTGTGTAAAACCTAACCTAATTGTTTTTATGATACACTCACTATTTTTTAATGACTGTTTGCACAGTATCTAAATCTACTGCAACAGAAATTATTCTAATACAATTGATTATTTTGCTATTAATTGTGTACAGGTAATTTTGTAACTGTATCTTTTAACCAAATCGGTTAGACAAAAGTTTTATATTTTAGTTTTAACTTGGTTAGTATGTTGGCAAAATTTGTGCTCACAAGCTGTGGGAAATTTCGAGACTTTGACATTTTCAAATAGTTTTTTTTCCCTATTCCAAATATATTTTAAACTTGTTTTAGAGTAATATTGATTCTCTAGCACGAGTTACTGCATATCACGTGGAGATCCAATTAGCCTGGTCGTGTTTTCCAACTAATATCATATCCCAATTAACAGAAAATTTATATCTGCTCAGCAAGTTTTATCTGTTCAGACTTTTTTTATATAGATTATTACTGTGATTAGTCACACACCACAACAGTTATCAAATGTAGTTTTTACAAAACCTAATAATTAATGGTAACTGTTTAAAATAATCATTATAAATCTTTCGGATGCGGAATATAAAATTTTATTATCTCGAACACGGACGTCAGTTGTTCTAGGGAAACCTTGATATCTCTTTTCTAAATAATGACCATGTTTGTGTTATACATATAGGATGTTATATATTATTATTATTGCCGTTAATGGTTGTATTCTGATATTTAGATGAAAATTAATTTTATGTTGATAATTATAGAGTCGTTATATGTAATTTATGAGCTTGTTGGGGGACTATCCGAATCAATATTTGAAATATTTTCAATTACATTATTTTGTTTATTATAGAATATAATATAGTTATAGTGTCCAGTTGGTATTACCAGCCAATACAGCAAAAAATAAAATTCGCATCAGCAACATAAAACGTCCATGCAACGCTGGACCACACTACTAATTGATAGTAACGCATACTATATTCCTGGACCTGAGCGTCACATCAATTTCGCGTTACAATCGTAAAAAGTCGCTACCATTTTATAACCGACAATTAGCGCTTATATACGTTCATTGTAAACACGGGTAATATCGCGTCGCGCAGGTTACATTTCAAAGACAATGTGTTTGCCTTTCATGGAATAATTTACAACCAGTGCGGCATAAAAGCAACACACACAAATGCCGGGTAGGGAAGAGATAAAGCGTTAAAAATTTAAGACAATTTTAACAACGTGTGCGTTCGGACGTTTATGAGCGTCTCTCGAAATTAGAAAGTATTGCCTGAGCGTCGTACGCGCTAGTCCGCCCGTTACAGGGATCTGCATTTATTGCTCTATCGCACTGAAATGTCAAGTGATGTACCGTTTATTTATGGGTTTCTGAAACAAGTACGACCGCGTATACCGCATTCGCCGCCGCGTCATCTAAACGTAAAAATTGACAAAATGCATTACGTTCTGCGAAAAGTCGTTTCGCGTTTTATGCCTATCTAAAAGGCAACCTTTGTGTCGCTGTATTACACCTCCAGTAAAACTTGATTTAAGTGTTTGAGCTATTGACTCTAAGCAACGCAAATTTAGGTACCGTATATTTATATGCGTACATTCATTCCGGAGGTGGTAAAATGAAGAAGAGCATCAAACGCGCACGTGCGTTTTAATTAGCTATCGCATTATGCAAGAAATTACTAATACGTCAAACGATGACAAATTGTTCGTTGTGTCTAGTATTATAACTGTGCACTAACATACATTGTAGCACATTGTTTTGCTCAACGTTTTCTTTGCATCTCCGAAGATACAATATCCACTCTTTCTAACATAGAAGATACTTGACTAATTGACTAATTTTTAAACTAACTATTACTCCATACAACATGTATAAGTAGTATTTATTTATCAGCGACCGGATCACTTAGGTAAACGAGTGAAAGTTTGCTTTCAGGTAATCGATTACACCTGGAAGGGTACAGACACGAGAGGTATCCTATTAACCGGGAGCTCCAATCGAAGGATAATAAATGTTAGGCTCCGGGGATGTTAACACGTCTGTTCTGCATGTAGCAATCTGCGCCTCCGATGCACTATTACAGACGCTGTTGTCGTTCGAAAAGTTGCCTTACTTTGCATGCGAGGAGGCCGGGTATTTGTACAATTTACATACCGCGTAAATTGCCACTTGGGTGGTTTTCGCAAGAACGTTAAAATCGCGTGGATCTTGCCGTTTTCTTATTTGGTTTCTTGTGCGTTTACCTGCCTGTCAAATTGGGAATTTACTAGACACAAAGAGAATCATGCAAACAACCAACCAGAACAGTGATCACATATTTTTGTTGACCTAACATCACTTTTCATTGAACGTCATCAAGGTGTTATGACAGGTCTAAGATTCCTTAGATTTGAAGTCACATGTTTAGCTTGAATTAGCCTTCTGTGCATACGTTCTCATAACAGATTGTTCAAAATATTACGAATCAAAAAGTTTTTATCAAATTAAGTTATACAGACATTTTGTTCATTAAAATATGGAAAGTGATCAAAGAAGATGTTGTAAAAATTTATCAAATACGTTTTGTTATGTAGTGACAGAAAAGCACCTTACTGCTACTATTTTGGATTTAGAATTGGAGATCTGAAAAGCCATGAACTTGTTTATTATTATAAATTATAGAACAACCAACATGAATTAAAATACTACCATTTTCGACATATTTTTTCGAAAGAATAACAGAAAAAAGGGAGTTTTTAGCTGACGTATAGAACACACATTCGCCTCTAAATACATTTCGTCTCAATGGACCATCGACTTGTTTACTACGTTCGATAGCAAATGTAATTCCCATATATATAGTATCCACGGACAGATTAGAATTCGGTAGCTTTTGAAATCCCTTATTTACGACACACGGGTTTTTCATAAAATTTTATCGGTCGCCGATACTGTTAGAATAAAGTATTGTATACGACATTTGGTATATTAGTGCTACGTATAATATAAAATATAAATGTGTCCACGCACAGCCTCTCCATTAAATAATTTGTCTGCTCTTTCGGTTCTTTATTACCTGAAAATCCTTAGATAAGGTAGGTATATTTTTAAGAAACGGTAAAATATTACGTGTTTCGGTAACTTTTTCGAATTTATAATCGTGCCCATAAACGTACACACTTGGCTATTTAAAGATGAAAAGATACGGAATGATTCAATGTGAATGTTTAGATTTGAATGTGCAGAGAGTAATTAATAATTTCCTACATAACGTAAAACATGGTCTATATGTATGCGATGACAGCTAAAAATTTAAGAGATTCATATATCATTACATCAAAAAGGATCATATGATAAGTTTTGTTACTTTCGGAAATTTATCTAAAAAATGCGAAACACATAATTATCATTCATAAAATCGATGATACCTTTATATTTCACAAATATTATTTGAATATATCCACCATAAAGCTGTCGTGAACTGAGTCATCTACTCGGCTGTCATTCCATTAGTATCAGGATCAGGACTAATATTTCTGTAGATATGCGCATTATAATTTGCATGGTATTAGCATAAGATTGAAAAAAACGTTAACTTGATTACAATTTATGTCGGATATCTTAATGTATTTGGAGGACGACTATAAACAGTCGCTTTATTGAATAAAACGCCATTTGATACGAGCTTATTTAGATAAGCAAAGAGTCCATAAATGTTTTTTTCGCGAAATGATACCGACTAACAGGTTCGATCTGTTGACTGGTGAGTGATGATCCTTGTATGGCGACCGTTAGCAGCGACATCTGCCGACTATACTTATATGATGCATACGTAAATAGGTTGTAGATATTTCTGGTAATGCTTTGAATCGGTACTTTCAAAAATAAATAGTGAGCGAGTGAGTAGATTAATGATAAAAAATTTGATTGTGACGGGTAATATGAAACATTAATTTATGAAAAACAATATATTTGGGTACATGTCCGAATTTGATACGATCACCAGATGTTATAGTATAATATATTCTACGGTGGGCTAACGATTTATTTGGCGTCCAATTATCTTGTAAGTTATTACTGCTTTTAGGAATATGGGATATACTTTTTCTAAAATTCGAAATCAGTAGATATAATAAAATGCTTGTTTTACATTTTTAGTATCTTAATTGACAGATCATCAGATATGATTGAACGCCATTTTAGAGTTTATTTGTTTGATGTTTTAAACTATGCAATACAAATTCGTCAGTTATTCAAGTTACAACTCATGATATTTCCAGAAACGACGGTCAACCCAAATATTTATGTAATACAACTGTTATGAAACAAGAAGAGAAAAATTTGGAAGAAATAAGAAGCTCTAAGAAATAATAAATTAAATTCAGCAATATGAGATACACGATTAATTCTTAGTATTTTTCATAATTCCTACCGAGAATTTCTAAAAAATAATCCAATACATATTTTTGACCTTCCGACGACCTCGTTGACTCACTGTCACTCAGTGTCTAAACATTCAGCAATTTTTAAAATTCGTGAAACCACGGCGACTTTTGGTTCCAATCTATTGTCAGTGGCCATCACACAGAGAAAAGAATGCTCAGTTCAAGTCAAATTACTTTGAATCAAAACAACGGTTAATTCCCATATCAACGAAATAACTATCCACTTCGGCCAAGACAAAATTTTTCTCAGTAGAAGCGGGTTAAATGCTTGATTCAAGATACATTTAGTTGCGATGAGTCACACCAAACAGTCATCAACTACCAAGGACTATATGTAGTTTCGAATGAAACTTTGTAGTATTACTTCAAATATTTAAACTTTTGATCAAATTAATATTGTTTTATTTCAACCATTGGATGGATTAAAGAGAATAATAATTATCAGAGAGATTTTTATCAAAAGATTTGTAGGTTTGGTGTAACTGTAGGAAAATAAAAATTCAGCAAACAATATCATTTTAGTTTATAATTTATTCATCTTTATTATTTCATAGGTAGTTTCCAGACCTAATTTCTGTATAGGGCATATAATTTGGAATCTAGAGGACCTTTTGAATCAAGATTAACAGTTTCAGTGTCTACTAATTTGCGTACAGATTTAGCTTAAAATTAATTGATCATCCTATGGATAAAAAATACAAATACCCATTCAATACCTGTTCTTGAAATTTCCCTTTGGTACCTCAAAATATTTATATGATTTTTGCCAGATTATGTTGGGATATGGTTTAAACATGCGGATTTTAAGCCAACAGTAAACATTAATTGAAACTCATACATTTCTAAACATGCCTGTTTGCCAGTTTATTAATAATAATAATAATAATAATCCAAGCCTTAACATCCCCAACAGCTTCGCCAATTACAGGGGGCATCGGCAGGCCAGAGTATTATTATTCTCGCCCGCGCCTGTGGAACAACGTCTTAAGATGTTTGGCTCCCAGCATTCGGCAAGGAGTGAGGAAAACCACAGAAGCCCTCCCTCACCCTGGAAGCAGGTCCCCGGGCTCGAACCGGAGACCACCTGAGTGCAACGCTAACATCTTACCGCTAGGCCACACTCAGGCCTTGATCCATTTCCAAACAAATAAAATTCATTTCCTCCAGTTTCATTAAATAACCATTGCTACAAAACGTGCATTATCTATAACCACACTAACAAATCACTTCTGATTAAATTAATCCAACCGATTAATAAATTCGATCACATCCAGTAAATTCTGCACGTGTATATGAGGTCTCGGTACGAGAGCTTATGGTTGCGGAACGCATCCGACCGCGAAGCAGAATACCAATAAATAAGAACCGATCGATCTATCTGCATAATAAATGTTGATTCCAGGTTTTATAATCGAGTTACATGTTAAATCAGCGCCGGGCTGCCGAGTATCTTGTATACAAGAGAGCCGTCGATCCTGTGTGGCCTTTCCCACTTCGACGGCAACGGGCGGGCTCCGATCTTGCCTGCTCTCAGGTCCCACGCACGCACCTCGCCGAACGCGAGCATGACACCACGGATGAGACCAGAATTTGTTAAGGGATAATAATTATATTCAATGTTATAGTTGTACATAATGTATGTACAGTTATTAGCATTGTAAAATATTAATTTTGTGAAACATCAGGAAAATTAATAGAACATTTTCGGCAAGTAGTCCATTGATTATAACTAGAAACCCTGATTTGATGTGTGAATCAGTAACATAATAACAAGGTGACAAGAGAAGAACTAAAGAAGGTATTTAGCAAAACGTAATTAATGTTCAGGGTAGAAATGTTGCACAATTTGCGTAGAATTTGTAGTAGTTGTTGTTATGTGCGAGGCGTCGCGGTGATTTATCGCAGAGTCCGCTATACACAACGTGTGCATTTCGTATACGGGCCTTAAAATTTATTGGACTCGGTGACTTATGGCAGAAAGAGTTGTGATGTGACCATTCCTAACAACACGTGTACCGCTTATTTATTGCGCGCGCGATTAACTTTTTCAGATGGGAGTTTTTTGTTTTCTGGAAACCAGTCGCCTGCGGAACGCCACCTAGGTATAGGTTGCCGTTTTTTCCTCTCTGTTCTCTATAGCGGGTGTCCATCGCCGCAACAGGAGGTAAATTAATAAACATTTAAATAGGTGGGTGCGCCTATGCCAACCGTGCCATGATGATGATACCAAGCCACGGTTATGACGTTACCCAATGCCGTGTATTCGCCAATTAGTAGTTTTTTATTCGACGTACTAATTAATAACGAAACACGTTGAAAAGGTTGCTGAAACTTATGTCTTTCTTTCAATGCTATTTCTTCATAGTAATTAATAATAATCAATAATTTGTAAATATATTTATGCATTTGGCACAATGCAATGAGGCCTACATGATGTAGATTTTTTGTTGTCGATTCTTAAGCAAAAGAACTATGTGACAATTAATCTTCATTGAAGATATCTATGAGAATGATTAATTGAATTCTGGTACACAGAGAGAAAAAAATTAATGAAACGAATTTGCTTCAAGTCAAAGAAAGATCGAAATAATGGCCGACAAAGCTTTGGTTGCCGCAAAGAAACTATTTCTTTGGTAATTTAATTAATTTAAATTTAATAACATAATATTTTCAAAAGAAATGAACATTTTGTTTCAAGAACTCTACGTTCTTTTCAAATAAAAAATCTTCGTTTACTGTTTGACAATTTAGTACTTGACTTCATAAAATCGAATGTTGATTTAAAAACTACAAATTTTAATATAACAAATAGTAGTTTATTTTCAGCAAAGTGTATTAGATAAATATTGCGACCGTGAATTTTAATTTAATCATTATTTTATTATGTTGGGATTATAATAAAGGCCCCAAGTCAAAAATCACAATAAAAGATTATGGAGAACTCATTAGATTATTTTTCTCTTTGGAAATCTTTAGCAATGACTACATACTTATTCCCAAATGAAGAAAAACCAAAATACCGCTCACTTTCTATAGCTCAGCTTATATAAGCTCAAACTAAGGCAACGTGTGACTAGAGACATCAGTGTCATCTCCCAGCCAGTAAGCATAGTGATAATTTTTAATGAAACCGCACGTTTCTGATTGAAACACATTTCACTCAAACTTATATGTCTTTTTCTTCCAAATAATTTCAAATAGAGTACTTATTTACCTCAAGACCGGTCTTTATTTTAAATAAAACCAGATTTATTTCATTCAAACGTTTTTCTCCAATTAAACCCAAACAATTTCTACCTTACCGAAATTATGGAAAATCATTTTGTGTAAAAGAATCGTTTTTTCAGTAAAAACTATTTCTTTTTGCTTAAGAAATAGGTATTTCAAATAAAATATTTCTTTCAGCCTATGCAACTCATTTTCTTTTAAATTTAAAACTACTTATTTGTTTCAAACATATATTCTTGCTGATAAATATGAAATATGTGCAAAAAATACATTTATTTGATTTTATATTTCTTTTCTCTCTATATAGCATAATATTTTATTCGTTGTGTTTCAATAGTTTACGCTACCTGTTGTTGCTCTTTTTATTTTTTTACTTGAAAAGTTGTGCCTATTTAGGCGTCTTTATTTCATTAAACAGTTCTTCATGTACAAAAGTATTATGTTCATTCATATGGAATGTTAAACAATATGGCACAACTATCACTGAATGTTTTTTGGGTAGTTCTAAAATCGCATCTTTCACTTTTTTCCACCAGAACCCTATTCAAAACAATATAGGTAACTCAATATTTCATCCACTCTGATTGAACAGACAGTTAACGAAAGACAGTAAATCTATAACAAGGACTTGCTTTGCTGTAGCGTTTTAAACACACAGATTTGAGATTTAAACGTAGTCCTCCACATTTCCTCTAATCTGATCTTTTTTCCATTTCAGTTTAATGAAAAATATATACTATAAAAACTTCAAAATCGACCACTATCTAACGTGGCGTCGTGGTTTGTCTAGTACCTCACAAATCGTAATTTATAATTCACCTGGTAATAGCCGAAGATCCGTGTGAGATATTGTATGACGCGACGGTTGTTGTCGTTGGCGAGCTCAGCAGTCTATCTGAGCGTCCAACTGGTTTTTCGAGTGCACTTCGCCTCACTCGAGAGCGAGAGAGTCTTGTGAGTGTCCGCCTGTAAGGGCCCTATATTAATTTAATTAAATTTTATCGCATATTTCACATAGTTCCCGAAGTCGTCGCGCCATAAATACTCCGTGTGGCGCTCTTAGACAATAAGTTATATTTTGGATGGCGCTCGGATCTCGTACGAGTGTTGTGCGTGGAGTGCTGTCCATTGTCCTCATAATTATTGCATAACATGGAGGAATTTTTATGTCGTTACGTAATCTTGATCTACTAATATGTTAACATTCTCGGGATGGGTCTTGCCTTGACATATGTGGCTCCAAAGAGGACTAATGACGATTATCTTTGTGAGATGTGGACTGTGGAGATTTTCTTTTTAGACTCTAGACTCCAAGTCTAAGAAAAATCCAAGAGAAGTTTATCAGCACAAATTTAAATAGTTCAAAAGCGCTCGATAATACTTAATTATGTACCAAGGGCATAAAGTAGAGAAAGTAGTTTATGCTGTTGACGGCGACGTGCCCTCAAGGGCCCTTAGGGGCTGAAATTCGCTGAACATACTTAGAATTAATAGGCAATGAAGTGGATTGCTTTTGGTGACAATCTGACTACCGGAAGTGGCAGATTTTACACTATTTTTTCAGGAATCAGCCGATTTTGGTCAAACTGTTACCAGCTCATCCTCCAGTATCTTTAAATAAGCACCACAACTTACAGTCCAATGGAGTAAACGGTTTAGGAGTTATTTAGGAGTAGCCGCAGCCTTAGTTGTTATTATGAATTGCCACATTTCGATAAATTAATTGATTCAGGCCGGGAAGCCTCCGATCTAGATATGAATTGGCAATTACATAATATTAAAACTATGACAATTACATCAAAACACATTTCTTAATACATAAAATATGTTTTCTTGTAGACTATTATCACGAAACTATCAGTCCACAGATTAGAAGAAGTAATAATTTTGTCCCTACGGAAGAAATTAAAGTAAAAATAATTTCCTTTCCAATATCTAAAACCGCATGCACATCGTAGTTTGTGGTTTAACGAATTTTGTAATTTACTGCAAAAACACCAACCATTTCGGCTGATGATCTTGTCAAAGAATCAAAAAGGTCTTTTACATTTTCATTCATTCAATTGAAAATCTTTGAAAATCGTTGATTCACTAAATTAATTTGACTTTTTTGAACCTTAAAGGAGTAGTCAACTTTAACCTGTTGACACCCCCTTTCTGGAACATACTGTGTGTTGAACACGACTTGAGCTAAGAAGAAAAAATATGAATTAGCTAGAAGGTATAATGACTCCTCATGGACTAAAAATAAATTTCTTGACTATTTCACACGGTCTGACTATTTGACACTACTTATACTTAAATCTTATGGAATAGATTCTACTACAGTGAACAGTTATGATACTACAGTTTATGATTTCATTGTATTGAACTTTATTTACTACCGGATGCAACAAAGCAGTCATAGAAAAAAAACTCTTTTATCAACAATTCGTCAAGGGAGATATAAAATCTTCTTCTCCGTTAATAGAACAGAAGCCCACTGTTGGTCACACAGTGGGAAGTATCTATCAAGTATACTCTCTTTGTAAAAAAAGGTCACTTATTTTACTACCTCTTGTTATCTGTGGCCAATATTTTACAATAGTTTGCATTACCTGGAGTCGCTTTTATATCAGTTCCAAAAAGCTTTCAACAAGACAATAAATTGTTTATCGTTGTTCTTTTTCGCATAGCTTCCGTATTTGCATTGTTGTACACAGTGACTCATGCTGTGAACGTTATACCAAACAAACTGATCTTTTCTTTTATTGTCCTTATGGTTTTCTTGGTTTGTTTCGATTTGTGTCTACGTATACATGCCTCGTCTGCAAAAAATGAGATGATGAAAAAAGTAGTGTACCATTTGGCGATGCTGAAAGGAGATGTAATAAAAATCCGTTACTCCAGAAGTCTAGAGTCTCTAGACGCACATGTGCAAGTGAAGGCAGATCTCTAGCGGTTGTAAAGTTTATAAAGGGCACCATAAACATTAATAACGTTGCTGCGCTAACAACTATTGGTCGCACTACTAATAATTTAAATATATAAAACACACCCATGATGCCTATTTGCGAGAGAACGCATCATCCCGAGAAAACGTTATATAATTTTTTAATAGCATGCACATACATATATATATACCAAAGCACATTTGCATCACTCGAGTCGACTCGCTAATTAAATCAAGTTGTCCTTGCTTTTCACACCTCCACCTGTATTTTTTCCGGTACGCATAATGCTTCCCACTACTCGTAGCCATAACATTAACGGTAATTTTAATTATATTGCAGAAGAATTTATGGAACATGCATCACTTCTACGTAAAAGTCACATCAACACTAATTTAGAATACAAAATTCTCTTCTACCTGGTTCCGGAAAATATTTTGCAGTGTGCTTAATCTTCCCTCCCTAAAGTCTAGATGCATAATTTAGATTGCATGTTTTAGCATCGCTGCCACCATGTATCTGTCACGATTGATGATGACATTTTATGAGCGTGTTCGTTAAAGTTTTTTACAAATTTTCTTACCCTTATACCGATGTTATCTGAGAGTCTTTTTTTAGCTCGAAGCATAGTGGTAGGCCAGTTGGGCGGAGAAAAAGTTCAGATTTTATTAGACGGTTTGCCGCAAATACAGCCGACCACCGGTATAAAACCGATCTTGATAAGCTAAACGGTGTAGAATTTTGCCGGATAGATTTATTTCAATGATGTTCCGAGCTAATGTTTTTCTGTATCCAGTTAAGTTTCAAAATAAACAACGAAAACAAATCAATAGTTATTTTGTTAAATTGGATCTTAAAAACATCTAACTCATCTAAGTAATAACTGCAGATTTGTAACTATCTAAGACTTTAAATTTAACTAAAATAAAACACAGATGTGTTTCGGTCATGTTTTTTATTGGACTGTTGGCTACCTGGTTTCGAATTAACCAATTCGTCTTCGTGCCATGCTATAACGAAGAATTACAGCTTTTTAATTACAAATGTACATTGCACTATTCAGTAAATATTACCATCAATTACAGTTCATAATGAGTGGTCATGCGTCGTTATATGGTGCTCATATTGCTGTATCGTAAGCATTCTTTCGTTTTTCCGTCGGTATAAAAAGGACCTAACATCACTTTTCATAGAGCAAGTCATCAAAGTGTTGTGACAGGTCTAAGATTTCCATTTTATTTGAAGTCATATATTTCGCTTGAACTAGCCTTCTGTGCATACGTTCTCATAACAGATTAAGTTTTTTATTCAAGTAAAGTTATAGAGACATTCTGTGCATTAAAAGATGGGAAGTGATCAAAGAAGATGTTGAAAAGTTAAAAGCTAAGTGCTGCTATTTTGGATTTAGAATGGGAGATCTGGAAAAGCCATGGACATCTAATGTATGCTGTATTTCCTGTTAGATCGAACTTTTAAAGTGGATGAAAAGGAAGCAAAAGAAAATGCCGTTTGCGGTTCTCATGTTGTGGCGAGAGCCTCCCAATTATGTAGATGATTCCCATTTTTGCACGTTAAGCGTCTCCGGTTATTCGGAGAAGGATAAGCATAAAATAAGATATCCAAATTTGTATCTAAACCTGTTACAATAAATCCACTTTCAGTTTCGAGTTATGTAAGGCAAATATAATCTGGAACACATTTCTTTTGTTATATCAGAAAGTTGGAAATTTGTTCCCTTGTGTTATTAGATGTGACAATTTTCCCTCTCAAAATCTCCCAAAGTTATAGACCAGAAATTTACTTCTTTGTCACATTTTCGTACCAGCGTAACACAATGAACAAAGTACAGGTGTTCTTCAAATTTGAAATAACACCTGAGGTCAAAGTCGAAGAAAAGGATCGATAGGCAGTAGCCAGACATCATTCCAACACGTCACCTATCTTTTTCCAGATGTAGTTACTACCATTCACGCAGGCATTTCTATTGGTTCTTTTATTACTCACCAATACTGATAAGCAGCTAATCCGACAACGGCTTTGTTGTACCTTACTGTGCCTAAAATGATATACAATAGGATTAGTATTCGCAAACAGACAGTCATTGAAGACCTCAATGTTATCAAGCTTTTTGAAACCTTCATTATTTAAAAGAAACACAGTTATTATGTCTTTATACCTGCAACCTTTCAGTTAAACAATTTCTATGGTATGCTATATAGCATACTTTTAAGCAATGATATCCAGCAGAGTTAAAAATAAACTTTCAGTTAGAGAAATCAATAACCGGAATACAACGACAATTATAAAAATAATGTATCCAAATGTAAACTCTGCCATATAGAACTAACAGTACTTAAATGTCAAAGCTCCTTGAAAGATTCATTTAGTTTTAATTATTTTCCTGGAGTACATTGAACCGAGGCGGAAACCCACAAGTAAACAATAAACGCACTGATCATGAATATTCACGAATCCACTTGTTATGCCGTTCATTTTCTTCATTTTTGATTGGATTCATCGATATAAAGTGCGTGTGGTCGGCATTAAATTCTTATCTGTTCGTCACTCAACGCATGTACATGCCTCAATTATTTTTATTCCAGAGATACTCAGTACATACCTAGCGGACAGTAATTATTATTTAAATTATATTAATTTTTGTACTGATTGTTTCTTTAACCTTAACATTATTACACAACAATTGGTCACCGACTAATTTATTTGTGTTTCTTTTTCAGGGAGACATCAATGTTCCAATCCCTGGAATATGGTAAGTGATAATGGGATATATTAAGTGATCATTATCAATAAAGAAGTTATATATTACGGATAGATATTGATACTTCTTCAATTTTATCACCGTATCCACTTCATTGCGTATTCAATTTATGGATAATTGAAACGTATTATCTCATTTATATACTAGCTGCGCTGAGCTAAGCGCTGCGATTGTCAGGTCATGCTGTTCAAGAGTAAAACCTTTACTAGCGGAGTTGCTATGAAAAATGCAAGAGCGTAAAGAAGTCTTATTCGCACTTTAGTGGTGCTTAAGACCAACTTAAAACCGTGCGCTTATACTTAACCACTGCAAAAGTCGACAAGTTTATATGCGCATTGTATTTTTGCAGCTTAAACTTTCAATTTTACGATGGTGAATGCGTACCTTGTATACGATATCAAATTTACAATAACGTCCGTTCAATGTTTGTGCGAAAATAATTTCCCGCTGTTTTTTTTTTCTCGTCATTTCTTCAAAGAGAAATCTAATCTAATGCTTGTTGTTTCAATTTATAACATCAAAATTTAAGCATTAAATTAATACCTTTGTGATTTTGTACCATAGAGCAGAAAATACAAGCCATCAAACACGATTTTTTTCCATCATATCTCTCTATATATCAATTTCTTTACAGCCGAACGTCAACTATTGTCAATCGACAGTAAAACAACAGCATCGTTTGCTGAGTACGCCGCTCGGAAGTGGCCGTTAGAAGTTATAGTATCCTCTTGTGCAGCATCTCTTCGACGCGTACCGCATACCTTGCGATATATCAGGTCCTTGTAAATGTAATTTAGCCGTGTGCGTCACATGTGGCAATACCTATCCACCGCGGCCCGTTGACAATGATTTTATTTACAATAATCGGTCGGGCGGGCGGTCAGCATCAACAGCGCGACTGCGATGCTCTCGCCAAGCGCAATAATTCACGGACATTAATTTGTGCAATACCGTCGTTTTGTAGATGGCAATTCTAATGCTTTAGGAGCCAGGAGGACGCCGCACCACACGTTGGCAGGTGAAATTTTTCACTGGTGAAGATCCAACGGAGATATCGGAGGTTATCGCCACAAGGCATCAACAGCTTTTTTGAAAGCCGATACGAAACTAGCGATGTAACTTCTGGTGATCATTACATGAGAGTTTCGCGTACATACACTTAGGTGTGTTGTTTATTTTTTGGTTCCTGATGCTAACTGGCGTGACGAATTAATTGTCCTCGACAGTACTTTGAGAAGAAAGGCTGCTCAGTGTAGTGAAATTACAGGACATTTGAATGATAACGGTTTCTCGGACAGTAACGTAGCTACGTATTCAGCGCTATGGTGCTTTGAATATTTCTTTAATATCAAAATGACAGTTTACATAATAAGGGTAAGTGTCAGGTATTGGGATAATTTGTGAAATATATTTCGAAAACCATGTTCCGTTAGTAGGACTATTCTGCTCTAGAAAAATCACAAAATTAAGGGAGATCAATCTTGAGATATTTGTACAAAAACTCTAATATTTGTGTAAACGACATGTAACACTACATTCACGCAGAAGAGTACACGTAAATATGTGTACTTTGGCCAAATGGCCAAAATTTTGATTTTTGACAGAAGAGATGCCTGTTTTGATCACAACATAGCATGGGACTCATATTCTCCTAAGGTACCTGATACTGTAAGTATGGCTAACATAAGTATTTTTGACAGATTTTCAATATGTGATAACTTATTAAGTTATCTGCACTTTTTAAAGATCATTTGAAGAGCTTGCCTAAACACCAATATAAGTATAAAGCAGTTAGGGCAGAACTTAGAGATTGTATCATAAATACAAAATTCACGTTTCATGTTTATTGTAAGACACAATTTTCCAAAATATCAACTGAATGCCCTTGACTCGTAAATAACTATTACTTATAACAGTTAATACATCGTTTATTATTGCTCATAGGACCATAATAAATATACCATCTATCAAAAGTATTCAATTTCATTTTGACACTATCTAACCAACAAATAAACGCTTTTAATTAAGTTTTTATTGGCAGTTTGTATGCAAATTTCATATGAAGCGAAACAAAAAGAAACGGCGCCCGCCATCGCCCGCTCTCAAATATATAGATATACACCTAATTTGCGTAAAATAATCATTAAGTGTACAACGCGAGTGGCGATTTCTGCAATAAATTCTGAGCCGTACAGATACGCCAAACGAAATAAATTCCATCGAACAGATGTTTTAAATGTTGTCCCGGTCGCTTAGCGTCTCTTTGTTCTTCGGGGTCCTTTTTATAACCCCCAAAAACCACGGTCGATTATACGAAGATACGCTAATGTGTCGGGCAAACATCGGACGCATTTCTGGTGCGGACCAGACTCCATAAAACCGAACTAACTGCATTTCGCCAAACAAGCTACCACGGATTTAACCCTGTTTATCGGAATCCGGGGCGGTCTATTTACACAGAAATTAGTGGTCGATCCACTGTCTTTAGCACAAACAATGTGGAAAACGTAAAATGAGCTTTTTGTTTACGTTATTTATTATTCGGAATACTAAATAGTCAGTTCTTCCTTGATGTTCAAGTAGGGTTACCAGATGCCTTCGACCGAAATGCCGGAGATCTGGCCGGAGGCAGGGGTTGGGTTGGGTTGGGTTTTATCATTCATAAAACAATTCCAAATAAACATTTTCTTCTTAATCGCGTTTAAGGATAAAAAACAACAAAGCATATACATAAATACATACTACAATAATATAAAATATAACATTAAAAAAACTTGTGCAGTGATGTTGGAATCAACATTACTGGCCTCATCTGCTTGGTTTGCAATAAAGCTTTAATTGGAGCTAAACAAAGCACTACACGGTCCAAATAACTGTGTAAAGACAGCCACCTAGTTCGGCTAAGGCGTAGCATTTCTTTAAATGCCACAAATTTATCAAAAAAAAAAATTTCATAGGTCTATCTTTTTAAGAAATAGAAATCTCTGCTTAAACCAATATTAATACTTCTAAATCATATTTTAGTAATTTATTGGCATGGTGAGCGCAGTTGTGCAAAATGTGGCAGAGGTAGGTCCCAAACATAAATGTCGATATCAGTGTATTGTTTTGCATCTGCTCTCTTTATTGACGTTCGAAGATTGATTTTGCCGGAGATGTTCAAATGCCTGCCGGAGGCCTGAGATGGCCCTCAAATGCCGCAGACTCCGGCCCAATGCCGGAGATCTGGTAACCCTATGTTTAAGCGTAAAAAAACATGCTGAGATTATTTTCGTCACATTTCTGATACCCTGAATTTTACCATGACAGTTCAAACTTTATATTATATAACAAGGCCTTGTTTAAAATAAGCCACACTTCAGACATATTAGGTATTTCGCCTTACGGGAACGACCGAAACGTGATAGCTATTTTGGGGTACTTCTTTTGAAATAGTTTCTTTGTTGCATTGTGTATTATTAGTATTCTAGTCGCGGTATTATTTTTATATCGCCTCCATAAATGGTAATCATTGACGGCTCCGTTCCTTTGCCATCTAAACAATTTCAAATTTCTTATGCAACGCGTTGCTCGTCCGCGTCTCGTCGTCTATCGGCTCGTTCACCTATAACAATTAGGTGTTCACCGGTAATGTCACTCTCCATAAACGTCCGAGCGATTTTAGTATTTACCCGCTATGGAATCGCGTTTCGCTCTTAAGTAATATAATATTTATGGTTTGTTTATCGTGCAGAATGGACTTTGTCAATTGGCTCTGTGTCGATTTCAAATACACCATTCGGTTATGTTAATTCTGCGGTCACTATATTTGTGGATGGCTATACGCGTCGACGGCTTGAGGTCAAGGTGTATAAAACCCAATTATTATGTTTTCTATACTTGAAATCAATGGAGATTGTAATATGCTCCGTAATTTACAATACTGCTACGTATGTTGACATTGCTGGTGGTTATTGAAGGTGACATTGGTACCAAAACGTTTCCATGGGCTGTCAATCTAAAAATTTCTATAGAAACTTACACTAAAGTCTAATTTGGAGGTTATGTTAAACTGGCAGTTATGATACCACGATGATTAGTCGTTGCAACTGGTTGTAACTGCCAATCAAACTTATCAAATAACTCTCAGATACGGTAGATATGTTCAAACAGTTTTCTATTATGATATGAAAATTATACAGTGCTTCAAGATTTTCGAGTTAGAGTATCTACCTATACTAATTACGAACTTTCAAGTGTGGGGCGCGTTCAGCGGAATCGCCCATTTTCGCCGACATTTGCGATCGAGTAGCTGCAAAATTGAGCTTTTCGATATTACTTTTGACGCTCGAATTGAAAAAAGGACACGATTCCGCGTGGACTTCGCGATATTTTGTAAATTAAATGCGTCAATTTTGAAAAAAAAATCACGTTTTTGCACCTCTTCGGGTGAAGGCAAACCTCGAGAAAATGTCACCGGACGTCTAGAAATTCCGACAAGCGGATCGATGAACGTCAAAAATTTACATTTTTTATCCGTTCCTGCCGACCTTATAAAAGCCGCTCGCTCTCATGTCTTACGATAAGATCCCTCTAAATACCCTTCGCAAAGAGTTTTGAGCAAAAAAACGGTCTTAAAAGCAATTTTCGATAAAAAAAAATCGATTTTTGTCGACCCGTGTTTTGCTGCTATTACCACAGTAACGTCAAACCCGAAACGCCCCCTGCCGGACATTCGTAACAACAGTAACAGATAGCAGATAACCTAAAATGTATCCTAAAATGTCGATATTGCGAATGTGGACAGGTGGGAAGCCTTAACCACATATTTCTAGAATACCCAATAACTAAAATTGAAAATTGTGACATGTTGTTTGTACTTACGTATAAGTACAAACAACATGTCACATAGTTCTGATACATTTTTAATAAATTACTGGACAAACAAAGGGTGACAGATCCATGTTGAATCTAATCATCTAATAAAAAAAACTGTAACAAATCGAATCAGACACGGCCCCTTATGATCATGTCAGCGTTTCGGAATCAATTTGAATTGGTTAGTGCCTTTGTCCCGAGATTAGGATCTCGACTTTCGTCAGCGTTCCATCCAACCAACTAAACTCGAACTCGAACTAAACATATATTAATTACCACTGCCATTAGTTTATCTCGAGTCGGTGCAAGTCCGATCTAATTATCTTAAAAGTGAACATGTTTATTGCCACAATACACGCATAATGTGAATACGTCGTTTACATTTTGGACGGCGCGGTTGACTCGAACCGAGATTTTGTTGATAGAACGTACAGCACAAGTCAATTACAAACGGCGGTCCCTATCGGCATCCCCGTAATTTTTATGGTTCATTTACATATCGATGTTATCTATTGTGTGCATTAGCCGAAAATATTTTGTTAGAGAGCTGGAAATAGTTTTATGTCAATAATTAGTACCTTTAATGGAAGAGATTAGAACGTTTAACGCTCACCGAATATTTTTTATTCTACTACCTAGATTTAGCTATATTTTACAGCTTTTTCTTCAATATTTCTTAGGGTTGGGTTGGGTTTGTATTACCTTCAAACAATATGTTTTAATCTGGTCTAAAATATAAAGCAATGTGCTGTTTTCTTTTGCTGGAAGAGTGACAAATGATATATTGTACAAAACTGTTTTGTACGGTCTAGTACAAACACCGATTCTTGAACTTTTTTAAGATGTGATTTCGTCCTACATGATATCGATATTTTGTTTGTTTCTTGTGCTTTTTACTTTTCGACTAGTCCCTAGAAGAAAATTACCGGGGGACGAACTGGATTGTATTTGATGACAATCTGACAACCAGAAGTGACAACTGTTACATTCTAGCTCATACCAGATCATCGTGCAATTTACAGATCTGTAAACGGCTTAGACGATTATAGAAGCAGTTTGACTGTATATTCACGAATTTTGAGTACGTATTGCAGAAGGTTTAGACGATTCCATGTCTCAACGAGATAGTCGGAACGTTGGGTAAGGGCTAGTAGGTTTCTGTCCTTTGAGATTGAACATGTTATTAAGTGATGCATATTAAGTGATGTCCATCATCATCGATGCCAAAACAATACTCATAAGGTAATAAAACGATGGGATCAGGCAGAGGTCGTGCATAGCACGGGCTGGCATGGGTCATTTGTCAACCCGTGCGGCTAATAACATACTCGTAAAATAGAGTGAGAAGAAGAAGAGTCGCCAGGCAGGAATAGCCCGTGCCCGAACCGCCGGCTTGACCGTAACATAACCGGCCAAACGTCCAAAATAACACGTAAAATATTGCTACTTACATGCTATAAAAACTAATGGCCAGTTGGGATTAAGCTGAGGCATACACAGTACGATGGCGAGGATTTCTAAGCTACATGTTTGGTGGTGTTCCTACAATAGAGAATACAGAGTTAGACTGCAGAATGAAAAATGAGATCACAAAACTGTTGGTAACTTTTAAATTAAAGAGAAATTGTGCCCAACCATCACAAGTCAAAATTGCTATATAATTATATCTATTTGGTGTTCATAACTTTTCTGAAACAATAAAAAGCAAATGTGTAGAAGTTATATAAGTTAAACATCTAACAAAGAATGTAAAAAATGCTGACACTTGCCCAGTCATCGTTTAATATTTGCACTCAGTGAGATCTATTTGATCGTTTATCCAGTTCAAATAGGGCATTGTGGGCGAAGAACGAGTTCTATGGGGGCCTTGAGTAGATCAAATATTTACAGTGTCCGGTTCGAGTGATTTTCAGAGAACTCCGCGGAGAGCAAATGCACTGCCACCTACTGTGTAATTCAATTCGTCCGGACCGCAGGCATACGTTTTGCAGATAATAACGACTAATGTGTAGCAATACAATATCTGAACGACCACCGTACCGGTGCCAATAAATTATTGCCCCACAATGGGCCGGAGCGTTACATTTAAAATTGACGTTATGGCTCCCGTTAATAAATCTGACCGACGCGATTACACTCGCCATTGTCGCGGCGATACTGGTTCTCGAGGTAAATTGCAAGAATATGAATATGTCTCGGACTTAAATACACGAACAATTTATGATCTACTTACTTCGGCTATAACTTCGTGCCTTATGTACATTATTGCGCTAATATTTTTCAGGGTTTAACAATGGCTTGCGGTCATTCTGTAAGATTCATTTTCAGAGTATTTACAATACAGGAATGTATCTGAGATATGCACTAATAACGTAGGAACAAGTATCATCATACATGTGAAATTTAAGCTGTATATAAAATAACATACCCAGTACCAGAAACAAAACGCCTAACTAAAAATTTGTCAAATTTGACAAAAATGATTCCTTCAGTAAAGTATAGAGAGAATTTCGAAGATTTTCCTAGCTCATTTGATCTATGTGTTCTGTGGTCAAGTTAGGAACACCAAAGCACAGGCCAATTTGATTAGCAACAGTATTGGTTTTATTTTGATATATTTACTTTTTTATAGTGCTTCTTTGATGTTGTAAAAATTCACCAAATAAGTTTTGTTGCATGTGCGGTTGTTATGTAGTGACACATCTGAAAAAAAATACGGAAGAGGTAAAAGCAGCTCACTGCTGCTAGTTTCGATTTAGAATTGGAGATCTGGAAAAGCCATGGACACCTAATATATGCTGTATTTCCTGCTAGATCGGACTTTTAAAGTGGATGAAAGCGAAGCAAAAGAAAATGCCGTTTGCAGTTCCCATGTTGTGGCGAGAGCCTCAAAACCGATTAACTAGTTAATCAGTTATCTCTAATGCCATCACTAGGTTTGAATCCATAATAAAAATCGTTTTCCTCTAATCTTAAACCTCTAACAACACCTATAGAACCTACCTTAACAAATGTGAGTTCAAAACGCAGAGCTCGATCAAAACATTATTTGTTACATCAAGCACAATTAACTTTCTATATGGCACACGTACCTACCGTCAGATATAAAACTAAATGGATTTTATTTCGTTTCGGATGACGGCGGTTTCTTTGTGGCAGGATCGTTCCCATGCTGGCCCACCGGAGTATTATTGCGAGCAAAGTATATCACGAGATATCGTGATATAAATTGTCCCGGGCCGTTTCACTGCTAATGACCGAACGGCTACCTGTTTTCACCGGGTAGAGCCACCCAAGTTATCGGTAATTAGAGTACATCTGTCATGTAATTCCTGAAAATTGTAGCCCCGGCTCCGTTTCCCGTTTCCGTATTTTATTGACACCGGAGATAACTAGCTCAAGAACCACGAACCGCCGAGATGTATCTAATCTCGTGACAACTGTGTCTGCTATAATTGAGAATAATTTTAACCACAAATTGTACCTCTCTCTACTACCTGAACAGTGTCTTTGCCGATGAAAGATTTATAAAGGCTAGTGGTCTAATATCCAAATGGTATCCAGACTAAATTTAAGTAAAACCAATGAGAGTATTGAAGTTTTATTGTTCTGTTATTGGCAAATTATTTTAGATTAGTACTGCTTTATAGTCACTCAGACTAGTTATTATTAGAATGTACCTTTTTTCATTATTCCATAGCACTGTAATGGGTCGGAAACCCATTATTTATTTATTAAGATATGATCAAATTAAGCGAAATATTTGTAAGAACATTCGGGAATGTCAAAGGTTTTTGCTAGGGTTGAACATCTGGTTTAGGATTTGACCGCGTCTTATAAGTTTAAAATTGAAGAGTTGTCATTGGCTAAGAAGAAATGCTTCCGGCTTCCTTTGGGGTCGAGGGATGCAAACGAACAGATCTCGCTCTTCTCATTTCAACCACCGTCATGTAAAGTACACGTTTTTGTGGAGCGTTCTTAGGCACTTAAGTTTATCCCTGGTAAGTCTTTTCAACTCGTCTCGCATTTCATTGTAAATTAAATTATTCATATTTCTGCTAAAAGTGTGTCTGTCTAAATCAACTCCTAGGTTTAATTTAAACGTCAATATGCTCAAAGCTTCATTCATTTTTCTATGTAACCTATCAAACGGGATTGTTGATTATTATTGTTAATAGATGTTATTGTTTTGATAAGTGTTTCGTTTCATTTGAGTAGTCTTGCTTTATCAGCCCTTATTAAATGTTAAATACTTAAACGCGTCAGTTAGTAGTCAGAAAATGTGTTCACAAGGTTCAAGAAAAAGAACCCAGTTAGTTTTGCCTTCGAATAAATTGGAAGACATTTGATGAATTAGAATTTGGCCAGTAATTAAAGCCCTTAAACTGCGCTTGGCAAAAATGTTACGGAGTCGTGGTGGTTCCCGCCATTTTGACCTCCTACAGCACATCTGTTGCCTGATGTGCTTTTCAAGTAGTTTAAGTGGTCAATGATGATTAAATTATAACGGTTCATATCACTTACACACAAGGACGCCCCGACAAAGACCATTAAGGACACGTTTCTAAAACGTGCCTCAGTTTCGAGAATTGTGTTCGCTTTAATACCCTTGGCGACTTAACGTAATGAGATCCAACTGAGTCTACGCTGTAGATCTGGACAAACACAGGTATCGGTGGCGTGTGCAAACACAGGATGTTCCCCTAAAGAGTACCAATATCCTTTTGCTGACGCTTCGATGTACGCACAGATGCGACCGGACCGGATTATGTTTCCATTTGTGGTGTATAGACGGACAGAACAAACTTTTGTCCCGCACTAAGGAGCGGCACACACCAAACGTAGTCCCAGTAAATCTGGCCTAAAGTGTTAATGAAAAGGGGCAAAGGAGAGGAAATAGTTATGTACAATTAGAAGTCGGCACGATCAAAAGCCGGGACCACCGAATAAACAACGACCGGAACGTTCCCTTACAACTACACACGGTGACAGTTATTTAAATGGAATATGTAATCAATTGATATTATAGGCGAAGAGTTTGAAATATTTTTCGGTAATTTCCCGCCCGATACCGACCTAAAAGCTTTCAGGCGTCCCTAATGTAATGTAATAATTAATTCTGGATGGATTCGTTTGAATCGGAAATGTACAAAACGTTAGCTTTCGACTGTTTTAAATGGCTACATGTATTGGAAATTACCCTAATTTGTATCTGGCATTGAACCGTCCGCGTCCTATTATGGTCATTTCTAGCGTCAACATCTTTTTCTAAGCACGCGTACCGACAATAGCAAACTGCCGTTATTATTTTGTATATATTGTATACTTGTTAAACATATAAATATACCCAAATAATAACACTTGGCTAATGTGTAACAAGTAACATATTTTATACCCCAAGATTACAAAATTGGTCTTTTAATAACAATATAATGAACTCTCGAATTTGTTTCTGCTGTATCTATTTCATTAATACAAGAACAATAACAGATCTATAAATATCTGAGGTATCGCTGACACATTAGAAGGATCCTGGGGAATATCAAACTCGTTCATAAGACCCTTGAAAAAAGTAACAAAAAATCTTGTTGATTCGTAATACTTCAAACAATATGTTGAGAACGTATGTACAGAAGGCTAATTCAAGCGAAATATATGACTTCAAATAATATGGAGCTTAGACCTTCCTAGATCTTAGACCACAACACTAGACCACGACTTGATCTATGAAAAGTGATGTTAGGTCAACAAAAATATGTGATCTTTATTCTGGATGTTGGATCCTTGTTCCCTTGTGTACGTATTATTTATTTTATTTATTTATTTTACATGTAAGGCGGAGAGAAAAATTGAAATTTATACACCATAAGAACAGTTAAATTCTCGCTTTGGGAAGAAACTGAACGTCATACTTTACTAGGAAAGTCATAACTCTGAAATATGATACCGAAACATTATATACGTTTTATGATTGCATTATATACAGGATCAATATGTCGGGAAGTCCTTAGAAACGAGAAAATTAATTATTTCCTTAGTAGAAAGTCATAATAAATAGGTGTATATTTAACACACCGTTACGTTATTTATTTCTTTTGAAAAAAGTAAGTCGTTTTATTGATTGAAGTTTATATTCTAGCCTATCGGAAAACTAGCCAATAAAAATGATTACGTCATTAAAGTTTGTTATAATTAGATAAGAAATGCCATCAGGATCGAAATTAATCGGCGCAATGATCACGGACATAAATGATGTTGACATTTAAAATCTATCAAATTGCCATTGCCCATCATTTCCTCGTACTCGAGCGAGCGCAAGCATTTATTAGGTCTTAAAACCTTCGGATTACAATTTATTACCTCAAACGAGGAACGAGAATAAGAAAAAAAAACGAAACGTATCTTCTCAAGTTCATCGGTACCGTGTAAATATTTGCTTTAATTTAATTTAATACTTGTCGCCAGGCTTGTCTAATTCCCCAAAATAGAAGAACTCAGCTCGTTAACAATTTTCGGGCAGAGTTTTATGGACAGTTAATGGGATGCGCCGGACTATTTGACAATTTATTAAAATTGATAGTCCATAAAAGAATGCATCGTAAATTTTCCGAAATTTATGTGTTTCTCATGGTCTATGCTGGCCCTCTTTTTCTAAAAAAAGTATAATATAACTAAACGTGAAATATTAATTAAACAAGCAACGTGGGCGTAACGTGGATAAATCTAGTATAATTTATAACCAGTTGACCTGTTTCTTTATTTTTAACATATCTGTTTGCCTCGCTTTTATTTTATGTTTAATATAAACATGTCAGATGTGTGTGAAATTCCACGAAGTTGATCTAAAATTCAATCGAAAGAGTACATTTAATTAGTACACCAATAAAGTTGGCCGCGTTTGCATATTTTATTGCCTGAGTGGTCGGAGTCTCGGACCACGAAACGATTTACTTCCGGACAGATGAATCTTCACATAGGCCATACTAAGCTAGTGCTAATTTTTAAATTTATAATTGGATTTAATGTATGTATTTGGGTATAAGAGCTGCCATTAACATGTGTAGGTTAATTGATCACAATTTGTTTTTGTGTTGACATTGTTTAGAATGTAATAAAAACTAAAATGTATTTTGTCAGTAATGGTTTAGATGTAATGTATTTGTTCATAGAAATTGAAAAGCCTTCCTGAATTCATAAAAACATATTACTGTATATCACTTGCTTTCTAAACGGATTTCTACTATCTAGTATCTACATTTACAATATGACATCAAATTATTGCATAGAATACATCACGTTATTGATCATATACTCACAATAAACCAATGAAACTAATATCAAACCCGTACGTACTTCTTCAAAAGATTATAAGTCTTCCGTGTGACCAAAGAAAGAGCTAGCTGCAAGCCCACAATGGCTCACAATCGTTAATCGTTCTCAATCTGCTGTACTGATTCGGTTATTGCCATCGTTCAATTGTAACAGTTGAGAACGTTTGCGCACGGCATGCCGTCCAACATATGGCCTGTGGTAAGTCGTATGTTACAGTTCGAACAGCATTTATATTTGCATATAATGGGGAATGCCAGAGGTATATGTAGCTGACACAATTGATAAAGCATGTTATTATCTGGACCATAGTTCGTGTTTAATTGAACTGTAACATTATATTCACTGCTCGGTTGCGAGTCGTAATTTAGGCGGGGCGGCCAACTTACTTCTTCTGGCTGTATATTTATTTTTATTGGCGGTTGCTTGGCCGTATTGGTCCGCTACCGTGTTGTTTATTGATTTTTAAAGGCTGAAGTACATGACTCCGTGGTACAGCGTGTCTACTTCGTTACGTGTATGTCTTTTGTTATAATGGGCAATGAGTCAGAGTGGGTGCTACTGTTGTCGGAGTTCTTAGTTAGACTTAAAGGATTATTTTTCTGCTTTATTCATTCTGTAAAGCTTGACGGTTTTCTTTGTTCCAAAGCGAGGATATAGTAGTGGTAAGAAGCTGAAGAAAGTTGAAGTGCAAGAAGCAAACGCTAAAGTTAATATTTAGTAAAGGAATTCGCCAAAATGTCAATAAAAATCTTAATTTTGTTTCTTTGTTACTAGAAGGAAAGTATTCAACGGGGAAAAAATCGAGATTTCAGTGGAAATACGCGTTTTGGGGTCCCCTGAACCGATTGCAATGATTTCTGGAAAATGGGTATGTATGTGGGTTTGTCTGTGAACACGGCAGCGCCGAAACGGAACATCCGATAGGGCTGAAATTTGGTATGCGTATTTTGAATTGCCAGGGGACGAACTGGATTGTTTTTGGCAACAATCTGACAACCAGAAGTGGCAAATATTACATGCATTTTCTTAGGGATTCATCCGATTGCGATCAAACTCATAACAGCTCATCCTCCAGGGACTCTAAATATGTATGTGTACAAATTTGCAGATCAGTGGGATGAACGGTTTAGGCGCTATTAGAGTTTATAGAAGTAGTTTGACAAAACCCACAGCCTTCGTCGCTATTGCGAACTGTGAGATTTTGACAAACGTCAGCGCCACTAACATGACATTAAATGTCAGTACGACAAATGTCATTATGTTATAGAAACATACGTTAGGTAGGGGCCAGAGTAGCTATGGCTTCACAAAATTGAATAATTGCAAAAGTGTTTGGACAATTCATTGTGCCAACGATATAGTTGGAAAATTGGATGAAGGCCACTCCTAATATTTTAATTTCTACCCGTACAATACCCTTAAAATAAAATGCCATGCTAATTTATTCTTAACTCTCGATTCCGAGAAGTATAAAAATACGATTTACTATCTTCATTTTAAGTATTGATTATTTTCCAACCGGACAAAACTATAGTTTTATAAAATAACCATTCTTAGTGCGATCACGTCCTTGGGCTACCGTACCGGAAACTTGCGCAGGTATAAGTAAATCCGAAAAACGTACCGTGCATTCAATATTACGTCTTCAGTAAGCCACTGACACCTCGGCAGCTTTGGAGTGAATAACAATACTCGTCATTGTTCTGGGTAGATAATAATTTTTAGCGTTTTACATTTTAAATTTCGTATACCTGCACACTGCGTCTACCTGCATCCTTCACGAAAAAATGCCAATTAATCATCTTCAAAACAATCAATTTTCTGATCACATCACGACCAAAATTAGCGATAATAATTGTGGGTTATCGAGTTTACATCGCAATTTTTTATACGTCTACATTGTATCGATACCGGTTAGAGTAGGCATGCAAACATGGCTATATCTGTTACGGTAATTTATTATTTACACTCATTGACATTTTGACTACAATGGCAATAGTATCAATTACAACACAAGGTCTAGCATTGTGTAAATATTACTTACCTTCGATTGGCAATAAATAGCGTATTGATGAACGGGGTTATTGTAAATTGAATACAACTTACAACGATCAATAAGCTGTCATCAAGATGTTCCTTTTTTGGTGAATTGTATTCAACATTTAGCACATTCCGTTTTTTCTTACCACGGTTCTTTTAAGCGACTAATATATGATTTTAGAGCTGTTTAGTGCTCAAGAATGAGCATTAAGTGAGTATTAAGTGTAGTGTATAGAAAATCCTTTCCATAACATCTAATATTTACTGACAATCTTCATAATATTGTTGCCGGGCTGTCTCAGGGATCAATAATTTTGATGCATCGGTCGTTCGCCGTAGCTCGTGAGTTGTACATCCGGCATCGACGGGTAATTGCGCCAGTAGTATCGTTTCTGCGTACTCGGAACAGAGCTCGGCGGCTTGTACGCACTCCGCGCGTTGACTTCTTATTGTCCTACCGTCGGCAGTAAATTTGCCGACGAGCATCGCCAGTCAGCCCGAGCACGGGCCTTGCCGTTTTTATATTCAGCGCGCAACGCGTCCGCTGGCCATCCTCGTCCAACCGCAGATAAATCGCCTCCTACCCGACAAGATATGGATTATTTGCTACCGTTGAAGATACATACAAAACGACAATTTGTTAAATACTATCTATTTATATAACTACAAGAATTCAATAAGAAAGTTGGACTAACAAATCAATAACTTTAACACATTAATTTCAATTCTGATACTGAATTTTCTCTTCTGATCTGTTGTGACAGAAAATGGTCTGAAATCCATTTTATTTGAAGTTCGTTCTCAAAAAATACGTTCTCATCACAGATTGTTCAAAATATTACGATTTTTTTGTGTTATTTTATCAAGTCAAGTTATGCAGACATTTTATGCATTAAAATATGGGAAGTGATCAACGAAAATATTGTAAAAATTCACCAAATAAGTTTTGTTACATGTGGACAATGTTTTTTTTACAGTATACTAGTCAGATAGTTGAAAAAAAAACAAATATTCAAAATTCTTGTGGTTTCCAAACAAAGCTTGATTTCTCGAAGTTTTACTTTTTAATGGAATCAGCAAGATTTACACTGTAGGCGTTTCATGCAGGTGTTTATAGAACGGAAAAATAATCAACAAATATTAACAATCAACAGCATTATCTCTATCAAGCAACTTGTAAGGTTGTTATATATCCCTCTCTCTCTATCATGCAAGCACAACCCATGATATTCATTCATAGGACATTATATAACATTAATCTTCGGTCGCCTATTAAAAAAATCCCGACATCTATTACGAATCTAACCATAAAAAGTACGTTATAGGTGAGTCGGTTCACAATCAGCAATGCATCTTGTCGCTGACAACGAAAGTAACAGTCATTGTCATCGGCGATAAGAATATAACTCACGGCAATAATTCACTCGTTACTGTCCGATGAGGTAATTTACGATTACAAAGTAACACTTTATGTATTGGTGGTGTCGACAATTTTTCAAACAATACGGCCGCCGCACCGTCACACTAAACGCTCGCGCACTTTTTGCCCAAAATACATCATCAGGCGAGAACAAAACAGTTGCCACTTAATGGGTGTATTTATCATAATCATTTTTGGTGTTGGAAGTCAGGTGAAGGATTCTTCTTGAAATGTTGTACCGTGGCGTCAGAACATTTCATGAGCATTCTACTCAATTGATTTATTTGATTAATGATAACCTTATTGTTTATTATTAACGACTCGTGTCTTTTGTGTCTGTTAATAGACATGTTAAACGTACATTACACGTTTTCTGAGCAAACGTTAACGTGCAAATGGCAAATGACGTGGTTGTGGCTTCACAATATTAAGTATTGTAGAAGGTGGGGCCACCCCAGATACATTTTTCTTGACTTATTAGGTGCCACGGAGACATTTGTACATTGTTTTTCAAGTATCAGGTATTAATTATTGACTAGATTATTTTGTTTGCTAAAAGCCTTCATACAAGTGATGGAAAAAGAAACAGAAACCTTCATAAGTTAAAATTTTAGCACTGTTTTGACGTGAGATCAAACGCGGCTTCCAAAGAAATGCTTCCAGCAAGATCACGACCGAGAATTTACGGCATGGGCCATCGTTCACGCTGAAACTGTAACTGGTACAGTTGTAATTAAGTAGCGTCTGGACGTGTGACAGTAAAAGAACCTCGCGACTTTTAGAGACTCCCTGGCTACAGCAGCGCCGCATCGGCATCACCCGGTGATTGATATAGTGTTCTCCACTATTGGCACGGAGGCTCTTCTTCTTTAATTGTCGGCATCCAGAAGAGGCTTTGTTAATGGCGGCGAGCCGGTCACAAACGCACGCTCAGCTAGACATCGCAATACGCATTATACGCTATGACGTAATATATGGACCATTGTGTTTGCCCCGTGGTAAAAATTAAATGCACAGTAATAACATGTGATTGAAGTATGCGCTCCTGACAAGAAAGCTACTTATTCAGGCAAGATCCTGGAGAACACTTCACTACCGCCTCTGACAGCGACGACGGCCTCTTCACTGCAGAGCTGAACACGAACATAGAGGAGAGTCTTGGAGATCCTCTTCTGCAGGTAACTCTGAGGTACGTACCCTCTTACTGTCTACACGGAGGCGATTATTGTTTAGGCTAGACATTAATTAGAAAATAAATTATACCCGCTCCGAGTATTTATAGCAATGAGAACTGTGCGTTCATTGATTATTTGTATCGTCTGGATCCATTGCGTGGCAGTAATGGGCAGTTCTTCAAACAAAAGCGCCCATGTCGAGTGATTTGTGCATCGGGGATTCTAAAGGTGTAATCTAAATCTATTGGTGAGGTAATGCGAACATAAATTATGGAAAGAAAAGAAAATATGCATCATGAAAGATGTTTTTGTATACCGTTGGAGAAACGGTTAATCAACTTTAGTAATAACCAAACAAATCATGCAACAACAACATATATTTTGAGACATTTTGAGAGATAATAAGTTTAATAATGGTCTGAATGAAAAACTGTGTCATTCAACTGTAACAAATAAATAAAATGCTGGTATATAACTACTCAAACAGGTAATTAATCTGAAACATTAACAGAGAAACGCGCTTTCACAATATACAACAGATAGACAAAAGCTCGTCCATATTCGTTCGGCACTTTGAATCGATTACCCATTATCGAACACTATGCTTTTATAAACCGATAATTTCCCTAGTTATATCCATTTACGTCGGTACATATAATTATAGCGTTTAATTGCGTGTACACCGTTCAATGTAATATTATTGATTTATTTGATTTGGGAGTTTCTAATTTCCATTTTTAGAAAGTCACCGGCCTATGTCAGCCAGCTTCCTTCAGGTAAAAGGTTAGGTCATGGCAGACTAGCACTTGCAACATATATTAATTGTTTATAGGAGTAATAACCAATGATGGTATATTATGTCTATCATGGCTAAATGTTGGCAGTTAATATTGGTAGATAACAGAGGATCTCAGCTCGTTATTTATAATTATTATTTCATTTCAGTCATTGATCATTTATTTTTACTTTCCTGGTTGGTGTCCTACAAGAAAAATATTGTAATCTACGAAAAAACGTATTGTAATGATTTTTTAATATGACTGCGACTGTAGACTTGAAAGCGGCCGAATGGAACAACAGATCGGGCTGAAATTTGTCAGGTGCCAATGACATTACGTTGAGAACAGATATTTTTGTAAATACACAATATATACGGGTAAGTGTCAAATACTGGGAGAACATAACTTCCATGCTATGCTGTGATCAAAACAGGCATCTCTTCTGTCAAAAATCAATGTAACGTTTGGCCAAACACGTTTACTCTTGTACGGGAATGTAGTGTTGCATGTAGTTCACACAAATATTAAAGTTTCTGTACAAATATCTCAAGATTAAATAACCATGATATATGATTTAGGTAATGTCTCAAACCTCATTTATTATGTAATATTGTTTATTTTCTTCTACACCTGAGCATTAACTACCTTAATTTTGTGATTTTTCTAGAGAAGAATAGTCTTACTAGCAGAACATTGTTATTCATTAATTTCATTAAGTTCATTAATTGTTATTCTTTGTCCACCACTTTTGAGTCATTTCGGTAATGCCAAGCTTGGCGTGTGGTTACCTATACACCACAACCTTTGATGCGTCATGTAGCGTACAGTAGTTAGCATCAACTTCGGTACACCAATGTTTGATTGGTAAATTCTTGAATTTGTATGTATTTGGACATTAATTACGTTGTTAATGTTACACTTTGAGACTGTGTGTTTAATACGCGTCATTTCGGAAATGTGATTCGCACTTGTTGAATGAAGAAATATGATGTGATGATAAAATGATGTAGTGATAAAACATGCTAAGCCTGAATAAAGCCACTGCTGACACTTGCAGACAGCTGATTTTTTTCTTATCTTTAGTAAATTGTTTCATTGCCGTTTTGTTTATTTCATTGTTGGTATTACCATAGGCTATTTAATAAAATAACGTACATTACCGAAAAGGCAGTATGCATTACCGAAATGATGTTATGCATTACCGAAATGATTTCTTTAATTATAGAAATATTCTCTAGGTAGTTTAGTTTACAGTAATATTGTTGACAGCTTCATTCTTCGGAATTATTACAACAAATCCACGACGTCTCATCGGATAGTGTAACATGTGTTACAGAAGAATAATAAGATAGGCTATGGTATTTTTCTTCGTGCGTTATCGTTGAAAGTGATCGCGGGAAGAGGACAAGATGGATATTGTTAGATAACTCTTAAGTGACTGACTTGTCAGTCTAAGTGAAAAAGATTGTTTGCGTGAACAGACTCATTGTGTGGCCTATTATTGCCATAAAACCACACATCCATTATCTTCACACTGTAGAAATTTATAGTCGTATAACACCTCCACATACGACAAGGCGTTGACGTAGACGTTTTGGTGAATTGTGGAGGAAGAAAATGCCAATGCGAGACGAAGAGAAATTCTTACTGAAGTACATATAGTACAAAAAAGAAATATAGTGCAGATCACTTTAATGCCTGAGAGATAAGTCAGTTCCAAACATCTTAAGAACCTAAAAACTAATTATCTTTTATTTTACTGCGGAATTTGGACATTTAACAGAAGGAGAATCACTCCAGCGCACGATTAGCAATAAATAACGATTAAATCATCAATAAATACGTTTTATATCATCATCATCTATATCAGTATTTGCAACTGGTCAGCCAATAAATCTGAAGGTCCTCAAACCGGAGGTTCATGTCAAAATGCTGATTTCTTATCAGCACAGCATGGCTAATTTATGCACCATGATATTTACGTTTCGAATTTGAAGCGCGAGCGAAGGAATTACCATAATACTTACACAACTAGTTGATAGGCTATATCTAATTATACATATCTTTGGGCAAGGATGGCCGGACTAGAAAGTAATGTAAAGTGTGCCCGGTGTCCGGCTGAATAATTTGTTTCAAATGCGCGAACCGTGTTTACCAAGCTCGAGGTGACAATTTTATCAACATGGAATTAATTCAGTGGATGATCCAATGGATTACCGTACGCGAACGACGCAATGTTAACATTAGTTGTTGAAGTAGATTCATTAACACGCTGCATTCCAAGCATAAATTAGTAAAAAGAAGAAAATACACTTGTGAAATAAATCAACGCATGGTTTTCAGTTCTTCCAAGTCTCAATTTTGAGGTTACTTTTCTGTCAAACCCTGTACCTGACTTTGCGTTTTGTTTCACCATATTTGGTCGACTTTTCTGTTTGCTTTTATTTTTCCAAACCAAATATTTATTTCTACTTTCCAACTAGTACCCTAGAAGTTCCCTAGCGTTCAAAATTATTAAAATGTCAAAACTGTTCTTTTATGTGTCCGACTTTCTAGCAAATATAAAACCTGTACCGCTAAAGTTTAACATTTAAAGTGGCATAATTCCACTAAAAACACGTAGTTTATGAGATATGTAAAGAATTCAGTAGACCGTGAAACCATTTCGTAACTATTTTGATATTTCGGTTGTGGTATATTACTACAGTGCTCGCGAGCCGCCTATTTGAAGGAAGATATATGACATGCAATTATTCACCGGATTAACGTTCATCAAGGAGTATCAATTAAACGATTTTTTTTCTGGCAACGTTCAGCCGCCTAATAATTAACGAGCGGGCGATACCCCACAATTTCAGTTAATTTTCTCACAAATAGTCTAACATCGCACACCTAATTGATATTACCCGTACGGATTCGAGAAAAATTAGCGATGGCAGAAGTAGGAGAAGCATTATAAATGGCGCAATTTGTCTCTGATGGGAGCGCTTACTGCCGGTAATTGAAAAGTATATACACGCTCGCCCCGAAAAGTTAGTGGGTTTATGCGATGTACACGACTTTTTCAATAGCCGAGAGAACATTAATATTTTTTGATGGATTTTATTAACTTACCGATTGCCTAATTGCAATTGCCACACATGTAATTGGCTAGTGATTACTGCTATATTGCCGAAGACATGAGTTTATTGTTGCCATTAATATTACACATGGCGAGAACATCTTTTCGTATTGCGTACTTTGTTTAGGAATCAAATTATCAAAGTTCATCGTGATTTAACGCGCTTTACAAGGCAGCTGTTCTGTATTAAGTAGGTACATTAAATATATTGACATCACACTTTATAGATTTATAGATACTGTTTTTGTATATAACATATTATAATGATATTTGTTTTATAACTGTGATACGCGGGCATTAATGCCCGTTTGCACCGTTTGTGTTAAGAAAGGCTTAAGTATGAGATCGTACTTATGTCATCGATTTTGCTTGCACCGTCACATATCCATTACCTAACTACAGTTAAGAACGACCTAACTTAAGCCCAGAAAATCGACGGCTTAAAGCCGGCGTAAATATAAGCTTAGTTGTGATTGGTTGATTGTGGTGTAGACACACATTGCACATGAAATGTCGTTTTAAGAAATGTCAAGACGGTACCTATATGTGTCAATTTATCATGTTATCAAGCGATTTTAGGAGCTTGTAATGTAAAATTACAGTTTTATTGTGTATTAGAAATAATGGTTTCATTTTGATCATAAATTCTTTTTTTTGTGCCGTAATTTTTGTAGTTATGAAAGTAATTCAAATTTGCCGCCACATTAACCTATTGAAAGTTTTGACAAGTGACGCAATACTGTTGATTTTAGAACCAAGTATTTCCAAATATAACTAGAACTTTACAGTGTTGCCAACGTCAGAAACCCTTAAGTAATGCTTAAGTTAGGAAAGGCTGACATGCGAACGGTGCAAATGATGCCTGACTTAAGTTAGGCATAAAGATAAGCTGTTCTTAAATTTAAGTCGTTCTTAATAAATACGGTGCAAACGGGCATAAGGGTTGCCGAGGTAATCATATATTTGTTATGTTATGTTTAACGCTTAGGGACAACTAAGAAGCGCTCGAGTCCATTGAGCTTTTTAACACATAACTATTACTTCAAGAAATAATTAAAACTGTATCAAAAGTGATGGGTATTAACTTGTCATACAACAAAACAGTATTTATCTTGATTATAATTACTCGGTATTATAACAAATTCAAAGTATTTTGATATAGATTTATATTTTGTTTTTCTAGAATTATCAAACACCAACTAGAAATATCTGGGGTGACCCTCACCCAACTTTCTGACTACACCGTTAGCACAATGAAGTGTCTGAACACGTTTGCAATTATTCAATTTTGTAAAGCCTCTCTCACATAATAACATTTATCACACTGACATTTAATGTCATGTCATGTCAGTGGCACTGTCGTTTGTCAAAATCTGATAATTTGCAACACAGCGACGAAGGCTGTGGATTCTTTCAAGATCCTTTTTTATTACAGGAAGAAATTAGTATACTCCGTTAAAAAAATCTTGTTGTTCATTTAGCATATCGGATCATTTAAATACTTAATTAATTGTAGATTGTATCGAACAAAAAAATAAATTAAGAAAACTAGTAGCATTGTTAGAGACTGTTTGGTGGGTGTCACCTCGTCGGTTTCTTTTCGATGCGTTACGATAACGCGACCGGCGCGATTAAACAGAAAAACGTTCGTGTGGCGTGGCTAAGGGCAGATGGAGGTCCAGGGGACCGAGGTACGCGTGGGCAGATACATAAAACTAAGCTGTAATTATACGTATAAGTGTTTTAATTGTGGACGAACAGAGGTACGTGTCGTCACGGCCGATCAATTAAGTATTGTTTATGAAAGGCAATATTTCCACATCGGGGACGCGTGCATCTCGGTCTGGTCCAATACTCCCCTGGCTATGGTAATGTGAGAGAGGTGAATAGGTCACAGTGAGTCAAGAGGCGCGTACACGCGAGGTGAAGACTCTTCTTCTACATACTCTTCTATACCATGGGCATATGCCACAACTTATAGCCTACTATAGTTTATCTCGGTTTATCGGGGAAAAGAGCACCAGACGCATTGGCTATCTTGATACAGGGCCCGTCTCTGATCGCCAATTTGCCGCAACGCGTCGCTTTTGTCGCTCGTCGCTGTTTTCTCTTACTCGCTTTCTGTCTTCGAGATGTTCTTCCTCCTTCCTGGAATCACCTGTTCTTCTTGAGACAATGAGTATACATATTTCGGTTGAAAGTTAATCGACTCACAGGAAAGACAATATTTTATATAATTACTTAGTTCTGATTTTTCAGAACTAAGTAATTAAGTAATCAGCCTCCTATACTAACACTGCATAATTCTATAAAAACATAATTGTTCCGAAGTGATTTAACTGCTGAAAAATCGACGTAGGTCCATACTACTTAGTGCTAAACCTATAGTATATGGGTGGGTATATAATAATATATAGTGGGTACATACATACGCAAGCAGTATCTACGAATGATCACCTGGGCTATAAATTACTTAAAACGCCATAATAGTCATACACCATAACAAATGTAAGAGCCACGATCCCAACCGCCGATAACATTTCACAGGCTTTACGTTCCTAAGATAGATGTAATTTACCGCAAAATTAGCTAATGTTCTCTCTACTAGTACCGCGGAGGGCCACCGCGTCGGCGTGAGCTTAAGCTCAGCTAGATTTCTTTCAGAGAAATCAGTGGCGCGCAATAACATATTAACCCGTTTTTGGATTTTAACGTATGTACAAATTTTCTTTAGTTGACGTCCAAAGAGTTTGTGGTGTGAATAAGTCCAGAAGACACCTCTTGCATCAGAGTGCAAGTTTCCTTCCAGAAATCAAGAATTAATATCATTGTGAGATATAATATTGTAGGCATTAATATCTTCAAGTCAAAAAACATGACTGTCTAGCATTGCTTACAGCTTGGATTCTAGTACTGACGTTCGTTCTATACTTTAATATTGATTCTCTCCACAGATCTCTGCCCAAAACCCACGGCACGCCACTGTGGCATTCAACGAAAAAAAAACGTCATCAACGACGTCGTGCATTTTACAGCTAAACGTCAGGCGTCGCGGCCAAAGTATGGGTTTCGTTGCAAAATGCGATCGCCAGCATGCAGTAAACAACAGAACACTTCGAAGCCCGGCTCGCAAACGTGGAATAATTAAGAATAGTTACGTAAAGTGCTAAAAATGTCGCATTGGAACGGTCGCGGTGCTCGCCGCAGCAGGTTATTTGCGAAAGGTTGGCCGAAAGGATCACGCCCGACGCCGCAGGACGTAACGTCCGATTGGCCGTGCCGGTATCACGTGCGTAATAAATACACGCACACCACGACGGGCACACAAATCGACGCGCAGAAAACGCGCTAGATTACCGAGAGGTCGCGTACTGCGCAATCACGGATGCTGCACGCCGCCGCTACTCTCCGCGGATGAGAGTTTGCCCGCTCAATAGCGGAGGAGACTCTAGATAACACCTCAAACACTGGACCCGACTTACCTTGAATGTATAAGAGATGCATATAATGACGGTAAAGTTGTATGTTATGTGCTGTATTGTGTAGAGATGATGATCAATGTTAACGTCGTAGTTAATTTTAGTATTACGATTCTTGGTAATGACTGTAATACTTGAGAATAATAATAAAAGTTCCTCTGACTAATAAAAGATGTTTATTAGTCAGAGGAAATAATGTTTGTTGCTGTTTTGATGATCACCTCCCGTTTTGTTACTTTCTATTTTGTATATGAGTACATATGTATGTACATGCATGTGTTATGTTGTAGTATACTTCTTATACAGTATCAAGAAATACCCTCTTATGTTTGTTTAAAAACAATGTTCTTGGTAATGTAGTAAACTAAATTGCAATCACAAAATATCTGGGGTGGCCAAAATAGGATAAATCTCTCAGAAGACGCATTTAAGATTTGCCACCTCCGGTTGTCAGATTATCACCAAAAAACAATCCAGTTCGTCCCCCGGTATTTCTAAATAAGTATACCAAATTTCATCCCGAAACTGATGTTAGATCCAGAGTGGCTGTGGCTTTACAATTTTGAATAATTGCAAAACTGTTTAGACATTTCGTTGTACCAACGTTGTAGTCGGAAAGGGGGGTGAGGGCCACCCCAAATATTTTCTGATGGCGATTTTAATAAATACTGTTATCCTTTTTATTGTCATGTATTTCAGCATTTCCAGCAAACTTATCCTCTCACTGTAACACGAAAAGTTTTCGTTAAAAAGCAAATATATCTCATCCAGCATGTTTCATTTACTAACATATGCATATATGCTACCATTCCGCTAGTTCAATTGGATTGAGTCCTATCCTGCCTTGATATATCATGTGATAGATTCAGATTGAAATCCTGGTTGAGGCTATTTTCTTTCCTCTTCCTTGATATTTCTTTGTCGCATCTTTCGATTTATCTAATTTAAATCTTTCCATTTATCTAATTTAGAGGTTTACTTAGAAAAAATAACTTTCTTTTCAAAAACTAAAACAATACTTACCCACAGGGAAACACCATGAGTAATAAAAACGGAATATAACACATCCATTTTGAAACATGCATAATGAATTAATGATATAAATATGTCGATATAATCTTGATATCATTTTTTATACAATACCCTTGGTGCTAACCCACCTGTCTATCACTCACACAACTGTTTTTACGCTCGCTTTAAGGGTTCTTCAGTACCACTATCCTCTCAATGGGGTGCGGCAGATGATGTTAAAAAATTATTTCTTTATTTGACCATAGGGGCAAATCATATACATTCCCCCGTTACCATGAAAGACAATCAAAACGTTTTACTGGCACTTTTTAAACAAAATAAAATAGGAATCACCAAAACAAACATGTATTCTTTGACGTAAACCAGCAACTAGGCAACACTTAATTAATTTTATAATCTCATGATTTATAACCACCAATCTAATCTATAATTATTATTTTACCAATAGATATACTTTGCACGCCTTATATCTGCTTAGATAGATATTTATCGCTGCAACAATCTCACCTATCCATACGTATTTGCAGATAGCACCTGGCGTAAGAATGTTACCTAACTTCTACATACACAACTCAACTCGTCTTCTTATATTTTGTTCTTTGCGCATTGCGTATAATTGTCACCGTTAGAACCTTTGGAGAGATCTTCGCCGATTAAAAGTCTCGACTGGGATGAACAGTAACTTGACCCATCAATACAACTATATATCAACAAAATCGGGACGAGACGTTAATATCTCTTGTTGCAACCGTGAGCGAGTCCGGCCCGATGCATTTGCATTGCAAAATAACCGGGCGACACGCATTTGCTCTCCGGTCATACGTACAAGATCGGGATGGGTATACAGCAAGCTTCTATTTACTCTACAGGTGTAAAGGTATTTTTATGCGACTATCTCTTTTAAGTAACAGGTATTTGATTCGTGTTAATTTATGGATTTACTTTAGCCTGAGTGTGGCCTAGCGGTAAGACATTGGCGTTGCACTTAGGGGGTCTCCGGTTCGAGCCCGGGGACCTGCTTCCAGGGTGAGGTTTTCTGTGGTTTTCCTCACTCCTTGGCGAATGCTGGGAGCCAAACATCTTAAGATGTTCCACAGGCGCGGGCGATAATAATAATACTCTGGCCTGCCGATGCCCCCTGTAATTGGCGAAAGCTGTTGGGGGATGTTAAGGCTTGGATTATTATTATTATTATTATTATTATTACTTAACTATCCTTGATAGCAAATGCATGAACGTATCGTATTTAAAGTAATAAATACGTTGAGTAATCAGTATTATTCCAGGTTATTATTTATTGATCAATTTGTCTTCTATTGTTAACAGAACAAACGGGAGCTGTCAAAGCTGCTTTTTTTTTTTCTTTTTTTATATATAACTGCATCATTACTACATATATCCTATTTTTGTTTATTGTTGGTTGGTTGTTTTCAAAATATTCTTGGTACCGAATAATAACACACTTATCAACTTTTCCATTGCGAATAATATTTTGAATGTACATCTCAAAATTGAAGGTCACTTATATCAACACAACATATTGTTGATATTCTTCAAATAATTACGTTCCATTGTTCCTCTTCCTCCTTTTGATAACGACGTAATTTGAAGGCGAACTGACAGACTTTAATGAATTACTGGGCGTTCCATCCAGCATTCCATCTACTTAAACTACTTTCGAGTCACAAAGAACACTGTCGAGTGGTTCACGAAGACAACAGGCGAATCCTCGAGATGACGCGTGAGTACTTCAACGCGAGTACTTTAAACGTTTTGTCTCACGTTAAGTACCAACCGTTTCCCGGTCCATTCAGTACTTGTTTAAATATTTCACGTTAGTTAATTTACACAGAGAATCGGTATCTGAGCGCATAGTTGAGACCATTACCTGGTGAAGTGTTACGCAAACATGGCCCCGGCTAAAAATGACGACGTACTCGAAAAGGAAGAAGATATTTCGATCGCAGTGGGTTGCGAAATTGACGCCCTATATTTTTCGGTTTGCGGTCTGTAGTGGTTTGCTTATATTTCTGTGTGTTTGCTTTGTACGGATACCGTTTTCACGAGAAGACATCGGACCAACCTTCCGCAAACACTTTCGGGCGTCAAGATGTGGACACTGGCGTATATGGCACCGCGGAGCACATTATCAAAATATTGGTGCAAATGCCTAAAGCGTTAACTGTACGGAAACGTTTATTTGCTGTGGAGAAATCAAGAACAGGCAATCAACCCAGTTTGGATTTTTCGTATACGATTTTTATTATATCTTTATCCAAACATAACAGTGTCATTTTAACATTTTGTGCATTTTCGCTTAGTCTAAATTTAAGTTAAATTGAGTAAGTCTGCTGTTAAACTTTTAAAAAATAAATATCGACCGCACCAAAACAAATAAATACTTTGACATACGATTAAAACAATACATAAATTTGTTGTTTGTTCTTGTGGTATAGCAAGTTTACCATCGCGTATTATGTAGGTATACTATATGGCAGATGAGCGGTCTGCTCGCCAGGACAGAAGGTCGTTAAGTAGAAAAATATCGCACCACAGTATCGCTAAATTTGTGGCGGATTTTATTCGCAATTATGGCAATAATCCGCTGATACACGTTTATGGCACTTGTTACTAGCGCAATAATGTGCACGCGTGCAGTCATAAATGTGCATTTAACCGAATATATTGGGTTTTCAGGTTACATGGGAGTCTGTGTTCGCGTCGTTCGGATGAAATACAATATTGGAAAATTATTCTTATCACCTTATGACCGGTCGGTAGGTAGGTAGGGGCTCTCGAGGGGCTCGCTCAGGTGCACCAACCGTTGCGACATTTAATTAATCGGCTCCGGCTGGATATTGTTCATGGTTATTGGCTTATGGGAGGTGATCTCCAACAACATTTTAAATTTGAGGATGATACTCTACCCAACGTTGATATGCCCTTGAGGTATACATGTTAATGCAAAGTTATGGGTCAAAATATTTCTGAAATTTATGGTTTTGTCACCAATTTTAGTTTTTTATTAGTTAAGTCCAGTGTGTATGAACTAAATTTACCTATATATTTATAAAAATGTTCATATTAGAAATATAAAATCAAATAAATGTATTTCTTTGAACATATTTCTTTCAAGGAAAGAATATATGTTTGAAACAAATAGGTATTTTTAAATTTAAAAAAGTGGGCTGCATGGGCTGACAGAAATATTTTATTTGAAGTAAAAAGAAATATGTAGAAATTGTTTGGGTTTAATTGCAGAAATACGTTCGAATAAAATAAATCTGGTTTTATTTGAAATAAAGATCGACCCTGAGGTAAGTAAATATTCTCTTTGAAATTATTTGGAATAGAACGATAATAGATTTGAGTAAAAAGATTATGTAAGTTCTAGATTTCCGGGAGAAAACCGCGTCAACGACGATAAAGTAGTCAACGTTTCGCACTCTGTTACAAGAGGCATCTTCAGGATGTAACAGTAAGACAGCTACGAATTCTCTTCGCTATTAAGTCAAGTACTAAATTGTCAAATAGTAAAGAAAAGCTTTTTATTTAAAAAAAAAAAACAGAATTCTTGTAACGAAATGTTCATTTCATTTGAAAAGTGTATGTTATTGAATTTACGTTAACTAACGTTCATACAAATACGATAGCTTTGAATTTAATAAATTTTACCAAAAAAATAATTTCTTTACGGCAACTAAAGCTTTGTCTGCCACTATTTAACATCGGTCTTTCTTTGACTTGAAGCGTTTCATACAATTTTTTTCTCTCTGTGTATATACTAATGATACTAATATAGAATATATATCCACTATATGGCACTTATAGCTGCTAACAAAATATGTGGTTTTGATAACAATATTCAACAAATGAAAACCGAAATTTCAGTTCAAAGTGTTCTAAAGGAGTTTTTTCACAAAAGTCCTTAAAGGGATCAACAGCTATGATAAATTTCTTGTCTTTTCATTAGCCTAAACTTTTTTACAGTGGCATGCGTTCGTATAGGGCAAAATGGGACACACTCTTGAAAACTAATGAAAATCCCTGTTTCTCATTCGATAATACGGAAAAACACATTTTCTTTTAGTATTTGACAATAAATGTTGTGTTTGGTTCCAATTTATTGACTGTTGAAAATATTTTTATTAATTATGTATACATTTGTACAAAATACGACAGATCGTGTATCCAACTATCAACGATAAATTCAATTACCTACATATAAAGACATGCTTGTTATATGCATATTCAAAAATTCAAATTATCGTAGAACGAATTAAATATATTCAATAAAAAAACATTGGTCTGCCTTTAACTGAAATTATGCCGCTCTCAACTATTAATTTACGTGGCTCCGATGAGACTAATAGAAAATTGAATTACAACATTTATTTGGAAGCCTTTCGTTTCGACCCAAAGACCGAATTACCATTTTAATGTATTCAAGCCTCATTATAAGAGTTAACAATTAATATTTGACGCCTTGCCGACTTTCATCCGACCTCTTCAACTTACCTCCCGTCAGAGGAGAACAATTATTTCCCAATTTACCTGTCTCGGAGACGCTCGTTTTCCATGTGACACACAACCGCACCATCATCGAGCGACGCGAAGACCTAAAAACACCTAAAACGGCGTGTAGGTGTTGATTAAGTAGCGAAATAGAAATCAATTTTTATTCCCACAATTAATTTCACTTAAATTATCGTTGTTGCGTATAGCTAGCGACGCATCATACTGTTATAAATCATAATTATATGTGTGAGTGTGTTTGTATGAGTGTATAGTATATACGGGGTCGATTTATTTCCCGCGTGCATTGAGTACGTCGTACAACACTTACTCAATTATAATGTGTTTTATGGTAATCGAAAATTGTCTGCGTATTTATTACATTCATAAACGAACCTGGCGTTGTTTGCTGAGTTGTAGTTGATGTTTTTTTTTTCTACGACAACGTCGAAAAGTGGTCACTCAATGCCTGTTCAGCCACACAAGCAACAACAATTTGTGCTGAATTTTATGGTGGGGCGGTGTTGCTACAACATCGAGTATTTGGTCAAATTGGATAAATTCCTAAGAAAACGTATGTAACATTTGCCACTTCCAATTCTCGGGTTGTCGCAAAAAGCAGTCCCTTGGAAAAGAAAAGTCTTCAATTTTCTTATAAATTTTTACTTAATTATGTACCTTAATTCTCAATAAATTTTACAGGTACTGGTACCGTGAACAGGTACTTTTTAAAGTATATATTGGCAATTATTAAACGTATCTTGGGTCATTTATGATATGTTCTTCACTCAATACCCAGTGAATAAAGATATCTACAATTACCTAACCGTCGGCGTCGATCGAAAACCCCATATTTCGATTGCAAAACCACGATTTTGAACTAAACCAACCATCAATTTTAATTAACACACATCTATTCAATGCAAATCGTGGCTAGCCATTATGTTTTGTCGGCTCGTTTATGTATTACATATCTAGATATATTATATAATTATGTCATGTGTCGCGCGTGCTCCACATTCGCTCGCATGTCAACAATGGTACAAGAAAAATGACGACGTCTCTCCCATTAGCTCACGGCCAGCAGCGTAGGCGTCGTATGTGTGTTACACATATTCCCAGAAGCGCACGCGTCGCATTGTCTACCAAGAGACAATTCAGTTCAATGCCAAACCGTTTGTTGCTTGCCCCCTTAGTTCTTTCGATTGTTCAAATTAAATGTGGGAAATGTGCGCGAAAGTGAAAACAATGACAAACTTACGCGAGTGCGGCCATCAAGCACGAAATATTAATGTAATAAACGGTGCCCGCAGAGCCATCTGGCGTACGCCGATGTTACTACCGCGACGTTATTCGCCTCACGGTTTCTCGACTTGACGGTGCGTTGATGTCTCCGAATTGAATAGTGTTTGGTCACAGATTTGTTTGATGGTCAACGTGCGAAATTGTTTTGGCTATTTTCGTGCTAATTATGAACCTATATCTTCATAAATTATTATACCTAAGAAAATTTCCTATAGGTATATTTTAAACTTGGGAAGAAATCAAAATAATAATTGATCGATAAAATAAGTAAGTCTACAAGTCTACATTAAAATTAAAAGTCTTCAACTTCATTGAGTATACACAGGTTCTGTAAAATTACACAACAAGAAGGATTATCAGCTGTGTCCACCGAGCTGAACCCAAACACAACTGTTCATGCACATAAAATTTTACGGTTAAACGTCCATTAATAGTTTTGAGAGTCGTCACTTTCGATTTCGGGCGTACCGGGCCGGCAACGTTCGTGGGCTCGTCGCTCGCGCTCCGATAACCTCGCGTTTTTGCACGATAAAGACCTCTTTCAACGCACAATTTTCATACAATCGTCCCGATTTGAACACGGCTCCATTGTAAACACAATGACTCACGCCCGCGCCGCCAATTTCGACACCTCCGCCGCCGCGGTCGCCGCGAAGCGAATTTCATGCTCGCTCTATCATTGCAGGTAGCAGGTTGGTTGCTTCAAAGGCAATTAAGAACAATTAGAGCATTTTTCAAGGTTTCTGTTTCGCGACGGATAAATTGTTCGGCAATCAACGGCAGCAGTTGTTTTGTAATTATCCTATTTACGATTATTTTTAGGTTCTATTCAATGTTGGTTTGCGTGCTTTTATTAGCTTACAAATTAAACACTCGAGCAGTCATTTTATACACACATGACAGTTTTTATCTTAATACTACTTACTAGAAGTTTATTGACATAAAATAAGGGAAAAAAGTATCGTCGAGACTTAACTGTTTCTTTATAATGTACTCTAATCCCTAATAGCAAAAAAAAGATTGATCTCCAATAAATAATCTTTGATAGATTTTGATGATCCTTTGAGGACGTTATACCCATATTTTAAAAAGATCTTCCTAGTTAATGCAATTTTTATAATAACTGTTTTAGCAACTCTTTGGTCTGTCTAACCGACTTGATGTTTTCATGGTCTAAGTTTTGGCAATGTATTGACATTTGTTTCGTAGTGAGATTAGTTTTATTTTGATATGGTAACTTTCAAAGAAGATACAGTATTGTAACTTGTAACTACAAGTAAAATATAAAACGTTTAAGGCACATGCTTTAAATTAAATGACTGTATCTTCTTCGAAAATTAAATATCGAAATGAATCGAAGGATAATATATTGCCACATTAATTTGAAGATACTCAAGAACATACATCTGATAAAACATCAAAATTTATAAGGAAATCGTTTCGTTATAAAGCAAACGTCTCATTGCATAAAATTGTCTGTTTTCTGACAAATTTTATGTAAGTTTTGTAACATTATTAGTATTATTACCTACCTACACCTAAGCAATTCCAATTCTAACCATTTTCAAACTTTGCTGTATACTGGTGAATAATACATACAACACTTTTCACCTTAACAAATTATTCTAATAGATACTAGCAATTAAAAAGTAGCACTCAAGATTTTGACACGCACAAATTATTTTCATCACTGTCAATAACAGATATTTCGCAATAAGATTTTATCGGTAAATTACCAAGTTAGGTATATTTTTTATTAAATACTTATTAACAAATAAAGAGAACATCATCCATAAATAATTACCTAACAATAGACCACTAACTTTTTATTGCATAGAAAGTTCAACGCTACCACGCTTAGTTTTATAATGCCTCTAAAACGTACCAAATCAAGCAGAGATAAAAAAAAAGTTCACCTCCCGCGGCACTTTTCATTTTATTTATTTACACTTGCCTATTAATTCGTAGTGGGAAAGTAAAGTAGATACAAAATACACGGACAAACACCACCAAATTAGACACATTAGAGTAAGTACGGCTTGATTATTGTTATTTTATTCAAATGTTTCCCACTGGGGCAGCCAATTAGAACTGAATAACGAAAAACTTTTGTCGGCCCTCACCAATAAGCCTCGTTTATATTCTAATTCTCGACCGTACTGATTATTGTCATTAGAACATATTCCGTGATCTGTATATATACCTACCTACGTAAGAGATGCGTGTGCACCTTATGTGACTCGGACGGGCCTAAATTGGCCTAATCTGCTCGCTTTTATTAGAGTAATTGTGAAGAAATGTTTTGTTACGTTCAATAGAGGCCAATTTTAGCTGTACGAAGGATATTATTTTTAGATTATCATTAGAAACTTTAATTCTAATAAAGTTGTGCATTCGATCTACATTATTATGTGCTATAACTCAAAAAGCAAGCAATTTTTCATTTCCACCCGTTGGGATCAAGGAAATCCATTTTCTCCTTAATTAGTTTCACATATTTGTTAATTTCGAGTATTGGTTTTTCATTATAGCAATAATATTAAGAGTACACACCTGTAGAAGAAAGTGAGAGTGTACTAACAAGTTATAGGTGTTTTCAAACATTGTTCGGCTTTCAAAACACAGTCGCAGGTGTAGGTGTGTTCTCACGTGTTGTACATTTTTGAAATTATAACAATTTCTATTTATTTTCAGTTTATGTACTTTGCATGTTATAACTCTACCTACTAATAGTGCCCAAGTCAACAATCACATTATATGTTGACGGTAATAATTTGTTATTAACACAAAAATATTCCGTTCTAATATACCTAACTTGTGACATGGCGTGAGAATTGATTTGCAACAATAGTAATAGGTATCACTTTCTACCAGTTGTAAACAGTAATTATGATTTGCTAAACACGTATTGCTCTTTGTTTATTGATAAATTTAATATTGGATGCTGAAATAATTAATTAACTGTTGCAGATAAATCTCGATTTAAAAAATATCGCATGCATATCTTCGTGTATGGAGGCTGTAATTAAAATTTCAATATAATTACAATGGTCTTCTCGAAAATGCAAATGAAGACAATTCCTTGAAGTTGTTATCTGGAAGCAACATCACGCACCGTTCGTTTTATACCGTAGAGAAATCTCGATTTTTTAAATATCCTTCTCTACCTGTTTTTCAATAAATCGCTGATTAAGAATACAATAACTCTAGATAAGTAAGTATAATAAAGTAACAAGGTAAATGAATCTACTATTCCTCAACACTGACGGCGTCATCTATATGTTAACAATTCACCAAACTATAGAGAACAATAAAATATTACCTGTCTTCTATTACAAATTATAACAAATGACTTCGTACCCTTCTATTGTTGACTATACAGTGTTATCAGTACTCAGTAGTGAATTTTTGGAATGCCCTTTCTATAGAATATAGATACGAGGTTGAAATAGGTACAGTTATCCAGTTTCATGGAAAACAATGTAACAATGTAATGGGTCGGAAACCCATTATTTATTTATTAAGATATGATCAAATTAAGCGAGATATTTGTAAGAACATTTGGGAATGTCAAAGGTTTTTGCTAGAGTTGAACATCTGGTTTAGGATTTGACCGCGTGTTATAAGTTTAAAATTGAAGAGTTGTCACTGGCTAAGAAGAAATGCTTCCTTTGGGGTCGAGGGATGCAAACGAACAGATCTTGCGCTTCTCATTTCAACCACCGTCATGTAAAGTACACGTTTTTGTGGAGCGTTCTTAGGCGCTTAAGTTTATCCCTAGTAAGTCTTTTCAACTCGTCTCGCATTTCATTGTAAATTAAATTATTCATATTTCTGCTAAAAGTGTGTCTGTCTAAATCAACTCCTAGGTTTAATTTAAACGTCAATATGTTCAAAGCTTCATTCATTTTTCTATGTAACCTATCAAACGGGATTGTTGATTATTATTGTTAATAGATGATATTGTTTTGATAAGTGTTTCGTTTCATTTGAGTAGTCTTGCTTTATCAGCCCTTATTAAATGTTAAATACTTAAACGCGTCAGTTAGTAGTCAGAAAATGTGTTCACAAGGTTCAAGAAAAAGAACCCAGTTAGTTTTGCCTTCGAATAAATTGGAAGAGATTTGATGAATTAGAATTTTGACAAGTAATTAAAGCCCTTAAACCGCGCTTGGCCAAAATGCTACCATGTTAGGGAGTCGCGGTTGTTCCCGCCATTTTGACCCCCTACAACAAACAGTTAGGTATGTGAACTAAAGTAAAACTTATGTAGGTAGATAAGATTGTCTACATAACAATCATATCTAATAGTAGTAACCTCTCATCTGTTTAAAACTAGATTTTGACATAGCTTTTGACCCGTTCGAAAAAGAAATTGTACCTATTGTGCGTAGGTAGGTATATTAAGCTGAAAAATATTAAGACTAAGAATAATTACTTTCCTCAAGCTGATACCTTACTAAATTATTTAAAAATCAATAGACAATTTCTGAAATATAAACTGTTAAAGTTACATTAATGTCCTTGAAATGGTATTTTTTGTAGAGATTTCGACGAGTATGCTACAAACAAGGATTCCTATAAAAATCGTTTTTTTTTTAATTTTATACAAAACAAACATGTTTGTTTAAAAATATATGTTTTGTTAAACAAGACGATGTTTTTTTTTAATTTGATAATCTTTTATTTATACATTACTGTTATTTAAGATGACGATAAGGTGGAAAACTAGTTATTTTCTTGTTCTAATCAGATGAATAACAAACATTAGGTACAAGCACATACTACCAAACAATTTTATCAGCAAATACTAATTTTTACATCGGCTTTACTCATTTAGTATATGCTAGAATCTAGACTCTAAAATCTAGATTGTTTAGATTCTAAACACACTTGTAGCTTGTAAGACAATGGATAATCACATTCAACGAACTAATGTGCGCTTTATAAATAAATTATTCTGATTTAAAACAGAATATGTTTAGCACACATATTTTAAAAAATGTTCAAAACAGATGCTTTAAAGCATGTTTAAAATTGTGTTTTAAAACAATTGTTTTTAAACATAATAATCCTGACATAAACTCGTTCCTACTAAAAATTATTAAAAAAGCACGTCTCTAGAAATGAAAAGTTTGAGATAATATTTTGAAATAAGGTTTATATCATCACTTAACACATCAAGATTATGAACTCTTAGCTTGGTGGATTTTATTTTAGAATCATAAATGAGGTAAGATCCAGTCAGAAAGACTAAAAACGGATAATTTTATGTGGAGATTTCAACTATGCAGTAAGCAACAAACTGGTCAACACGTGGTGATATAAATTTTGCAAACATTACTTCTATTATTTGGGGTATTAGTTAAGAAGTTTAGGTTGTGTTGCTCCTGTGGTAAGTCAGTGTAGTGTGAGTGCTCGAATTCGCCGGGCAAATGGTAAGTGGTTGGCGAAAAGGCCCGGCCGCAAAGTATCTCAGAGTAGCTCTTCCCCTACCACCGAATAGTCAACACCAATGAGTTGAAACTGATGAAATAAAAACGGAGATACTTGTCCATACGACACTAATTCAAACATCAATACATTACCCCTCTTCTTGTCCCCACCCAGTGGTATACCGATCTTCGGGCAGGTAAGATATCCCCTCCCATGTCTGGTATCTCAACACGAAGGACTTCCTACACTCATTCGTCGTTCGAACTTCGCCTTGGTGATTCGCGCGTTCCTCTCTGGACTTTCATCCTAAACAGACGGAACCCGACGGGGTGTTAAAACAACCCTTAGAAACATTTCGACAGTCAGAGCAGTGCGTATCGAAAGTCGGACGCGAGTGACACGAATCTCCTCGATTGCCATCATTAGAACTCGATCACTAAGTGAACTAGAAACCATCGACGGGCTGTGTGATAAGTGATAACGCAAACATCACCTAATTTAGCGGTGCGATTTCAAAATTAGCACCGACAGTGAAAGTGTTTTCTGTTACTCGTTCGGTGAAGATTATTAACTGGAGCAACCAGTGCCTTTTGATATGCAGTAGGTGCGTGTTGTACTCCCTCAATCCAGGACCTTGCAAGGACATTTTTAACCATCGCCGAGACTCATCATCGAGCTCACTCTTCCGGAAAAATAGTAACGCATCCTCTCAAAGGTAAGTCTCCCGGAAACATTGCGCAACATTCGGCGATCTCGATGCGCGGTTAAGCGCGAATCCCGTTGGGAAACTTCAATGACAAGTTAGACAACGAACACCTTCCGGCGGCGCGGCCAAAACGGAACGTTTAGCCACGAATTCCACACCTAATTGTTGCACCTCAAAACAATGCTGCCTGCAATGTTGAGTAACGCCCGAAATGGGACAGGAAATTACAAGATTACACAGATAATTTTTTTTTCTTACGCGACAAGGATCGCATCAAATTCGAATTATCCTAGCTTACGTCGCGACATTGATCCCGATTTAAACATCACTTCAAGCATCATTTATTTCTTAGTCGTGTTATCATTTTCTAATCGTTTTATTATTGCTCAAATCGCGATTTAATTCTAGTTTAGTGTCAAACTAGAAATTTCTTATAAGTAGGTAAATTGTCTAATAACTACCAATTTTATTATAGTTTTGGCATACGTGTTATCAAAATACACTATTTTTAAGGTAATAAGTGATTAAAACTACAAAATTAGGCCCATGAGAGATGCATTTAATATGTAACAATTCTTTTAATGGGTACAGAACAAAAATATAATAGTAGGTAATACGATACCTATAATGGTTTTGTTATACATTCACATATAACCTGTTAGATAGCTTAGATTCCATTTTATAATCACAAAATGCATATCTAATAGTACCTAATAGTAATATAAATATTGATAATATTTTACTCTAACATTTAGCAAAGTAAATCATCAACTAAAATGCAGTCGATTTATTAACTGAAAAAGGAATCAATTATTAGCGAATCAATCTATAAACTGCACATCATTCTTACACAGGATAATAGAGACCTTATCCATATAAAGAGCCATGAAAACAAACAAAAACTACTATTATAGCGAGAAAATCGGCCGAGAAACTAACAAAAATCGAAGTACAAGAACAATTTTACGGATATTACGTTTTTCTGTGATGAGCTAACGAGCTAAACTTTTTATAAGAAACAGCATTATAATCCTACACACTAAACACCATTCAAACAAAAGAATTAAACATTTTGCTAATAAAATTTTTATTGAAATTAAGAAATAAAAATTAATATCTATAGATACCTAATACCTACCTACATACCGACGGATGTGTGTAGAATATGAGTCTTGCTTTAGGTATAAGGTACAATGGCGGTAAATAACAATAAATTATTAACAATAAATTATTAACAATAAATTATTTATGAGCCGAACTGCGTTTCAATAAGAAAATAAACAATAATGACGGTGTGACGTTTCAATAATGACAAAAGATGGCAAAAACAAATGAAAATCGAGCGTATTTACGAGCGGTCTGCGGTCGCTCGCATGAAAGTTTCATGCGCTCGCCGCCAGAGAGCGGCACCTACCGTGATGCGTTCTGAGTCGACATACAGAGCGCCATATACAGAGCCAGATATTCTACGCTTACTTTACTATTATCTACCTATACTAATAACGAACTTTCAAGTGTAGGGCGCGTTCAGCGGAATCGCCCATTTTCGCCGACATTTGCGATCGAGTAGCTGCAAAATTGGGCTTTTCGATATTACTTTTGACGCTCGAATTGAAAAAAGGACACAATTCCGCGTGGACTGCGCGATATTTTGTAAATTAAATGCGTCAATTTTGAAAAAAATTCACGTTTTTGCACCTCTTCGGGTGAAGGCGAACCTCGAGAAAATGTCACGTGACGTCTAGAAATTCCGACAAGCGGATCGATAAACGTCAAAAATTTACATTTTTTATCCGTTCCTGCCGACCTTATAAAAGCCGCTCACTCTCATGTCTTACGATAAGATCCCTCTAAATACTCTTCGCAAAGAGTTTTGAGCAAAAAAACGGCCTTAAAAACAATTTTCGATTCAAAAAAATCGATTTTTGTCGACCCGTGTTTTGCTGCTATTACCACAGTAACGTCAATCCCGAAACGCCCCCTGCCGGACATTCATAACAACAATAACAGATAGCAGATAACCTAAAATGTATCCTAAAATGTCGATATTGCGAATGTGGACAGGTGGGAAGCCTTAACCACATATTTCTAGAATGCCCAATAACTAAAATCGAAAATTTTGACTTATACACAGAGCTAGTGATACTTCTAACCCTATTTTAACATTTTAATACTTAGACGTGTTAAAAAATTAAGAAAAGTAGTTCAACAGAACGGCTAATTTACCAAGACAGTGCACTCTCTACAATATTTAAACAAGAATTTTACATTTCTCCGTGAAACTGCATTTCAAACAAGCGTTTTATTGGAAGAGACAACATCAAATATAGGTTTTATTGACAGTGGCGATTAACATCGTCTAATTTTGCTGTATCTATATGCCGCGCAGCAATACAGTTAACACGAAAATCGATTGCTGTTCCATATTCCCACAGTATGGCTATGTTTACGATGAATATATATCAAAGTATAGGTACGTTTTGCTGTTTACTTGGTTATGCTTGGCATCACAGGAAACTGAGCACGATTTTAAATGCTCACGTCTACAGGACATTCTTACATATGTTATTTTCTGGAGATCTTTACAACCTCCAACTTCGAAATCGGTAAATATAACAGAGATAATAACCCGATGTGCGGTGTTCCGTGATTAAAATTTTATAGCCTAAAGAATAATTCTCAAAATAATTATGCCACCTTTTACAAATCTTGCTTAAGACGTCAGGATTATAATCATGCTGTTCAGCCTAAAGGCCTTTAGAATAATTAACCGACTACTGGCTTGACACTAGGCACATTTTGGGCAAATTAGAAATGAAGAATCTGATGTTTGACGCGCGGAATTTGATGTGTGATTGCGCCGAGTGTTAATGAGTCAATTTTGAGTCGATTAAAAGCACCTTTCGGCGGTTATTTCAAAATTTGTCGTGGTGAGCGGTGTTGATACGTTTCGCCAAGGGCTTTCTTCCTCGTTTCTCGTAATTAAAACGGGGATTAAGTAGTAATTACGGTTTTTGGAAGCCGTATTTTTCTCCGGGCGCTGAAGAAATTAAATCAGAGCTTTAACACTTTATTAGCTTCGAGTTCCAAACTTTAATAACGAATTAAACCAAGGTTTGAGTTTTTGTTGGCGTTAAAAATATTTTGTACAACAGTTATTAAATTATGTTAATTTTATATTGTTTGTTTAAATAGAAAGTGGAAGCGTTTTTTTTTTCTGGAAAGTCTCTGTTTTTTTGCATTTTGTTTAGGTTACAATTTTATTGACTATATTTTACGTGTGAATTTAATTATATATCAACTGTTTAATTCTAAATTAACAGTCGGGTTCAGTTCAGTTTCAAAGAAATTGGAAAACATGTATGTGCTAATGCTAAAAATGAACAAATATATCAACTTATAGAAAAACACGTCATCCACAGCAGTGATTCATACATTGTCACCAGCATTTAATGATCTACTTCTAATAAGTAGGTAACTAGGCATTTTTATTCTATAGTAAAAATTTCCGCAACGTTGACATCACATTATGACGTTAGCTGATTAAAGCCCAGTTTTATAAAACTTCTCCCATAGTTTATTTCCAGCATAACAGAATATAAGTATAACCTCCACAATTGCTGTAACACTTACACTATAGCCAATTAAATGCGCCATAGACCTACGGATTCTGGGTTTAGCTTATCTTACTTCTTATGTATATCAATAATTGTAATATCGGCCCTAAGAAAATTAAAAAATAATAATATTAAAAAATTTATATTTCTTTGAAGAAACAAAGTGTCAGTTTGATGTTAATTGGAATGTGGAGTCTATTTTTGTGTAATCCTGAAAAGAAATTTCTTCTAAATTGTCATATTTTTATTGTCGTTTTATAACTTGCACGCAAACCCGGCTAACTCCACCTTAGACTAAGACTTTGACAAGGTATGATTTCTTAACATTGTCAGCACTATTCCCTGCATTCAAATCTTTATTATAATAGTATAAGAAATATTATTTATTAGAAACGTTCTTATACAAACAGGCAAATAACACGCAACAAAATAATTCTTCCACTCACTTTAGAAATGTATTAAACTCCTCACCGACAACCAATAGTACAGGGACCTTTTTTCTGCGTTTTCGAGCGAATAAGAGTGGGAATTGTCGATAGGCGTCGAATAGGGCACACGTCTCATCAATACGTGTCCAGTATTCCATAAACGGAGGCGCAATGCCTCGGTTATACAGCAACTTCTCGAAAGTCGGTCCGAGCAAAAACGTCGTCATTTTTCTATGTACCTACAAAGTCATCGACGGCAGCCAGTACGTGAATTATTTACTTATGGTTTCACTAAAGCTGTCCGTCCATCGGTCGTCCATCGTGGCTCGTGCACTCGCCTAATGAATATGGATTTCCAGGGAGACTAAAGAGTCTAAAGACAGAAAAAAAGGCCGCGAAAGCAACAAGTAACGACCAGGCTAGTATAGAGTAGATGCATCCGAGAGGAGATCATCTTAATGGGCAGGTGAACAATGCCCCGGATGATGATCATTCTATATAATCGTTGCAATCACGTTGTGGTGTTCCATATTCCGCAGGAAGGTCAACTCCTACGCTCACCATGTCGTGATTGATTATTTTTCTAATTGTCGCTGAAGCGATCGCGATGGCTGCACATAACCATTTCAGGACTTTTAACGCTCGACTTATAGGTTAGTTCACCTGACAACATTGACATCGATACATGAATCAAAGACGATCTGATTTCATTTATAAGTATGTACAGAAATAAAGAAAACTTGTAACTTTTTATATTAGGTTTGTTCGAGTAGTGAAAGAAAAACTAGTTTGGAAATAATTTGACGGAATAAGCCAGATATGTTTCAATGGCAACAATGATAGATAACTTGTGTTATCTTATTAGTGGCCAAAATCCAATACAGCACAAGTTTCGTATCAATTTTTCCAAGATATGTTTTGCAATGAATTCTTAGAAAACTATCTGTTTATCTAAAATACTACCATAAAACTAAAAGATAAACGTCAAGATGTGATATTTTTGTCTACTGAAATGCAATTCTAATTACTAAAACAACCACAAAAACAAGACAAAATTTAAAACGATTGATAAGATTGCTCTAATAATAACTGAAATGGAACAACAGCGCGTGATCTGAATATAATATTGATTGCGTATTCATGGCAGAGCTACTTATAATCATGGCCATGCTATTTTAAGAATCAGATCACACGATATTTAGTAACATCAAATTCTAGCACGTTCTTAAAGGAATATAGTTTGCTTTCATTGTATTTAATGGGTATTTACATTTACAATGTTATTTTGAAAGATTTGCAATAGATATATTGTGGTGATGTTATTTGAAATAGTATAAACCAAAATAAAAATAGGTAATAGTAGAAACGTTGCATTTATAATGATAAATCAAAAAATGTGATAGAAATAGCTCAAATAAGTAATTAGAGTTGATAACAACGTACACTATCGTTTATATATATAGCATGTAGAATGTGTACTTGGGCCCCAATTATTATCATATATCCAATTACCGATGCTCCATAAAAACTAAACTATTTAAAATAACGTAAATCATTGTAGTTACGTACTATACATGAGCATAAAATGGATCCAGGTCGCATTTATAGTTATAATTCAAAAAATGTGACAGAAATAACTCAAATAAGTAATTATCTGTGATAATAACCGATATTAACGTTTATATACAATATGTAGATGTATACTTGGGCCCCAACTAAGGTAAACTAAACTATTATGACAAACATTATTCTCAGTAACTGTAAAAACAACTGTGAAAAGATGTTCAATTAGAACTGTTTCATTTTGATTACAGTGGCAATACAATTCTTGCAAATAAAGCATTTAAGCAAATTTATCATTTCCTTATAATTATAACATGGTTCTATTATTACTTTGTATCATACTCATGTTCGCTCAAAAAATAATTACTCATTGATTGCAACGAGTTAACAAAAAAAAATGATTTAGAAATGTGCTAATTGTGAGCGACCTTTCTGAGAAATTTACATTCGAAAGTGCTTCAACTTGAAGTACCTGAAAGGCAGATTCGGACTAAAGTAAACACTCGAGATAAATTTCCGAGCTCATCTCGAACCAAAACTGGGTGTTCTGTTTGATTAAGTGAAATTAACCAAGCCCCTGGAATTTTATCGAAAATCACTCGTCTCATCATCTTGCCTTATGTTTGTTTGAATAACAAAATCTCTTACAACAGCAGGTGTAAGAAGTAGCAACTGGTAGCAACGATCAACAAAATTCGAGATCGACCTCAAGATCTGGTTGCTGAGAGTACCCGTTAAACCAATAAATATTCAATTTAATAAGGGAATCAAGTGACACGGCTGTAAACATGTCAACAGTCCGCGGACCGAAGGAACGCTCAACCGTACATACGCTGCCATCTATCGCCGTTTATGGGAACTACCAACTGAATCAACAATGATCTTTTCTCGGTATCAACATGATTTTCTTCTTTCATTAACATTCTTTTCTAGCTGCTCTAGGGTTTTATATAATAGATACGGTTTAACCAGATTTGGAAAATTGTTCGAATTGCAATTTGGATAATCCTGTGTTTTATTACAGTAGCATGCACATTGCATAACGGATTTCTGAGAAACAAGCCAAATCGTTGTCCAATATTTATTCAAATCTTTTGCAATTGTTCAAGGAGGAAAATCCGAATTGGGTTTCTTCGAACACCCACATATGGTCTCACGGTATTTCCAAATAATAAGAAAAGATCTGGACAGTTGAATCAATTACTTAACAAATACGATTTATGCGTTGATACGAGATTAGACAGATGTTTGCGTAAGCAACTCAACATCAAATAACATAAACTTCAAACGAAATATTTATAATTATTGCACAATCACAGCATCTACACTAATACCAACTGATATGGTAAAACGCACGAGGTTACAAAATGAGGTGTTTCGCAAAACTTTAGATTTTGAGATTTTTGTTGTTTTATGTCAAACCATTACGTAACTTTACACGTACACTTCTTAATAATAATCTCACCTGTTCCCTAGATTTTCTTCATATTAAGCGATAAAACTCGAGCCGGAGGTTTTAATTTTCCGCTTTGCGCACGTAGAAAAAATCGTTCATTTAGTTTTACGACCGAAGTAAACGCGCGCGATTCCGCAGAGTGAAGAAAATCCACCACCATAATGGACACATAGGAAGAAAACGTCGGGGCAATTAAACTTCATTAGATTTTATCGCTCTTAATACCAACCGAGTCGCCTCTCAGCTATGCACGAATCAAGTAATTGCGTCGTTTACCGGCGCAGCAATGCGATATTTAGAGCGGTTATCGCCTCAATTTCAAGCCCATTTACCCCTTTTTCCTCCATCACGATCACAACTTCTCGTCACAGTTTCCTATACAACAAGCAAAAAAAAAAAACACAAATTTAGGTGAGAACCTATAAAGTCATCCGTCAACCTCACCTTTCAAACACACACCATCTAGCGGATGCTATAGATACTATGTACCGTACGAGCAACATGGCGGCACGTTCTCAGCTGAGAGAACTGTCAAATTTCTAGGTTAGATTTCTTATTAATCAATTAAAATTGGAAAAATATATACGAATGACACCATCGACCGTCAAATTCATCAAAATAAATACCTATCAACGTGTATTTTACAACAATATCACGTGTGTTTTACAACATTCCATCTCATCTGTCTCACATATACACTGTCATCTAGCGGAGGTTTTAAATACTATTATTGTACAACATGGCGGCATGTTCTCAGCTGCGCGAACTGTCAAGTTTCCAGGTTACATTTTTTATAACACCATAAAAATTATTGTTATATACAGATTTAAGTCAGTTTCTACAACTAAATAGGGTGGCTGTTATGCACAAGTTATGCACAAGAAAATGACTGTTTAAATAAGCATGTTTCATACCACTGTCATCTAGCGGTGGATTTAAATACTATTTTGCATGCAACATGGCGGCATATTCTCAGCTGAGAGAACTGTCAAGTTTTTACGTTAGATTTTTTATAACACCATAAAAATTATTGTTATTTACAGATTTAAGTCAGTTCCTACAACTAAATAGGGTGGCTGTTATGCACAAGTTATGCACAAGAAAATGACTGTTTAAACAAGCATGTTTCATACCACTGTCATCTAGCGGTGGATTTAAATACTATTTTGCATGCAACATGGCGGCATATTCTCAGCTGAGAGAACTGTCAAGTTTTTAGATTAGATTTTTTATAACACCATAAAAATTATTGTTATTTACAGATTTAAGTCAGTTCCTACAACTAAATAGGGTGGCTGTTATGCACAAGTTATGCACAAGAAAATGACTGTTTAAACAAACATGTTTCATACCACTGTCATCTAGCGGTGGATTTAAATACTATTTTGCATGCAACATGGCGGCATATTCTCAGCTGAGAGAACTGTCAAGTTTTTAGGTTAGATTTTTTATAACAACATAAAAATTATTGTTATATACAGATTTAAGTTAGTTCCTACAACAAATAGGGTGGCTGTTATGCACAAGTTATGCACAAGAAAATGACTGTTTAAACAAGCATGTTTCATACCACTGTCATCTAGCGGTGGATTTAAATACTATTTTGCATGCAACATGGCGGCATATTCTCAGCTGAGAGAACTGTCAAGTTTTTAGGTTAGATTTTTTTATAAAACCATAAAAATTATTGTTATTTGCAAATTTAAGTCAGTTCCTACAACTAAATAAGGTGGCTGTTATGCACAAGTTATGCATAAGAAAATTTAAACAAGCTTGTTTCATGCCGAAATGACACATAATTGCTGCTATATGTTCGTTTACGAGCCACAAGTACAATCAGGTGCTACGCTGCGCTTTAATGTGCAAATTATAGCTAAGAGTTTTGAGCATTATCTAGAGGTATGCATGTATGGCACTTTAGTGTTTTGCTTTGTCACTCTAAAACAAAGTTGCGGTTGTAATCTTCTCTGAATTTTAACACTGTACCGCTAGAGGCGCGACAATCGAGTCTTACACATCAAGTACTTCCTTTTTCTTGTTTAATTATAAGTATTTTACAAATTATTACTAGATTACTGTGGTGATTTGAGGACCACTGATGCATGTCTGGATCAGGTACTCATTACAAGAGTAAAAGATCGTTTTAATCGGTGTTTGGGGCGAAGAGCATGGAGATTATTGTAATCAAGAGATGTTGGGTTCTTGATGAGTCGTTGAAAAGTTGAGACTGTGGTTTCACATGGACAGTGCGTGCTTGTGACGGCGCGGCTTGTACAAAGCTATCTGGATCGAAATATCAGGTGTGGTATGATTGATGGGCCGGTCTGCGATGGGTCACTAAACGGTCACACCTCCTCGCCATCTCAAGCCTCAATTCAACACCTCCGAAGCGTTTGATCGCGACCGTCCACGTCGATTTTTAATCTTTTCATTATGCTGAAGGAGGTGGGCAGCTACGTGATACTCACTCCCTCTTTGCGGCACTCGAGCGATTTGATATCCTTTTTTCGGGTAATAATTTTTCACGATCTCTCCCGATATAATTATAAAACTGCACCGGTTTTCAAGATCGTGACTTTACAGACCTTCGGACTACGGGACGGCTTTCATTAGAGTAGTTCATATGTGGGGATTTTTTGTTTTGCGTTTTTTTTTTAAGGATAAAAAAGCGTAGGTACAAACTACCAAGATATAATTTTACGTGATGATAGCCGATGTTAATTAAAAGTCAGCAGAAGATGAAGTTATTTATTTTTTGTGTTGTTAATGAACACCTACATCTCTTTTTTGGCGTTTTTTTTTTTCGACCGCACTTAATTGAATCTAAATTTTAATCCCCCTTTCAAAATTACTATAATTTGCATGCATTAAACATACCCAAACTATAATTTTACCTTCACATTTCATTTATTAATTACAATACACAAAATAATCAATTTGTGAATGAAACAACAAAATTTATTTTTATCGATAATAAGAACAAAACCAGTATTGCGTGCATCTGACCCTCGAATTGCTTGAACAAATTAGCTCGGAGTTAAAGAGCGCAACAAGTGCAACTCGCTGTGTTAGTCACCGAGCTAAAAGCGTGAAAATTATTAAGTAACGTATTGTTGTGTATAATTTTGTTCGCGTTGCAAAACGAGATTGCCGGCAACGCTCAGCGAAGAGCACGGCCAAGATCACGGCGGGTTTTGTAAAGCAGAGGTTACCATTGTTCAATCTATTCACAGGATAAAATAACAGATTTTAAAATAGAAGCGAGGATAAGAATGATTTTGAATGCAAAGAAATTGTCTTTAATGGCCTAATATACCGTTGTAACTGTCAGATTAGTGAAGATTGATTGATTAATAGACAGTAAAAAGGAGTACTAAACTTTGGTCATGGTTTAAACCAGTATTGAAAAAATAGCCCTAAGTTCATGCATTTTCATGACACAATGTTAATTGCTGAATCTAATAGAAATTTGATCAATGGAGCAACAAAACATACGGTCTAAAAAGCCAGAGGACTGGCCACACTATATGAAACCACAATATATAAAACCTTGAAAATACAAACAGTGCTAATAATAATTTTGCATTCTTAATCTTAACAAATACTAAAAAAATTTACTAGAGAGGTTGATATGAGGCTAAGTACTCGCGTTTAATTAAATCAAATTGACTTCCGACAAATTAACAATGGATCAATTTATGTGTTAAATGTGTTGCGAAGTTATGTCAGCGTGGCTCTCTTCCTGGCGATTGACGTTCCATCTTGTTACATTTAAAAGCACATCGCGGCGAAGACGAAGAAGATGCACGATTAATAGATGTGGGTGCATGAACCAGGCCACAGGTCCGCCAACCACAATGGTAGCAGTAAATTCCTCGAGTAAAGACGTGGTGAACTTGCGGCATTCACCGTAAGCGAGGTTATAGCGCGATCCTTGCAGTCTCTCCTCACTTAGAATAAGGCGAGAAGAAGGGATTTGTGAAAAATCGCGACGGACAGCAAGCAAGTAGACTCTAAAGTCCTCAGACACATGTTGCGCCGTATCCCACTACGTATTGTATGCCGGGATAAACGCTTTTCATCAAACTAGTAATTTAGAGTGATTTATCGAAACGAGGTATTGTGGTCATCAAAAAAGACGCTCGTGTCAAGCAAATTGACATTTCCTTATGCGCGGTGTTCGTTGCGATGCGCGACCTCTTTCACCGTGGTAATTGTAACAGTGATTACCAGATTACAGTGTCAGGTTCGCACAATACCCTTTAATCAGTTCATAAAGGACGACTCACACTCGTCCGTGAACGTGATTTAAATTAAATTCTCTCTGATCTCTGTGTACGCGCGCGAGAGGAGAAATATTGTGTTAAATTAGGTGTTGTATCGGGTCAGCCTGGGTATCAAATACCTTACGTGAACCTTATGGGATATTGAGGTCGCCGTGAGGTCATGACCCGGATATAGACTCATCCTATTAGTTTCACACACACACAAACACACACATAAAAGTGTCTAAGTAGCGATGCGGTATTATTCTAAATTTTACAGACTGACGCCGCATTCCGATGCCTCTTCGAATGCGATCTTCAATTACTCTCTCGCAAAAACGAGTGCTCAATTTGATTTAGAAAAACTTTTATCGATTCTGAGCCGGTATTTCTCTTCAGTTTATTGCTTTTCTTATAGTGTATTCAATCACTTTGTATATCTTCTAATAGCTGAGGTAACCTAATAGCAAGGTCTGTTGTGCAATGAGGGTGATGATGAAATATTTAGAGAAATACGCAGTAAAAACTTTATAAATTCAGCATTTCCTGGAAAGTTTTATATTCAGCCTAAACGTCAAGTTTTTTTTTAATTTGTGTCAAAACTATACAAAGGGTTTGAGTTTGGCAAACGATTTTTCACAAAATCTCTAAAGAAATCGCGATTTTTGATAATAATGCAAACAAACATTACAAACACTATTGATTGATACCGAATAATGACTTTGCAAAGAAGCGAAGTCCAAGTTTATTGCTATATAGCGAAATTTGTTCACCATATTCTTTCACAAATTCATTTTCACAAACACAGATGCGTGTAATGGTTTTTTTTTTAACACATGATTTGACGAAAAGGAACTGCCCATTGTTGTAATATCTTGCATTAAAGTCTGTTTTTGCATCTAATACTCAATTTAAATCGCCAATAACAGTTTTAAATGTGCGTTTAAGCTCCTGAAGAACAAAAAAATCGTATTCTTTGTCAATTATACATACAGAATACACTCATTTGTCAAATGTCTACATGTTTACCTATGCTTTATATATGCTAGGTGACATAACCTATTAGTAAACTACTCAATAGTTAAAACAAGATTAAAACAAGTGATAATTGAATCAAATGATTTGATGATATGCTTACACATGCAAATTTTATTTTGATATGTAATAATTGATCATTTATAGTAATTAATGCACTTTATGAAGGCAAAAAACATAGTATAATATAAAACATTAGTTCAATAATAATTAAATAATTAAAAACACATTTGCACGTTTTATTACGGTTTTCAAATAAAAAGATACAGATATCGCAACTCTAATAGCGATTTTGATAGATATCATATGTAAAGATCAGTTGTCGATGGTATCATACTCCTTCTAGTGGAAATCCTGAAATTTCAACAATAGAGTTGCCAAATCTCCGATGCCATGACTCCAATTTGTGTAATTTGTGCGTCCAACTATTGTCAAAACATTGCTTACATGATTAATTGATCCTTTTCCAGGTTGCAAGGAGATGTTATCGTGTCACATTTTGATCTTGTTTACGCATTTTTAATTGCCTGCAATTTGCATCATTCCAATTCAGATCAATGCGGAATATAATTGATTTGAATCGTTTTTTGCACACTTAATGGTTCACCTCGCCTTCAATCAAGGTCTAATTTATTGAATGTTGTTAATCGATCTTATCAATTAACCTACTATCCTGTATATTTTTCTTCATGAAAAAATAAGGGAGACGGACGGACATGTGCGTTTTGCAACTTTGTGTCGTGCAAGTTTCAAAATTATTCGTTTGCATGTGTGTGCCAGGCTAATTTAAGGACGTGTTGCAAATACGGGCAATAACAAATTGACGGTGTGTTTGCGAACGGCTGAAAATTGTGTATGGCAAGCACACACTCACACACACACACATACACTTAGGTGGGTCATGAGAACCAAGCGGGGCACGCTTTATGTAAACAATGGGTTTCACTTTCCTTGAGTCTGTTTTATGTATCATTTAGGCTACTCTATCTGGCGCATCCGATGCGCGATTTCCAAACTGATAATGTGCATGGTTATCGAACTGCCCGACTCTATCGTTGCGACACTTTTCATCGAGGTACTTTCCTCAATACCGCTCAATTGTTACTACATGAACGGTACTTAGATTCAATTTGCTTCACCGGACATGGAAATAGGTATATGTCGCATACTATATGAAGAAATAAATAACGATGTTACCCAAGTGATGCAAATAATTCCTTACCTCACCTCCTCAAACATTTCTTATTTTAACATCTGACAAAACTTGATACAAATAAAAAGTTTTGTTGATAAAATGAGATACAGCAAAAAGGTACATAAAATGTTCTTCAAGTCATAGACAAGGCCCATATATGTTCCGAATCCAACAATTTGAGTAACAAAAACTGAAAATATCCAAACGTAAGGAAAAAACTCATTTTGCAACATACTAAGATAAAGAAAGTTTTTTTTTCTATGACAATTTGTATTTCTCGTAGTTTCTTATTACTTTTTAATTGATCCGCGTTGAGAGATCATGGCGACTTTAATGTACCGGACATGATCAATTCAACCGTAATATCCTCAGAACCACTTGTGCGCGAATAATCTGTAATGTAGTAATGATCTCTATTATAATGTGTTTTTATGTAGAACACGATAAGCCATTGTCGCAATGGCTAGTAAAACGTCCACATAATTACATTATTACCAGTATTATACATCATGTAGACACATAAACATATCCTTATTGCGAATTTAAAGCAAAGCCAATTCACCAGTTTGATCCTTTTAAGGCCAACAATAAGGAAGTTTAAGTTTAACGTTATTATTAATGATGGTAGAACACTCGTACACACGACCACAAAAGATGCTCTCCTTTGTCTAGTTGGATGATGTTGCAAATATCGGAGCGATTGTTAAAAAAATAGGTGATAGATAGAGAATAGGGCGACTTATCCGTCGCATGTGTGTGTGCGTTCATAAAGAAAATCGCCGTTACAAAAATAAATTAACCAAATGGGAACTGAACATGACAATAAAACGTTTGCCAGGCGACATGACTTGCAATACCGATTCACACTGTGCTCCGGTAACGCTTTGTGAACGGTAACGGGCGTGATACGAACCAAAGGCAAACATGCAAAGCTTCGTGAAATCGCGAGGATGAAAAATAGCAATATGTATTTGAATTTTATGGAACCGAACATCTGTCATAACTTCCGCTTTTAAGATCGTATGAATCATAATCGTTAAGATGGATAGCAGCACCTGCGGTGTTCAATTTCCGCACTACGATACAAACGCGCGGGAAATTTGAATTTCAAAAGTATGTATTTTTAATAATAAATAATTACAAACCAATCGAGTGATGTAATGGTAATTCTATGGTATAATGTAATGGTATACGATGATATTCGGATCGTTTCTATGGTAATTTCCAAATGAAAACTTGTTTTCTGAAAAGATTACTAATGTGGCGTCGGTCTAGTCTGGAGTATCGATGTCTAGTTAGTGGTGTTAATGCACTTTTTATTTGTTTATTTTTATCTATACACATCTTTCCAGTAAATCCTTAAAGTTCAATTTTATTCGTTTGATTTATAACATTTTTCCATTTCTACAAATGCGTTTCTTGTTGTTTACAGATGAATCAACAGTGCAAAGTTTGCGGCGAACCAGCAGCTGGTTTTCACTTTGGAGCTTTTACATGCGAAGGTTGCAAGGTAAGAAAATTTCACTAACTTAACTTGATTTTAAAAGGAGAAAATTGAATATCCAAATTTTAAATGTCATTCTATCTCATATGCTCTATTATTTTCCCAGTACCTGTCTTATTCTATCTGTTATTAATGCATTATTTCTTGAGTTGTATTTTCATAAAACGTTTGCCTATCATATGCTTTATGGTACTTTTATTTGACTTGATTCAAATTATTAATATTATTCATCCAATGTTGATGTCTAGCCCTAAAGAAGTGATTTAATTTACACCCATTTTAGAGATGCTTAGAAAGAACAACTACAACTTATAACAATATCTCCATTCAAATTCCATCGCTAGTCCAAATATTGTACCCTATTTACTTATTAATTTTGCGAAGAAACATTTACTGTTAACACAATTTGGTAAATGTATTTTTAGTCTAGAGGGCAATTTATAATTAAAAGTGTTTTTCAAAAACTTGTTCTTTTAACGTGTCGGATGATTAAAGTAAACTATTTCTTAAATCGTTTAATTTTTTTTATTAATAAGCACAGTTGCTTCTATAGATTGAAACTAGTCTAACAGATTAACTATCAATTTGGATCTGACTTCTTAAAACTAGATTTTTTGAAAATAATAGGCTATCCAACGATATCCTATTACATAATTTACTTGTTCTAAACTAATGGACACTGTCACTACACTCACTGTGGTCTGCTTTATACACTACACTAGTTCGAAGGGTTTAGTTCGTCTTCTCACTAGGATCTGGGTGTCCAGTAGCTGCAAGGCCTCTACTTTAACGTGATGATGTAGGCGAAATTCGTGCTTAGCAGTAAATCTTTTTATCTCGTCAATGACATTTGGGACACCAAGATCACGGTACAGGTCCCTGTTCCTTATGTACCATGGGGCGTTAACAATGTTCCTTAGGGCTTTATTTTGGACAGATGGGATGCCTTGAATATCTTTTTGGCATAACCCCAAAGTTGAATGCCGTACAACCAAATAGGTTTTAGCATTTGTGTGTAAATTTGTACTTTATTCCTTGTTGACAACTGAGAGTTTCTTCTCTGGAGCCAATACACTTCTCTATATTTGAGGCCATGCTAAACTCTTTTCTTTTTGACATGTTCTTTCCATCTTAGCTTTGTGTCAAGAGGAACTATGGTGGTGTTTGTTCTTCCATCTTTTCGTCTATTGGTACATTTGGTCACATGCCTGCTGAAGCTTTCTTGCGTATTCTTCAACAGGTTTAAAATGGGAATATACTAACAAAAGTGGTTCCATGATCAACGGTTGACAAGTCCTCGACTTCTTTGCGAAACATGATGCAATTATGTCTTTACTAAATATTTTTACGTACTTAACAAACAGTAATCATTTAATCCTATATAAATACCTTCCAAAAGCGCTTCTATAATTAAAGTAGAACTAGTTTAATGTGAAACCTCGATACATATACGTACATAAGTACTAATAATAGTTCTGAGAGTAAAATAGTACCGCCGAATAGCATCGGTAAAAAAAAAACATCGAAGCGCTATTGAGCTCGCGCGCATTTGTAATCAAATCGTATGCAAAATACTTCAATTAACCTGTTTTCTCATTGCGAAGCGTATCAACTAAGGCAAAGTGACCACGGTAATCCATTAATGAGTACCATGAAATTTTGATTACTTTTCCTTTATCGTCCGTCGTCTCTCTGTTGCGTAATTCTCGATGTACCGCACGCAACTTACGGCTTACAGTGCGGCACGTAAATTGAATAGGGTATGAGGAGAGCTACTTTAGCGACAATGGACGACCGCGCCGACCGCGTAATCTGGCCGAGTTTTCATGCAACAATGAATCGGAAATCGAATTGGAGACGCCGTCGCGTGACGTAACGCAGCATTTTGTCGCGCGCGCTGCCGTCACGCGTGCCGCACACAACGTGCGTAAGTGCGCCGTCCGGTAGCTCGTCCCGCCATCTCGCGGTAACTAGAGCGCATAAAGCCAGATTACAATAAGTAGGTGGTACAACCCATTCAAAATTTTAGCGTGTTTGTTGCCGTTGTGATCGGATATGCGGATCATTGTTTGAAATGGGTGTCGATTGCAGAACAGTCAGGAAATTTTATGTTAGACAAAACCCAACCTATAATTTTTCTTTTGGTATTGTTCTCTGACACACAAGGTGTTAATTTAAATAGATTTAGCTAAAACTACAAAAGATGTAGATAATTGAAATACTACTACATCTAACCTAAACATTATGACAGTTCACATCGTTTCGATCAGCTGTTGCTTTCAGCCGCCATGTTGTGTGCACTTTTGACAATTCACATCGTTCATTATCCATCAACAGACTGAAATATCCATCTGCGATTGAAAAAAAGTCTAAAAATTCAATTCCAGAAACCAGTACAAGCAAAAAAGATTATTTAAATTTATTTTACTACAAATTTTACCCGCAAAACGAATCAACGGTGTGACCTAGTCCATTTTGCGGTGACACGTTTCAAAATAGAATAAATTAATGAAAGCCAAACTCCGATTAGTTAACATTAGTGTAGTCCATGACCCATAATTGGTGGCGTTTAGCGAAAATTTGTGCGCACTTTACGTCTTCGAAAATTGCTATAAATTTTCAGGGCGATTAAATTAATTAACGCACAGCGTACGTTGGAAACAAAACGAACATAAAATGTTGCCGTGGTGTTTCAAAAGAAGGCATAAATTAGCGCTGCACAAGTTTACCCACATTTGAATCGTCCCACTGAGCCTTCGCCATTGTGTCGCTAGCAAATTTGCATAACTTCTGGGGACGCCGACGACGACACGATTTGAATATAATTGCATGCAATTAGTAGGTGATTACACAGTTGGGCAGTGGACCGCGAGCAGGAGGAAAAGTGTTAAGTGTATTCGGGCCGTTGCATACAGCCAGAACCACAACGGCAAAACGGTCTCTTACGTCATCACATCCGACGACCTACTGCTCCAGATGCCCAACTATCCAAAGCTCCAATGCCGCCCTTTTCACTTTTATTTCTTCTGACATTGTAACGCAACATTACGCAACCAACCACTTTAAAGCAATTAGTCCGCACTTAGAATACGTAAGACTTAAGATAACAATGTTTTTGCTTCTATGACTTAAGTAAGCAGCCTTGCTAATCCGTCAAGATAATATGTGAATTACCATCCATAAGTTTGGCTTGAGCTCCTCTGAACAATTCTTCGATTTCTGCCTTCAAACGTACCTTGATCAAATCATTAAAGTTTGTTTTTCTTTTCTTTTCAGAGCTTCTTCGGTAGATCATACAACAACCTAAGCACAATATCGGAATGCAAGAACAACGGAACATGCGTCATAAATAAGAAGAATAGGACCGCGTGTAAAGCATGTCGCCTGAAAAAGTGCTTAGTGGTAGGCATGTCCAAAAGTGGTTCAAGATATGGTAGGAGATCAAACTGGTTCAAAATCCACTGCTTACTCCAGGAGCAGCAGAATCAGCACCAACAGCAACAGCAGCAGCACGCCGAAGCAAACAGCTTACCTGCGTTGAAACCTGAACATAGGATGTCGCCTCCTCACCGGCAACCTCTTACCTTCCCATTCCCAAGTCCGTTCCTGCACATGCCCAAGACGAAGGAAGAGATCATGTTGCTTGGGTTGGACGAGTATAAGCATGCTGGATCGCCATCAGTCAGCTCGCCGGAATCGCATAATTCCGATTCCTCTGTTGAAGTCAACGAAGCTAGGAGGTTTAATCCAATGTTTTCTGGGTTATTAGCCCCGCTGCCGATTCCACCACCTGCGTTACTATTCCCTCCTGGGTACCATCCTGTTTACCCGGGACTCCTCCAGCCTCATATCAACAATAACAATAAGATGATGCCCAACCACAACGAAGCGACGGAAGCTTTTAACAAAAGGTTGCTATTGGACGTTGTTTTGAACTCACAGAGGACGTCACCAGTTGTTGTTCCTGCCGTGCAGGATGATCCCATGGACTTAAGCATGAAGCCTAATAGTGATAGAGGTTCGCCTAACCCCAGTGAGCGCTCAGGATCTGATGGCACTGAGCAAGGAGCTGGAAGTGATGCTGATGAGGAAAGTGAGTCGGAAAGTGAAACGATCAGTAGGATTAAGCTAGTCAGGATTAATCCTTTAGATCTCACGACTAAGGTGTGATGATCTATGAAGCGATCACCACCACGTGTTCTTCTTCCTACCACCACCAGCGAAAATGTCCTTTCGTCAGGATAAACAGACCATTCCAGTATATATAGGAGTACCTCAGTGCTCGAATTCCTGAATTAAAGCAAAATGTGGTTCCTAAGAGTTGTCGAACAAAACACAACACCCTAAACAATCGAATAACGCGACCACGAATAACGAAATTGTTACCATAACCTAGAAGATGACGAGAAGAGGACAACTTGTGTGTTTTTTGTTTATGTTCTTGTAGTTAAATGTTGAAATCTCCTATTATGGTGGGTGAACTAAAGACTCTTACCATACCCACCGTCGGTGTTTTGTTTAGATGAAAATATCTACGTCGTTAGCTATAATTATTTGTTTCAATTCCTGTACAAACGTCTGTAATATAGTTAGTTCTAAGTGCTGCATTGTTGTTATTTTATTAATGAAATTCGGCCAGTGTTTTACGAATCCCAGTTTTTTTAGTCGTCTTTACTATGTTATTTTAGTTAAGAAAACAATGTTGGATTATGGTCATTATTTATTATTACATGTAGTGTTTATGTAGTATGTGTTCGATGATTGTTTCGATTGTTTTTTGTTCTTCCATAATTTGCAATAAAGTTTCCCATTGTGAATCTCTTATAATCAAAATGCTCGGATCGCAAAATATAATGATGGTAACTTTTTATTGCAAATTTTGCAATGTTGGTTGTATGAATTGTTGTGGGCATTTTATAAACCGCGATTCTTGTAAATATATATATTAAACTTATTTGTATGATGATTATTATTATTATTTTATTATTATTATTGTATTTTGTTACATAGATCTTTATTTGTTCGTCCGTAGGGACTTCTAGGCCAGTTAACAATCGAAAGTGTAACGAAAAAATACAATAAATTAAATCGATTATTTAATTTGATCTTTTTTGTTTCTCACCTCCCCAATACACGTAGTGACGCAATTCTAACATATTATTTGAGATGAAATGACATATGACTTTAAATCTATTCACTCGTGGATATCAAAAACCTGTTATTTTATAACGTATGAATAATTACCAGCGAGAGCAATTTTTATTGCAACAAAGTGGAAATGTTTGCTATTAAGTTACGTAACTTGTATGTCGGTGATGATTTAAATGTCATTTATAATGACTTAAAATTGATCTATCAAAAGCTCACACACAAGTTTTTGTTTCATATTTATGGTTCATATATTCCCAACAACCTTTACTTGCATGGCCGCGCGCCGTTAGAACATTTTCCAGACGGTGCGTCAATTTTTGCGGGAGATCAGAAAATCATGAGAAAAATAATAATGATAAGAAATAACAGGTGTAAATTTTGACAAAAAAATAGATCTTTTTTGTCTTTCGATTTAAACTCAGTCATGGTATAGGTATGTAGGTATGCATACATAGAAAAATCTTTGAAATAAAAAATTATTTGAAGAAACCTGTAATTACGTGAAATACGTACCAAATATTTCTAAATTAATTTTGATCTCCAATTATGACAAACCTTAATACACAAAAATAAACAATAATTAAACAATTATGGGGTGGTCTCACCCAACCATCCGACTACATTGTGGGCAGATTGAAGTGTCTAAACACTTTTGCAATTATCCACTTTCATGAAGCCACAGTCCCTCTGCAAAGCGATAGAATAACATTTAATGTCATGTCAGTGGTCAGAAGGCTGCGAATTCTGTCGGGCTTCTTCTATATAGCTTATAGCACATAAACCGCTCGTCTCATTAGTCTTAAAATCGGTTAAATCCTAAGAAAATGATGTGAAATCTGCCACTTCCAGATTGTCACAAAAAATAATCCAGTTTTTTTCCCTGGTAATTCTAAATATGTATACTAAATTTCAACCCGTCCGTCCGTGGTACCGTTTGGGCGTGTTTACAGAGTTTTTTTCAAGTAGATTCGACAGTTTTTAAAAGGTATACAGAACAAACAGTTTTGTTCATATCTCGAAAACTGACTATACGATTTTAATTTTATTCTAGTCAGTCAAATCAATCAAAAAAACCTGAAAAGTCGATTAAGTGCACCCACTTATATATCATGCCAAATAAAGATTGTTATCAGACTCTTTTTCAGTTCTAGATTCAGACATAACGCACAATGCTTTTGAAACTGATTGAAGGCAGTTAGAAATAATTTCGATCTACAATTTAGTCAGCATTTTGAGAAAATTGTAGCCATATATGAGTTAGTTAATGGAAAATGGTTAGTTTTTCAGATTTTTATAATTTTATTTAACAATTATTTTCAATCTGCTCAAGTATAAAACACACTGCTCTCGTGCCCTGGATGCATGATTCTCTTGCCATGATTGATGCATGGTTTCCTACATTAGATATGGCACAGATAGGCTAAATTACTAAACTCTAAAGCATATTCTAAAACACTTTATTAAAAAAAAACTATGTGTACCCCTGTTATTTTAAAGCAATACGTTGCAGACATTTTGTCTATGGGTTCGTAATTTTTTACTTGCATCTCAAAACTAATTTTGAGCCAATTCGGTAATTATTGTAATCAAATCCTATGTATATCATAAAGGTGTGTATCATTATACTTCAATTAACATTTCAATTAAGTAATTCACGAGATACTAGTTACACACATGTGTCATATTTAGAAAGTCATAAAAAAGCAATGACAATAATGCAACATAGTTGTCAAAATGGTATTTTCATCCTTTTTTTTCTAGTACAAAAAACGTTTTAATATGTCTGGTCTGTAATGTCTAGTAATGACGACAATGCAACATAGTTGTTAAAATTGTAATTTTATAATCTTTTTTCTAGTGCAAAAATTGTTTTAATATGTCTAGTCTGTAATCGTAAAAATTAACTTTGATTTTAGAGTAAAATTTATGATATAAATTATATAAAGTTTGATACAAAGTGTGATAAAGAACGTCCACAAAAAAACATGTACCTACACTACATATATATAATACCACAAATGTTCTACATACCATCAATGGTGTAATGCAACATCCTTGCAAATGCTATTACAGGCTTTGGGTCCATCTTTATGAAAGCATCATACCTTACAAGAGAACCAGATCCGTCAGAATCTACAATCTATCATTTCTACTCAATCACCGACAGTTTTTGGGTGGTCTATATAATACGAACTCACGAGTTATTTACACGTCATTAATCTCCGTGCTTTGGGTTCTCTCTACTGTACAAACCATGCCATAATGTACTCTTTATATGTATATCACGATCTTTTCTTTCTCCTTATGTCAGGGAGAAACGAGTTCAATAATCCACACAATATAATAATGCCTTTATTATTGGTAATCATAAGTTTGATAAAGAATAGATCGAATTATTGACTAGTATAATAATTCGATTTTGTCTCGAATAAGTGTCCTAATTCTAAAACTAATTAAGATGTGTAGAATGCCGACCCCTGTTTTGCAATTGTCTATAAGACAATACGTTTTCGCAATGCGTATAAACGTGTGTGTGCTTTGCAAGAGCTGTGCCGAATCGGTTGTTTGTCAAGCATATTTGTGATATTACTTTTCTGCAATGTCCCTTGAAATTGATTCAAGATAAGTTGATGTATGGGGTAACTACAATTTAGGCAATGTTAATAAAAGTTGTTTGTAGTTGTGATTAATAGAGTTAAGTGCAAATTATCACTTTGATGTTTGGAAGATGTACTTTTAGGTTGTGCAATATCTTTTGTAAGTGCATGGTCAGTCCAATAAAAATTCGGATTAAAGTTTGCACATATATTACAAAATTTTACTTAATGATATTAGTCATAAAGTATTGGCGTGCTAATATGTGACGAAGTTTCCATTCTTTGAATGAGATATTTAAACAAATATATAAATAAGTCAAGGTGTATCATTTTTAGTACAGTGTATTTTATTAATTCGAAATATGCAATGCCATTTAACGACTTGCAATAAAAACATAAATCACGCATTTTCAAGAAACCAATTTATCTGGATGTTAAAGCAAAAACCGTCAAGAAAATAACCACCGTAATAACTTTAATTGATACACTTATTAATTAGTAATTCAGGTCAATAGCTAGGGGTCGCAATTGGGTCGATTTTGACATGGTATAATGTGCCGATAATTGACATAACACCAATTGCGAAAACTCGCGTGCTCTATGACCCCATGGCTTCTTCGATCGGCCATAATTTAATATTATTTGCGCTATTGCAAGTTTACGGCATACCCGGGTGACATTATCGCGCTAGTGAACTTACAACCGTGTAGAAATTAGCTGAAATTGAGGTATTTAATAGGTAGCCAATCGGCACGATTTATGTGACACAAGAGTTTTCACATTGACATGGATTCTGGCCGTAAATGTGTGCGTGTCGTACGAATGTCGGGACCGCCTACGTAACGACGTTATCGTTAATAGCCGATGTTAATTTATGTAAAAATGATTATCCTTCTTGTCATTCGAAGGCACACTACCGGACCAACAACCAACTGGCAACTGGCATTGAGTTTTTGTTCTTCCAGCTTTCTAGAATGACCGATTTTTGTTACTTTTTTGTTTTTGTGCTGGAATATCCATGTAGCTTCTTCCTTTTTTACTTTTTCTGACTTGAAATGAGCTTCAAAACTCATTTTATCATGTAATACATTTAACCAAATAACCGAAATTATTAATACAATTTTAAATTTCCGTTTTGTATTTTAATTTACATGACGAGCAACACATATTTCATATATAAAGCTTTTTTTCTCTCTCAATGTTTATCTCGTATCTACATCCGTTACGTATGAGATGTATATGTACAACTGACATCACTGGTCAATTTATAGTTTCCATCTTGCGTCTTTCATTATCATATGGACGTAATACCGCACGAGTTGAATCCACTTTTGGAAAACGAAGATTGAATATTGATAAGACCATAAACTAACAAACTTCAAACCGTCTATTTTTAAGATCGTTTGAAATTCAATATATGAATGGAGATATAAATTAAACATCAAAGCAACATGTGAATAGAATTTTGGAGATAAAAAACGTATATATATATAATATATTTTCTATTTATTGTTTAATTAGTGGAGTAAACTATAACAAATAGTAAATAAATAAAATAAGTTACTAAACATCAACAACATCTTAACCTATAAAGTTAATTCATGCTATATATAGCTTTTATGGAGATATATGTGAAAACAATTAAAAATTTACATTATTAACCACTGAAATTAATTTTAATATGCTCTCGAATGCGTGCACTTAACAATTTATAGCAATCATTATAATATTATAATCGATAGACACTATGCCGTTCATATTCCTCAGAATTTATTGTGAGAAATAAATGATTTTATGATTATTCGTGGATGCATTAAAACAGTATTATCGTTAAGATAGTAAATTTACTCTCGTCTAGCGAACCGAATATGCTCATCATATTTTCAAGTACTGTTCAGACCGGTAATGTATATCTTCCGATAAATCTTTCGCGCCGCTTGACACGTTTATGGCACCGTGGCCGATGATATTCGAGCAAATTATTAATACTAGCCGAGGTAATCGAGTCTCTCTGTACTCTACTCGGCGGTGATATCGTGGGAAGTGTGTCTACTATTATAGGACTGCTGTAGTTATGATAAATTAAGGAAGTACCCATCAACTATACGACAACAATTGTATTATAGATATTATTAGCTCTGTTCGAGCAGCTGTCCAGAACTAGTCCCGAATTAATTTTTTAGATGACACAAATAATCTGTCATTGCTATTTGGGTACGTGTCAGGTATTGGGATATTTCTGAAATGTATTTCGAAAACAAAAATATTAAAAAATTAGACGCTTATGTACATATCCGGCTTATACTGTCACTATTCGACAAAACAAAACACATCACATCAAGTTATTAATAATAAATAATCCAGCATACTTCAATCAATAAATTTATTCAAAATAAATAACAGTTTCTCGTAGATTCCACATAATCTACAATGATTCTCCTGGCTTAACAACCTTGGCGTCCATCTTGAAACATACGATTCCATCATTATTTTCATCGTAAAGAGTGAATCTCATAGACAAAGAAATCTACCAAAAGTAATAAACAAACGTTAATCCAACTTTTCACTTTTAATTCGTTATTCTACAACTTACGGTAGGGTAATCGAGAATTGGCATAGTCAGCATATACCTGACAGTCTCTCCTTCTTCAATAGGGCATTGCGATCCGATCAAAGCGTTGCAACCATCAGGTTCATCAAGAGGATAATTGACCTCAATGCCAAGAGCGTAAGCGATTACTTCTGGTGTAAGACTTGCACTAAATACAGCTGAAAAATAGAGATAATTGTATGGATTTATTATTTTTGTTTGTGATTTATTATTTGTTATATTTGGTGAGACTGATAGCCTTACGTGATTTGAAGGTGGCGTTCATGACAACAGTGGTTCCTTGCTCAAGTGGACATGGCATTTCTTCGCAGTCATTGATTTGTATCACATTTGGAAGTGGTACTCCAGTGTCACCTAATTTGAAATAAAAATTTAAAATAATAATGGATTTGTCATGTTTATTATGTTTATTATTAACCATGTTTATTAATAATCTTATGAATTATTTACTTACATTCGTTTACATTGGTGGAAGCAACATAGTTGATGGCAACAGCCACCAACAAGAAGTAGGCGAAATATTTGAACATTTTGATACACACTATGAAATCAATGTTCGTTTAGTTGAGTGATTCTAAAGTTTCTAATGTGTGCTTATATACCTGATCTGGGCAATCAGTTGTGATTTTTTTCGAAGATAAGTGTGAATTTGTGCAGGTGCATTTCGATTTGATACCTATCTCACAGGTGTGACAAAATTCTATACACGTTGTTTATACAAACAAGTAGACAATATTTCAAGTAACAGATGTCCGAAATTATATTTTCGCTAAGCAAGTTTTATTAAATTTTAAGTTTTAATAGTTACATAAAAAAATTAAGTGTAGAAAGTTTTCAGGAATTTTTATATTGCAGAAAAGACTTAAATTAGTTATAATTAAATTAATAAAATTATTGTTTGTGGATTACTTTCTCTATACAAAGTGTGTTCTAAAACTCAGACACTGTGTGCACAAATAAAATAAAGAATTAATAAAAAATGTTCTAAACTGGATAAATGTCGTATTGGGTACATCAAAATTGACAGTTCTTTACAAAGTATTATAATTATACCCCATCATTTGCAACACATTATATCTGGTAACTTTTAAGTAACAGAAAAATGTGATTGAAATAAAAAATGTTCAAAATATGCTTTTTTCTACTTTGCATTCACAATGCACACATTGTAACACTGTTTTCGGTGTTACAATTAGCAAATTGTAACACCGTTTTTAGTAACTTTTTTCTAAGATTGGCGACATGGATATCAAATGCATGTCAAACGAAAATACACATAACCACAAAAGTAAGCACAAACTGATTTTTTAGAATCGCACAAACTGCGAAGTATGTATATTTTTATACATATTTAAACATGCGTGTTGCATCCTAGGTTTCGTACTACAGTACAACTTCGATAGATCGGACACTCTCTAGTACGGACACTCCAGTAATCCGAACGCTCTTGCCAACCGGACATTTTAGAAATTTTACCTCCCTAGTTCGGACACAAAATATAATTTGCAGTTAAAACTAGGTAGAAAATACCAAAGTATTGTTTAACATTAATGTCTTACTGTAAAGCAACCGGATCACATAAATTGCCACTTAATATTAGCAATAGCGGCAACTCTAGAATGAGCTCAATACCAGTTGTGTACAAGGCGTCTGATAAAGGACGGATGAGTAGAACATTGCTTACTGAATGTGTCGAAAAATATTTTAAGCCTGAGGTTAAGACATTTTTAACAGGGGTTAACAGGCCCCAAAAAGCTCTAATGTCGATGCTGTCAACGCGTTTTCTTTGGGCATCAGGTGGTCTGCAGAAAACAATTTTTCCATGGAAATCCTGCTTCTCAAAAGGCCCAGAGAAAAATTTACTAATGTAGCTGTATCCAAAAGAATATAAACAAAGATTGACACATTTTTAAAAAATTACTGAAATCTTTTGCTTATTTTATCCATTTATGTTCAGAATTTAGTTTTTAATTTTATGTTTTGGTTATATGTGACCTCGGATGCGAAAAGGGACCTATCGTCCGAAAATAACGTGCAGCATAACGGTACATATCGGAAGAGACCTTACGTGCGAAAATATTGTGCAAGATAACGTAACGACAGGTCCCTTTTTGCGTCCGGGCTCACATATATTCAAATATTCCCAGTTGTTTTCATCTTCCTCATAAAAAATGACCCTTCCCAACAAAAGAAAAAAACCTCCAGTGATCCGGATACCTCAATAGTCCGGACATGGTCAGGAACGATATATGTCCGGATTAGCGAAGTTATACTGTACTAGTATATGATGGTATATAAATATAATAATTATCAATAATTACTTTTTCACTGATATTTGAATTTAAGTGACAGATGACAGTGTAACCAACGGTTGCACCCATAAATACTCTAGATTGGAATTTTACCTAATATACTTCTAAATTTTTATAAAATTAATGACGCAAAGTAGAAAAAATAGTATATTACACTCGTTTTATAAGACATATTGGCGCATTCGTTCCTCGTGCCCCAAACAACTCATGCGCCAATTTGACGTCTTATAAAACTTGTATAATAATATACTATTTTTTACTTTCCGACTAGTACCCTAGCAGCAAAGTATTGTAATTGACGTAAAGGAATTTTCGAGATTTCAGTGGATATACGCGTTTTGAAAGTAAAATCTTTTTGATTAGTAAAAAATATAAAATATTTCATTCGAATTTTTATATTTCTCACTTATTTAGACATATAGTAGGTACAGAAATAATCCTTTATAGGTGACATTTTTCACTCTTCTTTGGATAACACTTCTAGGTACTCTCTGTATTTTGTTATTTCTTTTGCTCTTAATTTATTCACATTCTTAATTAATACATCTACCTACATTAGTGGACATGTGTGCGCCTAAATACTAGCAACTCACCGAGCATCTCACAGTAGTATTAAAAATATCTTTTTGTATATGTTTCCTTATTAAATAATATTTTTTAATTTATATTTCATTCTCTATTTTTTCTTTTCATTATCAATTGCCATATCGTCCTTATTGAAATTCAATATTTTCGAATTTCAGTCACGTTCGTTATAAGGTCTTTATTTATGAACCGGCTGCGTATGCAGACCAGGGCGTAGACTAACGAAATAAATCTTTGGGAGAATTAAAAATTAATGCTCGTACTCCATGCGTACACCTATCATTACCCCGCATGTGCGGCCACACCCATATTATTATTAAAAACACAATTTTACGGTGCAAAGTTCAACCGATCGAACCGATCCGATGCTGTTATTCATAATTGAACAATTGTTGCAGTTGGTAAAAGAAACCACATTTCAGTGAATCTATCCTTTTTATTCATATTGCACGTTTTGCAATACACAAACGTATGAGACTAGAGATATAATATTAATTTCAGTATCAAACCGTTTCTTGTTAACGAATTCTAACCAAAACATTTGGTTAACATAAAAAGTTATTCTTTGAAAACCAATAAAGTGTTCACACGAGCAATAACGTTCTAATACAAAAGTCACTAATAATAATAAAGTCCATTACATCACGCGCCATCTTCTAAGAGAACTAATGGCCGTGCCATTCCTGAAGTTTATGCTTCAGTACAGTTATCTCCTCTTCCGAGATGAGACACCATTGAACTATAAATTTTATTTAATTAAAACTGAACACACCTCCGATCTTAGTCAAGACGGTACTCCCACACAGGTCGCCGGTCAGCGAAGAAGTAAATTGATCTTTTAAAATTCTATTTCTCTTCTTCTTCGGCGCGCTCGATGGCATAATACCCATAATGAGCGGCAAACGTTTTTCCCCATGAACGTTAACGGAATTCGGAATCTCAATATCTCAATTATCTAAACGACTTCGTTATTGGTTCGCCCACTTCTTTTTCGGCATAACGTACGGCATCTATTGTTTTAATCGTACATATTTTACGCTGACCGGATTATGACATTAAACGTTAGACAGGAGAAACGTACAATATGGTGTCGATTATTGCGGTCGAAATGTTCATTTCGGTTGCTTTTATGCTGCCGTAAATAATGTACTACATGGAAATTTGCTAATTTACTGCGCGTTTATACGATTCGCTTGTGAAATAATACAAAGAAAAACGATTTGAAGTTGTGGTATATGGGACTGTTAATAATTCTTTCATGTACTTACAGGTGTTAAAACCATGATATACATTAACAAGGATGAATAATTTAATTCATTACGACGCTTTTTCGGACTATTTTAGTAGTTTTGCATTGCCTTTTTAGTACGATTACTAGCTGTGTATAAGTCAAAATTTTCGATTTTAGTTATTGGGCATTCTAGAAATATGTGGTTAAGGCTTCCCACCTGTCCACATTCGCAATATGGACATTTTAGGATACATTTTAGGTTATCTGCTATCTGTTACTGTTGTTACGAATGTCCGGCAGGGGGCGTTTCGGGTTTGACGTTACTGTGGTAATAGCAGCAAAACACGGGTCGACAAAAATCGATTTTTTGGATCGAAAATTGTTTTTAAGGTCGTTTTTTTTTGCTCAAAACTCTTTGCGAAGGGTATTTAGAGGGATCTTATCGTAAGACATGAGAGCGAGCGGCTTTTATAAGGTCGGCAGGAACGGATAAAAAATGTAAATTTTTGACGTTCATCGATCCGCTTGTCGGAATTTCTAGACGTCACGTGACATTTTCTCGAGGTTCGCCTTCACCCGAAGAGGTGCAAAAACGTGATTTTTTTTCAAAATTGACACATTTAATTTACAATATATCGCGCAGTCCACGCGGAATTGTGTCCTTTTTTCAATTCGAGCGTCAAAAGTAATATCGAAAAGCCCAATTTTGCAGCTACCCGATCGCAAATGTCGGCGAAAATGGGCGATTCCGCTGACCACTTGAAAGTTCGTAATTAGTATAGGTAGATAGAAAGTGCATTTCAAACGATATTCACACAAAAATAAATGCAGCAAAATATCAATAACTAATCGAACAAAAATAACTAATCTAATTCTAGTTTTTATGCTTGTGGATCCAATATATTGAAATTGATCCGCAGACATTCTCATATAAAACCTAAAATCAAAATTTCCCATCCCTGTAAAATAAATAACAAGCACAAATTCCAAGCAACAGACCGAGCAATTTAATTATGGTCCATACAAGCATAATCCCTGTTATCGATGTATTAATTTAATTTGGAAGACGTTTATGTAAGTGTGGCCGGTCGGTAGGGGGCGTGCCGGGGTCCGTAGTGGGCGTCCGTTGGCAAATATTGTTTTCACAAGGTCACCGATAGTGTGATTCGCATAAATAAATTACTATCTCTCGTGTCTGGGCTGAATGTATTAGTTTTCAGGATGTTCACGTTTACCTGTTGCTGGATGGCCTGCTGCCTTGTTGTGGGTGGCCACTGCTGACTTATAACGGCGAGATCTCAGCAGAACACACAAAGGATGAACCAAAGTGGATGTCGTGTTACCCTTCCACGAACATAGCGACACCTATGCGGCAACGCCGTAAAGCATATGCCTCAGTTACAGAAGGTGTCCAGTGCTTATCATTTATCATTGGGGTATTTTATTTCGAACTGTCTGTATTGATCCTTTTGTATTATATATCAGTTTATGTGGAGTTTTTAGTATTTATTGTAGGTATTGTCACAAAAATTACTTTGTGTTTTATTTTTTTTTTTTTTCTGGAGACTGATTTTATTTACGTTCATTGATGCTGAATTCAGTTTTGAGAGACGTCACAAAAATTGGAAACGTGATGGAGACAGAAATTACTTAGATCCTACCTTATAGAGTCTGCTTGTCATCAACGATGGATAGCATCCATAGGACCTACCTTGCACACGATATCTTCACACCAGCAAGCTGCCTCTCCATCAGGATCTTCCTTTACGTCAGCTGTCCACATCGCTAGCACATCCACGTCCGGCACTTAACACTGCACAGAAAAAGTATAATCACCCACTACTAAAAACTTAAATTGGGAAGTACAAGCCCCAAGGGTCATTTCCTTGCACCACACGAGAACATAACGGCCGTGGCCCATCTGCAACAACAATACGACCAAGCATAGCAAATGCAAAAAGCAGATTCAGATGCATGTTGCATTTAAACAAAATGTTTATTAAGGTTTACTACTGGTTAGCTGCTCACCAATATCTAATTATCAAGGATAAAACTCATACAGAATATGATTTCTATACACGGGGCACTGACTATTGTAGGTATCCACGGCATATCCCATATTCTGCACAAACCCGCTTACAATCACTCAAAAACAGAACTAATCACCAAATGGGTATTTTAACTAGCATTTCTCGTCATAACACCCAGTTTTCCAGTAAAATTCGATTGACATTCACAAAGAAGTTTGACAGCAAACATATAGGTATTCGGCAATATGGCGAAAAAAGTGAACCGGGCTTGCAAATATAATGGAGCGGTTGCTAACGCTGTGTCCTGCGTGCATCCGTCACGTCCGTCCGTTGCGTTAAGGCCACAACACACCCAATCAAACAGCGACAGTGGATGGTCCGTCGCTGTTTGATTGGTCGTGTTGTGGCCTTGACGCAACGGGCGCATCGGACGGATGCACGCAGGACACAGCGTAAGCAACCGCCGCTGGCCCGGCCGTAGAAACAAACACCTTGCACGTGTGGAGTTTACGTTTTAGCCATACCAGTTGTTTACGCTGTGTCCTGCGTGCATCCGTCCGTTGCGTCCGTTGCGTCAAGGCCACAACACGACCAATCAAACAGCGACGGACGATCCACTGGCGCTGTTTGATTGGACGTGTTGTGGCCTTGACGCAACGGACGGACGTGACGGATGCACGCAGGACACAGCGTTAGAATTACTTACGCTGTGTCCTGCGTGCATCCGTCCGTTGCGTCAAGGCCACAACACGACCAATCAAACAGCGACGGACGATCCACTGGCGCTGTTTGATTGGGCGTGTGGTCTTGACGCAACGGACGGACGTGACGGATGCACGCAGGACACAGCGTTACTTTTCACGTTTTACCCCAGATTTTGAGATTTTGTGAAGTTTCAAATCCAATATATACATAACAATACGGCTTTTATAATACATTTTTGTCAGTGTACAAAATTCTTCATTGAATTCTGTGATATTTACTTACTTTCTGCTACTTCTTTTTTGTCGTTTTTCATCTTTTAGATTTAAATACCGGCAAAATTATACTCAAACTCCTATACTACACCATATAAATTATGAAAATTATCCCGAAGACACTAGTTAATACTTTCACCACCAGAGCGGCGACTCTTTCGCTCGTTGAGGTGAATTAATAAAATTTTTAAAGGCAAAAAAATTATTAATTAAATTGCTGTCATGAATCATGAAGATTAGTTTAGTTTAGTTCTAGTTCATTGAAATATGTATGCATATTTATTATGGATTATGGTCTATAGATTGTAAAGTTTCAAGATCTGTAGAGTTCTTGTTAAAATCTGGAATATAAGAGACAATAAAGTCATGTTATCGTCGTTGTCTGGTGTCCATAAAATATTGTTATTATGTTAGACGAGTTTCATATCTACACCATATCTAGGCGGTCGTAAAATTTTTATATATTTGTAATGTATTGGGTGGACGGTGGAGGTTGGTGGCGCCTTGCTGCGCCGCAACCATAACACGGGAGTATATCAACTCGGATATCTACGGACATTAATTAAATTATATGTTACCGTTTTTGTTCTCATTTTATTATACCGAAAGAGCTAAGCAGATCAACTCCAGATAAGGAGGCGACCACAACCAACTGTAGACGTAAAATATTTCACCTTTAATTATAAGTTTTCAACGAATGTCCAGTCACCGAAGCAGTTCTCTATATTTAGCCAGAGTATTTCTATACTAAACGCGTTTTTCTATTGACTACTATGTTGCACAGAATTTATAATAATAATCCAAGCCTTAACATCCCCCAACAGCTTTCGCCAATTACAGGGGGCATCGGCAGGCCAGAGTATTATTATTATCGCCCGCGCCTGTGGAACGTCTTAAGATGTTTGGCTCCCAACATTCCAAAATCCTATCCAGAAATCACGTAAGCTGTTGATGGGTAAATGACACCATATTTGCTACGTTTACTGATCCCGGTGAGCAGATAAGCGAGAATCAAATGCGAGCATGTACATACAACAAAGTATCGGGAACAGAAATGTGCGGCCATAAGAATACCACCGCTGCTTAACGGCTACCACTAATGTCTATGTAAATTAGATTTTGTAAGATTGTCCGTAATTCGACCTGTTTACGCCGATGGATCTCGTTACAAATAAACTGTTACATTTAACTGGCGTGGACTTGAGGAGTCAGGTGCGTGGGCCTTTGCTCGCTTGATTATACGCTGAATGATACACATTAGATAATAATCGGGGTTTGTTTACGATAATTATTGTCGAGTGTTCTGTCTAATCCGTGGCAAATGTTCGCCGATAAGAACTCTCGAGACTTCGGACGGTATCTGATGATACACACCTGTATATTATCGTCTCTTGATGTTATCTTGCCAAACCAAGAATGAGGTGTATAGTATACTATGTTTAATTAGAAAGCTCTAGTTTAGCATGGAAAATTAAAAATTAAAAGTTTTATATTTTAGAATTGACCAATTTAAAAATTAAAACAACTACCCCCGTACCAAAGTACTGTATATTAGGTGACATGACAGGACACTGTGTTATTTTATCACTGATGTTAGGTTGGGGGTCCAGAGTGGCTGTGGCTTCACGAAATTGAATAATAGTAAAAGTGTTTAAACGCTGGAGTCAACAATTTCGTTGGAAAGTTTTTTTTTTACTTCTCGACTAAAACCCTGGAAAGAAAGTATTGTAATTTACTGAAAAAAAAATAGATTTCTGTGGAAATATGCGTTTTGAGGTCCCCTGAATCCATTGCAATCATTTCTGGAAATTGTATGCATGTATATATGTTGTGGGTAGTTGGTGTATTAGAGGTGGGTAGTTCGTGAACGAACTAGTCCGAGAGAATGGCTCCCGGTTTAGAACAAAAGAACTAGTTCTTTAAAATAAAAAGAACTAGTTCGCAAAAGACCTGCTTTGCTAAAACATATCTCTATGCATATCTCATTCAGTGAACGACTTGTAGGGACATGAAATCTAGTTCGAAAGTCCTGCTTTGGTGAAACATATCCCATTCAGTGAACGAGTTGTGGCGACATCAAACGAGCGACAAAGCACCCCGCCCGCCAGTTGTTTCTTTACCTAACGGCGGATGTCAAAATAGTATATTATTATACAAGTTTTATAAGACGTCAAATTGGCGCATGAGTTGTTTGGGGCACGAGGAGCGCCAGCGACGAGTGCCGCAAATGTACGAATCCGCGAATATGTCTTATAAAACGAGTGTAATATACTATTTTTTCTACTTTGCGTCATTAATTTTATAAAAATTTAGAAGTATATTAGGTAAAATTCCAATCTAGAGTATTTATGGGTGCAACCGTTGGTAACACTGTCATCTGTCACTTAAATTCAAATATCTGTGAAAAAGTAATTATTGATAATTATTATATACCATCATATACTAGTAGTACGAAACCTAGGATGCAACACGCATGTTTAAATATGTATCAAAATATATGCGATTCTAAAAAATCAGTTTGTGCTTACTTTTGTGGTTATGTGTATTTTCGTTTGACATGCATTTGATATCAATGTCACCAATCTTAGAAAAAAGTTACTAAAAGCGGTGTTACAATTTGCTAATTGTAACACCGAAAACAGTGTTACAATGTGTGCATTGTGAATGCAAAGTAGAAAAATATAATTAGAGTATAGTTTTTTTCCTATTGGATAATGGATTACACTGTTAATAGTAGTTTCGCCAGTATATGTTATACTATAATTTATAAATAATACCCCAATTCCACCTAAAATTGCAGTATGAATAAGGCTAAAATACGTGCAGCAATGTCTTTTATGCCTTATTAAATAAATATTTAAAAAATATACCTAAATAAAATAAGACAACGATTCTTCGATCAATATAATTATAAATAATTATTTATTTTCAAAACAAAATAACGATTCTTCAAGAAAAAGACAAAGTGGGAAGGCAGACATCGATTCTGTCCAAACTAGATCCTAGTTTCGTTTGGAACGAGATATACACGTGCTAGAACACACGAAGACACGTTTATCGAAGTAGTATGTCTCAGGATCAAAGTAGTTCTTCAGAACTAGTTCTTTGAACTAGTTCTGAACTAGTTCTAGAACTCCTTTTTGTGAACTAATCCGGAAGAACTAGTTCATTAAAAAGAACTAATAAGCCCATCTCTAATGTGTATTCTATGACTGACGTTAGGTTCGGGTCCAGACTGGGCACTGGCTGTGGCTTCACGATACTGAATAATTGCAACAGTGTTTAGACACTTCAATGTACCAACGATATAGTCGGAAAACTGGTTGGGGGCCACCCCGGGGCCCGCACTTTTTAATTATAAGCAGAATAAAATAACAGTGTGGTCACCATGTAAATTGGTGAAAACACATACTTTCAACAATCGAATTTACAAGGTTAAACCTTTCACGTCATCAGCACATGTGTAAATCATTAATAAAAACATACCTTGTCCGTATAAAAACATTTTCCATGTCAAAAACAGCAGCCGTCACCACATTATCAAAGAGTCTGACACTATATGTTTAGTTTTTTTTTGTTGACATTTGGCACTATCCACAATTGCAAGTCCCGAAAACACATTTCCGCACCTACTGGTTAATTTTGATCGAGACTCTGGCCAAAAGACGTTAACCGGTGTGTCGCGTATACGTCGTATGACACATAGTCTCGAGTTGCAAGAATCACGGACCAGCGGTCATTGCGTTGCAGCGGCGCGAAATTTGAAATTGTGTTCACCGACCAACCGCGTTAAAAACTAGACAAGTCTGATGGCTTTAGTTCCTTTTGTATTTTTAATAATGTCGGGGCCCGGACTTTTTAATTATAAGCAGAATAAAATAACAGTGTGGCCACCATGTAAATTGGTGAAAACACATATTTTCAACAATCGAATTTTCAAGGTTAACCTTTCACGTCATCAGCACATGCGTAAATCATTAATAAAAACATACCTTGTCCGTATAAAAACATTTTCCATATGAAAAACAGCGGCCGTCACCACATTATCAAAGAGTCTGACACTATATGTTTAGTTTTTTTTTGTTGACATTTGGCACTATCCACAATTGCAAGTCCCGAAAACACATTTCCGCACCTACTGGTTAATTTTGATCGAGACTCTGGCCAAAAGACGTTAACCGGTGTGTCTCGTATACGTCGTATGACACATAGTGTCGAATTGCAAGAATCACGGACCAGCGGTCATTGCGTTGCAGCGGCGCGAAATTTGAAATTGTGTTCACCGACCAACCGCGTTAAAAACTAGACAAGTCTGATGGCTTTAGTTCCTTTTGTATTTTTAATAATGTCGGGGCCCGGACTTTTTAATTATAAGCAGAATAAAATAACAGTGTGGCCACCATGTAAATTGGTGAAAACACATATTTTCAACAATCGAATTTTCAAGGTTAAACCTTTCACGTCATCAGCACATGCGTAAATCATTAATAAAAACATACCTTGTCCGTATAAAAACATTTTCCATGTTAAAAACAGCGGCCGTCACCACATTATCAAAGAGTCTGACACTATATGTTTAGTTTTTTTGTTGACATTTGGCACTATCCACAATTGCAAGTCCCGAAAACACATTTCCGCACCTACTGGTTAATTTTGATCGAGACTCTGGCCAAAAGACGTTAACCGGTGTGTCGCGTATACGTCGTATGACACATAGTCTCGAATTGCAAGAATCACGGACCAGCGGTCATTGCGTTGCAGCGGCGCGAAATTTGAAATTGTGTTCACCGACCAACCGCGTTAAAAACTAGACAAGTCTGATGGCTTTAGTTCCTTTTGTATTTTTAATAATGTCTTAAAAAAAATTAATATATGAAATAGAATGAACTTCTATGTTTATTTGCATTTGTTTATCTTGTTGTATGTAGCTATATTATTTACATTTAAGTAACTATAAATGAGGTATGTTTAGTTTCTTTATCTACCTATACTAATTACGAACTTTCAAGTGTAGGGCGCGTTCAGCGGAATCGCCCATTTTCGCCGACATTTGCGATCGAGTAGCTGCAAAATTGGGCTTTTCGATATTACTTTTGACGCTCAAATTGAAAAAAGGACACAATTCCGCGTGGACTGCGCGATATTTTGTAAATTAAATGCGTCAATTTTGAAAAAAAATCACGTTTTTTGCACCTCTTCGGGTGAAGGCGAACCTCGAGAAAATGTCACGTGACGTCTAGAAATTCCGACAAGCGGATCGATGAACGTCAAAAATTTACATTTTTTATCCGTTCCTGCCGACCTTATAAAAGCCGCTCGCTCTCATGTCTTACGATAAGATCCCTCTAAATACCCTTCGCAAAGAGTTTTGAGCAAAAAAACGGCCTTAAAAACAATTTTCGATCCAAAAAATCGATTTTTGTCGACCCGTGTTTTGCTGCTATTACCACAGTAACGTCAAACCCGAAACGCCCCCTGCCGGACATTCGTAACAACAGTAACAGATAGCAGATAACCTAAAATGTATCCTAAAATGTCCATATTGCGAATGTGGACAGGTGGGAAGCCTTAACCACATATTTCTAGAATGCCCAATAACTAAAATCAAAAATTTTGACATATACACAGAGCTAGTTATTTTAATAAGACTGTGATCTTATGTGTAAAAATCGTCGTTGTTTGCGTTTTTCACAAATTAAGAGAAAACTCGAAAATCGACTAATATTTCATAGCCCTCGCATTCTATCTGACACCAAAGAATGAAAATTAAGCACAGCCAGGATCATTCAAAACGGGGATCGGCTAGAAATTCCGTCGTTGTCCGTCGCGTTTTGTTCTTTTTCGCGGTCGCACGCCGTTATAAATTCAGTCTCATGATGTTCGCCGCATGTGCTCCGCTCCGTTTAGCAAATCGTTAAATCGGCCGGTCCACAGTCGGAGGATCATGGTAGGCTGGGAAATCTGTTTTCTGGTCACAAATCAAGCGGGCGTAGTGTGAAATCGGCCAGCTGGATGCAATTGTTCGCGACAAATGACGTGGAGGCGCGAGACTCCCGACCGAGCGCTGCTAGTCATAAATCGCGGTTCGCCCCGTGAACCGGGTAATTACCGGCTCTGATCTATAGCGAGGGCCACGGCCGCACTCATATACCACCCTCATATACTATCAGCCGATGGAATAAAGCCAAAGTGGCCTATGTTACCGACGACCGTCGACTGCGTGGGCGCGGGATAAAGCCAAAGTCGTATGCGGTCGTAACTATGCCGCTCTTTGACAGCGCAGGTAACTTTAAGATGCGTTTTACCCTTTAATTGTTTCGAAATTGTAATTGAAAATACTTTAAAGACGGTTAAGTCTAGACAATTTATTGTGCAAGAACTTGTACGATATCTTCCTCATCCCCAAAGAGTTAGGTAATTGAAGATTTGTTCTTTTCTATTAATGCAATGCTTGCTGAGATAGATGGTATAACAGCTGACATATGCTACCAAAAATTTCGCCAATTCGCCTAAACAAGCGAATGTAGATGGCGCTACTTGTCCCGAATTGTTTAATTCCAATTTCTACCACCAGAGGGTAGACTCTTTCGTTCGTTGAGGCGAATACTTTCCTTCTAGAGTGGTACTAGTCGGAAGTAAAAAGTTGTGGATAACTGTTGTGGATTAGAGGTGGGTAGTTCGTGAATGAACTAGTCCGAGAGAATGGCTCCCGGCTTAGAACAAAAGAACTAGTTCTTTAAAATAAAAAGAACTAGTTCGCAAAAGACCTGCTTTGCTAAAACATATCTCTATGCATATCTCATTCAGTGAACGACTTGTAGGGACATGAAATCTAGTTCGAAAGTCCTGCTTTGGTGAAACATATCCCATTCAGTGAACGAGTTGTGGCGACATCAAACGAGCGACAAAGCACCCCGCCCGCCAGTTGTTTCTTTACCTAACGGCGGATGTCAAAAATATAATTAGAGTATAGTTTTTTTTTCCTATTGGATAATGGATTACACTGTTAATAGTAGTTTCGCCAGTATATGTTTATATTAATTTATAAATAATACCCCAATTCCACCTAAAATTGCAGTATGAATAAGGCTAAAATACGTGCAGCAATATGTCTTTTATGCCTTATTAAATAAATATTTAAAAAATATACCTAAATAAAATAAGACAACGATTCTTCGATCAATATAATTATAAATAATTATTTATTTTCAAAACAAAATAACGATTCTTCAAGAAAAAGACAAAGTGGGAAGGCAGACATCGATTCAGTCCAAACTAGATCCTAGTTTCGTTTGGAACGAGATATACACGTGCTAGAACACACGAAGACACGTTTATCGAAGTAGTATGTCTCAGGATCAAAGTAGTTCTTCAGAACTAGTTCTTTGAACTAGTTCCTTTTTGTGAACTAATCCGGAAGAACTAGTTCATTAAAAAGAACTAATAAGCCCATCTCTATTGTGGATAACTTTTCACCATTAAAATTATTGGAGTTTTAATTATCTTTAATTTGGTGTGCAAAACGATCAGATTGGCAATTTCCAGCACCAGCTACGTTGTAATGGGTCGGAAACCCATTATTTATTTATTAAGATATGATCAAATTAAGCGCGATGTACACAGGGTAGAATGTTCGAGAATATCGAAGTTTTGGTGTTCGGTTGAACATCTGGTTTAGGATTTGACCGCGTGTTTATAAGTTTAAATTTGAAGTGTTGCCATTGGCTAAGAAGAAATGCTTCCGGCTTCCTTTGGGGTCGAGGGATGCAAACGAACAGATCTTTGTCTTCTCATTTCAACCACCGTCATGTAAAGTACACGTTTTTGTGGAGCGTTCTTAGGCGCTTAAGATTATCCCTGGTAAGTCTTTTCAACTCGTCTCGCATTTCATTGTAAATTAAATTATTCATATTTCTGCTAAAAGTGTGTCTGTCTAAATCAACTCCTAGGTTTAATTTAAACGTCAATATGTTCAAAGCTTCATTCATTTTTCTATGTAACCTATCAAACGGAATTGTTGATTATTATTGTTAATAGATGTTATTGTTTTGATAAGTGTTTCGTTTCATTTGAGTAGTCTTGCTTTATCAGCCCTTATTAAATGTTAAATACTTAAACGCGTCAGTTAGTAGTCAGAAAATGTGTTCACAAGGTTCAAGAAAAAGAACCCAGTTAGTTTTGCCTTCGAATAAATTGGAAGAGATTTGATGAATTAGAATTTTGACCAGTAATTAAAGCCCTTAAACAGCGCTTGGCCAAATGCTACCATGTTAGGGAGTCGCGGTTGTTCCCGCCATTTTGACCTCTTACAACGTAACAAATCTTCAAAACCATTTGTTAAATTAATTAATTCATTATACCATCGCCCACGCAAAATAAATCGAAGTCACACTCACTTAGCAAATTCCTTACGATGTGTGAAAGCATCAGTTTTTACAGTTTTGCTTATAAATCCTTATTATTCAAGAAATTTGTATGTGTCGGCAGAAGATGGCTACGTGCAATTATAATATGTTAATACACCGTGTTTTATCAAATCATATATCATTTATAACCGAAGACGTTAGTTTCTAAGGAAAGACTGACCTCCGGTCACGACCCCACGATATGTGGCACATCGGCCCATGGCACACCTTGGATCACGTGAAGGATGTACAAGCTAAATTATTTTATACGGGATAAGTACGTCTATAGCAACACTGCCATTTTATTAATTACCATAAATATTACAAATGCAACCATACAAAAAAAAAAATAGGAAGAATTTATCACTAGCTCATATATTGTTTTTGCTAACAACTTTGGTAACAATTGGCCATGTCTTGAATATTCTCGACTTTGTTTTATTTATATAAATTAACACCTGCAATCTTAGATTGATGGACAGATGAGATACCAGTATAAAGGCAAAATAAACACAGTTTACTCATAACATAATGTATGTAGGGTTTTATAAAACTTTTTGAACTAGTGCTTTTTTGAAGTGAAGTAAAATGTTCATGACTGTAGTAAAACCAAAGTCCTAATGAGGCATATCCTGGTCCTAATTTTTAACAGCCGAATACATCAATTAAATTAATATTGATGTAAGATAAAAAATATCGATTCAGAAAAAAACACACCTGCACAATCCTCATCTCGCTTATCATAAAAAGGACTCAAACAGATTGCACAACCCGAGTATATAAGCACACATTTATTGCTCAAGAATCACTTCAAGTGACCAATCGTTGAGTTCACAACAATCAACAAAATGTTCAAATATTTCTCGTACTTCTTGTTGGTGGCTCTTGCCATCGGCCTTGTTGCTTCCACCGAAGTTCACGAATGTAAGTAAAACATTAATATTTGAATCAAAATATTTTATTTTGAATTCTTATTTCTTTTCAGGTGATACCGGAGTTCCACTTCCAGCGTTGGTTCAAATTAACGATTGCGAAGAAATGCCATGTCCACTTGAACAAGGTTCAACGGTTGTAATGAATGCCACCTTCAAATCACGTAATGTTCAAAGTAAACTATAACAAATCCTCACAGGGCTAATGGTTGTTACTTTACAGCTATTTACAGCGAAAGCCTTAGGCCAGAAGTTGTCGCTTACGCTCTTGGCGTTGAGGTCAACTATCCTCTTGATGAACCTGATGGTTGCAATGCTTTAATTGGAGCCCAATGTCCCATTGAAGAAGGAGAAACTGTCAGGTATATGTTGAATATGCCAATTCTCTCCATTTATCCAACTGTAAGTTATAGCGTGATGGTCCAATAGTGAATAATTGGATTAATGTTTGTTTGTTTTTTTTTTTGGCAGATCTCCTTGTCCATGAGATTTACTCTTTACGATGAAAATGATGAGGGAATCGTTTGCTTCAAGATGGACGCCAAAGTTGTTAAGCCAGGATCTTTATTGTAGATTGTGATGAATCTCTATTTGGACCGTATTTATTTGAAATAAAGTTGTTGTTTGGAACTTTTTCGTGTTGTGTTATTGACAGACAGATTTATTTTGGACATTACATTGCAAATCAACCACAGAACCTTAGTGCACCAATTCGTTATTAAGACATTTTAAAATGATGTGATTTTGGTTGACTCCTTATACAGGGTGTAACAGGTTTGAGTGCGCACATTTTGAGAGATGATAGGTTCTGGCTAGCTTATAACAAAGTTCCTATATAATTTTTCTCTATTCTTCTTAGTAACTGAAGTATCGAAGGTTAAAGTTTACAATATTGTTTGAGTATCGCATGTGGTTAATGGCTATAGCGATTTAAATTGATTTTAAAAGATTTTGGAACAGTTATTGATAATCTGCATACCTCTGCACCAATCCCACAGCCTGCAGTAGGAAGATAACACCGTTTGTATTCCATAAAGGGGAAACCATGTTGACCAAGAAATGTTGTAAAATCTTTATGAAATACATTTCATATGTCATTTATTGTTTTGTTTTTGCATTTTCTTGCTATGTAACACTTAAAGAAACTTCAGTTCATTTATATGACACGAAGTTGACCATTGTAATCCGTAACTTTGTCCTTTGATATATCAGTTATTATAAAGAATTGAATATTTTTTTATAAGAATATAATTTTCAGTAGCTCAAAGTCTATTATCCCTGAATGTTTGTGCACTCAAACCTGTTACACCCTGTATAGAAAGAATATTACCACCATAAAAAGTCAGTTTGAAATCTAGAAACATGACAGGATAGTGAGATCTTTGTCTGTAATGATGTCCCATTTTACATACAGTTAACATCACTTCCACTTGAGATAAAATATTAATTAAAATAAATTAGACCATAGTGTTGCCTGATGTCTACTGATAAAGAATGCACACTTAGATATTTCTAAAAATGTCCACTATCTTTACAATTAAATTATCAATCTGATCATTAAATACATTTAAGAATACGTTACTTAATTTATACAGATTCTCTCATGCAAGACATTAAACTTATTAGTGAATTTGATTATACAACTCAGAGCAAATAATTTGTGTTTGAAAGTACTATATTTTTCAAAAATAACTGTGATTTTTATCGCATTCAAATTTGGCAATAGTTACATAATTATGTCATCGTATTGTTGATGTCTTGTTCTGGAGTAGAGATATGGTAGAATTAATTAAGTTAAAACTGAAATCAATGCGTATGGTGTGTTATGATAATTAAAAGTCAAGCACTTTTAGCTCTAATTCTGTATTGAACAATGCAAGTCTGTAAAAAAACATATTGGTATTCCCTCGTAGTATGCCACAACTGTCAAAAGCACGTGGTGTTCATTCGGTTGCATAAATCCGTCAGAAAATCGTCAAAAACTAAATATAGGTTAAATCAGGTTAGAATCGACTGTTAAGAGATAAATGTGAGAAAATCAAACCCAACAGCAATGTTAGTGCAATTTAGAAGATTACTTACACCCGTACTACTTAAGAATAACATAAAGAACACCTACAAAAGAAATTTGGCTGCTCTTACTGTACAATTCCAACAACAAAGTCACAAAAATCAAGATGAAGGCTTTTCAAAATCCGCCAGATACTTATTCTACCTGGCATGCAGTTGTGTACTCTACAAATTCTGCAAGCAGAGGACTCTACTCGACACCGTTCACGCAGCCATCCCATTCGATGGAGCAAACTTAACCGGACGAAGAAAACAATATAATTTCATTGCTGATGTTGTTGAGACATCTGCACCTGCTGTTGTCTACATAGAAATCAAAGACAGCCGACAGGTTGACTTCTTCACTGGCAAACCTCAAACTATTTCAAACGGCTCCGGATTTATCATTAAAGAAGACGGATTGATACTTACCAACGCCCATGTAGTTACAAATAAACCTCACGCCAAAGTGGAAGTGCGGTTATTTGACGGAACCGTTTACGATGGTGCCGTCGAAGATATCGACGTTCAAAGTGATTTAGCCACTGTGAGGATCAACGCTAAGAAGTTACCTGTGATGAGACTTGGTAATTCGAAAGATTTAAAACCCGGAGAATTTGTTGTTGCCCTTGGAAGCCCTTTGGCACTTAGTAATACTGTTACTTCTGGCGTGGTAAGTATGGAATTGGAAGTTGAGCACAGTGACATATGCAAGCAATTATACCCAGTGTATGGTTTATAAATGACCTGTGTATATTTGGTTGCATACACAACTGTGCTCTCCTTGGTTTGAAACATCTAAATGTTATCAGTAAGGTCCAAAATACGTCTAAATTCAGTATTTTGTTTTAATATTATTTTCGACTATTAACATACAAAAAAAGGCCTTTTTTTGAAATTAGGTGAGTTCTACACAGCGTGGTTCCGACGAATTAGGCCTCCGTGGGAAAGACATGGTCTTTATCCAAACAGACGCTGCAATTACGTTTGGTAACTCTGGGGGGCCCCTTGTTAATCTGGATGGAGAGGCGATAGGAGTGAATAGTATGAAGGTAACGGCGGGAATATCGTTTGCGATTCCGATAGGTAAATTGTGCGGTATTTATAAGGGTTAACTTTGATCTGGTGTTTTGTTAGATTATGTAAAAGCGTTCCTCGATAACACCTCGGGTGTTACAAAAGTGCCGAAGGAAGGGGCCAAGAAACGTTATATCGGGATTACTATGCTCACTCTAACCCCTCAGATTATATTGGAATTGAGGGAGAGGAATCAGCATGTGCCCCCGGATGTCAGTGCTGGGGTTTTGGTATGGAAGGTCATGTATGGGTCTCCAGCTCATATGTAAGTACACATCTTAAGCACATATTGGAGAAAGATTATCGAATTCGTTTAGAGTAAATAATAATTGAGATAGAAAACTTGAAAAATTAGTATAATTTTTCCTAAGTGTCCTAGATGCAAGAAGTCTCTTTTAATTTTTTTTTTCATGAGTCATATGAGTTATAGAAATAATTATTTTAAAAATTGTATTAGCTACGAATAATTTTGAAGAATGTTGAAAGAATCATCAAAATTCACTGAGTACAAAGATTCTATTTTTATCTTTCTATGTTATGCTTGTATCATTTATTTAAAAGTTGTAGCTTTTACTTGAAGTAAATACTAAAAATTATAGCATTTACTCTACATTATTCTTGAATTAAGAGAAAAATAAGTACTAGCAGCAATTACTTCTTATGCTTTATATACTTCGGTATATACAAGTCAATACTAGAGTAATTACATACTAATGTTGTCTAGTATTTCCTCCATCTGGGAGTGTTTTGTGTAATTTTTAAGAAGCTACTCATAGAGCAACTTCACATATTTTACTTCGATTGGAAAAGTGCGACAAATAGCTGTTTTTATGAATTATCGTAGGAAAAGGAGGGAAATATGTGAACATAGATGCAAGAAGGGAAGGAATTGTATAGAAAAATATTTTGTTAAGTCAATTATTTTAGATAACTTTATAGTATAAAAGGGAACAGCGCCTTATAAAGTTATCTAAAATTCTTAGCTTCAATGCAAAAAATATTGAATGAATGATAGAGGTGGGTAGTTCGTGAACGAACTAGTCCGAGAGAATGGCTCCCGGTTTAGAACAAAAGAACTAGTTCTTTAAAATAAAAAGAACTAGTTCGCAAAAGACCTGCTTTGCTAAAACATATCTCTATGCATATCTCATTTAGTGAACGACTTGTAGGGACATGAAATCTAGTTCGAAAGTCCTGCTTTGGTGAAACATATCCCATTTAGTGAACGAGTTGTGGCGACATCAAACGAGCGACAAAGCACCCCGCCCGCCAGTTGTTTCTTTACGTAACGGCGGATGTCAAAAATATAATTAGAGTATAGTTTTTTTCCTATTGGATAATGCATTACACTGTTAATAGTAGTTTCGCCAGTATATGTTATACTATAATTTATAAATAATACCCAAATTCCACCTAAAATTGCAGTATGAATAAGGCTAAAATACGTGCAGCAATATGTCTTTTATGCCTTATTAAATAAATATTTAAGAAATATACCTAAATAAAATAAGACAACGATTCTTCGATCAATATAATTATAAATAATTATTTATTTTCAAAACAAAATAACGATTCTTCAAGAAAAAGACAAAGTGGGAAGGCAGACATTGATTCTGTCCAAACTAGATCCTAGTTTCGTTTGGAACGAGATATACACGTGCTAGAACACACGAAGACACATTTATCGAAGTAGTATGTCTCAGGATCAAAGTAGTTCTTCAGAACTAGTTCCTTTTTGTGAACTAATCCGGAAGAACTAGTTCATTAAAAAGAACTAATAAGCCCATCTCTAATGGATGAAGAGAGACGAGAGGTGCAGTTTTGTCAAATGTAGCGAAAATGGAGATATTTTTAAGAAATCTAGGTGATCTTGGGTTTCAACATCGTGTTAGTGTAGATATTGGGGTACATCAAACCACTGTTTCAAAAATAATTAGAGCAGTTTCACAAAAAAAAATTTAGATTGTACCCATATCAGAATAATGAAACTAAAAGTTCATGGGGAATAATATTTCAACCGTAAAGAATTTTGTAGCATTAATGTGCAGGATACATACAATTCTAAAAGAATTTTCACTCTGTGGGTTTGTGGGTGCATCCTGGCATTTACTATTAATTTATGCTTCTAACATAAGTAAAAACTACCCATTTAAGTATTTACTTCATGTAATACATTATACTCCACAAAATACTATGAAATAAAAGCTCATACTTAAAGTTGTTATTAGTTTTGTTCAAAAAATAAATTTTATAAAATAACATTTAACATGCTTGTATTTTGTTATTTTAGGGGAGGTCTCCAGCCTGGAGATATAGTTACAACCATAAACAACAAACCAGTTACCAGCGCAAACGATGTATACAAAATTTTGTCCGAGAAGCAAGTACGCAGCCTAAAGATGCAAGTGATCCGTTTCGGTAAATACTTGGACCTCTACGTGACCCCAGAAGATATAAACTAATTTTGTAATACAAACTGTGTAATAATTCGCACGTATACCTTAAGAATTGTTTAATATTTACTATACAATAAAGTATTATTTTCGTTTTTTCGATTTTACTTGCGTCCAACCAGGGTCTACAGGTTCTTCGTCCATTTCGATATCTTCTACGGAAGGTTCCGTAGCGCCGGACCGTGACGGTCTCGGTGGGTGTTCCTGCACCGTTAACCAGTCTTTTCCGCTAGATGGTAAATTAGTATATTCAATTTCCAGTTGTGCTATATTATTCTCTTGTATTAATGTTAAAAATCGGTACATTATTCTTGATATTTCACGTATAGAATCGTCTTCGCACTCTGTATGGAACTGTTGGTCCATCAGATCTAATAACTGATCTTCTATATCTTCTACTTCAACGTCATAGTCAACACAATAACGAGTTATATCATCTACTGCTTTTATTGCTACCTGAAATGTAGAAGGGAATGTAATACACAGTACTAATTTATTGTTTTTTAAGTTACTATACCTCTTTACTATCCGGCCCGGCCATGGAGTGTTCCACAGCCATTCGAAGACCAGTCCAGTTATTGAAAATATTCTCAACTACTTTTCTAAATGTATCGTACATTTTTTGATTATTTATTTACCATCGCAGTCTTAACCTTACTTTATACATGTGTCAAACGTGGTGGACCAACAGGGTTACCACCATGGTTACCACAATAGAAAAGTTCCTGTTACAATGTTGTCAGCTTTCTCCAATTTGAATGTTGTGTCAATTGACAGATGACGTACAAAAGAAGGTTGATCCATCGCAAAATGATAATTCGGGTAACAAAAGGCAAAAATCACAGCAAAAACTAACTCGACTTGTCGCAAAGCGAAACACTACTACAAGAATCACGAAACAGATTTTGTGGTTAATATAAACAAAAACACACGTGTGGACATGCGCACTGGCCGTTAGCATCGACCACTAATCGGTTTGCCTAAATACCCACTATTAATAAAATATTATCCACACAATGACTTTTTAATCGCTTATTAAACGTATATTAAATACTTTTGCTAATAAATAACAAAGCAAGTTTAAATTGTACACATTTCACATGGCATAAAAAAATCTATTTGACCCTCAAACTCTCTATTCCATGTTAATTCACAAAATTACAAACAAGCTTGACTTCTAACAAGTAATTTTTAAAAGTTAAAGATGAGTTTAGTGTCAGATGTGATCACCTTTTCTGAAAAGGTTCAACTCAGCACTGTACTTTCTGAAACAGCAGATGTAAGTCGCCTAATAACTGTTACGAAGGGAGAACTCTTGGAGTATTTGGAAGAAGTGTACGTTAAATTCTCCCAGCCGCTCCAGAAGAATGCAAACTTCTGTAATAAACTAAGAACAATGACCGTGGAAATTGCTAAGTTACAGTCGAATATTAACGAGATAACCGTTAGGGATGTTAGTGCTACCCAGAAAATTGTAACCTGCAAGAAGACTTTATTGGAAGCCGAGATTGAATTGGATATCAGTAATCGGCTGATTGATATCCACGAGAAGTTATTTATCGCAAAAGCACTGTTAAAACAGGAAGAATTTGTGAAGGTAATTCAACATACTTTAGAAATAGATGATAATATTGATGATCTGCATGATAAATATCAATTAGAGGTCTTAAATGCTATTTCGGATGAAGTAAGTCTTCTAAAAGTGAAAATTTTGACTAACATGAAGACTAATTTCGATAAACTTGTTAAATATTACACCGAAAGAAACAAAACATATTTCAAAATAATAACAACTAAATTAGACAAACTTTTGTCGGCATATGGACTCAATGATGAAGTTATTACCCCTCTAAATAGTATAACAAAATTCATGTGGGATCAAATCTTTTCTCCGTTAGTTTATTGCAAAGTATCCGTTAAATCATATATATTTGACGAAGAAAACATATTGGAAATAGAAATATTATCAGATAAAGAGAAGAGTAATCACAAGGATGTCTTTGAGAATTTCAAAAAGGTACTAGACTTTTTCGAGAGGAACTTTAAATATTCTCTGAGAGAGAACCTTACTAGTCTGCAGTATATCGGAAATGATTTACATGATAACCTATCCGAATTGCTCATTAAAAATTGCTTGAGCGATACTATTCCGAAAAAATCGGATGAATTGCAAAAATATGATGTTATTGTCGAAGAGATTGAGGAACTCCAACAGAAATTGATCAGCAGCGGAATATTCAGCGAAGATATGACTTCACTACTGGAATATGCAAACAATGTTGACGTTCATTTCATAAATAGGAAATGGCAATCATACTTGACGACCGCAATAACGTTAATGAAGAAAGACTTGCATGAAATGGTTGAGGTTGGTACGCCGCCGGATTTGGAGAACCCATTCAAGCTAGAAGAAGGAGCTTTTCAACAAAGGTTTGTCAAAAAATAAGTTGTTAAATTCTATTTTCTCCAAGTTATCTCTAAACTTTATGGCTAATTATTTTATTTATGTAATTTACTGCATACCAGTTTTAATATATAAAAGATTAAGATACCAACAAGTTTAGTTTGTCTGACTACCACCAGAGGGCAAATTGGTATTCGTATTCAAGTTCAAGAGGCTTGCTACCATTATTATTACCATTATTAAAAAGAGCAATTATCACACATTTTTAACTAAATAAAATTGTGCTAATGTTGTATTTTATAACTGGAAATTTGGACCACAAAAACATCATATTGACAACACAGATCAAATGAGTGGTAGAAATAATTCTTTTAAGAATTGTATTAGCTAGGATCCATTTTGAAGAATTTGTTTATAATTTACTCAAAGAATGATCAAAATCCACCAAAAATTGCAAAAGTTAATAGACATCAATGTTTGTGTAACTTTCGGTCTATTGTCTAGTCTCCTCTATCAATCCAGGTGGCGCTAGTTGTCAGATGGGCGGCGACGTTGGTATTGCAACATAACCATAGTCCATAACCTAAATATTATTAGATATGCAATAAAAATATGAAAATATATGGGTAGTCTAGTATCTACCCACTATATTATGATAAAAAAATTAATTAACAATTCTTCTAGGTCTGTTTCAAAGAGTTGTATAGACCTAGTGGACTTTGCTGAAAAAATAATGCAGAAGATAACCGAAGGTTCCACGGCTAGTGCCGGGAGATTATACTGTACAGTTCAGAAAATTTTCCATCTGTATGGGGATGTAGTGTCAGAGCACCACCAAAAGTTATTACAAACGATACCCCAACAGGTGGCGTTGTTCCATAATAACTGCATATACCTCTCGTATAAACTGACTACATGGAACCTAAAGTACAGCAAACAAATATGCAATGCTGTAGATGTAAAGCCGCCGATATTTGGGTCAGAAATCAGAACACTCGAGCTGATTGGAAATAGAGTTTTTGCAGACTTTTTGGAGCAGCAGATTAAGCAGATCGAACAAATAATGAAAGACTCTGGTCTGATAAACATCACCAGTTTACAAGAACCAAACACGGAAAAATGCGTTAGACAGTGCTTAAGGCAACAGGAACTTCTAAGGACAGTATGGCTTAAAGTGCTATGTTACTCAAACTACAACACCAGTTTAGGGACGACTTTGGATTTCCTCTGCAACTTCATAATAAACGCTGTTTTACAATATGAGGATATTTCATCGGAAGCAGGGGAAAACTTGGTGGATGTTCTAAAGGTGATAATAACGAGAGGTCCTAAATTATTCACGGACAGTAAGGATATCTTTGTGTACGTGAAGAATTGGTATAAGCTGAATGAATTGGTGTTTGTCTTAAGTTCGAGTTTAGTCGATATTGGAGACCGGTGGGCTGACGGAAAGGGTCCATTAGCACTACAGTTCAAGCCAGAAGAACTAAAACAACTTATCAGGGCACTTTTCCAAAATACTGATCGCAGAGCCGCTATATTAGCTAGGATTACGCAGTAAAAAAAAAAAAAAAAAAAATACTTTATACAATAAACCTAATTTTATATTTTTATTAAAGATAAGAGTGGATGTTTTGTTTAAAATAGTTTTATTTTTAATAAACTATAAATTGTTGTAGTTTGTTCAGTTGTAAACTATAAATTGTTGTAGTTCAGTAAAAAAAAAAAAAAAAAAAATTATACAATAAACCTAATTTTATATTTTTATTAAAGATAAGAGTGGATGTTTTGTTTAAAATAGTTTTATTTTTAATAAACTATAAATTGTTGTAGTTTGTTCAGTTGTAAACTATAAATTGTTGTAGTTCAGTAAAAAAAAAAAAAAAATAAATAAATAAAATAAAAAAAAAATACTTTATACAATAAACCTAATTTTATATTTTTATTAAAGATAAGAGTGGATGTTTTGTTTAAAATAGTTTTATTTTTAATAAACTATAAATTGTTGTAGTTTGTTTTATTCTTATATCAAAAAACATTTGATTCTAAGCATTTAACTTGGCCTGTATTATTGTAGCAGTTTAAATTCCATAAGGATTTCGACAAATTAAAAAATGAAATTTATTTTATTTAATAATTAAAAATGGAACATGTTTTATGAAAGAATGTTATAAAAAATTGTGTCATCAGGGGTATATTTTTGCAAGAAGATATTTGGATTTGCCTTTTAAACAAACTAAATAAGCACCATTTTTATGTGTAAAAATATATTTTATCCAATCAAAACCTAACTTTAAATAACTTTAATTTACACAATTTACAGCAACATTTAATTGTTCTAATTCATATTATAAACAAGAATCCCGCACAATGTTGTGGAAATGCAATGTAATGGTATTGCTTCTGATCATAAACTTTAAACAGAATTTTAAAAATTGTGCATATTTTTCATTATTGTTAAAGTATATTGTTTTGTGGTTGAATGTAGATACTGCTTATCTTCAAGTTTTGCTTCTTTATTCAAAGAATTGATCATCAAGACCAAGGGGCTGTCTGTATTCTACTCATAATAATTTCAGTTGTAGCTCTTGATATAATATAAAACACAAAAACAAAATACTCAAAATTCAATTGTAGAGCTTTCAAAGGCAAATCTTTTCAGGAGCTCATTTGATTAGATACCAATTATCCTATTAGATTAGCCCATAGTGTAACTATTTTTACATGGTGGGCCAAGAACGCAACGATCTCTTTCTAAAAAACTCAGTCCGTCTCTATCTACCTTGTTTAAGAAGCCCAATTTTGCCAATTGTTGGAAAAACACCAGAAAGTTTTGTCAAGTATTGGAAATATCACCAGAACATTACTAATATATATTAATCAAAGGTCGGTGCTTTACAATTAGAACAATATTTACCATTTGAAATTTTCGCAATAAGAATTTCGAATTTTCTACTTTGGTTCCACAGTAGACTCAGTTCTCAGTGTTTACTTCTGACTTTGGTAACAATGGAATCCACCAACCAATATGGCTGTCACAATTACTAAATTTATAAACGATAAATGTAGCACTCGTTTTGTAAGACGTATTGACCATAGTAGTACAGAAAGAAAAATTTAAAGAATACAAATTATTAGAGTTATTATAGAATACTGTAATGGTGTCACCTATATAGCTTCGAGTAGCAGCCATAGATGGCCATGGTAGCAACGACAACTTTTGTAAACTACCATGCATTGCGGTTTGAACAAAGTTATTCAATGTAGAGTATCTGGAATAGTTGAAAGACAAGATTATGATTTAATTTTTTAAATAGGAATCAAAATCTCGCATTCGCACGCACGCATGCAACTGAAGGGCAAAATATTACTGTCCTATGTTTGTTCCTTACAGAGTATGTTGGCAACACTTCCCTTTCCTCTGCAAATTGCCGGAAAAGTGGGGAGTTCTTGGCCTACCATGTAAAAATAGTTACACTATGGATTTGCCAGAAACTTTTTTGTTGATGTGTTGGCAGAATGAAATAGAGGTTATGTTGATGTTTTTGTAATCGCGTACTTCCCATAAATTCTCAAAATGGATTTTGGCGATTCAGTTGCTTTGATATTAGGTATGCTGATTAGCACCATGGCGATTTTAGCTTGCTTGGGAGCGTACGCCAGGAAACGCGCAAATATCGAAAGTATTTGAGATGTACGTAACCTTTAACTGTCATTCGTTTGTTTATTCAATTGTTTTTACCTTTCAGGGACCTGTCCTGAAACAATCTCAATAATCTCATAGATACGAATATTTTATACACTTGGATATATGACGTAACATAATAAAATTATGTTATATTAATAGTGATTTTATTACGATGAGAAAGGGATATAAAAAGATAGATTTTCTTGAAAAATATATTACGTAAATGTGATATTATAAAGGTTGAATTATACACTTAAAGAAATTACATATAAATAATAATTGAACACTTAAAATAAAAAGAGGCACTGCCTACGAAAAAAAAAAAACCTTAACATTAAATGTAACATACAAAAACTTATGCTGCTAATAACTGTTCAATCTTAGAAGTTAAATGCGAGCCATATTCTCTCATATTAAGATTCTCAACTCTCACTGCAACAGTCTTCAGTCTATTTTCATCCTGAAATAAAAGAAAAAGTTGTATGATTTTATCAACATATCTGTTACAAATAAATTTGAGGTACATAATACTAAATGGCATAAAACTTAAATTTAATTAATCCAAATAAAAAAAAAATGGCAACTTACGTTGTACACTTCATATTTAGCCCTACACTTAAAGAGGAACTCCTTGAAGTTTGCACTAGACACAATATCCCCTACAGCCTCGGGGTCATCCTCAGCAGCAGCACCAAGCTCTTCAGCTGTTGCTCCCAAGATTTTCTCGGCTTCAGTGGAGAACATACTAACCCACTGACTGCCGGTCCAATCGGAAATGTTCATCTAAAATAAAAAAATCCATCGTAACATTTACACCATTCAAATCCATTTTTTTGACTTACGCTTCCTAATAATCTATATTTGAAGTTGGGAAACTCGCGGCTGCACTTCTCGCAACGGAACATCCCATTCTCGAGGTTGATGACTTTCTTGTTGCAGTTTTCAGTAGGGCAAGCCTTGTACATGATATTCTCGTGTCGGACCAACATAATGGTGGCCTTTACCTGGTAATAGTCGCCCTTTTCGCTTGTACCAAGATTTGCAGCCTTCACATCGTGGAAGTTCATCCATTGTGTACTGAAGTTTCCTCCAGTTCTTAAATATGTAAGATTATCAAAATTACATATAATTAAAACTTATTGTTATTATTACTATTAGTAGCCATTAGTTGAATCACTGAAATTTCTGTTATTATTAAAGTTTATTTAGTTAAGTTTATTTGCTTGCACTTGCATAATTGTATGTTTTTGTATAATTTGTTAGATTTGGTTTTATTTAGATTATGTTGTGTTATTAATATTGTCCTTAATTTGGTTCGCTGTTGGGCAATAAAGATTATTATTATTATTATTATTAATAATAAATACTCAATTTTTGGGACATTTTTCATGTATATGTTCTTTATAAATGATACTTTTTGAGAATTTTGTTTTATTTTGATTGTATGTAGTATACCTGGCGCTGAGGTTAGTAGCTTCAGCTTTGTAGCCTCCGTTGTCGTACCATCCGCGTAACTTGTGGGCTTCCGGAATATCCGGATTGATCTTCATCACACTGCCACTAAACAAAGATAAATTCTTGCCACCGCCAAATTCGCCAACTTTGACCCCTTTTAAGGCGATTACGGCGTTTGAGCTCTCATCGAAATTATCTGCATCAATGCCCCATAATGTTAGCTGAATCTGCAAAAAGAAAACAAAACCTTGCACAGAAAGAACACAATTTGTTTTTTTTTTTACGGATATTATTATTTGTTGAACAAAAGATGCAAGTTTTAACAATTATCTAGTTCTTACTGATGCATTAGAAGGGTCGACCAATGTGATCTCTCTTTTTCTCATTTCACGCCCAGAAGTTTTAGCCTGAAAAGTAAAAATCTCCCCAGCAGATTTGCACACAGCTATAACATCTGCAAAACAAAAATAAGTAAAATTAAATTAGTTTCAAAAAAATTGGAATTTCTTTAAAATATTACCAACAAATGTGCCCGGTTCGACGTCAGAAATTTTGTCGATGGTCTCAAAGTTGTACTGTGTCTGAGGAATACTATCAACATCGTCAGTGCACGGTTGAAGAATGGTGTCGTTTGTAAAAGTCATTTCATAGTCATTTTTGATGTTGGAAAATTGCTTGTTTGCCACTTTGAGCATGCACTTGCTGACATAGTATACTTGATCGATCTGTGAATTTGTTGTTTATATTTATATGTATATTTAAAACAATAGGAAATTACATTTTACCTGGATCATATCGTAGTACTTGTCTACCAGTTCACGGAATACCGTGGCCCGTATTTCGCCGCTCTCGTCGATCAGATCCATGTTGAACAGTTTGCCTTCCCCCTTCGTATTTTTCCATGTTCTTATGGACGATTTGTTTGCTACACGAGCTTTGATAACCCACCTTCAAATATAGTAATTATTTACCTTATGAATCCCATGTTTCCTTTTGAAATTAAGCAAAAGTAAGTTAAAAATTAAGGAAAGAGGAAAGGTTTTCATAAAAAATCCATTATAAAAACTCAACTAATTTTTGTGGGGAATGTGTCAAATGTATAGATGTTTCAAACCAAGGACAGCACAATTGTATATGCAACCAAATATACGCGTGTCAATTATAAACCATACACGGGGTATAATTGGTTGCATATGTCACTGTGCTCTACTTAGTTTAAAACTACTCTAACATTATAAAACCGGCGAGACATTCAAAATTCAAGAGCTGTCATGGTTAGAAAAGTCAAGATTTTATGGCCTAATTTGAGTTTTCCACCGCTAAGTTCATTACAAAATTTTTTTTTGTTTGGCTTTTTTGTTTCAATAAAATTAAACATTCTCATCAATCAAACAAAACATTTATAGAAGAAATTTAGACTTACTTATTCTGGTAAGGGCTTAACGCTGCAATTGGCATAGTCAAGGCGCTTTGAAGATTGCTCTGGTTTAAATCGACAGGTTTTGAAACGCCGGAGATGACAGGTTTAGATGGAGTGGGATTTGAAGAACTGTTTGCTTTTGGTTTTTCCGCTTCGGTATCATCAGGCAGCGCTTCCGGGTTGCCAAGTTTCTCACCAACTTCATCTCCCGGTGCCAATACCTCCATATCAAGAATAACCAAAACCCGCCTAACAAAAAAAAATTATATCTTTCAAGGTTTATAACTTTTTTATAACGCTTACTTTTCTCCTTTTGCACTCTTATTCGTATTATTGATGACGCTTGTGACGTGGCGTTTTATCTTGATTATGGAAAAATTGGACAAGTCTCCACCGCTAACGCTGTCATTCGTTTGTGTCGTAAACATAGCAAACGAAATCAAGTACTTTCCATCGGAAAGCAGGAAACGGTGCCTTTCCTTGTCGTCCTTGCTGGAGACGATCTTTTTGCTACCTAGGACCTGCATTATGGGGTTTTCAACCCGGCCCCCTTGCATTATGGTCTATAACAACGGTTAGAAAGTTTGAGTTATAACCACGTTTTTATATAATATAAAATATAATAGGTGTTCTTACCTTTAACGACCCTTCGCTTAGTTTTGGCCAGCTCATTTTTAAGCGTTTGATCTACGACAATCTGTTAATTAAACCTGTTAATCACACTGTTAATCAAGTAAAACGCAGCTGTAAAAACTGTCCGGCGAGATTGTATTGGTTTTGTCGGTTTTGGCGCACTTAAATGACATTTATCCACGATTGCCAACCGTTTTCAATTAAGTCTCCCTAGTGGAATTGCTACGCAGTTTATATTTCCGTTATTTCCTATACATATTATATTCGCAAATATTCATCTTTGTCTATTGCAAATTCAATTTTGTAAAAGGCAATTTCTCTGGAACTGGAAATAAGGGTGAATCGTATATTTGGTTGCATATATACCGGGTATTCATGGTGCTCACCAAGGCGCTTGAGCTGAGCTGATTATAAGATTTACCGTAAAGTCGGTTTAAATTCGCCTCAACGAGCGAATGTAGATGGCGCTATTAATCCCGAATGATTTAATTCAAATTTGTACCACCAGAGCGTAGACTCTTTCGCTCGTTGAGGCGAATAGCCAATATAATGCGCCAGTTGGCTGAACGAGCAAATGTAGAAGGCGCTATTTATCCCGAATGTTTTAATTCAAGTTTCCACCACCAGAGCGGAGACTTGTTACAATACTTTCCTTCTAGGCCCTAGGATACTAGTCGGAAAGTAAAAATTGCTGTAAATCAATAAAAAAATAAATGTCCGAATAAAGAATAAATTATATATTGAATTACCTACATTTATCCTACCGAAATAAATAAAACATCTTTCTATAAGATAAATGAAAATAGAAAATACAAAACATGGTAAAACGAACAAAATTGTATAACAAGAACATGGTAATAAAAAGAACATTTTAATAAACAATATGAACAAATATGTCTCTATGACTCTATAGCTAAGTCAACTTTATTTTCCTTTGCTTCAAACCGGCAAAATCATCGATTATTTTTACTTTCCGACTAGAACCCTAGAAGGAAAGTATTGTAATCGACGGAAAGAAATCGAGATTTCAGCGGAAATACGCGTTTTTGGGTCCCCTGAATCCATTGCAACAATTTCTAGAAAATGTATGTATGTGTGTCCGTGAACACGATTACGCCCAAACGGAACGACCCCTTCGCCACCGCCTTAACACGGCCCTGACTGAATTATTATTGTCGACGTTGCCTAAAACTGATACAACCGTTATAATTTCGGAATGAAAGATTTTATTACGTATATATTTAGACAAATAATTGGTTTGGCTAAGTTTTAAATATAAATTGTAATTTTAAAAGATATATTCAAGTATCGCTGTTACATTTGAAGGGAGAGAACTGCTACCGTCAAACTGCAAGGCTACCAATAAATAAGTGATAACGCTTCCGACAATCTACAACAAAGACATTGTATATTTTAACAAAATGTACAAGTTATTTTTTTCCAGAAAATTGTCTACTTACTGGTGCGAGAAGCCACAATCCCATGTTTACCACTCCAACTGCAGACAGTAATTCGACTTTGTTGGACCATTGCAAAATTAGCGTTTGCACCTGTACATTAAAGAATAAAATTAATTTTTAAGGGGTTATTTTGACATTTTGAATAAACAGTTTTCATGGTAAGTTTTTACTCTCTAAATTTCAACCATTTGTCCCATTGCTAACGTATTCTAAATTAATATTGAGTCAAATTAATTGAACATTCTGTTTCTGGATATATTACATTTTGTAGTTTGACGTTTCATGTTGAATAATTAATAACATATTGAACATATGAGTGTCATTAACTTACCTTTGATTAAATCTCAGTATTTAGTTTAATTAGTCAATTAATTTAATATAAACTTTAAAATCTGTCAAACTTATAAAAGTTAGTGACCATTAAAGTAAACGATGCAATGCTTTAGTTTTGCAACTACTACAAGAAATGAAATATTATGGTGTAGGTAAAAAAAATGAATAATAAGAATAAATGCGGCTTTGTGAGAAAGCACCAAGGAAACCGTTTATAAAACGCTTGTTTAAGCGACACTACCAACCGCTAATTAAACGTTATATAAAACGTTTTGAATGCGCTTAAAATCGTTATTACAACTAAAACGTTATTACAAACAATACTATACGTCGCTACGTGTTTAAGCGTTTGTTGAACCATATTCCTAATGTTATTTAAACTTACATAAAACCACTTTCTTTTAAACAACGCGTTTTTGAAACTGTAAAACCGTTGCAAAACGTTTTATAAACGTGCGTTTGTTTCCTGGACATCTAGCTGAGTTTCTAGACTCCTTCAAAGGATAATTCAAAGTTTAAACACCTGTCATGTAAAGTATTTGAAGATTCTTGACTCCAAAGTATAATTTTTGCGATAAACCATTTTTTACAATTACCTTTTTTTTACAATTACCTGTTGCTGTACTCTAAATGGCAACTCCATCAAATCAGCATTCTGTAAAGAGCGTAGTGGTTCCTTGGACTGAAAAGATTAAGAAAATTGGCTTATATACTACTTTGGCAAAACGTTTACAAAAACATACCAGCGACTTTGCCATTATTAGTGATATCTTAGCAAAAAAGTATTCCTACTTACATACGTTGAAATTTCTTGTCCCAAAATCATATATGCGATTAGTTTTCCAGTTCTATAAATAAGACCTGCAATGTAATGCGCTTTCTCGTAAGGTGCGCTTCTGCCACTAGATGTACTATATCTATATAAATAATAGATAGACGTGTACAAACAGGAGACACAAGCAATTAAAAGCTGAAGACCGACGCAGAAGTTGACCTCTTTTAAACAGTAAGAGATTTCCTTCTGTTCGTTAGCTAACTGTTTAAGCTGAAAGTAAACATTATTAAAATAGCCCAAAAGATGTATATAAACCAACATTAAACATACAGACGTCAACGCTGCATTTGGTGGAGAATTACATGTCGTATACATCTCTATAGTGAGCGAAGTCTTTCCTTTTAATTGTTTATACTTGCCTATTATTAGCAGGCAAATTGAAGTGATCGCGAATAGTTCAATCATTGGGAAGATCAATGTAAATCCTCTACCAATGATCGCAAATGGAAAATCTAAAAAAGATGATTTCTAACGAAATAAAACTACTAACATATGGTGTTTTTCTTGTATTACCTAAAATATTGCAGTACCTATGTAGATTTGCACGGCCGACTCTTATGAAAGCAATATGAACGTATGATATAAAAGTGATAATGTAGAACAAAGATGTGACGTAGATGACCTTCTTCATGAACGTTTGTAGGTAAAGCATTTCTAAGGGTAAATTGTTCAGCAGGGCCAACCTGTCGAATAGGGCGCTGGTCCTCTTCGCAAACAGTGCGCCAATTATTAACGAGCATAGTGAGTTTATGTCTGTTATGAAATATCCAAATGTAATAACGTACCTGAAAGATAATGTGGTGAATTATAGAGATATAAAATTTATATGTAAAAGAAACACAGTTAGGTATGTTTATTTAGATTGGAGACTTCCGCGATCCGAATCACTAAGTTTGCTATGCATTTTTAGAATTACCGGAGGACAAACTGAATTGTTCTTGGCGACAATCTGATAACCGGAAGTGACAAATGTTAAATGCATTTTCTTGGTGATTTAACCGATCTTGACAAAATAGATAGCAACCTATCCACCAGTGACATATATGTATATAAATTTTTAATGAGCAGAAACGGTTGTTGTGATTCCAAATTATCAAATTTTGATAAACGTCAGTGGCCACTGACATGATACGATATATAATATTTATAGATCGATGGGATGAACGATCCTAGTCTTTTAAAAGAGAGAGTAAAACTGGTGAACTCAATAGTGGCTGGAATCACTCTAACTGATATTTATTTATCACAATTACACAAATCAGTAATCTATTACTATTACAAAATAATAATAAAAAAAAAACATTCCCAGCAGTATATGAGATTTTGTAGAATCTACAAATCATATTACTTACCATTCCATGACATTGTTCTCATTCGGCCCACAATGCAATCGTATAGAATACGCAATAATAACGTATAAAGAATAGATCGTCTGGATCAGATAAGAGTAATTTTTCCATACGGTCGATACAATAAATCGACAGGGACTGTTATGAGGATGCTTCTTCGCAACAATGGGAATGATTCCTGACAATCGTCCAAACCAACATACCAAAGAAGTGGCTCGGCACAAACACGGATATGACAAAGGTTTTTTCTTCTTCTCCGGTTCTACGCTCATCGTCGCTGACTGAAGAGATAATGTGCAACAGTAACTTGATTACACGACTTTTTGTCATGTTATACATGCGAAGATTGTTGTCTTTTAATATATCTAATGGTGTGTCAGGCATAAAGTGTGGTCGTGTAATTGATTTCGTCCCCTGGGAAGACAACATGCAATGTTTTCAGAATTAAGAGAGCATGTTTTATTAGAATTATTGATTACATGTTAGGAAATTGCATAAACAGCAAGCTTATAGGTTTAGAAAATAGTTTACTACCTACAGATATAATTTTATTCAACGAAGAGTTTTATTATACAGGAAATCCTATGGCTCTGGCTTCACGAAATAGAATATGTAGTTTCAAAAGTATTTCTTTACACTACTGAGCATAAATAGTTCAAAAATAGTTCAAAAGTAATAAACAAATAAAGCGTTCAACGAACTCCATAAGCTGTTACTTTTGTGTCTATTCTTAAAACGATTAGGTTCTTGTTAGGATGTTTATATAAAAGATTATCTGCTGAAAAGATTACAAAAACTATGTATTAGCATGGTTATCGAGTACCGTACTCGAATTCGTTTATCTGTATCACTATCGAGAATTGAACAATGAAACTTCAAATTTGTATTTGATGATGTACAGTTAACGTGCAAAATGTTGCTCATATTTGTCTGTTCAATTTTCTTTAGCTCCTTTGTTGTTACACGGGCTGGTAATAACCTCATTTGATTTTAAATATTTAAATTGTTTAGTTACTTTATTTTTGTTTTAGACTGCTCAATTGAAAATGTAACCTCAGTCAATGGATACCACTATAGTGATGTGCTTGACAGCCATTCTGGTGTAATTGTACAATTTCACACAGAAAATATTTCAGGTAAACACAAATTTATTGCCTACTATTTTGTTGCCAAATAATTTATTTATTTCCTTTTTACTTTAATAGTTTTGTGGTATTGTATTTGAACATCAATTGACCTTATAATAAATAGATAAAATGTAATATGTGATGAAAAATTGATATAAAACGATCAATTTCGTAATTATTTTTTGTTATCTTAAGCATCTTAATCGACAACAAAATATTTTATTTTAGAGGCTTATATTGAAGATATAATCTACATTAATTTGACACTGAAAGACAATCTTTTAACCTTATTCACCACAGAGAAATTCGCCGATTATGAGAAAGAACAATCTAAAACAAGCATTAAATTTTTAATTAGAACAATCTGTAATGATGACAGTTACATTAATTCGTTGGTAAGTTCCTACAAATAATTTTCTAGAATTTAACCTAATTGCAAAGTATTTTTCTGTAGACGTATACAATTTATCTTGAAGATACTAACACCTATGAACCAATATTCAATAAAGCCGTCTACACTTACACGTTTTTTGATGCTATACCGGCAAACTATGATATTGCTGCTTTTGCAAATATCTACGTGACAGATTATGACATAGGAAATTTGTATATCGATTTTGAAATCGAGGATAATCAGTACCTGACAGTATCAAACGCGTATAAAGGTGCAGAGAAAGAGTATTACGCCAAATTGGTAACAAAAGAATCTATAAATGGCCCTTTCAATGTTACATATAAAATGACAGCCACCGTAAGTATTGTATTTATTGATAAAATATTATTATTATTTTCTTATTACTTGGGCTTTTAACATAAATTTATCGTAGGATAAAGGAGAACCACCAAAATCGTCATCAGCAAATGTTACTTTAATAATCACTACACTAACTAACATTGCTTTTACGAAATCTCTATACGTTGGTCGTATTGCAAGTAGTGGAGAAGTATTTGTGGATAATGGTCCGATTACTGTACAAAATTTAATTGGCGACTTAACCGATTTTGAAGTGTCCATCGAAAATGGTGAGTTGATAATGGTGTAGTGTCTGGAATTATGTCTAAATGGCCTTTCTTGAAGATTATTTGGAACAGTTTGAAGTTGAATTATCAACCAGTGTTAAACTATTGGCAAATGATGTCCATTCGCTTATTAGTTCTGTAGAAAACCAGAATACGATAATTGTGAAGTTAATTGCATCTAAAGGATCATCCACAAGTGAAGCAGCAGTCTTGATTGATTTATCTACTACTGAAAACCATGGTGAGTGTTTTTTGTATATTTGTAACCATAAATCAAAGGATAAAGAAGAAAGTTTTCTAAGAACATCACCACGTGTATTTTATCCGTTACTTTATACACATATAATATAACACACATACATTCATCTGAACTGTGATTCTGGATAATAATAATCACAAAATGTTGTACCCAAACTATGCAAACAAATTTATCATTTGGAGTAATATCGTTCTGCAGTAAATAAACATCGTTATGTCTTATTGTACTGTTGATTGCATGACGTATTGATAAGCAATATAGCAACCTACATTGAAATAACATAACGAATAAGTAAGTGCGAAAGGAATTCGTACTATATATAAAGAAGAATGCAAACACAATATTTTTCTACCAAAAAACGGTTTTCTAGTTTGTTTAATAAATAAGAGATTTGTGACTTGTGCAGTGTCTCATTGTCAGATAGATAAGATTGTGTTATCTGCGACAGGTTGAAAATTCCGTCAGAGCACGTTTTATTATTTAGTTTATCGCCGGTTGTCAAATTAATGTGATGCGTTCGACAACAATAGCAGTATTATTGCTGTCAGCAGCATTGACATCTGCACAAAGTAATGTTCTGATGTCAAACTGTTGCATAAAATACAATTTTACGTTTATTTCATTTGCAGGTGTGTGCAGTGTCGACAGAATTCAAAACTTGAACACAATCTATGAAAATCCGCAAGAGGTTCTTGATACATTCGTTGGTGAAATAGAAAGATTAGAACATGTGAACTTGGATGGTAAGTAATATTTTTAACTTACTTTGTAAATGATTTATACATAATACGTCATTGAATAATGGCTTATGCTAAAAAAACTGCCTTTATTATTCAATGCTACTGTCGCCGAGTACGTTTCTGAGCACTATACTAACATTCTTGGATCACAACTGTCTATCAAATTACCGAATTTTGTGGAAAACTCTACAAATGGAAAATAAGAAATTAAGATAGAATGAAACTCAATAAAACAACTTTGATTGAAGACGAGACATAACTTATAAAATTAAAATTTTTGTTTGAGAAATATTATATTATTTATAGATGTTTGAATGTAGATGAATGATGGGTTCATTCACTATGTTCATTCACATGATCTTCAGTATTAAAGGGGTATTACCGATCTAATTTAAATACATCTTGTTGTAATAGAATAATTATAAAATCCAACAGATTTCATTACTTTGGTGCAGCTCAGATGACTGCGGATTAAATGAGATTACTACTTTTTGGCTTAACTCCCTTAAAACACCAGATTAAGTGATTATTAAGCATACCTTGAAAATGTATCCCGTAGTGTGTCATATCGGTATTTTCTTAATGGACATTCACCACTGCATTTGAGTCAATTTTAGACCAGAATGGCGAGTGGGGGCAACCTAAGTTTCATGATGTTTGTTCAAAGAAAACAGAAAACTTTTGCTTTTTCTTATGGAATTTAACAATAAAAACGATGTGCATATAATTCCCCTATCAAGTTACTGGTGCGATATAAATGATTTTATTTATTAATAATAACGTAAAATGTTAGGCCGTGGCCATCAAGGCTTGTTGGTTTATTGTTGTCATTTCATATAAAGTAGTTTCATGTTTATTCTAGATGCATATATGAAAAATACGTCGTATCTATCAGCACGTCTCGAAAATGGATATCTCGTAATAAATACTACCTCGGAGTTCGCGCATTACGAAGACAAAGAACAAAGAGATACTGTGACAGCAACTTTGGTAACAAAATGCGCGGACGAACTCAACGAACTGGTATATTTACACATAATTCTTATGTCACATGTGTCTACTATTAGTAAATTGCATTTCCCTATATTTTTTGTATAGGAATACATCGTTTACATCAAGGACAGCAACAATCACCCACCCACGTTCGAAGAGGATCATTACCAATTCTTGTTTTACGATAACATTCCCGACTCGCCAGATTTCGACTTGAACCAGTTCAATGAAATTGTTGCAACTGACAAAGATCTAACTAACACCAACATCACGTTCGAGATTGAGGACAACGAGTACTTAAGTTTGGAATATGGCGGCCAGTGTGTCCGTGGAACAAATAGATTCTACGCCACGTTAAGTCTCCGACGGAACGTCACTGCTCATTTCAATGAAACGTACAAAATCACAGCAATGGTAAGTTTTAGTAATATTGGCATATCGTGTATTATTAGTATTGGTGGTATAACTAAGTTCTAGATTTCCGGGAGAAAAACGCGCCAACGACGATAAAGTAGTCAACGTTTCGCACTCTGTTGCAAGAGTCATCTTCAGGACCTAACAGTAAGACAGCTATGAAGAGAATGCAATTCTTTTCGTGTGAAACGTTGACTACTTTATCGGACCGCGGAAGTCTCCAATATAAATATTGGTGGTATAAATTAACCTTAGATGTTGAAGTGACATACTGTAGGTATCCCATAGTGTATACTCAGAATATCAGTATGTAATTTCGCATAAAGATCAGCCAAAATATATTATTTAGGATGACGGCACCCCACCAAAGAATTCAACAGCGAAATTAACATTAACCGTGCTTCGTGCGGAAGCACCGCAATTCACACAGAGCATGTATACTGCTGTCCTTACCAAAGAAAAGAAGATCTATGTCACTAATGGACCAATTGCATTGGAAGATATTACCTCCTTCGATGACTTGACCTTCGATATATCCATGGGTAAGAAAGACTAATCACCCAATTCTTATAACAACATTTTGAAAATCTTCCTTGCAGAATATGATAATTACTTTCGAATTTCCGTCGACGATGAAATCAACATAAGCGTACAGAAAGACGTAGATCTATCTGGACTTATCACCCCTGAGAACACATCCGTCATTATCTCCCTATACGCTGAAGGCTTATCACCAGAAATATACGCAGAGTCAAGCCTGGTTTTGGATATGTACTCTTTACTGGACGATGTGGAAACTACTACTGCAGAAGTTGTAACAACTTCAACGACTCCTAGGACCACAACTCAAAGCTCCACTGTTATAATATCCATGCCTGGTTTGCAAAATTGGTTGGGATACTCACTCTCAGTTCTCATTATGTTTGCAGCGATATCAACCGGTCTAATAGGCGGTCTTGTTATATTGGTGTGGATGATAGCATTTGCTAAGAAACGAGAAGCTAGCAAGGCTGCAGCAGAGCCGATGACTTCCGAAAAAGTTGTATTAGCTTAAATTTATTGTCATATTGTTAAAATGCTGAGTTATTTGTGCCAAACATGTATATAAAGAATAGTATTAAGTGTTAAAAAGTATTTTTTTGTGTTATTTTTCAGCTTTGCACTTTTGCATGCTTACACAGACTGATGTTCATAGACTAGGTATAGATGTTTCAAACCAAGGAGAGCACAGTTGTGTATGCAACCAAATATACGCGGGTCAATTATAAACCTTACAATGGGTATAATTGGTTGCATATGTCACTGTGCTCTACTTAGTTTCAAACTACTCTACTCATCACCACAGTAAGACTACTGATATTGTACATTAATATTGTTATACATCTCATTTTTGAGATTTTTCTACATTAATTAGCGACAAATAAATCTTTTTATGATATTATGAATAAAGTATGGTCTTTAAGAATTTTTTTTCATCTCTTAATGTGGCTATTTTCCAAAGCATGTTTCTGGTTTGGGACAAAAACCACATCTCAATTTAATTGTTTTACTGTAAGTATAACAATAAAACGAATAAATTGACTCTTATTAAAGCTCGCTGTTTATTTATTGTTACTTGGGAATTAATTAAACTACTTAATATTACTAAAAACAAAACTCTGACACTGAAAATCTTGAATCGTTTTTGTTTAGACAACAAATTGTTTGTGATCTTCAGTTCGAACATTTTTTAAAACAGTCACAATATCTTTTACTGGTTGGGTTGGGTTGGGTAAAAAAATCTTTTAGAATAAATATATATATATTTCTATAATTCACGTATGTTTTATCATAGGAGGGTACATCTTAATCGATTTGCATCGTCACAATTAACAATATATGCTTACGATGACAAAAACAAAACAAACCTGAGCTAAAACTAGAAAACAAGTATATTACAAGTTAAGGCACTAACGCGTGCTTTTTTTGTGTGCGGTTTGTAATCACCATTATATATACATAAGTTACGAACTATCGGTTGATTGTGCCATTAAAACTAGACGTCTTATTAGTAGATAAAAGGCATACTCGTGGGTTATTTCTGATTCCAGAAGGCAGCTGCTTTCCTGAAACTCTCACTCTTCTGTTTATCATTCCTCTTATCAAAGTCAGGCTGATCCAAATTGTTACTGCTACGTGTCATATTGACATCCGGAGAAGGTTTCAAATGTGTACTCGGTCGATGTTGTTCCTTCGCTTTAAAAGATTCTGTTTTCCTTACAAGTGATGGAGATAATTGGTAGAATTTTGTCGGTTCTATTTTTGTTGGACTTTTGTTGGGCGTGAAGGTTTTCCTTTGGAGTAATGGTGTATTTGGTGTTGATTTTGATTGGATGAGTGGGATGGACAGATTGAACGATTCGGGTAATTTTGTGTTACTTGTGTGAGGTATGGGAGGTTTTCCGGTGATTTCTACGGATGTGTGTTCAAATTTCTTTATTGCGCTTGCTACGGATGACGATGAATATATGGGAATGCGTTTTAAGCTGTCTGTCGTCTCTGCTGGCTTTCCTGCAAGAAGAACGGGCACAATGAAATATCATACGGTTATGTGAGAAGAGAATTTTGAACAGTTTCTTTGTTGAATGTTGACATTTTGTGTAAGAGCTTAGAAGGAGAACTTTATGACAAGATTTGTTTTCTTAAGATAAGTTTTTGTTTATTCAAGTATTATCAAGTATTAAAGTTAACAATTTTAAACAAAGTTTGTCGGAAAATTTTGTCGTCTGATCGCTTAATGCAACAAATCCTTCTTTTCAAATAGTGGTATTATTTAAACTATTTGCCACGAGTACATAAAAAAATGTCCAGAAAAATTTCGTAAACGTAAAAAAAAATTATATGGTTTGATTTAATATTGGCATCATATGTATTATTATTTATACTTTTTCGTCGGCATTAAACCACGAGTGGACAATAGAACAAAAGAAACTGTTTTCCTAAATATACATTACCAACAATCAACGATCAAAACGTAATAGTAGTAAAAAAAAAAACTGCAGAACAAAAAAGCAGTTAAGCTCTTACCTTTGGGTAGTTCGGCAAGCGGTGGTGATCTTTTACTGAAGAGATCAGGTTTAGATAATGTCACGACCAATTTACTCGAGTGCAATTTCTCCACCTCTGTCACTTGCTCACCAATGGGCAAACTGTTCTTCACGTTCTTCTCCAATAAGACACTATCCGATATTTGGACTGTATCTGGCATTTTTTCACAACCAACCTTACCGTTACTATCCCTCCTGAGCGCGTTCTGATTTTCCGTTTCCACCTTCGATATTAGACTTTCGAATTTCTCGGTAATTTTATTGATTTTCACGTCCATGGTGTCAAAGCTTCGCAAAGCTGTCTTCTCCGCCAGATTCTTCGAGTTGTTAAAAGCGACGCGGTTATTGAATTTACTTTCTGTGTTTAGCTTTGGATTGTTTGAGTTAATGTCGGTTTCTGTAGAGTCGTCAGAGAACTTGTCGTCTTCAGACGTAGCTTGAGTCTCTGGTTCCTCCTTTATCCTGAACTTCTTCCCCAGGAGTGGAGTGGAATTACAAGAGCACGTGGTGAGGTTATGCATTGAACAATCGCTGATGCCGCTATCGCTTCTTTCGCTACAAGCCCTCGTGCGCACCGTTTTCTTTTCGTGTACTTCCGGTTTATCCTCTGCCTCCAGAGTTTTGTCCACTTTAACTATGTCTTGTTTGGTAAGTTCTTTCTTTTCACTAGGTTCTTCTTCTTCTATACTACCTTCTTCCTTGATACTAATTTCTTTGGCTATAACCTCTTCCTCGTTTAGACTAGACATCCTAGAAACAGTGATGGACGCTCTTGGAGTGCTCGATGATGAGTTGGTGGATCCAGAGTTTCTCCTACTGGCGGATAACGTCGCCATTCTGCCTAAAGCGCGTATAGCATTGCCTGTTTTCTAGTTGACAAACAAAAAACACATGCCAAACAAAACTCAAAACACAAACAACAAAAGCATGCAAGGAAAACACAAAACACGAGTACTTACTTGCCACTTTCTTCTTATGATGAACTTCTTTAGTTTGTCGGTTGATATCACCACCGTTTCTATGTGATTCTCTGGATCTAGCCATGTGTGCTTCAAGCATTCTTCAGCTGATAGCCTATCTCTTTAAGGAACATCAAGAAATAAGTATAAGAAGCTAGAGGTTTTATCCACAAAACTTACTCTTTCCTTTTCACTAGGAGCGCCCCAATGAAGTCGCGGGCGTTTTGGGAAACCGTTTCAAAAGCTTCATCCTCAAAATCGAAATCGGCTCTGGTTATATTTGCAAATGTCTCGGCGTCGTTATCACCCATGAATGGTGATAGACCCGATAATCTAAAAAGTAAATCATCAACACCCATAAGAAACAGTTTGACTATACTTACAATACATAGCATATGACTCCTAAAGACCACATATCAGATTCAGTTCCTATCGGTTCGTAGCTGATGATTTCCGGTGGGATAAACTCTGGAGTTCCGAATAAAACCCTGACTGGTGTTCCTGGAGTTATTTTCTGGGCGAGCCCGAAGTCTATGATCTTGATTTCATGCGATGTCCTCGTATGGCACATGATGTTTTCTGGTTTCAAGTCCATATGGACGATGTTCTGGCTGTGCATATAGGCGACGCCTTCGCAAATTTGCCTCATGAAGAGGATACAGTCTTTTTCAGTAAGGGTGAAGTCGTCTGCTACCACCCTTTCGAATAATTCGCCGCCGGAAATGCTAAAAGAAATAATCAGAAAAGTTTGGAAGAGATACCCACCAAGAAAACTTACTATTCCATTATCATGATCATTTCTCGAGCATGCTCGAAAGCAGCGGCCAGTTGAAGAAGCTTAGAGTGCCTCAAGGAATTCATGATGTCTATCTCATCTCTGACCTTATCCTTGTCTTTGGTAGTGCGGCATTTGATAAACTTCGCAGCAAGTTTGTGTCCACTGGTTTTATCGACGACTTTATGAACAACGCCAAATCGTCCTTTTCCAAGCTCTTCCATGACGTCAAAGCGTGTTTTGAAACCACTTCCAGGATCAATGTTAACCAAACGCGGTTCAAACGAAGAACACTCATCTAAAAACAACCAAAGCATTACGAATCCGCACTTAATTATCCACAAAACCGTTCACATACTGTGTTCTTCCAGTTGTAAAATATCTGATTCCAGTCCGGGTTTGCTCAATCCGTGGACGTTTCTTGCCCTGACTCTGAAGACGTATCTACCACCCGGTTGGAGATTTTTCACCACGCAGGTTAGGGAGTGACAGTCTTCTGCTGCTGTTGTCCAGACATCGCTACCTACTAAAGAGTATTCTACTGCAAATCCTAGGACTATGCGGCCGCCGTCGTATGGAGAACTACTCCAGTTTATTGTAGCTCTGTCCATGTCTGCAGCTAGGCATGGTTTGCCACTCGGTGGGTCAGGCGGACCTGTCAAAACATTGTTGATAAGTATTGGTACTAATATTATCATTTGTTGTACTTATATATTTTGTGGATTTGTTTCTCTGCGTGTTAGAAGAAATATTAACATGTGTGGACCCAACTTTAGTTAAAAATGGAATTTGTGTATTCAAATTTGTTTTTAGATAGATATATTTTATGATTAAGGGCTGGCTTATTCGCCTACACGTAAAGTGAAAGAATACAGCTTTCTCCACATGCATATTTAATAAGTTCTGTGCTAAATTAGTCGAAAACTGACAAAAAAATGTGAGTCTTATCGCATTATGATACCAGCTAGCTATTTAAGAATAGTTATTGTTTTTACTGAACATAATTATCCTGAAACTGCAATCCAACCTTACGTGAGTTATAGACGTACATGACAAAGAAAATAATAAACGATGCCAAAAAAATATACAACAATTACTCCTAATAATTACAGAACAAGAGGAATAGTGACAAGGAGTTCAGATAAAGTGCGTAAATTGATACGTGACATCAGCACAATTTGGACACTCCCATTTTTCTGTCATTAATTAAATATATATATAGGTAGGTAGTCGATTGGACGAAAACCGTTACAGTGCCTTTAATGAGCATTTTTTAAGAGACATACATCTGGTAGAAATGTTCTTTTATAGTGGTGGTCAACTCACCGCTCACATATCGAGTTTATCTGACAGGTCAATCATGTTTTTCACTAATGAATTACCCTTTTGTTTCGTCCACGACACATCACCGTTGCTGTAATTACTAATACCTTATTTACACTGTGTGCTAACTCGAACACTTCTTTTCCTTTAAGATTCACTTTCGATACTAAATTAATAATAAATTCATCAAACAACACCATGGAAAAAAAATGAAATTGGTGTAAGAATAGCCTAACCATCTATCGTTGGCAGTTTACAGGGAGTAGGGACATCTGTTGTCCCTCCCTAGCTACTACCTGTGTGTAAACAGTCCTTAATAGGTGAAATTATTCTTGGCCGATGGCTATTTTCCACGCTAGACTCATCATGATCCCATTCTTCTTGACCGCATCGGTGATAATAATGTTTATTGGAGATGTTCTAACGGTCACAAGGTTCATAAATATTTTCTTAACTGTTGGCACGCTATTCTACCGTGTACATCGACTTACAATAACTAGGAATTTATATTATGTGATTGTGCTATATTGCTATGTTGTTACGAGGCATGACAGCGCCGTCCTGCGTGAAAAGTGTTCTTTGAGAGAATAATTCTCGAATAAAATAAATCGAATAGGTGTAGAAACCTATTTGATCGTCTAGTCGTGTAATTTTTATGGATTTAATCAATTATTGTCTAAAAAAGCGCAGTTTATTGCAAATTTGAGCCAATTGTGCCAGTTGTTGTAATTAAAAGTCAACAGGTTCGACAGTTCTGACGTCAAAAATGAAACAGTTTGTAATTTTTTGTTTTCTCTGTTAAAATATGTAGTTTACAGTCGATTGCCCCGAAAAGAAAATTACTGAACTTTTGTTTATAAACACATCAGTAATATTACAGTGCGACTGTATAATTAAATGTAAACCTCCCAAGGAAGCTCAAGAGTTATTCACTGCCCTTGCATACACTTAACGAGTGCAACGTAGCAATTTGTGTCGCGTTTTCTGAATTTAGCACCCCGTATATGGTTAAACCAACTGGTCTGCGTAAATTTGCTTATTCGTCCTCAGGCAGTTGGAATCTGCACTGTGCGGAACATGCTATAGTAAGACGTACACACGTACCTTCGACTGATAGCGAGGCGTAGTGGCAATCTGCCCCGTGGACATTCTCAACCGACACGTCGTATTTTCCGCTGTCATCGGCCGTGATGTTCTGCAACAGTAGACAGGAGATCCCATCGCTCGAGGTTATGCTGGTCCTCTCGTCGTTCTTCAACGCATGGCCCTGCGAAAGAAGAGACAACACTGTCAGACAACAAAACAGAATAAATTACATAAAAAGTTGGGTTTTGTCCAAAAGTTGATCACACCTATTTTACGTTCGATTGCACATGCTTGATGGTATCATTCTGAATTCTGATAATGCATTTTCCTGAACTAAAGAGTTGTTATTCAATTTCGTGAAATCGCAAGCATATACAGTCTAAGGCTGCGAGACTTCTGTGAACGCTAATAGAGCTTAAACCGGTCATCTCATTGATCTGTAAATTGGCATAGATATTTAAAGTTATTCGGGGATAAGAAGGTATCAGTTTGATTAAAATACGTAGAATTCCTAAGAAAATACATGTAACATTTGCCACTTCCGGTTGGCAGATTATCACAACAAACGAGTCAGTTCGTTCCCTGGTAACTCTATGTATGTTAAATATCAGCGCAATCCGTTGTGCACATACATACATTTTGAAAAAATCAGCAAAAATAATCAATGTTTTCCAGCCCTTGCTAATTGTGTGATTAGCAGGGGCTGGACCAAGTGATTTTGGTGGAAGACACGGTTCACTCTGATATTTGTACAAAAAGACATCGATTCCCCCATATTAGTCATAATTTATGACTCATAAACGAATATCTATTTCTTTACTCTCTGTCCTATAATTATTGAAATAATTGCTTTAGATTTCGGATAGATAAGTGTACAACATTGAACAGGCCAGTTCATTGACCATCCTATTAACGGGTAATTCAACGGTAAGGTAAATATGTCCCAAAGGATTTATAAGCCACCGCCCCTTCAATTATTACCTATCAATCTAAAAATCTATGAACAAACAAGTTGAAATTCAAAAATAAATATTTTCTTAATGACCAATAGCCATGGCTTAACAACTAAAACAACTAATTGAGAAAAAAGTATATTTGGAGCCTTTTGCTCATTCGTTTTACTTTCCTACTGGTGGCTAGAAGGAAAGTATGTATTGTAATCGACGAAAAGAAAAAACGAGATTTTAACAAAAATACGCGTTTTGGACCCCCTGAATCCATTGCAATGATTTCTGGAAAATGTATGTATGTATGTGTGCATGTATGTGTGTATATATGTGTGTATGTGTGTAGGTATGCCCGTGAACACGATAGCGCCCAAACGGAACAACTGATCTGGCTGAAATTTTGTATACGTATTTAGAATTCCCGGGGGACGAATTGGATTGTTTTTGGCGACAATCTGACAACCGGAAGTGGCCAATGTTACAAGCATCTTCTTCAGGATTTATCCGATTTGGACCAAACTAACACCATCTCATCCTGCAGTGATTTTAAATATGTATATAAATTTACAGATCAATGGCATTAGCGGTTTAGGCTCTATAGGAATTTATATCAGTTGGTATGTGACGTAATGGAAAACTGACGTCATCATACCGCGTTATTGTTTGAATATTGTTTGAATAATTAAACAAGAAGTAGAGAAATAAACCTAGTATGATAACACGGACACGTGACAGTATATTAGAGTTATTTGTATCGAGAGGTCAGTTAGTCGTATTGTTATAATCCCGATATAGTATTCTTATAGTCTATAGTCTATACGTTTAGAGAATTTATAAATGTGTAAACAGTGTGTCAATATAGTCGGAAAGTTTGGTGGGGGCCACACCAGATATTTTCATTCTTGAACACCAAATATAATCAATAACAAAATTGTTGAGTACGAAAATTGTAGATATTTATAAATCAAAGCGGTCACCAAATTTTTACCAACTAAGCACTCCAACTTTTTACAAGAAAACGCTATCGCAACACAAAACTTGCCCATCAAATTTAGAAAATGTCAAAAAAAAAACTCAAAATCGCGTATAAAATCATAAAACTACAATTAATACAGATATTAAAAATACATATTGATTTGAGAATTTTATTTTTAAGACTGTTTTGGTCGTCGATTTGTTTGACTTCCCTGAAATTATTTTGACATAAAAAATAAGCTTTCTGAAGTAGTTTTTCTAACTACTTCAGAATTTAAACCATACACAAACGATGGATTATTACTATTGCGTGTGTAAACATAAGGTAACAGTAAAGTAAACCGTAAGTACGTCAACCCACAAAACCTGTCAACGGAGATTTATTAGCGCGAAAGAACCGCTCGCTTGACTTGACAAACAGTATTCAATGTTATGATAATTTATAAAACACATTCTGCTAAGGTGCCTATAATTTATTATTATGATATCATTCAAGTAAGGTGTTGCTTTTAGTTGTACATAAGGAACATTAGAACTAGATTGTGTTTTCGAATCTACGATGTACAAATTTCGTAAATTTATTCAAAATATTTGATTAATATTACGTAACATGAGCTCTCCGAGAGTATGGGAATGCTGCACTTACTTCACTTACTATACTGATATATGCATCGTTGATAGTTTAATGATAAAGTATATATCAGTTGTTGAGGCCAGAAGAGGCTCTCATTCGTAGCATACTAAGTATGTGTTGGTCAAGATTCGTTCATAATAATTGCATGACACACAAGTAGTAGCAATTAACTGTCATACAAAAGAAAGAAAGTAGTACTTGTTTCCTTTTTGTTCTCATCATTGACTTGATACGTACAGATACCGTGGCGTAATTATGAATGCTACTGGAGCTACTCAATGAGTCAGATTGTGGATAACGTAAATACCTAGTTCCGCCACTAATTATGCAAATTTACCTAATTCTATACACGCACCTCAGTTTACACAGTTGATGAGTCAGGTAATATTATGGGTTGTCTGTAGACGAACTATAAATAATGTCTAATTAGCATATCCTAGATGTTATGACGTCGTGTCTGAATCCCAAACACCAATTTGTATTCAAAAAAAAAAAAAAAACGACATGTAATAGCTATTGAAAATAACTTAGTTCCATTTATACTTATATAAATAAATAAATTTCATTTATTGTCGTAAACTTACAATATTAAAGATAATACAGTTCAATCTCTCGTACTATACTGATGCAATAATTTATCACAAGTTACTAATAAATTTGTTTCTCTCGCACCCAGCAATTCTACAGCAATCAATTATCATTTCAAAATTGATGAATTATAGTTTACAATACTTGCGCAACTCACTGCAATATATTACAAAACCGTCTAACTAAACAAACGTCAAATGTCGCTTGGAGCCTTTTCTGCGAGTGAAACTATGAACTTTTAATTACTTTCGATAGATATTTTCAAGAGAAAATATTCCTTACACGGTTGGAAACAAGACATGAATGCAAATTCGGAGATTAATTAGCAAAGTTATGAGATGTTAACGGTGAAGAGACTCAATTGGTCGGTGTCGACTTTTTGGTCGCAAGAAAAAGATTTATGCCCGTATTGTTCGGACGTTGTCGATTGCTGACTTGAACGCACCTTAAAAATTATGATACAAGAAACTGACCGTCCGTCGCGCCGCGCCGGTGAGCGAAATATAATTTATTACGTTGCTGGGCTCTTACAATGTCCTCTCGGTAGAGGTTCCATCGATGGAGAGGAAGAAATCACGTTTCTGCACAAATTAAATGTGACGGATTGATAGTGGTTACGTATCATGTCGGCACCTTTTGTAGGTTACCACTTTGCTTGCACACTGTGGCCTACCTTTTCTGGGTCAAATTTTATATTGCGAAATGGACCAACCTAGTCAATATTCTTAGTCACGCGTCTTGAATATTTTATTAAATTGTGCAGATATGAAGAGTTAGCCTGACTACAATGGATACTGCAAAACAGGATGTCGAAATGTCATTGAACTATGAATGATTGTAATGAAACCAATAAACTTTTTATGTTCAAAAGAAGAAAATGACTGAAAAATGTCTGAAAAATGTATGTTCCGAAATCTTTTTTCATTGACCTTTTCAAAAATATTCCTACTACTTTACATTTGCTTCGAATCATCAATTGATAAACCAAATTAAGATAAATTCTCTGTAAAGCCTTGGTAATTTTTTGAACAATAGGACAGTTCATCCCTCTTTCAAACACAAAAAAGATATATTTTGAAATCGAATAAATATGTCGTAAAGTACGTTGTTTTGTGTGTGTTATATTATATCCTAAGATAATTTGCATTTTCATCGAGATGGATACACCTACTAATATTAAATACCAAACATTTATATTTTTTCGACAGAACCATGCATTTTCAAGTCTATGCAGAGGCGTTGACGTTTTTATTATTTTGTCAAATAACCATTTAGTGCTAGTAAAAATACAAACTTATCTACACACATACGTACAAGACCTCTTGAGAAATGTTCTTCTAAATCTTTTCTAAATTTCTTGAAAAAACCTTTTGTCTGAAATCCTGTCTAAAATCCTACTCAGTTCTAGAAAGTTCTACAAATAACTAAAAAATACAAGCGTAATAACTCCTATTTATGTTTGAGAGTGACCACATGTAACGGCCACAAAATATTAATTATGTATGCTCCACTTGCATAATGTTTATATTTAGGTGTTTTATCATAAAAGTCAACGCACCTACTGTTGTTTAACTCAAGTTGTTTAATTATTCGAAACAGTTTCAACATTTTTCCTTATCTTTATCACTGCGGTTACATATTATGTTGAATTATACTTGCTTTACACTTCAAGAAATACCAGAATAATGCTTACAGATTCTGATCAAATAAAAGTTGATTAAAACTTCGATCTAACGGAAAACCATGCCTTTAATTGGCAAGAAACACACATCGCTTGCTCTTAAGACGGCAAAGCAAATACTTCCCGCATTCTCTCGCACTAATTATAGAAAAGTGAAACCATTAGTTATCAACAACTGCTCTCCGTAATTTACACCGTTAAGTCATTGACCCAATAATAATATTCACATATGTTTGACAAGTCATAGTACAGAAATTCTAATCTAAAATTCATAAATAATAAAATAATAAATAAATGATTAAATAAAACAAAATGATTGCTACTGGTTTCGAATTTGGTCACTCCATTGCAGTAATACAATGACAATAACAATATTTGTAATAATTACAATTACTTCTTATATGGCGGTCTTAAGTTTGGATGGCATCATGAATATCAATTCACACCGCAAACCGTTCTTGCGTCACGACGAAATTGCTTTTAATATCGCAATAAGTCTTTCGGAAAAAGGAATAGGACATTAGCTTACGCAAAGCACCATGTGTTCAATGTTTACTCTATTTTTATCCGGTATACAATAATGCGGCTATTCATATTTATCATTGTTGTACACAAAAGGATGTTTATTTTCAATAATAAGCAACAAGAAAGGAAATGTGATAATGATAATAATACACAGCTACTTACAAGACCTTCCTGTCGGAATCAATACATATTTATATGGAGGTGAGAGAAGTATGAAAAACTGATTGCTTTTACCTCTTTCGTGACAATGTATGCATGACTCCTCATACTCGATTGAAGAAGTAATAAACAAACACTGATGAAAAGTATATAAATACTAACTAAGACGACACTTACAAACAAGTGGTATGGTAAACATTATAGCGCATTGTTATGTGAATCGCAGCAGCTTAAAGCATTTTATATACCCCGGTCACGCTGTCCGAGAATGAACAAAAATTGAAAAAGTCGTTCTTAAAACAGCTGAAAAGTTGTTTGAAAAGTATGGACACGAAATATTTTAAAATGAGTGATATTATGTGTGAACCAACATATTATTTTTGAGATCTATCTAAGACATGTGCAGTAAAGTATATGAAAAAGTCATGTTTCAAAATGAGATTTGTATATTATAAATATGTTTTGGCGAGGAGGTTTTAGCGTCCTTAGTAACAATTGATTTTCTACTATGTTTGTGGTTAGATGCACTTAAGAAAGAATCTTGAGTCTTAAAATACTGTGTAAAATGGATCTATAATATGTAAATAGCAAATCCTATTTAGGAACAATTTATGAGTATGCAATGACTACATTGTTTATAGTGTTGGCAGATTTGTGGAGACGAAACTTGGTTATTTTTCAGCAAAAGAATTACTGGGAATCAAATCAAATATTATCAACGCAAAATATTACTAGAGATCGACAAGTGAGACAGTAGTGATCTACTTATTTATATTCGTCCAAAATTTGCTTATACATACTTACTGTCTGCAAAAAAGAGACGCATTAAGAACGACGTTTTGTATGACAACCAGTGAGGCATGCCGTTGAAAATCTGTTTGTCAACAAACTTTGAATTGTCATCTTCGTTGTTAAGAAAAAGTTCCAAAAGAGAACTTAAAAAAAATCCAGTTTGTCCGTTGGTAATTCTGAGTATGTATTCCAAATTTTAGCCCAATCTGTTCAACTGTTTCGGCTCAATCACCGACATACACAGACATGTTCAAAAAATCATTGCAATGGATTCATGGGTCATCATGTAAATGAATTATACCAACATTCGTGACCATTATATTTATTTTATATATTAAACCTTTTATTCTATATCACGATTTTCATTGATTTGATATATTGTTAACAGTTTACAGTAAAACCAGACAGACAAGTGTAACCAAAAAAAAAAAAAAATGGATCGTTAGTTCCTCTGTGAATTCGATAAAGAACTTAATTAATGCAATTTAGCAAAGTCCTCGTCCAAATAACTTACTTATTTTTTCTGGACTTAAACATTTTATTCTATATCACGATTTTCGTTGATTTGATATATTGTTAACAGTTTACAGTAAAACCAGACAGACAAATGTAACAAAAAAAAATGGATCGTTAGTTCCTCTGTGATTTCGATAAAGAACTTAATTAATGCAATTTAGCAAAGTCCTCGTCCAAATAACTTACTTATTTTTTCTGGACTTAAACATTTTATTCTGTATCACGATTTTCATTGATTTGATATATTGTTAACAGTTTACAGTAAAACCAGAGAGACAAATGTAACAAAAAAAAAAAAAAAATGGATCGTTAGTTCCTCTGTGAATTCGATAAAGAACTTAATTAATGCAATTTAGCAAAGTCCTCGTCCAAATAACTTACTTATTTTTTCTGGACTTAAACATTTTATTCTATATCACGATTTTCATTGATTTGATATATTGTTAACAGTTTACAGTAAAACCAGACAGACAAATGTAACCAAAAAAAAAATGGATCGTTAGTTCCTCTGTGAATTCGATAAAGAACTTAATTAATGCAATTTAGCAAAGTCCTCGTCCAGATAACTTACTTATTTTTTCTGGACGTTCAATTTCCAGTCTATCTAACGAAACGCTTATACATCCTATAATATCCAGGTAAGGATAACGTCACATTCGCCTAATTTGGTATCAGGTGTCCTCTCCAACCAAGCCGGATAAAATAATTTGAGGACGATATTATGCAAGGTAACGTACAGCGAAAAAAAAACTATATATAAACTCTCAACGTATAAGGCAAAACGCTTAAAAAGAAAGAGAAAAAACGAAGAGAACTCACCGCTCTAGTCCATCTAACAGTCGGTTCCGGGTGACCCATATACGTAGCCTTCAGAAGGACGCGATCTCCAACCAGCGCGGTCGTATCTTGAGGTCCCCGGAGTATCATAGCTGGCTCATCGAGCCCGGAAACGAAGGAAGCAGCCTCGCAACGCATCATCATCGAACCATTGTCATCACTGCTTCCATCCATAGAGATTAGATCACTGTCACTGGTCACCTGATCACTGCACGATGATCGCTCGTCACTATCGTTGCCTCCAAGACGTTCGATATCGTCAACGACAGTCAAATTGGCCACGCACGATATCGTCGCGGAAGCGATGCTCGCCGAGCAACCGTCTTCGGACGAATGTCGAGATTTTTGCTCGCTGGCGACCGGCTGCCTCTGTGCTGTTGCTGTTGCTGCTGCTGGTGGAAGTAGGCGGGCGGTGCATTGTATACAACCGGCGTCTTGATGTGTCACGCCGTTTATGTGCAGAATGTAGACGTCATCGTACTCTTCCACCTGTAAAAATTGCGAACAGAAGGTTAATAGATTGACGGAGTTGCTGGAGTCAGTTGGCTAGCTGGAGACTAGGCTATTGTTGATGGGCGATTGTTTTGTGTTTATTGGGTGGTTTGGTGTGCGTCGGTGGAATTTTTATTGGAATCGTGTGGGTTCTAATGTATTACTGCTACCATGGCGCCAAGAAGCCAAGTGGCGAAATAAATTTGCAAAAAGAAAGAGTTTTTTGAAGCTATTACTAATTCAAACATGTTTGTTCTTATCTGTCATAATTTTATTTTTGAGACATTTAATTTTTACAACTGATCAAGAATCAAATAGCTATGTTTATCTTCTCGGTAGTCATCTTGAGTTACCTTTTCTATGTGCAAATATATTTTTGTCAACAGTAAAATTTATTATTACTATTATCATTATTAAAACGGCGTTTGATATTTTTATGAGTGGGGTACATCGGTACATCGTTTGTAACATAAAATTGTCATGTTCTTTGGCGTGGTAAGTTGCCTTTAACTTACTGCCCATTTAATTTTGTTTACTTCATTGAAAATATGGCTAACAAGCATTGACGTTGGAACAGTAATGCTAAGGTTCCCCCCACAATATTATAGAATCCTGACTTACTTAATTTAATTCTTGATTTAAACATGAAATGTTTGCATCATTTTATGACAAAAGAATGGATAAACTTTAGCGATTTTGAACAGATTCAATTTTGAGATTGTAAATTATAGTGTATGTATCCCTAAGTTCTAGATTTCCGGGAGAAAACCGCGTCAATAACGATAAAGTAGTCAACGTTTCGCACTCTGTTGGAAGAGGCATCTTCAGGACGTAACAGTAAGACAGCTACGAAGAGAATTAATCGTAACTGTCTTAATGTTACGTCTGTTACTATTACATCTAAATTTTCTGTCTATTTTTAACATAGCATTAAATGTTTTTGGGAATTGCAAACACCATTTTGTGGAAACATTCCTCAAGAAACCATACGGAATATTTTGTTGATATGTTTGCCTATTTTGATCGACTTTGCAGTTGAACACCAGACGGAGGGCATAATCAACGCAAATTAATCATTCTCACTTCCTTAATTAAAACTAGACATGTGAAAATAACTGAGAATGTAGAGACGACCAATGATTCGTCCGCATTGATTTGTAAAGTAGATGATTAATGATGCATAGCTCGCATACAGAGGGCATGAGAGAGCGACTAAATTTTCCATTTTGGATGTCATTATAACCAAATACAGAAATTAAATTAGTATAAACAGACTTTAAAACTGCATTTAGTCATTTTTGTCGACTCCTCCATGCGGTGTTCTAGTTTGTGTGTTCAGAGTTCTGTAAGGAATAGAAATTAGGATATAAACACGCCTGTTAACCAAGTTTAAATTCACGTTTTTCATGGACTAGTGACAATCAAAATGTAAACTGTAAACTAAAAATACGTTGCTCATCAGTAACTTAAATTTTTGACTGATTAGCATTAGAAACGTGAAAGTATGTATGTCCCACAATTTGGTGACAAGAAAACAAATCTTGTGTACGTCACAGTCACGATAATAATTCTAAGTAAACAGAACATAACCAGGAACAAGTGAGATAACTCAAACACTTGTCTAAAGTATTCCGAAACAATGAACTATCCGTGACTTATCTCTCTCTTGCGTGAGTGCACTGACTTTACCTATGGAACTATGTATAAATAACATTCTTCCGCGACAAACTGTTTAGAAAAACAAACATAAACACAAAGCCACTCAGTTTAAATATAACAGCTACCCACGTTTCGACAAATTAACACATTCTTTAAGGCGATAACACATGTTCAATTAATAGTACATAATGGTAGGCATAATAATACAAGCTCTTAATAGATGCACGGTCAAGTTTAAATTGGAGATCATGTTTTAATTTACGTATGGAATTACAATCCGTTTAGGTCATCAATTACAGTTCCTATGACATGGGAGAGTCTGTCTTTGATAATAAATCATCATCGGCAGCTGACGAGGTTGTAGTTTTTATTGTATTAATCAAGTTATTATTGATAACAAACTTTTAATTTATTCTGCTTGGTGGTCAATTCTGAACAACTGAGCGGAACCAAGTAAACAATATTAAGAGGAAAAAATCATGACAAAAGCAGCTTGATACAAATATTACTAAAAAAAGAAAGGTTTATTTTTATACTCTGAGCAACACAAAATAAGTTTGATAGGTTTTATATTCTGCGACAAAATACGCCCACAAATTTTGATATCTACAGGCTTTTGTAATCTTTAATTCCTTCTCATGGCTATTAAAAAAATAATTAATTCCACATGTAACAGTGCAATATGTACACATGGTTTAAGTTTGGAACACAATATGGAACAATTACCTTGGTCAAATTTTTGCGTACTCAGTATTAAAGCCAATGTATAATTCTCATTGAATTTTCAAAGAAGATTGCTGATAAACCATATACACTTATTTGGTAAACTATATAAACTTAAACAGTTCAATTTAAAATTCTCTTCATTATGTATTATTAATTATTATTGCCTCATCGTTATTAAAAAACATGAAAATGGTCCTGGTACGATGCAGAGCAAATGTGCATGTTCTTCCCCTTATTTAAACTACTTCTCTCTTTCATGCTCCATCATCTACACAAAACAACATAATATAAAAAATATGTACTCCTATCAGGAATCTCGCTTCTATAAATAACTCTGCGGACTCTTCATACATATGTATGCATTCTTACATGTCCAGGCGACATCTCACAGCATTGATCTAATTGAGATTAATCTCTCTTGCGGCAGTGTGCTCCGACCGAATTTGCATGTGCTCCGGATTGTCACGTTTCGGTCGCGGGCCACATTCTCCGTGATCGTATCTTACCTGATATTTGTCAAAATCCGTAACTGGTTTCCCGGCCACCTCCCAGCAGATCTGCACCTTCTGCTTGCCGGAGGAACGGACCCGGACGCAAAAGGCCGCATTGCCACCTGGCGTTACCACAATGGACGCCGGCGTCTTTGTGAACTCCAACTCTGGACGCTGAAGTAAGCATTCTGCAAATGTGAACAAAATTTTTTATTTCTTAATGTATAATTTGAAAATTACATTCAATTTACAAGAAAGATCAAAGTGTGATTTGTGTAGCCCCTTCGCTATCGTCGTTTCTGGCGTCTCGACTGCCGCAACAAAAAGTCGCTCGTCTAGTCGTACCCTTACACTAAAGTTAATAATAAACAAACTTTAGTGTAAGGGTACACACATATTTATTATTCAACGAGGTATAATAATATTATATAGGTAGGTATATTTAATACTGTCTGATAGAGGTGGGTAGTTTGTGAACGAACTAGTCCGAGAGAATGGCTCCCGGCTTAGAACAAAAGAACTAGTTCTTTAAAATAAAAAGAACTAGTTCGCAAAAGACCTGCTTTGCCAAAACATATCTCTATGCATATCTCATTCAGTGAGCGACTTGTAGGGACATGAAATCTAGTTCGAAAGTCCTGCTTTGGTGAAACATATCCCATTCAGTGAACGAGTTGTGGCGACATCAAACGAGCGACATATAGCACCCTGCCCGCCAGTTGTTTCTTTACCTAACAGCGGATGTCAAAAATATAATTAGAGTATAGTTTTTTTTCCTATTGGATAATGGATTACACTGTTAATGGTAGTTTCGCCAGTATATGTTATACTATAATTTATAAATAATACCCCAATTCCACCTAAAATTGCAGTATGAATAAGGCTAAAATACGTGCAGCAATATGTCTTTTATGCCTTATTAAATAAATATTTAAGAAATATGCCTAAATAAAATAAGACAACGATTCTTCGATCAATATAATTATAAATAATTATTTATTTTCAAAACAAAATAACGATTCTTCAAGAAAAAGACAAAGTGGGAAGGCAGACATCGATTCTGTCCAAACTAGATCCTAGTTTCGTTTGAAACGAGATATAAACGTGCTAAAACACACAAAGGCATGTTTATCGAAGTAGTATGTCTCAGGATCAAAGTAGTTCTTCAGAACTAGTTCTTTGAACTAGTTCCTTTTTGTGAACTAATCCGGAAGAACTAGTTCATTAAAAGGAACTAATAAGCCCATCTCTACTGTCTGAAATATACTGGAAATTCTATCATACCGCCTAAATTATGCGTTCCTGATACCAAAGTCGCGATAAATTGTTCTCCTTAAACGTTTACTCACTAACGTTCCCGTTTAATTTAGCCAGAGCTGCTCCTAAATTCTATATAATACCGAGAATTGTCCGAGATACTAACTAATCGGCCGTTATGTTATTGGACGACCAATACAAATTAATTTAAACGAGGCGGAAATTCTGTCCGCCCGAAGCGGCCAGAGTTAACGGATCATTTCTATTGCGCACCAAGCGATTCTCCTCCAATACACATTTAGTACGAATTAACTTTACTCCGACCATCTTCATGCTTTCCTGATACAAAAGTTTTACATTTGACGTTAGTTTGTAATGAACGAGTCGTGCGTTGTCTTGGCGATTGTAGTTGGTTGGGTTTTGCTGCTCTCCTTTTACTTTATGAAGTATATTTTACGAAATCATTACGATTTTATCAATTGTATGTGAGTGGAGATGTTGCATCGATGTCACAACACGCATTGTTTTTAAATGTAGCCAACAAAATGTTTGGAATTGATGAACTCCAACTCTTATCGAAGACTCCAAAGTAAAAATATCGTTTAAATGATTACAAATATTAATTAACACGCTCCGTAATTTATAAATATATAAATAAGTGGACGTCATTATCGTAGTGCAATTAAAATTCGCATGAGAAACATAAACCTCGCAACCTCCGAATTCATAAACAGATAACTCTTTCTTTATTGGTGCGCTCTGTGGGACATCGCCTGTTAATTTATGCCGGTAATATATTGCACGACACGTAATAAAAGTTATTTAAATCGAAGTTCCAACAGCGATTAAGGAGGAAAGGATACAAGAATATTTCGGTGGTCCATTGCTGGGATCATTACAGAAAAATCGCTACCAGCTTCGATATGGAACCAGCAATAAATGACATTTTTCTACTTTGCATTCACAATGCACACATTGTAACACTGTTTTCGGTGTTACAATTAGCAAATTGTAACACCGTTTTTAGTAACATTTTTCTAAGATTGGTGACATTGATATCAAATGCATGTCAAACGAAAATACACATAACCACAGAAGGAAGCACAAACTGATTTTTTAGAATCGCACAAACTGCGAAGTATGTATATTTTTATACATATTTAAACATGCGTGTTGCATCCTAGGTTTTGTACTACTAGTATATCATGGTATATAATAATTATCAATAATTACTTTTTCACAGATATTTGAATTTAAGTGACAGATGACAGTGTTACCAACGGTTGCACCCATAAATACTCTAGATTGGAATTTTACCTAATATACTTCTAAATTTTTATAAAATTAATGACGCAAAGTAGAAAAAATAGTATATTACACTCGTTTTATAAGACATATTGGCGCATTCGTTCATTTGGGGCACTCGTCGCTGGCGCTCCTCGTGCCCCAAACAACTCATGCGCCAATTTGACGTCTTATAAAACTTGTATAATAATATACTATTTTCACACTCACAAGAAAATCTATCATTGCAAGTTTAACCAGTGCTTTTTATTGGTGATTCTTGAGTACAGCTGTTGGCGATTGCATGTCTACATTTATGTTATCTGCATGAGATTTATGACTTGTATTTAATTGATTCTGATGGAAATTAATGTAGCGGCACTAATTGCTAAAGTGCAGACGTTTGGAATAATAACACGCTTTCTGTATCATAACAATTTCAAGATTTGCTGTTGTAAATTATGTTCTTTGGCAACTTAAAATGTATAAAGTCAAGAAACATATTAACTTTTACAATTATCCTTTTATAATGTTACATATTTTATAAACTCATCTCACAATTGTTAAAGACTGCTAAAAAGATAGGATTACTCAGAAAATGTGAAATTCGTCAACCTGCTATTTTGTATGGATGGATTGTATAATGATCTCACAAGGTATACATAATCTGCCCATCTTGAATTTCGAAAATACCGACTTCTCCACTCATACCATACATCACCAGCGTACACTTTCCACGCTTCATTCCAAATTACCGATCATCACCTGTGATTCAACGACTTCACGGCAATTACCAAGATTTCTCGAACGCGTAAGCATCTTGGTATGCAAACAAATAACAATATTATATGTAGAGTATTGTGCAATATTACCAACGAGCGAATGAGACCACGCGTGCTGGCTGATTTATCGATGTCCGCAAAATGAGAAGCCGAAGAAACATCGTGTGGCGCCAAACCAGTGCCGTACGAAGTCAACATCTTTTAACCCACGCCAGCGAATGAAATACGCGATGGTTAATAAAAACATGTGTTATATTTTGGGGTAATTTAGAAATTAGAAAAAGGAAGATTAAAATATAGTTACGAACGAATTACCAGGCGAGGGTTAGGCGATTTGCGGACATGCGACAACATCAACCCAATTATTTTTGTTTTTAATTTTCTCTTTCCGTTCCACGGTAGATACGCCACTGTACACAGAATCAGGGAGGAAAGGAGAGAAGACACAATGTAGTTGGTCGTGAACGGGCTTGGTGCATTCCCTGTTGTTACATTGGCACTGCGATGCCGATTTCAGATCGACCGTTTAGATTAAATGGTATTTATTGCTGTTACGTGTGACGTAAGCAAATCTCTTTGTAGTCGCCGTACATCATGACCGTCTTATTACAACTGACACCGCGGATGTCCGATCGAGATAAGATTTTCTGTGATCCAAAGTACGTTGTCTCATGTCTGTATATCTCTTGTCAACGCAACAAAGTTTTTATCTCAAAATATTGCCGAAGGACGATAAATATGCCAGGAGTTAGTCATGGAGATTTGAATTGAAAGTGTCTGATGATATGGCACATGGTCAATAAAAACCCACCAGGATTCAAAGAAAGATAAATATGTCTATCTAACTTTACACCTCTTGTTTATAGATCTGTAATGAATTACCGTCAATATCATGTAATTTTCCAATGTAAAAGTGCTGATTTTGTTACCCTTAAATTTTGATATTACCTTTAACTGATTAATCGTTTTCTTTTACCGTTTTAACGTTTCCAGAAACAAACCCGATGCCTGTTCTTAAGTCTGAGGATGGCGTAAATTCGCTAAAAAATCCAGTTGAACAGCTTCACACTAAATTGGCGGTTGTACGACCGCCATGTCGTCCACTTGATACGCTATATTTTACACGGAAACGACGACGCATCGAAACAAAATATGAGACAAAGGTCGTTTCGCCACTCCGGCAAAATTATATTCTCGTTATTTCGTGAGTAACTGCCGTACGAGATTTCAGCTTCATTAGCTGGAAAGTTGGTATTTTTTTTCACTTACTTATCGCCAAAATAAATCTCAAGCACAATGAATGTGACCTCAATGCGCGATACTTTCCTCGCCTGTTCGGATACTAACTTACCAACTAACGGGCTATGCAAAAATGATGTGGGTATAAATTGTTTGTTTTATTAGTTTTGTTAGTTGTTGTCGCCTTATGAAGAAAATGTTTATTTACTGACCGTCTGGTATTTGTTGCAGGAATAATTTTATTATCTAATGGACTTTAAACAACATTATTGATGCTATTAAATAAAGCAATTAATGGCACGAGCAGTGATGCCTGACGTGCACAATATTGTTATCAAATTAGTTTAATAACAACTGGATTTGCATCAATACCATTGTTGAATAAATACAGAATCAAAAGAAAACCATAATAAGAACCAAACAGTTTTTATCTATTCATGCAAGTTTGTCAATGTTTTGCACTCAGTTGCAAGAGGCATCTTCAGGACGTAACAGCAAGAGAGCTACGAAGAGATTGTCATTCTCTTGGTTCTTGGCGCTGAGATTATTTAAGCTAAAGAGAATATTTGATATCAGATTAATAATCAACCCAACTCTTGCGTCATCTTTTGTACATAATAAAAAGTGTGTCCATATGCCATACGAGCTAAGTATTGAAGTAAATAACGTAAACACGCGTTTTGGGTACTAAGCAGTTTCTATAAATAAATTTACAAATATGCAAATATCCCAGTCAAAATTCATGTCAATGTCGCACTCTATTGCTTACCACTAAATAAAGAATTGGGCAAGTCTGTTTCCGTGACACTCGTTCTACTTTAGAAGTTAAATATAGACGACAAACAATATTTATTCTCTCGTCAAATAGTCCAAAATTTGTATGTTAATTGACACATGATAATTCATAACACATGGTAATTCCAAAAAAAAAAAGAAACACAAAAATCATGCGTCAAAAAGGTGGCAATGGAATTGAAGGCGTTAATAATACAAATCAATAATTTCGGTGTATTGTTGTGCCAAAAGGTAAGAAGCAAAAAATCCATTTCTTTTACTTACCGAATTATTAACAAAATAATTACGTAAGTATATCATTTAAAGATTTATTATTTTTTTATAAATTTTATAATACGATATATCGAATAAATAACAAAAAACACTGCGACTGAATGAATCATTTGGTTTGGACGGATGAACCTACGATATAACATGATTCTATACTACAGGAAAACATGAGACCTATTCTAGACTTACCGTGCACGGTCAGATGACATCTGGACATTGCTTCACCAAAAGGATTGTAAACTTCGCATCTGTAGTCTCCACTATCCTGGCAGAACGGGTCGTTTATAGTCAAGGACATACTACCATACCCATCATCGTCCTGTTTGAAGTCCTGACAATCCGGCAGGATACACCCATCCTTAACCCAAACCACATCAAACGGGGCAGATCCATCAACTTTAACCTGAAGTTTCAAGGGAATTCCTTCCATAACAATTTTCTCCTTAGGTAATCCTTGTATAATCCTTGGGGATTCATCGGTCACACATTCCTTATCCAGGACTACCAGATCTCCGATGGTTTCACACTTAACTTCTTCATCTTCAACTATACACTTATACATTCCTGCGTCTGTGTTTGTCACGTCCTTAACATCAAGGATAGACGTGATTCCATCCGTGACAATCGAGTATTTGTCGGAGTCTACTATGGGAGTGTCTCCTTTATACCACCTAATGCCGGGTATTGAGCTGGTCATCTTGACGTCACAGGCAAATCTAGCGTTTCCACCTACTCGTGAACTACTTCCAACAAAGTATCGTCGTCTATAGGCAGGCGCTGGCTTTGGAGAAGAACTCCTTGCTCGTAATGCCCTTTCTGGTACACCTCTATGAGCCACAATCTCTAACCTGGCAGAAGCTTCAACCCTTCCAACGTCATTCTCCAAGGTCACCCTGTATAATCCAGCATCAGCAGCTGTTATCTCTCTGATCTCGATTATCCTCAAATCATCGACTTCTTTGATGGTTATCCTTGACGTTGGTGTCACAATTTGTCCATTTTTATCCCAGACGACCCAAGGATCAGGGTGTCCAGCTACCGCGCATTGAAACCTGACAGTTTCACCTTCTTCTGCCACTCTATTGTGTGGGATGGCGTAGAATTTTGGGGGAGTTGCCCTCAAGAGGCGGTGTTTAGGTTCTAACGACTTGATTTCTCTCGCACGGATGTTTGGAGCGATGGTACGAACTGGTGTTGTTCTAGGTGTCGTGGTAGGCGTGACATCTGATGCAAAGCCTGGAGGTCTTGATAGGTGCTGGCTTAATAGGTTTTCTTTACCTTCTGGGACGTCAACGACTAAGCAAGCTGATGTATGAGCTTTACCCAAGTCGTTGTAAGCGACACAAGTGTACTCGCCTTCGTCTTCTGGGTAAATTTCTCTGATGGTTAACTTCGCTGTGGCGCCATCGAAGTCTGCGAGGAAATCATCATCGAGATGGATGAGCTAAAGTCATAAAAACTTGTTTAGTTGATAATCAGATGGAGGTTTTAACAAAATTTCATGAACATTACCTTTCCATCTTTCTCCCATCGAATGTCTGGTGGCGGAGTGGCGTCAACTTTACACTTCAAGGATACGGAGTCTCCATCGCAGCATCGGATATCCTTCAAGTCGTTGATTATCTTTGGCATGGTTTGTATTTTGCTGAAAGGAAATTGGACATGAGCTTGTTTTCTGTGGTTGTGTGAATTGAAATGTTTACCTCATTCGGATTTTATCAACTGAATCCAGTTTTCCGTTAATATCTGGAAAAAAATATAGAATAATTTATTAGTAATTTCTTGCTCATAGTCCTTCTTGATGATGCAACATAGAACATTGTGGCTGAATGCTGCTTACAGGCACTATAAAATCTAAGAATCAAGAAATATTTAGAACCAGATCATCAGCCATGAGGTACAAAGTTTACCAAATTATATCCCACAATGATTTCCTGTCTTGTATTCTTCTAAGTTCTAAATTTCCGGGAGGACACCGCGTCAATGACGATAAAATTGTTAACGTTTTGCACTCTGTTGAAAGAGGCATCTTCAATACGTAACAGTAAGAGTGCTACGAAGAGAATGACGTGTGTGAAGGATAAGGATTTTTGTAGGTACCTGGCGGTCAGGTAGTAAAAGTCTATTGGTTGGGAGGGCGATTTGGGGTGGCCGTGATTGGCTGTGGTGGTCGTAGAAGTGCTTTGCAGGTGTGATGCAGTTGCAAACTGTTGAGATTGGAGGGATGTTTTAAGATTTCGACCGCTTTACGGATTCTACGAGGATAATAATGTAATTCTCGGGAGATGATTTTTATTTATTCAAAAAGTATTGTGTCAATGGTATGATCCGTGTTCTGTCTGTACTCAGCAAGAGCCGAACTAGTGATCTGCCGCAGAGGACTTTATCCCACCAATGTAAACACTGCCACAAGCACGTGGTATTAGTATTCTTGTATTCTTCTAATATGCATGAGATACCAAGAAAAAGTTAGGTCTATAGTTTAGTTAGTACTCACCTTTAGCATATATTTGGAGAGAGATTATTGCCTTGGCATCGCCATGACAATTCTTTGCGTAGACGGTGTACGTTCCAGTAAAATCTAATTTAGCTTGTGGAATCTCCAGTCTGTACTCTGGACCATCACCAATTCTGATGAAATAAGCAGCATCTTTGTAGTATTCAGGCTGTAAACAACAGAAGATAATGATGGTAAGTAAGAGTTCTAGTTATGTGCAAAATTGTGTTAGAATCTGATGGATATAAATCTATGTATTTCAGATTGAACTGAACATTGTAAGCCCTATTTATTAGCGCATAATTTTTCTGACATAGTAAGCTACTCAAAAATGCGTTTATTTGAGGTATTGTGCATAAAAATAAATGGATTCTGACACTTGATGGAAACTAAACATGTCTGCTTCTTATAAATGTGTACCTATTATATCCTGCTCTCAAAATTAATCAACAAATACTTCAGAATTACCGCACAAGAGAAAAGAAAATGCCATCTCGTCGCATGTACAGTATCACTCGTTGTATGCTCGTCGGAGAATTAAGTAAAAATTTACCAAAAATGGAATATTTTTATTGACGTCAGTCGCCATTTCAGGCCACCTCTCATGCAGTGAAATCCAAAACGCCGAGATCGCATTAATTCGGTTCCTTTTCTGGATTTTAATATGACATATGTTGTGGCGTTTTGTGCCGCACAGAGATTCCGTTACGAATGCCAGCGCTCCGAGATGTTTATATCTGAAAATCGCCCCACGCTGCGATCCCTCGACAGTACTTTATTGTGATCCGAACGCGGATTTTAATTGAATAAGCGAAATGAAACAAGGTTAACGACAAGATGAGGAAGCGTGAGAGCTGTGTGATGGACATGATGGACTTTTGCGATATTTTCTGGGAAAATCACTGAAGTGAATGTGGAATTTCAAAACTGTTAAGCCGTAATCCGCTAACAGCAAACGTGCATTCCGATCCGCTTGTATACCGGCGATAATGAAACCATAATTTAGGTAAGAGCGTCTTTAATAGTGATCATTATGGTACATTTAATTTCGACTCCTGCACTTTCTTTAAGTGCTACTTTAGTTACGCTCCGTACAGTGTCTGTTAAAACATCCATATTTGGATAAGATATTCGGAATATTACAATTAACATGACAATTATCGAAAATTATTACAGTAATTGATTAAAATGAACGACTTGAAAACGTCAGAGAAACTTTTGACACTGCATATGTCTTAAAATTAGCATTAAAAATAACTAAATAGAATAGGTTTTCAGGATAAGGGTAAGTGTCAGGTATTGGGAGAATATATTATGCTGTGAACAAAACGGGCATCTCTTCTGTCAAAAAACAAGATTGGCCAAATACGTTTACTCTTGTGCGTGAATGTAGTGTTACCTGTAGTTCACAATAATATTAGAGTTTCTATAAATACCTCAAGATTAAATGACCATTGTATATGATATCGGTAACGTCCCAAACTTCATTTATTATGTAATATTATTATTTTTTTTCTACACCTGAGCATTAAATATCTTAATTTTGTGATTTTTCTAGAGTAAGATAGTCCTACTAACAGAACATAGGTATGCATGTCCTTGATTAATTATATAGTTGTTTTCATTAAATGCTATTCTTTGTCCACCACTTTTGGGTCATTTCGGCAATGCCAAGCTTGGCATGTGGTTCCCTATACACCACAACGTTTGATGCGTCAATATAGTAGGGTACAGTAGTTAGTATCATCGACGAAACACCATTGATATTAGTAAGTTCTTGAATTTATATGTATTTGGACATCAATTATGTGAAGAAAAACTAATGTAGTGATAAAACATGCTATATAACCCTGAATAAAGCCTCACTGTTATTCGCAAGTGTCATATGAGGAGGTGGTGTCGTTACATTCCACATGACGTAATCATTACCGAAATTACTGATTTTCATTTTTTTATGGTTTTCCCTCAAATGATTTGGAGCAGCTATAAAAAAAGTAAAAAAAGATAGAACTACGCATAAAAAACTGCAAAATAGCAAACCAAAGTGAAGCTAAGTTTACGATTCTAGACAGAAATTGGGAGGAAACGAAGTTGATGCTTTCACAACTACCCTGTGTGCATTTTTTATTTAATTATTAAACAATTATTTAATAACTGATCTATCAAATTTAATATAATAATTAATAAGAAACTTCATCATTACCATCCAATTAATCACGTTAAATCGCAAAAATATGTTTACAAACATAACGTTAACCTCGTAGCCAGTATCATATGACTTACTATTAATTTTGTAAACATATGTGACAGCTTAAGAATTACAAATCGACCGCTGGCCGACGTATACGTGCGAAACGTATTTATAAACAAAATGAATGCTCTTTTAATGCATTCAACCATTTGGTCAATAACCCACACCGTTCTGTCTTCCACCGTTAAACGGAATAATCCGACCGATTTGTCACCGCGAGCTACGCCAATAATATAAATTCTCACTTTGGTACCATACATACTTCGATCATGATGTATTATTACTAATTGGACATTTGCGCCATATGGCGCTAAATTGATGATTGATGTTCTACTTGGATTACGGATTATATGATCATTATGTGTCTATTTGTTTATGTATTATGTGTTGAGAAATAAATAACAATGTTGCATAATTAAGCATTCTAGAAACAAGTTACTAAAAAATCAGAAATACAGCATAGACAAAAATAACAGTCACCTATCAATTTGACATATAGGTTATAGTTCGACATTTGTCATCTGTCATGCAGCAACATTTCTTTTGGTCAACCGTTTATTTTAGTAATGAAAATCAGTAATTGTCCACCAGTGCTCAGATGTCTTGTGAGAATTTTTTGTAGACATGACCCAGAAGACTTTGACGACTCTAATGCTTGTCAACCTCCCTGTATGTGCGATTATGATAAGGGCAAGGAGAACGAGTACAGTTGCCAGAAAGTCAAATGCCCTGACGATATTATCAAACAGATGGAGAATGATCTTTGCAATACTTCACCCAAATGTAAGAAAATACAAGCAAGAGTACAGCATAAAGATAGAAAAAAGAGACATCATTAAATACTGATGATTCACTATACATTATTCTCCAACGGATAATGAGAAAATAAGAGAGAAGTCAAAGAAAAGAAAACGGAGGCAAATGTCTTTTAAAACACGAGATGTAACCTGCATGGTTTGACAGCTATGAAAGCGTCAGGTTAGCTGTTCCTGACAATTTGCACAAAATTATACTCATAATGACACGACTAGCTGCCTATAGATAGGTAAATTTGAAGTGACTATTAATTGAGTAATGAAAACTAGTTATCAGTAATGAAAATTGATAATTGTCCACCAATACTAAGATGCCTCGCAAAGATTTGTTGTTTGGGCAACAGAGACAAGGATAAGAATGACAAGCACGGAAAGGACTGTATTCCCGATTGCAATAAATCCAAATGTAAACTATATCAGCCATTACCGTGCGTTGACAGTTGCAGCTCTTCTGTATGTACAAATTATTCTCCAAAATAATAAGAAGACGAAGGATTAAATTATTGTGGTTATACTGCCAGCATCAAGGAGTCAAGATGTTTGTAGCAACAGTAAATTACTTTGAAATTAATTGGTGATAGATGCTTTACTTCGATTACGAGATATAACTTTACATGTATTTTTGTTTCTGTATTATGTAATAAGGAATAAATAATAAAATCAGTAATCAACGAGGCAAAAACATGTCGATGTGTAACTATGAAACTTTAAGTATTTCAGCTTTGAAATTGACTAAGGAACAATATTAAGCGCTACTTTATTCACGTACATGTAGAGTCCTGTATAGCTATGTGTCAGATAATTGATTTGGTTGCCCCATTTTTTGCCATTAACACAGAAATAGGTTAGTGGCAGTATGTTGACCGTGAATAAAAGAAAAGTGACGAATTCTGTACACCATGATTAGTAATCAATTGCTTGAATGAGTTACAACACAACAAAATTTGACCTATCCGACATATAGATATACACGACTTTACATGTAGGTGAATAATCCAGCCCTAATTGTTGGAATTAACATATTAGCTTCTGGTATCTCAGAACTGATTATTCATTCATAAAAGCCAATAAAAGCTATGGACAATAATAAGAGTGAGATGAGATGAGACGAGTCCGAGACGAGTCAAGCAGAGTCAAGGAATTATCATATAGTATCACAACCAATCACAACTTATTTTGTTGTTTTAGTTGTGAACGTCATATTTTGACAGCTATCAAAGCGTAAGGTTAGCAATTAATGCTTCTGACGATTTTCTTCCAAATTTTTGGCGTAATGATTCAACTTACTACATCCAGATACTTGAAAACCCTTATTAACTGATTCGGTAATGAAAATTGGTAACTGTCCACCAATCCTAAGGAAGCTAGCAAAAATTTTCTGTGTGGACGACGAAAAGAAGGATAAGAACGAGACGAACGAAGAGAAGAGTAAGAACGAAAAGAAGAATAAGAGCGAGAAGGACAAAAAGGACGACAAGCGTGATGAAAATAATACAGACAGTTGCAACACACCAAAATGTAAAAAAATCCAGGAAAGGATTAAAAAGAAGAAGGAGACCAAAGATTAAATGGGTGCGCATCTTGAGATGAGAAGGAATGGAAAGCTTCCTGTACAAGAACTAAGCATTTAACAGAATGCAATGCTAATAAATTACTTTGACATCATTTGCACTGGTCACATATGGTTATTTTATTCAATTAATTAATAAATTTACATAAATTGTCTATTTTTGTTTGGATCCAATTACCTACAATCGCTTTAGAAATTCTCCCAGTCAATAAATAAGATATAAATATCCTACAATTTACTTCAGCGAAACTAACGGATCGTTAGGATTCCGCACATAGCAGCGTTACAAAATAACGTGCATGCACATTATGTCCATATACGTACAAATTTCCAGTCATTCTCTTACGACACGATTTACAATACAATAATAAATAAATATGTACGTATTTAATGCTTGTTAATACGGACCACACGCGTCGGAATTTCTCCTAAACAATATATTTTATTGGTCAATAATCATATATAAATGGCAAATTGATAAACATATGTGGTGTTTGCGCAATATCTTTTCATGTGTAAGGCATTATGGAAATGAGTGGGTGGGGAAAAATTGTACGTAAGTAAATAGCGACAGGCTGTGCGATTTCGTTCAAAATGCAACCGAATATAGGACAATGTTTGCTTAGCAACAGATTGAATATAATTAATTATAATTAGAGCGAATTGTTATTTACAAAAGCAGTTAATTAAAAAATAACAACATGCGAAATGATCTTGTCAATTTTAAGATTTTCTGAAGGCCGCGTGCCGACACTTTATAATAAGTTTATCATAACAAACAAAAAGTAAATAAAAAAACTGATAAAAAATGATATAAAAAATATCACTTGTGTTTGAAAAAAAAAAGTTGATTTAAAAGAAGCTGTGTCAATAACTAGTGATACAGTAAATAAAACTTGAAGTAAAAGAAACATATAACCTGCATAGTTTTGTTCTTCACTGTCTTTATTAATCAAGTTAAAACAATACACCCACATTTAGCGCTTATTAAAACATCTGTACCCAACAAAAAATACCCAACTCATTATTATACTTTCGGCGTCCAACTCAACAACGTACCATAATTAATGGTTGATCCCGAAGAAAAGATTTACCGATGGTAGGTCACCTGCTGGAGGATTTTAAACTGTTACCATTGCCTCGGCATCATCTCCCCCCAATTCTATCTCCAATCTCCATCGGCATCTTAATTTATTTCAATGATTCGCCAATAAGCGCGCCGTGTATTGATTATCACGGCTCCTTTTCTCTACTTTCTGATTCCGCGTCTTTATTTTCGTTTTTTTTTTTTCGTGCAGCGCAGTCTGCATTCAGGACCTTTTTTCGGGCCCACTGCGAGACATAATGGCCAACACTTAAGGGTTATTAAAACTGCATTGCGGGCGACTATAATTGCATTGTGATTCCGATCATATATGCCTCATATACAGGGTGGAAACGAACTAATGAACAAAATCTATTACATAATATATATACTATAAAGCTTCACACCTGAAAATTTGACCAATTTTCTTTGGAAATTTAACATTTTGTTCCTGTGAAGAGTTTTAATTCTCGATCTGTTGTGAGGATGGATTAGAAATTTATCTGTGTTTGATCATAAAAACTTACATACCTCACTTTTTTTGACAATTTCATTTCGGTGTTAGTATCCATCCTGTATGTGCTACATATATTTTTGCATTTTTTTTACGAGGCACTGGCGATTAATTGCAAGCCAGGTGATAAAATTGATTGCGAACGCTTGTTTTGGTAACTTACTGTGCTACCTTTATATTGGCAACACTTCTGGCGAGAATTATGTCGACCATAAAAGCGTTTATTGCTCATGCATGGTGAATGAAATTGGTTGAATTAATTGACGTTTTTGGTAAGCTGCGTCCGCCTACTTTGAAAATTAATGCTTGGCTGATAGTAATTACCTGAGTAACAACTCATTGAGAACTGATATTGTTGTTGCTTTTCAGGTTTTGTTGTGGTACTGTTTTGAAGCTTTGACATTATTCAGTTACAACCAATAACCTTTCTTGTGCAGTCGTCTACAAATAATTGCTCCAACAAGAGTAAAAAATATGTGGTCTCTTGCCATAGATAAATCATTGTGTCATGTGATGTGATCAAACCAACAAAAATCTCATTGACAATGCAGGTCAGGTATGATCTCAATTGATTTTCGATTATTTCACGGAAATCGAACAATTTGTACGTCAGACAGGTTTCACTGAAAATTGCCGAAAATAAAAGTACGCCCCGATAATCGCACCTATAGTATTTTATACGCGGAATTGGTTGATTTACAGCCGAAAAACACGGTCGGCTTCTGGCCGCACAAAAGAATGAGGAATGCTGCAAAAATGACCAATCTCCAATTCAAGATGCCGCGCTGCGTCGAACCACTGAAAGATATTCGCGATTTTGCCGCACTTTTTGCTGTTATTTGCTTGTATAAGAATTCTACAAATTTTATTAGCTAATTTGCTCGGAATACTTCCACTGGCCGATGGCAACTGGCGAAATAAATCATCTTGACCGTTCTGGACAACGAAGCGCAAGGGGCCATCTGTCAAAGGTGCCTAATTGTCGATTTAAAATACTTTCGAGATATTCCCAATTACTGGGTTCAATTTGTAGTGATTTAACTTGCACGATTTGGAATTTATGCAGTATCAAGTGTGGAAGGTTTACGCAAAAGATGCCGCTGAACATGCAGATGTTTGTGACATTCCGCTTGCTTTTTACTTTCCGACTAGTACCCTAGAAGGAAAATATTGTAATCGACGAAAAATGACATTTCCATATTTCCGCGGAAATACACGTTTTGAGATCCCCTGAATCGATTGCGATGATTTTTGGAAAATGCCACCCCAGATATTTTGATATGTAGACTAAGTGCATTCAGTATCTACTATGTGTGTTGAAATGGCAAATAACTCTTTTTATGCATCTATGACATTGTAGTAATTGGGGATTTCAGCTGCATCCATATTTTGTTCATTGTAATTTGAGATAAATTGTATGTGATGCCGGATATGTGAATGGTGATACTGTCTGACCTTTTCACACGCATGGGTATGATTTGTTATATTTTCAACTTAGAAGACTCGTAAATCTTTCTTTTTTATGGCCCAAATCAGTAGGGCCCTTTCGTTAAGTGCTTTGTGTCTTGATATTTTGTGTGTGTGTTATTTGCTTAATTATAAATTACGGTATCGTGGACCGAGATAGTTTATACATGAGAGGTATAAGTTCAAGACACAAAGATGAAGAGAAAAACATTCTGTAGAGAACAGTCGAGATTAACAGCCGACATTCGGCATTCTACTTAAGATGTAGTCTTTTTTCATTTATTTTTATAATGTAACTTAGTGTAGTGTTTTGTGTTTTGTAAATGGTAAGCTGATTATTATTTCCTCCTTTGTGTTTTCACTTCTTTGTATTTTTACGAGAATCTAACAGCTCCTCTAGATGGTAATTTTAAGGATGAATTAAGTGTCTCTTTTATATTTTTTATTCATTCATTTTTATGTTTTTTTTAATTTAATAAATTTGTTATTTTGTTGAGAAGTGTTTTCCTTTGAGTTAAATATCAATATGAGTAGTTTAATTAGTTTTGCCTGCTAAAATGCTGCACTGGTCCCATAGCAAGAACTCACGTGCAGAGCGAGTGTAAGAGCAATAATAGTGGTGGCTTGTGTTTGGGGGGTCGTGATGTTTGATTTTAAATGTTTTAGAACATTTTTTTGTCATGCACTAATCACATTCCAAGAACCCACCATCCTACTATTACAACATAGTGTGTTTAATAAGGCTAGAGCCAAATTAAGAACAAATTTAATAACAGTCTAGAAAACACTTTGTGTAACTAATTACATCTAGTATTTACGTATGATACCAAAAAGAACACACAACTGATACGTGGACAATATGGCCTAATAAAGCAACCCGCATTGTAAAAGACACAGCTTTATGAAATGAACGAAATACGTCCACCAATGAAAAGCGCAAAATGCATTTCGGTATACTTATTGTGCCCACTGGATAGCAGTCCTTCACAAAGGCGAGTCTCGGACAATAACGCCTTGTATATAAAATTCAATGTGGCGGTTCTGTGATTGACGAATTAAGAGGACTAAGGCATATTAAAAATATGACGCATCAAATGTATAAAATGGCTATAAACTAGTATTATTGTTAAATTTAACCATAGAAACATTAAATCTGGAAATAGTGGCTTGGTGGTGAACGTAAAGGTGAAGTCAGTGGCGAAATGTAATTTTTAGTGAACATATCCATGTGCTCGAAAATGACGAATTCTCTCTCACGAATTTGAGGTCATTTGTCTATGTGGCGCCAACGTGAAAGCGTACCGGCAATTTATTATGCACGATATGACGTTGAAATGCATACATTTATTTAAAGCAGCAAGTCCAACTCTCTTCGATTTGCGAACCCGATAAATCTCAAAACACGCTCCCATAATAATATCTTTATACTTATCGTTTATTCCTGCATATTGATAGAAAGCAGTGCGTTCGAATGTTTATTATTATTGCCACATATGTCACAAATATCATAACTTACATAATTCATTATAGATTAATATGTAATCGTTGTAGGTACAAAAACACACACCGATTAATATCCAAAGAAAATGAACATAAATCGGTTTCAAAGCGTACACCTGTTCGTTGAGGTGCACCGGTATCTTTTTGGACGCTGTTCTAGACGCAAAGAGCGATTACCTTCCTTCCAATGTGAACCGCCCAGCTCAAGGATTTTAGAAATTGTGCAAATCCTGTGATTCATTCAACCTTGTCAAGGCTTAGCAATAGATCAGTTTTAGAGTAGTTACGAACTGCATTATTTTTTATTCACATTAAGTTAACCACTTTGCTGAAAAATGTATGGTGGATGAGTGTCATCATTATCGTCATTATCGATTTTCAACTCGTGCTATAATGTACATTAATCATATTTTCGTGAGATGTGTTGATTATTATTAACATCAACAAAAAACAGAATCACAAACCGATAAAAAAACATATTTAGCTTGTTTATTTTGACAACAATTACTTGCGATATTCTCTCAATATGAGATCGCGCAAGCGGATGCTGCGAACATATGTTTAACGTCACAACAAGGAACGGGAAAGATTTAAATAAATTAATTTGGTACGCCCACGTGACGTCACCTGATAATGTAATGCAAATATCCTGCCGCGTCACTTATTTGGCGGCGCTCCGGAGCGCCCCGTGCTTTCCTTCCCGGAACAATGGCCCGAAACAAAATAAAACAAACCACCGCGCGGCCGGACTCGGTGCGGTACAAAAAGCGAATACACGGTAACGGTACACGGGGCGGTAGAATTATATGCGGACAGAAATATAATGCACTTTGTTGGGTGTTTCGCGATGTAAGAGAACAATTAATGTTGGCCAGTTTGTTATGTTAAGACGGTCATGTTGCCTTAATTATGGACCTCCGGTGCGCACGACACACGGACAGAACTGACACCACAGTGAATCACTGTGCAATACTGAATTTGTACATTGAATTTTATATACAAGGCATTGTTGTCCGAGATTCGCCTTTGTGAAGGACTCTTATCCAGTGGGCACAATAACTATACCGAAATGCATTATGCGCTTTCCATTGGTGGACGTATTTCGTCCATTTCATAAAGCTGTAGCTTTTACAATGCCAACGGGTCGCTTTATTGGGCCATATTGTCCACGTAGCAGTTGTATGTCCTTTTTTAGTAGAAAATGTAAATACTATACAAAAAAAAATTATTTGTTCCAGATTATATTTGTCTTACATAACTAGAAACTGAAAGTGGATTTATTGTAACAGGTCTAGATTTACAGATACAGAGATTCTTAAAAAAACTGAGAAAACTGCAACAAAATCAGCAAAACAAATTATATAAATTCAAAGAATATGCAAAAGTACTGATTTCAAGCTGTATTTTGATGAATCGACAAAAAGCCACCATTCAGAAAGATCGTGTGGAATATCAAACTCGTTCATTCAAGACCCTCAACATCGCGACATACACGTAAAGATCCTTCCATTTTAAAACATGCTTGTGCGAAAAGATTCCATTCCTATACCCTAGAACCCAATAACTCGGCTTTTCCTTTTGATAAACCTAAATCTTTAACCAAATCATTCAGTTCGCACTGGTGTATAATGTGCGGGGTTCCTAAAACTTCAAATGGTGAATCTTTACGACTTGCCTTATTTGACAGAGTGATTATAATATTCGATGTTGTCTAATGTTTTAAAGAATTACCATTACAATATTATACACTTACTCAATTCCTATAAAAGCAATATTATATTTTTAAACCTATGTCTTGGTATTGATGGCATAAGTGGCATAACAATAGATCATATCTTGGCGTCTATTAGTCAGCCAGCATTGACAAATTTGGCCAGTATTGAAAGACCCATACAATCTTTATTTCATGTCACGGTAGTTCAAAGTTCAAACCCATTTGTAGCCAATACAACAATAATCAATTCTTCTTCTTTTTAAAACATTTTTTCTGATTGTATCACTGAGTGAGAAGAACCAATTCACAAATAAGAGAAAGCTCGAATATCGCACAGAAGAAGATATAAAAATTCAACACTGCTGGCGTTGGTTCCACGAACAATTATGGAATAACGAGCGCAATATTAATAAAGTTAATATATTTAAATCGGTTTAAATTACCATTATAGCGACTAATTGCGAATTATTGGATAATTACAGGGCATAATGACCGGCCGAATTTAGAACACTTTTGTGGCCTCTCACGAATGATATAAATCTCGATCGGGGTCGGATAAAATGCATCAGGCACGACTTAATACCGGCATAATTAGCAGCCAACTCAATCACCACTCACATCGATCGTACCGCAGGGACTTGTACGCATAACATTAACATAATGTTAGCCCGCGAATATTGCCCATAAAAATGTCCATCGCCGTCGACCGTTTATCAAATTATTCTGTTTATGTCGGACAAGATAAAAGGAGTGCAGACTGACACGTTTCTATCGTAATGATTAAACTATAATTCAGCTATCAATATGCCATTAGTTATCTAATAATAACAACATAATGCATTGATTGTGCTGACTCTCGCTGTGTTACTGTATTAGTAGAATAAAGTATTCCGCGTCAGATTTCATCAGACTATAGTATATTATTATACAAGTTTTATAAGACGTCAAATTGGCGCATGAGTTGTTTGGGGCACGAGGAGCGCCAGCGACGAGTGCCCCAAATGAACGAATGCGCCAATATGTCTTATAAAACGAGTGTAATATACTATTTTTTCTACTTTGCGTCATTAATTTTATAAAAATTTAGAAGTATATTAGGTAAAATTCCAATCTAGAGTATTTATGGGTGCAACCGTTGGTAACACTGTCATCTGTCACTTAAATTCAAATATCTGTGAAAAAGTAATTATTGATAATTATTATATACCATCATATACTAGTAGTACGAAACCTAGGATGCAACACGCATGTTTAAATATGTATAAAAATTTCGCAGTTTGTGCGATTCTAAAAAATCAGTTTGTGCTTACTTTTGTGGTTATGTGTATTTTCGTTTGACATGCATTTGATATCAATGTCACCAATCTTAGAAAAAAGTTACTAAAAACGGTGTTACAATTTGCTAATTGTAACAGCGAAAACAGTGTTACAATGTGTGCATTGTGAATGCAAAGTAGAAAAATAAATTTAGTAACGCTGTGTAAGTAGAATATGTACCGGGATGCAAAGTGGATAATCCACTTTCCTGGTGTTTATTAAGTTATTTATCGCCTTTTCGCGGGGCAGCTTTCGCGGCCAAACATCGCCATATATCTTCTCTGGATTAACGCAATTTAAAGCAGATATTTCACTCGGGCGATACGTCGATAAATAACTCCGCGCGATTTATTCGCTTTTTAATTTTAATTAAAACTTGTCCGGCTCGGAGACGTGCTTAATTCCTTTTCTTTCTACCCGTCGCTCCTCACCTCCCCCAGAACATATTTTACATATCGCCGCTTAATCAGGAGAGAAAACTTGTTAAAATGTTATTTTGTAAGCAGAATGTAGTAACAGTTGAACAGTAAAATACAAAAAAAAGAAGAGACAATTTTAATTAACCCAGAACTGATCATTAACCTATAATGATGACACAAACTGAAATTGAACTAATTATAGCAAAAACTGATTCAGTTTTTCGTCATCTTAGAGCGACCTCTAAAGTGATGGACTCCAAATGGAGGTTTTAATGGCGGACAGTTAAATGTGTATCACTCAATATACCCGACGACATTTTCTCGTACAATTAGTGGCCGATTTGGGTATTTTTGCGTTGAGCAACGAGAGCCATTCTAGCTAGACGCGCGTTAGATTCAAATATAGATGTAATTCGACGCTTGTAATACGGCTACGATTTCGCAATTTTCTATTGCGTAATTCGTTTCCATATAAAAGCGGACAGACGCCAAACAATATAACCTGAGTCGACAGCGTTGATGTAGGTTTGCACCTACGGTAGGTGGACTGGCTGCAATTCAATATGGCGTGACAATTTTTACCATCGGAATTGCTCAGTTGCGTCTCTTATTTCCAACACATGACGCCTGCAGATTGCGAATATTATAATGTGAGGAATAAAAATTGTTGGAGGTATATTTAATTGCGGTAAATGGCTGCACCATCAAATAATATCTTGATAATTTGTATCATAAATAACATGAAATACATATCTACATACAATAAAAAATACGACTTATAATCATTTTGGGCCAGAGGATGCAGGATGGTAGCCTTTTCGATGATAAGAATCAACAGCAAAAACTAGACAAAAAAAGAAAAAAAATTTCTTGCAATAACAAATATCTTGTGTGGCTCCCACACAACTTTCTGACTTAATGTAGTCACATTGTTTACACATTTATAAACTCTCTAAACGTATAGACTTTAGAGGGTAAAACACCAAAAAACGAATGTCAGTGAGATAATAATAATAATACTATGTAGGGATTATAACAATACATACAAGGCAGTTCTTGATACAAATAAATATAATATACTGTCACGTACCCATGTGTCTTCCTACGAGATTTATTTCTCTACTGCTTGTTTATTTATTCTTCAATCGCGGGCGGGGCGATAATATTTAAACAATAACGTGTGGCCTAAACGCGGTATGATGCCGTCAGTTCTCCATTACCAATAGATAAAACCCCATATAGCACATAAACCGCTCATCCCATTGATCTGTGAATTTGTGTACTTCTTTAAAATCACTGCAGGATGGGATGGTGTCAGTTTGGTCCAAATCGTATGAATCCCTAAGACAACGTATGTGACATTTGCCACTTCCGGTTGTCAGATTGTCACCAACAACAATCGAGTTCGTCCCCCGGTAATTCTAAATATGTATACCAAATTTCAGCCCGATCCGTTGTTCCGTCTGGGTGCTATCGTGTTCACGGACATACATACCTACACACACATACATTTTCCAGGAATCAATGCAATTGATTCAGAAGACCTCAAAACGCGTATTTCCGCAAAAATCTCGATTTTTTTTTCCGTCGACTACAATACTTTCCTTCTAGGGACTAGTCGGAATGTAAAAATTGACACAATCTTGTGCTTGTACGAAGAGGAAAGAAATGACAAGTGAGGCGATATTAGGTGCATCCCACCATAAGCCAGATTTTTTTTATATATTTCCGAATGTATCCATCAAAAATTGTTTGCTCAAGAATATGTATTTTTGTATTTTTTTTGCATCGCCAGAACTGTTTTTAACAACAAAATAACAAAATGTAAAAACTGTGGAGTGTTATTTAAAACCTGAAAAACCCGGATCATTTTCGAAATTTTATAATATTATTTTATAACAAGACAATTACAATAATAATTATAAAATATCAAGCAATAAATTCTTCTTCTTTTGTGTATTCTCCCTTATAGTCATCAATAATAGCAACAGTTGTTAACCACGCAAAGAAATGAAAAGTGAAAACATGGCTTTTACCTTTCGTTCTTGTGAATGGAAGTAATAATCCTTTGGTGGAGCCGCTACAAAGAGAACTAATAATAGTGAAACGACTACGACCGAGAATGGCTAGAAATGCTTAGACCACTGAAAGCGTTGAAGTGCCGATAAAGACTGATGGGAGACAGGCTCCATGGCATACTAGAAACCTCATCTTGGCGAGGTGTATCAAACTTACTCGCACACACACCTAAGGCAAGTATAATTAGGTTGTCTGTTGTTTCTTGCTTCTCCTTAGGCATCTATAACCTTTAAAGGCTAACCCAACGATCTAAAGATCACTAGCCGTCACAATTTTTACTGTTTCACTTTGATCAGCGATTACTAATTAATTCATTCTTCGGGTCATGTACATATTTGCTTTCGCAACTGATTTTATCAGCGGGACATGTCTTTCGATATTACCTATAAGAATATCACGACCATTGTTATACCTACTGAAAGTATGGTCGTATATATAGAGGCTTACAAGTAATCATTTTCAATGACAGTTCTTCCTAGTACTTGAAAATCTTTGCAGTGATTTGAATTCACAAATTGTTAACTGTTTCTTTACTTGCATAAAAGCTCTCAAATGTATGTTACAAACAACCAACCAGAATGTAGAATTTACTTCCCGGACTGCTGTAAACGGTACTGAAGATGCACGGTATGTGTGGGAGTTACAAAAACTGAATCGTCGAAAGTCCATATACAACGTAGGCCATTTAGATGGCGGAAAGGTACCGACCAGCAACAGTTTTATGGTAGTATCCTCAGCTACCGGTAGAGTCGAATAAGGAAACCCGGTGTTTTAAACGGCCCCAGTGGTCACTTAATCAACCGCATGTGCGTTATTTGTTTTCTTTTTGCGCACCGCCAGCCGCAGAGCGAAATGAAAAATTCATATCGGATAATGGCGCCGGCCTCCAGACCAATCTGATTTTTGATCGTATAATTTAACCCGAGAAATACTGGTGTTACAGTTGTTGTAAATAAAACTGACCAACTTCCTTAATAAAATGTTGGCATAAAGTATAGTTTTGATTAGATAACTAAATATGATTATAAATCAAATAATTTGGCATATAATAGGTAACTATGCACATAATTGTTTGTTATAATTACCGGGGAGAAGATAGCCATAGTCAATCGATAGAGCTATTCCAGTAGTATACCTCAGAGTTTTGCCCACAAAAAATATCGAACGGTTTAGCAAAAAAAAATGATTTAATTACTTCGATGTTCTACGGTATCGGCGGATGGCTATTTGAGGACACCATGAGCTGTTTTAGATGACGCGCTGGTAATTAAATCAATTTTTTTTTGCTAAACCGTTCGATATTTTTTGTGGGCAAAACTCTGGGGTATACTACTTGAATAGCTCTATCGATTGACACATGTTTCATTAAGAAATTCGAATAAAAAAAGTTATGGATATCTTTTATCATTCTTCTTCTATCTTTCTTTAAAATGCATTAGCTAGAAAGAATCATTTTCAAATGCAATAGCTAGTGATAATTTCGAATATTTTTCCCATAATTTACTAAAAGATTCATCAAATTCAATCAAAGGTTACAAAAGTTATTGAAGATCAAAATTTGTCTAATTAACAAAAGCAATTTATTGTAACAACTGTTTCACTTGGCCCCTCCTGTATGCGTTGCCTGGTGTGTCGTTTGGTGGCCAATTTTCGGAACTACTGCTACCACACGAGTGACAAAATTAATTATGTCGAATACGTACGTGATGTGCCATTCAGATCGGTAGCCGCTGATTAAATCGAACGAATGTGCGTAGGTAATTGAAAATCTTCGCCTTTTGCTCCCTTTTGATTTTTACGGACCGAGTCGTGATGAGAATTTACACGACGCTCGCTTAATGAATAATGAAGACATAAAACGAAAAAATCCAGCGATGTGTTCTTACGCATCAGAATCCACTTATTTTCTTACCAACTCCGGATTACCATTTAATAAGCGATGGTCGATGTACAGGCATACCGAATATCAATGTTACAAGCACCAAATAAAAAACAAACACGTATCAAGATAAATATGGTGAAATCGGCGATAGCAACCGCTGTGCGAGCTCCAAGAATCCCTATATACGGTAAATTCGACTAATAACAGTGTGTCACGCTCTTTATGTGACATTGGACGAAAGGAATTATTTTTACGCAGACCAATAAAACAAATCATAAAAAAGACTTACCTTTAAGAAGTCCCTCAGCCATAGTACTTCCGGTTTTGGGTCACCGATCACCTCACACAAGATGACGATATCATCACCTTCATAGGCGTCGGTGGATCTTGGTTTTTTCAAGAATTTCGGCTCTTTGGAATACCTAAATGATATAAAGTTATAGTTTTATTTATAAGGGAGACGAGTTTTATTACTTACGGAAGATCTTTTGGGATTGGTTTGGCTTTCGCCATGGGTGCTTTTCCTTCTATTTTTACAGTGGCAACACTCTCAGTTCTACCAACTTCGTTGGAGGCGACGCAAGTGTAAACACCAGCATCACGTTTGGTAACATGGGCGACAGTCAATTCTACCCTTCCATCATGAGAGAGGGTCATAATTGTCCTCCTCGATGGTCTTAAACGCATCTAAATTTCAAAATAAACATGAACACACCATAATTAGAAGAAGATCAACAACTACTCACTCCATCTCTATACCACATAACTCCAACTGTTGGATAAGCCTCAACTTGTCCACTGATCCTTAATTCATCATTTTCTCTTATGGTGTGATCCAAAGGTTCCAAATCTCTGACGAAATCAGGAGCAATATAAGCCTTAATTCCTTTATCAGCGACAAGGTTACAACGACAAGAAACTGCACCATGGCAATTTCTAGCCGTGACGCAATAGACACCAGAGTCTTCGGAGTATGTCTTGGCGATTTCCAAGGTTTGGAAGTGGTCTTCTGACCAGAAACGGTGACGTTCTGTATAAAGTGATAAATTAAGTTAGTTATGATGGAATTTTGATCAGTTTTGAAGGTTTCTTACCATCTTCGTGTAGTATTTCTCCCTCTTTAGACCATGTGATTTCCGGTGCTGGAATTCCGCTGACCTGGCAGGTGAGTCTGACTGGATAACTGACTTGGACTCTTCTGTCGCGTAGACGCATTGTGAATTGTGGTGGAAGTTCTGTGGCAGTTGTTTCGAAGAGACCCCTTTTATGATAAGAGTGAAATGTGTTTATTAAGTCATAAGCCAAAACTTTGTTGTAAATAATGCATAATAGAAATAAAATTGTCTTACTAGCACAGAAATGTTTACCAATACGAATTTATAATTTAACAATGCCAGTTTGTGTCATTATTTTCACATAAAGCGCAATTTTTCTGAATAAAAGTCCGTTAATGATGTGTACTTTTAAAGAAAACACAAATTCTCACTGTAATCGGCAAATTCAAATATAATCTAAAATTTTTAGCAATTTTGGTTAACCGGTTATCACTGTTTCTGACATTTCGAAATGACCGTAATACAATCACGTATCAACAGTGGTATCAAGGGTATCAACAAAATCAGCACTTTGGCATTGGATCGGTTCTCAAGATTCTCAAGATCTACGTTATGACTGACTGGGTGGGTAGGATTTATAGCCACAATCGATATTTTTTTGATCACATCATCAGAATTCCATCGTCCAGTTAAGCCAATTCGCAAAGATATACAGTCCGGTCACGCCACTTACAATTTTAAATTCTTATCCGCCTTCAGGATCTTGGGATCGTCCACGATGAGAAGCCTCGCGAACGTTGACACGCGCCCAATTTTATTAGTCGCCTCGCACATATATCTTCCGCCGTCGTCATCAGTTAATCCATTAATAGTTAATTGACAGTGTTCTCCAGTATTCACCACATTATATCGTTTACTTAGGTCTTCATTTAGCTCCAAGCCATCTTTGTACCACCGGATTATTGGCGTGGGACAGCCCCGCACCTATAATCAATTGCAAACTGTAGGTTTCTCGTTTCTATGACATTCAATAATGTCTTCATCAAATGGGTAAAACACTTTTGTCATTGGAACATAATCCATGACTTCTGCTGTTAATTTAGGGTTTTTATAACAAAGTTACAACAAATTTACTTACCTCACAATCCAAAGTAATATCGGAGTTGAGCAATGCCTTCAGTTGTCCAGGAAGTATCTTCACAAATTCAGGCAATTCGTCATGTTTGCCAATGGTTATCAGTTCACTTTGTACAGGTTCTCCCCAACCATACCTGTTCCTCGGCGTTATGCGGAAGAGGTATTGTCCTTCCGGTTTTAGGTTGAACGCGTCGTAATTGTTCGATCCTGATACTCCCAATTCAACCCATCTTGACTCTCCACCCTTCAGCCAGCCTTCTATCTTGTAAGCAACCACTGGCGCTGCTCCTCTATGCTCTGGCTTGCCCCAAGACAACGATATCCAGTTCTTTCCAGTATCGGCAACAACTGGTGGTCCAGGTATTGGTCCTGGTACATCTGAAATTTAATTTAGTACGTCAGGTATTAGACGTGGATATATTCAGTTTGGTTACGAGGATTTAGTTCTTTTAGAAGCTTTGGTAATGGTTTTTATAAAGAATATTCGGAATTTTCCGAGCAAATGGCAACACGGTTTATCTTTATGTTTAACATAGTGATGTTTGCAAAAGACCATGCACAAACAATAAAACAATGGATATACCTTGATACGCAACCAGGTAATCGAGAAAATCCGAAATTAAACATTCGCGGTCGCACCACGTGTTCCTCAGTATAGTCAGAGTCAATTCGTCGAATTCCAGAGGTTTTTCCGACCGGTTATTATTATCCAATATCAAGATACTCATGTTTTTACAACGCCCGCGTAAATTGATCGAAAATAGCACTCGGCACACTTCAATTTGCGATTAGGAGCAGATTTGGTGGCAGTCTGCGAGACCTCAAAAGCGGTGGCGGTATGATCTCTGTGACTAATATACAAAACTAAAAATATCTCTCAAGCCTCAGTAATGTGGAAACAAAAATTGTTTGGCTCGCCATGAAAGATGTGTGTTTATATTTACATCCAATTTATATAACTGGTTGATGCTGTGGTTGCGTTTTCGTGCAGTACTTATGAAGATTATTATTATTTATATGACCATGATTTAAAGAGTGTTTTTGTTACACTAAATACCTAAGTATCCATCATTGAATTGCTTAAATCACTCGATTTTAAATAAAGAGCTGTTCTATTTTGTTAGGGGTACATCTGTAAGGGGTACAACAAGTTTCTTAAAAACTTTATAACGTAATGGTTTGTTTATAATAAATATTTATTAGCATTCGCAGTTGGACACAAATTGCTTCTCGTCTGCCAAAATTGTAGCGGTCAATAAAAACATGCCAATAGGCTCGTAAGATTATTTGATTTATCCTATAGTGAATATACCATATGCAAGTGTTGTATAAAAACAATTTCATTCAAAGGCTGAAGTAGAGTTTTCAGAAAGAACAGCCCTATTATTCTACAATTGCAACAAGAAAAAAAATTTGTGTTTTTCTCAACTAAAATAATATTTCCAGTAACCTTGAAGCTTTTTCTGATAAAAAATATCTGGGGTGACCCTCGCCCAACTTTCCGCCTATATCGTTGGCACAATGAAGTGTCTGAACACTTTTGCAATTATTCAGTTTAGTAAAGCCAGAGCCATGTCTGGACGCTACTTGTCTACTACTTGTCTGTAACGCATTCTTCAGCGTTGTCAAAAGTATTTTTTTCTGTGATTGTAGCATTTTAAACATGTGACTTGTTTACTTTTGCTATAAATAAAGACGTTAAATATTGCCAATGTTTGGGACTTATTACACGTCTATATTTTTGTCTGACATCTATGTGAAAGGACGAACACTACTTTTCCTACACAATTTAATGTACAATGTCATGGTACTCAACCTTTACGCTATGTTTTGCGAAAAACATCTAGGATAATTGCGCTACGATGTGTTGGTATCTTGCGGTGTTTAGGGGAACTATGACGCTACTTCGTGTTACCGATTCTGTAACCGACGTCTATATCTAATGACAAGACAACACAAAAAGACATATTTTCCTAAATGCGCTAGAAAATGATTCGTTATTTGTCTTTGAATGTGTTAAATACTAATCTGAAACTGAAGATAACAATCTTGATTATTTTGTCACAATTTTCATCTCTAGCCCAAGTTGTTAAAAAAATACCACTTTCAAAAAACTTTTGATTACTAATAACTTCGGCGTCTAACTAGCAGCATCAAGAGGTGTTAATTGTGGGTAAACTTCCACGTTAATAGTTTACAAGACATCACATTTTATTTATATTGTTGTAGGATGTTAGAGTTTTGAAAATTAAAGGATTTTCGCATACTATACAAGAATACAAAATCAGTTGGTGACAAAAATTGAAGACACAAAATGCTGCAACCCATCAGGTTCAATCGGCGTTTTGTAATAAAAGAAGTTTAATCAAACTTACCATTTAGAAGTTCTACAGACGACAGTTAAAGATGGCTAAAAAGTTTCAACAACTCTACGAGACAGAAAATAGGCCTTTTTTGGGTTTGAACCTTTTATTTGCGTTCTACCAAGCTTGTGACATCTTCTGGGTACACATTGCATCTCCTGTGACTCACCTGTACACCTGTACACTTCATATAAAAGCTAACGTGTAAAAAATGCTCAAATCATTGAATATGGTTTGATTTTCTGGCAAAATTTGCACAAGGTGTCTTCCATTTCTTTTTTCGAAAAGAAACACGCGTTACCATTTGCCTTTCCCTTATACGGAATTGAATTGTCTTGTATTAACCAATAAATTACACAATTATAAACCTTACCAATTTACAGAGCATACGACATAGATTTCACTCACACCATGAAACTATTAAACAGGTTACGTAACGACAATCATCTCTTACCTTTGTAGTAGATCCTCTCTTGGTATTTCGGTATGCTTTTGTAAATCTCAAGTGCGCTTTCGCCACGTGTCGGCGTCGCTGATCTGGCCCGTTGCCTCAACCTTACAGTGAAGAATGCCCTATCGCACCCATACCGATTCTTAGCTAAAATGCAATACGTTCCCATATCGTCATCGGTAGCACGTTTCAACGTAAACCTGACATAATCGTCAGAGGTAAACTTCATGGACCTCAAACTGTTCGTGATATCTCTTAAACCTTTCATCCAAGTAACTAAAAAATTTAAAATATTAAATATAACACCAATGCTGTCGTTGGTAGCTTGGTTACCTTTTGGTTTTGGATCGCCAGTGACACGGAACGAGACCGAGATGTCTTCACCACTGGCAACACTCATCATCGTGTCCGGTCTCGATAAAAACATAGCAGGTTTACCATCACGAATAGAAGAAGGTTGAACAATGTCGACGTAAGCTGTAGTGTGGATTTTCCCGTAAGTATTCAAAGCACTGAACGTGTATTTTCCTGATTCTGAATCAGAGGCATTGGGGAACATCAATGTGTACACTCCAGATTCGTGGAATGTTCTATGCCTGGTTGAAGTCCTAGGGAGTTCTTCTTCGTTTTTATACCACTTCACCTCCGTTGGTGCACCTCTAACTTCCACTTGCAAGCCGACAACTCCTCCAGAAGGAACAGTGCTATCTGTCAACACTCCGGATAGGCGAGGACGTCTAACGTCAGTGGTTTTCTGCGAAAATCTTTCCGAACGTTGAGTGATGTAGTCTTCTTTGGACACAAACGAGACATTATGGGAAATTTGATCACTCCATAACGTATTCTCTGCTCTACAAGCATAATGCCCACTATCCTTTTGACTTGGATGGCTTATAATCAATTTACAAATTCCATCAGCCAAATAATGCTGCTTATATTTGTCGCTGTCTTCTACTTCTTTTCCATCCCTAAACCAAGTGATGTTTGGTATGGGCTGTCCTCTGATTCTACATTCCAATGTTAGCTCGTCGTCTTTAATTTTATATTGCTCTCTAATCTGTCTGGTAAATGTTGGTGGTATAGGAGTTGTATCAATGCTTTCGGTGACTTGTAACTCTGCGTTTGTTGTCGAATATCCGTTGTCATTCTTCACAATACAAGAATATTCACCAGAATCTCCCACTGTTGTGTTTAGGAGTTCTAATGATGCAACACCGTCTATATAATAAGTTCTAAATTTGTTGCAATGTTCCAGCGGAAGGCCATTTTTGAGCCATTGAATTGTATGTTCTCCGATAGCTATGATGCTGCAGGTTAATTTAACACGCGAACCAGCCGTAGCAGTTCGATTGGATAAGTTTGTTGCAAACGTTGGCTTCTTTGATGAATCTCTTGGACCGTGGTCGCCGGTTGGTTTGTAAATGGCATGATCTTTAGGTTTCCTTTCAAGCTCTTTTCGCACTGTTTCTTCTACTTCTTCTGAGACAATCTCTTCAGATTTCTTTGTTTCTTCCATAATATCTTCGCCAACATCAGCCTTTTCGTCAATCTTTTCTTTAACCTTTCGATCGTCTCTGTCTTTAGGTTTCTTTTCTTCTTCTTCTTTAGGCTCCTTTTCGGTTTCTAGCTGTGCTAACTTTTCGGCTTCCGCCTTAGCCTCTTCTTTTGCCTTTTTCTGTGCTTCTTTTGAAGCTCTATCCGCTTTAGTCTCCACTTCCTCCTTTGCTTTCTTTTCGGCTGCTATTTTCGCTTTCTTTTCAGCCTTTTCCTTTGCCTTTCGGTCAGCTTCCTCTTTCGCCTTGGCTTCTTCTTGTTCCTTAGCTTTCTTTTCAGCTTCTTGTGCTAATTTTTCAGCCTCCTCCTTAGCTTTTCTTTCACCCTCTTCTTTTGTTTTCTTTTCAGCTTCTTCTCTTGCTTTCTTCTCCTGTTCTACCTTCTCCGCTTCCTCCTTTGCTTTCTTTTCGGCTGCTATCTTTGCCTTCTTTTCAGCTTTTTCCTTTGCTTTCCGATCACCTTCCTGCTTAGCCTTCGCTTCTTCTTCTTCCTTAGCTTTCTTTTCAGCTTCTTGTGCTAGTTTTTCTACTTCCTCTTTAGCTTTTCTATCAGCCTCTTCTTTGGCTTTCTTTTCTGCCTCTTCTCGGACTTTCTTCTCCTCTTCTGCTTTCTCCGCTTCCTCCTTTGCTTTCTTTTCGGCTGCTATCTTTGCCTTCTTTTCAACCTTTTCCTTTGCCTTTCGGTCAGCTTCCTCTTTAGTCTTAATTTCTTCTTCCTCCTTGGCCTTCTTTTCAGCGTCTTGTGCTAGTTTTTCAGCTTCCTCCTTGGCTTTTCTATCAGCCTCTTGTTTGGCTTTCTTCTCTGCTTCTTCTTGGGTTTTCTTCTCCTGTTCTGCCTTCTCCGCTTCCTCCTTTGCTTTCTTTTCGGCTGCTATTTTCGCTTTCTTTTCAGCCTTTTCTTTTGCCGTTCGGTCAGCTTCCTCTTTCGCCTTGGCTTCTTCTTGTTCCTTGGCTTTCTTTTCAGCTTCTTGTGCTAATTTTTCAGCCTCCTCCTTAGCTTTTCTTTCACCCTCTTCTTTTGTTTTCTTTTCAGCTTCTTCTCTTGCTTTCTTCTCCTGTTCTACCTTCTCCGCTTCCTCCTTTGCTTTCTTTTCGGCTGCTATCTTTGCCTTCTTTTCAGCTTTTTCCTTTGCTTTCCGATCAGCTTCCTCCTTAGCCTTCGCTTCTTCTTCTTCCTTAGCTTTCTTTTCAGCTTCTTGTGCTAGTTTTTCTACTTCCTCTTTAGCTTTTCTATCAGCCTCTTCTTTGGCTTTCTTTTCTGCCTCTTCTCGAACTTTCTTCTCCTCTTCTGCTTTCTCCGCTTCCTCCTTTGCTTTCTTTTCGGCTGCTAATTTTGCCTTCTTTTCAACCTTTTCCTTTGCCTTTCGGTCAGCTTCCTCTTTAGTCTTAATTTCTTCTTCCTCCTTGGCCTTCTTTTCAGCGTCTTGTGCTAGTTTTTCAGCTTCCTCCTTGGCTTTTCTATCAGCCTCTTGTTTGGCTTTCTTCTCTGCTTCTTCTTGGGTTTTCTTCTCCTGTTCTGCCTTCTCCGCTTCCTCCTTTGCTTTCTTTTCGGCTGCTATTTTCGCTTTCTTTTCAGCCTTTTCTTTTGCCGTTCGGTCAGTTTCCTCTTTCGCCTTCGCTTCTTCTAGTTCCTTAGCTTTCTTTTCAGCTTCTTGTGCTAGTTTTTCATCCTCCTCCTTAGCTTTTCTATCAGCCTCTTCTTTGGCTTTCTTTTCTGCTTCTTCTCGGACTTTCTTCTCCTCTTCTTCTTTCTCCGCTTCCTCCTTGGCTTTCTTTTCAGCTGCTACCTTTGCCTTCTTCTCAGCCTTTTCCTTTGCTTTCCGGTCAGCTTCCTCCTTAGCCTTCGCTTCTTCTTCTTCCTTAACTTTCTTTTCAGCTTCTTGTGCTAGTTTTTCAGCTTCCTCCTTAGCTTTTCTGTCAGCCTCTTCTTTGGCTTTCTTTTCTGCATCTTCTCGGGCTTTCTTCTCCTGTTCTGCCTTCTCCGCTTCCTCCTTTGCTTTCTTTTCGGCTGCTATCTTTGCCTTCTTTTCAGCCTTTTCCTTTGCTTTCCGGTCAGCTTCTTCCTTAGCCTTTGCTTCTTCTTCTTCTTTAGCTTTCTTTTCAGCTTCTTGTGTTAGTTTTTCAGCTTCCTCTTTAGCTTTTCTATCAGCCTCTTCTTTGGCTTTCTTCTCTGCATCTTCTCGGGCTTTCTTCTCCTGTTCTGCCTTCTCCGCTTCCTCCTTGGCTTTCTTTTCAGCTGCTATCTTTGCCTTCTTCTCAGCCTTTTCCTTTGCTTTCCGGTCAGCGTCCTCTTTAGCCTTCGCTTCTTCTTGTTCTTTAGCTTTCTTTTCGGCTTCTTGTGCTAGTTTTTCAGCTTCCTCTTTAGCTTTCCTGTCAGCCTCTTCTTTGGCTTTCTTTTCTGCTTCTTCTCGGACTTTCTTCTCCTCTTCTGCTTTCTCCGCTTCCTCCTTGGCTTTTTTTTCAGCTGCTATCTTTGCCTTCTTCTCAGCCTTTTCCTTTTCTTTCCGGTCAGCTTCTTCCTTAGCCTTCGCTTCTTCTTCTTCCTTAGCTTTCTTTTCAGCTTCTTGTGCTAGTTTTTCAGCTTCCTCCTTAGCTTTTCTATCATCCTCTTCTTTGGCTTTCTTCTCTGCATCTTCTCGGGCTTTCTTCTCTTGTTCTGCCTTCTCTGCTTCCTCCTTGGCTTTCTTTTCGGCTGCTAGCTTTGCCTTCTTGTCAGCCTTTTCCTTTGCTTTCCGGTCAGCTTCTTCCTTAGCCTTCGCTTCTTCTTCTTCTGTCTTTGCTTTCTTTTCAGCTTCCTGTGATAGTTTTTCAGCTTCTTCCTTAGCTTTAGTATCAGCCTCTTCTATGGCCTTCGTCTCCGCTTCTTCTTGGGCCTTCTTCTCCTGTTCTGCTTTCTCCGCTTCTTCCTTTGCTTTCTTTTCGGCTGCTATCTTTGCCTTCTTTTCAGCCTTTTCCTTTGCTTTCCCGTCAACTTCTTCCTTAGCCTTCGCTTCTTCTTCTTCTGCCCTTGCTTTCTTTTCAGCTTCTTGTGCTAGTTTTTGAGCTTCCTCCTTAGTTTTTCTATCAGCCTCTTCTTTGGCCTTGGTCTCTGTTTCTTCTTGGGCCGTCTTCTCCTGTTCTTCCTTCTCCGCTTCCTCATTGGCTTTCTTTTCGGCTGCTAGCTTTGCCTTCTTGTCAGCCTTTTCATTTGCTTTCCGGTCAGCTTCTTCCTTAGCCTTCGCTTCTTCTTCTTCCTTAGCTTTCTTGTCAAGTTCTTGAGCTAGTTTTTCAGCTTCCTCTTTAGTTTGTCTATCAGCCTCTTCTTTGGCCTTCGTCTCGGCCTCTTCTCGAGCTTTCTTCTCATCTTCTAACTTCTTCTGCTCTTCCTTCTTTGCTATCTTTTCTGCTTCTTCTTCTACTTCCTTAGTTTTCTTTTCGGTTTCTTCTTGCGCTAGTTTATCAGCTTCCTCTTTAGCTTTTATGTTAGCTTCTTCTTTGGCTTTCTTTTCGGTTTCTTCCCTAGCTTTCTTTTCTTCTTCTTCTTTAACTTTTACTTCAGCTTCTTGTTCTGCTAGTTTTTCTGCTTCCTCCTTTATTTTCTCTTCTTCATCTGCCTTTGCCTCTTCTTCAATCTTTGTTTCTTCTCGTTTTTCGTCTTCGTGTTGTTTAACATCTTCTTCGGCCTCCTGTATTGTTTCCTCAGCCTTTTCAGGTTCATCTTGTGGCCCACTATCAGCATCTCTTAATAAAACTAGCACCTCGTACATTTTTTCTAATACTGGTTTCAAGTTACTTAACTCCCTAGCTTTTTCTTGAAGCATATTATCAGAGTGAATTTGATTGGTCATGCCCTTGATGAGGGTATTAATATCAGCTGTTTTCTTATTTGCTGGTTTATATTTATCTTGTTTGGATATATTTGAAAGTTTATTACTAACTACAGAAACATCGTCGAGAGATTTACCCAAAGCAGTTATGTTCTGTTCTAGTTTTTCCTCGTCATCTTGCAAACCAAATTCCATAATAGAATTATGAACATGCTCTAATGGAATTCTACATGCGCCAATAACGTCAACTATTTCGTGATCTTTTGAGATAGTTTTTGTTATAAGTATGCATTGTTCTAACGGTTCTAGGGCTTCGCTTAGCATAAAGACAACATTCAAATCCTTTAGTTTATCCTTCTTGAGACCATCGAGAATTTTATTTACTGTGTTGCTAATTACTGTAATCGACTGTTTGAGATCGTCTATTTGTGGAACTTGTTGATTAAACGTCTCTAGGGCTTTTATGAGATTTACTTTCTCAACTTTTAATGATTTCTTTGTCTGTACTAAAGTAGTCATTGTTTTTACTGTATATGTGATGTCATTTGCTAAAGTGCTGAACTGAGACAAGTTTGATTCACACTCATCAACGTATTTATCGTCTTTGATTCTCTTTTCCTTAAGTTGTAAGATATCTTCATGCAATGATGTCAATGGCTTTATTAGTTTTGTTACTGCATGAATTTCTGGGGAAACATGGATATGAACAAGTTTGGTATTGAATTGTTGCAGTTCGTTTTGTAAATTTCGTACACATGACTCAATGATAGACGTATCAATATTTCTAGTAATGACAGCCCTGGCCTTTGCTGCTTCCGTGATAGCATATATTCTTGCTTTGAGTTCTTTAAGAGGTACTGATATGACCTCCATTGGTTTTCTTTCTACATCGCTGAAAGTGATAGAATCAATGCTATTACAAATATTCTCGAGAGCTTTAGAACCTTTTTCTTCAATGGTTTCTGGCTTTTCTACAGCTTCTAATAATTGTTTCAATCCATCTTCAATAACGTCGATTTTTTCGCATGTTTTGAAGGTCACCTCTTCTACACTGTCATCTTTTACTAGAATATCAACTGAATCTAAGTTCTCTAAGACTGCTGTTAGGGGTTCTAATAGTTTGACAAGAGAACCATACTTTACCAAACCTTCACCAGCTTCAACTGAGCTAAGCTGGTTAGCGATTTTGTTAATTGTCGTTTTAACTTTTTGTGTTGGTGAAAGTTTCTCTAACATATCTTTTAGCGTTTCTATTTCGGTTATTACTGTAGGAAGATCGTCGGAAATTAGTTTTATATCGTCACGAAGTTGCTCAATGGGTAAATCTTTTGAAATAGTTTCGATTGTGGCAGTTTTTAATTCTTTTAATGCAGCCGAAAACAAACCTAGCTGAGTTGTACTCTTGAATTCTTTTGATAATTTTTCTAAAGGTAATGTTACATTTTCAATTGGTTTCTCTAATACATTGATTGCAACCAGGGACGAATTGGGAATATCTTTAAGTTGCCCTTGGCTAATAAGTTGTGAGGTATTGTCCAAATTTTGCACCAAACTCTGAACGGGTTTCATAATATTAGTAATAGAACATAATTTCTTAACGTAATCTACATTTTCGTTTTGTAAAGCAGCTGGTAACGTTTCTAATGTATTTTGTAGACTTGATAACTTCTCCTTTACACCTTTTACCTTTTCTTCAAAGTTTTGTTGTTTTGCTAATTGTAAATCGGTTAGGACCTCACTAATTGACGCATTTAATGTTTGTAACATTGTATTAACTATAGAAGCTTTTTTAGGTTTAAGAGTTGAAATTTTCTCCACCTCGCCTTTCAAGTATTTCAAAGCGTTTAGAACTTCTGGAACAATATCCAAAACGTCAGGTTTTTGTAAATTAGTTGAAATATTGGTGAGAACAGTTTCCAACTTTTGCATAGGCTCTTCTAGTGGTTTCAAAGTTTTTGTCACGTTCTCTAAGTCTTGGAACTTTTCGTCTTTAACTAAGTCTGATTCAAGATTATCTAGTTCATTTTGAACTGCTTTCAATGGTTCTGAAAGTTTGGATATCGATACCAAACCGGTTTGTGGCTGCTGTACAATAGTTCGTGCTTGCTCTGTAATAATAGAAGCTACATTAACAGATTTAAGTTGCAATTCGTTTATGACAACCTTTAGTTTTTGCATTTCAGGCTTGTTCCATTTCGGTTCTTCAATAGAGTCCAGGATCTCAGATAGTTTAGCAGTAAGTTTGTGTAATGGTTCTGTTACTTTGGGAGTTTCTTTGATTGGTTGTTCAACACTTAACTTTATGCAGTTTTCTTTAACTGCTTGTAGAGCCTTAACTACGTCGGCTTTTTCTATCGTTGATATTTTTGCAGTTTGTGCAACTGATTGTTGTTCGACAAGGTCACAAAGTTGTCTTAATGGAATTTCTAATGTTTTGATACTTTCATCAGCAGTTACCAAAATGCTCTTGGACTCATCTGCAGCTAACATACTTTGGACTGCAGATAGTGGTTCTTGTAAATCTATCAGTTTATATTGTTTTAGATTTTCATCTTCTTTCTGACCAACGCACATATTTAATTTTGTTACAGTTTCTTGTAAAGCTTGGACATTGGAAGGAGTCTCAATTGCTTCAATGGCTTGAGTAATTTTAGCCGACAGAATTTCTAATGTTTGACTTTCTATTTTTAGATCGTTTTGTAAATCACCAGCAACAATTTTCAAAGTTTCCTTTGTTGATTTCAATGCATTTGCAACTTTAGCTTTTTCCAACGTGACTTCGTTAGCTTTTTGGGTAACTACACTATCAGACAGTGATACTAAAACACTTGAGACAGCTTTTAATGGTTCAACAATTTCATGTAATCTCTCAACCACTTGTTGCTGATTATCTAACTTTTCCACACCTTCTATAAAATCTTGAACATTTTCAAATGAATTGTTAAGCTCAACCAATGTTAATAAACCTTGTTTAGACATAGGTTCTACATTATTAATCTTACCTTTTAATATTTGTAAATTATTTTGTACCTCCCTGACAGTCATTTTTACCAGGGTTTCAGATAATTTAGCAGATAGACTTTCAATTGGTTTTAGTATTTCTGCCTTTTTAACGTTCTCTTCTAAAGTAATTTCTTGAGCAGATTGTTTCATTGACGACAAAGCTGTGAACAGTTTTGGAATTTGCAAGTCAACCCTTTCAACTTGTTTGGACGTTAAATCAATTGAAATATCTGTAATAATACTTATCGCTGACTCTATGGGTGTGATTAGTTTAGACAAAGTATCGCTTAACAACCCTTTCTCTGCTGAAGGACTAATCTCTAATTCTTCTACTGTTTGAGATGCTTGTTCTAAAGTTTCCAAGGAAGATCTCAACTCGGCTACAGATAATAAACCTTGATGTTTCTCTTGCGGTATTTCTGATATTTGAGTTTTTAAATAATCAAGCTGTACTTTTGCCTTATTCAGTGTTAACGTCAAAGCGCTACGTTTGGCTTCCTTCTTCTTTCCTTGTAGGTCATCAATTATTTCGGAAATTTGTGCGTTCACGCTTTTCAGTGGCATTGATAGCTCAGGTTTCTTAATTTCTTCCTGGAGTATCATAACTTCCAAGGATTCTTGCATAACTGTGAGAGCTGCCAATAATTTCGGCATTTTTACCTTAACTGTTTTCAGTTTCTTTGCTCGAATATCTTCTGAAATGTCCTTTACACTCGCTGTCATTGCTTCCAATGGAGTTAGAAGATTTGATAAATTTTCGCTAACTATTCCTTTTTCTTTATCATCCACAATTTTCATTTCTTCTACGGCTTGAGTTAATTCTTCCAAAACCTGCAATGGCTGACTCAATTCTATAACAGACATCAGTCCTTTTTGTTTGGTTTCTGGTAATTGCAGTACATTGGCAGTCATCGTCTTTAGTTCTGATTGAGCAGTTTGTAAAGTCAATTTCAAAGAACTGGCAGCAGGGGCTGGTTTTTCTTCCTTCTCCTGGAGGTTGTCAATAATTTCTGCCACCTTTGCTGATACAACCTCTAATGGTTTGGCTACTTCTGGCTTTTTAACGTCTTTATCTAACATTACGACTTCCAATGATTCTTTCATCGCAGTAAGGGCTTTCAAAAGTTGGGGTGTCTGTATCTTGACTTCCCCTACTTGTTTTGCTTGGACTGAAGTAGAGATATTTTGTATTGAGGCTGTCATTGCTTCTAAAGGAGTTATCAGTTTTGACAGATTTTCGCTAATTATTCCTTTTTCTTTATCATCCACAATTTTCATTTCTTCCACGGCTTGAGTTAATTCTTCCAAAACCTGCAATGGCTGACTCAATTGTATAACAGACGTCAGTCCTTTTTGTTTGGTTTCTGGTAATTCCAATAGATTAGTAGTCATAGTCTTTAGTTCTGATTGAGCCGTTTGTAAAGTCAATTTCAAAGGGCTAGCAGCAAGTTTTGGTTTTTCTTCCTTCCCCTGGAGGTTGTCAATAATTTCTGCCACCTTTGCAGATACAACCTCTAATGGTTTGGCAACTTCTGGGTTTTTAGCGTCTTTATCTAACATCACAATATCCAATGATTCTTTCATCGCAGTAAGAGCTTTCAAAAGTTGGGGTGTCTGTAACTTGACTTCCTCTACTTGTTTTGCTTGGACTGAAGTAGAGATATTTTGTATTGAGGCTGTCATTGCTTCTAAAGGAGTTATCAGTTTTGACAGATTTTTGCTAACTGTTCCTTTTTCTTTATCATCCACAATTTTCATTTCTTCCACGGCTTGAGTTAATTCTTCCAAAACTTGCAATGGCTGCCTTAATTCTATAACAGACATCAGTCCTTTTTGTTTGGTGTCTGGTAATTGCAGTACATTGGCACTCATCGTCTTTAGTTCTGATTGAGCAGTTTGTAAAGTCAATTTCAAAGGACTGGCAGTAGGTTTTGGCTTTTCTTCCTTCTCCTGGAGGTTGTCAATAATTTCTGCCACCTTTGCTGATACAACCTCTAATGGTTTGGCAACTTCTGGCTTTTTAGCGTCTTTATCGAACATTACAATATCCAATGATTCTTTCATCGCAGTAAGGGCTTTCAAAAGCTGTGGTGTCTGCAACTTGACTTTCTCTACTTGTTTTGCTTGGGCTGAAGTAGATATATCTTTTATTGTGGCTGTCATTGCTTCGAAAGGAGTTATCAGTTTTGACAAATTATCGCTAACATTTCCCCTTTCTTTCTCACCGACAATTTTCAATTCTTCCACTGCTTGGCTTAATTCTTCCAAGACCTGCAGTGGCTGACTCAACTCAATAATAGACATCAATCCTTCCTGTTTGATTTCTGGTAATTCCAGTACATTGGTAGTCATCGTCTTTAGTTCTGATTGAGCTGTTTGTAAAGTCAATTTCAAAGGACTAGCAATCGGTTTAGGCTTTTCTTCCTTCTCTTTGAAGTCTTCAATAATTTCTGCTACCTTTGCTGATACAACTTCTAATGGTTTGACAACTTCTGGCTTTTTAGCGACTGTATCTAACATTACAATATCCAATGATTCTTTCATCGCAGTAAGAGCTTTCAACAGCTGGGGTGTCTGCAACTTGACTTCCTCTACTTGTTTTGCTTGGGCAGAAGTAGAAATATCTTTGATTGTAGCCGTCACTGCTTCCAAAGGAGTTATCAATTTTGACAGATTATCGCTAACTTTTCCCTGTTCTTTCTCTCCAACAATTTTCATTTCTTCCACGGCTTGAGTTAATTCTTCCAGGGCCTGCAGTGGCTGACTCAACTCAATAACAGACATCAATCCTTTCTGTTTGATTTCCGGTAATTCCAATACATTCGCCGTCATCGTCTTTAGTTCTGCTTGGGCTGTTTGTAAAGTCAATTTCAAAGGACTAGTGGCAGATTTTTGTAGCTCATCTTTCTCCTGGAAATCTTCAATAATTTCTGCCACCTTCGCCGACAAACTCTCCATTGGTTTTGTTATTTCTGGTTTCTTGGCAACAACTTCTGGCATGACGATGTCCAACGATTCTCTCATTGCAATAAGAGCTTGTAACAGTCGCGGTGTGGGTAGTTTAACTTCTTGTACTTGTTTAGATTTGACTGCATTGGAAATGTCTACAATTGTCGCAGTCATCAGTTCTAACGGTTTTACAAGTTTCGAAAGACTATCGCTAACTTTTCCCTTTTCTGGTAACTGATCAAGAACCTGTAGTAGTTGACTTACTTCTATAATGGACATCAGTGCCTCTTGTTTAGTTTCAGGCAATTCGAGTACAATGGCAGTCAAGGCTTTTAATTCCGCCTGTGCTGTGTGTATAGCCTCTTTCAAAGGACTTTCCACTTTCAATTTCAATTTGTCCTTCTTATCTTGTAAGCTTTCAATAATTTCTGATATCTTCTCCGATACAGTTTCTAACGGTTGTGATATTTCTGGTTTTTTAATTTCTTCGTTCAACATCACAACAACTATAGATTCTTTCATTGTAATCAGTGCTTTTTGAAGCTGGGGTAACATTGCTTTTAGTTCTTTTAGTTTTTGGGCTTGAACATCTGCTGAGATGTCCTTCAGGACTGCAGTTACTGCATATAATGGAGTCACAAGTTGTGAAAGATTAGCAGTAACTTTAACTTTTTCTGTCTCATCAGATACAATTTTCATTTCTTCCACAGATTGACTCAATTCTTCCAGTACCTGTAGCGGTTGACTTAATTCCACAATAGCCGACAAACTCTTTTGTTTCTTCAGGGGTAACTGTGACATGTTATCTCCTATTGACTTCAATTCAGCTTGCGTTGTCTGCAAAGTTAGTTTTAATGGATTCTGCGAAGGGTTTGATTGTAAATCCTCGATAATTTGGGAAACAGTTGCTGTTAATTTTTCTATTGGTTGTTGTAGTATGTTCAGTTTATGCACTTCGCCTTCCTTCGTCATTTGTTCCAAAGAATGCTTAGTTGCTGAAAGTGCCACTAATAATTTGGGTTTTTCTAATTCAACAGAACCAAACTGCTTTTCATGCACTGCACTGGACATTTTTGTAAAACTTGCACCAACTGATTTCAAAAGCTCCACCAAAGGTGTTAATGTTTCAACGGCTTGTGCTTGTTCTTTGTTATCAGGCTTTAATTCTTCTGCACTTTCCAGTGAATCCTGCAAATTTTCTAAGGCTGTATGCAGATCTTGTAGCGACAAGAGTCCTTGTTGTTTTGCGGACGGTACTTCTTCGAGGTTGAGTTGAAGAGCTTGCAGATTTATTTGTGCTTCCTCGATGATACACTTCAATAACTTACCATCATCAGATAGCCCTTCTCTTTCCTCTGAGCTCGCGAGTATCTCTGAAATTTTAGTAGACAAAACTTCAATGGGTGAGGAAGTTACCTTGCATTTGCTTATTGATTGCTTCAGAGAATCTGTCTCTAAACATTCCTTTGTTGCTTTAAGGGCAGCGAGAAGCTTGGGTTTTTCGATATCTACTACGGATGCTTTTTGCTTGGTATCCAACAAACTAACTACGGAGGCAGATAATAGCCTCAAGGGTTCAATCAACTCGCTCAAGTGTTCAGTGATGGGTTGCTGTTCAGTGGATTGTGTTGTGTCTATTGTATTAAGCCAATCGAGCAAAACTTCTAAGGGTTTGTTTAGTTCTATTACAGATAAAATACCTTTGACTGGAGTTACTCCAGATACTTTGATTTCTAGCGCATCTAGCGCTTGTTTGTTTCCAATTACCACAGCTTTTAATGCGAGTAGTTTTGTATCTACTCTTGAGGGTTCTGCTTGTAAATTGTCAATGATCTTGTCAACCTCTGCTGTTAAAACGTCTAATTTCAATGTACTAATATTTACTGACTTTTCAGCAGATTCTACTGAGATCTTCTGTAAAGATTCTTTAATTGAAACTAAGGCATTCAAGGCTTTAGGTGTCTGCTGATCTAATATCACTGTTTGATTAAGATTATCTGATATCTGATCAACTGCAATAGCAACCGATTGTAATGGTTCAGTCAATGATTTAAGAGTTTCAATTTTTTGAATTGGTTCAATTTCTTTTATATCTTCTCCTGAGTTAATCCAGGATTGTATCTGTTCTATAGAATGTTTCAGTTCGATAATAGATAGCACTCCTTGTCGTTTGCTCAATTTAGTCTCATCAACTTTAATTTGTAACGTTTGTAAGTTACTTAACGCTTTGTCAATTGCTATTTTAATAATAGGTCTTTCTTCTAGTTTCTCGCAAATTTCAGATAACTTTGCGGACATAAGCTTCAATGGTTTATTAACTAATTCTACGTTTTGGACATTTTCTCTCAAACACACTTCTTCTATGCTCTCTTTGGTAGCTGTCAGTGCAGCTGAGAGGCGAGGTTTATCCTGCTCAATTGGTTTCTGCAACTGAACGTTGGCTGAAATCACACCAATAGCAACTGCAAGTTGTTTTAACGGTTCTTTGACAATATGCAGTTGTTCAATGGCGTGTGTTTGTTCTGGGGACAGTTGTTGAGTGGCTAAAGAAACTTGAAGTATTTCTAATGGTTCCACCAAGTCTACAATTTCAGGTAATACGGTACTATCACTGGCCTTGATACATTTTAAGTCTTCAGTAATTTGGGCTGCCAATGTGCTTAATTCTGCCACCTCTTCTTGATTTTCTTCCTTCTTAGATTCTTTTTTCTTAGAGTCTTCTTTCTTAGATTCTTCTTTCTTGGATTCTTCTTTCTCAGATTCTTCTTTCTCAGATTCTTCTTTATTAGATTCTTCTTTCTCAGATTCTTCTTTTTTAGATTCTTCTTTTTTAGATTCTTCTTTCTTATATTCTTCCTTCTCAGATACTTCCTTCTTAGATTCTTCCTTCTTAGATTGTTCCTTCTTAGCCTCTTCGTTCTTAGAATCTTCTTTCTTAGGTTCCTCTTTCTTAGATTCTTCTTTCTTAGATTCGTCCTTCTTAGAATCTTCCTTCTTAGATTCGTCTTTCTTAGATTCTTCTTTCTTAGATTCTTCTTTCCTAGATTCTTCTTTCTTAGGTTCTTCTTTCTTAGATTCGTCCTTCTTAGATTCGTCCTTTTTAGATTCTTCTTTCTTAGATTCTTCTTTCTTTGATTCTTCTTTCTTAGACTCTTCTTTCTTAGATTCTTCTTTCCTAGTTTCTTCCTTCTTAGAGTCTTCTTTCTTAGCTTCATCTTTCTTTGAGTCTTCTTTCTTTGACTCCTCTTTCTTCGATTCTTCTTTCTTAGATTCTTCTTTCTTAGATTCTTCCTTCTTTGGTTCTTCTTTCTTAGATTCTTCCTTCTTTTGTTCTTCTTTCTTAGAATCTTCTTTCTTCAAGTCATCTTTCTTCGATTCTTCTTTCTTAGATTCATCTTTCTTAGATTCTTCCTTCTTTGGTTCTTCTTTCTTAGATTCTTCTTTCTTTGAATCGTCTTTCTTACATTCTTCTTTCTTACATTCTTCTTTCCTAGATTCTTCGTTCTTAGATTCCTCTTTCTTAGATTCTTTCTTCTTTAGTTCTTCTTTCTTTGATTCTTCTTTCTTATCTTCTTCAGTTTTAACTTCTTCTTTGAATAGTTCATGTTTTTTCTCTTCTTCTGATAATGTTTGTTCTATCGTCACATCAGCCAATAAGGTCAACTTCTTTGATTTTTCATCACTCTTCTGAAGATCTTCGCCCGCTGATGGTTCGTCTTTGGAAGGTTGTTCTTCTATTTCTTCACCATGTCTTACTTCTTCACTGTCTGGTTTAGCTTTTCCAATGTCTTCTGGTTTCACATCTTCTTCGACCTTCTTAACTTCTTGTTTCTTAATTTGCTCTTTCTTTTCTTCTTCCGATAAAGTCTGTTCAATTATCACATCAGTTACTAAAGCCGATTTTGACGATTTCTCATCATGCTTCTGATGTTCGTCACCCACTACTTGTTCATCTTGTGGTTGTGGCTCCGCTACTTTTTCAGTTGCTTTCAATTCTTCGACCTCCGGTTTAATTTGAGGTATTTCTTCTTCCTTTGTTTTTACCTCTACCTCCACAGTTGTTGGTTCAGTTTTTGGTTGCTCTAATGTATCCGCATCCTTTGTTTTTAGCTCCTGTTCTACTTTCGTATCTTCTTGTTTCTTAAGATTCTCTTTCTGTTGTTCTTCTGATAAATTTTGTTCAATAGTGACATCGCCTATTACTGCAGATTTCTTGGGTTTCAGTTCTTCGAAAGGTTTCTTCTCATCGACCTTGTCGACAACTTCGCGTTTCCCACGTTCTTCTTGTTCTTTTTCTTGTGGTTGCTCGAGAACAGAAGATTGTTCAGTCAGAGCTGGTTGGCCTTGTGGTTCTTCCTTTTTCTGTTCAGGTGTCTCTGGTGCTTCTTGTGGTTTTTCTTCTTCCGCTTTCTCACTTTCCACTGAAATAGCGGCTACATCCTGAGCAATCTTGAGTTCATCTTCAAGAACAGCAATAATGTCGGAGATCTTAGATTTCAAGTTTTGAACAGGCGCAGTATCCATTTCAACCTTGACGATACCCTCTTTTATTGCTACTAAAGCCTTTAGCAACTTTGGTTTCTCCATAACAAGCTTATCAGTTGATTTACTATTTATTATGTTGGTAATATTAGTTATTTCACTCCCAGTTGCTGTTATTGGTTCCACAAGAGCAATGAGTTTATCTGTCATGTTTGCCAATATTTGGTTAGGTTGTTGAGTTAACCAATTAGACAATTCTGCCATTGGTATGGAAAGTTCTACGATTTTTAAAGTACTTTGAGCTTCTTGAACTTTAATACTTCCAGCTTTATCAGCTAAATCTGCAATTTTATTCTTTACATCACCAACAACTTGCTTCAAAGCTGTGCTTTCTTTAGGTTCTTCAATCCTCTCAATAATTTCGCCTATGGTAGCGGTTAATGATTTAAAAGCTATGCTGGTAACTTCAGCTTTTTTAACAGATTCTTCATTTTGTACCAACTCTAGTGCTTCGAGAGTTGCTTTTAAACTGGTAAGAAGTTGTGGCTTTTCCATCTCAATTTCTTTTATTTGTTGCAAATCGCTTTGTATGACGTTTACAGCGATGGCAACGGCTTTCAATGGTTTAGCTAATACTTCAAGTGCTCTTGCTATGGAACTGTCTGATTTCCTTACATCAAATTCTTCTACCGTGTCCAATAGCTCAGAAATTGCTTCTAATGGTTTGGATAGTTCTATCACTGACAGTATGGATTGTTGGGCTTCTCTGGGATCTTTCACGACGCCATGTAATGCTTGTAGCGAAGCTTTGGTTTCTTCAACTGCCATTTTCACAGCTGATGGTTTCTTTACTTCCTTAAACTTGGCTATCGTTTCCTCAACTTTGGCTTTAATCTTCGCTAATGCTTGTGTTATCTTTGAAATATCTTTTGATTCTGGTAGTTTTATCTTAGCTAAAGCATCATTTAGTTTTTCCAATATGTTTACCACCACGTACTCATCTTCCATTTCTATTTCTCCATCGACTAATTGCGTGAAGACCTGAGCTGCATTTCCAAGTTGATGGATAAGTTTCTCAAGTTTAGTTATTTTCTTAACAATGCCCTTTAAAACAGTCGGCTTTAGATCTTTATTTTGTAGTAATGCTTGTAGTTCTAGTTTTAAGATTTCTAATAATGGATTAACTTCCGTCAGTGATAACAAAGCATTCTTTTTCTGGTATTTTATGTTGTTCATTTGCGACAAAATTGTGCTCAGAACAGTTTGTAAGTGATTGAAGGCTGAAAATGCATTTTGAAGAATACTTTCATCTTGTTTTGGAACTTGCTCGGAGACTTGCTTTTCTTCAATTATTTCTTGAGCCTCTTTTTTGGGGGCTTCATCCTCAGTAGCAGTTGCTTTCTGCTCCACTTCAGAAACGATCTTTTCTTCATCTTTAGCAGACCCTTCTTCTTTCTTAGCTTCCTCAGATAAATCCTTCTGTGCTTCGTGCGAACTTTGAATAACTTCTTTGCATAGATCTTCAAGTTTCTTGATACCATCTTCCGCCAGCTCCTTTTCAGCCTGTGGTTCTTCTGTTGTGGAAGTTGTTGCAACTATATCAATGTCATCATCAGATTTCACCATGGAATCAGTTTCTTTTTCGACAACTTTGGGTAGCTCTTCTTTCAGTGGCTCTTTGTCTTCTACTTTCGCTTCAGAAATCTCTTTCTTTCCTTTTTCTTTTGATTCTATTTTGGTTATTTCTTCAACCGTTTTACTTATTTCTTTAGGTTCTTCCTCTGTCACTTCTTTCTTTTCTAAATCTTTGCCATCATCCACTGTTTCTTTCAATGGTTCTTTTTCTTCATCTTTTGCTGTAGAAATCTTTTCTTTTGATAGTTCCTTAGTTGGTTCAGTTGCTTCTACAACAGTCTTGATTATTTCTTTAGATTCGTCCTCTGCAATTTCTTTCTTCTCTACGTCTTTACCTTCATCCTCTATTTCCTTCAGTTGCTCTTCATCCTTTGCTTTAGAATCCTCATCCATTGGTTGTCCCTTCACTTCTGGTTCAGCTATTGTTTTGCCCATTTCTGCAGATTCTGCCTCAAGCACTTCCTCTTTCTTCTCTAATTCTTGACTTTCTTCCATTATTTGTTCCTTAACATCTTCTACTTGAGCAGATTCAATATTTTCAAGTTCCCGCTCAATTTCATCAACTTGTGCTTTGAAGGCCTGTACAGTAACATCGACAAATTGTAGTTTTGTCAATTCTGGTGGAACAGATCTAATTTTGTTCAATTCTGACTTTAGAAGCCTAATTGCAGTTATCAAAGCAGGTTTATCGATATCGACGATGTTGAGTGCTTGCATTTGTGGTAACAACTTAGCGATAATTATTGCAAACTTCTGAATTGGTTCTGCTAGTAACTTAACTTCAGTTAAAACGTCCAAGAATAGATCGTCAGCTTCCTCTTTGACGCACTGTTCTTCTAATTCTAATACACTTTCTTGTAGCACCTTCAAAGAGTGTGTTAAGTTTGAAATTGACATAACAGCTTTTTGACTTTGTTCTGCGACTTGGGTGATCTTAGGTTTGATTTCTTCGCAGGTTGTATTGAGTTGTTGAATTTCCAGTTTCAACACGTTTGTTCCCAAGGCCTTCTTCTTCTGTTCAGCTTGTATATCAGAAATAGTGGCAGATAGCTTTTGCAGTGGTTCAGTTATGACCAGGAGTTGTTTTGGCAGAACCTGAGATAGTTCTTTGGTTTGTATTCGTTCTTTTAATTCCTGTATTGCATTTGAAACTTCGGAACTTTGAATAATACCTTCAGCGTCCAGAATACCAGAAACGCTAGTTGCAGCAGAGAGAACTTTCATTGGTTCTTCGAGAACATTTAATTTTTCTATTTCTTCAGGTGATATTTCACCAGTAGATTCTTGGAGTATTCCTTCTTTGATAGTCATCAGGTTTTCTTGCAAAAATTGCAATGGTTCCAACAGTGAAGACAATGAAGCTTTTTGTGGTGACGGCATTTCCTCTACTTCGCCTTTAACTTGTAAATTACTTTGTAATTCAGTTATTGCTAATGCGATATCTTTAATCGGTTTGAGCAGTTTGCCTTGCTTGAGTAACTCATTTTCAGTTATTTGTAATTCATTTGATAATTCGGAAAGAACGCTACTTAATGTTTTGTCAATATTTTGACTGGAAGCAAGTTGCTTTAGTGATTCTTTGGTTAATACCAATGCTTGCAGGAAATGCTGTGTTTCCATTTCTAACATTAAAGCATCTGATATTTGGATAAGAGTTATGATTGCAGAGCTTAAATTCTTCACCGAGGATTCTACCTGCAGCATTTCCTGAAGAGCTGAATCTGATGTAGCATCAAGCTGATCTTTATTCAATTTCAAAGCATCAATAACTTTAGACACCGATGCGGAAAGTTTATTCACCAAATTCGATATTTGTTTAGATTCTGGAATTTTGGCACAAGTTGATTTGCAGATACCTGCTAAAGAGTTGAAATCTGACACTACTTCATTAAGTTTCTCTAATTTGCTTTGTCTTACTTCAATCAGAACTAACTGGGTTTGAAGATCACTAATGATTCTTTGGATATCTGTTAGTTTTTGCACACAATGGTGAGTCTCATTTTCAGAACTGATGATCTCCTGAAGGAATGCACTGTATTTCTTAAGAGCTGATAATAACTGATTAGTGCTGATAACGCCTTGACTCAACATTTCACCGGTTGAATTAATTGAGGTAGCCAAGAACAAGCTTGGTGCTTCAATTGCAACAATTTTATTAGCTAATGAGTCAGAAATTGTTTTAATATCATCTGACTTCAGATAATCGTTAAATTTGGACATACTATCACTTAATACACCGAAAGAATTAGCAACATCCTCAAGGCCAATACTCGGGAAGTTTGATACAGCAGATTCAAATGAAGATTTAACACACTTTGAGCTATCTTGAAGTTTGGTGTTTACAAGTTGAGGTTTTACAAGTAGGTTCTTTATCTTTTCTGATTTTAAAGTATCTTTACATGCAGTAATTTGTGGTAATAATGCTTGCAGAATATCTTGTATTGGTTTTATGTTGATGTCGTTTATTTGATCGACACATGCTTGAAGAGCGTCTAAATTCTTAACATATTCATCAACGTATTCTAAAGATTGTACAAGTGGTTTATTTGTTGTATCCCGGAGAGTATTCAGTGGTTCTATCATAGGAGTCAATTTTGATAGTTCCAGTTTAACCTCTTTGGCATCTAAAGATTCGTTGATCAGAGCTTTGGTATTCTGTAATGAAACATTTAAACCTTCCATAAAAGCTCTTACTGGTTCATAACATACTCCACCAGTGGATTTTGCTAATGTATCGAAACATATACTCAAATTTGATTTGAGTAACTCTACAGTGGCACTCTCCTCTGATGTCGTAATAATTTCTTTCAAAGCAGAAGAAATACCTTCCACTGGTGTTGATATACCTTCTAAAGTCTTAGGATTTGTCTGCACACTATTTAATATTGCATGGGCATCATGCAGTAACAAAACTAACTGATTAGCTTTACCTTTGACATCAGTACCAGAAGTTTTGGATACAGTTTCAAGTTCGTTACAGAATGTGCTTAATTGTTTAAGAGCTTTAGTTAAATCGGTAAAATTACCAATATGATCTTTGTCCATTTTATCGTATGTTCGAATATTTGACAACGAAGATTGTAGAATAGTTTGCAGATCTTGTATTAATGGTTCAATACTAGCTAATGGTTTGAAGGTTGGTGATGTCTTAATTACGGACAAAACTGTTTTGAGATCGCCATCAAGTTGTTGTAATGATGCATTAGTATCCATTAGAGTCTTTTGAATGTTTTTATATGATGGTACTTGTTTTAAATTCTCGATAACTTGATTACAAGATGTTTTAAGACCCACAAAGCTAGAATTTAAGAATTCCATACATATTGTATCTATTGGCAAAGAACTGGTAGAATCAAACTTGGTAATTAATCTAGTTAATAATTCAGAGAAAGTTTTGATATCAGATTCAGATATAGTTTTATTATCTGCAATTTTCTGGATGTTATGTTGCAGTTCTGTTAACAGATTGTTACTTGATGTTAAGCTATCTTTCGTGGTGTTACTAATATCATCAACAACATTATTTTCAAGAACTTCAATAACTGCTTTGGAATTCTCGACCATGTTTCTGATTGGTTCTTCCAATTTCAAAATTATTTTGATAGTTATTGATTCTAAAGGTTCAAAGCTTAGTGCCTTGATATTTTCAAAAGCTGACATAATATCAGAAGCGCTTTTCATGATATTTTCAGTAACCTCCCGATCTCTCCTCTCTTCGACTTCCTCCTGAAGTACTCGTTCAACTTCTTCAATTTTCGCTTGAAGCGGTTGAAGATTTTGTAACAGTATTTGCAGATTCTGCGCTTCCAGCGGTTTCTGGTTGACGTACTGAATAGCGCTTTTAATCGCTCCCAACTTTTTCAAGACTGTCGCCTTATCTAAATCCGTAATTTCCGGTTTTTGCGCCACAATCCTTATATTACCTAAGGAGAATGTTAGTACAGGATTAAAACTACAATGGAACTTCAAACGGTCGAAAGCAAATCATAAAAGACCTCAAAATAATGATTCAACTTACCTATTGCAATTGATAACTTCTGCAGAGGTTCAGTCAATTCTTTAACAACATCCATCGTCTCTTGTGAAACGTCTGGTAATTGGCTAACAGTCATTGAATCTTCAACGGCCTCTATTGCTTCTTGTACATGAGCAACTGATTGGTTAAGTTCGATAACTGAAGATAATGCGGTGCTGATAGGTGCTTCAATATCTTCAACTGTGGCTTTTAGAGTTTCCACGTTAGATTTCAAGGCTTCCATCGGTGCTTTTATTGCTTTGATGGTTTCAGCATCTCGTCTGGTTGATAGATCATCAAGAACGACCTCTTTAATTGTATTGAATATGTTTCTGATGCATTCAGTAGATGATTGGAATTTCCTGACAATTGGTACTTTGGTATCATCTCCAGTTATATTTTCCAACTCCTTAGCAATGCCTTCAAGACTATTCAGTACTTTTGTTATTCTTTCCTTATTATCAGCTGTCTCTAAATTTTTAAGTTCAACGGTAACACCTTTGACATTCTTGTCAAACTCAACCAAGAAATTATTCAAATCCTCTATAACGTCACTTAGCTTTTCAGCTTTCACTAAACAATCAGTCAATTGTTTAAATGGTTTAATCATCTCTAAAGATTCGTTAGATTTTATAATGTCTTGTACTCGTTTGGAGTCATCTTGTATACAACTTACAGATTTTCGTATGGAGACTCGTTCATTTGCTATGGTTCTTATTTGAATCAGCGCTTTGGTAATCTTTTCAAGTGGTTCTGTAATCTTTTGAATGATTGACTCCTGATGTTCGGGAATATCAGTAAGGACAGCTCTTGAGCAAACGTTGATGATGACGTTTTGTAACGCATCCAAAGGCGCACCGAAATCTTTAATGGTAAACTCTTTAAAATCTTTAGACTTGGAGATATTTACTATGGCACCAAATTCTCTTCCTATGGTTTCCAAGATTGGTATTTCTTCCTCAACGATTTTTGCTTCAACTGCATCGTGCAGTTTAGCTTGTAACTGATACAGAGGATTTTGCAATTCCCCAAATAAATCGAGCTCACCTTGACTTTGATGCTTGATTGTCAACACCAGCTTCAATAAGTCGTTCAAAGGAGTGTTGATGTTCTTTAATTGGGTGACGTCCTCGACAGTCTTTGGCTTTTCCAGCACAATATGTGTGAATACTAGCCCTTTCTGCAATTCGGTTAGTTGTTCGTTTATTTGCTCTACAACTGAAGGTTCAGGTTTGATTATAGGTAATTCCTCAGTGGTTTCCTCTTGGATAATATTGCTTAAGCAGTGCTTCAAAATTTGAAGCGATTCGTCAATTCGTTCTTCTGATTCGTTGCTAGTTAATGAATTGCTAAGATTATCAACAACATCAGCGAGATTATTAATTCGTGCCATTTCATGACTGGTGATATGACCTTCCACAGCTTCACTGACGATTCCAACTATGGCCTTTAATGGTTTCTCCAATTCTGTCAAAACAATCATTTGGGCTTCAGGTGGTGTCTTTTTAACAACATCCTGAATAGCTTTGGATAGTTTACCCAGAGAACTAGATAATTTTTTGATGGTATTTCTTTGTTGATCTTGAAGTTCGGCCTTAGCAGAAGTCTCTCTATCCAAGATCTTCTCGACGCTCTTGGAGATATCTTGCAATGGTTCCAAAATATCCTTAATCTGCGATTCTTGGTTCACGCTGGCGACAGCAACCTTCAGTTTGTCAACAGACTGTTGGATCTGTGCGATTTTGTCGTTGGTTAGTTCAAAATCAAATTCTTCGACGATTTGGTTGACGTCTTGCATACATTTCTCGGTAATTTCCAAAACATGGAAGTCATCTGGTGATAGCTTGTCACATTTGCTCACCAAAACATTTTCTGCTATGAACTGGAGAGCTGTCAATGGTCTTGGCATTTCGTGCATAGCAATCTTCTGACTCTTGCTTTCTGACTGAGGGTTTAAGCTTGCAACGTTATCTTGTAAATCTTGTAGAATGTTTTGTAGTTTTTGTAAAGCTTCTGGTACTTCTTTCGGTTTAACAGGCTCGATCTTTTCTAGGAGTTTAAAGATGTTGATGTTTACGTTTTTAATTTGCTCTACAATCGGTGTGATTACGGTGTGTTTTTCTGAGTTTTCTTCCAACGACTGAAATTCCTTTAAAGCTGTTACCAGAGCACGTGATTTTTCCGGATTTTCATTCTCATAGTTCACACTGGCGGTGTCCGCTAAATACTGCACAAATAATTGCAGACACTTTTCGCCTGATTCGAGAACCAGAGCTAATTCATGTTTCAAATCCATGTCTTTTATTTTCAATACATTTTCTTCTAATTTTATCAACTGCTTACCCATATGGGCATAAATATTTCGTCTATGCTCAGCTAATTTTGATTTGTCCATTGTTACTATAGTTCTTATGGTATTTTGCAAAGTGTTCACAAGAGTTTCTGACAACTTTCTGGTTAAAGCAGTTTCTTCTGGTATAGTTTCGAATAGGTTGATAACGTTTTTCGCCGTTTCTTCTAATGGTTCCATAATTTGCTTTATCTGGGAATCTTGTTTTATGGCAACAACTGCCAGTCGAAGTTCTTCAATTGATGTCTTTACTGCTTCGACTGTAACATTTGGAAGGGGAGCTGCTTCATCTTGCGCAATACTCTGTGCAGTAACCAAGTATGAGTTGATATCAGACAATGTCTTTTCAGCTTTTTCAATAGCGCCAAATTCTTCAGGTGTCAAAGAATTGCGCTTCAACGTCTTACTGAGTTGGTTCTGGATAGTGCTCTCAATTGCTGCAATAGATTGCTCCAAGTCTGTAATGGCTGCCTGTTTTGCCTCGGAAAATTTATCCTTTTCAATCATCGATACCGATTCTTTCAGGTTTTTCAGAGATTTAACAATAGGAACATCCATAATCGCAACAGTTTCTTTCTTTTCGCATAAGACCATCTGCACAAGTTCTGCTAATAAATCAACAACCAATCCGAATTTTCCTTCAATCTTAGATGCTTCTAACTTCTCCAGCTGGCTCTTGATTTCGTTCTTTTTCTCTTCTTGAGATTCCGCTGGTATTCCTGTGACGTATTTCTGACAATTTATAAGAATATTTTCAATGACTGCAACTTGATCTGCTTCCACAATAGGTACTGGAGTTTCTTCCAGTGGTAGATGTTCTTGTATTTGAGTAAGTATTGAAGATACTTTCATCAGCTGTTCTTTTGCTTCAGTTGTAATAGTTGGAGTTTCACGAGATGCCACTAATGTTTGGAATTGTGATAATTGGTCTGTTATTGGAAGAAGAACATTAACAGCTTGTTTTTGGAGTTCAGTTATGATCAGGTTTTCTTCATTCGGCTTGATAACCGCTTCCTCTGGTTTGCTTAATGGTTGTGCTTCTTTGCCTTTAGCTAATTCTTGCGCCTCCTTTGTTTCTGTATCTTTATCTACTACAGCTTCTTTAACAGCTGATGTTTCTTGACCAAGATCTTTTTCAGACTCTTCTACCGCTGGTGCATTCATTTCTTCAACTTTATCTGAAAGCTCCTTTCCTTGCACTTTGTCATCTACAATCTCTTTTACTGCGGCGACTTCTTCTGGTGGTTTCTCTTGTGATGTATCTTTCTGAGCATCATGTACGAGGTCTTTCTCTTTTTCAGCTTTCTTACCTTTCTTATCTTTATCGTCCTTATCTTTCTTGTCTTTCGAATCATCTGGAAGTTCTGAAGCAACAGCTGCCTGTTGTTTGGTTACTTCTAATGGCTCTGGTTTGGTTACTTCTAGTGGCTCTTGTTTAGTTACTTCTACTGCCTCTTGTTTGGTTACTTCTAGTGGCCCTTGTTTTGTTACTTGTAGTTGTTCTTGTTTGCTTACAGCTTCACCTATCTCCATTTTAGTTTCTGGTTCAACAGATTCTTTTTTTTGTTGATCTTTGTCCAGCTTCTTCACAAGTGGTACATCTGCAATCTGGACCACTTGCTCTTCTGATGATGCCCCAGCTGAATCCTGTTTTATCTCTAGTGTTTCCAAAGTTTTACCGCTCTCTGGTACTACTTCTGGTAACATCTCAGGTTTTGCTGTTTGTGGTTCTTGTTCTATCCTTGTTTCATCCATTTTAGGTTCAGATTCTACTTCTGATCTTTGTTGTATCTCTTCTTCAGTTTGTTGTATCTTTCCTTCAGTTGTTCCTATTGCTACCACTTCAGGAGCCTTTTCTGATTTTACTTCTATGGTTTCTAAAGTTTGTGACGTTTCAGGTAGTACTTCTATTGACGTCGCTGTTCCAGGTTCTGTTTGGAGTTCTATCGTTTTGATTTCTTCAACAATCTCTCCAGCCACATCCTCCTCGCCTTGTTTAGGTGTCTTTTCAGATGTTACGACTTCTCCTACCTGTTGTGTTTTATCTTCTTCCACTGATTTAACTTCTTCAACAGGAGTGGTTACAACTCCAGCCTGTGCAACAGGTTCATCAACCACTTGCAGTACGCTGATTATAATCTTACACATTTCTTTAATGGAAGGAGTTATTTTCTGGAATGGTGAGTCTCGTATTGTGGTTTCGATGATTTGCTGAGTTGACCTATCAACTTTTTCAATAACTTCTTCCAGAGGTGTTTCTTGCAATAACGCTTGGTCAACGTTGGATATACAAGTCTCCAAGGCCTTCAAGTAAGTAGTTTCGCTTTCATCAAGTTGGTTTTCATCTGCTTTCTCTAGAACCATAGCGGTGTTTTGTTTGATACTGGATAGACAAGACTGGATGTCTGATATAACAGCTTGCTTTTCGTCCTGAGACGATAACTTTACAAGTTTTGCTTTTTCTTTGGCAACTTCTGTAATACCAGTAAATTTGCTTTCAACTAAATCTGTTTTTGCGCGAGCTTTGGAAACACCATCTAACTGGTTGATTATTGATTTTGCGTTTACAGCTAATAAGTTAAGTTCGTCAAGCATTGGTGTGACACAAGCACATGCAGCAGCTTCAGTTTGTAGAACTGATGATAATGAGCTTAACGTAGACGTAATCTCCTCGCATGTTTTTGGGGTTTGTCCTTCAGGTAGTTCTTTCCCAGTACTCGCCAAGATGAACAAATTAATACCATCCAAGCATTGCGCGACATTATCGATAATCGTTTGGTCAGTAATGTTGAGATCACAGTCAATCAAATCGTTCATATTCATCTGCAATCCGTACAACGTCTTTTGCAGTTTGATGATCAAAGCTTTGTCAACGTCTGGGTATTTTATTGAAGCAATGTGTTTGACTACTTGTTGAGCAGCATCAGTCACTTTTGAAATTACCTTCATTTTATTGAGTTTTGCGTAATTTTCTTCTTCGATTATATGATTAACTCTTGTTATTGAGGCTTGTGCACTGTTTTGAAGATTGTGCAATACTGGAGATGTAGTAGCAACTAGAAGTTGATTGATATTTTGTAATTCTTCTAATAGTTGCTTAGCTGGACAGCTCTGTTCCGCTAAGATCTTTTGCATGCTATTACCATTTGATACAACATTATTTATTACATGAATATCGGCCTCGCATAATACCTGCGCAGTGCTTAATTCAGCATTGGATATGACATCTTTAAGAGCGTGTATCAACGCTACCTTTGTCTTATTTTCTGTGGACTCCAATGTTGTCAATTGTTGATGCAATGCTTTTAGGGATTCTATTGCATTTTGCTGTTCTAATAGCCGCTTTCCTTCATCAATTACACCTTGCGTCACTTCCTCAGCCACTTTCTCTTCAGCTTTTGTGATATCGGCTTTAGGTACCTCTTTAACTTGAGCATGTTCCAAGTCTTCTGGTAAAACGCTTGGTTGCTCTTGCTCGAATACAACATATTCCTCACTGGTCGATAATACAGTTTCTGCTTCACGCAAGTCGAAGAATTTATTAATCTTGCTGGTAACGTCTTCCATGCCTTTTCGAACTGGTTCCTCGAGTACTGTACTAAGTTCCATCAGATTATTGAAATCCTTTGCTATATCAGCATTTTCCTTCATAATTTGGAACGTGTCGGTTGTGGTGAGTTCAGTGGCATGCTGGACGTCTTCAAATCGCTCTTGTACAGACTGCAGAGATTGCTGTAAGTGTTGTAGGAAGGCTTTGACTTCAGGTTGAGCTTTATTAAGTTCAATGGTTTGTATTGATGCTTTCAAAGCTCGTAAGCTTCCTTCTAATTCTTTGATTTCAACTGTCTTGGCGGACCAGGCTCTTTGTTCTGTCAAATTCAGAAGTTGCTTCTCAAGTTTGTTAGATGTTTGGCAAATACTTTGAACTGGGTTGATTTCCTCGTCTATGCTTGTACACAGAGCGGTTTCAAGTTTACTAACCAGTTCTTCTATTGCTTTCTTTATGAATTTTAGAGACATCTTCGATTCAACGTCTTTCATTTCTAACTGTAAGATGTGAATGGTGGTCTTCAGTTTTTCAACATCCAAAGTCTTAGTTTCCTGGAATTCTATCATCAGGTTCTTGATTCTATTGAGGTGATCGCTGACTCCATTGAGTGGTTGGGCGTCTTCTATTGTGATATCCAAATTACTCTTCTCGAGTGATATGATTTCAATGGCATTCGCGATATATTCTTCAATACTTTCCAAAATTTCGGTCTGTTCTGATAACTGAGTCAAGCAGTTCTCTATAACCTTTAGGGGTTCTTCTAAATTCCTGAAGATGTTCAACCTTTCTTCTTGTTGATTCTCAATAAATACAATTGTCTGGCTAAGCCTTCGCAATGGACCAGATAACGTTTTCATTTCAACGATATCTTCAACTGTTATCACGGGCTCGTCATCTTTGTGTTCGAATAATGCTGATTGTTTCAGTTTCTCCACACATTCGATGACCTCAGAAGCCTCTTGGAATATCTCTGGAGGAATTCTATCGGTAGATTCTATGGAAGAATCCTGTTGTAACGTCGCAAGATATTTCTCCAAATCTTGAACAGTGTCAACAAATGCCTTGGCTTTCTGTGTGGATTCTCCACCTTTGACAGTTTCGGTTTCTTCGGTCATTACCGCCAAATCTTGTATGGTGGCTATACATTTCTTCAAGTCTTCATATTTTGACACGGCGGCATCTTCTTCAACGATAGTTGCGACTGGCAAAGAAGAAGTATGCTCCTCGACAATATCATCAGCGATTCTCTCTTCGGAGAGATGCGTGAGTAAAGGCGGTCTCTTATGTTCCTCGAAAGGTTCAATCAGCATGCAAACATTTTCTTTGACTTCCCTCGCTCTAGCTTTAAGAATTGAGAATAACACTAGAAGGTCTTCATTCTCTTCTAAGTTTGCACTAAGGACTATACTGTCCTCTAAAATGCTTAGACAAGCTACCATGTCGTCCAGGATATCTGAAGACTGAGACGATGGAACATCCAGCAATTGGTTGTTTATCATGTCTAAAGGTTGGGCTAGCCTTTCTAGAGCCATGATTGAAGGTTCAGTGTTTATTTCCGCTGCTCTTTTAACAGTGGTTGCTAAGTCTTTCTGTAGAGATGCCATCTGTCGTAGAGCTTCTAAGACAACTGTATCTGATGTTGATTTCTGAGCAGTCTCCAAGTTGAATAAAAACTCTTGAACGGTTTGGGACACATTCTCGTAAATTAATTGGCTGACTTGGTCAAAGACTTCTTGGACAACTTCCTCTGTGGACGCTTCTGCTTGTGAAGACACCTCAGCTGGTGAAATGTGTTTTCCTAATTTTGATAAACAGTTTATTATTTCCTCGATTGGATTTTCAAACATTTCGAGTTTGTTGGCTTCCTCGTATTTATCAGTCGTTGGAAGAGTTGGGAGGACTTCCAAATTGTTTACTAGGGTTTTTATTGGAGCTGTTAAATTGGTCATCAGAGATGAATATAACTCATGACTAGCATTTGCTTCTGTAAGTTTAACGATGTGCTTTTCAGTTGATGATATCTCATCGGTGAGCTCTGATACGTGAAGTTTTATCTTGTCACATATCTCTACTTTACTCATAGGCATTCCGCCTTCACTTTCCAAAATTGTCTGTTTAATATTCGTTAGAGTTTCTTGCAACTCAAAAGCAGGTTGAGCAAATCTCAATAATATGTCAATATCGCTTTCAGTTTCCAGAATGTCAGTTTCTTTAACTTGAGAATCCCTGGATGGAGACTTTCTCTTCGCTTGCTGTAAAGCTATCTTACTATTCATAATAAATACAGATTTATCCATACCAGTCTGCATTTCCTGCAGGGTTGTTAGTACCTCTTGGATTATTTTTGATGGTGTTGCTCGTCCAGCAGAGCTTGTCGGTATCATCTCCTTTTCTAAGAGAGACATGTTTTCGATTAACTTAAGACCTCTCTGAATTTGTTTTCCAGCCTTGTCCAAGACGCTGAAGCACGTTTTCTGGATTAAAGTATGCTCCCTACCCTGCATTTCTATACATTTCTCCATAATCGTCAAACCCTTCTGCAAATCAAATATCGGAGGAGCTATCATCTCAGCAATGGAGACATCAGCTTTTCCAGGGTCTTGGTCTTCCAATGTTTGAAGGAAGGTTTGCATGTCGTGAATTGGTTGGATTAGGCTCTGCAATACTTCAAGACTTTTATTCGCAGCTGCACCGGTGGTCTTCAAAGAAGATTGCACGATCAATTCCTGCTCCACCCTGCCTAAGTTATTTTGGATTGCCTTTAATGTCTTTTGAAGTTTCTCGCTGACTTCTTTCTCCTTCTCAGCTAGCTCTTTCATTTTCATGGCGTTTACTTCTGGATCTATAACCAAACCATCGCCTTCTTCGCCTTGGACGTCACGGTAGAATATATCGCCACCTAATTCCAAACTTAAAGCCTTCTTCTTTACACCATTCTTCATTAAACCGTCCTTTGAGGAATCGTCTGAACTTGAAGATCCTCTAGACCGTCTCTTCCTTCGTTTCTTCCTTGCACCTTCGTTCACTCTCAAATCAGAGCCGATTTCGTGAGTATTATGTGCGCTATCGGGTGATTCAACAGCTCTATCACCTGGGAGAGATGTGGTCTCCGTAATGGCGGCGACTTGGAAGGCCATGTCTTCTTGGCGTCCTACCCTATCAGAACTCATAGCACTTTCAAAGTCACCATAGGATTCTGAATCTAAAGCAAGACTTTCACCGTCAGCCACGTCAGTTTCTATTGAAGCGTTCTTAGATAAGCTATAATAGGAGTTGGAACTCTTTTGTGAGTCGTTCTTCCTCATTCGTGGAGGTCTCTTTGGAGCCTCACCGTTCGATGATAGTGCTCTCGCACCATCTTCAGTTATCGAATATATTTCTGTAACATCAGCCTCAGTTCTGAGATCTTCTTCGGCCGACGTGAAATAATCATCAGATACGTCAACGACAACCGCCTCCATTATTATATTTCCGGAAGTCGACGTTTCTTTGGTGAACCTCAATGGAGGTAACTCGACAACATTATGCTCTAATAGATAAAGGAAATAATGTGATAAAGGAAATACGTGTTTCCCATGGTTAAAAAGTGATGAGGACTTACCTGATACATGTTCAGACAATTGATCAGCGTACATTTCGATTATTTGAATAGCTTCTTCTTCGGTTAGATCGGGAGTTTCGTACAAAGATAATGATACTTCTTTGCCTTCAAAGGAGAAAGATAGTTCTCCATGGTCGTTGATTGTTAATGATAAATCGCCTTGAGGTGTGTCATATAACTGGGAGGTTCTTTCTTCGTGGATGGTTGATAACGAAGGCACCTTAGCCAGTTCGATTCTTTGCTGTTCAGCTCTACTTTTACTTTGGTCTTCAAATCCAAGCAAGGAAGCTGAACTTGCGACAATACCCATACAATTTCTAGCCTCGCAAGTATAAGTACCAAGGCAACAAGTACCATCCTAGAATGAGAAAGGAAATAAATAAACTCACCATCAGTTTCTGTTATAGTTTACCTCTCCGGATGTTATCCTGTGGATATCTCCAGGTTTTAACTCCATTCCATCCTTGTACCACACCAAAGTTGGTTGAGGAACTCCTATAACTTTACATTCTAAATTAACAGCACCTTCCTCTGATAAAACAGCGCGAAGACACTCCAGAAACTTGGGTTTCCTAAAATGTTTTGGTATGGCCAGTTTCAAAAAACAAGATGTAATTGAATGGCCAAAATCGTTCTTCGCGACGCATTTCCACTCTGCTTGGTCTAGGAATTCCAAAGGAGATATGTCCAAATGGCATACACCAGTCACCTCCGGTTTGATATCGTATTTCTCCGCATCGCTCTCGACTGGGTGGTCGTCTCTATACCAAGTTAACGTCGGTATCGGCGTAATGCTAACTTGTACGGTAAACCTGAAATTTTCGTTGATCTTAGCTTCACAACTTTTCAGTCCATGGATGAACTTTGGCGCTTGACTCCTCGAAAGAAGTTGCTGACGTTCTTCGTCATTCAACTGATTCTGGATGTCCTCAACTGTTAACTCTGCTGAACTGACTGCTTCTCCCATGCAGTTCCTTGCAATACAACAGTAGGACCCAAGAGAATTTGTTCCTGTTAGTTGGTAGACATCACCAGGTTTTAATTCTTGGCCATCCTTAAACCATCGCAGCAAAGGAGTTGGAGAACCAACAACTTTGCATTCAAATGAGACAAGCCCTTCCTCTGTTAGGACAGCCTTTAGACTCTCCATGAATCGTGGCTTTCTAAAGTGTTTTGGAACTAAAAAAAAATGGAAATTGTTATTTTCATCCAGGAATGTGGGCACTATGAACCAGGAGATCAGATCTCCTAATCAATAGATGAATACTTACTGATCATATTAACTTCACACGTCGATACTGATATTGCTCCATTATCACTGGTCGCAACACACTTCCACTGACCTTGGTCAGCTGCTTCTGTAGGTTTAACTTCTAGCATGTACCCTCCTAAACCATCTGCCATTGCTCTGTACCGACCATCAGGGTCTTCATCGTTGATACGTCCTTCGGAATTATACCATACGATGGATTTTGGCCATGGTGGTACAGACACTGTGGAAAAATTTTTATACTACATCAAGAAGGCGTTTCATAAGATTAACGAAGGACTCTACCTTGGCATGATAAGCATAACGGATCGCCAATTTTAATTGTTTCGTCTTTTATATCTCGAACATATATCGGTGGGGGTCCAGTTGGCACAGAACTGAAACAAACATAAATCCATATTGAAACAAAAATAAAATCATAATAGCAACACCCAAGAAGCTAAGAAATCATTACCTGTCAGCTGGTTTTAAAGAACCTTCTCTGCTTCCTCGTCCAACAACATGTACTCTCGAACTCGAATAAGTTTTTCCCATGCAATTGATAGCTTCGCATGTGTAGGTTCCCAAAGTCGTGGGATCGTCTGGGTTGGCCGTAAGAGCAAACACATCGCCTGCTTTGATCTCGCTGCCATCTTTGAACCATCGCAGGAGTGGAGTCGGAACACCGACTACTTTACACTCCAGAGCAACTGTTCCTTTTTCTGTGAGGAGGGCTTGTAACTCTTCGACGAATTCAGGTGCTTTGTATGTTTTTGGTACTGTGGAAGGTAGAAGGTTAAGTATGGTGGTTGGGTGAATGCGTTGTGGATATAGTTACCAAGTACACTGAGGTGGCATGTACTGTTGGCTGCGCCAAACTCATTTCTTGCTGTACATGTCCATTTTCCTTCGTCTTTTGCTACTACTGGTGCCACGTCAACACAGTGGAAACCGCCTTCGTTGATGAAACGATATCGTTCACCCTCTCTCACAAGCTGATCGTCATGGAACCACTCGATCTAAAAGGTCCATAAAATAAGCCATAGGTATCTAAGTCAAGAAGGTTATTTATTTCTTCCACAAAATCAATTACTGATTTCTTTCGTGGCAATAACAACATGAACAACGAACGACAACATCAAGAAACAATTATTATGTTGTTTTCGTGTGCCAAAGCATAGCAATTAAGTTGTAAATATCTTTAATTAATTTGTTAGTATATTTCCAGCTAAAGTTTCGGCCACATAAGATTAAGAAATACTTTTATTTGAAAAAAAATTGTGCAAAAACTTGTTTGTCAATTCATTGAAACTGTACTGCAAAAGCTAAATCTCAAACGTGTATTTCTTTTACCACGTTATTTAATGCTTCTTGCAAAATTTAAATCGCAATTATGTTCCTATTTTATAACATTTTATTGGTATTTTTGCCCACAGGATGTAACTAATTTAACCCCATTAAGTTATAAATAAACCATAGCAAATCGGTCACAATGGCCACAAGACTAAACAAACAATTACTGTTTTTACTGATTTATTCATTCATAAAACAGAATGTAACTGTTTTTATAGCGCAGTATACTGCCTGTGTGTGAACAAAATAAACAGAAATTGTTTTTAATTCAATGACTTTTTAGAACTGTAATGAAATACCGATTTATCACAAATCTGAAGACACTGAAATGGACTAAAACAGCTGATGCATGTCATCCTTTATTATAGCCAAGAAAAAAACACTGTCCCACTGAAGCTGAACGTGCTGAGCTATTTTGGTACGGTAATCAACAAGTCAAGACCACGCAGCGATCATAGTTATGTTAAGAAAATAAAGACAACGCCAATTGCATCGCCATTTGTTTAGAAACCGTTGACTAAGAAAGACTTGTGCGTTAATCTTCACACGTTTCTTGCCAGCATTCAGTAAATTCCATGCTCGTTTATATAATGTTTCCGCGTATTTTATTGGTTACTTTCTAGCATATCTATAAATATAATATGGCACAGAATTCAGTGATTCAGTACTCCCTTTGATGTCACATTGTCATATGTTAAGTAATTTATCTAGAAAGATTTGATTTAGTTTTTAGCTCTCTGATTTTTTTACCATAAAAAATAAAGTAAAATCATTTCCTACACCATAAGAATACCACTCCATCAACACCTCTATTAATAACTTTCAACAATACTGCCAGCAATAAAAATTAAATCTCACCGTAACTTCGGAAGCAGTTTTGATCTCGACAAGGAAACGTGTTCTCGTGCCAACTTTGACCGAGAGATCGTTGAGCCGTCGTAGAAAAGCCGGTGGTTGGTCTTCCTCGCCGCCATCGGGACTGGTCACCCTTAGTTCTAGGTCCCTGGTGACGGTACCCGCCGGTGACCTAGCGTTTATCGAATAGATGCCGGTATCTTGTCTTCTTAGGTCATCCAGTACAAGTTGCACCGTATTCCTGTCGCTTTGGAAACGGTGTCGCGGTTCGGGAACGAACGGTTCCCCATCTTTTGACCTGAAACATAATTAAATCACACATTAGATGTGTACTATTATGTATCTAGTTTGTAGACTGAGGAAATTTACTACTTTAACAATCCATAACTAAATAATATTTTTCCAAATCACGATTTATTTACTTCATAGTGCTATGCGGTTAAGTTGTAGCAATTGTAGCTTTAGCCTTGACGATGAAATTTTGCGAGTCTCCCATAAACGGCATAATATCGATACAACAAAACCAAAATATCCGCACAGTTAATGACTGGTTTAAATTACACGGATTTCACTTTCTGCATGCAATGTCGTTTCTATTATTAATATTTCATGCTTTCTCGCGCTTTATGGTGTTGTAAAGTGTTTATTAAATGAAATTTCAAGAAAGGACCAATCTGTTGTTGTTCATGCTTGTTATCTGAATTATATTTTCGGGTCTATAAATCAAATTTAACGTGTTTGTGTTATTACTGACATACATCACGCTATTCTTAATATCGCAATTCGTAAAATAACTTAAGGTTAAAATAGTATAGAAGATTATAATCAATATAAACTGACATTTCACTTACAAGTTAGGAAATAATAATAATACTTAATTAGTAATAATACTTACTAAACTATACTTACTAAAATATACCAAAAAGTAAAAAAATGTTACATAACGATATTTCGGACAAATGTCGTTATGTCATAGAACCTGACGTTAGATAGGGTCCAGAGTGGCTCTGTTTTAACAAAATTCAATAAATGTAAAAGTGTTCAGACACTTTATTCTGCCAATGATGTAGTCTGAAAGTTGGGTTGGCCACCCCAGACATTTAAATTTGATACCTTAAATCTTATAAAATTAAATATTGATTCCTTTTTCAGGCAAATTCTTTGCAATTGCTCGTTCTCAAAATGGTGGAGGGGCCAGATTAATTGAATGATAAATTACTATTTTCAATGGAAACCTAGATAAAGAAACGGCCTAAACTCACAAATTGTATTTTGTCGAATAAAATTCATGTCTAATTTTGATTTCTACAGCATTATATAATATGCTTAGCACCATTTCTACATGTTTTGTTAAATATAGTCTGGAAATGGCTAAGCCAACTATTCGTACACGTCAGCTAAGTTTAATGTACGTATATTTTCAACTCGCTTTGTAATGAGTCGAAATAACTATCGGTTTAATTTCAAACAAACGTTTGCTATTAAATCACTATTCGAGTACACTTCCGGGACCATCTGTCAACAGCCAATTGTCCAGACATACTTTGATCTGTTCACACAAGTACGTTTAGAAAGCGTCCGTATACTTTAGTTAAAAAGTTCAAACTAAAAATAGATTTTGCTAAAATCTCGATCGAGAAAGCATCTATACCTTGAGGTTATTTTTACAGCAGACCGTGTATTTTTAGTGAAATGATCCTGAAAACACTTAGCACGGCATGTCTAAATAATACCGCTGTAAAGTTTTATGCAGAACCTCGGTTAAAATATTTAATAAACTGTTGGAACTACAAAACCAATATCAGATCATCTCGACCAACGGACTGGACTTATGCCAAGTAATATCCATTGCGACATTTCTTAATTGTATGAAGTTATACGATTTTCTTCGCCACACTGCAGTAATTGCATACATGCAGTGACATGCGTTCCAGAAATTTTCAAATCGCTGTATTTTATACACGCAACATCTTCGGAATGATGATTTTGCGACATCAGCATGAGGATTGGCCTATTTCATGAATAGAAGCTAAATATTTCGAGATCAAGGGTACTAAACGGGTGCATGCTTCTGTGAGTGGAAGCGTGGCCAGATGCCAGTTGTCGTATTTATCTGAAGAACGTCAATTTGCGTCAGTAGCACCAGGTTGCAGTGCAATAGTAGCACTGCGACCTGATAGATTGTTGTCTAAGCAAGCTTCGAATGTTAACATTTGCTTCAATTGTTTATAGGCGTGAGCAATGCCTCGAGCATTCGAAACATTGGACGTTAGTCAACATGATACAATCAGACATTGGATCATTGCATCGATAGGTACATTCGTAGATAAAAAATTAACTAGCAAAAAAAAGTTATTCTTTTACCCCAACAAAAATGAATTTGTTTTCATTGAACCAAAACGTGAACAGAAACGAAAAAGAATGGATTTTAGCTTTCCTTTGTTTTAAAACATTATAAACACTTTGTGAAGACGAAACACAGATTCAAATAAATGTTGGTGTTTGCCTTACTTCATTCAGTTCAAAATAACAACTGAAGAAGGACAATTCCGAGTCCTTCTTCAGTTGTTATTGAGACAAATAAAGAATAGCACATATTTTATTAGATCAAAAACAATACATCAGGCCTGGTCAACCAGGAAAACAAAAACAAAATAGCTACAGAGTAGTCCTCGCAAGAACAATGAACTTTATTTAGATCCATATTTCCTGTGGAAAAGACCACACATTCTTTTGCGTGGATAGATCAGGAATTTTTCAATAGGCAACACTACTAGAGTCAGGTTTTACCGTTCTTATTATTACTTCACAAAAGAAATTAACGTTAACGTTAATTAATTTCTTTTAATATGACAGAGAGATTATTCAGTAGCTATTCGTTTTATTATTGGTGTTAAGCATATAACGTACATAATTAACTAAGATTTGTACTTGTTACAAATATATTGAAAGATGAATCTAAATGGATATTGTTTTATATTAACTTAGTCTTGCATGCAATAGATTTTCTGTGATCGTTTATTTATAGATAAACACTACACTGCCTTCATCCAAACTATTTGTAAGTAAACATTGTGTATTTTTACTTTCCGACTAGTACCCTAGAAGAAAAGTATTGTAATGGACGAAAAAATCGGGATTTCAGCGGAAATACGCGTTTTGGGGTCCCCTGAATCGATTGCAATGATTTCTGGAAAATGTATGTATATATATTATATACATGTATGTATGTATGTGTGTATGTGAACACGAAATATAGGTCCTACAACACAAGATTTGTTGGAGTATGCATACTAACAAAACAATATAAAATCGAATACTAGAATTAACAGAACTACAGTATCTTAATCTTGGTATTGTGAATCAAATTGTTCAAAATCTCCTTTCTCTTTTTGAGCTGATATAAAGTCTCTTCCACAAAAATCTACATACAGATATTAATCAGAAAATAAGAAACAGCACTTGAGAATCTAAGAGCCTCGTAATTTCTGTAAACAACAATGTTTTTGAGTGCGGAAAACACGCACTGTAGTTTTCAATAGGAAAATTGTAATCCCACTTGACCCTTAATATCGACCATTATAGGTAATTTATCAAACCACCTGCATAATCTGACATAATTAGCAATATATATCCAGCGTCATTTCCGGTAATCGATAGTACTTAGGCACACACTTTAAATATTATCGGTAAACATTCTTACACGCGATAAGAGAATTAACACGTTAACTTGCAAAGAACGAACTAATTATTCTGCCACATAATAAACACCAGAAAATTATAATATTAAACGTGATGTTGTGCATTTTCTTACCATTGCGAGACATTACCGGAGGACGAAACACTGGAAATGTTCTTTCCGTCGGTACCATTTGAACATTGGCAACATTTACTAACTTTCTGCCCCATATCACTTTACAGTCCACTTTAATTTCGCATACAAAACGATCATCAAGCAGAAATCTAACATTATTTCACACGAAATATATATCTCACGCTCTCCTAAAAATACACATCCGTTTAGTACACTGGCGTGCCAATGGTATTACAAAATCCACACAAAAAACACACATACACAATCTAAATTAATAAATATAAGAAAATTTGTTTGAGCTGAAACTATAGAAGAGTTATTAGTAAACTAATTGAGCTTTTCACTGAAGATTTCAAAGCCTAAAAGAAAGAATGGGGTTTCTAGGCAAAAATCACTTTCAATTCTGAAATAATTCACTGGTATCTTATGGGATAATATACCGAAAATGTTTTCTTGACAGTTTAAGATGCGAGCACAAAAAGTGGCTGGCGTTTAGCAGACCACCACGACGACTGTTTTGCTAACGCCGACGCTCGTCCGACGCTACCCAACTGTCGTCCTTAAGGTATTTTTACCATCAACTAGACGGTATAGAAACGTCAAATTTCTCTCAATGTTCCTCCAAAACTACGTAGAATTTCCCCCACTATGCGAATTACTGCAACGCATTGCATACATTCTCTGTTTATACCTTTTATCCTAGTTATTGTTAAATGTTTATTTCTGATATCTAAACGGAGTCAAACGTGGGCGCCGTCGATTGCGGTAACCAGTGCTGCTGATGCTACATAACAAATGTTTTCGGCTGTTTATTTTTAAATTCGGCAGTTGGATGGCGCGTCAAATCGGAAAATTATCGACTTTTTAATGCGTGGCGTCGTATTTTGGCGTCGATACCTGCTATAGGTGGGATAACTGAGCTAGGCGCTATTTTATGTACTGGTGTGTGACTCGAAAGTTATGTCATTCAATAAAAGGTTTATTTTATTGCGTAATTATTTTTTTTTTTCGTTTTTTTTTCGAAAGTACTAGTGACCCAAGATTGGATGGAATTTTCTAGTGATTAAAGTTTATTCTCCGCGCACAGAGAGAATAGAAAAATTTTTCTTGCGTATACAGTGTAGCATAAATAGGATTTTTTCTATACAAATAATATTTTATTCCCCAAGATTCTTACTCTGCGAGATACATTGAAAGTTGTGCAGTTACTTTACAGATGGTGCTAACAGTTTCTCGCGTCTTTTCTCACATATCATAGCTATATAAGTTCGACGATATTGAGTGTTCGTATATTGTTTGTTTACTTGGATTGTGGTAGAATAGCCTCCACAGAGGGAGCTCTATTCTTGGATATCAAGAAAAAATGTTCTTGCGGAGATAGTGTACCATAAAGAGGATATTTTTGCTATCCAAATAATATTTTATTGTAATAAGAATTTCAATATAATATGTAGTTATTTCAACGGCTAGTTATTCTTCCGGTTTAAGAGTTTAGTATGTTTGTATTGAGTACATTTTGCTCTGACGAAGAAAATGTTATTCTTCTACTTATAAAAAATAAAACGTTCGTTTTACATCCACAACAATATTTTGTTGGGTGAAAAATATACATGCTTCAACGAACAAACAGTTTCTTGACCTAAAACGTACATACGTATCGCTTAAAACAGACGTAATTCCTTTCAAGCAGTTCCTTCATACTTAAAACAAGAAAACGTAATACTTGGAACATCAAGAAAATCATATTCTTATTCTGAGAATTTTATATTTTACTTGAACCAACCAAATGATCTTTCTGCGTATATAGAAACATGTAATATTCTTCACTCAAAGATATTCGTGTTGTATCGAAGAAATTTTTCCCTCTGTCCACAAACAGTAAAATGCAAAATAGTTAAATGGGCAGTTAGAATTCTTCCATCACAAATGTTTCTAATAAATAAGACTATACTGGGATTAGGAGTTGAAATTACACAGATGGTAAAGTAGTTGATAATTAGAAACAATGCTTTTAATCCATTTAATGTAATTAACCAAAATTGAACACTAAAAGTACTGAAAAACGTGAAAGAAAATTGATTCCAATTACACTTACCATGTTATTTCGGTGTCGTTGGTTAGTTCGAATAATTCGGCGGATAGTGTGGCCGACTGCCCTTCAGAAGCGGTGACGCACTGTGACCCTTCATCCCGAAATCTAGGCGGCAATCTTTCGGGAATAGGTGTCCCTACAAAAAAAGAAATAAACACGATTAGTCAATCTATCCGGGAAAGTTGAAAGACACGCGTCCAGAATTGCACGGAGCCATTTCCCCGCGCGTGTAAATATTGTTATGTTTATGTCTGACGTAAACCTATTTTAACATACCGGGTGCTATTTGTGGTCGTGAGTCGTAACTGAAATATTGTAGTTACCTCTGCAGAAGACCGACGTTCGGTACAGGAAATCTCTACCAAATTATGCAATGTTTATGTTCGCATTTCCTACGATATTTAATGGAATAGATGAAAATTCCTTTCCTATTAGCAACGATTATGATTTATAGTTATTATAAAACACGTATAAAACACGTTTCTGACGTTTCTGGTTTTATAAATTTATTATGAATGCACTTTTTTTTTGAATGGCAGATGTATTTCCAAATTTATAATTCGATAAAAGGTTTATAATTGAACAATACTGCACGAATGTTGTTGCTCTGTCAGAATACCTATTTTGTTATGATACTAAACAATTATGAGTGAGTTATTGTCAAATAAAATTAGTCCCATTTGCATAAATTACATGTATGCTGTAAAAGAGGTGGATTAAAAAGATTAAATAAATACCATAGTTACTAGTGACAGTGCTATAACAATTATTATCGACTACGTTACATAAACTAATGGCACCTCCGCCATTTTGGGCTTACACAAATTTATTATTGTCTTGTAAACTTACTGACATCCATGTAACGTTTGTGTAGCAGTTCCGCGAGTATGAGTGTTTATTGGCGCTTTCAAACGCTCTTAATTAAACAACCTGTGAATAATAAAAATCCACACGTTACTTTGCGAGGAATTGCCGAAGAAAGAATTTACTAGACTCTATTATTTAGTATTATTTACTTTTTCTGTCGATACTCTTTTTACGAAAAGGTTAGGCGAGTGTGTTTATTGGCGCCTTCGGATGCTCTTAATTAAACAAACTGTGAATAATAAAAATCCATATGTTAGTTTGTAAAGAATTGTAAAAAAACGATTTATCAGACTTTAGATAATATTTTTCCGTCGATATTTATTATATGACAAATTTTGTATGAATGTTTATTGGCGCTTTTGGACCCTCTTAGTTAAACAAACTGTGACAAATAAAAATTCATACGTTAATTTGTGAGGAATTGTCGAAAAATATATTCGACTCTAGGTAACACTTTTTCGGTCATCTTTTTTAATGGGAAAGTTTGCGTTTGTGTAAAAGTGTGGCGGTGCAAAAGTAAGCATTTTATATTTTGAAATAAAATTATTTTCTATATTCTGTGTAAAATTGGTGATTAATGCGACTTTTTTGTTCACAGGGCTTCAAAGAAAATGGATCTTAGACCTGTCACAACACTTTGATGACTGTATGAGTGTTTATTGGCGCTTTCAAACGCTCTTAATTAAATAACCTGTGAATAATAAAAATCCACACGTTACTTTGCGAGGAATTGCCGAAGAAAGAATTTACTAGACTCTATTATTTAGTATTATTTACTTTTTCTGTCGATACTGTTTTTACGAAAAGGTTAGGCGAGTGTGTTTATTGGTGCCTTCGGACGCTCTTAATTAAACAAACTGTGAATAATAAAAATCCATACGTTAGTTTGTAAAGAATTGTAAAAAAACGATTTATCAGACTTTAGATAATATTTTTCCGTCGATATTTATTATATGAAGAATTTTGCAAGTATGAATGTTTATTGGCGCTTTTGGATGCTCTTAGTTAAACAAACTGTGACAAATAAAAATTCATACGTTTATTTGTGAGGAATTGTCGAAAAATATATTAGACTCTAGGTAACACTTTTTCGGTCATTTTTTTTAATGGGAAAGTGTGCGTTTGTGTAAAAGTGTGGCAGTGGAAAAATAAGCATTTTATATTTTGAAATAAAATTAATTTCTATATTCTGTGTAAAATTGGTGATTAATGCGACTTTTTTGTTCACAGGGCTTCACAGGGCAAATAAAATGGATCTTAGACCTGTCACAACACTTTGATGACTTGATGTATGAAAAGTAATGTTAGCTCAACAAAAATATGTGATCCTGTTCTGGTTGCAGGACCCTTGTTTCCTTGTGTTATTACTATTTGAGATTCTCAACCATGGAACAAAAGAAAAATAGCTAATTCGAAATAAACTCATATTGTTCTCTTCTAAAAAAAAAGGTACAGAAGCAGACATATGACATTTCAAAAGAATATCTTTTTAGTAATAAATCATGAATTTCTCAATAACAAACCTCGATTATTAACATTAACAAACAGATGGTTTTGCAAAATTTAAAGTTAATTTCTTACATTTTAAGGTCTTATTGGCTCTTATTGTGCATTTGCAGATTACTCAAAACAAATCATACATATGTTATATAATACTCCATTTTAAACAATAATATTTACGATACGTTTATTAATTATATTAGTGTATATTTGACCGTGTTATCATTAAGGATCATAGATTCAGTATACTACTACGAAATTTTATTATAATAAATACACTGCAATTATAATGTTGCCTCGCAATAGCGGTCATTCCCAAAACTGTATTTCAACAAACTGACCGTTGGTTTTGAACAGAAATGTCCAAATAGCATTGACAATGTGTTCACCGACATAAATACATTAATTAGTCTTACATCTTATGTACCTTTTAGCATGGTAAATACATGAGTCAGTTTTGGCAGGAGTTCGTGTTGCTTTAATAATAAACGGAAATACATACAGTCTTCTTAACAGCTGTTCCATTAACTATTATCACTTTTCAGAGTAAATATTTGTCGATAGAATTTAATGAACATTGCCTTTAGCTGCCTTTAAGTTATCGGTTTGGTACATTAAGATTGCTTTCTTAATAACAAGGTAAAATCAATATGACAAGGTAAAACTAAGCGCAATTGCATGAAATATGATACTTAGATCTTGCAGCATGTCACAAATATATCATTTTACATCGGATATAGTAAGAGATATTTATTAGAGCATTACGTGTCATACAAAACATAGCGTATGTAACAAATTTGTGACTGCAATTTCTATAATTTTAAATACATTCTTTCAACTTAAATTGCCAATCAGCGGGATTCGTTGTAGCATTTATAAAAGCTATTTTTTCTTTGGACACGTTGGTGTACACGTGGGTGTATATATATATATATGTGTAGTTTTATTTTATGTTTAAATACTTTAGTAGGTGGACTACGTAAATAGTTTAATTAAATCTAATTCTACAATTTCGGAGAGTTGATGTTTGGGGAAGAAGACAAATCGGTTCAATTACTACTCCATTAAAATTGAACTTCCTTAGTAATACATTTTCCATTCCCATGTGTATTAATGCAATTGGGTGCATTAATTTGGACAGAATGACAACGATTATTTATCTGAATTTTACCTTTTCAGTATTCATCATCAATAAATAATTTGTATGAAAGTCAAAACTGAATTACACAAATGTAGTGTATAATAATAATTGTTAATCACTCATTTATATGCAATTTTAGTTTTGGAAAACCAAACCAAAAAGAAAGAAAAATAGAAACGGTTACTTCGCTTCTCAGAATAAAATGTAAACTTATATTCTTATGTCCACGAATTTTAAAAGCTTTGTCAAGCCTATTTGTATGTCGTAATGCAATCTTTTTTTTAATTGTTATTCTCCCTTATAACACAGTTTTATATTTTGTCTAACTACCTAGTGATCTTGATTGGTAAACCACTCGATAACGTTTATTGCTACAGTAACCTGGTCGATGTTCTACGTATACAACTGAAGCAAGCAAAGTCGTTTTATTACTTGATTCGCCAAATAAATTACTTCTAAACACGTTATCATGGAATAGACACGTAGGTAGGTACCCATAAAATGATTTATTTATACTATGTAATTTAATAATGTTTTTTTTTTTTTTTTTCGTTTACTGGATAAACAGAAGTTTCACCACTAAGAAATGGTCGCAATTCATTTACGGAAACTCATAAAATGATGAAATTTGAACAGGTGTTTACTATAAATATCAAAGGTGCTGTACACGCTATTCCATAATTCTTGCAAAGCAGAGCCACAACAAGAACTACAGCATTGGTTAGGTGAGTGTGTGCTAGCAAAACAAAGTTTACTGGACAGTTTTATCAATTAATTTTCGGTGGTGAATAAAGATTTTAGTAAGAGTGTAAGTGGTTTGTCAAATCTTATATTCTATCAAAATCTGTCCAGTGTGGGTATAAATAAATACTTTGAAAGGTGTACGCTTTTACGTTGACCTTCGCCTAGTGTGTGTGTTTGGAACCATATTTTTTTTGGGACGGGACTCACGAAAATAGGTAGTACGCGTCGAAAGCGTGCCATGTTTGAAGAGCTCGAAACAAACTCGACGAAAAAAATAGCAGTAAACGGTAAATGCTGGTGCGTGTGCTTCAGTGTGGGGTTAAAAATGCATCCTAGACACACTCACACACACACTGACCTGATACAATCCTCATTCTGCACCCGGTCAAAACTCAAGTTCCCATTAGATTGACTGCACCGCACGACTAGCACGTACTACTGGAGCAGTCGACGCATCTGGCTTGAGCTAAAACAGGATCGACGTCAGCGGCGTCGAGATGCTAACCGGCTTCTTAACAGATGCTAGGATGAGGTGGACGCGTGAGATTGCGATTCGGTGCGCGTTGCTTACTTGTCTCCTTCCCCATTCTTTTCAAGGTACTGTCAGATACGAAACGCTTCCTATGACCAATTGACCAAGCACTCACCACCAACATTCTCTCAGACATACCTTGATTTTTTTCAGCAGAGGCGTCGCATGAGGTGTTGAATGAGTCAACTAAGAATTACTAGCTTAGTTGCTGAAAATATCATTTATATCACAAGTCATTCAACCAAGGAGATGAGCAACAATTGGATGACAATTAAAGAAGTTTTTTATCAAAAAAACTTAATTAATTTAACTTAAAATAAGGTCCTACATTACGTTCGGGTTTTCAAGGAACAAGGAAAACTGGATACTTAGCCTCTGTTTTCACCAAAAAAAAACTAAATACACAATTCAATGAATAGTTCTTAGGATATATCATAGAATCTATGTAGGGTTGGGTTGAATTGGGTAAAAAACTAATCAAAAACAAACAAAAACTGGACACAGCGTTTTCACCGAAAAGGTGAGATAATTATTCTTAGAACCTGGAAGATATTTCTTGGAATATGGAGTCCTAACCCAGTGTCGGATATCTGTAAAAGGTGGCAAAATGGGAGCAAATATTTTAAATAAATCCCTAAGTAAGCACTTCTTGTACCTAGTTTTTGAAGGGAGATATGATGCAATAATGTGGGAAATTACTTTGTGATGTATTTAAAAGTTTCCATGTCTAATTATAATTAGATTATGTAATTACATATTATTATATACTCTTTGGTAACAGATAAAATAGTTTAACAAGAGTATAAATGTAGAAGATAAGGTAGAATGTTCCTAGAATTGGAAGCTCAATGGAAAAAAGTATTTTTAACCAACAATACCTGTCATGTGTATAAATGATACACCTAATATTCGGCTTTTGCACTAATGACGAAACAAAATTTAAACCAATTTAAACAAAGATAATATATCAATAGAAAAAAATTTATCGCTATGTTTCTTAAAACCGCATTTCTCAGTCACCGTTAACTCTAGAAACTATAAAATTGGTACAGTTATTCCTCAGATATGATTGCAACAAAATTGTTAGACTAGTTTCAAACTAAGAAGAGCACAGTTGTATATGCAACCAATCATACCCAGAGTATGGTTTATAAATTGCCTGTGTATATTTGGTTGCATATACAACTGTGCTCTTCTTAGTTTGAAACATCTATACACCCAATAAAGTTAAAGTGCATTGGAGTGACATCACAGAAATCATATTCCTAGAATGCCAGTACCATATAACAAAAGTGCCCACTTTACGACATCGCGCAGGTGAGGTGTGAAGCATGCGCGCTACGTGAAAGCATTGGCGGCACTTTCAATGTTTATTATTCTAGACTGCTTATCAAATATTTATTAGTAAGTAAATATCTATGGTAAATATACATCGTTTTACACTGAGTATGAGGCTCCAACCAAGGCTGTGGAGGTTTATACACAGGTTTCTTTAACTACACATATTGTAATTCAAATTATATGACTACCAAGTGGATTTTGTTTGTTAAAAAAATAAACTATGTTAACCTGACATTTGATTAATAACAGTTTTGTCTTTTTCTAAGTTACAGTTAAATAAAATTTGATCTTTATGATCTTTTCCTGTTCTGCATAGTAAGAAAAAGTAGACAACAGTATATGTGACCCGCTCTATACGAGTCTTAGATAAAATGTCTTATTTGACAAGCAATCCTAACGGGGTTACGTTTGGTTGTTACATTCATAGGTTATGTTGTGTCAAGAAAATAGGAAACAGTCAGTAATAGATACCCACTTTCCTTTCACGTTGTTCACTGGTAATACTTAGTACGCATGCCTTCCTCCTCACCAACTGAGTGGTATTGAGTGTTCAATTGTGGGCAAAAATTTTCTGCGCATCCTATCCGTATAGCATTCTAGTAATAAGATGTCTATGAGTGACATGCATTAGTACATTTTTGCAGTAACTTTTTTATTTGATTTCTGTCATTTTGATATGATTACAAACCTTTGTTAGAAACTGTCGCAAATACACAACTTTCTTGATGCTAGAGTTGATAATTGTCTGCAACAAATGCTAACGTATTCAATCGAGCACCAAATTGCAAATTAAACAAATTTAGCTTTCGATGGGCAATTGCTTGTCGAACAATAATCAGTCGTGGTTTAGCCATCCTATCGATAAGTTCGAGAATTTAGCAGTGAAATTGTGTGCACAAGATGTAAGTAAGACTTGTCAATTGTTGTTAGGTTTAAGTATCTATTGATAATATATTTATTGGTTATTGTTGAAATGCGTATTATTTGAAAATCCACACTAGACTACCAAACTTTAATTTAATTCTCTACCTATACTAATTACGAACTTTCAAGTGTAGGGCGCGTTCAGCGGAATCGCCCATTTTCGCCGACATTTGCGATCGAGTAGCTGCAAAATTGGGTTTTTCGATATTACCTTTGACGCTCGAATTGAAAAAAGGACACAATTCCGCGTGGACTGCGCGATATTTTGTAAATTAAATGCGTCAATTTTGAAAAAAAATCACATTTTTGCACCTCTTCGGGTGAAGGCGAACCTCGAGAAAATGTCACGTGACGTCTAGAAATTCCGACAAGCGGATCGATGAACGTCAAAAATTTACATTTTTTATCCGTTCCTGCCGACCTTATAAAAGCCGCTCGCTCTCATGTCTTACGATAAGATCCCTCTAAATACCCTTCGCAAAGAATTTTGAGCAAAAAAACGGCCTTAAAAACAATTTTCGATCCAAAAAATCGATTTTTGTCGACCCGTGTCTTGCTGCTATTACCACAGTAACGTCAAACCCAAAACGCCCCCTGCCGGACATTCGTAACAACAGTAACAGATAGCAGATAACCTAAAATATATCCTAAAATCAGTGTGGCCAGACGTAGGGATTTCTCCCTACACGTAGGGATTTTTTAGCTTAAAAAATGCGTAGGGAGGTTTTCTTGGGATTGTGGAAAATGTAGGGATATTTGTTACTGCAGTATGGGTACGTGTTTTTATGTATATTTGAGAAAAAATATTTATTTATTGTGTTAATTTTATGCGAAGAAGGACTCATGGGGCGCCCTAGATGTCCACCGATCGCGAGACGGGTGATACGTTCTGTGGTTATACCATATAAAACAATAAATTAATTTTGTTGCGTCGTTGATGCTGACGTTACAACTTTTAATTTAAATTCGCCTGAACGAGCGAATGTAGATGACGCTATTAATCCTGACTGTTTAAGTTCTAGTTTCTACCACCAGAGCGAAGACTCTTGTAAAAAAAAATATAATTATTCACGTACCCATGAAGTTCTGTATTGCGATTTCTCAAATACGTCAAATTTTGTTGTCCTATTACAACTCGTACAAGCAATATATTTTCGACGGATGTGTAGAAAACGTTACCTTTTCTTGCAGGTTCTGCATATAATTATTATCTCTACAAATAGGACAACAAAATCAGTTTATCTAACTCATCTGTTCAGGATTTCATGGGTAGGTGAATAGGGTTTATTGGCCTAAGAATAAATAAAAATTTATACGTATATGAACTTTACTTTGGTACTCCCCCCCCCCCGCTAGCAGCGTAGGGAGGCGTAGGGACATTTCGTGTCGGCTGTAGGGATGTTTCCTATAGAACATCTGGCCACACTGCCTAAAATGTCCATATTGCGAATGTGGACAGGTGGGAAGCCTTAACCACATATTTCTAGAATGCCCAATAACTAAAGTAGAAAATTTTGACATATACACAGAGCTAGTTTATCCTAACTTTTATACCGACTTCGCATAGTCATATGCGGATGTGGATTCGCAACCATAGCGACTAAGGCTACAACTACTATCAAACTGCTAATTTAAACAACATTTTATTATAGATCCACAAATCAAACCAATGTGTGACTAGAGAGGGTCAGGGTCACCTCCATGCCAGTAAACCTTTCAGCATTTTTTTTTTTTTGTTCTAAACACAATCTACTTTAGCCTACAGCTAATGTAAAAGATGTATTCTTACCTTAGGTCTCATACTTTATAAAAGGAAAAATAAAAAAAAATAGATAATGAATAGAACTAAAATATATTTTATTTATAGTAATCATGATTTGTACAAAATATCGATCCTTAAAAACAAATCGGTCTTTACAATTTCCCTTTTCAAATATACATAACAGAACAGTTAACGTACATCAAGAACCGATTTCATCAACAGTTTTAACAATTTCATTAAAAAGTATTTTTATTCATGATGCCAACTAAATCACTTCAATGATAAGAAGATTTCTGACACAACTGATAAATAGTGAAAAATAATTTAGTACATGCAACAATTGAAAAATACTCATTACTTTATTTACATGACTACCTTTGAGAATGCGGTCTCAGTCTTCTACAAAACAGTTTAATAGAAAAGTATACTAACCAAATTCATTTTATTTGTGAACGTCTCTTTCACATGTACATTTTATACCTATTATATACAAGAGGAAAATTCCCTTATAACTCCGTTCTTATGTTAACGTCGGAATCACACTGCCTACTAAACACTTCAAACGGCACAGGGATATCTAAAGAAACTCCAAAATAACCGATCGCACAAAACATTTCCTTCAAAAGAAGAAAATCTTGCAACACAATTACCAGCGTAAAAAAATCCTTAAAAAAAATCGGTCTGATAGAAAAATACTACAAATTTCAAAATAAAACGTGTCTTGCGGTAAAACTAGATTCAGTCCATCCCTAAAAGGGTTATCGTTTCTTTCCCATGCCGGATGTCATCATCTTCATCTTCATCCTCCTGAAAACACAACCAAAAAAAAAACGTGGCGTTAAAACATTTCTAAATTACACGATTTTATCAGAACTTACGTCAAAACCGAAGCAAGTGTCCATATCATGATCGGTTTTTATAGTCTTTGGCTTCTCTTCTTCTTCATCGTCCTCGTCGTCTTCCTGTTGTTGCGCCGCTGCTATTCTTCTAGCTGACTGTAGAGCTTTCAGTACATCTTCATCATGCAAATCTGCAACAAATAATTTAATTTCGAAATTAGAATTCACCATTCAAAATTTCACACATTTTAATCTGTAATAACTAAATATTCTGGTGTGGCCTCCACTCTACTTTCCAACTTTACTGTTGACACAATTTATAAACTCTCTAAATGTATATAGGATGAAATACCAATTAAACAAATGTTGTAAGATAATAAATAATAATACTATATTGGGATTATAACAATACAAGGCACGTCAGCTAAAAATATGACACATTGTAAGTACCAAGAAATAAAAACTAGTGGTGGGTAGTTCGTGAACGAACTAGTCCGAGAGAATGGCTCCCGGCTTAGAACAAAAGAACTAGTTCTTTAAAATAAAAAGAACTAGTTCGCAAAAGACCTGCTTTGCTAAAACATATCTCTATGCATATCTCATTCAGTAAACGACTTGTAGGGACATGAAATCTAGTTCGAAAGTCCTGCTTTGGTGAAACATATCCCATTCAGTGAACGAGTTGTGGCGACATCAAACGAGCGACAAAGCACCCCGCCCGCCAGTTGTTTCTTTACCTAACGGCGGATGTCAAAAATATAATTAGAGTATAGTTTTTTTCCTATTGGATTATGGATTACACTGTTAATAGTAGTTTCGCCAGTATATGTTATACTATAATTTATAAATAATACCCCCATTCCACCTAAAATTGCAGTATGAATAAGGCTAAAATACGTGCAGCAATATATCTTTTATGCCTTATTAAATAAATATTTAAAAGATATACCTAAATAAAATAAGACAACGATTCTTCGATCAATATAATTATAAATAATTATTTATTTTCAAAACAAAATAACAATTCTTCAAGAAAAAGACAAAGTGGGAAGGCAGACATCAATTCTGTCCAAACTAGATCCTAGTTTCGTTTGGAACGAGATATACACGTGTTAGAACACACGAAGACACGTTTATCGAAGTAGTATGTCTCAGGATCAAAGTAGTTCTTCAAAACTAGTTCTTTGAACTAGTTCCTTTTTGTGAACTAATCCGGAAGAACTAGCTCATTAAAAAGAACTAATAAGCCCATCTCTAATAAAAATTCTAAAGCCAGTAGAATGACAAGATTAAAATTTAATAGTCAAACTTCAGAATTGCCAACTTATAATATTTCCCATGGCACACCAGAGGGTTTTTCCTTACCATATTATTTATTATTCTTTACTTTGACATAAAACAGTAAATAAATGATAAATGATAAAAATATGTCGTAAGACTCACCGTGATCATGCAGCATACCCTCGCTGAGCATCTCACTCTGACCCTCTACGACCATCGCATGTTCATCGCCATCAGCCAGCTGTATAACCTCTAACACAACATACTGTTGACCATCAGAACCCTCCATGGCCATCATATCGCCGTCTTCGTCGTCCGAGCCTAAGGAGGGCATAACCTCCACCTGCTGCCCATCGATCATCTGAATCTTCTTCTGCCTGCCGAGTTTCAGCGCGAGCTGTTTGTCCTGGATGTTGGAGTCTGGGTCGTGGACGGCCATGTGCCTGATGAGGTTCCCCCGGTGGCGGAAGGCGCGGTGACACTCGGGACACTCGTGATTCTTCTCTCTGGGTGCTGGTGGTACATAAGTAGGGTTGTGATAGAGGTTAACATGGCGTTTAAGCAACTGTTTCTGGCGGAACGATTGGTCGCACTGGTCACACTGGAATGGCTTCTGGTCGGTATGTATCAGCATGTGCGATTCGAGATGACGTGCCGAGATTGAAGCGTAAGGGCACAGGTCGCACTTGAAGCACTTCTCACCCTCGTGCGTCTTGTTGTGGAGCTGAAACACGACGATAAGGGCCACGTTAGATGGTCGTTTCGGTGAGAGGTACAGCCGGAAAATAAATATACGATAAATGAAAATACTGCTGGCATACTTATTTTCCTTTCTGTACAAATATGTTTCCTCTCGAATGAAATAAATAAAAAACTTGCGTGTTTTGCTGAGTTGACTAATTAGGTCAGAATCTAGATTCTAGAACATAAAAAATAGAGAGGTTATCTCCACCTTTGTTTTCCCAATATTTCCATTTGGAGCTGGTGGTCTCGTTCATTGGAACAATGTAATCTGTTGATAAATTCTAGAAACCCTAACAAACAAATGTCATTTCTTTACCGACGGCCACAGAAATACCGACAATAGGTCTGTTTGTTGAGTATATGAGAGCAACTTAGGGGCATGGTAACTAGGCAACATAGAGAAAGAAGCTTAACATGATCAATTCTTGATGGTAGGAGTAAAATTTTACGTCCTGAGCAGTCAAAGTGTCAAATTTGACCAAATGAATACAGATTACGGATTGTATTTGAATATTCAATAAGTTATAAACAGTCAACTGTTTGACAGGTCAAATTGTCCATAAATGTTAAAAATAGTAAACCGACAGGGAAAAACCTCATTATATATTAGATGTGACATGAAGACAACTTATTGCTTGTTTATGAAGGTGCTCGGCTAGTTATAGTGCCTCATGTTTACATGACATGCTATGCAACAAAGTTAAACAACTTGTTTCAGAAAAAAAAATGGAAACAATGTCAGGGCGTCATACACCATTTTCCTGTTATATAAAAAGTCACATAATTATATAAAAATACATAATGTGGATGCCATGTTATATAATGTAATGTTTCATAGGAACAAAATCCCAGGATTTGAGATCAAAGCAGAAAAAGATCAATGTGAAAAAAATTGGAAACATGGAAGATGCTGAATGAATTAATATTTTTAGAAATTCTTGACTAAAGACTAAAGAGTGGCTGCTATTTTATTGCAATTGTCATTTTAGGAATTACATTCTAAGGCAAGTTTATTTATTATTGGGACTACTTGCTGTTTTATTGCATCTTGTTTTTGCAAATTACATTCTTTCTAGTCATAAAATACAATATTCCTGACCTAACACAAGTTTATTTATTATTGGGACTACCTGCTGTTTTATTGCAACTGGTTTTAGGGAATTGAATTCTTTCCAGTTATAAAATACAACATTCCTGACTAGAGGTGGGTAGTTCGTGAACGAACTAGTCCGAGAGAATGGCTCCCGGCTTAGAACAAAAGAACTAGTTCTTTAAAATAAAAAGAACTAGTTCGAAAAAGACCTGCTTTGCTAAAACATATCTCTATGCATATCTCATTCAGTGAACGACTTGTAGGGACATGAAATCTAGTTCGAAAGTCCTGCTTTGGTGAAACATATCCCATTCAGTGAACGAGTTGTGGCGACATCAAACGAGCGACAAAGCACCCCGCCCGTCAGTTGTTTCTTTACCTAACGGCGGATGTCAAAAATATAATTAGAGTATAGTTTTTTTTTCCTATTGGATAATGGATTACACTGTTAATAGTAGTTTCGCCAGTATATGTTATACTATAATTTATAAATAATACCCCAATTCCACCTAAAATTGCAGTATGAATAAGGCTAAAATACGTGCAGCAATATGTCTTTTATGCCTTATTAAATAAATATTTAAAAATATACCTAAATAAAATAAGACAACGATTCTTCGATCAATATAATTATAAATAATTATTTATTTTCAAAACAAAATAACGATTCTTCAAGAAAAAGACAAAGTGGGAAGGCAGACATCGATTCTGTCCAAACTAGATCCTAGTTTCGTTTGGAACGAGATATACACGTGCTAGAACACACGAAGACACGTTTATCGAAGTAGTATGTCTCAGGATCAAAGCAGTTCTTCAGAACTAGTTCTTTGAACTAGTTCCTTTTTGTGAACTAATCCGGAAGCACTAGTTCATTAAAAGGAACTAATAAGCCCATCCTTATTCCTGACCAAAGACAAGTTTATTTATTATTGAGACCACTTGCTGTTTTATTGCATCTAGTTTTTGCAAATTAAATTCTTCCTAATCATAAAATACAATATTCCTGACCTAACACAAGTTTATTTATTATTGGGACTAACTGCTGTTTTACTGCAACTGGTTTTAGGAAATTCAAGTCTTTCCAGTTATAAAATACATTACTGAACTAACACAAGTGATGTCTTTTTATTGAATTTTTAGTCAGAAAAATTTATGGAATTAAATTCTTTCTAGTTATAAAATTCAACATTCGGGACCTGGCACAATTTTATCTGGTTGAAAATGTGAGAAAATCGCTCTTTTCAAAATTGGGACATCTGGTCACCTTAGGAATGACATAAAGCAAAAAAGCCCTTAAAGTTTAACCAAACAGTCTCATTTCAGAGATGCCAACCTACACTAGTTTCCATGAGTCTCATGAATACATACATCTGTTAAAACCATGATAATGATACTTTTTTATTTATTTCAAAGGCATTGTATTAAAATTATGTTTAAATTAAAATGATACAAAATATATACGAGACAGAAATCAAGTCTATGTTCTAGGCAATTAAAAAAATTAGATGGCACAAAAATTCAGAAAAAAAAAATAAATATCCATTAACAAAAAACATCACACCTACCTTATAACTATACCGGTCGGGGAACGACTTCCCGCACCGCTTGCACTTGAGCGGCTTATCCGACGTGTGCAGCTTCTGCACGTGTATCCTAAGGTCGGTCTTGCGGCCGCACGTCGTCGGGCAGAGCTCGCACTGGAACACCGGCTTGTCGCCGACGCTGTGTGTGAGCTTGTGCGCCTTCAGGCTGTTCGACTGCGTGAATCGCGCCCCGCACTCGTCGCACTCATACGGCTTCTCGCCCGTGTGTATCCGCAGGTGCCGCTTCAGCTTGAACGTGTCCGGGCTGGCGTACGTGCAATGCGGGCACTGATACGGCCGCTCCCCCGTGTGGCACCGTATGTGACGCTTCAGCTTCGACAGCTCAACGCTCGCGTAATCGCACTCGTTGCACTTGTGCGGCTTCTCGTGCGTGTGACGGTAACGGACGTGTCTCACAAGCTCCCCTGAAAGAATTGTTTTTTGTCGAAGTTACGGAGAAACGAAATTTCAAGTTATAATAACAATTTTTCAATTCTAATATAATAATAATAATATATTCAATAATAATAATAATGATAATGATAATAATGATGATAATGATAATAAATTCAATAATAATAATTAATTTAAAGAAACAAAACCTTACCTGATGTAGTGAAGGCGGCCTCGCAATATTTACAGAGATGTGGCTTGGTGCCTGTGTGAGTGTTCACGTGGTTCTGTAAGGAGGCGAGGGTCTTGAAGCCGCGTTCGCACACTCGACACTTGTGCGGTCGTTCCTCGGAATGAGATTTCATGTGGCGAGAGAGCAGGTATCGCTTTGGGCTCGTGTAATTGCAATAATTACACATGTAGGGTTGCGAGACGACTTGAGATCTTCTCGGCAGGATCTTGACTATCTTAGATTTGTCGTCCTCAGCCTCGGAGTCGACGACGTTACCTTCTTCCGTCTCATCGAAGTCGTACACTGGAAATCATACGCAATATTTAATTTCTTGGTGTTCAAATGTTTTGTATCATAAACTCTTTTATGCCTTTCTTTATATTTTGAGCCTACCGTTTTCTATATTTTACTTTTTTTTAAACAATAAATTTTAAAATTAAATTCTAAACATTTTACTTGGACATTTTTATTGTAAGCAGCTTAAATTTCATAAGGATTCGACAAATTAGGACAAAAAAAGTCTAAAGGAAATTGTATTTAGCTTTGTTCTTATTTTCCAGATACAGTATAACTTCGCTAATCCGGACATATACCGTTCCTGACCATGTCCGGACTATTGAGGTATCCGGATCACTGGAGGTTTTTTTCTTTTGTTGGGAAGGGTCATTTTTTATGATGAAGATGAAAACAACTGGGAATATTTGAATATATGTGAGCACGGACGCAAAAAGGGACCTGTCGTTACGTTATCTTGCACAATATTTTCGCACGTAAGGTCTCTTCCGATATGTACCGTTATGCTGCACGTTATTTTCGCACGATAGGTCCCTTTTCGCATCCGAGGTCACATATAACCAAAACATAAAATTAAAAACTAAATTCTGAACATAAATGGATAAAATAAGCAAAAGATCTCAGTTATTTTTTAAAAATGTGTCAATCTTTGTTTATGTTCTTTTGGATACAGCTACATTAGTAAATTTTTCTCTGGACCTTTTGAGAAGCAGGATTTCCATGGGAAAATTGTTTTCTGCAGACCACCTGATGCCCAAAGAAAACGCGTTGGCAGCATCGACATTAGAGCTTTTTGGGGCCTGTTAACCCCTGTTAAAAATGTCTTAACCTCAGGCTTAAAATATTTTTCGAAACATTCAGTATGCAATGTTCTACTCATCCGTCCTTTATCAGACGCCCTGTACACAACTGGTATTGAGCTCATTCTGCATTTAAAAGCATCTAGATTTGCCGCTATTGCTAATATTAAGTGGCAATTTATGTGATCCGGTTGCTTTACAGTAAGACATTAATGTTAAACAATACTTTGGTATTTTCTACCTAGTTTTAACTGCAAATTATATTTTGTGTCCGAACTAGGGAGGTAAAATTTCTAAAATGTCCGGTTGACAAGAGCGTTCGGATTACTGGAGTGTCTGTACTAGAGAGTGTCCGATCTATCGAAGTTGTACTGTAAATGTTTTTTTGTAAGTTTTTTTTGACAATAATCACATTTTTTATGTCACAGTTTGATATTATTAGCCCAAAAAAAAGCAAAATCTCACATGTTTTATGACAAAATGTAGGATTTTGATCAATAAGCAATATTTACATTGTGTTTTTATCATTTCATTACTAAACTAACCAAAACAACAGAACATAAAAGTTTCGCATTGCAATAAAGATTTAATTTTTGTCATTTCTAGAGTAGTTTTAAACTAAGTAGAGCACAGTTACATATGCAACCCATTATACCCAGTGTATGGTTTATAATTAACCCGTGTATATTTGGTTGCATACACAATTGTGCTCTCCTTGGTTTGAAACATCTATAACACAATTATCCAAAAAAAAAAATAAAATAAAACACGTTTTGCAGCAAAAAATAGTCAAATATTCTACTATTACAAGTTTGTACTGATTAAATTTTATGATAATAAGAAAGAAATTGTTACCAGTCATATCCTGATCTCCATCAGTCTGATCCCCTTCTTTGTCGTCTGGTTGTTGAACGATAAGAACATAACTCAACTCATTGGAACTGGCATCCGCCGGAACGACGGTAATTCTCTGGAAAGCATTCCCGTTATTGATGACAATTTGATTATTGCCTTCGGGCATAACCTAAAAAAAATCAAGAAGTCATAAAAAAAATTATCGAAAACCCAAATCACAAAATCTCACCTCCTCAACGTCATCGTCACCATCTTCTTCATTCTCATGATTGATGATGAATTCTTCACCGTCACCACCTTCCGAATCGTTTATTCCCGATACCATGGTCATTACTGGTTGAGTTTCACCTTTTGCTTGATAATAATAATGGCCTGCTTGATCGACAAAGTACGTTCCTTCGTCTCCATCTCCTTCACCATCATCATCGATTTCTATAAGAAAAAACCGAATTTTAATCAATATAATTAAGTTAATACAAAATAAATGGTATAATAAATAAACTTACCGGTGACTTGTTGAGTTGTTGAGTTATCGGTGCTTTGGATTTCCTTTTGGAATCCTTCAAGGTACGATTGTATCTCTGTGACATTCTCGGAGGTGTCTGCTCCCTCGAGCTTTATCGGGGGGGTGAACTGTGCAGACATCCTGCACAGTTGTCTTCAAAAACCAACTGTAAACAACACATGCATTATAGATAACAGAGTACTAGTGGTAGGCTTCATGTTTGCTTTCGAAATTATGGTTAGCTTTACCTTTATTTACCTATAAGTAATCTACTATGAGCGTTCGGCAACATCTACGAGCGTAGGCATCCGATAAAGTACGTGTCCGGTTTAGAAAAACGTAGAAAAACTCGTTGGCGGGTTATGTTTTGGTAGAAAATAAGCGTTTAAATTGACGTAGAATAGTGATGCAGTCAGGAACGGACGCCATTTTACTGATATTAGCGGACGCTCGCCAAATCTGAGGTTACGGAACGCGTTTAATTACATTTTGAGGCTTATTAGAGCATTTTAAACCGAAATCTTAATTACGGAGGCATTCTCGTACTATTCCTACTTAACAAAGCTAGATGTAGGGGGCATTTCAACAAAAATTTCTGGAAATTAGCACGGTTGGCGCTGTCATCAATATGGAGTCGAGGCGAAAGTGCTGCACGGATCAAGCTCAATTTAATTTACGGTATTTAGGGAACCCGATTAATCCGGAAATGCCGATATTACGGGTAAGCTGGGGGTGTAGGTCGCGTAGATCGTGGAATGGACGTCGTCCGAGGCATCGAAAACGAATAAAATAATTTGAAAACTTACCTTGTGATTGCTTGAAGAGGGCGTATCGTTACGCGTAGCGTCTGTCGCAATGAACCAGAGATGGCGAAGCCAGCGTTGGTAAAACGACAACGAGCAACTGCACAGCCGCACTGCGCATGTCAGAACCGCAGGGTTTTTGACCTATCACAAATCGCGCGGGAAAACCGTTAATATACATGGACACCCTACAAACAACGAATTACCCATGTCATTTCGTTACATGCACGATACACTTATACACGGTATAACGGAGGACAGCTTTTGGCTACGTCACTCGTCTGAGATCGGTCAATGCGGCTAGTTGATACGAGATGGCGCCAAAAGGAGCGCTAGTATTTACATACAATCATTCAAGTAGAGTTTAATATAAATGATTTTTTTTTCATTTTGATACATATTCAGCAAATATTTTACATGCGATGTAACCCAAACTCTAAATTAAACATTCTTTATTTATTTTCTGAATTCTGTTTTATATACAAACACAGAATAGAATGTAAGTATATTACGATGATGAATAGTTATCGTTTGCATCTCCCTGTAAATCACAACATGATTATTTTCCTCCTTACGTGACATAGGAGTAAAAAACTGACGATGGCTCACTTACCTATTATTTTTTGCTTCAACTTGAAGTTCTAATTTCTCTATGATGATTCGTGCAGGTCTTTACGGCACAACTCGACATTGTAAAGTAATACAAATTAAAGACACCTGCTAAAAATCTGCCAGCGCATCTGGGTTCGGCAAACAACTTAATTTGAATTTTAAAACAGCGCGCATGTGCCGTGACGTCACTCAGATGAGAGCGCAGTAGGAACGCTTTTAAGCAACCTGTCCGTTATACCGTGTATAAGTGTATCGTGGTTACATGTATATTTTAATCGGGTAATTTATTATTTCATTTCGGTCATATGGCTCGATATGGATACGTACAGTCGAGGGAAAAAGGATGCTATTTCCTAAGGCGATGTAACTAAGAAAGTACCTATTTTGGTCTATTTGTGTGGATTATTTCTTGGGGATAAAAGGCTTTTTATCATGTAGGACTAATGTAACATAATTTAATAATCTTGGTATTAATATCAAATATGTAGAACTGTGTTCACCAAAGACAAAAATTGGACAACATTTTACCCAAATTGAGGATTGAAAATGGTTTTTCTGCATGGAAGAGCAGTTTTTGCTGAGCTAAGATTCATACTCAGCATAAATTAATGTATAGGAAACAATTGTATACATAGAAAGAAAACCTTTCTATAAGTTTTCCTTTCAATTTATTCAAAAAAACTTAGTCAACTTATATAAACTATAAATGTTAAACTGAATCAAAAATTATTTAAGTAGTGGTTTTGAAAGATTTTTGCATGAATTCGAAAATATAATGCTTCCATTACATCAACCCAGAGTTGTTATAAAAAACGTTATTTTTATTTTATACAAAACCATGTTCTTTTTATTTGATAATCGTTTCTTTGTTATTTGAGAACACTAAATGACAATTTGACAATCAGACAAATTTACTGTTAAAATCAGTCACTTATATTGAAATATGGCGAAAAACTAGTTATTTTCTTGTTCTAAACTGATGCATAACAAGCATTACAAGCACATATCAAATAATTTATCAGCAAATACTGATTTTTACATCTGCTGCACTCATTTAGTATAGGGTCCAGACTGTCCAGACATGTAGCTTGTACAATAGCTGGTAAGACAATGGACAGTCATATTAAAAAACATACTAATGTATGCTTTATAAATAAATTAAGCTGATTTAAAACAAAAGATGTTTAAAACAGTGTTTTAAAACATGTTTACAACAGTATTTTAAAACAATTGTTTTTAAACATAACAACCATGATCCTACCTTAAGATCTTGATGATGCAAATGCCATCAACTCTCCTTTTTGTGCTTACTTGAATCCCATTTTGCTAATAACCACAAAAAACAGGTTATTGTGGAAAATCGACTAATCATATCTATACTATATAGACGCGATAAAAAACTTCCTTACTCATGTACTCAACCTGGAACTCCCATGTTTTTGCCAGAAAACCAGATAGAAATAAATACTGAAAGTATAAATATTAAAAGAAAAAAAAAACAGTATTGATATAAAAGCTATTTTTATTATAACAGTACATAAATTTAACAGATTTACATTTTTTTTTAAACAAGCAAATATTCTATTTGTACTAACTTTGTATATGAAATGAGTTAAGTTACTTTGTAAAATATTCATGTATAATAATAGAGTACCAATAGAAATATCAGTTCTTTTCCCGTATTTATGTAGATTGTTTAAGCACCCTAAAACTTATGTGTAAGGTGTATGTAATTCTGTGTACATAGTTGCATGTGTGCAAGCATTGGTTTATGTATAAATTCAATGTTCAGACTAATGTAATTCACAGCTTTTCAGTTTATTATATCGATTTAATACACAGAATGTTCAGGTTATTGTTCGGCATAGGAACCTACATGGAAACTTACGATATAAGTTAAAGAACCATACATTATATACATATAGTAGTACACCTCCGACACTTCCACTTATATATCCTAAGAGCGATTAATGTAGGCACAATCATAGGTAAAAAGAACATCCTGTATATTAGATTAAAAGAACAATACATATAAAAATTAAACTCTACATAGAAAAAAAAATCGTAATAAAATTTACAAAAGTAAACAAACAATCTATTAAACATTATAAAAACCTAACCGTTGAACACCGGTGGTTACGCAGGACCTCGCTCTTCGACTACTATGTAAAGAACCGGCTTTGTATACGTCTAACAATATACAACAACTCCCAAATCAAATCCCTCAATACCTTCTCGTTGGGGCTTCGCTCGGCAGTAGCGGGTCCTGCAACCGTTAGTTATTGTTATGGGTGCTGTTGGAAGCAAGACTGCGACCCTCCGATCTCCTTCATCTCAGACCTTACAAAATACACCAAGAGAAAAGCTACAGCTATCGTCAAACCGATAGTAATCATCTGGAAGAGTTGAGTACGTTCCAATGACTTCTGCAACTTTACATTGCTATCCATCAGAGTTGCAACGCTCGCCGTTAACTTCTTCAGCCTCATTCCATCTTCGGTATCCGGGGTTCCCCCCACCATAACCGCACTTCCATTACGGACCGTCTCTTCCGGTTGCGCACAGCGCAACCGATGCTGAGTCACGTTTTTATTCGATACATTCTGAAACAGACATTTTACTTGTGAAGAAGAAGAGTTCGTGGTCTTAAATCATCAAACTAGTCAAATCTAACCTCTAAAACTTGAGTAATGACATAAAGCAACCATGACCATACAAGAAAAGGTATTAAGAATTCGTTTCTCTTACCTTCCATAAATCGGTGAGAGCTTGTGGTGACAGGTCTGCGGATTCGACGGGCATGCTCATGAGGAGGAATTTGTCGCGGGAGAGGCTGCGTAACTGAAAACCTTGGAGGAGGGTGACGCTGACGGTTTCTTTGGCGCCGGGCGCCAAAGAACCGACGCTGGGACGCACCCTGAACTTCTCCGGGGAGGTGGTCTTCATCTTGAAGGATATGATGGTGGAAGAGTCGGTGTTCTGCAGCTCGAGGACGCTGACCAGCTCGTTGCCGTCCTTGGTGAACGTGATGACGTTCGAAGGACTAATCGAGAGCATCTTGTTGTTTGATTCTCCTCCTGGTTTAATAAGAATAAGAAAAATTGTTTTAAGGTTGATACTTCTACTTCTTGGCATTATATCAAAAATGTAGTCATTACTAGGGTTGCCAGATCTCCGGCATTGGGCCGGAGTCTGCGGCATTTGAGGTCCATTTCAGGCCTCCGGCAGACATTCGAACATCTCCGGCAAAATCAATCTTCGAGCGTCAATAAAGAGAGCAGATGCAAAACAATACACTGAAATTAACATTTATGTTTCGAACCTACCTCTGCCATATTTTGCACAACTGCGCTCACCATGTCAATACATTACTAAAATATGATTTAGAAGTATTGATATTGGTTTAAGCAGAGTTTTCAATTTCTTAAAAAAAGATTGACCTATGAAAAACCTTTTTTGATGAATATGTGGCATTTAAATAAATGCTACGCCTTGACCGAACTAGGTGGCTGTCTTTACACAGTTATTATGGCCGTGTAGTTCTTTGTTTAGCTCCAATTAAAGCTTTATTGCAAACCAAGCAGACGAGGCCAGTAATGTTGATTCCAACATCACTGCACAAGTTTTTTTTTAATGTTATATTTTATATGATTGTAGTATGTATTTATGTATATGCTTTGTTGTTTTTTATCCTTAAACGCGATTAAGAAGAAAATGTTTATTTGGAATTGTTTTATGAATGATAAAACCCAACCCAACCCAACCCCTGCCTCCGGCCAGATCTCCGGCATTTCGGTCGAAGGCATCTGGTAACCCTAGTCATTACTATTTATCACAAAGCAAATGCCCGTAGGAAAAAAAGGACAAATTAACTATTTTTGGTACTGACGTGTGTGTTTTTCAGTACTATTTTATTATAACCATCAAAGCAAAAGACGAAATGTGTATTTGCAATGTCGAATACACGAATTTGAGACAATATGCAGTTTTGCATACAATTCGAGATGAAAACGGTAATTCTAAAGCCTTTATCTTATTCTACTTCATGTTGACACACGTACCAGAGAGTTCTGAACGGATTATTTGTTCACTATTAATGCTGCTAAAACAAAACTAAACAAAATAAAATCTTTATACAATGATGTTAGTTTGACCGTGCGATAAAATATGCTAATGAGAGAGAAAATATGCGCATATAAAATATCACATAATGTTTACCGAAAACTACATAATTCAATTCATCAATATCTTCTAAAAATACAGCTCGTTGATTTTTTACTTTTCGGCTAGGTCTCCTAATATTAGGCTTGTTTGCAGAGCATATTCTGAACTAGAGGTGGGTAGTTCGTGAACGAACTAGTCCGAGAGAATGGCTCCCGGCTTAGAACAAAAGAACTAGTTCTTTAAAATAAAAAGAACTAGTTCGCAAAAGACCTGCTTTGCTAAAACATATCTCTATGCATATCTCATTCAGTGAACGACTTGTAGGGACATGAAATCTAGTTCGAAAGTCCTGCTTTGGTGAAACATATCCCATTCAGTGAACGACTTGTGGCGACATCAAACGAGCGACATAGCACCCTGCCCGTCAATTGTTTATTTACCTAACGGCGGATGTCAAAAATATAATTAGAGTATAGTTTTTTTTTCCTATTGGATAATGGATTACACTGTTAATAGTAGTTTCGCCAGTATATGTTATACTATAATTTATAAATAATACCCCAATTCCACCTAAAATTGCAGTATGAATAAGGCTAAAGTACGTGCAGCAATATGTCTTTTATGCCTTATTAAATAAATATTTAAAAAATATACCTAAATAAAATAAGACAACGATTCTTCGATCAATATAATTATAAATAATTATTTATTTTCAAAACAAAACAACGATTCTTCAAGAAAAAGACAAAGTGGGAAGGCAGACATCGATTCTGTCCAAACTAGATCCTAGTTTCGTTTGGAACGAGATATAAACGTGCTAGAACACACGAAGACACGTTTATCGAAGTAGTATGTCTCAGGATCAAAGTAGTTCTTCAGAACTAGTTCTTTGAACTAGTTCCTTTTTGTGAACTAATCCGGAAGAACTAGTTCATTAAAAAGAACTAATAAGCCCATCTCTATTCTGAACGTGTTCTCTGTAGATTTTGTATTGGACCAAATGTGTCATAGTAACGTTGCAAGACCTCAAATTGGTCCAATATAAATTCCGTCCCGAAGGCAAATCAGGGTGATATTGTAGAAAGACAAAAAAAGGACAAAATATAGCACAAAAATTCTTCATATAGCGCCTAAACAAAAAAAATTCATGAGGTGGTAAGTTTAACCAAAATCGGATGAATCTTTAAGAAGACGTATGTAATATTTCCGGTTGTCAGATTGTTACCAAAAACAATCCAGTTAATCTCCTGGTAATTCTAAATAAATACACCAAATTTTAGCCCAATCCGTTGTTACACACCCACGTACATATTCCAGAAATCACTGCAACGAATTCAGGAGACCTCAAACCGCGTATTTCCGCTAAAATCTCGATTTTGTTTCGCCGAAATTACAGAAGCGGGAAAATGCATCTTGTATCGCCTTCACGTCAATTCATAACAGTTTTTTTATCAGCATAAGATAAAAGATCATTTTTATCTGTACATAATCAGCTATTTGGAAATTAATGCATTGGTACGAAAAAAAAAAACGATATATTTTGATACAATGATGTGCAAGAGGTGTGAAACATTTTCCCTAATATCTACTCTACTTACTTATTACTTCTATAGATCCTATTAATTAACACTATCACTTAATTAAATTTAAATAATGGTTTTATGAATAAGAATGAGTACTACAATTTATTATTGAGTAAATAAAGAAATCACATCAAACTGGTAAAACACATATTCGACAGAAGTATTAATTTATCTAGTTGATTACGTGAAAGTGGAGCAATCCAACTAATTTATAATTAAACTACAAGGTATTGCATAAGGAACTAAATGCATACTTCGCAAAGTGCAGTAATTACGACATGAAAAAGAACGTCCCGCAAAAAAAAAACAACAACTAAGCCAATAATGATTACTGAACAACTCACCATTATCCTTGTCGCCCCCAGGTCCTGGCGATTCCGACATTGGGGAAGCATCCGCGAAGTGAACCTACCACAAAGTTATCGATTTAGACATCCGCGGTCACACACACACAGAGAGAAGGCGTTTACGACAAATATTTTCAACACAAGACAATTTATTCGACCAGCAACGTAACCTATAAAAAGGACAACATCAACAACATTAGCTTCTTGGACATCTGGTAGCCAGCGGTGCCGCGCCACTGGGTCTCGGCACCGTTTTTTCGGCACCTCTATAATTAGATATGTGATTGTTTTGAGTGCGTGACCAAGTTTCAAACGCGCTCCTTTCGCCTCGCGCCGCTAATGAACAGTCGAAGTTACGACTTACTTTATGTGCAGTCATGATTGTCGACGGGTTTCCGCTAAGTGGATATTGGAATATTCTAATTCGTGGATAGAATCTGGCGAAACGTTGCTACCATCGGCGCAATATGCGGCTAAACAACTGCCGATCGAAACAAGAGAGCCGCGTGGCGGTCGCGTCCTCGGCCCACCGCGATCAATTCGTCAATAGATGCGCCGAAGATGCGAAAATGCCGGTAGGCTGGTTTCTATGTCAATGGAAATTGACGTAAAATGTCACGATAGGTAAGAAAACTTGATAATATGTAGAGAAATTTGATGAGAAACTAAAAATATTATAGTGTCGCGATAGAATTACATACTAACTAATGGTAAACAATAATTAATCAACACATCTCTATAGTATGAAGTGCATTCCATTCCAACACATTCCAAGAAAAAGAAATATTTTCTCCGTTGAAATAGTCAAAACATTTTACTATAAATATTGGTTGTATTTTGTCTGAACTATATCTATAATAATAATACATTTATTGAAAATAGAAGAACCCTAATACAACTTAGTTAACATACATAACAAATGAATATAAACTCAGATAAAAAATCATAACGCATCATAACATGCATACATTTATCCTAGACATACTTATATAAATACAAACAACAATTCTATGATGAGAACTTCTTCAGCTCTCTTTTAAACAACTCTAAGCTAGACAACCCTTTGAGGGTTGGAGGCAGACTATTATATTTTACAAATCCTTTGTGAAAGAGGGAATTCATACCTTTCTTATTTCTACTGACTGTAACATGTACATCATTTCTACATCTTGTCAAATAAGGATGTATTTCATTATTATACGTGACCAAGCTGGAGAGGTATGCCGGAGACATTTGCTTTACAATTTTGAAAATAAAAATCAAGGTAGAAAATATGTAATACGGTCCTCAACTGACCTCCATTCAAACGTTGTTAACATTAAAGATATTGGTGTATACCGATTGCAGCGTAATATTGTTCGCATACCTCTATTTTGCATTTTTTGAAGTGTTGCTTTTTGATTTTCGTTCAGAAGATACAGTATACTAGCACAGTAGTCAAAATGGGGTTGAATAATTGTTGAATATACCTTTACCCTGGTAAACATTGAAACGCACTGTATCTTACTATATCTTACAAAGAAACAATAATACAACATTTACATTTTAGTAATGATGATAGACGTTCTTGTTTCTTTAACTATAAAAGTATGTATACATTTAATTACCTAATGACACAAATTATTCACCACAAAAAAAGGGATAGACTTTTCAAGGATTTAAGTTTAAATAAAATTTGAAGTTTAACACAAAACTGTAGAAAATTGGATTGAAAATTGATTGAGTGCTTATATTTTTGCAATAGTTGTAATAATATCCCTCATCAGCCCATAAAGTAGAGGTGGGTAGTTCGTGAACGAACTAGTCCGAGAGAATGGCTCCCGGTTTAGAACAAAAGAACTAGTTCTTTAAAATAAAAAGAACTAGTTCGCAAAAGACCTGCTTTGCTAAAACATATCTCTATGCATATCTCATTCAGTGAACGACTTGTAGAGACATGAAATCTAGTTCGAAAGTCCTGCTTTGGTGAAACATATCCCATTCAGTGAACGAGTTCTGGCGACATCAAACGAGCGACAAAGCACCCCGCCCACCAGTTGTTTCTTTAACGGCGGATGTCAAAAATATAATTAGAGTATAGTTTTTTCCTATTGGATAATGGATTACACTGTAAATAGTAGTTTCGCCAGTATATGTTATACTATAATTTATAAATAATACCCCAATTCCACCTAAAATTGCAGTATGAATAAGGCTAAAATACGTGTAGCAATGTCTTTTATGCCTTATTAAATAAATATTTAAAAAATATACCTAAATAAAATAAGACAACGATTCTTCGATCAATATAATTATAAATAATTATTTATTTTCAAAACAAAATAACGATTCTTCAAGAAAAAGACAAAGTGGGAAGGCAGACATCGATTCTGTCCAAACTAGATCCTAGTTTCGTTTGAAACGAGATATACACGTGCTAGAACACACGAAGACACGTTTATCGAAGTAGTATGTTTCAGGATCAAAGTAGTTCTTCAGAACTAGTTCTTTGAACTAGTTCCTTTTTGTGAACTAATCCGGAAGAACTAGTTCATTAAAAAGAACTAATAAGCCCATCTCTACCATAAAGTAACAAAAAAAAACTAAAGTAGCGTTCAGAATCAACATCAATGGATTAAGGGGACACTCTAGCTTTGTTCTAGCAGCCGGAAGTTATAGCTCTGTTTGCGGTAACAGTTTCAAGTCAAACTGTTAAAATCAGTAAACATTAACATTAACAAACATTAACAAAAATAATAATCATTGAGCAAATATGCAAAATGTCTCCCCTAAATATAAATATTGTTAAGTATGGTATATTTTCTGTACTGTTATATTCAGCTAACAGCATGTTGATGTAAGATATTATTTCGCACCCAAAAGATAAAATCAAAATTTAAATTTAAATGTTTACAGGTGCGTATCGACAATAAACATATCTATAGGCAACCAATGATAGAAAATACTATAAAGTTGGTTGTCTAGATTCCAGTTTCCCGTTTCAAAACAATTTCCCAGTTATATAGGCGTTTTACGTTGAAACATACCTAGTACATATTTGATTTCTCTTTTTATTACTTTTAACTGATTAACGTCTACCAATTTTCATTATGTATTGTAGCTTAATGTTCATAATCATAGAAATGTCGTAAACGCTTTATTACCTTTCATACTGTATATGTCTTAGATTAGAAATTTTAGTGTTTAAATATCATTCTCAAACTCATGTGTGCGATTTGGTCCGCAACATGGTTCCCACAGCTTTATTTAGGGAAAAAGGTCAAAGTGTTATTTATAATATTTTAAGAAGTTATCCAATATAAAACGGCAAATTGTTTGTTATTGCTGACAATTCTGACCTTGAAGTCCTGTAATCTAACATCAACAAATTAAGTGGTATACTTTTAATTTATACACTTTGTTACTTATGGCCTTGAGTAAAGTAAAAGGTTGCCCTATTAATTAATGAGTTATAAACTATAAACTCAATTAATGGTACATTCATAAATTTTCCTATAACTTTCAAGTAACAATACAACCTGTAATGTTGAATGTAACAAAAGTAAACCATTCACAATAGTTTATCTAATGCTATTTTTAGGAAAAGAAGATAATGTATATTGTTTTGATGACTAACATCTTTCATATTATAACACACTAACCATTTTTATCACTTTCTGTGAATAATCTGTCTATTCAGATATTGTATCTAATCTAAAAGATTACAATTTCTCATAAAATTAGCATTGCAAGTATTAGAGACACAATTTTGTACGGCCAATTTGTTGTGATTACATATATTTAACCAGCAGCTGGAAACCAAGGTTGACAATAATACTGTAGAGCACAAAGTGCATGCCATTGTTATGTATTGATGATTTGATAATATTGTGAAGAGGACAAAAGTTGATCCAACACATTACAATAACCAATTTTATATCAGTACATAAGCACAAAGGTAGAAAAATAAAACAGCAAATATTACACTTACAGGAAAAGACTCATTACAAAGTAATTTTGATTATAAAAATATTTGGTTCATTGGCAGGTCCATAAAAAATTATCTCTCCACTTAGACTACGTGCCTACATAGATAAAATATTATTTTTATCAGTGGGCATAACGTCAATTTTAATGTATGTCCTTCATTAATATTAAACAGTGTGCAATACAAATCTTATAATCAATTTAATTTTATTTCAAATGGTTCTGATGAATCTATAATCTGGCAAAGTACAACACACCCCTCAATCAATACTGGCCACCCTAACATAATATATATAGCTCTATAAAGATCATTGACATTATGACAAGCTAAAAGGTTAGTCCAACCAACATGTGATATTTAATCCTCTAATAGGTCGACATAAAGATCAATGAATTTACCTTTTTAGTGGAAAGTATTTCCAACATAGATTCTGGATTTTATGATAAGATAATGTTGTTTACATTCTAGATTAATAAAACTATTACCAAATTGCTAGATTTCTTTAGTATTGAGCACAAAATCACGTTTGACAGTTTTCACAGAATTTCAGACAAAAAAACTTGTATATTTGGTAGATTCTAGGTGTAGATTTATTTGTTTGAATAGCTTTTTTCTGTAATTTCAATTAGTTGCTTGTTAGCTTCATTAACCACACTAAAAAAAGTGTAAATTTATGTAATAGCAACAATTATCCAGCGTGTGCAGTTATTGTACATTTAAACTCTTCAAACTAAACAATCACATTTAATTAAGACGGCGCAAAAAAAAGTTTTTACGAAGGTCGTAACAATTAATTGACAATCTATTAATAGGCCAATCTTTACGCTTATATATATATTGGTCAGCCCGGCACTAGACAAATTGACAACAATTACAGCGTAATTAACATTAATAAAAGTTGCTTCTTACCTTCTTATTATTATTAATGGCATTATTGTTAATTGTATCCTCGGTACTTTCAGGGACAAAACTGAAGGTGTAGTCATCGGTACCTCCCCACTTCACAAGCGCCTGATCCGCCGGAATATATTCGAAAACTTCTGGCTTTTTAATCGCTTTTATCCTTTCAACAGCCTTGGGTGGAAGCCAAGATTTAATCAGCTTAAATGCAGCTGCAATTAAAAAATTAATTAAATTGTACGGAAAGAATACAAAAATTTATTTGAAAAACTTGCTATATGTGATTGATAAAACTTACTTTGATTATGTAAATCAAAGTTTCTGTGGCAACACTCAAGGTTAAAGGTTAAATTATACCAAAACACACGAATTATCAAGTTTCCTGATGGTTATCAGCATTATTTGGCACTTTTGGTACGACTTAATTTACGTCAAAATAATAAGACTTACCATTTAAAATCCAGGCCATCTCGTAGACAATGATGTAGTTTAAAAACCAAGGGTAGTAGTTTTTAAATAAGCCTATTAAGTATCGAGTAAAATCTAAGTCCATATTTGATAAGCCGCATGCTTCGAGGTCAAAGAAAACAGTCAACGCTTGTCCGTTTTCTTCCCTAAATTATTTCTGATTAGTATTTGGGTACTAATGCTTAACAGATGCATACCTTTCAAGTCGCTCCAACCAATAGACGACACAACGCTTAAGTTCATCCAAATCCCTTTGTCCCTTGACGTGTTTTTTGCAATTAAATATAAATATTAAATGTCCATCCTTATCTCTACCCCTTGGATATACGGAACCCTCAACCACGTAATCCATTCTTATGTTGGCTTCGGTAATTTCTACTCATAAAAAATAGGGTATGTATAGAAGATAAAAAATTTGGTTGAAAAAAAAAAGGTACCATTTGTCCCGTAACTTTTCCTCCATTTTACGGTATCAATCATCATTTCCAAGGCTAGTTTTTGATCGCAGTCATGGTGTGCTAGAAATCTTTTTAACCAGAAGTCGTTCGATTTTGCCTTTTCTACATCAACAGGATGTGCAACTACAATATGGTAAATTAGAGTTTGTTGCACTACTAAAAATTAAAAAGTTGCTCATTACTATCAGTTTGTGTTTCGAGAGCTTCGAGGAAGGCAGTTCGAAGGGCCTCAACTTTGTCCTGGGGAACTGCATTTACGGTATCGCTGTACGGCATGACGAGAAAAAATTGTTAATAAAGTTTTCGTGTGTTGCAGGTGCAACTAAATTCGTGCAATGTTCAAAATAATTGGACTTACATGACGCCCATTATGGAAAAGCTGTTCTACAACTTAAAACAGGAATCGGACCGCATACGTAAAAAATAAACCAAAGTCCACTACGCTCAACCTTCGCTTAATAACTGAACACAAAATAATAATTTAATCGCTACATGACAAACGTCAGTGTCGGAAAGCCTTATTCAGATTTCATCTCGATTCGTCAAAAATCCGTTGGAGGCGCCACAAATCTAAAAATTTAAAAATGCTCACCTTAGGTTGCATACCTGCAATATTTCCTTATTTTACATTAATAATTTGTATTGCAAATTACCTCCTTTACAGTTATAAATTAAAGAATAAAGTACTGCACAAAAACAAGCATTGTTATTCTCATTTACATAACCATAATGAATAGTAAGGAACGTGATGTTTTGGTTGCCTACTCTTGTAACCAACCAACCAATCCATCGCGGCGAATACCAAAAATAATCGTACAAAAACTATCAAAAACAACTAATTATGATCACAAGACAAATGAATATGTTGAAACATATCACCCGAGGAAGTTATAAAAGGTGTTTCTCAGCCTTAGCTGGTGTGGATCAAGAACCGACAATTTGTAGGTTATGTTGACTTCTCACGCCGTATTATTATTACTTTATCATTAATTTCTAGCAAAACCCGAGGTCGGAAACGAAATTCTAAAACACGCAGATTACTTCCAAGTTCATAATCTCTTCACGGTGAAAGATTTATTCGAAGCAAGGGTACATTACGGACATAAAGATGGTTCCTTGGATGAACGCATGTTACCGTACGTTTACGGGTCACGTTTAGGTCACATCATCTTTGATTTGGACGTAACGGCGGATTACTTAAGGCAAGCACTGAATATCGCCGCCCATACTGCTTATCGTGATGGAGTAATAACATTTTTTCTACGAAATGCTCAACATTCGCATTTGGTGGAAAAGACTGCGCTGGAGTGCGGTGAATTTGCTCACACAAGACCTTGGAGAGGTGGTATATTCACTAATGCGAATAAACAGTTTGGGGATGTTACTAGGTTACCCGATTTATGTATATTTCTTAATACTTTGAATGACGTTTTGGTACAGCATACAGCGGTGAGGGATTCTGCAAAAATGGGGATTGCTACTATAGGTGTTGTTGATTCGAATTGTAACCCGAATTTGATTACTTACCCTGTTCCTGGTAACGATGACTCTACGGCTTCTATTGAGTTTTATTGTAAGGTTTTTAAAGCTGCAATATTGCGGGGTAAAGACAAACGAAAGAAGCACTTTGGGAAATAGAATTGATTTGTAGATAGTTAATAAATAATTTATAAATATTTGCTTTGTTTTATTGATTATTTGTGTATTTATACAATGCATTATTCAATAAACACAATTTGCTAATTCTTAAAAAAAAGAGCAATCCAGGTGTCGCTAGTAGTCAAATGGGCGGCGACATTGGTATAGTAACATAACCTCACAACTTTTAAAGTGGAATTGGTAAACAAACCTTTGGGGATTTCTTGTGCTTTTATTTATATTCTGTGCTATAATATACCAACATTTTTGTCTAATTACATAAAAAAAAGTTTACCTCTGGTGGTAGTTGGACAAACTAAACTTATGTACATATTCTATAGTAAAGTTTTAAATTATTCTAGTATGTAATAAAGTCAAACCACATATAACTATGTAAAATACATTTATTTTTCCAGTAGATATAAAACTTGGTAAGTTATAAGGCACATTTGAAAAATAGTTATTACAGTATCGACTAGCATATATGTAACTTGAATTGATGACAATGATTGTGCAATAATAATAGCTCACGATTTAGCGGAAAATGTGCGATGAGATGTTCTTCATGCAGATGAATTTGGATCAACCTACCACATATTATAGTTAAAATTCGCTGATAAAAGAATATTGTGAAAAAAGAAAGACTTAAAATGTTACTATTAAAATTATTAAATTAAAATGAATTAAAAAATTGTTCAGTTATAAAAGTTTAGGTAGACAACACAACTACAAGTACTAACTACAACTACAACAAGAGTAAGAGGGAAGTACCACCACCACATCTACTGAGCTCTTTTCTCCTGAAAATAAAAAACAATTACTAAAATGCTATGAACACAGTGACAATACCCATCGGTGCAAACGTGCAATAGAAGCTTTCAGATAAAAACAAATAAATACCAAGCATGAGAACGAATTACACAACTATTCAACTATAAATAAAGATAAATAACAAACAAACAAAAACAAGTAATAAAAATAATACCATAAAAGTCACACTGACATAACACAGAAAAAAGTTTTATACAGTCTGTACCTCTCTAAGGACGCTTGTGTCCCTACTGTCGCGTAGTTTGAATAAAACTTCAGGACCCAAGATTTTCAAGCCCCTAAAAATTATTTATTTCAAGATGTTTACAATAAAATTGCGGAATGGGTCATACCATTTATATATATTTGGAAGATAGACTGCAGCATAAGTGAATGCCATTAAAGGACCCAGCCCCATCCAAGCCTCTTGTTGTTTATTGGCAATTGCCACGGCACACAATTCACCACAACGTTCACCGGTCATTCGCTTATCTTGCGGCTGAGTTGTTATGCCATATTTCTAAAAAGATATGTGTTTAATATGTCATATCCATCTTCATAATACACATTTTTTTAACATGTTTTCTTGATTGTGTTACTTTCATTTTGTTAAATCCAGAATAATGATCATATTTACTAGATTATTGGCAAAATATTTTATATTATGTCTTCAATTAAAAAAAAAAAAAACGCATTTAAAATGTAGTATGTTCAATAAAAAAGGTCTGGAGTGGCATAATTTAATATTTTCTTACATTTATGTTTAACATTTTTTGATAGAACTAATAATGTAGCTGTGTAAAGGATATTCCATTTAGTTGTCCAACCCTGTATGTGTGTAGAGTAGTTTTAAACTAAGTAGAGCACAGTAACATATGCAACCAATTATACCCAGTGTATGGTTTATAATTGACCCGTGTATGTTTGGTTGCATACACAACTGTGCTCTCCTTGGATTGAAACGTCTATACTACAAATAATGAAAGCAAGACAATTTAATTGGTATCCAGTACCAAGCAAATTGTTTTGACTAGCATAAAGTGATAAGTCTTGATAAAAATGTAAATATTTGTTATCACATACCAGAGTTTAAAAGGAAATGAGTATTAAATTGAAATGAATATTATTATTTTTTGCTTATAATGTTTTGGAACAAACAAATTGTAACAAAAATATGAACCTTGATCAAGTCATGAAGAATTTTTCTGTATAACAATTTAGCAATATTACCTCTCCAGTTCTTTCAGTGAAACTCTCCTGCAGAAAATTTGTAAAGGTAGGTCCAGGGCATAGCAAAGTCACAGAAATATGTTTTCCCAACTTCTCAGTCCTCAATCCATTAAAATAGCCCTACAATGAAAAAACAAACAAAATTTCCAAACCTATTTTTACCCAATAGCTAAAAATACAAACATGAATTGCATGTTTTGTGCCAGCATATGTCCCTGAATATGGTACCCCTATAATTCCAGCCAAACTAGAAGTAACAGCAACTTGCCCATGGCCTCTCTGCTGAAAATGATCGATGGCAATTCTTGTTAGATTAACAACGCTGAAGACATTTAAATCAAACATTTGTCTGTCAACTTCTAAATCAATTGTTTCCCACATAGCCCTTTGCGATCGACCAGCGTTGTTCACAAGAATATCTACACCATTAAAATGTCTAACGGCATGATCAAAATGGTTTTTGTGTGAAGTAAAATCGAGCATGTCCATAGCTATTACTAGGATGTCCTGATCAACCAGTACCCCTTTCGATAACTCTATAAAAATAGGAATTAAGCTATTTTTAAAATATTTAAATATGAATTCTAAAAACCTAAACATTCTCGTTTGACTCTTTCGAGTTCGTCTCTTCGTCGAGCTGTTAATACGAGTTTAACTCCGTTCTTTGCGAATGCTTTAGCGGTATGTTCGCCGATTCCGCTTGAAGCTCCCGTTATAAATGCAACTTGCCCTTGCAGGCGACCTATAAAATAACATCAATATAAAGTGAACAAACAACAGGATTAACTATTAATATCTCACGTATTGATTTGCCGAATTTTTGATAGAACCATAACTCTAAATCACTGTCCAAAAAGAACGTAAAGGCGTAAATAAGCCCGTAGACGAATGTGGAGATACCGATAATGGCGAAAAACATTTCCACTAAGAAAAGCCACACAAATCCGACTAAAAACCACAACGATAAACTTGGTGTTTTTACGGTGATATAATTAAATTGTACAAGTCATTTGCGCTAATTACGATAACGCAAATTAAACTGGCGTATCGTCCTCTCCCAGTAGGTTTTATGTTTGTTTATTTGTTACGCGCTCCCTCTGTTAGCAACTTCGTAACTAATTTTCAAATATGTACCCGCTGGAATAAAAGAGAAATAATTTAGCATTAACTACTTATTGCACTGGAGAGCACTGCAATATATACTTTAAGTACTTATTTATTGCTTATATTGGAAGCAAATTAATTATTGTGTTATCTGGGACGTAAGTTGTAGGTGGGCCGGCCAGGCCGGCCTACTAGTATACAGAGGTCGACAAAATTAACGCAACAGATAAGAATAATAGCTGCTTTCCATTTGCACATTTCTGAGTTGATATTAGCTGAGCTGAGCTAATCTAACTTATGCGTAGCGTTCCTTTTGTTTTGGTGAAGTAAGACAAGCTCAGACAAATTACCTTCCCCTTGCCCTTGGCTAGTCATGCGAAAAGGTAACTTAGATCGTCTGAGCTGTCTGAGCTAACCTAATAGAAGAAGAAGAAGAAGGAGAACCTAACCTAAATCCGCCATCGTGCGTGCGTGCAATTTGGTTTTTGTTTATTTTATAAACTATAAGTTTCGGCAAGATGGATGAAGTTAACATATTTAATGTGTGTGACCTGATTACACATCTTCGCTACGAAGTGGAATTAAGTCACGAGGACGGTATACGCGTGCAAAGAAGCGGTTCTGATACCTATGTTTCTTATTTGTACCTATAGATGATAACATTGATAACACTTGTTGTCAGGCAAGTGGCGCCGCCACTCGCTGACATCAAGTTCCACGAACTTAGTTAGATAGAATGGCACTGAACGCGTTCCTTTTGCCAACATAGCTTAGCTTAGTTGAACTTGGACATGACTTGGACCAAGCCAGACGGTGTTAGATTAGCTCAGCTAAGATTAATTCAGAAGTGTGCAAATGGAAAGCAGCTAATGTTCATATTAGGGTACACCCCACATTAGGGTGTTGCGGTCAAGCCAAAATTGAAGCAAATATTTACTTTAATCTATAATTTATCAATTAAAAATTGCAATTAAAAGTACAACTTATGCGTGTTGTTTACCTCGGTAACCCTTAGTTATTACAGTATTGACTAGCATATATGTAACTTGAATTGATGACAATGATTGTGCAATAATAATAGCTCACGATTTAGCGGAAAATGTGCGATGAGATGTTCTTCATGCAGATGAATTTGGATCAACCTACCACATATTATAGTTAAAATTCGCTGATAAAAGAATATTGTGAAAAAAGAAAGACTTAAAATGAATGTTACTATTAAAATTATTAAATTAAAATGAATTAAAAAATTGTTCAGCTATAAAAGTTTAGGTAGACAACACAACTACAAGTACTAACTACAACTAAAGAGTAAGAGGGAAGTACCACCACCACATCTACTGAGCTCTTTTCTCCTGAAAATAAAAAACAATTACTAAAATGCTATGAACACAGTGACAATACCCATCGGTGCAAATATGCAATAGAAGCTTTCAGATAAAAACAAATAAATACCAAGCATGAGAACAAATTACACAACTATTCAACTATAAATAAAGATAAATAACAAACAAACAAAAACAAGTAATAAAAATAATACCATAAAAGTCACACTGACATAACACAGAAAAAAGTTTTATACAGTCTATACCTCTCTAAGGACGCTTGTGTCCCTACTGTCGCGTAGTTTGAATAAAACTTCAGGACCCAAGATTTTCAAGCCCCTAAAAATTATTTATTTCAAGATGTTTACAATAAAATTGCGGAATGGGTCATACCATTTATATATATTTGGACTTGATGAAGGATGGACACTGTAGGGGTCATTGTACACCCTATACATTCAGATTTTGACTTTTTTATAGCTTTTCTAGTGTTTTTGTTCACCTAAACCAGTAGGAAATTGAGAATCCTGAATACAAAACACAGTCATAGATCACACAAATTTATTTATTCTATAAACAATACATAAATAGATATAAACAGTAGAAATGTGATGCAGCTACACTCAGGAGAGTAGAAACCATTTTATGAAAGCTAAAGTTTGTCCAGATCATAACAGATCAAAAGCCTATATGTGAATATAAAACTCCATATATATTTACAATTTTTGAGATCACAGAATCTGATATAATTAACCTTAAAATTCTAAACACACAAATGTAGCATTTGTTTTGCTATTCCACTACACACAATATTTCCTACATATTTTCTACCTTAAATTATAAAAATATATATCAAACCGCAAACTAGACAACTATTATTTACATTCCTCTTTATTTTATTTTAAAGTCATCTCTTCTTTATAATGCAGTACAATGATAAAGCAACATAATCAATTATCCTTATTCTTATCTATATTTACAACTTCAGTTGACTGAAGTTCATTACCTGTTTGGTCCATTTCTACCACATCTTCTTCATTGTACCTTTTAATCAATTTTCCACCTGTATATCCAGCAAGACCACAACCAAGCGCTGCAAGACCTCCTACTTTCGCACCAGCAAAAAACCCAAGGGGGCCACCCAATAATCCACCTAATACAGCCCCAGTTACAGGATAAGCTGCAGTTTTCAACCTGTAAATAACAAAATATATTTGTTGCTAATTTTCAAGACAAAACAGACCAAAAAGTGGTCAACTAACCTCTGAAATTTGTATATTGAATGGAACTGTCAAATTTCAGAGTAGCCAACCTACAATTTTTTTCCTACCTGGATGCTTTCATTAGATGTGTCAAACCATGATTAACCTCCACTTGGGTGTGTTCAACTTTATCTTCAATTTGCTGGATAGGTTCTTTTTGATCATTGACCATTGTGTTCAATTCTTGATAGATTTCGTGAAGTCCCTCGACATCTTTATGCAACGCTTCGACCTTCTCCAGTTTGTCTTGAGATTGCCTGACTTTTAATTCGTCCAAGTTGCCGTGGATTTGAATCTGTTCGGCGTGTAAGAATGGATTTTCGTTCTCGATGTTCTCGTTGATTTCATTTTGAGAGTCAATGTACGAAGTGGCGGATTTCTCTAATGCGTTGTAATCTTTCAATATGGACGAGATGCTCCTCCGTAACGAAAATGTTCTGGTGTCAAACCTGTCCAAATCTTCATCAAACACTTTCGCACGTAAAGAATCTAGTTCATATAAAAGATCGCGGATTTGACGGACGTAACGTTTCTCGTCTTTGATCTCTTGAGTCAGTTGTTTAGTGTTCTCTTGAAACATATACTAACAAAGAATGAAATTGAGGAAATAAGAATAAACTAATGCAAAGAAAGCTTACCAGTTCTATTGCGTTTTTGTGCTTTTCATAGAGTCTGACGTGATGCGGTATGGCTTCTGTCTCGAATTTGTCTAATGGTATTTCGATGAATCTGAAAGGTTCTTTGATGCCTATTTTTGTTGAGGACATTTTGATTGAGTGTGATCAAATACGCATAATTTTGATGAGCCCGAGGTGAAATGTGAACGACTGACGACAGACGAAAATTGTAAACAAAACAAAACCTTTGTTTTTGTTGACAGGATTATGAAACTGACATGGTTGATAATGCAGAATACGCGCAGACTGTGCTTCTGATTTTACAGTTATCGCTTTTACCATAATCAGGTTTTTAAATGCATCAAGTCGTTATACAACTCAATGTTAGAGGGCGCCCGTGGTATATTCTCAGGACCACACTGCAGATCAGGTATTATACCTGTATATTACAAAACAAGTCCATAAATCGTGATGAAAAAGTTTACGGATGTACATTTGCAGCAATAACGCCTATGAAAAGCTTTTCTAAGATCTCTGACACAATAGCCATCCTACTCTTATCCCTTACACGCTGTGCAGGGACATTGTACAATATATTGTAAAACTTACTTTTATTTATACCTTTATTTGGTCTATTTTATGTTATTTGTTTGATAACTCTATTGTCTGTCTCTAGCTGACAGTTAGAATCACATATACAGGGTGTAGCCGGTTTGAGTACACACACATTGAGGGATAATAGATTTTGAGCTACTGACAATAAAATTCTTATAAAATAATAATCCAATTTTTTTGCAGTAAGTGATATATCAAAGCACAAAGTTAGGGACAACATTAATCAAATTCGTGTCATATAAATGAGTTGATGTTTCTTTAAGCGTTACATGGCAAAAAAATAAAAAAAAAAACAGTCTCAACCTGTTAGAGTAGTTTCAAACTAAGAAGAGCACAGTTGTATATGCAACCAATCATACCCAGTGTATGGTTTATAAATTGCCTGTGTATATTTGGTTGCATATACAACTGTGCTCTTCTTAGTTTGAAACATCTATACACCCTGTATACAATAGATAACCAAAACTATTTCTAAAGGGACATAAATGGCATTCTCACAGGTAATGTCCTATTCGTATTTTATTGACGTGTGTACCTGACCGACCTTAGATCAAGATCTTGAAAATGCACGAGGGTTTTACTTTGTCGTACCGGTACAAAGAATGTGTGAAAGCGGAGGGAGAAGTGGTTTGTAAAGTTGAGGGGTGGTTGAGGGAATGTTTGGTCACTTTGGCGCTTTTTACTTGGAAGGCCCATTTAATCTTTGGTTACCTTTTGGTAATGTTGTGCACTGTTTCTTACTATTAACATCAACTGTGTTTGTGTTATTTATTGTGGTGTTGTTTTACTGAAATCGAAGCTTAAAACTAACGTAAGTATTTTAGAATTTAGTTTTTTAAACACACGATACGAGTACCTACTTCAAGTTTTTGGAAGAAGTCGAGAGAAAACTTTTAAATAACTTTTAATAACTAGTATTTTTGACCTTGATCATTTCACTCAATTTCACCATACTTTTTATTAGGTGTTCGTATTCGACATTCTTTTTATTAAATAAAATAAAAATAAACCCCTCTTTGCCTTTGTTAAAATTTTTATTTGCTTGGGATCTGATTTCGGCTGTTAGGTCATCTTCAACCAAATATATAAAGTTCAGGGTAATATATTCATTCTTAAAAAGTAAATGCGGCAAATACGGTACCTTTGGACATGGAATACCGCAAATTCTTTTTATTAGACACCATTAGATGTAGAAACAAAATCTGTGATGCATAAGGTTCCATAAGGTTTTACTATTTTGTTTTTTTTTTCAGGAAAAATTCTAGAAGAAAGATGAAATCGATTGAGCAAAATACATTAGTAAAGCAAGAAATGGGAGAAATTCAGCAATTTATTTGTGAATTATGCGGTTTCAGTTTTAGTAACGAAACTTATTTGGCAAATCACTACAACTTTTGCAAATATGTGAAGAATCAGAATGATCGACTGGGTGTGCACACAAGTAAGCTCTTCGCTTTATTACTTAATATTAAATTGTAACGTCCGTTTTTATTGTTTAGCCATCGTTAAAAAAGAATTATATGAGGGTTTTACTATTTTGTATTTCAGGGAACATTCGAGAAAAAAAGATGAGTTTGACTGAGCAAAATACATTAGTGAAACAAGAAATCGAGCCATGCGAGAAGTTGCCAGAAATTCAGCAATTTATTTGTGAATTATGCAGTTTCACTTTTAGTAACGAAACTTATTTGGCAAATCACTACAACTTTTGCAAATATATGAACAATCAGAATGATCGGCTGGGTGTGCACACAAGTAAGCTCTTCGCTTTATTACTTAATATTAAATTGTAACGTCCGTTTTTATTGTTTCGCCATCGTTAAAAAAGAATTATGTGCAGGTTTTACTATTTTGTATTTCAGGGAACATTCGAGAAAAAAAGATGAGTTTGACTGAGCAAAATACATTAGTGAAACAAGAAATCGAGCCATGCGAAAAGTTGCCAGAAATTCAGCAATATATTTGTGAATTATGCAGTTTCACTTTTAGTAACGAAACTTATTTGGCAAATCACTACAACTTATGCAAAGATATGAAGAATCAGAATGATCGATTGGGTGTGAACACAAGTAAGCTCTTCGCTTTATTACTTAATATTAAATTGTAACGTCCGTTTTTCTTGCTTAGCCGTCGTTAAAAAAGAATTTTATGTGCAGGTTTTACTATTTTGTATTTCAGGGAACAGTCTAGAAAAAAGGATGAGTTTGACTGAGCAAAATACATTAGTGAAACAAGAAATCGAGCCATGCGAGAAGTTGCCAGAAATTCCGCAATATATTTGTGAATTATGCAGTTTCACTTTTAGTAACGAAACTTATTTGGCAAATCACTACAACTTATGCAAAGATATGATGAATCAGAATGATCGATTGGGTGTGAACACAAGTAAGCTCTTCGCTTTATTACTTAATATTAAATTGTAACATCCGTTTTTCTTGTTTAGCCATCGTTAAAAAAGAATTATGTGCAGGTTTTACTATTTTGTATTTCAGGGAACAGTCTAGAAAAAAGGATGAGTTTGACTGAGCAAAATACATTATTGAAACAAGAAATCGAGCCATGCGAGAAGTTGCCAGAAATTCAGCAATATATTTGTGAATTATGCAGTTTCACTTTTAGTAACGAAACTTATTTGGCAAATCACTACAACTTATGCAAAGATATGATGAATCAGAATGATCGATTGGGTGTGAACACAAGTAAGCTCTTCGCTTTATTACTTAATATTAAATTGTAACATCCGTTTTTCTTGTTTAGCCATCGTTAAAAAAGAATTATGTGAGGGTTTTACTATTTTGTATTTCAGGGAACATTCGAGAAAAAAAGATGAGTTTGAGTGAGCAAAATACATTAGTGAAACAAGAAATCGTGCCATGCGAGAAGTTGCCAGAAATTCAGCAATATATTTGTGAATTATGCAGTTTCACTTTTAGTAACGAAACTTATTTGGCAAATCACTACAACTTATGCAAAGATATGATGAATCAGAATGATCGATTGGGTGTGAACACAAGTAAGCTCTTCGCTTTATTACTTAATATTAAATTGTAACGTCCGTTTTTCTTGCTTAGCCGTCGTTAAAAAAGAATTATGTGAGGGTTTTACTATTTTGTATTTCAGGGAACATTCTAGAAAAAAGGATGAGTTTGACTGAGCAAAATACATTAGTGAAACAAGAAATCGTGCCATGCGAGAAGTTGCCAGAAATTCAGCAATGTATTTGTGAATTTTGCGGTTTTACTTTTAGTAACGAAACTTATTTGGCAAATCACTACAACTTATGCAAAGATATGATGAATCAGAATGATCGATTGGGTGTGAACACAAGTAAGCTCTTCGCTTTATTACTTAATATTAAATTGTAACATCCGTTTTTCTTGTTTAGCCATCGTTAAAAAAGAATTATGTGAGGGTTTTACTATTTTGTATTTCAGGGAACATTCGAGAAAAAAAGATGAGTTTGAGTGAGCAAAATACATTAGTGAAACAAGAAATCGTGCCATGCGAGAAGTTGCCAGAAATTCAGCAATATATTTGTGAATTATGCAGTTTCACTTTTAGTAACGAAACTTATTTGGCAAATCACTACAACTTATGCAAAGATATGATGAATCAGAATGATCGATTGGGTGTGAACACAAGTAAGCTCTTCGCTTTATTACTTAATATTAAATTGTAACGTCCGTTTTTCTTGCTTAGCCGTCGTTAAAAAAGAATTATGTGAGGGTTTTACTATTTTGTATTTCAGGGAACATTCTAGAAAAAAGGATGAGTTTGACTGAGCAAAATACATTAGTGAAACAAGAAATCGTGCCATGCGAGAAGTTGCCAGAAATTCAGCAATGTATTTGTGAATTTTGCGGTTTTACTTTTAGTAACGAAACTTATTTGGCAAATCACTACAACTTTTGCAAATATGTGAAGAATCAGAATGATCGACTGGGTGTGAACACAAGTAAGCCTTTCGCTTTATTAATTAATATTAAATTGTAACATCCGTTTTTCTTGTTTAGCCATCGTTAAAAAAGAATTATGTGAGGGTTTTACTATTTTGTATTTCAGGGAACATTCTAGAAAAAAGGATGAGTTTGACTGAGCAAAATACATTAGTGAAACAAGAAATCGGGCCATGCGAGGAGTTGCCCGAAATTCAGCAATGTATTTGTGAATTTTGCGGTTTTACTTTTAGTAACGAAACTTATTTAGCAAATCACTACAACTTTTGCAAATATGTGAAGAATCAGAATGATCGACTGGGTGTGAACACAAGTAAGCTCTTCGCTTTATTACTTAATATTAAATTGTAACGTCCGTTTTTCTTGTTTAGCCATTGTTGAAAAAGAATTATGCGAAAATGTAGAAATGCAGAACTCAGAAGCACCTAATAAAAATATCAAGGACGAACCAATGTAAGTACATATTATACTATACTCTTTTCAGTACTATACTGTACTCTTCTTTATGAACGGCGTTACTATTATTATCTTTATTTGTGGCACCATTATAATTATAATTTTTGTGAATTTCTTATGTAGATGTGTGGGTTTGGCATTAGACTGTATTTATGGCCTTAAACAGACTATTGGCCTTATAATGTATTTGGGAACAGATTTCTCGTTATCGGTCCGTATAAATAAATAAATATATTTATAAAAATAATTTGCAAGTAAAGTATAATCGCACATAAATCATCGTAGTATCAACAAACTTTATTAAGGATTATTGTTTAATGCTATCCTGTTCGATTTGTAGGAAACTTGATTTGTATTGAAACTAACGTTACATCTATTTGTTTTTTATCAAACAATATAAAATTTACAATACAAAATTTGACAACACGTCAGGAGCAAACTTAAGTAACAAGTGAAGAAATACTTATAATAAGGTAATAAAACTCAATTTGCCACTATTTCAAGCCTCCACATCTATTTTGAGCTCCTCCTTATTCTAAAAGACAGCAAAATAAGGAGAAATAATAAATTCTAAAATTAATTCATTTAGTTATTATAAGAAAAAAATGTGTGTAAATATTTTCTGCACTATTTCATCATCTTTACTTTTCAGGTTTGACATAAACATCGACTTTGATTTGGAATCCATTGAACTTCCAACGACGAAAACATTAGTCAAATCAAGGAAAGCAAAGAAATGCACGATTTGTGGCTACTCAACTTTGCGGGCAGATAACCTCAGGAGACACATGAACACGCACACAGTACAAAAGCAATTTAAATGCACCATTTGCAACTTCTCTGCTAGTCGATCAGATAGTCTCAGACATCATATGATAAGGCATAAAGTGACAGGTAAAAAAGAATTATTTGAAAGAGACATACCAAAATTAGAAGCATCTGACGAAAATATGAAGGCAAAACCAATGTAAGTACATACTCTTTCATATAAGACTTTGCACATGAAATGTTTGAAGTATCAACAAAAGCTTTATTAAAGATTGTTGCACCACAATTACACGGTGAATCAAATGAACTGAGAATGTGGATTTATGTTAGCCTATATTAATGTTGTATGAGCAATAATACTTTTAATAAGTTGTTATTAATGGCAAAACCGTTTATCGAAAGGCAAAACTTCTTATTTTAAGTCACTACTTCTATTTTGGTTCTCCACATAGTTCTAAAGTCTAAACGATGATAATAAAGGAAGAAATCATGCATTGATAGTTATAGGGTTAATAAATTAGCAAAATATTGGAATGAATATTTTCTGCAATTTTTATAATTTTTTCTTTTCAGGTATGATATAAACATTGATTTGGATTTGCAATCCATTGAACCTTCAACGACAGAAACATTAGTCAAATCAGGGAAAGCAAAGAAATGCACGGTTTGTGACTACTCAACTTTGCGGTCGGACAACCTCCAAAGACACATAAATAAAAGACACCCAGAAGTAAACCCAATTAAATGCACAATTTGCAACTATGCAACTGCCCAACCAGGAAACCTCGAAGTTCACATGAAAAGTCATACAGTTACCGTTACAAAAGCATTACGTGAAGAAGACGTACAGAACTTAGAAACACCTGACGAAAACGGCAAAGCGAAAAAGGCAAAACCAATGTAAGTACTAAAAAACATAAAATGTTTGTACTGTCAATAAAAGCTTTATTAAGAATTGTTACACTCAGTTACATGGTGAATCAAATGAACCGAGAGTTTGGATTTATGTTGGCATATTTATAGGTATTATGTTGTTTAATATTATTGTGTTGAATTGGTATAATTACTGAAACTAAAATGTTTCATTCATCGACAATATTGAAAAAATAAAATATTTCAAATTGATATACAGTGAAATGTCTCTAAGTCTAAAATATTTCGACGAATTTACCTTATTCTCTCTATTTTGGAGGATTCACCAATTTGCAACCACGCGACAACACAAAGAAACTTGTTGATCACTGCTGCAGTTTTGGAATCGTTCCTTACACATTGTCGACAATTTTGAAAAGCAAGGACAAACTTTTAGAAAACCAAGATAATCATTCTTTTAACAGTAAAAGAAAAAGAGTTACAACTTGTATCAATAATGATATTGAAGCAGCAATGATGAAGTGGGGCACATTTATATTTTTTATAGGTGTATGTACTAATTTATTCCAAAAGCATAGATAGGTATACACATTTTTAGGCTGCTAAGAGTACGTGTTCTGTTTTATGTGTATGTTCTTCTGCATTATGTAATAAAATTTGAAAGAACAAATATTTGCTTATTTTTCTGTAACTCGAATTTTCTCTAACTAGAATTTTATTTTGTGCACCTTGGAGATTTGAGTTAGAGAAGTTTCACTGTATATTAAGTATCAAAACTTTAACGAATATAACAAAATATAGGGTGCTTTCATTAGCCAGTATTTCAAGTCCCCACTTCTGTTATGGTTCTCCACATAATTCTAAAAGATGTTAATATAGGGAGAAATCATGCATTCTAATCTTAATGCATTGTTACAGGGTTAATAAATTAATAAAAAAAAAATGGTAAGAATATTTTCTGCACTTTTTCATAATCTTTCCTTTCAGATACGACATAAACGTCGACTTGGATTCGAAGTCCATTGAACCTTCAACGACAGAAACATTAGTCAAATCAGGGAAAGCAAAGAAATGCACGGTTTGTGACTACTCAACTTTGCGGTCGGACAACCTCCAAAGACACATAAATAAAAGACACCCAGAAGTAAACCCAATTAAATGCACAATTTGCAACTATGCAACTGCCCAACCAGGAAACCTCGAAGTTCACATGAAAAGTCATACAGTTACCGTTACAAAAGCATTACGTGAAGAAGACGTACAGAACTTAGAAGCACCTGACGAAAACGGCAAAGCGAAAAAGGCAAAACCAATGTAAGTACTAAAAAACATAAAATGTTTGTACTGTCAATAAAAACTTTATTAAGAATTGTTACACTCAGTTACATGGTGAATCAAATGAACCGAGAGTTTGGATTTATGTTGGCATACTTATAGGTATTATGTTGTTTAATATTATTGTATTGAATTCATATAATTACTGAAACTAAAATGTTTCATTCATCGGCAATATTGAAAAAATAAAATATTTCAAATTGACATACAGGGAAACGTCTGTAACTCTAAAATAATTCGGGGAATTTACCTTATTCCCTCTATTTTGAGGGATTCACCAATTTGCAACCACGCGACAACACAAAGAAACTTGTTGATCGCTGCTGCAGTTTTGGAATCGTTCCTTACACATTGTCGACAATTTTGAGAAGCAAGGACAAACTTTTAGAAAACCAAGATAATCATTCTTTTAACAGTAAAAGAAAAAGAGTTACAACTTGTATCAATAATGATATTGAAGCAGCAATGATGAAGTGGGGCACATTCATATTTTTTATAGGTGTATGTACTAATTTATTCCAAAAGCATAGATAGGTATACATATTGTTAGGCAGCTAAGAGTACGTGTTCTGTTTTATGTGTATGTTCTTCTGCATTATGTAATAAAATTTGAAAGAACAAATATTTGCTTATTTTTCTGTAACTCGAATTTTCTCTAACAAGAATTTTATTTTGTGCACCTTGGAGATTTGAGTTAGAGAAGTTTCACAGTATGTTAAGTATCAAAACTTCAACGAATATTACAAAATGGAGGGTGCTTTAATTGTACTGCAAAAGTTGCCACCACGTCAGAGGCAAATGTAAATAACGGGAGAAGAAATACTTATAATAAAGTAAGAAAATCGAATGTATCATCATTAGCCAGTATTTAAAGTCCCCACTTCTATTTTGGTCCTCCACATAGTTAATAAGATGATAATACATAACAAAACAAAATTGGTATGAATATTTTCTGCACTTTTTCATCATCTTTCCTTTTCAGGTCTGACATAAATGTCGATATGGATTTGGAATCCATAGAACCTTCCACGACGGAAACATTAGTCAAATCAGGGAAAGCACAGAAATGCACGTTTTGTGACTACTCAACTTTGCGGTCGGACAATCTCAAAAGACACATGATTAGACAACACACAGGAGTAAAGTCTGAATTATCAACAGGTCGCAGGCAACACAGGGCAAAGCCTAGAAAACCAAACACATTTGACTGCAAGTATTGTGACTACACAACTACACAAAGACAACTCAAAAGACACATAAGCAGTCATAAAAAAGGAAATCCATTTAAATGTAGGATTTGCGACTACACAACCGTAGAATTTGGACACTTCAAAGTGCACACGCTCACGCATGCGGTAGAAAAGAAATTTAAATGCACAATTTGTAAGTACTCAACTGCCAGCTCACAAAATCTCAAAAGACACATGCTCAGGCACACAGGAGAGAAAGCATTTAAATGCACCATTTGCGACTACTCAAGTATGTATTCAATAGGCCTCAAATATCACATGGCAAAACACACAGGACTAAAACCATTGAAATGTACTGAGTGTGACTACTCAACTACGCGATTAGGGCAACTCAACAACCACATAAGCCGTCATAAAGGAGTAAAACCATATAAATGCACGATTTGCGACCACACTACTGTGGACTTTGGACACCTCAAATTGCACATGCTCACGCATACAGGAGAACGGCCATATAAATGCACTATTTGCAACTACTCATGTTCTCAATCAGGAAACCTCAAAATTCACATGAGAAAGCACACGGGAGAAAGGCCGTTTAAATGCTCAATTTGCGAGTACTCAGCTAGACAATTACAAAGTCTTAAAAATCATATTAAGACACACACCGGAGAGAAGGCCTTTAAATGCACAATTTGTGATTACTCAGCTCCTTTCCCAGAAGCAATCAAAAGACACATGGTCACGCATACCGGAGAAAAGGCACATAAATGCACAATTTGTGGCATGTCATTTACACAATCAGGAAGCGTCAAAAGACACATGTTGCTGAGGCATGCATCAAAGGAATGACAAATAGTAGGGAGAGTAAGCATACAGGAGTAAATTCCAGTATTATATCGAAATATTTAAAATGAGACATTATAGTAAAATTGTATATATTAATAATAAATAAATTAGTTTTTGTAGGAAAACTCCAAATAATTTTCCTATAATCCAAATTAAAATATTAACGATTTATGTACATAAGTTCCCGGAAAATATTGTCACAGTGCTCTCAGAATCGACCATTGTTGTGCCAGTAAGCAGATTCCGCGCCATATTGGTGTCACAAATCGGTAAGTTGCGGTAAATTCTGCGAAATGTAGGGTGTAGATAACCTTTTGGTGTATTTCGCTTGTAAGTCAATAAAAAATAGCAAATAGGAAAAGGAGAAGCAGTAAAAGTAATAAATATGTTATTGTGTGTCAAAGAACAACTCATATGCCTTCATAATCTTATTATGTTTGTTCCAGGAGTGAAAAAACTAGTTTGATATTAGTTTGAAGGGATGAGCCTTCTTTTCAAGGAAAACTGCTTCGTAAATAACAATGTCATATAATTTGTGTCACCTAAAAACTAAATTGATTCAAATTTCAAAACACACATGTAAAGGCATACCTGAGAAATGCCACTTAAATGCACAATTTGTGACTACTCAGCTTCTCGCCAAGAGACAATCAAATGACACATGATCACGCATATCAGAGAAAACGCATATAAATGCACAATTTGTGGCATCTCATTTACACAACTAGGAAGCGTCAAAAGACACATGTTGCAGACGAACGCATCAAATGAATGACAAACAGTAGTGTTAGATATGCAATATTGTACATCTGCCAGGAGTTAGACCATCCATAAGGAAGATCAAGAACAACTAGTGGCAATGCCAGAGTGTAACACTCATTACCATTACCATTATCTTTAAGTAATTTTAGTTTATTTTATTCCTTATTCTTTAGTTCATAGGTTGAGAGTCAATACCTTATTTTATTTATAGTAGTTTTGTAAACGTCTTTTTTGTCAATAGACATTATAGAAAATTGAATATAAACGAGAATGAAGTCAACAGTACCATGGATAAACAACAACCAGTACCTACACGAAAATGTATTACAAAGTCTCTTAAATAAATATGAAGAGAGATTCAGACAAGGATTAGGGAAAATTCTAGGAAGAAGAGCTTCAATAAACATTACAAAGAATTGCACACCAATATTTATTAAACCTAGGACTATTCCAGACAATTCCAGACTTACCAGACGAGAAACTAGCTGGACTTACCTTGGAGGATGGATGTATTTTCAAGGGAGTTAGAGTGATAACGAAGATGATTCCGAAGGTTCTCAGGAAAGCTGTATAGATGTTTCAAACTAAGAAGAGCACAGTTGTATATGCAACCAAATATACATAGGCGATTTATAAACCATACACTGGGTATGATTGGTTGCATATACAACTGTGCTCTTCTTAGTTTGAAACTACTTTACCTACTAGAGGAGTCACACACAGCTCATACCGGTATGGTAAAAATCAAAGAATTAGCGCATACTGAATGTATAATAGTATATTATTATACGAGTTTTATAAGACGTCAAATTGGCGCATGAGTTGTCGCTGGCGCTCCTCGTGCCCCAAATGAACGAATGCGCCAATATGTCTTATAAAACGAGTGTAATATACTATTTTTTCTACTTTGCGTCATTAATTTTATAAAAATTTAGAAGTATATTAGGTAAAATTCCAATCTAGAGTATTTATGGGTGCAACCGTTGGTAACACTGTCATCTGTCACTTAAATTCAAATATCTGTGAAAAAGTAATTATTGATAATTATTATATACCATCATATACTAGTAGTACGAAACCTAGGATGCAACACGCATGTTTAAATATGTATAAAAATATACGTACTTCGCAGTTTTTGCGATTCTAAAAAATCAGTTTGTTCTTATTTTTGTGGTTACGTGTATTTTCGTTTGACATGCATTTGATATCAATGTCACCAATCTTAGAAAAAAGTTACTAAAAACGGTGTTACAATCTGCTAATTGTAACACCGAAAACAGTGTTACAATGTGTGCATTGTGAATGCAAAGTAGAAAAACTTATAAGGAGAGGAAAGGTGTTTGGTGTGCTATATTGGTAGTATATGTGCCAGGTGCTGGATCTCCCATAAGGAAGAACAAGAACAACCGGGAGGTTGGCAATGCAGAGTGCGCGTTGTTGTTATTATTGTTATTCTGCAGCCACGTTGTTACAAGTAAAATACATACATATACTTTGAGTTTGTAAGTTTTATTTATTAAATGAATGGTGCATCACAGATTACATGCCGATGTTAGATTTTAATTTTTGATTGTAAGTACCGTATTTACTTTTTCCTTTTTGATAATTAATATATTACCCTCAAGTCCTTAACTTGGAGATCTGGTTGAAGATGATCTAACAACCGAAACCGGTCCCAAGCTAATTTAACAAGGGAAAAGAGGTTTTATTTTATTTAATAAGATAACCTCTGGACATGGAATACTGTAGATTCTTTTAATTAGACATCATTAGACAAAATTGGTAATTGGTGATGCAATATACAAAATTGTTTCATAAGTTTTTATCATTTTTTTTTTCAGGAAAATTCTAGAAAAAAAGATGAGCTTGATTGAGCCAAGTTCATTAGCAAAACAAGAAACCGAGGTGTTCGGAGAGTTGCCCAAAATTCAGCAATTTGCTTGTAAATTATGCGGTTTCACTTTTAGTAAAGAAACTTGTTTGGTAAATCACTATAATTTATGCAAAGATGTGAAGAGTGAGTATGATCGACTGGGTGTGAACGCAAGTAAGCTATTCGCTTTATTACTTAAAATTAAATTATAATGTTCGTTTTTTTTTGTTTAGCCATTGTTAAAAAAGAAGAAGAAGAAATACAGAACTTATCTAATGAAAATATCAAGGCTGAACCACCGTAAGTACTATATACTATACATGTACTCCTCTCAGTACTATTCTATACCGTTCCTTGTAAATAGCATCACAACTATTATCTCTATTTGTGCCACTACTATAATTATAATTTCTGTGAATTTCTTTACTAGATGTGTGGGTTTGGTCGTAGACTGTATTTAAAAATATATAGTTTTGTACCTTATAAATTTTTCTGTTATCTTGATGTATTTGGGAACAGATTTTATTGGGATTTCCTGTTATAGTTCATATAAATAAATAAATATATTAATAAAAAATAAATTTCAAGTAAAACATTATTAGAATCAAATAAAGTGAGAATTTGGATTTTTGTAAGCATATATATTTTGTATGCATATATTTGCTTTTTATTGAACAATATAAAATTTGCATTACAAAATTTGGCAACACATCAGGAGCAAACTTAAGTCACAGGAGAAGAAATACTTATAGTAAGGTAATAAAACCGAATTTGCCACTATTTCAAACCTCCACATCCATGTTGGTTCTCCATATAGTTCTAAAAGACAGTACATTAGGGAGAAATCATAAATTCTAATATTAATTCATTTATTTATTGGGTTCACTTAGAGGGTTCATAAATAAATAAAAAAAAGAGAATGCGGGTAAATATTTTCTGCAGTCTTGTATCATCTTTACTTTTCAGGTTTGACATAAACATCGTTTTGGATTTGGAATCCATTGAACCTTCAATGACAGAAACGTTAGTCAAATCAAGGAAAGCATTTCAATGCACGGTTTGTGGCTTAACTTTGCGGCTAGGTAGCCTCAGAAGACACATGAACAGCCACAGAGGAGGAAAGCGATTTAAATGCACTATTTGTCATTTCTCAACTGTTCGGTCAGATTCCCTCAAAAGACACATGATAACGCATACAGTTACAGTTGGTAGCTTGGTAGCTCCAGACAAAAACATGAAGCCGAAACCAGAGTAAGTACCTACTCTTTCAAGTAAATTTAAACATAAAATGTTTGTACTGTCAATAAAACCTTTATTAAGAATTGTTACACGTCAGTTACATGGTGAATCAAATGAACCGAGAGTTTGGATTTATGTTCGCATATAGGTATTATGTTGTTTAATGTGATCGTGTTGAATTGGTATAATTACTGAAACCAAGAGGTTTCATTCGTCGGCAATATTGAAAAAATAAAGTATTTCAATAAAATTGACATACAGTGAAACTTCTCTAACTCTCAAATATTTTGGGGAATTTACTTTATTCCCACTATTTTGGGGGATTCACCAATTTGCAACCACGCGACAACAAAGAAACTTGTTGATCGCTGCTGCAGTTTTGGAATCCTTCTTTACACATTGTCGATAGTTTTGAGAAGCAAGAACAAACTTTTAGAAAACCAAGATAATCATTCTTTTAACAGTAAAAGAAAAAGAGTTACATTTGTTTCAATAATGATATTGAAGCAGCAATGATGAAGTGGGGCACATTCACATTGTTTATAGGTGTATGTACTAATTTATTCCATAAGCATAGGTAGGTATACACATTTTTAGGCTGCTAAGAGTACGTGTTCTGTTTTATGTGTATGTTCTTCTGCATTATGTAATAAAATTTGAAAGAACAAATATTTGCTTATTTTTCTGTAACTCGAATTTTCTCTAACTAGAATTTTATTTTGTACACCTTGGAGATTTGAGAGAGAAGTTTCACTGTGTGTTAAGTATCAAAACTTCAACGAATATAACAAAATGAAGGGTGCTTTAATTGTACTGCAAAAGTTGGCACCACGCCAGGGGCAAATATAAATAACCGCAGAAAAAATACTTATAATGAAGTAATAAAATGGAATGTATCATCATTAGCCAGTATTTAAAGTCCCCACTTCTATTTTGGTTCTCTACATTGTTCTAAAAGATGATAATATATAACAAAAAAATTGGTATAAATATTTTCTGCACTTTTTTATCACCTTTCCTTTTCAGGTATGACATAAACGTCAAAAAATCAGTCAAAGCATTTAAATGCACTGTGTGTGATTTCTCAGCTGATCGATCAGATAACCTCAGAAGACACATGTACATCCACGGAGGAGAAAAGCGATTTAAATGCACCGTTTGCGACTTCTCTGCTACTGTATCAGCAAACCTCAAACGTCACATGAGTAACCGACACCTAGGAGTAAAGCCTGAATTATCAAAATTATTGGATTGCAAGTATTGTGATTACTCAACTACACGATTAAGGCACCTCAAAAGACACAGAAGGAGTCATAAAGAAGGAAACCCATTTAAATGTAGAATTTGCGACTACACAACTACAGAATATGGATACTTCAAAGTGCACAAGCTCACGCATGCGGGAGAATACCCACTTAAATGTACAATTTGTAACTATTCAACTGATCAAGCACAATTTCTAAAACTTCACATGCTAAGGCATACAGGAGAGAAAGCATTTAAATGCACCATTTGCGACTTCTCATGCGCATCACCAACAGGCCTCGGAAAACACATGGCAATACACACAGAATTAAAACTGTTGAAATGTACGAATTGTGACTACTCAACTACCCAATTACGTAATCTACATAGACACATAAGACGTCATAAAGGAGCAAAACCATTTAAATGTACGATTTGCGATCACACTGCTTCAGAATTTGGACACCTCAAAACACACATGCTTACGCATACAGGAGAACGGCCATTTAAATGTACAATTTGCAACCACTCATGTTCTACATCTGGAGCCCTCAAAATTCACATGAAAACTCATGCAGATGAAAGACCATTTAAATGTACATTTTGCGAGTACTCAGCTAAACAATTACAAGCTCTTAAAAATCATATTAAGACACACACCGGCGAAAGGCCCTGTAAATGCACAATTTGTGATTACGCAGCTCCTCATAAAGATGCACTCAAAAGACACATGACCACGCATACCGGAGAAAAGGCATATAAATGCACAATTTGTGGCATGTCGTTTACACAATCAGGAAGCGTCAAAAGACACATGTTGCAGAAGCATGTATCAAAACTCAGTTGAACTCAGTTGAGAGTTCCCTGGTTATTAATTTAATTTAATATATATTAATCTAAATCTTTATTATTATTCTTTATTATTAAACCAAACAAAGATTCAAAACTAAATGATAACTACAACAAAATAAACTTGTAAATCTCTTTACTGCATAATCCAACGAAAATACTACAAATTGATAAACACAAAACATAAGCAAAAACAAATATGTATTCTGTTTGGATAACAGTCTTAGTAAAAAGAAAAGAGAGTAAAAAGAAACTAAACTTAAATGTAAACAATATGGGTATATACAACAAGATGAACAAATGGAAATGAACATAAAATAAATTTTTATTTTATTTCAAAAAGTATCAAAGTCTTTAAGAAGGCATTATTAAAAACAATAATGGAACTAAAGCAAAACCTCGTCTTCTTTGGAGGTGTACAGGCTTGCCGAGAATTTCATATCTTCGAATGACACGGGCGCAAAACAAGTCCAATTCCGACAGATCCATCGCAGGTCCACGTGTGCATTACATGTCCAGACCCATATAGGTCCGATACATAACGATGATACAGATTCGAAGAGGTGGATGTAGATCCGGACCCATATCCAAAATAAAATCGGACCTACCTAGCTCTAGTAAGCATGCAGGAATATATGTCAAAATATTTAACGAGATATTATAGTAATCATATTGTGTATAATAATAATAAATAAATAAGGGAAGGGAAACTCAAAATAATTTTTCTATTCTGCTAAACCAGGGTCGATAATTTTTTAACCCAAAAAAAAAAAATAATATAGAATGAAACCCATTGGAAAAGGAAGAGAATATAACAAAAATGAAAAGAAAAATAATTTATGGGCGATCTGAGGTCGGGACGTGGAAAAGGGTGAGTTTTTAAGGGCAAAAAACGGTTGATCTCGATTTCCGACAAAACTACAAGTCCTGTGGAAAAAAGTTAAATGGCAAAGTTGTAGGTAATAAAAAGATCTACAACTTTTGTATTTACACTATTTTCACATAACCTCACAATTTAGGTATGTGAAAAATTCAAATAACCAAGTTTTTGTTCTTTTATTTTATCTTTTACAAAAAAAAAATTTTTTTTCACGAAATTTGGTGAAAGCTTACCTTTTTATGTCCCAAACACACTGTAATTTTTTTTTGATTTAAAATATTTATTTTTTCACCTTATTTTGACTTAATATCGAAAAAGCACCCTAATTTTCAATCGAAAATTCTCACGTCAAAATATCTGCTTTTTTTAAAAATCGGTTGGCCTTTTGTTTGTTGAAATCTCCACTTTCTGATGGTGTAAAAATCAATATACATTTACTATGGTAAATATTGTCAAAAAATGCAAAAAACGAAAAAAAAATTATAAAATTTATACTTTAATTACTCGAAAAACGTAAGATTCCATGTTACATTGGTAAACAAAAAATTGCAAGTCGAAATATACTACATACTATAATTAATAACCTAATAAGTTAATAAAGTAAATGTATTTCAGATTAAATTGATTGCAATTCAGAATTTTGAGGAACTATACAGTGGTTGTATACAACAAATTAAATGACACATGACAGAATGACGAATTTTAACAACTCATTTTTGCTCTCAGAATTTATTTTTATATGAAAGCTTAAATTAATATTATTCATAATTACATGGTAACAATTCGTTTAATTCAAGAGTCTATGACGGTCGCGGAAAATAGAACAAAGTGTAACAGAAAGTCTTTGCATCACTACTGTCGAACAACAAAAGTCGCTCGTAGGGTAGGAGAAATAACGATATACTTTATGTTCTCTAACCAAAATAAAGAAGTGACAGCAAGTGATAAATTTATTATTGCGCGCGTTTTGACGTTCTTGCTGCAATAACAAAAGTGCTACCTACTGTAAAAAAGTAGAGGCGAATACCAAGTAAGCATTAACATTGAATCAACGATAAATAAGCTCGCGCTAAAAAAGTAAAAAGCGAAGCAGTAGTATCCCATGATTGTCGCATAGTTGTTGGAGAAAACGTAAAAATATCGTCTCTGGCAACGGTGGCTTTCCTTCGATGGCCGCGCAGAAAATGTGTAGCCATCACCGGTGATTTTTTCGACAAGGCAAAAAGAATTTCATTTGCGCTGCGCGCGTTGTAAGATAAACCGCCAGTGACACATATCGGCGGTGTAAATTTCCGTATAAAAAGGCGTCCAAGTTGGTAAATGGAAGAGTGGCCGTTACAAATATAGCCAGACGAATGCGTCCAACTTGGTGTCAGGTGTCTTACCATTCCGTATTCTGCAAACTTCTCACTTTTTTGCAATGCTAAACAATAACGCCTTATTAGCGGACCGAGTTACGAGCCTAAATAAAAACATTTATACTCGAAACGTACGCCGACGATGCAGCTCATGCTCACCGGCCGACCATAAATCCAAATCCTTGGACGCCATTAATAATCCTTTAGCCGGGATTTATTTTTATATCGTTTTTATCCACCGCGCCGGCCGCGCCAAAGATTGCCACATACTAAACTCAACCGCAAACGCAATGCACTGGCAGATCTAGAAATCGCTTAAACCGTTGGAATAGTTTTATTTTTTATGATTGGGAAACTACAAATACAAAATCTATAGTAGTTGTATTAACTAAAAATTGCAGATAGAATTACAGAAAGCCAAAATCAAAACCTGAAGACATGGTGTGTGGGCGACCCATTCTTTTCGATAGTGAGAAATCCGGTACAATAATGTCTACTTAGAAGACTTAAAAATATTGGTAGTCTAGTAGTTACTTCTTGCTTACATAATTTTGCAACGGTCAGGATTTAATAGTGCGTGCAGAGGACATAAATTCAGCGTAAACATGGTAAGCTAACGAGCTAATTATTAATATATTATCGGCGCTATTCTGCGGTTGCTGTGTTTTCTGTCGTCAACCATAACTCCTCGCCGCACCGTGGGTGTGCGGAGAGATGGAGGGAGAGGGATGGAAAGACGGGAACGAAAGTCCCCGGAATAAATTGTGTTTCGGCAGGATGTTCTGTTCTTCGCCACCTGTAGCGCTGTCATCGTTACCCAGCCTGTCGGGCCTCTCATATTTTAACAACAATTTGCAAACCTTAAGCATGCACCATATACCCGTCGCCCATAATTAACCATATTAATTTTATTTTCAATGAAAATTGGTCGCACGTACCACGGCTACTTCATTAGCACTCGCTATGGATACGCCTTCTGATGCTACAGGTAAAAACGAAGAAGAAGATGTCTTTTAACATATTCGCAGTAAGACTGTAGACAATCTGTCGGGAATATGTGGTATTTTATGTACGCACTGTTAGGTTATTTTGTTGCTTAATGGTGCATTGTGTCTTTCGGTTCAATCTTCAGTTGTTCGTCGGAGTACTGCAGAGATATGCGCGTATAGAAGAAGTACAGTGACTGTCGTTTGCGAATAGGATAGGCATAATGGATTTGTATGGACGGCAGCTCACCCATCCATCAGTCACTTTATGATGGCGGGCGTTTGATATGTCGGGCGGCAGAGGCAGCTAGAATGGCACTGGCCGTATCGTAACGATCTCATTTATGGCTTATTAGATCCGTGAAGAATGAATGAATAACTAAATGGGAACGTAATACCTGAAATAGATACATTTGTTAAGGATAACCGTCGTGCTACCTCCACATATCGTTCAGTCATAGGCGTCCATATAACATGGGACAGAGGGTATTTGTTCAGCCGAATTTCTTAGAGATGAACATTAGAAATAAAATGACAAAAAAACTGGACAACTTTAACAAAGGACAACGTTTTAAATCAGTTTCTTTCTGTAGTAATTTAAACTATCATACACTTTAATTAATTGACAAGAAAATGTGATAAAACGGTTTCTTTCCCAGTGGAAAATGTTCTAACGCCGTTCATGTGTCCACATATAGTTCATTCAAAACCACCTGATTCGGTTGCATCACTAGAAATGTCTTTCCTTTTTAACTGCCTTCACAACGCCAAGCAATAAAAAATTGATACCACATGTTCGTTTATTCTTTTATGTAGCAGACACGCTCCTATTTCCCAGAATTAAATCCGGCTGCTTCTTCGCTCCTGTTGTAACTGAATACGAATAATAAAATTTATTTACCGGCATTCGAACGGGCTATTCTTGAATCGTCAAAGGTGTGCCAGTTCAAAAATTTCGAGATCTCTTGCTCAATAGGAATACTGATATATTACACTAGTATACCAAATAATAAGAATAAACTGAATATTCTGTATCACCATTTTGTTTTTAATCCTCTTATCAGGCAAAATCTACAGCTATTGCTGCATAATTTCAGTTTACTGATGGTTTAGAAACATCGCTAAAATCGAGAGGTATTTAATTACAATATTTCGATTGTAGACGATGCTATTAATCGCATAAATTTAGTCAAATCGTTGACATTCTACAAGATACCATAATTTACGAGTTTCCCTCGAAGAACCGTTCCACAAGCTTTTTTCGCTGCCCGCGCAGCTCCGTTTAGAATCACAAAGGAGCCGAAGGCATTTGTATTTATTTTTATTGTCGTCGTCTTTAGCGTGATCGATGGTGACTGGTCGCCATCCACTGTTTGCCTGTTCACCACAAGTTTCACTTTACATACGTTCTGGCCGAATGGCAATAATGTTTTTAAATTACCCATTATTTCGACATGTATTTATCGTTGCCATTTTAATATAAAATGTTCTTCTATCTGTCACAGCCAACAGGTCGTCGTTCGTACTAAAACGCAGTGTAGATTATGGTTAGTAGCGAGAGATAGAGAACACTACCAGTTTTTTTTCTTCGAGCTACTTTTCCGGTGACCGAACGTCTAGAAGAATATACGATGGTTCAGATAAGAGAGATCTAATTGGTATCACTAAAATGCAAATTACTTCAACACGGAACGGTTTGGAATACGTTGATGTCAAAATTTATTAGACTACTTCCAGTGCATTGATTTTGAAATCTTAAGTATGGTAGTAGTTAGTATCGTATATCCCACTATTATACAGATAACCATATAAAGTAAAAGACTTTCTTAGTAAGTATTAAAATTTGTTAAACTTTAGATAAGGCAACAAATCGATGTTAAATTCTCAACATAAAGTTACTATTCAGTTGATAAAGACAAATTTTACTTTGTTAATTAAAGAATTATAGATGTTTCAAACTAAGAAGAGCACAGTTGTATATGCAACCAAATATACACAGGCAATTTATAAACCATACACTGGGTATGATTGGTTGCATATACAACTGTGCTCTTCTTAGTTTGAAACTACTCTAACTGTTTAACGCATTTTTTTTTGGTATAAGTTGAATCCAAAGTGTCATCATTTTATAGTACGCGTCGGTAAAGATAAACATTAGCCCGTTTGTGGAGACTCAAGTGGAGACTAACCAATATCAGTGGTATCGTATGTACAGTCGGTAAATAGACGTAATAACTTTCACACAGTTTACGGCGTGCAAAGGTGGCGCGGGTGTCACTCCAAAGTAAATAAGTCGTGGGATGTCGACTCAATGATATCGATCGATAAAAAAGGAACATACAGCATTTGTGGACTACGCCGTGACCCGGTACCAATCCGTGGGAATGTAAACACTATGTGTGTATACTTTAATACTTAAAATTCTATGTTGGTAAATTTACCTTAAACTGTCGATTCTATGTACTATAATATTTGTTTTGGTGATTTCGTATTGTGGGTGCGTGAGCTTTTTATAAGCCGCACAGAATTTTGGGTATCTTACAATAAAGGCTTTGCGTGTATAAATTTAATGTTATTTGATACATTCATTGGTTTTTTGAAAACCACTCGACATGGAACTAATTTGCTACACTCCTAGTCACAATACCACACCTTGGGGTCTCTCATTACAAACGACTTACATTAACTGCTTACTCCATATCCATTGTCACTGAACACGTGACATCATAAACAGAGAATCACTTCATTAGTCAACTTAACTGTTGCCTGTACCATGGCTGTAGAATACCTACGCATTAGATTGAATTTGCAAGTGATAAGAAAAAATATCTGGGGTGGCCGTCACCCAACTTTCCTACTACTATGCCCGTTTGCACCGTTTGTGTTAAGAAAGGCTTAAGTATGAGATCGTACTTATGTCATCGATTTTGCTTGCACCGTCACATATCCATTACCTAACTACAGTTAAGAACGACCTAACTTAAGCCTAGAAAATCGACGGCTTATGCCCGTTTGCACCGTATTTATTAAGAACGACTTAAATTTAAGAACAGCTTATCTTTATGCCTAACTTAAGTCAGGCATCATTTGCACCGTTCGCATGTCAGCCTTTCCTAACTTAAGCATTACTTAAGGGTTTCTGACGTTGGCAACACTGTAAAGTTCTAGTTATATTTGGAAATACTTGGTTCTAAAATCAACAGTATTGAGTCACTTGTCAAAACTTTCAATAGGTTAATGTGGCGGCAAATTTGAATTACTTTCATAACTACAAAAATTACGGCACAAAAAAAGAATTTATCATCAAAATGAAACCATTATTTCTAATACACAATAAAACTGTAATTTTACATTACAAGCTCCGAAAATCGCTTGATAACATGATAAATTGACACATATAGGTACTGTCTTGACATTTCTTAAAATGACATTTCATGTGCAATGTGTGTCTACACCACAATCAACCAATCACAACTAAGCTTATGTTTACGCTGGCTTTAAGCCGTCGATTTTCTAGGTTTAAGTTAGGTCGTTCTTAACTGTAATTAGGTAATGGATATGTGACGGTGCAAACAAAATCGATGACATAAGTACGATCTCATACTTAAGCCTTTCTTAACACAAACGGTGCAAACGGGCATTAAAGCCAGCGTACATATAAGCTTAGTTGTGATTGGTTGATTGTGGTGTAGACACACATTGCACATGAAATGTCGTTTTAAGAAATGTCAAGACGGTACCTATATGTGTCAATTTATCATGTTATCAAGCGATTTTAGGAGTTTGTAATGTAAAATTACAGTTTTATTGTGTATTAGAAATAATGGTTTCATTTTGATCATAAATTCTTTTTTTTGTGCCGTAATTTTTGTAGTTATGAAAGTAATTCAAATTTGCCGCCACATTAACCTATTGAAAGGTTTGACAAGTGACGCAACACTGTTGATTTTAGAACCAAGTATTTCCAAATATAACTAGAACTTTACAGTGTTGCCAACGTCAGAAACCCTTAAGTAATGCTTAAGTTAGGAAAGGCTGATATGCGAACGGTGCAAATGATGCCTGACTTAAGTTAGGCATAAAGATAAGCTGTTCTTAAATTTAAGTCGTTCTTAATAAATACGGTGCAAACGGGCATAAGTGAAACCATAGCCTAGCTGACCCTACGTAGCGTCAGTTTCTATAACATAACGACATTTGTCATACTGACATTTAATGTCATGTCATATCAGTAGCAATGACGTTTCTCAAAATCTGACAATTTGCAATACAGCGATGAAGGCTGTGGATTCTATCAAACCAATCTTTTATAAACTCTTATAGCGCGTAAACCGTCCATCCCACTGATCTGCAAATTTGTATACATGTTTAAAGTCTGGATGGTGAGCTGATATCAGTTTGGCCAAAATCGGATAAATCCCTAAGAAGACGCATTAGCCACTTCCGGTTGTCGGATTGTCACCAAAAACAATCCAGTTCGTCTCCAGGCAATTCTAAATACATATGTATACAAAATTTCAGCCCATAATAATTACATATCTGAATAATTCAGATATGTAATTATTATGACAATAATCTATTGTATGTAGATAGATAGAAGTTGTATAGTAATCACTATGTCAGAATGAGTTAGTTAATCTGTCTGGACCACTAAAACTTTATCAATTAATCAACGGACCAATCCAATTAAAATTGCAGGTATGTTGTACCTACGATGTAATCCAAACTTATGAGGTGTGGGTCTGTAAACGATGGTCAGTCAGTAGCTGCCATCCGCAGAGAGTTAAATTACTTGGAGACTACATTATTTGTAGAGCCAGTGCAGGTTTTAATTACGATGGGTGTTGTAATTGAAGTAACTCTGGTCATTTCGTGCGTGGACCCACACGTCCACGCTGGTTTACATTGTAATTTGAAATACCGCTGCCAGTCTATTTCCCTATTTGGTAATGGCAGACCGCATGGGCACTGCGAGTGACTGAAAATATTTGGTGATGTAAATTGGAGTGCTATCCGCAGTTTCAGACCAATTTCAACTCGTTCAGTACGAAGTAAAGTCTACTAGCATTGGTTCTAATTATTTTTTTCTCTTTTCCGACGAACACGTTTTCTCTCTCTATTGACTTTATTATAATAAACGCTTTATGAAAATAGGCGTGGTGTAAACGCAAACAAACACTCAATGATGAAAAAAGTGCATATTTTTGCGCATGAGTCACTGGCTATTCGAAACACTTCCCATCTGCAGTTGATAAAAACGTCTGGCAGATAAGAAAAGCGAACAAAAATACTTGGTAAGAGGCGATAAAAGTGACAGGTAGTATCAAACGTAAATTTCTATTGACGTATTTGTAAACATTTCCTTTACATATTGGCATGATAACATTAATCAACAATCATTGCAAGTTAGTTCAACAGTTTCTTATTTCATCTGTGGGTACTTCCACTTTGTTAATTCATTATTTTTATAGTAGTTTTACCCCACACGGACATATGTCGGGCTATTTTCTTCTAAAAATTGTGCATACCATATACTATTACGTCATTCCTCTTTTACGTGACGATAACGGGTTATTTTTGGCATTTTTGTATTGACTTTGGTGCCTTGCTTGGAATATTTAATAAAAATGAAAATTGACTAAATAGAAATTAAATTATGTGTAACCATGATGCAATCAGTTGTAATTATTGGTATTATTAAATTCCTATATATGATATTTATTGAATTGGGATATTGTAAATGGAAAATATTCATAATTAAACGTAAAATATTATGTAGGTATGTATGTGGTGAATATGGATGTATTTTTTTCTCAGACTGAGTTAAGTCAATAGTGAATAAAAATAAAAAAAACCAACCAAAACAGTGTTTCCTACATCCTGCAGATATTATTTATAACCTATCAGAAGCCCGTAAAAAGTGTCACCACAGAACATGACACCGAAATCGAAGAATTATAGCTTCCATATTAAAAGCGCTCATAGCGCCTATGAGGAGGACACAAGAACGATTCTCGAATTACCAGATAACAAGACGGTCTTAATGGTACGTTTGTCAAATTACATTAGAATCTACCGGCGCTCTGTAGATATTATCTGTGAATTATTAGACGATAAAAAGAGGAACACGTCCACAAGCAATTATGTGCGCTTCAGTACAAGGCAGACTCTAGCCATTTGCATATTCAGATTCCAACATTGTCCATATGCGTGTCGCAGCTTCCGCTAGATTCATTTTTTTACCACTACTGCCAACATGTCGTATTTCATTTTAACATATGTCTACTACTACTCAACACTACTAACTCTTGTATCAATAATCCTGGTTTGCAAACATTACATAAAATGTGATGCTTTTTTAATGCGGAAAAAATATAATTGAAGAGTTGTAAATCAAAAGGGACTAAGTAAACTAATTAATGTTTTTAACATACTTGATTTGTGATAAAAACGTTATTTGGTTAATGTGCCTATTTAATTAATTGTGTCGTTATAAACTTGGAACCTTGAAGAAGGGTCTAAGTACCATCAGCCGAGATAATCAAAACGGTCCAACTGACATCAGAACCTACCCACGGGCTATGTGCCACATAGTATTGTTTCAAACATAAATAAGGTATGATTGGAGACTTCCGTGGTCCGAATCACGTTCTAGATTTCCGGGAGGAAACCGCGTCAATGACGATAAAGTTGTCAAAGTTTCGCGCACATGTTGCAAGAGACATCTTCAGGACGTAACAGTAAGAGAGCTACGAAGAGACTCTTTTCTCTTCTCGTCGTAGCACTAGCTCACTGTGAAACATGAAGATATACACATACCTACAATATGGTGTCCCATGATGGACTTTCAATTACCATTTGATCGCCAGACGTGGTCCGTGCGCACAGCTAATGTATTATTTAATATATTGCCCGGCTTGGCGGCCATGTTTTTCACTTTTAATTGCCACTGTATTTCATACCGCAGCGCCGCGGCTAAAAATCAACCTATGCAATATCGGTGCGTATTTTTCAGTGGCAAGCGAACTGAACGTGTACAAGATACAGGTACGCTGCCGCCATTTGCATAATACACTTTATTCACGTGTGCCCGCGAATGCGTTGATTCAATGCATCGTCGCTGCCTTCTGTAGATTACCGTGGATATCTCAAATCTACCATTAAATGTATGAGTTTCAAAGTTTTACTTTTCATGCAGAAATTGTTAGGTAACTTTTTCCTTTGATATACATACCAGTTATTATAAAAAATTAGGTAGAAAAATTAGAATAGAACCAGTGTTAATAGACAATGTTTACTATATAGGACGAATATTTGAATCATCAATTTATGGTTATTACAAAGACAGATATGGAAGGTAAACTCTATTATCAAGAGCCCCAGTGTAAAATATAATCTTATCAACAAGCAAATTGCCAATAAAAATTATCACCTTTCAGTTCTAAGTTAATAATACTATGGGTACTGTGGAGCCAATTCTTGATGACAGACATGGAATAATACGTGCGTTTTTGGCAGGGACGAGAAGTCCCGACCCAAAGAGTGGTTTAGGAGCATGTATCATCAACAAGGACTACCAAGTCGTCGGAGAAGGATGTAATGATTTTCCACCAGGATTAGAAGATATGCCGTGGATTGATGATATGGATGACCCAAATTATAAATATAATTACGGTATGTTACAAAAGTAACTCTATATGTTATAAAAGTAACTCTATATGTTATAAATGTTCTCTATACGCTATGGCCATCATAAACTCTTTCGCCCACAGTGGATAGATAGGTTTGTAAAGTTTGCTTTCGGCGCAGTATAGAGCGATTTGACAGTGGATGACGTGATGTACAATGTTGAGGTTGCTTAATATCAAAATGTCAAAATAATTATCAAAACGTAAAATAAAAGAAATATACCAACACATTGTTTGTTTGCATGCGTCACACCAACGATAGCAATGTTTTGTCGACAAACTTTGACATGTTTTATCTCCCTGTTGACATGCAATACATACTCAACATTTATCGAAAATAGTCGTGACGTTAGATGTACAGTTTTGGAAAACAGATATTAGTTTATTTAATAGAAAATAGTTCAAATAGAAGTTATTATTTTATGGTAAATTTGTTAAAAACATCTGCTCAAAAATTTATATTATTATGTGCAGTGATTTTTACTTTCGGACGGTAGTAAATTACAGATCAATGGGATAAACGGTTTAGGCGCTATTACCTTTTATAGAAGCGGCTTGACAGAATCCATAGTCTTCGTTGCTGTGTTGCAAATTGTCAGATTTTGACAAACGTCAGTGCCACTGACATTACATGACATTAAATGTCAGTATGACAATAGTATATTATTATACAAGTTTTATAAGACGTCAAATTGGCGCATGAGTTGTTTGGGGCACGAGGAGCGCCTCGACGAGTGCCCCAAATGAACGAATTTCTATTTTGCGTCATTAATTTTATAAAAATTTAGAAGTATATTAGGTAAAATTCCAATCTAGAGTATTTATGGGTGCAACCGTTGGTAACACTGTCATCTGTCACTTAAATTCAAATATCTGTGAAAAAGTAATTATTGATAATTATTATATACCATCATATACTAGTAGTACGAAACCTAGGATGCAACACGCATGTTTAAATATGTATAAAAATATACATACTTCGCAGTTTGTGCGATTCTAAAAAATCAGTTTCTGCTTACTTTTGTGGTTATGTGTATTTTCGTTTGACATGCATTTGATATCAATGTCACCAATCTTAGAAAAAAGTTACTAAAAAACGGTGTTACAATTTGCTAATTGTAACACCGAAAACAGTGTTACAATGTGTGCATTGTGAATGCAAAGTAGAAAAATGTAATTCTGTCACTGAAGCGGACGTTAGGTAGCATCCAGATATGGCTCTGGCTTTAGTAAATTAAATAATTGCAAAAGTGTTTAGGCATTTCATTGTGCCAACGATTTAGTCGGAAAGTAGGGTGAGGGCCACACGCAAAACACACACACACCCACATAATCCATCTAACTTCTTTATCTTATCTGGATAAACTTACAGACACAGTGATAAATAATAAACATATAATTTAATAAAAATTCACAAGTTATAGTAAATGCTACCTACAAATAATCTTTCTTTGTTGTGACGGACTGGCAGTATGATAAATTAATATAGAATTACGTTTTTAAGAAAGCTTATTAATATACAATCTTAGCATTTTGTAATTTTTGCAGTTATTTTTGCAATACCAAGCGCAATTTTCAATGCATCCGAAACAAAAGGATGTACTCTTTACACCAAGATGTACCCATCGCAAGAGTGCGCAAAATTGATTGTTCTATCTGGAATAACAAGAGTTGTTTATTTTCCCAGAGAAGCAACGAAGCCACACATATTGGAAGGCATGAAGTTAGCAGAGAGTATACTTAAGAACGCAGGAATACAAACAGAGTAGGTATATGTTGAAATGAAGAAAAACATGTGAAAAAAATAATTTCTTTTTAAAGGGAGTGTGTGTTAACAAGTGACCAGAAAGAATTTCTAAGAAAACTGACCAAACATTTCAAAATATGAGAGACGAATTATTTGTAAAAAGGAATCTCCACTAGACGAATAAATACACGAAGAGGAAAAATAATATTCACTTGTATCTTGTGGAAATTTAATATTAAATTTAAGATTAAATGCCAGTAAATTTAGAGCTTATTTATTATTTGATTTCTTTGATTTCAGTTAGGGAACTACATAATATAAACGTCAATAATTAATATTTATCGTTGCTATCAGAGATATTGTTCTAGGGCATATAAAGGTCACTGTTTTAGGTATATCAGTTAAAATACTCATTAGTTAAGATACGGAAAACAATGAAATGTTATTATGCATTTATTGATATGTACTGTGTACGACTGTCGCAAAAAAGTCGGAAGATCTTGTGCTGATGCCAATAATGGACGCAGAAGACAAGGCTTATCACAACTATGGGATGTTAAATGCGTTCGTCGCGTCGTGTAGGAGTGCTGACCGAAAAACCAAATTGGGCGCTTGCATTTTGAACAAGGACAAGAAAATTGTAGGAGAAGGAACCAACCATTTTCCACCTGGATTGGAAAACATGGCCTGGCAAAACGATGAAAATCATCCAGATTATAAATATAATTACGGTAAGAATTATTTTAAATATGTACAATACAATGTTTATTAAAAAAAAAACACACATTTACTTATAATCTATTGCTGATAAAAAAGGTCATAATTCTTTCTTTTTAAGTTATTTTTGCGGTTCACGAAGCGATCTTCAATGCATCGGAGACGAAGGGTTGCATTTTGTACACAAATATGTTTCCATCTGTGGAGGATAGTAAACTAATAGTATTATCTGGAATAGATACAGTAGTATATTTTCCAAGAGATCCTACAAGACAAGAAATCGTCGAAGATCAGAAAATTACCCGGTCCATCCTCAAAGCAGGAAATGTCAATATGATGTGAGTGTTGTATTTGAATTGGCGAATATTTGACTACGAAATTTGACTTTATTGCAGAGAATTGAACCTGACCAAGGTTCAACGTGATGTCGCCAGTAATATTCTCAAGGTGTTCGCTAAATAAGATTGAAAATGAATTAGAAAAATGTGGGAAGAAGAGACCAAATATGCTAAATGCTTACGATGAAACTTATACTTTTGCATTGTTTGAGCTGTAAGCGATTATTTAGTATTGAGATAGTTTCCTTTCTGCAAGTACAAATCATTTTCATTTCTTATTTACCTAGTATTGAAATGTAGTAGTGAGTTAAATTTAAATAAAATAAAGAAATAACCTGTGTTAGCTGTTGTATCAAAATATGAACATACTTTTTCGAAAAAGTGTGTGAATGCTTGGAGAGCGTGCCTTATCAAAACGTTGCGATATTGATAGATATATAATAAAAATAGCGAAACCGCTCCCTAGTAGGTAAGTAGTGGTGCATTAACTATGCCAATATTTGATTATGATACAATACGTCGCATTCATCCTTTAAAATGATTCTTGGTGTACGTATCGCGTTCGAATAAACTTGGACAAATTGTAGGCCGTGGTTTGGACACCTGTTGGTTGGAATCCGTGAGAAAATGGTTGGACGAATAAAGAAAGGGTCGATGAGGGCAAACACACTCTCTCCGCATGTGCTTGTCAAAGAGATACCATTTCTGTAAATGTATACATTTCAATAATCGATATATTTACATTTAAAAAATTGTGCCCATATCCCAATATTTATTAGATTGACAGGTAAACACGACTTTGATCTCTGAATGCTTCTTGTCGATTTCGCTGAATTCTGAATAGATAACACCAGTTTATGGCAATTACCGGGTAGTGGGTTAGTGGGTATATGTAATATAAATATGTAAAAAAATCGAGTTTTGCGAGTCAGAGACTAATCATCTTGTGTTACTAATAATCCTCCTCTGTTTTTAACAAAAGTTGTACGGAGAGACATTGAGTATATGACGCAATTAAAATGCCTCCAGTGGTTAGGCCTTTCAGGGCTTGGAGCGTATCAAAAAGGCCGCCACTTGTAAGCACTGGAACTCTTAAATCCGAGCCTTTATAAATTATCATTAACAAGTGAGATGGTGTACGTCGTCGTCGTCGTCGTTGTCTTATTTCTGCGAGAGAGCTGCTCCAGTGCACGTTAGATTATTTCAGAAAAAAAGATTTCAGCAATCTGCCTATGATTTATACGACCACTTATTCGAGGACTTTTTGCCAGCCACGCCGAGAACAATTTATCTTTGCCCCGGCGCATTGATATCGTTTTTAATACAAAAGTTAATGTTAAATCTGATTTATGCCCTATCTATTCAATATGCATGACTGCATTGCAACGACTACTCACTAGCCCAAGTCCACTATACACAGGAACATTTAATATTATCACATCGCAGTAATTAACAATTAACAAACTTGGCATTTTGAGGTTAGACAATAAAATGTTCGTGGCATGAGTTTGGAGTCTTTGATCTACTGGATAGTAGTTTTGAGCATGTGCTCATCATTACATTACACTAGTTTCGTCCAAGTTTTCAAGGTAGGTGGTCCAGGTCTAGCATAATGTAAATCAGACAAATTTCATCCAAGTTTTCACACTAGAAGGTAAATTGGCTCCTAGTATGAAAACTTGGAGCGAAAACTAGAATCGATCCAATTTGCTATCCAAGATTTCATACTAGACTTGCGCACTGGTACGAATTTTGGTGGTGCCAACTGCAGCCGCGGCTGTCATCGGGTGAGACATAACCTAGAAAATGTGCTTAGAACCGCGTTTAAGTTGGCAGTATTTACATCATATGACCATCGACATGCGCAAATGGTGTTGTTCCAGTAGACATCTAGAAATAGAATATGAAACTACTTCTAGTCTCATCTAGTACTGAATTTAGTATAGAAAGTGTTAGGTGTTAATCCTTTAGTCCATGGAGAGTAGGGGAATAGCAGTATAATTACAGTATCTCTTAAGACAGTAGAGTAATTATGCCCGTTTGCACCGTTTGTGTTAAGAAAGGCTTAAGTATGAAATCGTACTTATGTCATCGATTTTGTTTGCACCGTCACATATCCATTACCTAACTACAGTTAAGAACGACCTAACTTAAGCCTAGAAAATCGACGGCTTAAAGCCAGCGTAAATATAAGCTTAGTTGTGATTGGTTGATTGTGGTATAGACACACATTGCACATGAAATGTCGTTTTAAGAAATGTAAAGACAGTACCTATATGTGTCAATTTATCATGTTATCAAGCGATTTTAGGAGTTTGTAATGTAAAATTACAGTTTTATTGTGTATTAGAAATAATGGTTTAATTTTGATCATAAATTCTTTTTTTTGTGCCGTAATTTTTGTAGTTATGAAAGTAATTCAAATTTGCCGCCACATTAACCTATTGAACGTTTTGACAAGTGACGCAATACTGTTGATTTTAGAACCAAGTATTTCCAAATATAACTAGAACTTTACAGTGTTGCCAACGTCAGAAACCCTTAAGTAATGCTTAAGTTAGGAAAGGCTGACATGCGAACGGCGCAAATGATGCCTGACTTAAGTTAGGCATAAAGATAAGCTGTTCTTAAATTTAAGTCGTTCTTAATAAATACGGTGCAAACGGGCAAATGGGGCTGGGGACTAACTTCACATAGGTGATGAGTAAGCCATCATTGAGTTTACCAAACTATTCAAGGTACCAAACGGTACCAAAAATAGCTTGAAAATATATTCAAAATAATTAATTCCCTGTCAGATAAGAATTTAATAAACAGCGGTTCAACAAAAAAATGCTGTCTGCCCTCGCAGCAGACCGACGAACTGTATCGGCAGAAATATTAGAAATGCGTGAGTATTCGTGGTATGCGGCGGTATACATGCGGTCGCATAGCGTTGTTGCACGAAAACGCAAGAGACCACCGGGGTAAAGGTACGTCCGGGGGACATTATATTACACAAAACGTTCGTGTGTAATTAATAATTTCTGTCGTTTTAATTAATTTATAAGGTGAGTAATTAATTTTGAGGTTTTTCGGTGGTCGAGCCGCCGCCGCCGCCTCACCGGCCTCACGGCCCGAAAACACGACTTTGCAAATCGTAAATAAGCGTCAGTCCCTACAAGCACTACCGAATTTATATACTTTTTATTTATAATACCTTATTTATGGGCATGTGAACGCGCCCATACTGCGAGAAAACATTCATTTTTCATGCACTACCTCCAGCGCTAATCGCATGTAGGCTGCTGCTCAGTTCCACCAACCAAACAAACAAAACAAATGCTCAAAATTATAGGGACACGCTATAAAAGCTCGCAAAGTGACACGAAATGCAGGAATGTTAACGAAATTAATTTCCCAAAGCTAGACTTTAAGAAGAACATATTTTTCCCTATATTTTTCTGATCTACACTTATTGAATATTATATATTATTGATAAATCAAGAAAATATATAAAATATCTGGGGTGGCCCTCACCCTACTTTCCGACTATATCGTTGGTACAACGAAAAACACTTTTGAAATTATTCAATTACAACAGCCAATTTGGACCCTAACTAACGTCAGTTTCTATGACATAATGCCATTTGTCATCCTGACATTTAATGTCATGTCATGTGATCGCACTGATGTTTGTCAAAATCTAACAATTTGCAACAAACCGTTCATCCCACTGATCTGCAAATTTCTATACATATTTAAAGTCCCTGGAGGATGAGTTGGTATGAGTTTATGCATACACACATACATAGTATGTACATGCATACATTTTCCAGAAATCATCACAATCAATTCAGAGGTTTATTGTTTTCACAGACATACACACACATACACACAGTCATTTTCCAGAAATTATTGCAATAGTTTCAAGATACCTAAACAATTTCTGCCATAATCCCCATTTTTTCCGTCGATTACAATACCATCCTTCTAGGGTTCTAGTCGGAAAGTAAAAACCAACACATAATAAACATTGCATCAAAATCACCACTGTCTATTATAAAAACATTTTGTATGTAAAAAATAAGAGGTTTTACTGGAATCGATTGATATAAGAGGAGCAAACGGAGACAGTAAAAAGCAATAATATTGGTTGCTCTTTTTCCCAAGATTGTCAATGATGTGCATCTTCTGTCCGGCAATAACTCACAAGAACAAATGACAGTTATTTATCCATAGGCCGTTGATTGATACACATTTGAAGTGACCTCGAACGTCGAATTGCCTGAGTTATGGTTATGCAGTCCAGATTAATGTCGACGAGCCACAATACTCCGTAAACTATTCGCAATTTGTAATTAGATCATTTACGGTGATGTTTTAATTATGGTAATATGGTGATTTTTCTGGCGTTACGCGCATGCAAATGTGTGTACATAGAATTTATTATGATAATTTATCGATTTGTTTCGATGAGTTACCATCGAGAGTACAAACATTTGCATGAGATATTAATTTCAATTGGTCCCATATGAAAACTGTAAAATCTTACACGCTAAGGCTAAGGTTGATTTGCTCACAATCCGAGTCTGGAACTAAATAATTTGAAATTTTTGATTGTTTTCTGTATAGTGATTGCTTACTTTTATTTAATTTCCCTTAAAAGATGTATAAAATTCTGGTAATCCGTAGTGCATGTCTCTCACTGATTGGGGAATGCGGACTGTACGGCTGGCTGGCCGATCACTCGCTCAAACAATCTCACGAGTACTTCAAAAATCGTACTAGTCGCTTCGTAGTCACTCACATGCCTGGTTTTGTATCAGGCGAGCATACTAATCCCAAGATATCTTTCCTTTCAACAGCTTCAGGTAATTGCTTGTTTAAACATTGGTAAACGCAAGTTAAATAATAATACATTTATGGCTGCTTTCCCGTTATAGGTAACTCTTGTTGTATGGATTTTTTCTGATATGTTAGATTTTGACAGATCTTTAGTTATCTAAAAACAGTAGGTTACAGATCCGATAACTTACCACATGATGAACGTTCCAGAAACCGGACATAAGACAGTTGTTTCACCAGGTACATTCTAAATGCATTTTCAAGAAATCAAACAAATAAATAACTCAACAGATTTACCGGGGAGAAGATAGCCATAAAAGATATCCATAACTTTTTTTGTTCCAATTTCTTAATGAAACTTATGTCAATCGATAGAGCTATTCAAGTAGTATACCCCAGAGTTTTGCCCACAAAAAATATCGGACGGTTTAGCAAAAAAAATTGATTTAATTACCAGCGCGTCATCTAAATCAGCTCATGGTGTCCTCAAATAGAATTGCAAATAACGCCATCCGTCGATACCGTAGAACATCGGCGATAACAAATTCGGAATCTACATGAAATTCTGCATCTAGTAATGGTATCTATACGACACTACCCTTATGGTTACAACCCCTCTTACATAAGTAAAGCGGTAAATTGGAGTGCGGCTTATCAAGTGGGTTATATAAATGTTTATAACAATTGCGAAAGTTGATGCATAACTTTGCTTTATACGTCAAATTGTAGGTAATTCATAGGGGTAACTACCCTGAAAAGGTCGGAGTTTTGCCCACTCAATAACACCCCTAAAATGACAATAATGTTGGCCTACCCCATAACAAGGAATACGACGGCAGACAGATAAAATGTTTAATAACTTTTGTAAATATTCTTACATAATTTTGCTTTATACGTCAAATTGTAGGTAATTCATAAGGGTAACTACCCTGCAAAGGTCGGAGTTTTGCCCACTCAATAACACCCCTAAAATGACAATAATGTTGGTAATAAAATAAATTGTAGGTAATTCATAGGGGTAATATGCACTATGAGCTGTTTTAGATGACGCGCTGGTAATTAAATCAATTTTTCTACTAAACCGTTCGATATTTTTTGTGGGCAAAACTCTGGGGTATACCACTTGAATAGCTCTATCGATTGACATATGTTTCATTAAGAAATTCGAACAAAAAATGGTATGGATATCTTTTATGGCTATCTTCTCTCCGGTAACAGATTTACCGTATATATTTTGCTATCGGTGTAACAACGATGAAACATAGTTTTCTGCTTTGTTTGTCAATAGTTCAAATAATGATTGCAGAGCTATTTTGGACAAACATGAACCATAAAAACAAAACAAAAACTACAACGGACAACTCATTTTATTTATTCCCTACTAAAGAACGTCATTGGTTGCGATATTTATTTAATTATAGATATAACAAAGATGCCTACCTACTTACCTACTTTATTATGTTGCTGATTGGAACAACACCAAAAACATTTCGACTTTCGACGCATCTATAATAGTAGCGCAACAGCGGCACACTTGTCGGGTTTTGTACCAGGCGAGCATAATGCGTTTAGGATTATTTTGTTACAGTAGGTTCATGCAATCATTCTTTAATAACATCAACTGTTGGCGCATTTCATTGGCCAAAGGATGGGTTTTACTATAGTAATTCTCGAGTTTATACCATAATATTCTCTTATCCTGGCAATAAACTAAACTCTTAAGGATTAAATGGTAGATTCGGCCTCAGTTGTTATATACTTTGCTATATAAGAGAAAGCACACTTATAATTTGTCTCTCTCTCAAATGACAGTAATTTTGATACAAATGTATACAGTGTGTCATTTGGAGGTTTATCTTCAGACGGATTTTTGCCCCATCCTGATGGAAAACAAAAAAAAACAGAATTTTTGATTTATGGTGGTAATTTTCTTGTTTGTGGTTATAAAAACCGCTATTAAACCGATTAGACTGGGATAGAAAACAGTGGGACAGTATTTCGCCCATTGTGAATTGGTATTTTGTAATTAAAACAAATGTAATCTCCTATTGACATTGCATAGCAGAAAGGATTGCAGTACGTCATTGTATCGTTGCCAAATAGATGACATTTTTTATTAACTTTGATAAGTTGGCATAAATAAATAAGATTAACCAAAATTCGTTATAAAGCTTGTCCCATTTTTACTTTCCGACTAGTACCCTGGAAGGAAAGTATTGTAATCGACGGAAAAACGTTTTTTGAGATTTCTGGGGTCCCCTGAATCGATTGCAATGATTTCTGTTTTTTTTCTTCAGTGAATGCACATATAAGAATGTGTGGCAAATTCAAATACATACATATATCAAACGCTTCCGCTTTAGCATCGAAAATACAGAATTACAATGATGGCTGTGTATATGAATCATTATACGACACAGCAATAGCGGAGTATTGTCTTTATTTTGTGCATTATTATATTTATTATTAAATTATCGGTATAATGTTATAATAAAGAACGTGTGCGTTCTGTTGATATGGGTTTTCTGTTTCTGTTGCATGGTTTGCTAGTTATATCATCTCTTAAATAACTTAAAACATAATCAAACAATACAGGAGTCAAGCGAAAATGTTCTGTGAATTTTATTTCATTATTGTGGAAGTGACGACATATTCAAACTTCATATTAGGGTTACCAGATGCCTTCGACCGAAATGCCGGAGATCTGGCCGGAGGCAGGGGTTGGGTTGGGTTTTATCATTCATAAAACAATTCCAAATAAACATTTTCTTCTTAATCGCGCTTAAGGATAAAAAACAACAAAGCATATACATAAATACATACTACAATCATATAAAATATAACATTAAAAAAAAGTTGTGCAGTGATGTTGGAATCAACATTACTGGCCTCGTCTGCTTGGTTTGCAATAAAGCTTTAATTGGAGCTAAACAAAGAACTACACGGCCATAATAACTGTGTAAAGACAGCCACCTAGTGCGGTCAAGGCGGAGCATTTATTTAAATGCCACAAATTCATCAAAAAAGGATTTTCATAGGTCAATCTTTTTTTAAGAAATTGAAAACACTGCTTAAACCAATATTAATACTTCTAAATCATATTTTAGTAATGTATTGCCATGGTGAGAGCAGTTGTGCAAAATATGGCAGAGGTAGGTTCCAAACATAAATGTCGATATCAGTGTATTGTTTTGCATCTGCTCTCTTTATTGATGCTCGAAGATTGATTTTGCCGGAGATGTTCAAATGCCTGCCGGAGGCCTGAGATGGACCTCAAATGCCGCAGACTCCGGCCCAATGCCGGAGATCTGGTAACCCTACTTCATATACACCTATTGAACGTTGTTTGAACATATCTGACTGCTGTGAACGTCCAGTATCGTCTTGAGAAGATTCTTCACCCTCCAAAAATATTGATAACTGCTAAATCAATATCTATTTTTATTTTCTTTATCTTCTCTACTTTAAGCACTTCGAACGATCGCCAGGACGTGACGTCACTACGTTGTCCTAATTTTACTATATTCACCATAACAACAACCGCCCTTTTTACAACAAGCTCTGAGTTCAGCGACGCCACTTTACGTCCGTCATATGGCGGCACCGTAATGCTAGGAAACCTGGCACACCGGGTCACACACATACAAGTTTTTGTACCAGGCCAGCATAATATCTCAACGATTTATTTCCTCACAATAAATTCAAGGATATAAAGACGGTGGGTTTATAAATATCATCATTTGTAAGTATCAAAATTTGTGAATTCATTTATAAATAGCAGTAATAGATTTAAAAAACTAATCCATGTTACAGAATGGCACAGCATAAGTTTTTTTTTTAATTTTTAAAAAAGTTTGCGAAAATAGTCAATATTTACTTCGCTAACCTTTATTTTACTCACTGGGTCCTGCCAACTCGCTCTGTATTGGCATGCGTCCTACTAGCAGCACCGTAGTGGCACACCAGCCGCACACATGTCTGGTTTTGTACCAGGCTAACATAATATTCTTAGGATTGCTTTCGACACTACAGAATAGACTCTCGAATACATTGCTTAGTTTCGTTTCATTGCGCCTGGTAGACAATTTTATCTAAATTAATCTTACAATAATTTGATAACATCTCGTGTCCAGATATCATTTTATTAACTCTTAAGAATATATATGTCAACGTTTGAGTAAATTTTAGTAACAAAACTGATTGAGTTTAGTGGTATTTTGAGTTATTATGGTTATGTATGATGGAAATTTGTCGGCGACCTATTTGCTCTCTTGCTTAAATAATGACAAAATGACAAAACAAAATCATTGTTCGTGCAACAATGAGAGTGCTCTTTTAAATGATTATTCAACTATACACCGTACTGTGTCGGTCGGGGAACTCACGTTTCTTGGAACAAAACGCTGTTGCCTGATCATCGGATAAAACTTTTAATTACACTAATCGGGCCGGTTAATTTCCCGTCCTAAATAGATTTTTAATACGTTGCACGGTACGGCAGCCCAACCCGTTTATCTGAATATCTGGATATTTATTAGCCCGCCATGCAATTTGTCCCAGTTGGTCATAAGACTCATGACGGACTGCCCGTTGTCTGTCTGGTCAAAGATAACGCTATTAATTAATTTTTAATACGATACCTTTGTGGGCGTACACCGTCTCGTATCTGGATTGTGTCTACCATATTGATGAATGATGAACTGTGCGCTAATTATGCCATAAAGACGTCGTGGGAGTCCAACTACCCACGACAAACGAGGCCAGTAACACTTTCTATTCGATAATTTATGCCTGATTTAAAATGTGGATAAAATAAAAAAAATAAAACTAAATACGATCACGTTGGAGATCTGTCCTAATAAATCAATAGCCTAACTAAACAAAATTTATTGAGAGATTATTCGTGTTCAGTGAGTAACGAAAAATCTTTCTCTTGATTATGTAAATCCACTTTGTAAACACCTACGATATATACTTCAGAAATTTGTACTTCTTTAACAAACTTGTGTGTTCATGCGAATAATAATAAAAGAGACAAAAAAAATAGAATTTGACAATCTCAGGTCATGTAACATTCACCCCTAATCGCATATTTATTTATAAGAATTCAGTTAACGATTATGCGTCTGTCAGTTGTAGAATTACGTATCGAACTCGGTAAGAGCATTACGTACCTTTGAAAGTTCCGATCTGAGTGACAAATAAGCCCAATATAGCCTATCGGGAGGCATGTATCTAAATGGACTTGAAAATTTTATGTTACGCAATACCTCCGTCTCTTTTCTCTTTGGTACACTGGAAAATGTTACTTTATAAGCGCAGATAGATTTATAAGCGAAGAAAGATCGGTAGAGCATGGACATGCGTGTCGGCTCCACATTAAAGTCTACGTCAATTTTATAGTTTGTAAATCAAATAGAACATTAGGAAGTATCTAGGCAAGTACATAATACTTCTGTAATATATCATCTGTAATTATTATTAATAGGTTATGGTAACTAGCTGCTTTTTAGTTGGATACTAGTGTTTATTATAATAATTTATGTGTACTTTTCTTTCAGATAATTATAAACGTAAAAATAAATTATTCTTTTTGTCAAAATGTTTTTTTCCTCCCTTTTTTCTTTTACATTCCTTTTCCCTTCCTTTTGCTTCTATTTTCTTCCTTTTTCCTTTTCTTTTCCCTCGAATCACTCCCTTTCCAAGTTGTGCAATTACTTTACAGATGGCGCCAACAGTTTCTCGCGTCTTTTGCCACATATCACCGCTATATAAGTTCGACAATATTGAGTGTTCCTATATTGTTTGTTTACATCTACCTATGCATAAGTGTTTTATTTCATGGGTGACTTACAAGGATTATAAGGAAAACCAGGATTGTAGTGGAATAGCCTATACTATAGTGTAGCAAAAAAGGATATTTTTGCTATCCAAATAATATTTTATTGTTATAAGAATTCCAATATATGTAGTTATTTCAACGGCTAGTTATTATTAATATATTATTAATATATTTTGCTCTGAGGAAGAAAAACCGATTGATTTTTTGTATTCCCTTAAAAGCAACCAATAATTCAAACAAACACATTATATAAAACGTCGGCAAATTTATTGAACCTGGGTTAATTTGCCACTACTTTCAGTAATGAATAGAAAAAGGTATAGAGGCAAAATATCACAGAAATTTATGATAAAATCCGTACACAGAGAAAAATATATTATAAAAGCCGTGTTGTATTAGTAACTTAACTAGCTCTGTGTATAAGTCAAAATTTTCGATTTTAGTTATTGGGCATTCTAGAAATATGTGGTTAAAGCTTCCCACCTGTCCACATTCGCAATATGGACATTTTAGGATACATTTTAGGTTATCTGCTATCTGTTACTGTTGTTACGAATGTCCGGCAGGGGGCGTTTCGGGTTTGACGTTACTGTGGTAATAGCAGCAAAACACGGGTCGACAAAAATCGATTTTTTGGATCGAAAATTGTTTTTAAGGCCGTTTTTTTGCTCAAAACTCTTTGCGAAGGGTATTTAGAGGGATCTTATCGTAAGACATGAGAGCGAGCGGCTTTTATAAGGTCGGCAGGAACGGATAAAAAATGTAAATTTTTGACGTTCATCGATCCGCTTGTCGGAATTTCTAGACGTCACGTGACATTTTCTCGAGGTTCGCCTTCACCCGAAGAGGTGCAAAATCGTGATTTTTTTTCAAAATTGACGCATTTAATTTATAATATATCGCGCAGTCCACGCGGAATTGTGACCTTTTTTCAATTCGAGCGTCAAAAGTAATATTGAAAAGCCCAATTTTGCAGCTACTCGATCGCAAATGTCGGCGAAAATGGGCGATTCCGCTGAACGCGCCCTACACTTGAAAGTTCGTAATTAGTATAGGTAGATATAAATAATTACCGAGATATTGAATTTTAAACTTCACAAAATCTTATAATCTGGGTCGAAAAATAAATAATCCATATTACAGAATGATATATTACAGCTCGCGTTGAATATTTATTAAAATTTACAAAGAAATATACGAAAAATAGTCATATGTATACACTACACATATGTATGTACTTTGCTTCGCTAACCTCCACACGTGCAAGGTGTTCCTACCTGCTTACCGCGTAACCAAGCAACGCGGCCATGTGACTTGCAGAGTTCCAGCGTTTTTTCGCCATATTGTCGAAAATGTATGTTTGTTGTCCAACGTGCGATTCTTCGCTAGTATTGACCGAACTTTTCGGGAAAACGGTGTGCTATCTCGAGAAATGCTTGTAAAAATTTGCGATATGTGATTTGTGCTGTTTCGTGCGGGGTTTCAAGAGATGTTGAGGGGGTTTGTCTAGAATGCAGGGTATTGGGTTTATACGTACCCCGTGTATATAGAAATCATATTCTGTACTCGTTTAATCCTTGATGATAATATTTTGGTGAGCAGCAGCCAACTAGTAGTGCATAAACATTAATAAACATTTTGTTTGCTTGCAATATGCATCTGAATCTGGTGCTTTTTTGCGTTTGCTATGTTTGGTCGTATTGTTGTTGGGCCATGGACCATGACCGTTACGTTCTCGTGAAGTGTGTGTGGTGCAGTGAAATGGCCCTTCGGGCTTGTACTTTCCAATATACTTTTTAGTAGTGGGTGACTATATTTTTCGGGTGCAGTGTTGAGTGCCAGCCGTGGATGTGCGAGGACGGTGGACAGCTGGAGGAGGATCCTGATCGAGATGCAGCTTGCTGGGGTGAAGACATCATGTGCAAGGTAGGTCCCATTGATGACATCCATCGTTGGAGCCGAGAAGACACAATAAGGTAGGATCTAAGTAATTTCTATTTCCTTAGCGTTTTCGGTTTTTCTGACGACTCTCAAAATAGAATTCTGTAGGGAGAGAATATCGTCAGCAAAATTTGACTGAACAGTGATAGTGATAATAGTGTTCACAAGAGATTTGCAGTACGTATTGTTTGTTTAATATTGATAGTTATTGAGTGCCTATGTGTTTTTGAGATGGGCGAGGAGAGAATTATCCATTTAATTGGCGTAAGAAAAGTATTCAATATTAATGATAATAATTGTAAGGTTAATTTACTAATTTTATTTCTAGGAGTAGGTTGAATTTATTGGCTTAAGGGTTCCACTTCCTGATCGTTGAGTTCTTTTATCCCGGATTATCTGCGATAATGAGGATTATGGTCTTCTTCGACCTTTGTGAAGTAGATAATTTTGTACAGCATTAGTGATCATTTTAACAACGCAGTGTTTCTTTCTTTTGTTTTAGGTAATGAATAGAGGATCAAATGATCTAGATTAAATCCAGAGATTCACATAGCTTCAATGTTTTCCAAGACTAAACCTGCACTTTGTGAGACTATTTAAAGGCTGAACAGGTAACAAGTGCCTTTTGTTATGTTTTCAAATAATTTATATTCGAATCTCATATTATTTAGTAAAACTAATTAATTTTTTTATGTTTTTTATAAAACTACAACTTTTAATGTCTAGAAAATTATTTCTCTTGAATTTCTTGTTTGTCTGTGTGCACATTTTCGAAAAAAAGAAACCACTCCACCGTAAAATTTTATACACATAAGTACACATTACGGTGGTTCAAATTGAATATTTTTATCGTATTTTTTTTTTCGAAATTTTGATTTTTAATTATACCTGTCGAGGCGTCAAATTTATATGGGAAAATGCATGGGACAAAGACATTTTTTGGTATTTTTGGAATAATTGTTCGGGGTTTGGGAAAACTTAAGATTAAAGTTATAACACTTGTAGAAGGCTTTCCAAGGAAGAATTTGACCTATTATACATATGGATTTGACGACCCAACCCACCCTCACAGTGTCCTGAAAACCACCCTTTTATGAAAAAAATGTACATTCGTCAGAAAATTGACCCTTCCACTCATTGCATTCTCTTTTTTTCTAATGATTTCTAGAAATTATTACTATAAGTGTAGCGGAATGCTTATAAACATTTGTCAGTTAATTTCCATTTGTTTAAACAAATTCTATTTGTTTAAATAATTCATTTTTCTCGAAAATCCGTCTGAATTCTGTTTTCTGAGTTCGAAATGGCAGTTTATTATCTTAGAGTGACATTATCCATTAAACAAATTCTTCCTATAACAATCATTTATTATTCATCAATCGTTACGCAGCAAATAACTGAAGTTCTGTAACTTTAGGACTTTTCTTTAGACTTTTTTGAGGAGTTTCCCTCAATCCCGAACAATTATTCCAAATATACCAAAAAATGTCTTTTTCCCATGCATTTTCCCATGGAAATTTGAGGCCTCGACAGGCAGCAATAAAAACCAAAATAAAAAAAATATACGTGTCCACTTTTATATTGGATTTAAAAATGATTGGAGGGGAATGTTGCTTTCTATCATCACAAACAACTTTGCAGTGCATTTTTGAACCATCCTAATGCACATATATATTTTATACACTTACGTACCTACTTTAGATGAGCTCATTAACTTCGGGCCAAAATGAGTCAACATGCGAATGGGAATGAACAAAAATGTGTTATTTATCGACAAAAGTTCAAATAACCCTTATTGAGTACTCTGAAGTTCCTCAAAAGTGATGTTTTCATTCGCTTCTGACATTTTTTCAGTTAATAATTACCATTAACAGTAACTACTACTTGATTGTACAATTCGCCATGATACTGAATTGCTCTTAAGTCAAATGTAAAAATAATAACAACAGTACAAACATCGAATGTCATATTGATAAGATTTGGTAAAATACTTAATATTACAAAAACTTCAATGGATAGGTATAGGGACGTTTCTTAAACATTTGCAGAAAATTTAATTGTCGATCTGATCAAATATGGGGTGTTCCACTTAGAATTTTCAATTTTTTTTACTATTGAATATGGTAATTTTTTTAAAATGTAGGCCATTCATTTAAAATAACAAAGTTGTAATCTACTTTCAGGAGACCGGAAGTGGCGACCTCATGAAAATACTTTAGATAAACATATCGGTATGAACGACTGCTTCTTTTTGAATTTTAAATTCGTTGAATATATCCTCTGTAATTTATTATTAATTATAATAAGTATGCACAAATTATAGCGCATTAGTTGCGTGGTTATGTCAAACTGCAAAGCTGTTTTAAATCTTTTTTTGGCCCCTTCAGTAATACCACTTTTCTGACAAAAGCAATGAGTCAATACTACCGACATAATATTTATTACTGAATACTGATTCATAAAGGTTTTGAGTGTGTTTGAGTACTGTTTTTGACCACTGTAAGTCACTCTTCCACCGCGTAAACCATTATTTTTTATTAGACCAACCTTATTTCATGTAATGTATCCTTCTTAACCAAGTAAAATTCACTTTTATATAATTATAAATTATAACTGATACATAAAACGTCCTATAGTATAGAATTACAGTTTCTGCTGGAAGTGCTATGTTACCGTTAGCCTTCTGTGTACTAATACTAGTGGTGCTCGTCTTCAGCAGCATTCGATGTTATTTTGGTACCGATATGCGCGGTGGACGGTGATGTCAGTGGAATACTGATTAGCGCTTCTCGCTTCATGCAATTCCTATGTTGCATATCGCACACCTATGGGAATTTGTGTCAATTGGATTGCGCACACATACATTTGCTACCTAATCCGTCGTTATCGAAGAACACCAATGACGATGCGCGTTTATTTTCGAGTGTGAACACCTGCGGCGCGGGTTTAAATAATCCACATCCCGAGGTGTTGCTATCGATGAGATAGAAGCCATCATGTAACATTTATTGTATGCAGGTACATTTTCATCTAAGGTTTCATGAATTTCTGTAGAGAATATCTTCGAAATACCTATGACAGAACATCATAACAAATAATAATCATTTTTTCACCGTAATGTTTGGTCTTACAAAAACATAGAACACAAGATCTAAAAAGTCATTCATAGAATGAATTCCTCAGCAGAAACTTTTTCATTTTCATATGCATTCTCCTAACTACAATTTTCTGGTTGATACAATCTTAAAATTCATTTCTATTCATAACCATAACCTTAATCAGAGTATAAACATCGTACACACCATACCATGCACATCCATATAAACATAAGCCGGAGGTAATTGATGCTAACTCGAGTCAGACTTATTAGAAGACAAACAGCTGAAAAAACTGCAAGTAGTGCAAGTATTCCAGTCGCGCGTTACAATTTCAAAATGGTAGTTGTAGGCCGGAGATTACAAGTATCCTGAGTGAGCACGGTGACATGAACAGCTCATAATTATTGCAACCCAATATTAAACATTAATGAAAACGTTCCAGTTTAATGATGCCGAAGCATATACTAGTACGTAAACCAGAATGTTAGAAGCGAGTAGCGGAAATAAAACCTAAAAAAGATCCTATAATAAGCGAATGGGAGAATGCCACATAAATCACATCTTCTCTATATGTAACTGTCAATTTTATTGGACAAATGGAGGTTTGTAGATGCAACAGGTCTTATTAAATGTATAATATCGCATTGCATTTCATTATTGACAGGTGAATGAAAGCTTGAATGGGACGTGATGAGACAAAAAATATATTATAACATAATTTTGGATAATAACTTTTTGTTTAAATTGTCAAACGCCTCTAAGTGGTGGAAAACCTGTAATCTGTAGTAATTTTCCTTTAAGAACGTTGAAATTAATTCATTCCAGTTTTATGCTCTACCTATAAATTGCTCCTAATTAAACGATATCTAAAAAAAATAGACTATTTCAGCAACGATATAAATTTAAATCCTACAAATAAATAAATGCCAGTAATTTATGTAAATAGAAAGCGTTTAAAAGTCACCCAAAGACATTATTCTGGTGTTTGACCGGCGCCAAAACTAAACATATCTCGCCGATAATGCTAATTGTTTTTCGAACTTCATATATTTTATATACTTTTATAAGGAAGGCGGTAGCAAAAGATTATCTAAGTATATGCCATCCGACCGATATTCGCATTTAAATTCCGGGATTAGCATATTTTGTAAACATGCTTGTCAAAATTGTCGTCTTTGCTACAGCTATAAATCTTCAACAGTTTACATAAATTAGCGCGACATCCGCATATTACACGCTCCGACAACTTTCAACACCAGACGTCCGCAATAAAATAGTCGATTTTAAGCACAATAAAAGATTTGGTGTTAAAATTAATTGGAGGTTTTTTTTTGTGGCCAAATTATTTTTGTAGGTGGTTTTCACAGAATTAAAATGTTACAGGTTCACAAGAAAATGCACAGAGAGAAAAAAAATTTAATGAAACGAATTTGTCTCAAGTCAAAGAGAGGTCGATGTTAAATAGTGGCAGACAAAGCTTTTGGTTGCCGCAAAGAAATTATTTCTTTGGTAAGATTTATTAAATTCAATAATAAAGACAATCTCTACTTTACGGAAATTATGGAAAACCAATTTAGTGTAAAGGAATCATTTTGTCAGTGAAAACTATTTCTTTTTACTTAAGAAATATTTCATTCAGCCTATGCAGCTCATTTTTTTTTTAATTTAAAAATATTTATTTGTTATATGTTATATATATTCTTTCCTTGAAAAAATATGTGCAAAGAAACACATTTATTTGATTTTACATTTCTTTTTCTCTGTGTTTGAAAAGAATGTACTCAGCAATTGCTAAAATTTTGATATTCGATAACTTTTCTAATTTGGGGATTTTGATGATTATTTCTGCTATTGATATTGCGATCGATATTACCTATGGTTAACATATAGGTAAGACTTAGCAAAAAAAATATTATTTATGGAATATATTACTAACTTAGGTTCTGTTCTTGTCACTGCTTCATCTACGGAAGAAACGTAAAAGGTAGTTCCGTTGATATAAGCAGTGACACAGAAGTGAATGTTGCTGAAAACGGTTGCTGTGGTAGAAGTTATGATCGGAACATGTGTTCTGGTGTATCATTCATCCGTTTCTCATGTATTTACAACGAAAGAAGCGGGTATAAGTGCATTTCGAGAGTATATAGGCAAGGAGTGTATCCACAAGGTGCACGTGTAAACGTGCTTGCTAACTGTACAGCAGTTCCACCAACATTATTAAATATAATTTAAGTGCACAGTTGTCTACGTTCCCGCAATGTATAAATAATAAATTCACATCGTAATTTCACGTGATGCCCGGTACAGAATTAGTTGTGTACATAAATTCGAATCGCAGGGAACGCAGAACTGGCCGATTTCAGCGAGTAGAATGCGCTCACAATGAGATTATTTATTCGACGGTACGCGCTCCACTTAGAATAAGTTGTCCGCGGATTGCCATTTCAATGGGGAGCCTATAACTGCGTTTCTTTTGAAAATGTAACTACTCCTCCTGTGCGATAGTAGTAGAAGTTTTGCGGTAAAAATCGCACGGTCAATTTGAAATTCAAAATAGATACCTCTCCTCTGCCGAGTTCCATTCCGTTCGATACAATTTGAATTATTTAAATGGATGGTCCATTTAATTGTGTTAGAAGGTTTTGCTTGGAGGTAAAGCCGGAAACGCAATAAATATCCGTTCCGCTAGTTCTCCTTTATGCCCGCGTGGCGGCACTACTTGCTCAACAAAGAAATGCAATCTGCTCTCCGCTGCAAACGGCAAACTTCAGCTCTGTTAGATAGAAGAATTCTAGCAATGCTTTTCATTCAATGCCAAGGCTGAAAAAGTTGCATCTTTGTCGTATAGGGTTACTGCAATGTCACATTAAACATACAATCGTAAAAACTATTTCGAAACTTATGGTGAAAAGTTACAAAAGTAGGTTGGTGGTCAACTCCTGGTAATTCAGGTTAGAAGACCGCCGTTTCACCACCTGTTATTATAACCTCGCAGACGTATAAACACATCACAAAATCTATGGTAACGATCTGGTCAAACGTACCAACAAATTTTATAAATTGACATATTCGTGGGCAGCAGTCTGAAATATTACCCACCTCCAAAGAGCGATCGGCACTATCCGTACCAATTCTTAGCCAATGCGTCCTAATAAAGTGCGCACAGACATCTCAATAAAATTGATTTACAGCAATATGTAATCAGCGTGACTCGCTCTAGGTAACCCACTATTATCTTTGTGGCTCTTTCGGCACATAAATATCGACCGCTTAATTGAGCCGTAATTAATATTGGACGCAAAGAATGCTCGTAAAGTTGCTACCGCTAGTTTTCTTCGTTTCTCAATTCTCGACATGCGTTATAGACTACATAATAAATAAATAAAACATTTTAGAATTTTTAGTTTAATTTGTATAATAATTCATTATTAATTTTTTCCTTGACTTGATCGTCCCTTAGAGGTGTTCTAACTAAGTTTTAATCATAATTCCCGCAAAAAAATCCTCTTAATTTCCACAATCCCCATGATTTTATGAATAAATATGTATCGTAATATATGTGTCCAATAGTTAGTAGTTAGTCTTTTAGGCCAAGTTTCTTATATAAGTCCACCTGACGTTCCGCCAAAGGATCTCTCACGTAGACGCAGATTCCTCCGCATCCGCTTAGCATGCTTTGTAGATTATCGCCGCCATAAAAAAGAACACTATCGGGTACTCCACAAAGAAATTTGTAATTGTGCCTGGTAATCGCTCGCAAGATGTAACCTCCACCTTCGTTAATTGTTAATTCCCCGCCATATGTTATCCACCATTCCTCGCCAATTAAAATACAGTTACGTAATCTCCGCCGCTCACGGCGGGCGGCGCGGCGGCGCGTTGACGCGCGTATACACCTAGAGAATTAATACACTCGAGCCCATATTTTAAATTGACGCCCGTACTAGCTTTTAAGCTGACAATAAGTTTTCATAATTGCATTGTCTTCAAATTAGATACGACGCGACGTTGACATGTGAATGGATAATGAGTCGACCAACAATATATAATTGGGCGTGAAAGTAACTAACGCCCTAATATCACACGTACGGTAACACTTAGCGAAGCTGTTAATCGGCAATTTTGTTCAGCTAGGAGGTCGAATTATTGGGCAAATTACCGACCAATTTGAGTTCAATGGAAAGAAACGGTTTTAATTAAATGTACTGTTACCGAAATATGTACGCACAGATAGACGGACTAGCCAGACCGTGGTAACCTATTGTGCGATTATTATTTTTTTTATTAAGGATACACACAGAGAAATGTTTAAGAACATGTTATCTTGCCAAAATTTACTCGGAACAAATCAATAAAGTTTTCAATTAGGAAGAGCTTTTTGATTCAAAAATCACAAATTTTTCCTTTGAAGCGACAAGATTTTGTTTCCAAATAAAACTGTGTTGGATAGCTTTAAATGTTCTTATGAGTTCTTTAAAGAATATAGTTGTGATGGGTCGGAAACCCATTATTTATTTATTAAGATATGATCAAATTAAGCGAGATATTTGTAAGAACATTCGCGAATGTCAAAGGTTTTTGCTAGGGTTGAACATCTGTTTAAACTTGATGTTTAAACAGTTTAAAATTGAAGAGTTGTCATCAGGGCCGCCGAGAGAAATGTTCGGGCCCGTGACAGGCCTGTGCAGCCCGGGCCCGTCACCTACAATAAACCCAAAAAAAAAAAAACGGCATGTGCAATATACATAAAAATTCATTTCATTTAACACCATATAAATTTTTAAATATTATTACAAAAACTTATTGTAAAGTTTATATAATTAAATAACATTATGCAAACATGAAATAAAAAAGTGATTCTTAAATATTTAATACCTTATCTGATGACACAGATTCTTCCTTACTTTAAGGTTACCAAATCTTTAATCAAGTCATCGAAATCAATTTTCATTGCCAGATCCCTTTCTATGGATAGCAGACCTAGGCCATTTAACCTTTCTGTCCCATAGATGAGCTATTAAAGTTCTTTATTGCCGAAAGTCTGCCAAATGCTCTTTCACTTTCGGCAACTGTAACAAGCATCGTGCAAAAAATTCTGATCGCAATACGTATTTCGTGGAAAGCACCGTGAAGTTGAAATTTGTAAATGGAATTTAATAACTGTGAGCCTGGTATAATATCTTAAACCGTGGTATTATAAATCTTTTTCATGTGATATATTTCATCTTTTAGAGATGGTGTTAGGTCTTTCAAATATTTGTTGATTAAGTTATTACCCGAGTCCGATATTTCTTAAAAATTTAATATTGGTAAAAATAAATTTTGAATGGTTTTTAAAGATGTAAAGCGCATGTGTAGTTGGAAAGTAATTGCATCAAGTATAATAAAGATATCTGCGGTGGCCATCACCCTACTTTCCGACTAAATCTTTGGCACAATGAAGTGCCTAAACACCTTGCAATTATTTAATTTAGTAAAGCGAGAGCCATCTCTGGCTTTATCTCTGTCATGTAATGTCAGTGGCACTGACGTTTGTCAAAATCTGACAATTTGCAATACAACCACGAAGGCTGTGAATTCTGTGAAACTGGTTCTATAAACTCTTATAGCGCCTAAACCGTTCATCCCACTGATCTGCAAATTTGCATAAAGTCACTGGATGGTGAGCTGATATCAGTTTGGCCAAAATCGGATAAATCCCTTAGAAGACGCTGCTTTGCCACTTCCGGTTGTCAGATTGTCACCAAAAACAATCCAGTTCGTCCCCCGGTAATTCTAAATATGTATACGAAATTGCAGCTCGATCCGCTGGTCCGTTTGGGCGCAATCGTGTTTACGGATATACACACATATGTACATACACACATACATCATACATACATTTTCCAGAAATCATTGTAATCGATTCAGGGGACCCCAAAACGCGTATTTCCACTGAAATCCCGAATATTTTTTTCCGTCGATTACAATACTTTCCTTCTAGGGTACCTACTAGTCGGAAAGTAATAAACAGTTCTTATAAAATAGCCTTGTGTGTCATCCCCATCTGCTCTCTCTTCGTGTGCTAATTTTCTTTTCTTCGCTTTCGACTGGTTTTAAACATTTTGCATTATACCTAATTCATTCGCAACAAGTGTAGCTTCAGTGAGAAGATCTTGCCACTTAGTTCTAAAATGTTATTCTTTTAGTAGTTCTTTTAGAAGTGAGTCAATGTTTGCTGATGCAGGCTCAATTGTATGGTATAAATATTTCAAAGGAGAGCACAGTTGTGTATGCAACCAAATATACGCGGGTCAATGAGAAACCATACACTGGGTATAATTGGCTGCATATGTCACTGTGTTCACTTAGTTTAAAACTAGTCTGCTAGACTGCAATATTTTATTTTATATGTTAATATTTTACACCATAATGTTGTAAAAAGTATAGCTTTGAAGCTTGAAAAATATCTTTCTAGTGGCACTAAAAGGTCATTCTGATGCTATTGCATTAAATTAGTGCAATAGAATCAGAATGACCTTTAGGTCCATTTTTGCTGCCGGGCCCTTTTCAGTGCCGGGCCCGTGACTACAGTCACAGCTTTCACCCCCTCTCGGCGGCCCTGGTTGTCATTGGCTAAGAAGAAATGCTTCCGGCTTCCTTTGGAGTCGAGGGATGCAAACGAACAGATCTCGCTCTTCTCATTTCAACCACCGTCATGTAAAGTACACGTTTTTGTGGAGCGTTCTTAGGCGCTTAAGTTTATCCCTGGTAAGTCTTTTCAACACGTCTCGCATTTCATTGTAAATTAAATTATTCATATTTCTGCTAAAAGTGTGTCTGTCTAAATCAACTCCTAGGTTTAATTTAAACGTCAATATGTTCAAAGCTTCATTCATTTTTCTATGTAACCTATCAAACGGGATTGTTGATTATTATTGTTAATAGATGTTATTGTTTTGATAAGTGTTTCGTTTCATTTGAGTAGTCTTGCTTTATCAGCCCTTATTAAATGTTAAATACTTAAACGCGTCAGTTAGTAGTCAGGAAATGTGTTCACAAGGTTCAAGAAAAAGAACCCAGATAGTTTTGCCTTCGAATAAACCGCGCTTGGCCAAAATGCTACCATGTTAGGGAGTCGCGGTTGTTCCCGCCATTTTGACCTCCTACATAGTGTTTTGCATAAAAAGAACCATTACTGTGAATCAAGATCACATATGTAAAATATGAGATTCTAAACAAATAAAATTGGTTGGTTCATGCCACGTTTTAGAGTTTGCGCGGTATCTGGCACCCGTTTCACGCGGCGCAGGGAATTATGAGGGATTTTATCACCATTCTCCAGTAACCAATCCATCTACAGCTCTTCAATAAAATGCAATTAGGTAGACAAAACATGGTAAGGTCCAAAAAAATTAGAATATTTGAAATAGTTTGTTATTCTGCGCAACCAAATACATGGAACAATAAATGGTAGAAAAGCATTTATCTTAAAAACAAATACCAAATTAATCAAAATAAAAACATCTCCAAATAACTTCTGTCGACCTCCAAGAAAATTGCTTAGAACCCCACTCTAGTAATAATTGTAAGTTGCAAAGGGTCCAAGTGCTATTGACACTACACTTTAGAACTTATAGTCTTCAATTCTTATTAATTTTTTAAATTCACAGGGATTCAAAGGTGGGACATTTCGTGGGAACGAAGAAAGTGTGTTCCTTCTCATAAATCCTACAAATAAGTGCTATCAGCATAAACCAAATAAAAGAATAAAGTGCTGATCGCTCAGAAACGCAAGATGAGTTAAAAACCTTCCCAACATCTGTAGCATTAATTGCTCCTAAAAAGTGTTAATCGTCCAACTAATCTTATTCGATACGAGTGTGAAACCGATTCACGGTTTGTATTTGTTGTACTTTTTCCATCGTGTTGCTTCACGTAACAACTTTTTTTTGTATAAAAGTATATAAAACGGTTCGACGATTCGCCGAGCGTCGCACACATTAGCGGTGTTCTAATTAGCGGCGTATTTTCTCGCACCGCGCTCACACATCGACGGTTATATCCGTCACGTTCCTGTACTACATCCAACTTACTCACTTACACATACTTAATTAAGCGGAATAACCGTGAAAATTATTTTAATCTCGTTTTTATCGGCCCGGTCTCACCATCTTCAGACGTGTCACCGGACTTTTTTACGTTTTTCGTACACGTCGTCCGGTCGCGGACGTGATCCGACCAGGTAGCTCGGCTTCACTTGTTTCGCCACAACAATTCAAAGTTAATTACCATTTCCACATCTAATCATCCGCGAGCAATTACCGTCACACACTAATTGCACTTAATGCGTTCAGATCTTATTACCGGGCATGGTAAACGGCGCCATCTACAGCAGCGTTTCTTAACTGCAGACATGCATCTTGTACTTTGTATGGAGAATGGGCTCAGATACCATTTTAGTTTGGTTCACTATTTGGCAATTTTCTTTTCTAGCGAGAGCAATGGAGTGTTCGCACTTCATTTGCAATAAGAACAAAGCAATATGAATTAAGAAAGACAGAAAACGACATAGTATAGACAACACAGGGAAAACATTTATCATTCGATGTCTCTAATAGGTTAGTTGCTCTGTATAATGTCCAGTTCTTTTAATCGCCCCCAGGTTAGCGCATGAGATATACATGGCGAACTGTTTCTCATAATTACGACGGTCGGTCGGCCTGCCGTCCGTCCACAGAAGAAATAAACCGTCGAAAAAACTAGTCGTATTTCTGACACCATAAACTCGACAATAACATAATAAAGTGAGCCAATAATTCACCTGACTCTCAGCATTATACCGGTCTCTGGCCTATACCCGTACATTAATAAATCTATAATGCAACTGCGTCAGGTTGACGGGCACGTGGAGGACTTAGGTATATATCGCTCTCCGGGCATATTCCACCGGCCGACGACGGAGGAGAAAAAAGGAGGAAGAAAGACGACAGTCAACTGACCAGTCAGCGATAATTCAAGAGGATTATAATGTCATCCTAGTTAGTCGACGGATCCTGAGAGACAAAATCGTTAATATATCTGCCATACGCACTCGTCATGGTTCATCTGGTGCACAGTCAGTGATCCCGATGCGGTTCAACTGTCATTAGATTTTCCCAGAGACCATTAACATATCGATTATGCAATTAAATCTACAAAAAAAATGGCAAAAAGACACCACTTCCTCTCGTTGGTAGACAGCGTTATGGGTTTCCTATCTAATACATCTTCATGAACTGCTGTGCATATTCTTGGTTACTGTCTCATGTTCGATAATGTCTCCTTCATGATTAAAAAATAGAAAGCTTTAAGGGCTTCCATGAGAAAAAAATACTTTGAATTAATTTCCTGGAGGACTTGCTGGAGCATGATTGATAAACCCATTTTAAAATATGCTTTAAAAGGTTTGTTACGCTTTGTAAATAGAGACACTGTCTCATCTCGTGCGAAAAGATACCATTCCTGTAGCCTAGAACCCAATAACTCGGCTTTTTCTTTTGATAAACCTAATTCTTTCACCAAATCATTCAATTCGCACTGGTTTTTAAGATGTTCCTAAAACTTCAAATAGTAAATCTTCACATCTTGCCTGATTTGACAGAGTGATTGCAGAACCTCTATCAAATCAGGCAAGTTTCTTCAAACAGGCGAAATTTCTTCTGTGTCAAAAAATCGAAGATGATGAAGTGGATGGCGCACTTGGGAGGGGATGGTCTTCTCCATGGGGATAGGTCGCGATGCTGATGGCAAATTTGGATATTTTACTTTATGCTTATCCTTCTTCGAATATCCGGAGATGCTTATCGTGCTAAATAGCAATCATCTACAATTCTACATGATTGGAAGGCTCTTGCCACAACATTTTCTTTGCTTCCCTTTCATCCACTTTAAAAGTCCGATCTAACAGGAAATACACACTTTGATGACTTGATCTATGAAGAATGATGTTAGGTCAACAAAAATATGTCATCACGGTTCTGGTTGTAGGACCCTTGTTAACTTGTGTTATGAAAGATGATACACAAAGTTTTATACCATATATCATCATCGAAGATCTAATATTTACCCAAATTTGAACTATCACAGAGCGCCACCAATAGCAGAAAAGAATAATCAATAATTTTTCAGCTATTTATGACAGTCGTTTAATTTTATTATAAACTCGCAACAATACTTCCATAATTAAGCTGCAAGTGCAAGGAGCAAGTGACACACGCATATGTCATTATGGCAGGCAGAAAGCTGAGACACGAGATTAGCATTTCATCCATATGACATTAATTCCTCGTTGTCTGGGTACGAAAACGCTAGGAGAATGGCCATTAAGCCGTTACTTAAAAAAAGTAAGGAGAACTGGTAAGAATTATTCGCGACAAGTGTAGCGTAATGGGCAATTCTTCGCGTCTGGATCAAAATACACTTTGACTGATGTCTTTGGGTGGACTAGCAGGACTACCAACCTTGTACGCGCGCCGGTGGTTGCTTGCGTTAAATTGAGGTGTAATTTTACCAGCTTGTAAATCTATCGTGCGACGCTCGTCTAAGTATAGACTATGGGAGTTTTTCGTCTGGCTCTTAATGTTGGTATTGTAGGTATCTGTCCTCTAGCTTGAATACCGCGGATTCCACATCGGCCGAGCGTATCTATCCCTCATGCTGGTCACGTTTTTTGACGATTGCATTTCTATTGAAATCAATAGCGGTGCTTAGTTAGAATGACGCAGCTCGACTATACTCCTGCATAATTTAGGATTTTTCACGTTCTGCTGAAGCAACGGGTGGTTGTGCTTTTTGTACTTGCTGGCCGATCATTCGTGATTAATTTTGCATTGTTATTGACCTTGGCCGATGACCAGGATATGTGAAATTGTGTTTCTACAACCTGTACATTTAAAATCTGCGAAAAAAAGTGCAGCCAAAGGTAACATTTTAAAAAGATTGATGATGGCTTCATAATTATTTGAACTCAGTCGAGATGAGGAATTACATAATTACTACCATATATTTGCTGGCGGATACGACAAACGTATAGGTATGCATTATTATAATTAATCTGTTTTACGTAACGGGAACTACATATCATATTATAAAAACGATCTAGATTTTAGATGCATTCAACATAATTATCATCATTAATTATGCCTTTCAGTGCAAACTAAAACTTTTAATTTTTAATTGAGCACTATGATTTCTTAGTGGAAAAGTCAGAAATCTGCAAAATACACACCTAATTGCACATAGGTAATATAATCGTTACTAAAACTACAAAAATATTTGAAAGCACGAAATATTATTGGATAATATTATGTCGATAAAACTCTCATCTTTTTACACCTCCCAAGGTTGCAATCTCCTGAATCGTTGATCCAGACATTGGCTACAATACTTTCCTTCTAGGGTACTAGTCAGAAAGGGCAGTAAAAATATATCTTTTCAAAGTTTTCCATTACACGTCTATGCTGGCCCTAATGTTTATTACACTAAAAAGTATCCATATGAAAAGTTATTGGCTGAACCCGAATAATGACAAATGTAGAATGGAAAGAATCATTAAAGAAAAATCCAAGGAGTGGAGAAGGATCTAGAATTTGAACCTGGAACTCCACGTATCCGGCATGTAAAAATTATATGAAAAATTTACATCTTCCTAATTTTGCACCACCAAAATCCGTACGCATCCACTACAAAAAGAGCACACAAAAACCAAATTACACCGCCTAAAATTCCCTGAGACGGCGAACGAAAATACTTCTGCAATTAATAGTCGAAGAATACGATGAACCGGAGTCCGTCGGTCGAACCCCGCGTGTATTTTAACTCGCAGACGGTGACAAATCATTTTCATTTACAATTATCACCGATACAACACGTTCAAGTGCTTCGCGCACACTTCCTACACCGTAATGTGTCAGGAACGTAGACGACGCGTTTGCCAACAGTTCTATAGCAGTGTATAGTAGTATAAGAGCAGTATAGACTGTATAGTGCTGTATAGACTATAGACTAGTATAGAGTATATACTCTACCCGCGGTACCAACAACGAGGACGGCAAAAATAAAATCGACGTCACACGATAATAGCGCCAAATGAGTCCTCCAATCGGACCAAGACATACCGCAGAGCTAGCTTTATTGTCACTGAAATCGTTTGAACACTTTGTCACGGTTTTGTTTTTTCTCAATGTTAATGCGACTCGGCTTAATGTTTCTTGAGCACGTGGGCAGACTTAACTGCATCCACTAGACACAATTAACTAATTATACACACTTCGGAGCGGATCTGCAAACGATTATAACCTCAAAAGCGTGGATACTAGATGGGCTTAACGTTTGAATGTGAAACGTGTCTTGTTGCAGAAGAACAATGACGTGGTTCGACGGCTCCATGGTCACAAAGACAAGCTGAACCATGAGCTATTGTGCTAAATTTGCTTCTTCAGACAATGAGAGGCAGAGATGACACTTATAGAAAATGATAAGTATACTAACACAAAATATAACAATTGTTGTATTTGTGTAAGTTTTCAAATTACTGGATTGATATTTGTGTACATCCTTGTTTATATGTTGTTATTAATAAGATACAACGGACTCCAAGCAAATTGTGAAGCATAAGGAGAAGCTTTAATACATCTGATTGGGATATACTTGATGACATCTTCATTACCAACTTAATTATCATCATCATCCATAAAAGGTACCCAACTTACGAAGGAGGAATTTCGTGGATGTTCATTGTCAGTGCGATGATAATGCGTACCTTCATAAATATTTACGGGTGTTGAAAATGTACACCGAGAAATGTCAAGCCATCTGGTATTGGTGCGTATTAAAACGGAAGACTGGTGAACTCTGAACAATTACAACGGCAGCTTTCTTTCTTCTCCGGGTAAGGATTGGAATCCGTTGGTAAAAAAAACTCTTCAACGAAATGAATACAAAATTAACAATCGATTGTCTCTCATTATACCTACTGACATCTATGGTGGTCTATGGTTTCATTGAATATGTTCACATCAGAGAGAAAAAAAATTGCTTCAAGTCAAAGAAAGAAATTATTTCTTTGGGTAAATTTATTAAATTCAAAGCTATCGTATTTGTATGAACGTTAGTTAACTTAAATTCGATAACATAATATTTTCAAACGAAATGAACATTTTGTTTCAAGAACTCTACGTTCTTTTTAAGTCAAAAAACTTGGTAAACAAACACTTAGTACTTGACTTTCAATTCATTTTCTATACTATTTTTATATATTTACAATTCACAAGCAATTTACAATTCACAAGCATAAAGCGTATTTTCTATATGCTTTATGCTTGTTCGCCAAAAGCCTCTGGACAAAAGTCAACTTTTTATCACACATCCTAATACGATTAACTAATTGGATAATTAGCTGTGTAACATTCGCGGCATCACCGGAAATACATTTAATAATGATGCGGTAGCGGTATGTTAAGGATATCGTGGACGTAAATTCCACGTATGGGCAAACAAAGTTGTGGCATTTGTTCACATTAAAGAGATCCGGTAAGGTTGTTGCGTAAGCAGCTGAGATGGGCAAAAAGGATCGGAGGCCGTGAATCGGGAAAAAGTATTGCAACCACATACCAACATTGAGCGCACACAATCTGTCAGTGACCTGGGAGAAGAATACGTGAACCGAATGACGACGATCCTATCCAGCCACTTCGGACATTGACGAGTGGATGGATGCTTTGTAATTGCTTTCAGATCTTCCCGATTGACTGTACAAATGTATGTTTACTCATTATAATTTATGTAGCAGGGTGACTTGTGGTCGATTTTCCAGTGACTGACAAAATACATTTTTTCTTGCGATTACTTTTCATGTTTCTGTGATAACACAGTGGAACAGTAACAAATCTGGTTGCCAGTAATGTCAAGGGATTCCTACACAGAGGGAAAAAATTATTTGATACAACACGAATATCTTTGAGTGAAGAATATCACTTGTTTCTATATCCGCTGAAAGATCATTTGGTTGGTTCAAGTAAAATATAAAATTTTCAAAGTAAGAATATGGTTTTTTTGATGTTCCAAGTATTACGTTTTCTTGTTTTAAGTGTGAAGGAACTGCTTGAAAGGAATTACGTCTGTTTTAAGCGATACGTACGTATACTTTTGGGTCAAGAAACTATTTGTTCGTTGAAGCATGTATATTTTTCACCCTCCAATATATTGTTGTTGTTGTAAAACGACCGTCTTACTCTTTTTATATGGAGAAGAATAACATTTTCTTCGTCAGAGCAAAATATACTCAACATAAACATACTAAACTCTTAAACCGCAAGAATAACTAGCCGTTGAAATAACTATAACATATACTGAAATTCTTATTACAATGAAATATTATTTGGATAGCAACAATGTCCTCTCCATTCTACACTATATACGCAAGGACAATTTTTCTTGATATCCAAGAATAGAGTTCTCTCTGTGTAGACTATCCCACTACAACCCTGGTTTTTCTCAAAATCGTAGATAGATGTAAACAAACAATATACGAACACAAGTAAAACTTATATATCGCAAATATGTGGCAAAAGACGCGAGAAAATGTTAACGCCATCTGTAAAGTAATTGCTCAACTTTCTATGTATCTCTCAGAGTGAGAATTTCGGGTCAAGAAATTGTTTTTTTGTTGAAGCATATATATTTTTCGTCTGACGAAATATTTTTGTTGTTGTAAGACGAACGTCGACTTTTTTTTATAGAAGAATAACTTTGTCTTCGTCAGAGAAAAATGTACTTAACATAAACAATATAAACATATTAAATTCTTGAACTGGAAGAATAACTAGCCGTTGAAATAACTACATATATTGAAATTCTTATTACAATAAAATATTATTTGGATAGCAAAAATATTTTCTACATTTTATCTTGATATCCAAGAATAGAGTTCTCTCTGTGTAGATGATCAATAATATTGTCTACGAATGGCCACTTTTCCTTGAACATAATGAAGGCATTGATAATGCAAATCATCTAGGAGGAGACTAAAGTTATAAAGTACATGCATTAATATTCATCATATTCATATATGAATATATGATACATAATAATTTATAAATTAAGATGATGCATTAATTCATCGTTAAGTAGTTTCAGAAACCTACACATCCTTCTAATTGAAATTGCGACACTCATAAATCCGCCGATACAAATTAAAAGCATTCAATATAATAATTAATAGAGTACATGTTGTCCACTCGCTGTAAAGACATGGACAAAAGTACATTAAATTTAAATATTAATTAACTTTACCTCCCACTCAGACGCGTAAGCAGTAGTGTATGTGTGTGTTCGGACCATGACCATTTTTCTTGCAGCATGCCCACTGGGACACCTGTCTTTACTGCACCAATAATTGCTTATTTCGGTTTACACGCGGGTAGACGTCCCTTAGCGACGCCACAAAAATAAGATATCACAAGAATTTAATTAAGAAATCATTTTTTGTTGTCGTTCTTAATTAATTTGTTATTTTGCTGACGTGGCAGAATAAAACCATTAATCGACGCTAGGGTACGCGTGTGTAGACATTTTTGTGCATTAACGGATGGAGAAGAAGTGTGTCAGCAGTTTTTCGATGGCGATGGTGTCTCAGATTAACATAATAACGAATTAAATTAAAAAATCGAGCGATATCTTCAGTCAGCTTATACGAATATTTTGCTATATGTACTTACGTACTTTTTAGAACACTATTGAGCTTAATTAAATAAGATAATGGATATTTTTTTGTTTTTCTCTTATGTTAAAAAATAATGCTTCACAGGCGTCAGAAGAGTAGAGCCAAATTGACAATATTACGTCAGCTAAAAAAATTGGTAGACAAAACTATCTGCGTAAAAAATTGTCAGTTTATTATCCCTTTTACGCTCTCATTATAATATAACATTATTCACTGCTTATATACTAAAATATAGTAGCTGATGGTGTAGTGTGGTAATGCATAAGCACGACTTGCCGATCAGCGGCCGGCTGCCGGTGATTAGGTAGTACTACCGGTCCGGGACGGACACATCTCCGGAGACCGGAGCGCCCCGGAGGCAGTCAACGCGGTAACCTCAGGCGGGGTCACCGACTCACCCTGCGGCTCAAATTTGCGGTTGTTCGCAGGTTCTCACGCCCCGCCCGCCCGCGCGGTCAAGGCACTCCGAGCTGAACACCGCCCAGAAACAAACATAAAGTAGCCGGTGTGGCAGCGAAGGCGGCATCCGCGGCATGAGGTTTATTAGTCAATCTTAGGTAATTCTGCTCTACTAAATATGAAAATAACCAAATATTTGTTAAATTGACTCCACTTTTTGAGATAAAAACAATCCATAAATTATCATCGGCATAAAGTGTTAACCTGCTCAGTCCATATTCAAAGTTGACTTTTTTTACCGTTCGAAAGCATGAGGCTTATTACACAATTCTGAAATTAATAATAAAAGAATTTAAAAAAACACAAATATAAATTAAGACAACGTTTTGTGTGTGGTTTTCTATTGTATTTTTGTTCAGGACAATCCCTTTCTAAGGTCCAGCAGTAGTCTGCGAATTATATGGCAATACCATCGGCCTTCATATCTTTCTTCCGTTATCTTGATATACTGCTGAGACCGTTGCTCTTGTTCTTCATTATAATTACTCAGATTGTCAGAAAAATTATCTAAATGACTATGAAAATAATGTAACTTGGCACTCATATTAGTTTTTCAAAAATTTTGAAGCATTTTGTCAATGATTTGTATTGTTAATATTGTTCAGCTTGGTGATTTCCCAAAAAAATTTTCGATAACTGATACAAAGCTTGTCCATGCTTCCACTTCAACCTAAGGCATGTGATTTGTGGTCCATCAAAGATACCCGCTTCTAATTTTCCTGTATTGAGGCCAGGAAATGATTAACAAATATATTTGGAACAAACACCATTCTTATATAAAGCTTTCACAAACTGTTTAACAAGCCCAAATTTAATATGTAGTGGAGGGAGAATTATTTGTTCTTGACTTATCAATGGTTCATGAACGATGTTAGCTTTTCCTATGGTCATATTTATTCTCGACTGGCAGTTTTTCCTATCCCAATGTTTATTTTTTGCACGGTTGTCCCACAGACAAAGAAAACAGGGATATTTAGTGTATCCATTTTGCTGACCCAATAAAAAAGGAGCAGCAAGTTGTAGAGTAACATGGTATATTTAGAAAGTTAGTTCAAAGATTGGTTTTGATAAATAAACCTTGCTAGCCGCACGAAAATCAAAAATATTTTTATATTGAGGTTTAAATTACAATAATTTAACTTATACTATACTTTCGATTGCATACTTTATCACGAGAACTGGAGTCAATTAAAACAAACTAATGATACAAGGAGTACTTCATAATCATAGTCTATCAAAATTGATTACACAAACTAATGCCTCAGAAAAAAAGATGTGTTGCCCTGTTCTGGATGACTTATCTCAAGCCACACTACAAAGTTAAATCACGATTTAGTCTAAATGGTAATTTAATTCGGCAGTGCTTCAATTCAAAATTTGGTTAATCCTGATTTACAATGACACAGGTGTTCCTGAAACAGATTCTTTTAAAATCTGTATTATCCAGGAAGGTTGTTCAAAATAAAGTTCAATATAATCCGTCATTACAAAACACTGATAGTCTACTTTTACATCAAATTAAAATTACCTAAAACCTTCTCCGATTACGAAGATTTCTCCTGCATCATCGCCGAATAAACGTTACGTGATGCGTGGGTTTTTGTTTAAACCAATTAGCCCACTCGTTCGCTACCTACAAATTACATTTTTACCCATGCAACGTCTCACCGTAATAAATACCTTTCCCTCGTTGCACGTGAAAGAAGCGAATTAAGGAATACGAACACCGAACGACTGCTTCTGAGAGTGAGGAGGAGTAGCGTTCCGTATGTCTCGTCTGTATTTTAATACGAAGAGTAATTTCACATTTCAAGATTAACTTATAATTGTACGTCACATATGTATGCTCGCCACGGTATAACGAGCTTTTGATAACTTATTAGCGCGGCCATATAGTTTATGTTTTGTATAACTGTTTCAGTATTTAGTGGTACTGGGAAACGTGAGAGGCCAGAATGTGTTCTATATTCGTGCTGATATACTAGATGGTTAGTTCACAACTTTGGTGTGGGTTCTAAGCAGTTTATTTAGACTTTTTTTATTGTTTGTTTAAGCTGTTTAATGTCGATTCTTTACGAATTGAGAAAACGTAAAATGTTAAGCGGTTTTCTTACTTGTGCATAATCTTACCCTTTCATTCACTTGTTATTTCCTTGTTGAGTGTTTCTAGTTAAAACCTAAAATTAGTCAAATGTCACAGAAAATTATATTGTAATTTTATGTTTCCATCGCAGTGTTGTGCATTTTAAACATTTATTATAACCTTTTTGTTTTTCTTTAACATTAATAAACAATCTGATACGGCAAAATCAGTTTTATTAATGACTGTAAAACGTTTTAAATTAAAATTGGCGAGGTGGCCTAGAGCGTTCGCATTTAAAAATTAATAAATATCGTTAACATGTTGGAACGAAATTTAATATTTATTATTTATTTCTCGCGGTCAGTATACAAGACTCGTATAAATTGTCGATAAATTTCGATATGCGAGTCGTTTATTTGCATTTCACATAAACAATTCAACAACAATTCGGACGCTTCGACCATATAGATGTAACTATATTAATTAAGACTTTAAAATTTATTCAATGAGCAATCTACAGGATGACATTTTTATGCGATTTTCTCGGCTTGATTGGGCAGTTTTTATTCATTTGTTGATTATTTTTCTTTCAAAAACGGTTCTTTTATATACATACTTAATGTTTACATGTAAGGAAAGCGTCATCTACTTGGATATACACTGAGAGAAAAGAAATGTAAAACCAAATAAATGTATTTCTTTGAACATATTTCTTTCAAGGAAAGAATATATGTTTGAAACAAATAAGTATTTTTAAATTTTAAAGTGAGCATGGGCTGAAAGAAATATTTTATTTGAAGTAAAAAGAAATAGTTTTCACTGAAAAAGAAAAAAAAAACGATACTTTTACACCAAATGGTTTTTTGTGATTTTCATGTAGAAATTGTTTGGGTTTAATTGCAGAAATACGTTTGAATGAAATGAATCTGGTTTTATTTGAAATAAGGTCGGCCTTGAGGTAAGTAAATATTCTATTTGGAAGAGAAAGATAATAGATTTCAGTAAAAAGATTATGTGTTTGAATAAAAAAGTGGTTTCATTAAAAATTATTGCTATGTCTACTGACGGGGAGATGGCGCTGACAGTCTCTACGCACGCGTTGGCCTTTTTTGGGCTTTATATACACTGAGCTACAAAATGCGAGCGGTATTCTGGTTATTCTTTATTTGGGAATAAGTCTGTAGTCTTTACTAAAGATTACCGTAGAGTAAGATAATCTAATGTGTCTTTCGACTAAAGTCAAGTACTATATTGCAAACAGTAAAGGAAGGATTTTTTACTTAAAAGGAACGTAGAGTTCTTGAAACAAAATGTTCATTTCGTTTGAAAATATTATGCTATTGAATTTAAGTTAACTAACGTAACATCGATCTTTTTTTGACTTGAAGCAAATTCGTTTCATTCAATTTTTTTTCTCTCTGTGTAAGAAAGCATGTATATACGATCCGCTTAATATGGAATAATTTTGTTGAACGATGTGTTCATCGGTTACACTACACAAAAACGACCATCAAATCGCTGCAGAATGCAGAATACAAAATTGCAAATGAACGAGAGCAATTCAAATTTTTTGCGATTACATTACAGGAACGATGTTCATGTTCTAGAATAGCATAGCTTGAAATTCCTTCGGATTCAATTTCATATTTTTTAGCAATTCGTTCGCGTCTAAAGTGTACCGGTAACAAACCGCATCATGGCCGTTGCGGTAACTCACTATTACTTTGCAGACAGGAATTATTGCAAGAAACTGCAACTGAAAAGATTTACATTGCAGGCCGTACTCGCTACTGTTCCCCCATCTGCGGTCATCAGAATTACCGATAGACACGTTAAACTCTACCCGCATTCACATTAGATTCACTGATTTGTTGGTCATAGACATTGTTATCTCACACTATGTTTAAGTTGTAAAGTAAGGGTCACCGTCAACAGATTTTTTCCTTAACCCATGTGGGTTTAATATCTGCGTTCTAGAACACACTTCTTATTATACCTAGGTATATAAATTCAACACCGTACTGGCATCACAGGATCAAAGAACTGTATTTAATAGGCAAAATGTTCTCAGAGTTAATAAATAAATAAATCATCACGAAATAGACGTGACAAAACAATTCGATTGAGTAGCACAGATTACTTGGTGAACAGCGCGATTGTTGTAGGAGATCAGTTGGTGGTCGTGATCTACCAATCCTATTAAATTAGCTACCACAATTCTCCATCCAGATCGTAGCAGCAACCTCGAGACCGCAGAGATTTATGCCCACGATGCCCCTATTACGTTCGCAATTGTGGACTACCACGTTATTCGTTCGCTCTTCGCCTAGAAAGTGTAAATAATTATTAGCGTCGATGATTGCCGGTTGCCGATCGATTTTGTCCAAGATCTCTGCCCCGATAAAACTGTACTTTAGAAACCGATAATAACAACGATCGTAACTCTTTCCACCTAAGCCATGGAATCGAGACCTTTTTGTAATACTTATAATATCGATTGCTTCAGTTAATTAACGATCGCTACCATAAGTGACGCGATACGTGTTAATAATACGAATTTTCGGCAATCGGCCGCATTATGTAATTACGTAATCCTTATTTAAGCTTTCATTTCGCCATTTCACAGCAGGTAGATGCCATTTTTCACACCGTAATTGGGTGGAGTTCGGTTTATTATTTTTTTTTTTTGGTTCGTATTCGAACTGGTACATGAGAAATCAAGTTGGGTTACACCTAAAGAAAGAGTTTCTGGGATTGCCGGTAGTTTAATCATCGCTGTTTGACATCGTGTCATGGGCTGTGGTTGCATAATTAGCGTCTTGCAAATAAGTGGAAACGTTACCATCATGGTCAGTTAAGGTGCGCCTGTCTGAAGCGGCTTTGCTTACATATAATTAAATTTGCGTGTGCTTTTCTACGTTTGTGTAGCAGTTTATAATATAGACAATCTCTAGCTCAATTAGGGTCGATTTTTTTAGTGAATTCTGTACGGAACATCTGGAGTGGTCATCTGGAAAGATAATTAGTCAGGAGCGTAAGAAAATGTGGGTAATATGCCACATATACATGCGTATTAGAATGAAATAGCCTTCTTTTAATATATCTGCTTCATAACCTTCTTAGCGATGAGTCATTTGCAGCACTTCTGGGTTTTACAACAGATAACTACCTAAGATAAGAATCTGTAAAATCTGTAGTCTTTTAAACCTTGCCATTGCAAATTAACTTCATTTGATAATGTCCCAGTCGATGTACAAACAACGTAAGCTTGTTTAGTGTAATCTTCTAAACATGGCATCACCAACTTCACAAATTGTACCAGACGCCACCGTAGCGTACCTACAGCAATTATCATAATATAAGCGTTGCTGAAAACTTATCGTTGCATTAACTGGCGTTGTCGCCGTTTTAATTGAACTGCTTATGAGGCGCTTGGACGACGAAGGACGTGGCCATATTGGAGCATCTCTCCTGGTAGAGAACCTAGCTGCGCTACTCACCTATATTTTGCAGGAGTCACTGTTCGCAACGTGTGGGCATTTTGAATTGTAGAGCTTGGCTTAACACCATGGCAATGCAGACACATTTATTGTTGGGTTAAAGTAATATTTTTTATAAGATTGTAAAGATGTAAAGGTGTAATATGGCCACGCTGTAAGATTGCCTACTGCATCTTCTTTATTGGCAATAGGATTCAAATCCTGGATCAGCCGACATATGGAGGATGCGGACGATAGTGATCTCCAGGTCGACGTCATTACCTTCTTAACGATCATTTTAATTGATCCATAGATTACGTTGACGGTCGGTGTTTGTGTGTACACGAGCGCTCTCTTGTGACCAACGGCGACTATTTCTTCACGGTTATGAACAGGTTGGTGTTATTGCTGATGTACACGTAAACTGATCCAGATCACCACATCTCAGACGTGGATGTAAATTTCTCGGCCTATGACTAGTCCTAGTAGAGTAGAGACTAGTCCTTAACCAGCGGTTAAATCTTAATTATTCATAGTAATGAAAAGTTTTAAAAGATGGACAAGAACAAGAAAGAATCTTTTACCTTTCTTGTTCCGGAAGTGTACCCATTCGTTAATTTATTGTTACGAATTCATGAAGGCAGAGTATCGCCCGCAAGTTAGCGGTAAGCGCTCGCGGATTTTTCTCTCTGGGAATCGGAATAAGAAGTGCAATAAATTAGAGGACGAGTCCGGGTGATGGGCGATAGCGGTCGTTACTTTGTTCCCATCAGGTTGACAGACGCCCGGTCAGGTGCGCGCGGAAAAAGGCGATAAGGCAGCGACGCGATGAGCTCTCCTCTCCTTAAACGCGACGCGGAATGCCACGCATTATTTTACCGGGAAAAAATAAACTACATACGGCGGATAGTAAAACCTAATCGAAAACTGCTAAGGGGGTTCTATCCTAACAATTTGTAATAATTGATTAGCCGCTAGTAGTAGATATTGTACGTACCACGATTCTAAGAAGTTGGCCTTAGGTCAGGGTTCGTGAGAAAATGCGACATTTTACATACAGAGAGTTTAATTTAATCTTACTACAGCCCTTGTAGGGGGGCAGTTCTCTAAAATTGACTTATCTCATAGGGAACGATAGTTAATAAGGGTAATGCTACTAAGTCCAGAAGGGGGGCAGCTATGAAAGAAGATTCTTATAAGTTATGATAAGTTATGCGTGCATACACGCTATCCACATTTATGTAGTACACAATCTATAAAAAAATGTGACAAATCTGATGATTCTCGCAGCAAATTATAGACAAATTCTTTAAAATTCTTTCAAGAAAATCTTTTAAATAATTATTCCTAGAACGCTAGCTAAAGCTTAAGGCAAGTCATACACCAGATTATATATTATATAAACTACTTCTTTTCCACATTTAACGATTACTTTAAACCGATGCACAAATTGTAGCATCCTTTGTTCTCTTAATTGAAACAGTGAACCAGTTCGTAAGTCTTTTATTCGCTTCACCTTAGCGCAGCATGTTAAGAATCAGCGACGTTCGTAATAAATTCAGTAATTAATTATCAGTAATAGGTTCATTGTGACAAATTTATTTTAGATCCCACGAGAGACCATAACACGGATTTACCTAATTATCCGTTGCCACGCCATGTAAGGCAACTAGAGGCACCAACTGTACCGATATCGTGTTGATTCTATTCAGGACTAAGAAACACACGATGGACAAAAGAAGTAAACAAGGTGCCTATGTGAATATTTGATGATTATCTTTTTTAATTTGTATTTTTTAGGTTTATCGAGTGAAGCGCGACTTTTTAACGGAGCCCTATGTTACGGTAAGCAATTTTTTTTCAAATAATGTATTGGTGTACAGAGTATTCCACGTGAAAGAAATTAGGTTTGAATATTTAAAAGATTGACCATGACTGATGACCATGTTTAGACTACAAGATTTTATAAAGAAACGTTTTAAATATCCGCCATAGTAACTAAAATAAAGCGCATTTTGTTCTATTCGAGTTGTCCCACTTCTTTTGGACTAAATACTTAAATAAATAACACTCCTTGGCTGCACTTACTGAGTAAGATAACATAACTGTAATGGAATAAATATCAAATGACTAAATCCCGTCATACAACTGCAACGTATTACATTACTTTCTTCTTGCTAATTAATTAAAAACCTCGTTGCAAAACGCTACCATAATTATGCACTTATTCACTCGCATTACTATAATTACAAGGAAACCTTGAACACAGGATATGACTCAATTCAGCTATAAAATAAGAAATAACCCGCACGAATGGATGAATGAAAACTGGAATATGAATGAACATATTTTACCAGCTTACTACTATACGGTAAACAACACAAGAAAACAACTTGCAACAAACCGATCGAAGGGGTTATGATTATCAAGATTACCGTGCTTGAGGTGCTACAGCGTGGCTACAGTGTAGCCCGTGTTGGGCCACTGCCGGTGGCTCAAGTAGGCTGAACCCTCACGACTTTACCTCAGTATAATCAGCGGAGATCATGCGATGTTGTTGATCCATTGAAGAGTTACGGTTAATAGCAGCGTTTAGTGTGGGCTCTTTCTAAACTAAACGGTGAGCAAAAACCCGATGCTCGCATGCTGCAGGAGGATGCCAGAGAATGACCAGTTTCTATTTCGAACGTCTGTTCTGTAATATCTGTTAATAAAAAACTGTGGGCGCGTACCTAGGGAGAGGTTCTCGTAATCGACAGGTGTTCGCTGAACGGAATCTTCACGTTATTGTCTGAGAAGCTTGGAAGAACATTGATACTGAAAATAGGTTTTGGTCCTTCCGATGAGAGCTATAAACCATGGCAAATAAACACTATGAATTGCACTAATGCTGTAAATTGCACAAGGGAACAAATTTCCAACTTTCTGACAACAACAAAAAATTATTTGTTTCAGATTATATTTGCCTTACATAACTAGAAACTGAAAGTGAATTTCTTGTAACAGGTCTAGATTTACAGATAAAGCGATACTTAAAAAATTGAGAAAACTGCAACAAAATCAGTTAACAAATTATATAAATTCAAAGAATATGCAAAAGTACTGCTTTCAAGCTGTATTTTGATGAATCGATAAAAAGCCATCATTCAAGGATCGTGGGGAATATTAAACTCGTTCGTAAGACCATCAACATCGTGACATACACGTAAAGATCCTTCCATTAAAAGGCTCGTTACGCTTTGTAAATGAAGATACTGTCACACCTCGTACGAAAAAAAACCATTCATTTAGCCTAGAACCCAATAATTCGGCTTTTTCTTTTGATAAACCTAACTAAGTCTTTAACCAAATCATTCAGTTCGCACTGGTTTATAAGGTGAGGTGTTCCTAAAACTTCAAATGGTGAATCTTCACGACTTGCCTGATTTGACAGAGTGATTGCAGACACTTTGTCAACTCAGGCAAGTTTCTTCAAACAGGCGAAATTTCTTCAGTGTCAAAAATCTAGGATGATGAAGTGGATCGCGCACTTGGGAGAGGATGGTTCTATCCATGGGGGATGGTCGCGGTGCTGATGGCAAATTTGGATATTTTATATAATGCTTATACTTCTTCGAATACCCGGTGATGCTTATCGTGCAAAAATAGCAATCATCTACATGAACGACAGGCTCTCGCCACAACATGGGAACTGCAAACGGCATTTTCTTTTGCTTCCCTTTCATCCACTTTAAATGTCCGATCTAACAGGAAATACAGCATATATTAGGTGTCCATGGCTTTTCCACATCTCCAATTCTAAATCCAAAATAGCAGCAGTAAGCTGCTTCTACTTCTTCAAACTTATTTGCTGAACTTTACAGCATCTTCTTTGATCACTTCCAATATTTTAAAAGTGATGTTAGATCAATAAAAATTTGTGTTCCCTGTTCTGGTTGTAGGACCCTTGTTCCCTTGTGTTATCTATCATCAAAAGCTATCAGCATATTTTCGATTACCTACCACATTTTTGGCAGAGAGAGGCTTATAACATATTATTTTGAAAACGATATAATTACATTCGTAAAGGCGTGGCACAAATTATCTTATCGAAGAGCATAACCAAAATACTTTCCATAATATCAACATTGACAAATAATAGCCATAGCTGCATAGTAGCAAGGTTTTCCTATTCCTGGTAAGCGTAAGTCCTGTTTGTACGCAAGACCGGCGTATTGTTTTATCACACTCCAATTATCCGGCGATAGTGGGCAATACATTCTGCACTTTATCTAAACAAATAGAGCACATTTAGATAGGGCTGTCCATTAGACGCCCACACTTTCGCTCTAAAACCGAACTTTATCTGGCAGCAAATCAAACCCCGCGCCTAGCGCAGTGTTCGCTATTTCTCGTCCGTCGATCGATAAAGTAACGTGTCAATTAATCTGCAAAATTTACACCCAGATTCGAAATCAATTAAGGGCAGCTACACACACCGTAGAACCAGTTTACCAATACGCCGCAATAATTCTACTCTGGACTGTGGTTCTTTTCTTAACACTTTCCAGCATTCTTGGGAACATTGCATGTTTCAGTTCTTGTAAGAAATCGATTCATTCCTGCTATCTTTTTACCGCTTTTTGTGTTTAATAATATCAGGGAATTTAAAAATATACAACGTAGATACTAAAGATGTGTATAAACAGTTCTCTCTAAATATACCAGTGCGTCATCTCAAAGCAAATATATTCTCAAGCTGTTGATGATAAATAATAAAACGGAAACAGTTATTTGCCATTCTATACATACACATTAAGTGTGTATTAAAATTAATGCTATTCTATAGGCCATCGTAAGTACAATTCATTATTCAAAATAGCAGTCGGGCCACAAAATAAATCGGCACACAAATTGACACAATTGATAAATGCTACGGTATTAATCTAAATCTATTTCCAATCAGATCTAATGGTCCAACCACGTAATGCGATAATAATGCTCTATAAAAAAATAGGAATGCGTGCAGGTGTCCGTACGGTAAGCCGCGTTAACAATATCGATTACAGTGCGGAACCTATTTTATTTAAATGGTGTAAAACAATATGCAAATACCGGTTGGAACATAATAGGATAGTAGTCCTTGTCTGCCGTGACCATATGTCACTGGCCGCGATAAATCATAAATACCTGCTTGATATTCCGATAGAAATTTGCATTGAATCAAATCTGCTGCATGTCGGTTGACACCCACATCGTAGACCAAAGAGTTGATTACATGAGTTCACAAGCTGTCATTTATCTATCTTATTTTTCTATGAATCCATTATAAACATTTGGATTGATATTATGAATAACCTAACTTACTGAACTATCAACCTAATACCTAAGATATAGATTTGATGAAGAGGTTTGATGTCCGCACACAGAGAAACGAAAATTTGATTGAAACGAATTTGCCTCAAGTCAAAAAAAAAATTGATGTTAAATAATGGCAGACAAAGCTTTAGTTGCCGCAAAGAAATTATTTCTTTGGAATTTTTTTTTAATTCAAATCTATCGAACGTTGTTAGTTAACTTAAATTCATATTTTCAAACGAAATGAACATCTTGTTTCAAGAACTCTACGTTCTTTTTAAGTAAAAAAAAACTTCCTTTACTGTTTAACAATTTACTACTTGACTTAATTAAATCGAATGTTGATTTAAAACCACAATAAACGATTATATGGTAGACCCATTGAATTATTTTACTCCACGGTAATCTTTAGTAAAGACTACAGACTTATTCCCAAATGACGAGTAACCAGAATACCGCTCGCATTCTGTAACTCAGCTTATATAAAGCCCAAAAAAAGGCCAACGAGTGCGTAGAGACTGTCTGCGCCATCTACCCGCCAGTAGACATAGGAATAATTTTTAATAAAACCACTTTTTTTATTCAAACACATAATTTTTTTACTCAAATCTATTATCTTTCTCTTCCAAATAGAATATTGACTTATGTAAAGGACGATCTTTATTTCAAATAAAACCAGATTTATTTCATTCAAACGTATTTCTGCAATTAAACCAAAACAATTTCTACATTACGGAAATCAAAGAAAACCATTAGGTGTAAAAGAATCGTTTTTTAGTGAAAACTATTTCTTTTTACTTCAAATTAAATATTTCTTTCAGCCCATGCAGTTCACTTTTTTAAATTTAAAAATACTTATTTGTTTCAAACATAATTATTCTTTGCTTGAAAGAAATATGTTCAAAAAAATACATTTATTTGATTTTACATTTCTTTTCTTTCAGTATAGGAAAGTACTGTGACCAACCACCTCCATTATCTTATGAACTGCGAAAGGTAAAATAAGATTTAACTTCAACTTTTCTTGAAGATCATGACTACAAAGTTCACTCCTCGATATCGTCCGTAACATTGCCTTTTTATAAGAGCTTTTTATAAGAATTTTATGATCAACAACATAAAAACGAATATCCCAATTTTTTTTAGCACTCATTCCTGTTACACCCTGTATATAATTCTCTTTTCCCTGTATTCTATGGTATGTAGTACTTATTACTAGTACCAATATAGAAACCACCACACATCTTTAGATTTAGATTCAGTACTGAATACTAACTGATAAAATTTCATGATAATTCAATTTTTATCCAACAATCTAATGAAATCTAATAAACGAATAAAGAAAGGTAATAATCACGTCAATGTACGTACTGTATATCAAATAACCATGCATTTAAATTGAGTTATAAACCAAACAAAGCAATTACTTATTCTGGGAAATCGGATTAATCGCACACATGATGGCAGAAATTGCGATTTTAATGAAATGCAATTGCGCCTGCTTCGCTTTCCTCTTGACGTCATAATAATAGTTCATAAATTTGTTTCCTGCGCTCGTGCGCAGAGCCCGGTCATTACATAAACAATGCCCACGCATTCTACCTGAAATTTAGCCGTATTTATGAGCAGTTAATAGTTATAGGTCTATTAAGTGGGAAAGATGGACGACATGGTTTGCCAAATACAACCAGCAGCTTAAATCAAATGAAGAATGAGCGAAAAACTATGCTATTCGTACAAAAGAACCATTTTCAATTGACTTCAATAGCTTGAATAATTTACTTTTTATAATGAGGCAACCTCAATAAATCAATAAAATAAATAGCATGAATTTTTCATAGCGACATTCAATTGACGGTGTAATAAATACAATATCACGGACGGCATTACTATTTATTAAATCATTTCAATTAGTAACTGTAGTTTGGAATTAATTACGATTTTATTGCTCTACATCGTCCAGGGTATAACAAAGCATCGATAACCTCACTTTCCGACTAATGATTTGTAATTAATATGTTAATGGAGCAGAAAAACTAATTACAATTAAAACCGCCCACCGAAAAATTTATGGGCATTGAAGTGATTGGAATTTACGTATGTACCTACGATCACCTCGCCTCTACAGACCGAGCCATATTAATTGCTGCAAGGTGATTAAAATCACTTTACCCGGAGCCAGAACAGCTGTAAATAACGCAAAATCGGTGGTGATTTTATGTAAAAGTAAATTGGTGTCTTACAAAATATTTTTGGTTGGGAATTTATACTGTGAGCTGCGACCTTCGACGTGGGTACTTGTTAATTATTTATTGCCTACTCCGTTACCAAGTTTTCACTTTTACAACGCATGTAATCGTGTGTTAAATTTATTATCGCTTATTAAAACACCACTTAGTTAGCTACGTTAGACGTACAACAATATATCTGGTTGTATACTTTATATAAAATGTTAGACAGATGTTATCTCCCCCATAAAAGCGTACATTTAAATATTGTGTCAAATTTGATGTATGACTTACGACTAGCCATCCTTTTCCAATTTTGATCGAACTGTGTGAATTGGAGTAATGTTTTGGACCGGGGAGAAGATAGCCATAAAAGATATACCAAGTAGTATACCCCAGAGTTTTACCCACAAAAAGTATTGAACGGTTTAGCAAAAAAAAAAAATCTGATGTGGCCAGGCACATGACTTTATCATACGATACAGCCGTGTTCAGGGGGGCAATTTGGAAGTTCAAGAGGCATCCGCTTACTATGATTTAATTTTTTTCCAAAAAAATGGAATGGACATAAATTATACAAAATTTTCTCTACTATAGTTTATTATTTAACTATTTTGACGAAATTACAGAAATGGCGGCTAATTTGCAAAATCGTTGAAAAATGATAAGAGTAAACCTCGAGTTCCTTTGGGCCCTTTTGGACAAAACTTCTTTCAGCTCTAAGTTTAGTCACGAAACTTCTAAATATGAAGTTTCGTCTCGATACCTTCAGTAGTTTCTCCGGAATCGTCGCCACAAAAAACGGGTACACACACACAGACATTTTTTTTGTACCTTGGTGAAACATGTTCAGGTGACCCAAAACGACATATTTCCGCTAAAATCTCAATTTTTTTTCGACACGATTACAATACTTTGTCATACTACGTATGATAAAGTAAAAATGATTTAATTACCAGGGCCATCATTCGATTTTCTACGGTATATGCGGATGGCGTGATTTGCAATTCTATTTGACGACACCTTGAGGTGTTGGTAATTAAATCAATTTTTTTGCTAAACCGTTCGACATTTTTTGTGGGCAAAACTCTGGGGTATACTACTTGAATAGCTCTATCGATGGACATATGTTTCATTAAGAAATTCGAACGAAAAAGTTATGGATATCATTTATGGCTATCTTTTGGTGGTCTTCGGCTAAAAAAGAAAAAGATTTGTTTTCAACAAAAAGAATACAACATTAATGGGTGTTTACAGGATTATCTGGCATCCATGTAGGTATTTAGAGTATAGTATTAATAGTTTCGGAAATGTTGTATCATTATGAGGTAATATCCAATGAGAAACACGATAACATCCTAAATGAGCACCTGGCAGGACGGTAGACATGCATTTACATGTTTCTTCGTTTTATAGTTTGCCCTGACATGTAAAAGTAACCGAGTAGTCGATTGCACATAATCGACCACCACTAATTTTCTAAGAAAACGCCAGTAAATCATTTCGAATTATCTAATGTCCATTACAACGGACGTATAGTAATCTTTACGATTCCGAGAGAATCAAGTTTGGCCATTACCGCCGCGCACGGTAGACAGGAGAAAGAAAATCCGCCGATCGAGTTTTAATTATTAATTAGTAAACCCATTCCGTAGATATCGGTCGATAGCTTAAATTGTCCGTTAATAGCAGATATGACCGAATGAGAGCCTCATTTATCAAACTTAATGGTTTGTCGTTACAGATTCGTAATCGCTTCTGGAAAGAAAAAGCAGCTTCCGCCGTTTACATGGAGGCTTGTTCGTCCTTTTTTATTTTCGTGTGTGCCTTGTGTCGAAATCGGAAACAAATAAATAATAAAAAAAAAAAAAAATAAGCGACACGAGTTCGAATCGGGAGCAGCAATTTTAATGATCCCAACTCTGAGACAAAGACACCGACGCTATTCAATAAGAATGTTAATTAGTTTCTTAATTAATCCCAGCGGATATATATCGGTTATCTCAAATCGAGCAATCTCTAATACAGATTATTACAGGATTACTCATAGTGGAAGTCAGGTCTTATTCACACTCGTTGCGACAGATCCTTATTAGACACTTAATATATTTCTCTTTTATGTAGTTATAACACAATTTTTGAATAAAAGTTTTAAATAACAAATGGTACGTAATAATTTCTCTATTCATAATTGGTGTAAGATATGGGAACAGAAGGTTCAAATGCAGTTCCAAATTACAGTTTTTGTCTTTTTTTAATCACACAAGGGAACAATTTCCAACTTTCTGATACAACAAAAAAAAAAAATATTTGTTCCAGATTATATTTGCTTTACATAACTGGTCTAGATTTACAGATACAGCTATACTTTAAAAAACTGCATCAAAATTAGTTAATATATTAATATAAATTCAAAAAATATAATTCAGAAGGATAGTGAGAAATATCAAACGCGTTCATAAGACCCTCAACATCGTGACATACACGTAAAGATCCTTTCATTTTAAAATATGCTTTAAAAGGCTCGTTACACTTTGTAAATGAAGACGCTGTCACACCTCGTGCGAAAAGATTCCATTTCTGTAGCATACTGTACCCAATAACTCGGCTTTTTCTTTTGCAAAAGTCTTTAACCAAATCATTCAGTTCGCACTGGTTTATAGAATAGAATAGAATAGAATAAGGTGAGGTGTTCCTAAAATTTTAAATGGTGAATCTTCACGACTTGCCTGATTTGACAGAGTGATTTTAGACACTCTGTCAAATCAGACAAGTTTCTTCAAACAGGCGAAATTTCTTCTGTGTCAAAAATCGAAGATGACGAAGTGGATGGCGCACTTGGGAGAGGATGGTTCTCTCCATGGAGGATAGGTCGCGATGCTGACGGCAAATTTGGATATTTTATTTTATGCTTATCTTCTTCAAATATCCGGAGACGCTTATCGTGCAAAAATAGCAATCATATACATGATTGGAAGGTTCTCGTCACAACATGAGAACTGCAAACGGCATTTTCTTTTGCTTCCTTTTCATCCACTTTAAAAGTCCGATCTCACAGGAAATACAGCATATATTAGGTGTCCATGGCTTTTACCTCTTCCGTATTTTTTTCAGATGTGGCACTACATAACAATCGCACATGTAACAAAACGTATTTGGTGAATTTTTACAACTTCTTCTTTGATCACTTTCCATATTTTAATGCACAGAATGCCTGTATAACTTAACTTGATAAAATAACACACAAAAAATATATGATTTCAAATAAAATGGATCTTAGGCCTGCCACAACACTTTGATGACTTGACCTATGGAAAGTGATGATCTCTCACTTCAGTCATGTCCAAAATAAGTACTGGTTTTCTACGACGGCTTCGAAAACTGGCCATTTTACTTCCGTTGGAAAGTTTGAACAACATGAAAGAATGAAAAAATAAACACATATAACACATATCTCATGTCAAAGCCATAAAGATTATGCAAAGAATTCTCCTAATTTGATCGCGTTATTCGGCAGGAAATACATAATTACTATCTCAAATAATTGTCATATGTCATTTGTAAATATTTATATTGCATATTAAGAAAAGATGTGCAGAAAAAGTAACGGGTAATGGAAAGTATAAAAACATTATTAAAATAACACAGTAGTTACATAATGCTGCTACTTCACGTTTACTAATTAACCGTTTTTTAATTTCATTGCTTACGGCCAATTATAATTTATTATAAATGATAGTCATAATATTATCGTACTCAACGGCTGGATGTTTGTTAATCCCGCCAACGCATTTTTTTCACCGAATAGCCAATCAACATTCATTCATGGGTACCTCTTTAACATTGTATATGCTGTTATTTCTTAATTATGCCTGATTACGTTTGTTAATATTGAAACGCGGCGTTTCCACTGAACACCATTTGCATTATAATTAACTGTGATTCCCGACATGTATTTCTCTATTTTACCTTTCCGTTTATTTGATCTTTTACTGCTATAAGAAAACAAGACGTGTTGTACGTACGTTTATAATGACAACCATTTACATAATACAGTAACAAACTAATTTGAGTTTCAATTTTATAGAGTATAGTTTGTTAACTGCGTCCAAATGCTATTTGTTGCATTATGTTATTTATGTAGGTACTATAAGAATCAGCACCAAGAGCAATTTTAATATTATAAAAGCCCTTGTGGGCGATTCGTTCCGTCCTGATTTACAAAGGGAATAAAAAATAATGCGTGCGCCTGACGCGACGTATAATTATTTATTTCTATCGATTGTTGTCGATCTCGTTCCGATAATCATGATAGCCTCCGGTTATACATCCATTCCTCTTCTTTGCGATTGCGGGCGTTTAAATTGTGCATTCGTCGAGAGAAAAGTTATGATTCGGCCGAAAAATAGTTTGCAATTTCACGGGCGTTTAAGTTGGATAGTTAATAGTTCGATCGCCAAAGGTACAGTTAAAATTAGGGTAGCATAATGACCTACCTAAGTGGCGGCTTTGGTATTAGCCATTTAGGCCATTTCACATATTATTATATTTAAAGTGGTCACGCGATGGGTGCGCTCACCACGAATAGGTACGAGTGAACAATAGAATGGACGGTAGGAAAGGAAAATGATGGATTTGCTCGCGTGTGTTTTTATTTTTGCTCGGTAATTAGGAGTTTATGGTGGGATGGTACGTTTTTACCAAATAACAATAATTTACTTCGTCTTTAATACAGTTGTGGTGATAGTATAACAATACTAGCTCTGTGTATAAGTCAAAATTTTCGATTTTAGTTATTGGGCATTCTAGAAATATGTGGTTAAGGCTTCCCACCTGTCCACATTCGCAATATCGACATTTTAGGATACAGTTTAGGTTATCTGCTATCTGTTACTGTTGTTATGAATGTCCGGCAGGGGGCGTTTCGGGTTTGACGTTACTGTGGTAATAGCAGCAAAACACGGGTCGACAAAAATCGATTTTTTGGATCGAAAATTGTTTTTAAGGCCGTTTTTTTTGCTCAAAACTCTTTGCGAAGGGTATTTAGAGGGATCTTATCGTAAGACATGAGAGCGAGCGGCTTTTATAAGGTCGGCAGGAACGGATAAAAAATGTAAAATTTTGACGTTCATCGATCCGCTTGTCGGAATTTCTAGACGTCACGTGACATTTTCTCGAGGTTCGCCTTCACCCGAAGAGGTGCAAAAACGTGATTTTTTTTCAAAATTGACGCATTTAATTTACAAAATATCGCGAGGTCCACGCGGAATTGTGTCCTTTTTTCAATTCGAGCGTCAAAAGTAATATCGAAAAGCCCAATTTTGCAGCTACTCGATCGCAAATGTCGGCGAAAATGGGCGATTCCGCTGAATGCGCCCTTCACTTGAAAGTTCGTAATTAGTATAGGTAGATAACTAAACTAGTACGTTGTTGTGACAGCAAGGCGACAATATCTTAAAATATTTCCACCTTGCAACCTTTACACCTCAAACAATTACGTCAGCTACACTAAAACCACATAACCCAAAGACTAATTTAACACCACACACGAACACAACCACCACGGCTTTAGAACCACCTGCGAATGCTTTACGTAATGCATTATTACACTTCCTAGGTTACAATGTGCTTTACGAAATCGAAACAGGGTCAATTCCGGACTGATGATTGAGCGTCATGTCGGTGCTCGTAATCGTAAATTCTCGGGCTAATAAGTGGTTATAAAACGATTCCAACTTATTTATAACAGCGTGCCGAGGCCGGGCCGTGCTGCACTCTACGACGCACTTTACATATTTCATACGACCGTTGGGTCGTAAACAGTGAAGGATCGGTACCGTGGCCGACACAAATAAGGACAATCAGAACCGAAACTGTCGGACCTATTTGTCCGATCGTACTTTACACGCGTATTGCGGACCTCGTAAAATAAAATCGAATCGTTCTTTATAGGCAGTGGCGTAACTCTGGATGAATTTGATTGTGGATATCGTTATTTGTATCGTTAAGGTATAGGGGTGAAATAACTGACTACTTTGATGTCTTAACTACACAGAGAGAGAAAAAAAGTTTGAATGAAACGAATTTGCTTCAAGTCAAAGAAAGGTTTATGCCAAATAGTGGCAGACAAAGTTTTAGTTGCCGCAACAAAACTATTTCTTTGGCAAAATTGATTAAATTCAAAGCTATCGTATTTTTATGAACGTTAATTAATTTAAATTCAATAACATTATATATTCAAATGAAACGAACATTTTGTTTCGCGAACTCTACGTTTATTTTAAGTAAAAAAAGCCTTCCTTTACTGTTTGACAATTTAGTACTTGACTTAATAAAATCGAATGTTGATTTCAAATTAGATAAATATTGCGACCGTGAATTAAACATTAATACATCATGGGTCCTTGATTATATAATTCAAACATAGTTCAGTCGAAAACCACGATAAAAGATTATAGTAGACTCATTAGATTATTTTACTCCATGGTAATCTTTAGTAAAGACTACAGACTTATTCCTAAATGAACAGTAACTAGAATACCGATCGCATTCTGTAGCCCAGCTTATATAAAGCCCAAAAAAAGCCAACGAGTGCGTGGAGAATGTCAGTGCCATCTACCCGCCAGTAGACATGGCAATAATTTTTAATGAAACCACTTTATATTTATTCAAACACAATTTTTTTATTCAAATATATTATCTTTCTCTTCCAAATAGAGTATTTACTTACCTCAAGGCCGCTCTTTACTTCAAATAAAACCAGATTTATTTCGTTCAAACGTATTTCTGCAATGAAACCCAAACAATTTCTATATTACGGAAATCACAGAAAACCATTTGGTGTAAAAGAATCGTTTTTTCAGTGAAACCTAATTCTTTTTACTTCAAATAAAATATTTCTTTCGGCCCATGCAGCTCACTTTTTTAAATTTAAAAATACTTAGTTGTTTCAAACATATATTCTTTCCTTGAAAGAAATATGTTCAAAGAAATACATTTATTAAATACATCTTTTGCTAAATTATAATAAAAACCATTTGTTCAATATGTTTTGTTTTTGTCACTATTGTTTTTGCCAAAAAATTTGAATGAATTCGAAATACCTTAATAAAATCTTCACTTCTAAATGACGCAATAAACATTTTCAGCCCGTTTACTTTAAACCTATTGACTCCAAATCAATGTTCAACTTCAACAGTTTAACTCGAGTTTAAAACATCGTCCGCGTTTCGCCTACATGATTTAAAATTCAGTGTTATTTCTAATTACTTCCTTAGTGTGATATATTTCTCTTTCGTGGGTACAAAAGAATGCGATGCACCGTTAAATCTACCTGTTCTAAAGCTATAACTACGCCACTGGCCACATTAAAGATTGCCCTCCTTTACGGCCGTGTCGGAACGTATGAAGTTATGACTGCCCACGCATTCGATATAACGAACGATCCACGCCAATATCAACCAACCAACCAGCCGACAACAATTTTTAATATTGCCCTCGTAATTCCCATATTCCCATCTCAATAAAATATGCTGAATAACAATTTTCACCGCGGACATTACAGAGGGACTTGTTAAGATGTTGCATTTTGTTTTTAATTTATGTTTAAATACTTAATAAGGTGTTTAATGTCCATTTGGGTCATTTGTCATTTGTGCGATCGGTATCTGTCCCATAATTCCATATTACAAAACGTCGGTCGCTTTGAAATAAGGACGAGTTTCCATTTGCCGTAATTTTTTCGAAGTATTCATATAACGAGGAAGAAATTGCATTTTTACGCTCGGTTATATCCTGCATTAACATATTATTTAAAGCCGACCGTTTTATATAAATGTGTCTTTATACATGTAAAGGAAATGAGAAACTCCGACGTGCGCGCGTCTGTCGTCGTCAGTCCACAATTTAATGAATAATACACGATGGACCTTATTATGTCATCACTTTTGATTGTTATACAACGTGCAGAACCCTATGCCACCACGTTTTTAAGGCACCTGCCTTGTAATTTTGATAGTGACCGATGGTGCTTTGCGGTAATTAGTTCTTGTGGTTTTATTTTTAGCGGTGTCCTTAGTGTTAATGTCCCAGCTATCTGACCAAATGGTTGACACAAGTGTCTAAACACTTTTACTTTTATACAATTTCCACAGACACTCTGAATTCTAACGTTTGTCAAATTGACAGTTCACAATACAGCGACGAATGCTGTGGAATCTGTCAAATCAAACTAATTATCCCAATGATCTGTACATTAGTATACATATTTAAAGTCACTGAAGTATATGACCTGGTATCAGTCAAAATCAGAAAACGCGTGTAACATTTACCGCTTACGGTTGTCAGATTGTGACCAAAAACAATCCAGTTCATCCTCTGCTAATTCTAAATAAGTATACCAAATTTCAGTCCAATCCGTTGTTCCGTTTGGACGCTATCGCGTTCACAGATATGCTCACAAACGCACACATACATAGCCACAATATAATCTTATATCAATTTTATCAAGATACTAAATGTCGATTCTATTCTATTCTGTAGATCAAAAATACTATTTCTGAAATTTATTTTCTTCATATAATAACAGAACATGTGTTTAACACACACGTACACGGTTAAGCTCCATTCACAGAAAACGTTTAAAATAGCCTTTATAACAGGTGTTAATTTTTGTAATTCCAGCATCCAGGTCGAATTTCGGTTATTTACGTTTCGGAAACCGAAAACCGAATAATCTCGCAATGAAAATCTCATTTTAATTTAAATTTCCCACCAGAGATAGATTGAAACTGCCATACGATTCCATAAAAGCACAATAAAATCGGCGTTATTAAGAAAGACTATTCCAATTAAAATTATAGAGCGAAAGCAGCGCTGGAAATTGGTGAGTGTCATTTTTCATGCGATTCGAATGAAGCGACCATATTAAATTTACATAATCCAACAATATAGTGACTGTCCCAGCGAGTCAACGCGGCATAATTGGGATTGTCAAACTATAAAATGATTGTCTCGATCCGAATGGGATGGTCTCTAGATATATTCAGAGAGAGGAGTTACCCGGAGTTACGACAAGCAACAGGTGTTGTACTCTTGTAAAATTTCCAATTTAAATTCGTATATGGTCATCGAAATAAATATTACAGCATAACGCTTATACAGTTACCAACCTACTCGCGGCTCGCTAGAGTCGTAGTATAACTGTTAACAATATACGATTATAATTTAACAATCTTCGTAGACAAGTTGGCGTCGGTACTTGTACCCGTATGTATTGTAATGGTTGGCCACTGCACAATTTCCTCATGAACGCCGCAGGTGTCTTGGCAATTACTTCATTTCGTTGATTGTTGAGCGGTGCGCTGCTAACGTGTCTAGCAGGAATGCGCGGAACAAAGCTGTAGGGACCTCTTTTTTGCGGTGGTTTACTCACTGTTCGGTTAAGTTTTAGATAGATTTTAATAGCTTTCTGGGATAGTAAACATACTAAAAACTTGACGTCGTAATTAAGTGTGTTGCTCATTGCAGACTGACGATTCCGCAATTGAGTTGTGATATAATGCTACGTACAAAGCTAATTGGAAGTTGAGTTTATTGTCATTACTTTCATTGTTTCTCAAGGTTTAATTTTTTTTATTCTTTAGGAGACAATTTTTTCCAACTTACTGCTACAACAAATAAATATTTGCTCCAGGTTATATTTACCTTACATAATTAGAAACTGAAATTGGCTTTATTATAACAGGTTTAGATTTACAGATACAGCAATACTAAAAAAACTGACAAAACTGCAACAAAATCAGTTAACAATTATATAAATTCAAAAAATATGCAAAAGTAATGCTTTCAAGCTGTATTTTGATGAATCGATAAAAAGCCGCCATTCGGAAGAATCGTGGGGAATATCAAACTCGTTCATAAGACCCTCAACATCGTGACATACATGTAAAGATCCTTCCATTTTAAAATATGCTTTAAAAGGATCATTACGCTTTGTAAATGAAGACATTGACACCCCGATCTTCACGACTTGCCTGATTTGACAGAGTGATTTCAGACACTCTGTCAGATCAGGTAAGTTTCTTCAAACACGCGAATTTCTTCTGTGTCAAAAATCGAAGATGATGAAGTGGATGGTGCATTTGGGAGAGGATGGTTCTCTCCATTGGGGATAGGTCACAATGCTGATGGCAAATTTGGATATTTTATTTTATGCTTATCCGGAGACGCTTATCGTGCAAAAATAGCAATCATCTACATGATTGGAAGGCTCTCGCCACTCTCTCCACTTTAAAAGTCCGATCTAACAGAAAATACAGCTTATATTAGGTGTCCATGAGTTTTCCATATCTCCAAAATAGCAGCAGTGAGCTGCTTTTACCTCCTCCGTATTTTTTTTTTCAGATCTGTCACTACATGACAACTGCACATATAACAAAACTAATTTAGTGAATTTTTACAACATCTTCTTTGATTACTTCCCATATTTTAATGCACAGAATGTCTGTATAACTTAACTTGATAAAATAACACAAAAAACTTGTTGATTCGTAATATTTTGAACAATCTGTTAGGAGAACGTATGCACAGAAGGCTAATTCAAGAGAAATATGTGACTATAAAATGGATCTTAGACCTGTCAAAACACTTTGATGACTTGATCTATGCAAAGTGATGTTAGGTCAATAAAAATATGTGATTCCTGTTCTGGTTGTATGACCCTTGTTTCTTTGTGTAATTTTCGAAAAAAAGATTGTGCTTATGTCTTATGTTATGGCTGTAATTTTGGTACTTTATGGAGCCACAAAGTATCAAGACTTTTTTTTGCTTTTGGGCAAGTTGAAACCAAAATAAATGTTATATGTCCCATTACAAGTGATGTGGGTACTGAAATTAAAGTTATGGCATATTTGCATGCATATTATGGACACTATACATAGATCAAAGGATCAAAAATACAAGGATCTGTGTTAATCTACAACCATTGGTGATTTAGGCTAAGAACCTGCATGTAGTTTGAATTTATTTTAATGTCTTCTAACAAGAAATCATTTTGTTACAGATAAACTGAAGAAGAAACGCAATGAAGTATCAGAATAAGATGACTTCATTAATGCGAACCACTCCACGCAAGCCTTCGAATCACTGCAAAAAGGTAAGACATAACCTCGCACACATTACAAATCACCACCAACCTCTCCTTTAGCATTACCATAAACATATAATAATCAATTAGACAGTTTATTATCGAATTATCATACGATACTAGCGCTGGTACCGAGGTTTCCGTGTATCTAAACGGCGTCCTGATTACTTCCTACAATCGCAGCAAGAGTGCGCAGGACACACTCAGATTGTGATGCAAATGCGACCGACGGGCGCGTTGCCGCATTCTAATGTAAATAATTGCCAAATGCGTGCAGCGGCGTCCACAGTCGAAAAATTCCGCGTGAAATATGTCGCACGGTGACCAATAAAGATCACTTAATTGGTTCATTTGTCAGGATCTGTGTTTGTGAGGAGTGTGAGGCTTATCTGCGAGCCCCTACCCTGGTAATCTGCATATCAGTTCTTCGTGGATGGACGGTCTGCGAGGCGAACAGTTTAAACTGGCCATACACAGAGGGAGAAATTTATTCGGTACAACACGAATATCTTTGAGTGAAGAATATCATTTGTTTCTATATCCGCAGAAAGATCATTTGGTTGGTTCAAGTAAAGTACAAAATTCTCAGAGTGAGAATATGATTTTCTTAATGTCCCAAGTATTACGTTTTCTTGTTTTAAGTATGAAGGAACTGCTTGAAAGGAATTACGTCTGTTTTAAGTGGTACGTCCGTATACTTTTGAGTCAAGAAACTGTTGTTGTTGTTGTATGATGAACGTCTTACCCTTTTTATATGTAGAAGAATAAAATTTTCTTTTCTGTTTTATTTTCTCGAAATCCAAGAATGTGTTTTATACTTATGATGTTTGTTATACTTTGTATTTCCGTTTTCATTTCCAAGAAGGACAATATTACTGTCCACCAAGACCGTTCGTATATGGGAGGCTTTCTGGTCCATAGTATTGAGTGTGGGTGCGGCACCAACACCACACACATACACCAAAACCAACGCAAGAAGAGGGCGCACTCAATCACACCGTCGACCATGTTTACGTACCTTACATTCAATAGATATACATCAAACAAGATCAATTCTTTAATAAGCGTTGCGCAATAAATTCAATTTAATCCGACTACGGGCTCTAGTTACAATACGTTTTATAACGAACGGATTATGAAAAAGCATTTACATACATCATATATTGCGGCGTTTGTGTCTGTGTCTGCTCGCGCCTGACCTGCCCTCTGTTGGCGCGGCATCAAATCGCCTTAGCCGCGAACGAACACAATCGAAAAACATAAAAATAAAAGGCCATTCTTGTGCCAGGATTATATTCGTACGTTTTAGATGTAATCTGCTAAGTTGGACTTTCTAACCGTGATACGCGAACTTTGAGAGATTATAGATGACAATGGGTACTTACGAGTGCTGAGCATGCTGCTCACTACTTGCATGCAATCTGCTGCTGGATATTGATATATCGTTATTATACGTTGCTAGTAATTAAATATAAAATTAATGGTGATTAAAGTTTATTGTCTCTAGTCCAGAAACTACTAACTCTCCTTGCTCATTATAGCGTTTATTATTTGACATCGTTTCGTTAGTCATCTTGAACGTCTCTCATGATTAAGTTTGTAACGATAATTACAGTGGCATAATAAATATCTGCATGCTATGGGTGATGCCTTGAGTGAATTACAAGCGTAATATACGTTGCTCGATAATCACTAACTATGCAGTACGCAAGAATGAGTGGTTAGTTGTAAAAACATCTGATTTTTTTAAATCTTATAATATACTAAGTAATCCACCATACTACTAAGTAATACACTGAGAGAAAAGAAATGTAAAATCAAATAAATGTATTTCGTTGAACATATTTCTTCAAGGAAAGAATATATGTTTGAAACAAATAAGTACTTTTAAATTTAAAAACGTGAGCTGCATGGGCTAAAAGAAATATTTTACTTGAAGTAAAAAAAAAATAGTTTTGATTTTAGTACTGATAAAAACGATTCTTTTACACCAAATGATTTCCGTGATGTAGAAATAGTTTTTCTCTCTGTGCAGACGTTAATTATAATGTCCGTTTTCTGTTAGGTGACAAAATATTGCTTGTTACATATGATTATATTGAAACAAAACATTATTTTTAGGCAGGCTTTCCCATTTATTTCTGAACTGATAAATGTTTACCAACCGTCATTACATGACGTTTGCTGTCATATAAAATTGACACAAATTGATACATTTAAATCTAAGTTCCAGAAGAAAATATGTGTCGAAGTTTTAACATACAGATATAGAAATATTAAAGATCTGTAACTTATGAGAGTTATAAGGTTCATTCACCAGGCGTAAGGTACGTGATTTTTTCAAGATGATAAGGATACAACTGAGATACAACTGCTCCCGTATGTGCATATGTTTAACTCTCATATTTGTCCTTACGTTGGTCTTCCTAGCGAGGATAATTAACGATATGTATGTACATCTTCAATTGTCATAAATGAGAATATTGCCACTGTCAAGAAAGATATAAAGGAATGGAATTTTTAAGATATCGATGGATAATAATGAAGAAATACTGAATAATAGTGGGCAACATGTTTAACGCGCAATTTCATGTAAATAAACGTTTATCATTTTTGTTTTTAATTCCTCTTTTGGTGTTAAATATTAATTATTTTTGTCCAGAGGTTGGGTTGTGATAACACTAGTTTCAAGTCGAAGTATGTTCATTAAGTATTATCGGTTTTAAGAAAATAATCATACCATAAATACATCTTATCTCAGTGGTTGGTCTAAACCTAGATAGAAGTACGGATAATTCTCAATGGGTACTAAATTTTTATGTCTTTTTTTGACAAAACAGGAAAGTGTTAATATTTGAATATCCTTCAGCGTCTACAAGATATACGACATATCGAACCCCGTTTCCAATGAATGTATTATTCATATTTTTATGGCACCAATTGCGCATACCGCATCTCGGCGTTTATTGTGCCCCTATACACATTCTATTACACTAATAAACAATCTCCTAACTGGTGGGACATTAGGGAAATTGTGGGAAAAATTAATGGCGGTTATAAATTTTATTACAAAAGCAGTTCATAAATAAACACTTACGGATGTCGTCAACGGTATATTAACATTGCCAGTGCCATAAAAGTTTTGATAAACGTGCCATTCGATTTTTAATATCGATAGTTTGTTGACGAAAAATGCACATTATACGTCATGTCACGACACACTTTATTTACTATAGATGAAATTTATGACGGAACTTCATCATAGAAAAATCACAATTTCAGCGAAAACGCGCATTTTGAGGTTTAACGAATCCATTGCAATGATTTTTGGAAAATGTCCGTATTAGGGATTTAACCGATTTTAACCACACTGAAAGAAATACTTTACTGAATGTGCAATGACACAATTATGTGTTTTGATAAATGTCACTGATATTAGATTGATTTTGGTGGCTTTCGTTTCATGAAATGAAAGAATTGCAGAAGGATTACAAAAGTGAGCTGCATGGACTGAAAGAAATATTTTTATTTGAAGTAAAAAAAATACTTTTCAATACTTTTTTTAAGGCAAGTACTAAATTGTCAAACAGTAAAGGAAGGTTTTCTTACTTAAAAATCTGATGTGGCCAGGCACATGACTTTATCATACGATACAGCCGTGTTCAGGGGGCAATTTGGAAGTTCAAGGGGCATCCGCTTACTATGATTTAATTTTTTTTCCAAAAAATGGAATGGACATAAATTATACAAAATTTTCTCTACTATAGTTTATTATTTATATTTTGACGAAATTACAGAAATGGCGGCTAATTTGCAAAATCGTTGAAAAATGATAAGAGTAAGCCTCGAGTTCCTTTGGGCCCTTTTGGACAAAACTTCTTTCAGCTCTAAGTTTAGTCACGAAACTTCTAAATATGAAGTTTCGTCTCGATATCTTCAGTAGTTTCTCCGGAATCGTCGCCACAAAAAACGGGTACACATACACATACACACACACAGACATTTTTTTGTACCTTGGTCAAAAATGTTCAGGGGGGCCAAAAAGACCTATTTCCGCTAAAATCTCAATTTTTTTTTCGACACGATTACAATACTTTGTCATACTACGTATGATAAAGTAAAAAGAACGTAGAGTTCTTGAAACAAAATGTTCATTTCGTTTGAAAATATTATGTTCTTGCATTTAAGTTAACTAACGTTCATACATATACGATAGCTTTAAATTTCATCGAAAAATAATTTCTTTGCGGCAACTAAAGCTTTGTCTGCCACTATTTAACATCGATCTTTGGTAATAATGCAAGAATTATGCAAACGTAAGTAGACAGTGCGTTAATATATTCGATGGACGTCTGAAATAATTATGCCACCGCGTTCGACATAAACAAACTCAAGCAATAAGTTGTAATGTGGGCCCGCCGTGACAGCCATTATGTTTTATAGCATTTTGCCCAACTTAAATCATTGCAACGACGGGCCATGTAGTAAAACTAAGCCGGATAAAAGTCGGCTGGAAATTGTCCGCCTCCGCCTTCAACAGCAACGGCAAGCAAGGGCCGCAACCTGCTGGAGGCAGCGCACACCGATTGTTTGTTGTTCCGCGCGATCGGACGCACATACCATCCAATTTACATACGTTATTGGCAGCTTATTATAATTCACCGAGTAATTTATGGTATTTAGCGCGGCCGCGGTTTCGAAATTCAGATCGAGTTCAGTTCAAACTTCTCAGATTCTTTGGTTCGAGAGGTTACACCGCTCCTACTTAGCGTTGGTGTCGGAAGGATTGACGTCAATACTTCTTCAACAAATTATATGAAAGTTGCATCAAAGCCCAATACAAAAAAAAATCGAAATAGTTGGCACTAGGTGCAATACAATACGTTTAATTATGGCCGTCCATATTATCATAAACTGCAATAGAAATTGCTAATTGAAACGTAAGAGGCGTACTTAGCATTTGCATTGTATATCTGAAAGCACTTATTGGCACCGGTACGGTTATCTGTTGAATTTTTGCCGAGCAAGGTCGTACTTAAGCACAATGGTGCGACCAGAGGCCGTAACACTTCCCGTCTACCCATAAAAACTGTTGCAATGCTTACATTATTGCCTGCACTGGTTCGTATACGCGTAGAGTGCCCACGCAAAATTATTCCTTCATTGTTCGAAAGATATTGCATTGCAATATCGAATTCTTTGCGAATCAAAGGTTGGAAAAGTTTTTGAATAACAAACTGTACACGTCAATGATACAAAGTGTTTCAATTGTAATTGTAATTTACTCCTACGCGTGATTGTTATTTGTCCGATTTGGAGCTATAATATTGACATATTACTGTGGGTGTCATGTTTTGCTACCGGTTTGTATTACGCGATGATTTGTATGTCAATCAAAAAAATATGGAAAGGTTGTGTGGTCATGTGTCCACGTATACAAGGACATAGTTATTAAACAATCATAACCATCAGAATTTTTTTGTGGAGTACGGTTTTAGTAATGCAGAATAATAGGTACATGTTTGGTGATAAGGACGATACTTTATTCACTCCTTATTCGTTATCGTCTAAAATTTTATTTGAATTATTAGATTTTTACTTTCTGGAATCGATTGCAATAATTTCTGGAAAATGTATGTGGGTATATACCTATGTATAAACGTCAGTGTCCACTGACATGACATGACATTTAGAACGATTTATTGTACTCTGGCCCTAAATGTTATTCTATGACTGACGTTAAAAAGGGTTCAGAGTGGCTGTAGCTTCTGGAAATTGAATAATGGCCAAAATGCTTAGACACTTGAATGTAATAATAATGTAGTCTGAAAACTAGATAGGGGACACCCCGGATTTTTTCTTACTTTAAGCTCCTCTTTATTTCAGAAGAAAATTGTTACTATTGCTGTAATTTATTGCCAATATAAATACATATATAACAAGAGCACCCTGTATTACATTTCAGTCACTATTATGTTATCACAATAACGATTTCAACACATTAACCTGTTTTCAGTATTTGTAGTGTATGGTTGGCTTATAACTATTAAAACTTAACGTTGCAGCTATCATTTTTAGTCAAAAAAAAAAAAAACAGCAATAGGTATCTGAGAAATGAACGTTTTTATATGTTGTCGAGTTAATGTGTACCTACCTACAACTGAATTGGGTTGTGACATTTGTGACCTCGGATGCGAAAAGGGACCTATCGTGATGTTATCATGCACGCTATTTTCGCACATAAGGTCTTTTCCGATAGGTACCGTTATGGCGCACGTTATTTTTGCACGATAGATCCCTTTTCGCATCCGAGGTCACATTTATTAAAATTTGCCAATTCGCAAACATAGCTACTAAAGGTTGCGGCTCCTGTCACACTGCTTCTGTGAAAGCTTATACCACCTACAATCTAAACCATATCATACTTTAAGTCAATATCATATTTTTGAAGAATTTTGCTGGTTTATATATTTATCGGTACTTATCTATTCAATAGATAAGTCAGATCATTTAGTAGGTGAGTTAGATGATTCATCAAATTCGAGTAGATGTAGGTACCTACATTATTTTTCTCTGTGTAAGATAAGATGATATCAGTTAACAAATTCATGTAGTATTTGCCACTTACACTTGTCAGATTATCACCAAAAACAACCCTGTTAGTTTCTAGGTAATTCTGCAAATATATACCAAATTTCAGCCGGATCCCGCCAATTATAATACTACCTACTTTCCTTGCACTTCTACTTCCTTGTCGATAGTTTGTTGGAAAAATTTAAATAGACAGCCTCTATAAAAACATAAATTTGTAATTTCAGAAAATTTCTATTTGATGAAAATGCATATAGAATCTGCTCCAAAAATGTCGTTAAATAGAATTAAATTTATTATAAACTATTCTAATTCGGGTTTGTCGTTTGATGCACCGTTGAAGTCTCCGCGAAAAAGATAGATATACATATTTGTTTAATTTTTGTGCTCAAATTCAACCGTACCTGTTCATGTAAGACATTTTGTTGTTGTAAGTGGTGGCACATCAACAACATTCTACAATATTCCTGGATGTTTGTAGCATTCCCCAGGTCCCAGCCAAAAATTATTAGCCTAAGTGGCGGAAATAGTGCGCGTAACATACACTGAAAAAAGATTAGGTATATTAGAAAATTATTAGGTAGGTATATTAAGTATTACCGAAGAAAAATAAATTTTATTTTTTGTTATTTCTCCCAAAAATCAGATTACTGTAAAACAAATAAACATTCAATTTCTAGGTTATTCTGGACTGCCTTTTCCTTTTCAAAGGATCAATACTACAATTACCTCTGATACCATACAACTAATGCTATGCGTAGGAGGCTCCTAATTAAACGCGCTAGACAAATACAATCGCAGTATACCTCCAAACCATCTTCAATTCAAACTACAAACAACATATTTCCGTTCAATTTCGTCCGTTGTCCGGTATAATTTTATGTCTTATTTCACAGATGTGCCCTATGGGAGAGCATATCGGGCGATACGGCACCTCAAGACTCATAAAGTCCATAATACTCAACACTTTCCTACACGTGACCATTCTGGTCGTCGTGTTCGCCGTGTTACAATGTGTCATGTGGGCAGCGGACTTAACCATCTATTAGACGAAACACGGTAAAGTGTTTTCATGACGATAATTGGATTTGTATGGGCCACCTACGAATCTCGTGACCATAAGTCGAAATGAGAGCGAAAGGGTATAGGTATAGGTATAGGCGAGTGAGGAGAGTTGCTCGGTCAGCGTCCAACTGTGAATGTATTTTACGCGTGTCCGCACATTTCTCCTATAGTGTGGACACCGTATAGCAGGATATCGCACCGACCATTTATTGTTGGAGATATGCTCGCTTGGTCTGATCTGGAAGGACCACAGTGGAACCAAACTCTAAGTTTGACATTTATCTTTATAAAACGTAATACTATCTCATATTTTATTGTGCTTTTCATTTCAACGATAGTTCAGTGAAAACAATTCATTGATTTCTATTTTCTTTTGCTTCCCCTTCATCCACTTCAAAAGTTCGATCTAACAGGAAATACAGCATATATTGTCCATGGCCTTTCCAGATCTCCAATTCTAAATCAAAAATAGCAGCAGTAAGCTGCTTTTACCTCTTCCGTAATTTTTTTCAGATGTATCACTACATAACAATCGCACATGTAACAACATTTGAATTTTTACAACATCTTTTTTTATCACTTCCCATATTTATTAAACTTGTTGATTCGTAATATTTTGAACACTGTGTTATGAGAACGTATGCACAGAAGGCTAATTCAAGCGAAATATATGACTTCAAAGGAACTTAGACCTGTCACAACACTTTGATGACTTGACCTATGAAAAGTGATGTTAGGTCAACAAAAATATGTGATCCCTGTTCTGGTTTTTTAATGCAGAATAGGAAACTAAAGTAATTGGGCTTATTTACTAATACAGTAGTTAAATACTGCAAATTTTTAATAGCAATTATGGCACAAATTGTATTAGCACTATTTAAGCAAATTTATTTATATTTTGAATGTGTTCGTAAACAAATTATTAGCCAGTAGTTTCTTACATGTAGGTATTATTTCTTGTTTCGGTCTTTGTATTTTTTTTTTATTTTTTTACTACTTCTTTTGCCTATTCATGCGAACCATTGTTTGCTTTTTATTTTATATTGGTGTGTATGATGACTTGACACATTTTGTGTATCGGAATTAAATTGTTGAGAGTGACTCACAGGTCTGCAAAAAATCTTTTAATATAAACACACTTATTGTTTTTATAAAAAGAGATGATAAAACATAAAGTGGATACTAACAATAGCAGTTTTTATTCCTGCTGTTGGTAAAAGCAGTTACCTATTTCGACACAGTTATCTCGTCAACCTCGTCAACCAATTTCCACTTACAAATAAAAAAATATAATACTAAATTTTAAGTTAATTAGAAATTTTACGCTAATTACAAATAAAAGCTTCAGGGTAACAAAAAAATTGACGTGGTGAATTTTTTTGTTTTTAGCAAGTTAGAATCTATAAAAAAATGTATAAAAATCCTATGTAGTCTTTTTACTTGCAGATCTTTGTTATTATTTTCTACATTGTAAGCAATCTATCAACACTTCACCTAAAGAAACGTATTGAAAATATTTCGTCCATCTGTTTCGTCAGATTGAAATGCGAATTTGTCCACTGCGGGGCTACAGTTGGATTTATACCGGTGCCGAGCAACAAAGTGGTATTGTCGTCGTCCTGTTGTACGTATTATATTATCCACGTGTAATACCGCCATTCAATTTTCCGGTATAGTAAGTCATTTGTTGGGTACACGGACTACACGGATACATTGAACACGGGCAATAATATCCTAACCCCGATAATTCACGCCCGCGCCTCTTCGGGGAAAGTTTATAAACGATATGCAAAGTTGAAACAATACTGACGACACAGACTAATCGTTCTGGGGCCTTAAAAAACCTGTTTATACGTCATTTGTGAGTATAACTGTGTTACATCACATCTAATATACTATAGAGTAAATCGATAACGAGATAAATTTTTCAATTTTTTATGTGCACCTGCAAAGGGTGCAAACGTTTCGTTTAATTCGTGCAAGATGCCCACGTTCTAATCACCGAAAATTAATCGATTGATTCATCACTCAACGTCGCACAGGTGCTCGAGAACCTGCTAAAATAGGATAGCGGAGTGATTGCCGTTTGAATGGTGTAAGAAAGGCGTAGTCTCTTCCTTCATATACCAATCGAGATGACCACTCACATGCCGAAAATTGTGTAAGAGCGAATTCTAATGGGATTCAGTCTCTGTTCGTATAATAAATGTAGATTGTTCCTGGGCAAAAGTTCCACATTACCCGAAGATTGATTAATATTTATCGATGGGCTCCCCGTCATAAATAAATTTGAATTTTAATCGACGTGTGTTGGTATTAACCGCCTCCCACTTTTAATTACAAAACTCCAATTAGGTTATTCATAAAAGCGTCAAAGAATCTCGTTCGGCTGCGATCTCCCGCTGGCTCTCACAGTAATATTCAATATGAGGATGGACAGGGTAGGGTTGGGACTTTTTACTCGCCGATAATTGCGCCTTTCAGTTGTTTAATTGCAATTGTATTCTTTACCGCGAACAGATAAGTGACAGATGTTTGGCACACAATAGCCGCGGAACGGTACATACGTACGTTTATGCTCACTGCTTCATCTTTTTATTACCGCTGATGTATCTGTGAGGCGTTAATGTTGTCGGAAAATTACTGGCGATTGTTTAGAAATTGATGTAAGCCAATAGTAGCCAACTACATGACATGTTTTACTTAAGCAGGTTCCAAGCAGGTCAGGATTGTATAAAACTTTAGGTCAAGTGCATAAAAACGTGCAGCTCCCTATTGAACTCTTCATACATAATAACCAAAACTATGTCTTTAAATCCTTTATTTCTTTCGGCTTAAGACATTCGTTGTCTTGCGAAAATTTACTCCGAACAAATCAATAAAGTTTTTGATTCAAAACACAAATTTGACAGATTTGCTTTCCAAATAAAACTATGTTGGATAGCTTTAAATGTTCTTATGAGTTCTGTTAAGGATATAGTGTTTTGCATTGAATCAAGATCACATATTTTAAATATGACCTTCAAAACAAGTAAAATTGGTTGGTTGATGCAAGACACGTTTTGTGTGAATCAAATAAACAAATACAGTCGAACCTGGATAAGTGGGACCTGGATTTATTTCGTGCATATGGAAATCAATCGTTGTTTTGAATCAAAGTAATTTGACTTGAACTGAGAACTCTGTTCTCTGTGCCCTTCATATATAACATTAGTCAACAGTCAAAATGTTCATTGGATGCGACTATTTTTTCTATATATACTAAGGCCCTCTAAACTCAAAAATCGCATAAAATTTTTTTTTAATGGATACGTTTTCGAGTTACAATCTTTTTTTTGTTTTTTTGCGGAGGTGCTTAGTTTTAATGTAATGTTTTCAATATAAAGGAGATTAGAAGTGAGTTTGATTGCTGCTTCGCCTTATATTCTTGTCGAAATCTGTTTTTCTTATGAGGAACCAGATATAGTTGCCCATCATTTTTTCAATCCAAAATCCCTGGTAGCGCCGCTCAATAGTCTTCATTTCCTAGTGAAACCTCTCACCATGCTCGTCACTGACGTCACCAAGATTCTCAGGATGAAATCTTCTCAACTGCTAGCTCCAGGTGTATACCGTATCCCATGTGCTTGTGGCAGTGTCTACATTGATGAGATAAAGCGCTCTGTCAGCGTTGGGGTTTCAGAACATGAACGTTGTACAAGGCTGCGCCAGATCACCAGTTCATCGCTTGCTGAGCACAGACACAACAAACAATTCTTCTCGACCAAACAAAAATCATCTCCCGGGAATCACGTTATTATCCTCGTAGAATCCGCGAAGCGATCGAAATCTTTAAAGATCCCTCCAATCTCAATCGAGGTGACGGTTGACATTTGCATCATAGCTGGAAACCACTTTTACGACCACCACAGCCAATCACAGCTATCCCAAACCGCCCTCCCAACCAATAGTTGTTTGACTACCTGCGCAGGCACCTGCGCCAGGTACATATAACGTCGATCGAAACACGTACTGACATATCTGAATATCATTTTTTGGTGAGATATGCCACTACGTGTTTTGAGCGACGATAAATACCCTCACCCTTCCACACACGTTCATTCTCTCCGTCCTGAAGATGCCTCTTGCAACAGAGTGCAAAACGTTGACTAAAAGATGCGCATCTTGGTGCGAATCACGTGACATACTCGTCTTCCGAATGGATCCGATCTCTACCATGCATTTAAACTGCTATAAATGACGAAAAATACAAAATAGAGAAAAGGCCGAATTTTGGTAGTTTCGTACCCATTGGTCATAATTGATCATAACTTCGGTATTTTTTCATAGATTTTCATCGTAAATACCTTGTTCTCTTCGTAAAAGGGCAAACTCTACGTAAAAAATAAGAAACTGAGCATATTTTTACTATTTCTACCTTTCCCTGGCGGTTAAATGAATGTTCGATTTTCATTTATACTAAAAAAAATTCAAATTATGGTCAATTGCACTGAAACCACTGAAGCGATTGTAAAACAATATTAATAACATTTATTGGTGATTCAATTGGCTTTAATTTGATGTACCGAACGACAAGATTTGATGTTCCGAACTCGAGATATGCTCCAAATAGTCGAACTATCTCCAAAAAAATTAACAAAAAAAGAAAAATTCATAACTCGAAAACGTATCCATTCAAAAAATTTTTAATGCGATTTTTGAGTTTAGCGGGCCATGGTATCTAAGAAAAAAATAGTGGCATCTAATGTACATTTTTTTTTATTATTTTGTTGACTAGTGTAATTATTGTTATAGTGTTTTGATACAACACAGCAGTAACGGAAATAAAACAAATGTTATTCCCAACACTTTCGATAAGGAAAGCCCTGGCCCGCCATATATTTATGTTGGCAGTACGGTCAATTGAACACAATCACGAGCATTGTCGAGAATGCATTGAATTCAATGCAAATTAATTGAATGTTGGTATTGCGCGCCTTAATTAGACGTTTGATACGGGATCAATTGCCGTTTGTTAGTCTATACAAATTAGAGTCGCCTTTAGAGAGAGACCTTATACGCTCCGTTTATGCAAATTCGGCTCCATTAAGATATTCTTGGGGGCAGTTATTAACTTCAGGTGGGTATGTAAATGACATGAGCTTTGTTCGTAAGAATTCTATTATATTTTTTACTTTGAGCACATTAGAAAACGTTAAAAGCATTTCAGGTAAACTACTGAAGACCAGACATATGAAAAAAAAGCTCTACTATTTAATCTTTGCTAGTATATTCTCAGCATGGCTGCGTGCTTACAGTTCATTAATAATAAACAAAGTAATACGTCAGAGCCTTTTAATAATATACTTTATTACAATTTACAACCCACCATCTATATAATAACAGAAAGCAATTATATATCGCGAATACATTTAGCGATAACGTCAATACTTAATAATCGTTTTTAGAAAAAAGAAATACCACGGTCGCGATATAAATTCATGCACACTTCATTAGTAGACAGGGACGGACGGTCGTCGCCGTATTTGTGACTTAATAATGTGGGCATTAGTTTGCATATAAATATGATTAATGTATTCCAGAGGGAGGATTCGCAATGAATATGTAATTTTTCAGTGCTTCTCGATTTGTAAGTACGTTTTTTGCTTGTTATTGCATAAAATCAGAATAAATCATTCAATCCGCGCGGTGCAGCGAAATCCGGTTGCACCTATGTATTTATTCAACGGGGATTCGTATCTACAAATCTCGATATTGGTTGAGATAATGCGATATAAATTCAGAAATAAATCATATTCGTAACGAGGTAATTTTCGAGATGACATTTATAAATATAGTTGTAAATTGTATCTGGAATTGATTGAGGATTTTCGAGTTTTTATGCAGTTAATTAATTTTACATTGTATGCACATTAAGAGGAGAAAAACAAAAAGAATGAAAAAAAAATTTGAATGAAACGATTTTTCTTCGATTTTCTTCAAGTTAAAGTTCGATGTTAGTAGTGGCAGACAAAGAAATTATTTCTTAAATTCAAAGTATTTGTATGAACGTTAGTTAACTTAAATTCAATAACATAATATTTTCAAATAAAATAAACATTTTATTTCTAGATTTCTACGTTCTTTTTAAGTAAAGAACCTTCCTTTACTGTTTGACAATTTAGTACTTGACTTAATAAAATCGTATGTTGATTTAAACTACAAATTTTGTAACAATCAAATAGTGCTTGTGTTTCAGTAAAGTGTACTTTCAAATTAGATTAATATTGCAACCATGAATTAATCATTTATTAAAATTTTATTATGTTTGGATTATAATCATGGGACCTTGATTATATAATCCAAACATAGTGAGTCGAAAAACAGAATAAAAGATTATAGTAGACTTATTAGTTTATTTTACTCCACGGTGATCTTTAGTAAAGACTACAGACTTATTCCCAAATGAAGAGTAACCAGAATACGGCTAGCATTCTGTAGCTCAGCTTATATAAAGCCCAAAAAAGGTCTACGCGTGCGTAGAGACTGTCGTAGCGCCATCTCCCCGCTAGTAGACATAGCAATAATTTTTAATGAAACCACTCTTTTTTGATTCAAACACATAATCTTTTTACATTTCTTTTCTCTCAGTGTGTGTTCATCTCTAATTTACCTAATAGCAAAATTGCTTTATTCATTCACAAGATGTATTAATCAGAATAAGTAACGATTAAAAAAATTCTGATAAACTACTATCTTTATAAGGCATAATATAGACATTCGTATCAACTATCAAAAGTTAGTTAATATATACTTATTGGCTAATATTTAAGTCACATAATTTTGAAACCTATTTAAATATTCCCATTTATTTTATATGGCCCGCAGCTGTGAGGCGTTATTATTGCCATCGCGAAGCCTATATATACCTTGATTGGACGCGGGCATCAATACTTCATTAGCGCGAGAGAGACAGATCGTAAAATAATAATTGATATGACACAAATAACGCCGCATTTCGCTTCCTCCCACGGCATTAATAATTAATGCCCTACCATTAAACGAGCGTAGAATATCTCTGGACGTCCAAATGTCTGTCGCACACCGGACCATAAGAAAATGCATATATCATTCACGACCCACTGGCTAATATTGATTAGAGATTAGGTCAATTTCCCAATTCGATCTGTAATCCGAAACTTGTAATCAAGTTTGAGAAACACTCACGACACGTTGTTAGATGAAATGTGATATTTTCTGTGGTTGTGCGTGCGCGACACGAATCTGTCGCGAGTATGGCATTCCTTATGTCTCTTATGCTATGTTATGTATCAAGACACTGTCATATTTTTTCAGATAAATTTTAAATGCTAGTTATTTATTCAACGTCTTGGAGTTTATGTAAATCTTGCCTTATTGATCCACACAAATTAGAGGACTTTACATTTTTTATGCAAATCTATCTAACCGTACTACTACTGATGTTTTACATGTCATTTCCTAAGGCGTATAGCCAACATTAAAGAAAAATATTTAGTATTTCTAAACCAGATGTATGAAATCAGATTCCTGCTAAGAATTCCTAATAAGCAAAATCGTGGCAAATATTGCCAATTAAATAACGAACCAAAACTAGTTTGGTGCGTGCGACTAATTGTGGGTACTTAAGTGTTGCGCATTCGGCATTCCACGTGTACTAAGGCGTTTAAAAATCGCCAGCGCCGAGGCATTTTACGTATTCGTTTCCGATCATTTGCATAATAAACAATGAGGTGGAATTTAAGTTATGACGTGCGCCAAATGGAAAAACTACGAATAAATACAGGTGCGGTTCGCTGTCCTGTTGTACGCGCGGAGCGCCTCCATCGCAAACGGCCTTGCGCGGTCGTTCTAGTTTACGCGACTCCACACCGACCACCTCACGAGTCTCACGAATCAAAAGTGTTGTCACGATTGAGTTAAGGTCTGTTCACATTACCAAATGATGGTAAATTGATCAGAAATGTGACACACTGTGAGAAAAAACGATTCTTTTACATCAAATAGTTTTCCGTGATTTCCGTAATGTAGAAATTGTTTGGGTTTAATTGCAGAAATACATTTGAATGAAATAAATCTGGTTTTATTTGAAATAAAGATCGGCCTTGAGGTAAGTTAATATTCTATTTGGAAGAGAAAGATAATAGATTTGAGTAAAAAAGTTATGTGTTTGAATAAAAATGGGGTTTTATTAAAAATTATTGCTATGGCTACTGGCGGAGAGATGGCGCTGACAGTCTCTACGCAAGCGTTGGTATTTTTTGGGCTTTATATAAGTTGAGCTACAGAATGCGAGCGGTATTCTGGTTACTCTTCATTTAGGAATAAGTCTGTAGTCTTTACTAAAGATTACCGTGGAGTAAAATAATCTAATGAGGGTACCATAATCTTTTATTGTGGTTTTCTACTAAACTATGTTTGGATTATATAATCAAGGTCCCATGATTATAAATCCAAGCAGTATAAAATATTAATTAATATTAATATTTATCTAATTTGAAAGTACACTTTACTGAAACTAAAGTACACTTTGATTATATCAAAATTACGATAGCTTTGAATTTAATAAATTTTAACAACGAAATAATTTCTTTGCGGCAACTAAAGCTTTGTCTGCCACTATTTAATATCGATCTTTCTTTGACTTGCAAAATCGTCTCATTCAAATTTTTTTTCTCTCTGTGCATACAAAAACAAATTTCCGCTGAAATCCCAAAACATTTTTCCGTCGATTACAATACTTTTTCCTTCTGTAAATAATGTACTGACCGGAAAGTAAAAAATGTGCTTTACTATGTATATAGATACTTGTAATTTATTATTGCTTGTCTTATAAGCAAATCCAATTATAGAAGGAAATTAAAAAAAAGTTTCGTAAAAAGTTCTAATAGTGGTTCAATGTGTACGCCGCTTAATAATCATAATCGGAATGTGCGATTACATTATACATTAATACAAATGCTTTCCAACGACAATAGCTTCGTCTATAGTGGTGGCGTACGTATTATGCGACCCGTTTATTGAACGTGTCGAAATTATCGCTTCGATTCAGTAAAAAATGTAATATCCGTGATTTGTTATTGTGCTCGTTCCTACAAAGGTATTCAGCGAGCAGCGATCTCGGTAAAAATTCGCATAGTTCGTCGATTTCAAAATGCGCTGAACGGCTGAAATAAATTTGCAGCTAGGACAACGGGTTCGAGCTTTGTTATGCATGACTTGTACGCAGGTAATGCAAATTATGGATACTTTCTTTAATTGAAAACGCTTGGCACCACAATGCCGTTACATAAGCCATTGTGACAGATCGACGGTGTATGTACTACATACAAGTTCGCTATTGCTGATTGTGTCCTACACGAATTTATGCTGGTGTATTGGCGTCTGAGGTCATTGAAGGACGTATTATAATTCTTAATCATTTCATATAGGTGACATATTGGCAGGATAAATGTAGGAGGCATATTGGTCACTAAATGACTTATACTTTCATGTTTAAAACAAAAGGTCAATTTTTATGGAGTAAACAATTCACAAGAGTAACAAGTGATAAGCGTTTAATATGGTTGTACTGAATTTGTATTTTTTTCATTGAAAAGTTGATAGTGCACATTTTCAAAGAGTATACCTACTTGTAGTAGTAATTACAATTTTGTTAAGTATTATGTGGTGTACCACCGCAAATAAACTATCATATGGCCCCATTTGAATATATTGTTGCTATACACAATCAGTCTGATCTGATAAAGCAAACCTGTCTTAATAAACCAGCATGTGGTAACAACTGTACACGTTAAAGCTATATGAAAATATATTTTGCATTTCAAAATTTGTTCCGCAATAAGCTAGATAGTAATTGTTCTGTGTATAGTAATTTGCACAGTGTCTAACAATTTTTTATTATTATTTATATACTTATGTAGCAAGTATGTATTCCACAATTTGGAAATGACACTCAAGTTATAGGAAAAATATAATGTAACAACTCAGAAGTTATACCTTTGACTTTATGGCAGGCATTTATAACCGCACGACTTAACAGATCGCTATGCATAAATGTTAAATGTATCTCCCATCTGACAATTGTTGTTCAAATATAATAATAACAATATTTATTTGTCGCCGGATCTATTACAGACATGGACAATTGTCAATTGAATTACAATATAAGTTACTCTACAGAGCATAAACAGAAACACAATAAATGACCTAAAATAATACACATTAATTCTCCATACAACTATTAATTTTATAAACCCATCTCAACTAGGTATTCCTTAACATTATAAAAAGCTTTATCAATCAAAAATTCTCTCTTGACGATAGATTTATAAATAAATATACATGTTTTATTGGTTCTGTTTTAAATAGGCAATATTCAACACCATAATTATGCTTGTTAATTACAGGATAACTTGTGGTGCGAGTGGCTCTAGCGATATAGCGCTACTCTCCTGCTAAGAAAACCATGGGTTCAAATCCAGACATCAGCTGAAGATCCTCGTCCCAACGCCTTTCAGAAGAGGCGCAAGCCGCGGGTCTGGGAAACCAGCTGAACACCTATGGTTGTCGTTATGAAACAGAAATAAACCGCACCCAAAACTATTACTACTACAGAATACATTAAATGGAGGTCTTGGAATACTTGGAAAACTGGGAATACATTAAATGGAGGTCACTAAGCAATGCCCGCAATCTCATCCAGATGAGCAAGAAAACAAGACAAAGAAAGTATACTTTTTATGTATGATACAATCACAAAGGTTAGTTCCATCATATCACTACATATTACAATTTCGTGTCCTTTATCTAAATTTATTCTTGTGCTGAATAACGCATCATTCTGCTTTACATAGAAGCAGGTATGATAGAAATAAAAACATTCTATTGGGAATATTAATCACACTAATCACTATGATTTAGGTTTTAGGGAATTATTTCTTTAATCGATTATGGCAACTCTGAACTATAATATTAATATTATTTGCATAATAACATATTGTCTTTAGTCTTTATTCTGTACAAAAAAAATAAGAGAAATATTCAAGTTATTTCCATTCCTCATTTTCACAAACAGCCGGAATTTCTTACTTTATATAATGTTCTTAAATAACACATGAGAAGTACTGGATTAAAGCGTTAGAAATAAAACTGATAGTACATATTTTTGGCGATAAATTATACAATTTTATACATCAGATAAATCATACATAATAAATTTACATCTCCGTCACGTTCTTCCATAAACCTGTCTCTTTAAAATGTATATCAATCATCTATTATAGCTGTTATCTATTATAGCTCATAGCCCTTCCTGTATTCTCTTCTGACATTATTTCTTGAAGGCGAGTGCTGTGTTTTATTTTTATTGCAAAAATGTAGCAAATCTTTGTCTACTAACTTTCTGCATGTCCCATTGCAACAGTTTAGGTTCATGAATTATCCGATATTAATAGAAAGTGACACATTTTACTGATTTATGACCACATCCACACCATTCAACAATCTATTACAGCACAACGTAACAATAATCCACCGACGCGACACACTAAATAGACAAACAGCAGAAAGATAGAAATCAACACGATACATTCAGCAATATTTTCGCATTTACCGGCAGGCAATTCTTCAAGTGGTCGCCCACCGGATGACAGTTTCGGTACCACACTTGTCCCTGAAATTTCATTTCTTCGTAACGTATCATTCTTGTCACCGGTTATGATAGCGGCAATGAATTATTAGCCTCACGGCTCCGTTGCCCTCACACAGAACTGTCGAAAGAAATTAGCGAGTTGAGTGCGCCGCTGCACGAAAAGAACACCGGCAATGACTCAGTCGGTACGGTTGTTGTGTTGTGGTGTAGGTAGACGTCAAAAGTACTGATACCGGCAATTAACTGCATCAACGTGTATATCAATTATAATTTGTATAACACTTTCTACTTTGCCGTCGCCACGGTACGTCGACTTTTTTAATTCTACAAATTCATCGCGCGATTCGACACGATCAGGACCAAATGGGGCGCCGTTTAGGTCGTTTAGCGTTATTTAATGAAGTCATTTATTTTTTGCTGTCACGTACGTAATTAATTACTTTTCGATAGGATAATGATATCGAGGGGCTTTGTTTATGCCGGCCTGCCCCAGATTGTTCTCGCGGGTTATTAATTAATGGGGAAATTAAAAAAATATTGAAAAGAAATGAAAGTTTGACATAACAAGCCAATCATTCTACTGTAGGTTAGTTGTGGTATGATCTTACGAAAAAAAAAATTTCTTTGATGCAATCAAAGCTTTATCTACCACTATTTAACACTGATCTTTCTTTGACTTGAAGCAAATAGGTTTCAATCAATTTTTTTCTCTGTGTGAGATGGAGACTTACTGAATTTATGCCTAGAATTTATGCCCACTGCATGTATCTATCTTATTACATGTACTTGAAGTATTAATATCTGTGCACTGTACCATCCCCTTAATAAATGCGATACGTTCATCCTAATGGTATAAAATGCAAGAAAAGTAATTGTAAATAATGATTATTTATATCGTAGGTGATCCTTCCAGTCACGGTACTTACCTCCACTACAATTTTTATGTGTATGAACAATAATTAGATTAGTGGTATACGGTTTCGCTATACACAAACAGAAAAAGATAACCAAATGGCACAGTGGTCATCATATTTTATGTCACCGTCTGATAATCACTGTTTCCATTCGCCATAACATCCACCTTTTCGTAATTAAAACGGAATTGCATTACAGTTGCAGCACTTAGACCACCAACTGTTACAATAGCAGTAAATCTGCACAATGTGCGAGTTTTGATCAATCTAGATCAGTGTTTCCAGCATTACGAAAGATTTCAGAATTTATGACGCAAAATTCAAGAAAATTTTTCAATAAACCAACAAACAATACTGTAGCATTCATTTCTTAATTAATTTTTGTTCTAAGAAAAAAAAAATTATGTTTACAGTTTGATCCTTTGATCCTAAATCTGGTAACACTAGTCTAGAGAGTGCTGTAAATGCACCCGGTATGAAAATACCGGAACAGTTGGTTACTTGCTTACCTTGTTGCGAGATTTTTACCAGACGATTATTAGTATTAATTGCGGTTGTCCCTTTTTACTCTACAGTAATTTATGGGCCGAATGGAATCCGAGCCAGGCAACCGGAAATAGAGATATAGCCCGAATGCGCAACACGCTCGAGCTATTTGAGGTATTTACCGGGTAAATTAATTATTACTGCCCGATTGTTTTGTGAAACACGGCGACAAGACGGATATACAACCGGGTACATACAATAATTCATAACTACGTAGGTAATTGTTATTGCATTAAGAAGTTATGGATATGAATTAAGGTTGTAAGATTGTTTACCTGGTACCTGCGCTTGTTGGTAGGTATTTACATTTCTAATGGAACTAAAGCCGGTGGAGCATAAATTAATAAAAAAAAACATTACGGCGCATGCTGTGAATTCTTATTAAGCGCATGTAGTACTACGAATCTACGAATATATTAGGAATATCAGCAATAAAAATGTTTAAAACTCAGTCATAAAGTGGTTTGAACGAGGAAATTGCTACTATTAAACTACTAGGCGCTCACAAGAATATTTAATCATATTTAAATTATTTTAGCTTCTAATTTAGTTATTTAGTTGGCTACCTGATATTTTTTTTACAATTTGATGATAATTAATACACATCAGTACAGATTGTTCAAAATATTACGAATCAACAAGTTTTTTGTGTTATTTTATAAGTATAAGTTATACAGACATTCTATGCATTAAAATATGGGAAGTGATCAAAGAAGATGTTGTAAAAATTGACCAAATAAGTTTTGTTACATGTGCGGTTATTATGTAGTGACACATAATACACTACACACAAATATCCAAATTTGCCATCAGCATCGCGACCTTTCCCCCATGAAGAGAACCATCCACTCCCAAGTGCGCCATCCACTTCGTCGTCTTCGATTTTTGACACAGAAGAAATTTCGCCTGTTTGAAGAAACTTGTCTGATTGGACAGAGTGTCTGAAATCACAGACACTCTGTGATTGAAATTTTATGAACATGTACCTCACCTTATAAACCAGTGCGAATTGAATGATAGTTAAAGATTTAGGTTTATCAAAAGAAAAAGCCTAGTTATTGGATTCTAGGCTACAGGAATGGAATCCTTTCGCACGAGGTGTGACAGTGTCTATCGGCTAAATCGGCTAATATGTAGGTAATATTTGTCGAACTACGATCAGGTCAGTGTAATATAGTACCAACATAATTAATATAGACCTAAGTAGCAAATTTCAACAAACATCTTTATTAGACTTATGTCCTACCCAAGTAAGGTAGATATTAATTTTATGCAGTTATATTTATGCAAGCAGCTAAGCTAAATATTGTCAAACTTTCCACTACCACGACAACACATAAATTTGTCTGAACCGTGAACATTCACTTACCTACAAATGTGTCAGGTGAAAAGTTATGACGTCCCCTCGGCTATTAGGTAGGCATATAGATTTTCGAAGAAAGTGCAACACCTGTACCTTAATGAATGTCAACGATCATAAATTATACACACGTTCTCACTAATTAGTCGTAAATATTACGTATTACGGAGTTAAATCTGCAATTAACACTATTCTTTTTAAACATCTTGACTGAGCGTCCAAATTCTTTGGTTTTGATTCATATTTTGAGTGATTTTGACAGTACCATGTCTTTAAAACCCCTTCAGGGTTATTACTATCCCCATAATCTGCTTCCTTGAGTAGATAAACACGATAATAGCCTGTTTTTGTCTTGACCTAGCATTAGAGTCGCTGGTTCTTTCGTTTTTGAGTGCAATTTTCGCTAGGCAGCTCATAAACAGCATTTTTTTTTGTTCCTTCGGTAGCAAGCTGTGATTTATTAACACGGTCACGATCTCAGTTGGGCTCTAAACGGGGATCGTTGGTTTACTGGTGTTCGCGTGCGTTTTCAAGTGGCTTCCATACGCACGCTCGCCATTACCTTGCGCGCCTGTATACTTCGCGTGAATATATTTTATGGAAAGACTTCTGAAATGTGGAGAAGTTTAGCTATTAAGTACTTACCTATATTAATTGCTGTTTTCTGATGCTAGCAGGTAATATATGGTTCATGTGTAAAATTATGATCATGCTACTCTTTGTCCTAACTCTTTCAATATAAATGACTTTTAATTGCTAACTAATAATTCTCTAATATCTCACAGTGTTTTAGCTTAATCCATAGCCCGTGCGCAGATGTTAAACGAACATTACCAGTGTGGTAGTAGCAGACATCAACATAAATGGTTGTTCGGTTATATGGGATTTTTTTCGTATTCTTCTATTCTCGTTTTCCTTTACGGTGTGTATCCGACCAAATATAGAGGTGACAAGTATGGTCGCGCGTTAGAATCCATTTGAATAGTTGACCCGCAACATGGAAAAATCTATGGTCGTAGGCACGTATGAGACTGGTGCACTCGTTCTCGGAACTAGTCGGGCACGTGCCAAGCTCGCGCTCCGCAACATTTGCAATTGTACCGGCGGCTACAAACGACTCTTGCATAAGTTAATGGGATGTCGCGATGGTAATGTGAGTCCTTTCTAACTTATTTTGTACTATAAACTATCTAATTAAGACTAAAAAGAAATGATAGGCTAGAGAAAATATGACTGTTGAGTGGAGAAGAAAATCATTGCAAAAATGGCAATTCTTTAGATTGCCTATTGAGCAAAGTGAGTCATTTTGTCTCAAGCCTTATTTTGCCTCAACAAGGTTACGGAAACGAAATGTAATCTCTACCTATACTAATTGCGAACTTTCAAGTGTAGGGCGCGTTCAGCGGAATCGCCCATTTTGGCCGACATTTGCGATCGACTAGCTGCAAAATTGGGCTTTTCGATATTACTTTTGACGCTCGAATTGAAAAAAGGACACAATTCCGCGTGGACTGCGCGATATTTTGTAAATTAAATGCGTCAATTTTAAAAAAAAAATCACGTTTTTTGCACCTCATCGGGTGAAGGCGAACCTCGAGAAAATGTCACGTGACGTCTAGAAATTCCGACAAGCGGATCGATGAACGTCAAAAATTTACAATTTTTATCCGTTCCTGCCGACCTTATAAAAGCCCCTCGCTCTCATGTCTTACGATAATATCCCTCTAAATACCCTTCGCAAAGAGTTTTGAGCAAAAAAACGGCCTTAAAAACAATTTTCGATCCAAAAAATCGATTTTTGTCGACCCGTGTTTTGCTGCTATTACCACAGTAACGTCAAACCCGAAACGCCCCCTGCCGGACATTCGTAACAACAGTAACAGATAGCAGATAACCTAAAATGTATCCTAAAATGTCCATATTGCGAATGTGGACAGGTGGGAAGCCTTAACCACATATTTCTAGAATGCCCAATAACTAAAATCGAAAATTTTGACATATACACAGAGCTAGTTAACAATACTAATATGCTAAAACAATGATAAAAGACAGGTGGGAAGCCTTAACCACATATTTCTAGAATGCCCAATAACTAAAATCGAAAATTTTGACATATACACAGAGCTAGTTAACAATACTAATATGCTAAAACAATGATAAAAAACAACTGTTATAGTTGCATGTGTGCCCAGGTCCATAGCACTTCATGTAACAAAATATAAAACAAGTTATTCTTTGTTGAACTAAGAAATAAGAAAGAAATCAATGTTTCTACTTTGAAATCATGTTTTTTAGTGTAGAGTTCTTCAACTTCACTTGACAAATTAATTGAATTATCATGTGATGTTGCTAGGAGCCCAACCTGTCACGTTAGATACATACATGAGAGTCATTCCTGTTGAAATGTACTTGTGTGCTTGTCTATCTCAAAATGCTCACTCTTATGTTCCGTGTTTGGATAGACTCACCGTATACATGCATCATGCATTATGTAGGTAATCGATCTTATGAATAAGAAATTCGATAAAGGTTGACATTATTCCTTTACCGTTATAAATCATATCAAATCCGTGAATTACACAGAAGCCATGAAAGCCTTATTTATGATCACATTATCCTTAAATCTTGATTGTATACAATGTCCGGTTGCCACAGTTGTCACTCGGATAAAAGCCGATAAAACTGATCTACAGTAGGCGGAACAGATGTACATTTTGTTTATATCTAAGTTGTATTTTCTTATACCTTTTCATACATTGTTCTTCGTTTCTAATTTGAAACAAAGATGTTACTATTATTGCAATATTACCATAAGTAATCGATTGGTAAGGTAAAAATCCTACGTATAGACTATTTTGCAATGAATAACTTACAGATAACTCCCTATTTAGAAAATTTGTGATTTATGGCCGGTCTTAACTATGGCAGACGGAGATGAAGGGAAGAACTGAGTATCTGTACACGTAAATCACGTAATGTTTATGTTAATATTGATTTAATGTCGATGGGTGCAACCCCCTACTGACAATAAGCTCATTGTAAATTACAGGAGTAGCTTCCGAACCATAGTTGGGTATTATCGACCAGTGCGGAGGCCATCATTGCGTTATCATCAGTAATCTGTTGATATTTATGATGTTTGCTCAAATAATTCACTGCAGGTAACTTATCCAAGTGTGCATCAAAGATTACTGTTCATCATGTGGCATAGGAAAAACTTTCTCCTTATTATATAAACTTTTTTGGTGCATAGATAACCAAACATACACTGTGTCGTCACTGTGCATGTTTAGTTGTCTATATATGTATAGAGTAACGCACACATTATTTTGTGTAACAGCCATATTATTTTGTCAACATTGTTCATTCATTATACAACAACCACGTCGAATATGTAAATATTTTGTGTGACACAGTTGGACCCATCAAATTTCCAAATTCGTACGTTGTCTATTAAGTCATTAAACTGGGTACAGAATAAATGGAGATATTTCCCTGTTTTGTTTTAGTTTTATTGTCGCAGTTATCTTTTATGGGGACGGGTATAAAATTGTAGCCTTAATGTATTGAACATCGGAAAACAATACGAGACGTCTCTATTAAAAATTTGGGGACGTAGGTCGTAAAATTGGAACACGATAGTAAATTGAGTCTTACACATTTCGATCTTTATAGCTTCTTTCTGAACTAATAAAAAACGGAATAGATTCAGTACCTTACGTTGTTAGATACGTCGAAATACGTTATGGTATTGCGTAGGAGTTGCCCACATGTTGAGATAACACATACCTAAAAAATAAATTTGAATAATTAAATTATTTTATATTGCTGTATTTTTTTGGTAACCAGACTGTCCCAATAGTTTGTCTTCAGAATATAGAGCAATTATTAATAATTTTAATCAGATTTTGCATTGTATTTAGTACAAACTCTAACTTAATTGTCTGAGAACATGTTTCCCAACAAGAAAACCCGGTGGCGCTCCATCTTAATATAGGTAATTTAGTGAAACAAATACAGTGGCCTAAATAGAGACGTATATACGATAGCGGAACGGATGTCGATCTTATCTACGATCACAATTACAATGACAAAAATGATAAAAGGAACAAGATGGAAAGTAGCTGTATAATGTGTATTGTGGTGAGCAGATAGCGGAGTGGAAGCTGACCAGACCAGAAGACAAGAGGGCATAGAAAGAACAGCGGAACCGGTTCGGCATAATCGATCAACCGGCATGTTGCCTGAGCGGCCCCGATAAGTAGATATTGATTGATATAATTACGGTTTTAACGACATTCTTCGGCCGGTGTAGGAGTTATGTAACTGGTTATTATAATGGCTGTGTCAGTCGCCACCGCTCAAAATATCGCCGGTGACAGTCAAACGCCGAAAATAGGGTCATTGTTCGGAGTTTATCTTCGGATCACCTTTTTTCATTGTTAGTTTAATTGTTAGTGTCGACTGCCGGAAGAGAAATGCTCCTTTTTAGATTCATCGTTAATTAATTTTATCTAAAGTTTAGTTACCAGCGCCTTTGAGGTTTTTTTCTGTATCTATTGTAAGCTTTACGTTAGGTAATTTATGATTTACAATAGAAATTGTAGACTGAATGAATAATATCGATAATTTTGTATGATAATGACATAATTTTTGTTGGGTACTACTAGGGGCTTTAGCCCCTACGATCAAGACACAGTATTTTCTGCCCATTTACCATCTTTAATCGATATATTTCCAACCTAATTCACCTGAATAAAAATATTGATCTCTCCTAATATTCCCCCATATACATTAGCATATGACCTAAGAACCTGGTTAAACCTGTTTGTCTGTTTCCCTTTGCAATGAGTAAGTGGAAAGTCCCTTTCGCACGTATCTTGTCGCACAGGTTTTCCAAAGCTGACCTCTCATTATATTCGCACATGTGGGCTTATGAGAAATTACGCCTCAATACAGATACGAACTTTGCATAACAATACAATAAGTCGAAGAAAAGAAACTTGAAGAGAAAAATCAATGATGAATAGGATAGTATTAAATAGTGAACCAAAACCAGTTAGGATGCTTGATAATTGTTGTTCAAAATGTTAGGTTTGTCCAAATAGATCTTTGTCTCTTGTCTCTAGGAACCTTTTTTAACCCTTTGCAGATCCATACTCCGAGAGAAAAAATCTGAATGAAACGAATTTGCTTCAAGACAAAGAAAGATCAATGTTAAATAGTGGCAGACAAAGGTTACAAATAAAACCAGATTTATTTCATTCAAACGTATTTCTGCAATTAAACCGAAACAATTTCTACATTACTGACATCGCGGAAAACCAATTGGTGTAGATGAATAGTGAAAAGTATTTCTTTTTACTTCAAATAAAATATTTCTTTCAGCCCATGCAGTTCACTTTTTTTTAATTTAAAAATACTTATTTGTTTCAAACTTTGAAAGAAATATGTTCAAAGAAATATATTTATTTGACTCAGTGCACTACATAAGAAACTTAAGACACAAAATGTACATAACACAGAATTTTTTTAATTTGTGTAAAATTTGTTTTGATTTTCAGTATATAAAGTAGTAAATTAATATACATACTACACATTACATCATGCAGCAACTATACGATAATGATAGCATTAATAAATAAGCACATTTGCAGTGATATCTTGCCTGTCGTGTACATTAAAGGACGAAAGTTCAATACATTTCATGCATATGCATCGAAAGGGTGCGGTCTGTTCATATAATAATTACGAGCTGCGCATGATCTACAGTTTCTATTACATATCCGCTATAAAAATATATCAATCGGATATCCAGCTGGGCAGTTAACGGCGGATCACGTTCAATCTGAAAAATAATGTGTTTATGTTTGTTTTGAATATATTAGGTTTATTTTCCGATAAATTACGAAAGCCGCCTCGTTCTAAATATGGCTCACGCACATCCACACGATACATTTTAATGGGCTCACAGACCACTACGAAATTGTAACTCGTTAATGAGCTACTACTTCTCGACTATTAACTAGCACTGTCTATATTCAATATGTACGGCTGTAAATAGCGAACAATTAATTAGGACTAATAGGGAAACCGCCTCGGACGATAGAATCTCACTTTGTGCTCGCGCTTAAAAAAAAGTAGATCAGAAAATGTTCTGCTGTAATTTGTTGGGAATCCTAAAAATCACTTCTTTGAATCAGTATATTTTATGTTCAGTTGTATCAATTTTATATTAGTTAATTATTAGGCAATCTTCAGACTTACGCTGTACTGAAAGCACCGACAAAAGCGGAATGGTTGCTTGCATTCGTGAAAGGAATTAATTCATTAATTTGAATTCATTGTCTGGTAGCAGGCAAGGGTGTCAAAATTTTATTAATGGAGTGCCTGCAGCAACTATAACCGCATCCCAGTCTTCGTATACAAGAACAACTAAACCGCTTTTTATTCCGCTCTTTTATTATCTCCTTTTTGTATCGATGTTTTATTGTTTTCGGTACACGGCAGCTTCTTGTAACTTCTTGTGCTGCCGAGGCTAGCACAATCTTGCTAAAGGCTATTTACGCCTCTATTGATTCTCCTCAATTCAAATTACACGCGTAATCAGTGACTTGCCAAAATTAAAAATCGTAGAGCGAATGTGCTAGAGCTACGAATGTGTATCTTACGTGCATGTTTTTACAACATAATTCAATCAATGGTGTTGATCAATACTAGAATGTGTAGTAGATATCAATGGTGAGAAAATAAAATATGGGGCATGCATTGAATGTGTTAAGGTGTGATGGTATTCCGTGAATTTTATTCAAGTGTCAATAAAGCTTTCTGTCATTATCGAAAGAATGGCTTGTTATTAGTTAGGTTATTGCATTCGATTCCATTAATATTTCAACATATGTTTTATCGTTGTTTTAAGAATGTGGACGAAATCGTGATTGCTTAGTAGGACCATTGCTTAGTTTCTCAAGCTAATCATGCCAATAATATTGTGATTGAATATCTTCATAATGATTAGATTTATACAGAAAAAAATTTGAATGAAACGAATTTGCTTCAAGTCAAAGAAAGATCAATGTTATATAGTGGCAGACAAAGCTTTAGTTACCACAAAGAAACTATTTCTTTGGTAACATTTATTGAATACAAAGCTATCGTATTTGTATGATCGTTAGTTAACTTAAATTCATTAACATAATACTTTCAAACGAAATGAACATTTTGTTTCAAGAACTCTACGTTCTTTTCAATTAAAAAAACATTCCTTTACTGATTGATAATTTAGTACTTAACTTATTAAAAGTTGAATTAAAAGCTACAAGTTTTGATATAATCAAATGATACTTTAGTTTCAGTAAAGTGTACTTCAAATTAGATAAATATTGCGACCGTGAATTAATCATTAATTAATGTTCTATTATGTTTGGATTTTACGTTATTATTTTACTCCATGGTAATCTTTACTAAAGACTACAGACTTATTCCTAAATGAAGAGTAACCAGAATAGCGCTGACATTCTGTAGCTCAGCGTTATGTAAAGCGCAAAAAGGCCAAGGCATGCGTAGACTGTCAAGCGCCATCTCCCCGCCAGTAGACATAGCAATAATTTTTCATGAAACCACTCACCGTCTTTTTATTCAAACACATAATCTTTTTACTTAAATCTATAATCTTTCTCTTCCAAATAGAATATTTACTTACCTCAAGGCCGATCTTTATTTCAAATAAATCTATCTAGATTTATTTCATTCAAATGTATTTCTGCTTAAATCCAAACAATTTCTACATTACGGAAATCAGCCCATGCAGCTCACTTTTTTTTATTTAAACATATTTATTTGTTTCAAACATATCTTTTTTTCTTGAAAGAAATATGTTCAAAGAAATACATTTCTATTGTTTCAGTGTAATTCTTTTTAAATTACTAACTAAATTGTTTTTTAATATAGAACATTATCGAAATTGTACATTATGTAGTACATAGCTTTTTAGGTTTTGTAATAAAGTTTAGAATTGATAATAATGGCATACAATATGATTACTGGTTACAGCAAATTATTACATCGAAAACCACCGTTCGAGTATAGTATAATATTATCTTCTTTATACAAAACGGCGAGTAAAAAATCGATTTGCACAACATAAAAGCCACTTTCGATCGGCCTACATAAGCGGATTCCATGTTAATTATGATCCCGAGCACCTGAAACACAGATTCTTCGTCTCCTTTTCTTCCTCTTTGCTCGGCCGCTGATCGCATGCGTTTTTTAACATGTAATCTGCGAGTCGTACTCGTCTCGGTCGCCAACAAAACAAATATAAAGTTTACTTTATTCATACGTATAATCGCTACTTTATGGTGCATAATCCAAGCCAATAAATAGCCAGTCATAATATTGAATATTACATATAACCAGACCTGTGCATAAAGACAAGTATTCATGGTGAAACAGTAACAACTTAAGAGCATGCTGTTCCAATTAAATAAAATCTATGGCGGTCGTAATTTCTTGTTACTGTATTCAGTACGTTACATGCTAAACTTTTTGTTCAGTGTGCGCGATTTTTTTGTCTGTGGGGAATGCAAAAGAAATAGGTTGCAATGTCTTCTTTTCCCCCTTTCATTACAATTTTTTACATGTTCAACGTCCACTAAAACAAATATCTGGGGTGGCCCTCACCCTACTTTCCGACTACACTGTTGACACAATGTAGCAATGTTGCAATTATTCAATTTTGTAAAGCCATGACATTTGTTATACTGACATTTAATGTGATGTCATGTCAGTAGCACTGACGTTTGTCAAAATCTAATAATTCGCAACACAGTCAGAAAGGCAGAGTACACTTAGCATATGTACACAAAAGCTCATCCCCACTCCAGATGCTTAGGAGCATACCTTCCTTTCTTCTACCATGGATATATCCAGTTATTATATCATGGTTATATCATAATAACCTTTGTCACGCTTGTCACTGTCATTTATGCTTTCTCCTAGCAAAAAAAAATAGTAAAAAATGTCCAAAATTCATAGTTTATCGAGACTGGCACACACAACATTCAAAGAACTTCAAACAGGGCGATCTATTTCATCAAAAGAAGTCTTCGATAGAGATGCGAAATATGTCGCCCATAATTACGCTCCAGTTCCTGTTGCCCTGGCAAAAGGTGAAGGTATTTACGTTTGGGACGTGGAAGGTAAAAAATACATGGACTTCCTGAGCGGATATTCCGCAAACAACTTCGGTCATTGTCATCCGAAGATGGTCGAAATATCCCGACAGCAAGTTGGCATTCTTCACCATATATCCAGGGCTTTTTACTCGGAAATTCTTGGAGAATACGGCGAAATGATCACCAAAATTTTCGAATACGATCAAGTGGTGCCAATGAATACAGGAGTGGAAGCCTCTGATACGTCGGTTAAAGTAGCTAGGAAGTGGGGATATAGAAAGAAGAATATCCCAAATAACGAAGCCAAAGTCGTTTTTTGTCGAGATAATTTTTGGGGTAGGTCAATAGCAGCTGTTTCGGCATCAACCGATCCAGAGAGTTATGAAGGTTTTGGCCCGTATGTACCAAATTTTTGCATTGTTCCCTTCAATGACTTGAAAGCCTTGGAGAACATTCTAGCCGATCCGCATGTCTGCGGTTTTATGCTTGAACCCATACAGGGAGAAGCCGGAATTATCATTCCCAGTGATGGATATTTGCGAGGTGCCAGGGAACTATGCACAAAACACAACGTGTTGTTGATTGCGGATGAAATTCAAACCGGTTTAGGAAGAACAGGGAAACGAATTGCCTGCGACCATGAATGCATTATGCCAGATCTTCTGGTACTTGGTAAATCACTAGGTGGTGGTGTTTACCCTGTATCGTGCGTTTTGGGCAATAATAATGTCATGGATGTGTTAGATCCTGGTACACATGGGTCAACCTTTGGCGGGAACCCATTAGCTTGCAAATGTGCCATGACGGCCCTTAAAATACTCGAAGAGGAGAAGCTTGCCGATAACGCAAGGGAAATGGGAGAGCTCTTGAGGTGTGGGTTGAACGAATTGAAAGGAAGTGGAATTGTTCAAGAAGTTAGAGGAAGGGGTTTGCTGAATGCAATTACGATTGACAGTAATAAGGCAAATATATGGGACTTTCTATTGAAACTGAGAGACAATGGAATCATTACAAAAAATACACATGAAAATATTATAAGATTACAACCACCCTTGATTATAAACGAATGTCAGATCTATGAAGCCGTTGATATATTTACGAAGACACTCAAGTCATTTGAACGAAAAGAAAAGGCACAAAAGGAAAAATGTTAGGAACAAAGTCCGAAGAAAAAAATATAATTCTGTATATATCGGAATTGTGGAATCTGATAACTTTATACATAATTCCGGTATTTACTTTCTCTATCAGTTGTATCACGTTGACAATATGTCCGAAATAACCTCTCACTAGATTGGGTTGGCACAATTTTAATTGGAGAAGTTTGTCCTGTTTGTCCACAGTTCAAGTGTTTTTGTCAAACGAGTACAACTAGCGGAATACAATAAAAGCTGGCAAGTATACCATGATTGATGGTGTTTTATTATGGTTTCATTTCGGTCGCTTAACGTTGAAGTCTACCTTGGATTAATACCTTCTGGTGCCGCTAGTTAGGCGCTGATGTCACTACATAATATTGCACTGAGAGAAAAGAAATGTAAACTCAAATAAATGGATTTCTTTGAAAATATTTTTTTAAAGTTAAGAATATATGTTTGAAACAAATAAGTATTTTTAAATTAAAAGTGAGCTGCATGGGCTGAAAGAAATATTTTATTTGAAGATAAAAGAAATAGTTTGAAATTATTTGGAAGAGAAAGATAATAGATTTGGGTTGGGTTGGCTTTGTCATTGCAATTTATGACCCTCAATTATCTTATCCCATAATTATTTCCGATCTAAAAACGTATTCAGTATGTATATCGCATCACTGCCATTGCGGTCTCCTCTACTTTCAGGTAACATATGTCCAATACATTTCTTCAATTAAAATATTTAATTAGAGAAAAATATCCCGCGCAATCATCATCGGACAAGTGGCGAGAAATCTTCTTTCGGTAAAAGCGTCGATGACTCCATAAATTTGATGGATGCGCAACGGCGGCGCACAGCTGGGCCAATAAATATCATTCATTAGCGATTTCGAAATCCCTGTAGCGTGGCGGGTCGACAAAAGAGGAAGCGGCATTAATGTACCTCTCTTGTACTGGTGCGATCTAAAACTTTTTTAATAATCCAATGTTAATGAAGCAATTTTTCAACATGGCGATCAATTAAAAAATGACAAACGTGCGTGATAAACGACCGGAGCCGCCGAATGCCACGCAGTCTAACCGATCTTTGCCGCGGCCTCGCCGTTTAAATTATAGCAGACGTCACCGTTCGCAGCGCTCCTGCGATGGTTTTCTTCAATTACTCGTTTAATGATATTATTATTGTTGTTATTGTTGAATTGTACCGACGCGAATAAGAACAGAGCCACAATAACATAACTGAATGATTTTAATAAGTTTAATAATTTTCGCTTTGGAATTGCTTTCGGAAGTAAAAAATACTTTCCGACTAAACTGTTGACACAACTTTTACTATTAGGTATTCAATTTCGTCAAAATCTGTTAATTTGTAACCACAGCGATGAAGGTTTTGGATTAATAGTTAAGTCTAATTAATAGTTTAGTCTGACAGTTTGCTTACATATCCACATACATCTGCGAAGTTGGTATTACCAGCATTACCATTAAGCAATTAAAATTAAGTCGGTATTAGAGGTGGGTAGTTCGTGAACGAACTAGTCCGAGAGAATGGCTCCCGGCTTAGAACAAAAGAACTAGTTCTTTAAAATAAAAAGAACTAGTTCGCAAAAGACCTGCTTTGCTAAAACATATCTCTATGCATATCTCATTCAGTGAACGACTTGTAGGGACATGAAATCTAGTTCGAAAGTCCTGCTTTGATGAAACATATCCCATTCAGTGAACGAGATGTGGCGACATCAAACGAGCGACATAGCACCCTGCCCGCCAGTTGTTTCTTTACCTAACGGCGGATGTCAAAAATATAATTAGAGTATAGTTTTTTTCCTATTGGATAATGGATTACACTGTTAATAGTCAGTATATGTTATACTATAATTTATAAATAATACCCCAATTCCACCTAAAATTGCAGTATGAATAAGGTTAAAATACGTGCGGCAATATGTCTTTTATGCCTTATTAAATAAATATTTAAGAAATATACCTAAATAAAATACGACAACGATTCTTCGATCAATATAATTATAAATAATTATTTATTTTCAAAACAAAATAACGATTCTTCAAGAAAAAGACAAAGTGGGAAGGCAGACATCGATTCTGTCCAAACTAGATCCTAGTTTCGTTTGGAACGAGATATAAACGTGCTAGAACACACAAAGACACGTTTATCGAAGTAGTATGTCTCAGGATCAAAGTAGTTCTTCAGTAGTTCTTTGAACTAGTTCCTTTTTGTGAACTAATCCGGAAGAACTAGTTCATTAAAAAGAACTAATAAGCCCATCTCTAGTCGGTATGTCAGTCGTCCGCGTCTTTTTCGCCGCTGCCCATTGCACATTTCAGTCAACATTTTTCGTAGTAATTCACCCGGAACGATAGGTAGCTACCTCGCAGCATGAGTTTATATAATTATATGAGGCATAAGGAGAGCAGCCAGCGTCTTAAAGGTTACACATAGCTTTTTGTGCTTAATTACGGCCGGATCGATTATTTAGCTACCGGAATTGATATGATTTATGAGACCGTGGTTTGGTATCTTTCTGGAACATACTTTCTGTGTATACGGGCCCAGGTTGGGTTAATCATGATCTGTTCATAAATTTACCTTCTGTTGGTAAATTAATGATTAACTCTGGGTGATGAGCGCCATGTAAATTAATGCCCTTGACCTAAAATATGAATTTGTTATGGATATTGATAAATTGCCTTTTAATTTAATCCCTTTCGTATCAAATATACTATTACATCTTAAAACAAGTAGTTAACATTACAGTCTGGGAACTCCTCGAGTTATGTCAATTATATGAAAATAAATACCGCTGTTATAAGTGTGGGATTCCCAGCAACATTTTCAACACATATTTCGATAAGTATCGAACGACGCACGTTAACGACATATCATGTTAGTATGTCCGTTCTGGAATCGTTACCTAAACTATGTATAGTACCTATACCTGTGTACGCGTATAGATACTATTACGGGCCGGTACCGTTCCGCCCGAAAGACACAATAATTGCAAATCCGCGGAATGACATACGGCCGTGTCGGCTCCCTTACAAGCCGCGTACCTCGTAAATCCCAGATTTACTACTGATCGTTAATTCGCATTCCCACGATTGGCCAACGCGCGCACACACCAGCACACTATCTCTATGGCCGTGCCTTCGGTTCTTGCCGCCTGCGCCACTACGTCCAGCGCGCCCCATCTCGCGAAAGAATACGAATTAAACGCATTAATTAAGGCACGCTGCGCTGGTTTTGTACGAGCAACATGTGTTACACTTTTCCAGGCATGATATATGAGAATAGGAGTTTACCAGCCTGTAAAGCTTTGCTTGACGTAGCGAGTATACAGACAGGAACAACTCCTCAAACTATCGTACACAGAGAGAAAAATTGAATGAAACGAATTTGCTTCAAGTCAAAAAAAGATCGATGTTAAACAGTGGCAGACAAAGCTTTAGTTGCCGCAAAGAAATTATTTCTTCGGTAAAATTTATTAAATTCAAAGCTATTGTATGAACGTTAGTTAACTTAAATTCAATAACATAATATTTTCAAACGAAATGAACATTTTGTTTCAAGAATTCTACATTCTTTTTAAGTAAAAAAAACTTCCTTTACTGTTTGACAATTTAGTACTTGACTTAATAAAATCGAATGTTTATTTAAAAACTACAAATTTTGATATAATCAAATAGTACTTTAATTTCAATAAAGTGTACTTTCAAATTAGATAAATATTGCAACCGTGAATTAATCATTAATTAATATTTTATTATGTTTGTTTTATAATCATGGGACCTTGATTAGGTATATAGTCCAAACATATTCTTTGGTAAAGACACCAGACTTATTCTCAAATGAAGAGTAACCAGAATACCGCTCGCCTTCTGTAGCTCAGATTATATAAAGCCCAAAAAAGGCCAACGCGTGCGAAGAGACTGTCAGCGCCATCTCCCCGCCAGTAGACAAGTAGCAATAATTTTTAATGAAATCACTTTTTTATTCAAACACAATCTTTTTACTCTGATCTGTTATCTTTCTCTTCCAAATAGAATATTTACTTACCTCAAGGCGATCTTTATTTTAAATAAAACCAGATTTATTTCATTCAAACGTAGGTATTTCTGCAATTAAACTCTAGTAACTTTTACATTACGGAAGTCCGTATTTGGTGTAAAAGAATCGTTTTTTCCAGTAAAAACTATTTCATTTTACTTCAAATAAAATATTTCTTTCAGCCCATGCAGTTCACTTTTTTAAATTTATAAATACTTATTTGTTTCAAACATATTTTCTTTCCTTGAAAGAAATATGTTCAAAGAAATACATCTATTTGATTTTACATTTCTTTTCTCTCTGTGTAACACAAAATCGTTTGTTGTCATAAATAAAGGATAAATATTGTGATATAATTGCACTCTAAATAGAAATATCTTGAAACAACATTCACTACCATCGACCAATTTAGAAAACGGCTTTTTATCAGTCAATGCAGTAATAATTACGTCTTGGAGCAACTAATAACTCATGCATTTAATCCTACAGATATGTTGACACAAATAATTTGATTTATAGCTGGCTTCCAACAAAAATAATATTGATTAATAACACTTATAAACACTTACATTATAATTTACCTATCGATTCATTTGCGCACATTTTGTTTATAGACTCTATGGATGTCTATAATACAATATTTGACTATAAATATTGTTATATTGTTATTTAAACATTATTATATTTAAATAGCATCAAACAAACCGTTCCTCTAAATAGCGACGACAAGAAAGCTTTTTAAAAATAGAATATAAATGATCCTGTCCAGGATTCACATTCGATACCTCAAGGAAGTGGATACTTATACACGTGTCGATTATGGCACACATCGAACACACAAAGCAATTTACATTTGCATACGAATCCCGCAACATTATAGGTCCATCATCAATAAGAATCCGTCCTCAATGGGATATATATTCAAATCGGCAAAGTACGCGCGGGGGGATGGTGATGTGAACCCCCTCGAGCTAAGGGATAAATTGAATGCTGGTACGCAACAAGACACACACCTGTCCACATTTGAATCGCGTCTTACCTACGCGTTACATGTGAACGAGCAGCTGACAATAAACGGAACTGGTCGCACGTTCTTCCACATCGGAAGGAAGACCATGGAGGAAGACTTTGCCCTAGAAATCAAAGAGGGTGCCGCATAAAGGGACTCCCCAGCCACCCCGGAGACTCGAGGGAAACGAGGCTGGGGTGAGCAAAGTCACCCCGAGGGGCTGAATTGCGTTCCTTCTTGGATTGCGCAAATCTGTTAAGCCGTGCAATTTATTATTATTTTATAATAATATTTATAATTTATTATATATTACTAATGTCTTTCCAAAACAAGACTTTAAAACTTAAAATTTAAAATTCATCTTTTTAGAATACAGTAGATACACATCCAATGAGACAGTATTCAAACAGATTTAGTTAAAAATAAAACTATTCAGTTTTTCGATAGGTATATAATTTTCTCTAGAATAGATAGTTTAAGTTTTTCTTTTTTAATTTTTGTCATCGTATTGCTATTTTCTTCAAAAAGTAATCTACGAACACAAGATTAAAAAATGTTTGCTTTCAATCATCCAATTATATATGGTACAAGAAAAGGTATCACTCCTTGGATAATTTCTACCTCGAAAGCGTTGAACCATTAAAAAGGGAACCACAGGACGCTCAACTCTACGATCTTAAGGGTCCACCGTCGACAAACAATTCATTACGAGCCACGCTTGTTGAATAGAATCACGCACGGACCCGATGGCAATTCTTTTAATTTTTATTTATACTTCTGCGGATGTCCCGCTGCAGCTACGTAGAAATCCCGACACCTTGTCGAATGATATCCCGGCGCGTTCATAATCAAGAACCGGTCCCCACCCCTTAAATCACTGAACTCTGAAACGGGGGGTCAAAATTACTCCCCGATTTCCCACGGCTACCAAGAGGGTAACTTGCACAATTGTAAGAGGTAAGCGAGGGGTTGTGATTATTCCTTCGAATAATGCGAAAAACTCCTGCTACTTACTCTTCGAGTTGAAATTCCCATACGCGCACAGCGTGGGACCCGCGCGCACACAGGAGGCATTTAATAAACACCCCCTTTGTATGGAATATCATGACTCATGACTAAGTACACTTCAAGACCATATGCCGTATGCGATTGTAAATCGCGTTTTTGTTAAGTATACACACGTAATTATCGGACCCTTTGTTAATTACGGTTGTATGGAAGGTAGACGCAAGTTGGAGTGGTGCCCCACTTGGTTGGTACTCGCAAATTTATTGGAGTTGTTTCGTGAAGAATTTCAATATAGTTGTTTCAACGATTAGTTATTCTTACGATTTAAGAATTTAGTATGTTTATGTTAAGTATATTTTTCTCTGATGAAGATAAAGTTATTCTCCTATAAAAAAGTAGGCGGTCGTCTTACAACAACAAAAATATTTCGTTGGATCAAAAATATATATGCTTCAACGAAAAAACAGTTTCTTGACCCAAGAATCTTACTCTGAGAGGTACGTAGAAAGTTGTGGAATTACTTTACAGATGGCGCTAACAGTTTCTCGCGTCTTTTGCCACATATTTCCGTTATATAAGTTGGACGATATTGAGCGTTCGTATATTGTTTGTTTTCATATATGCATAAGTGTTTTATTTCATGGGACTTATAAAGATAATGAGGAAAACCAGGATTGTAGTGGAATAGCCTACACAGAGAGACCTCTATTCTTGGATATCAAGAAAAATGTTCTTGCATGTATAGTGTAGCATAAAGAGGACAATTTTTCCTGTTTATTCTTCCTGTTTAAGAGTTTAGTATGTTTATGTTGAGTATATTTTGCTCTGACGAAGAAAATGTTATTCTTCTACATATAAAAAGAGTAAGACGTTCGTTTTACAGCAACAATATTTTATTGGGTGAAAAATATACATTCTTCAACGAACAAACAGATTCTTGACCCACAAGTATACGTACGTATCGCTTAAAACAGATGTATCTTCTTTCAAGCAGTTCCTTCATACTTAAAACAAGAAAACGTAATACTTGGAATATCAAGAAAATCATATTCTTACTCTGAAAACTATGTATTTTACTTGAACAAACCAAATGATCTTTCTGCGGATATAGAAACAACAAACCTTTTTCCCTCTGTGGTAGATGAACTAAAATTGAAAACCATACTTGTATTTTATGATATTTTTAATAGCAGGTTTGAGAAACAAACCAGCAAAAAACATGGGTATAAAAAATCAAAAAATAAAAACAAAATAATTAAAACCAGTCCGGGTCCACTGTTCTTACACATGGGTGCACCTCGAAATGATAGTACGTACATTCCCAATGTGTAAATGAGTTTAGCCCGAGGCTAAGGACACGACAAAAAAAACATCCCGGTATAAATTGGTCGATTTATTAATTTTTTCTCTCGCTTATTTCGCTCATGTAAAAGCTTAAGGAGCGTAAAGGCATCGCGAAGCATTGTTATAAGTGGGCGTTAAACGCGTCAGTATATTAAATGGCGCACTCAACTGTCCGTGAAATTTGAATATCAATTAAACGAGAACGCTTAATTACTCGGTACGCGTAAAAGTACACTTAGTCAGCAGTTTTTTTACGGACGCCCCGAGAACATATACCGGCATTATCAGGTATGGGAATCGCCGGACCTGGTAACTGTAATTTGTAGAGAGATATGTGTGATGAACGAGTCCGTGTGTGTAATTTTTCGAATGACTTCACTTGCTTATGAATAATTCAGTGATGAGGTTTATCGGTGGCAGAATCAGTATTGGGAAGAGACAAAAATCGATGATGATATTGACTTTTTGATTACTCTGACTATGTATTTAATGGACGGGAACCAAAGTGGAAGAAGTTACTTGAAGGAATGTTTGCTCGCCACGTCGATAAAAGAAGTTATGAAATTTCAAGAATATTTGATATTATTTACAAGTTTGAGGTTGTTTACTATTGACACCAGCATCTTTAGGCTACTGCAATGGAAACAATAGAAACAAATGTGAGCTGTAAACAATTTTAGCATAATATGACATCTGAAAGAGTGTCCATTTCCTGATATTATAATAAAATATCTGGTGTGGCCCTAACCCAATTGTCGACTACATCTTTTGCACAATGAAGTGTCTAAACACTTTTGCAATTACTCAATTTTGTGAAGTGAACTTCTATGACATACTGACATAATGTCATGTCATGTCAGTGGCACTAGCGTTTGTCAAAATTTGGAATTCGCAACACAGCGACGAAGGCTGTGGGTTCTGTCAAATGGCTTCTAAAAAGTCTTATAGCCCCTAAACCGTTCATCCCATCACTCATCTGCAAATTTATGAACCTACATATTTAAAGTCACTGGAGGATGAGCTGGTATCAGTTTGGTCAAAATCGGATATATCCCTAAGAAAATGTATGTAACATTTGTCACTTCCGGTTGTCCGATTGTGGCCAAAAACAATCCAGTTCGTCCCCTGGCAATTCAAAATTCGTATACCAAATATCAGCCCATACGCTGTACCGTTCTACCACACACACACACACATTCATTTTCCAGAAATCATTGCAATTGATTGACTATATCTAGGTATGTATATACGTAATGGGCCTTGTGACGTAATGGTGACAAAATAGATGCTGAAACATCACTAAACAAAAGGTATTGTCAGTTTTCCTGTCCTTCATGTCCTTACTATGACCTAAACTACCATGAACTAGCACTGACATTTTTTTTTATTTTAGCGAAAATACGCGTTTTGATGTCCTCTGAATCCTCTGCAATAATTTCTGGAAAAGGTATGCGGGGACATGTGTACGTGTGTATGTATGTGTGAATGCGTGTTGTTCCTGTGAACACGTTAGCACCCAAACGGTGCAACGGGTCGGGTTAAAATTTGGTATTAATATTTAGAATTGCCAGGGAACGAACTGGATTGTTTCTGCTGACAATCTGACAGTCTGGAATGAAAAATGTTCCATTCATTCTCTTGGGAAGTCAACCAATTTTGACGAAACTGGTACGAAACTCGTCCTCCAGTGACTTTAAACATGTATGCCAATTTTCACATCAGTCTCTGAACAGTTTAGCTGTCTGACAGAATCCATAGTCTTACGCCCGAGACAAACTGCAATGTTAAATCATGATTTAGCCAAAATTCTAATTGAATGCGGCGGTGTGTTACGTCAAGTTTCTCTTCGTCTAGTTTACTTCTTGTGCATAAGATAGCGTTACGTGTTTTGCCAAAACAGTCAAATTGCATGTGTTTCAAAATGACCACATCTCAACAATGTTTTAAATGGAATAATCGACTGGACAATGCACTAATCGATCTTGGAAAACCGAAAATAAATGATGTCCGCCCTTGTTGACAGTAGGTAACGTAGGAAACATCTTTGATTGACATTTGCTTAAATCGTTGACAATAATTATTATTACAAACTAGAAATACTAGATTATAATTTTTTCAGTGATAGTAATTTTTGTAGTGTGTCCCGGGTAATAGTCGCCATAGTTGCAAATTGACAGATTTTTATCCTATGACTGGACATTAGGTTGGGATCCAGAGTGGCTGTTACAAAACTGAAGTAATGAAAAGTGCGTGCGCGTCATGAATGATGTATTGGAACTATATAGATACATATGCAATGGGACAGGCTAAAAATGGCACCAAATTAGCACCAGCTAAATGCGGAAAATGTTATTTTTGAAAATTTTAACAGTGATTTTTTGCATACCTACAAGTGACAGAATAGGCGCAGGACATCACAGAAGGTGAGGTAATTTGGAGGTTATGCACTTATAACAACACTCATAACCTAAGCTTTAAACTGACACTGGATATGTGCATAACTCTTATGTAAAACTAGCTTAGGTTGTCCCGCCCAACTCTTCGTTCTAAATGCGAATTATAGCAGGTTTAGAGAGCTTCAATGTGTCAACGAGGTAGTCGAAAAGTTGGGTAGGGTCACTACAGATGTTTTACGTTTATGCTCTCATATCTAATATACATTCGGGCGATTCAGGCCAAATATATATGTTACGGTCATAGTGATAAATAGGTTCCGGTAACCGGTAATTATTAATAATAGCCAAGTGGGGAGGTTAAAGTGAAGAATTTATCACATGAACCGGCTATTATTAATAATTTCTAGCATGCTGTGGTCAATGTGATATATTTCAGTTCGATATTGCATTAAGGCGATGCTACAATATAATAGAGCCTCAGATTTGAAATTCTGTTAGTATCTACATAATCGCCACACAACGAATCTATTCACTGGGTTTTCAGTGTTGGGCCTTTAGTGACGTTAGTCCTGACTAACTTATTTAGTTACTACTCATGACTAAAATAAGGAAGATTATCAAAACGAGACTAAAAAATGCCAATCCACACTAATTGCATGCACGAGTGTGTAACTCTTTGGGTCATGCTTATTTGCGCAATTCTTAAAAGCAAAGTAAGTAATTAATTAAAAACTCGGTTTGTATTATTTTACCAGTGCAAACGTACGTAGTGCTTCTGCATTTTGCAATTCGTGGTAAAAAAAAATATTTTTATTTATAACTTTATTATCTTTTTAATACAAAACTTTAAAAAATGTTTTATATTTAATTTTGAATACAAAAGTCCTTCTAGACCTTTATTTTTTGTGGTAGTACAATAATGACACCATTTATATTGTCAAAATAAAACGAAATAAAGTTTGTAACAATAGAACGTCATCTTCTTTTGTTTTTTTTTTGTATTTTTTGTTGGTGATAAACACTTTTATAATAAATATATCTGTGAGATATTAGATATACTTAGGGTAGGTATAGATAATGGACATAGTAATGTAGGGAAGATTGAGGCAAGTTGTTACCATGTTCAATCTTTTATTTATAAAATTATTGTCAAACACCAAAAGTAAAAATACCGTGTTAGGAACAGAACCATACAAAAATGTTTGCATCATTTGTGCGGTGCAATTTATGTAAAAACATCTATGTAAACTAGTCTAGTTCTTGCATGTACATATTTGCATTGAAATTTTTTTATATATAATTAGGATTTGAGAATTTACTTAATAAATTGTAATTGTACATTTACAACAAACTACCCACATGCATTAAATATAAAAATGGGTGTTATTGATAATAAAATGGTTAACTTTTTTGAACACTATACTATAAACTGTTCTTTTTTATGTTTTCGTCATTGAGCCGTCCTTGGGTGTATACCAAATATCATTACCAATTATATCCAGTAGTTTCTAAAGTACAAGGGAGACAAAAAAAGCATTCTGTATTATCAATATTTTGTATTATTCGTAATTTTGGTCATTGGGGTAGCCGTATTGATGATTTGCGTCGAGTAAATAAATGTAATAGCTTACACAGTAATCAAAATAACTTAGCTAACTTCTTTGAAGACTGTATACAAAAGATCTTTTGTAAAAAGTAACATTTTTATCACTTTTACCGTGCCCGTTAGGAAATTATTAATAATAGCCGGTCCATGTGATTATTTAAGTGTTTCTAATCACATTGACCAAATGATGCGGTTATTATTAATAATAGCCGGTAATTATTAATACAAACCACATTTATCACTTTAACCGTAACATATATATCCCTCAACGAGCAAATAACGGACGCGTTATAGGTTAAAGTGCCATCTCTGTCAACATACACGTTATCTCATAAAACTATCTTTTTCTTTTTAACCTTGCTGTTTGGTAGAATACATACTTCGACTGATTTTCTCATTTTAATCAATTTTCTTTGACTTGAACTGGCTCCGTCTCTGTAAATGATCATTATTTGTATAAAATAGTTCAATGCCTTTGTATAAGAATTAGTTAACGTTTTATTTTATTGGTGAAATGCTAACAAAAAATTTGATTTAAGCATTAATAGTTTGTGTTAGGTATCTAATTTTGCTAGCAAGATAAACAATAACCAATTTGGATTTTGGCGATTTTGACGCCAAAACAACAAAATAAAAGTTAATCTTATGTTTTGAAAAATTTAATATAATCTATTAGATTAATTTACTGTGAATAGTGATTGTAATAATTAAAAATAGATGTAATCAATTCATCAATTTTAGTACAACATTTATTACTCAATAAAGAAAAATCTTGAAAAGTGGTTGCGAAATAATTTATTGATATGCTTCTTTCTATAAATAACGTATAAATAAACAAGCACGTTCTATTTTTAGAAAACGATTACGATTACAAGCATACGATATATTTCATAACCAAATGAGTTAAAACAAACACTTTTTCATAATTTCATAACTACGCAATTTTTATTATCCCTACAACCCAACAAAGGAAAACGTTCAATAATAATATTAACAATAGCAATCCTCAAAAACAATATATTTATCATTCCATTCGGTCTTCATTCATTCCACCATATAGGTGTAACGTCGTAATAAAATACCGTTCTTCATCCAGGTAAGCAAGCACCGACGACGTTGGAACTTGGACTTATTGACGGATTCCGCGATAAAAATAAACAAGAGCGACACGCGCGCGGCACCGTGATCAGTCGCGTTCTACCGTTTCTCGCGTTCTAGTATCAGGAGCACAGCGTATAGAGGAGGTGAACGCCTGCCGGTTTGGCGCTACAAATGTCGCGCCGGGCCTATCCACTGAACAGCTGAGTATACACATCCTTCCTCTCATGTATTCCTGCTGGAAAACACTGCGTTTACCCCTAAAATTTCGCGATTTTTTCTCCGTTACTCGCATATTGTACTCATACCGATTGTTTACTGCATGACCTTGAAATGCACCGACCGTACCGAGCGTTTCCTTCAGGGAAAACGGTCTCTGCTGCCGAAACTTTGAAAACACTGTACCTAGCCTCGTTCAAGGTGTTCATCAGGGGATCAGCTGGAGTTGACGGAGGCTGCGCACTGCGATTCGGAGCGCCTAGTACGAGATTACTGTCAGGTTTCTAGCGCGTTTTGAGGAGTCGTAGTGCGGAGCCGTTACATGATGTGCGCGTAATTTTGTAGCTAAACCGTTAATACTAGAAACAAGTTAATTTTGTTTTACGAATAAGTACGTTAGTTTTATTCCAATCACTAGGACACAATGCACGGTAACTTAAATATAAACTGCAATAATATCAGTGGGAATAACGCAAATCTTAAATTAGCAGATCTGTTGGGAACGCCTGTACCTCCCTCTATATCTATCTCGCTAAAAGAAGGAGACAACGATGGAATAGACGCTAGATCCAAGAAGGGACAGTTCGGTTGGTTTACCTTAGGAAGTTCTCATGTTCCATACATCTTCAGAAATAACGACGAACAATACTGTTCAGTGCGCATGGCAGAACACTCTGCATTAAATGGATACCTGAAGTTTTTAAGCAAGGACATATTTCTCTGCATAAACGTTAAAAGTTATTGGGTAACAGCAGCGGAAGGAAGCCTACTCAACCACATAAACTTCATCCACAGCGATGGCCAATTTGGACGCGATCATTTCTCAAGGGATCTCCTAGTCAAGGTCGAAGATGTCAAAGAATTCCACGAATTCTTAGCGGTTTGTTCATCAAAATTAGTCGGAAAGGCCGATGGAAACTCCAGATTAGGCTTTGTCATCATCAACAAGGAATCAGTGGTTCCATACACCGTCTCCAAAGGTCGAAAGTACGTTCCAATGTTCTACTTTGAGGGCGAAATCGACGAGCTCGAACTGAAAGCGTACAAACTCCGAGGATGGGATCTTAGCTATCTAAAATTCTGCTGTAAAATCCAAGGAATAAGAAGTGAGCTTTTTGCTAATGATCCCTGTTCTGTCATCGATTTAGACGATATCAAAAAGTGCTTTCCTCCTGATACAACGTTCGAAGAATATTGGCCATCGAAGGAAGTCAACATGACCATGATGGAACAAGGAAAAAGTCAGCATACCGTTGGAAATTGGACGAAACCAACAACACCTCAACCGAATCTCCCTGCACAGCAACAACTCACCATCACAAAAGGGCCATACCAGTATAAACAAGCAGCAGGTTATGTATTGCCGCAAAATAGCAACGTTAGACAGGCGTACAGCAATGTTATGGTGGGTAATCAACAACAATTCTATAATTATTTAAACATGACGTAGTGCATATGTGACTATTAATTAATTGTGATAAATCTCTTGAATGTTGGTCCACCCTTTTATTGAATATTAGGTGTCGTGGAACATTACAAAAGTGGCTAGATTAATATTAAGAACAATTTACTCAGTAATTATTCATTTTTTGACGATTGTATGATTTATGTTAGAGACATGATGTGCGTTTATGAAAGAAATGGCTATTTTTTAGTGGAATGTTATTTATCGAAAGACGTTATGTGCTAGTTGTAGTAATTTTATACGTTATAACTACCTAATCGGTTATTAGTTCCGTATATGCTTGTTCGCGTATTTTTTCGTGACTATATAATTGTTTTTTTCCGAGATATAAAATTTTCATAATAAAGTTCTTGTGTTTTTATTTTATTACCTTTCTGATTGAATTTCTCATGAGGTAGGTTATGTTCATGTTATAGTTACCATCACAAAATTAACATATTGTCTCTGTTGCAGGTATGAGGAACTTCTATGATGTTAATTTTTGATTTCCGGGAGGAAACCGCATAGCTGACTTCGTCATCATTCCTTTAGGACAATATTTAAAATTTGCACTGATGTATCTTTTCAACTCTTGTTATTCTCATAAAACTACCTGTTGTAAGCATTCTAAGAAACAGGGTCTTTCTTATAGAATACTCATCCTGAAAGGTGTTAATTCTTTGAAGATTTTAAGATAGGTGGATATCAACCATCGTATTGTTCAAATGAAAGTTTCTTGTTAATAAATATTAGACAAAGATATTGTATATTTTGCAATATCTTAAAAACTGAATTAGATTTCTTTTACCGGTATTAACCAAAAATAAGCAAAATTATAAATAAGATTTTCACAACTAACAAAAAAACAATTACATATATAACTACGTTTTGATAGACGGCATAAGAATTTTGTTGATCCAGATCATGAAAACTTTGTTGGCATTTAATCTAAACTTATTCAGAACAACTAGCCACAAAAATAAAAGTTTGTAAAAATCGAAAAAGTAAATTCCTATATAATCTACATAAAATCAAACAATGGATTGCTAAAAATCACTAGTTAGAGAATTTAATTATTAATCACCACTATACTTATAGTGTTATAGATAAGATAAGGGTATTCATCATAATACTCATAGTCTATACAGGGTGTAACAGGTTTGAGTGTACAAACATTGAGGAACCTTAGATTTTGAGCTACTGAACTTAAAATTCTTATAAAAAATTGGTCAATTCTTTATAATTAACTGATATATCAAAGGACAAAGTTACGGACTACAATGGTCAACTTCGTGTCATATAAATGAACTGAATTTTGTTTAAACGTTACATAGCAAGAAAATTAAAAAACCAAGTAATAAATAACATGAAATGTACTTCATAAAGATTTTACAGCTTTTTTTGGTCAACATGGTTTCCCCGTTATGGAATGCAAGCGGTGTTTCCTTTCTACTGCTGGCTGTGAGATTGTTTTAGAGGTATGCAGGTTATCAATAACTGTTCCAAAATCATTTAAAATCCATTTTAATCGCTATAGCCCTTAACCACATCCGATACTCAAACAATGTTGTCCTTAACTTTAACCTTCGATATTTCAGTTATTAAGAAGAATAGAAAAAATTCATATAGAAACTTTATCAGCTAGCCAGAACCTATCATCTCCCAAAATTTGCGCACTCAAACCTGTTACACGCTGTATATGTAGTATATATTTTGTGTTAAAATTTGTTGCTTTACGATCATTAATTTTGTCAAACAAGCTCTGTCAGAAACTCAACTTACTTTTTTTGAAGAAACCAAACCTGTTATGTTGTGCTATGCTCTTGAATGAATCTCATTTTATGTATACTGTATTGATAAAAAGATTCTTACAACTAATTCACAGTCTATATTATAATATCTACTAATACAATTTATTACATGTTTGAATGAAGATATCAAATGACATGTTATGAACAATATTGGTGCCCTACGTATTTATTGAAGAAAAAAATGAAATAAAATATATTTCAAATGTATTTCATGATGATTTGACAGGTTTTTGTTCAAAATTTAACCCCCGACTTGTCATCTTGTAATACATATATAATATATACATAGTACGTCTCTAGTACGAATGTTAAGCTTATATCATTAATGTCTGATGCTTATTAAGATGGGAATAAGTTAAGAACCCATGAGGTAGCCCAGTTTCTACACCTTGCATCATTATCTACATTAACTGTACCATAATTAAACCTTCAATGACCATTGTTATCATATCAGCAAGCTGTGTTGGTAATCCTGTCGAATTAATGTAAGAATTGAAAGTCCATGCCTCGCCGACGATCTTCATGTGATCTGCTAGAACTGCTATGGAAATAATCAGGCAATGGTACACTTAATTCAAACCATCTAACTATCTAAGATTGCCATTTGAAAATACCACCTCATACATAATTTATGTCTCCTTATTGTTAGGTATATCCGAATTGAGGGATGGAACGTTTATTGGAGGAAGTAGCCCAGGCCTTCCTAACGAGGAAACGGTGTTCCTAAAGGCAATTGAATATAGATTTATTTGCTTAATGTTCAGGCGTTGAGAGGAGCGTTTTAAACGGCGCGGCGTGCGCAGCAGCTATAGCGCTCGCCATTGGAATATAAGTCTTCCGAATGAAGATTAACGTTAGATAGTTAGCGACGTTACACGGAAACGTTATCTTTAAAATGCAATTTCTGTAGATAAGAGGAAATATTATACACATAATGGTTAAAGCAGATGTGTACGAAGGCTGGACTTTACTACCTATGCAAATACTCTCTCTCTCTACGCGCGTAATGCAGTATTCATATCAATTAAAAGCCAGTGCGCATTAATATGCATTAGTAGAAGGTGCTGTGTAGGCGATAAAGTTGTGATAAACTTTTTCATAGTACAATGAAATAAACTTTGTAGAATAAAGATGCTACTATTCAAATCATTTTCGTTGACTCAAACAATTTATGTATGTTCTGTCATCTCTATCAACAAGAATCAAACAAATAAATTTAAGATATAATATAGATTCCGCGACGATATATTATTATATAAACTGCAATAATATCAGTGGGAATAACGCAAATCTTAAATTAGCAGATCTGTTTGGAACGCCTGTACCTCCCTCTATATCTATCTCGCTAAAAGAAGGAGACAACGATGGAATAGATGCTAGATCCAAGAAGGGACAGTTCGGTTGGTTTACCTTAGGAAGTTCTCATGTTCCATACATCTTCAGAAATAACTACGAACAATACTGTTCAGTGCGCATGGCAGAACACTCTGAATTAAATGGATACCTGAAGTTTTTAAGCAAGGACATATTTCTCTGCATAAACGTTAAAAGTTATTGGGTAACAGCAGCGGAAGGAAGCCTACTCAACCACATAAACTTCATCCACAGCGATGGCCAATTTGGACGCGATCATTTCTCAAGGGATCTCCTGGTCAAGGTCGAAGATGTCAAAGAATTCCACGAATTCTTAGCGGTTTGTTCATCAAAATTAGTCGGAAAGGCCGATGGAATCTCCAGATTAGGCTTTGTCATCATCAACAAGAAATCAGTGGTTCCATACACCGTCTCCAAAGGTCGAAAGTACGTTCCAATGTTCTACTTTGAGGGCGAAATCGACGAGCTCGAACTGAAAGCGTACAAACTCCAAGGATGGGATCTTAGCTATCTAAAATTCTGCTGTAAAATCCAAGGAATAAGAAGTGAGCTTTTTGCTAATGATCCCTGTTCTGTCATCGATTTAGACGATATCAAAAAGTGCTTTCCTCCTGATACAACGTTCGAAGAATATTGGCCATCGAAGGAAGTCAACATGACCATGATGGAACAAGGAAAAAGTCAGCATACCGTTGGAAATTGACTCAAACAATTTATGTATGTTCTGTCATCTCTATCAACAAGAATCTTATGCAAACAAATAAATTTAAGATATAATATAGATTCCGCGACGATATATTATTATAATTGAAACTGGATACACAATTAATATTATATCTTTATCAGTAATGCAGTTAATTTTCTTTAACGGATTTTATTCAGCGATTCAGCAATGTACACACATTCGTTCTGATAGAGATCTAGAGAGTAGAGCGACGAGAAAACTGTACGCAATTAGCCGGGAATCATAAAATAGTGTAGGTTTACCTAAATAAAAAGAAACATGCGGAACCCCGACAACGTATGTACCATACAACGTACATGGCAGTCGGTTATCGGCGGGCGAAATCTAAAAATGGCGAACTGTATTACAGTCAGTAATGAACTGGTAGAGTTAAGTAAGCTTATAACCAGAATACATATTGTTTATTAATCGAAGTTAAGGACGCTTAGTAAATAATTTAACCATATTCAGGAGGCAATCTCCAGGTGAATCGCCTCCGATACAATCCAGTTAATTAGAGAGACCAGACGCAGCGTACACGGCCGCCATGTTCGGATTAGGAGGATTCTACATTTAATTAGAAAATCACTTCTATATGGGAGGCTGGCAGGACGCCTCGCAATGTCTATTATATTTTTTATAGTTCCTAGGTATCATCTCGCCGACGATTTACACTAATGCGTAAAAATTCCACAGTGCGTCGCGCGCGGTTTTCTCTAAAAATTTAAATCGCCAAATGGGGCGAGCTATACCTACTTGCACGGCTATACGGCACGGCACCATACATGGCATCAGAACGCGAACACGGTTGCGTAATAAGGACGTTTATTTGATTTCTATTACAAACTGGGAATTTGAAATTGTGATTTCTGTTGTTGATAGCGGGCGACCGACCGACAGAGACTGCGAACAGTGTGGACATGTTACTTTACCCGGCGAGTAATTGTGTAATGTTGGGGCGTATATGTTCAAGCGGCTCGCCGCGCCGTTAGCGGACATTTGTCTCTCCTTTACGACTCACAAACTGGGATACACGTTCTCGCCGACGCGACTTGTCGCACTTGGGCACCGATACTTTATCGATTGGCAAACATTTTTGTGCGGCACGAGACTACAAGGAACTCCAAAAGTTACCTAACATTTTTTTTTTGCATACACACAGCAAAAGATATTCTCAACATGTCAGAAAATTATATTCTTGTTGGAATTGGTATAAATGAAAATATTTGCACAGTCTCAATGTTATTTGTTTAGTTTCATCATTGGCAGAGGTTGTGGTACAGCCGTTATCTGATGTTTTCACGTTTCTTGTTTTCAAGCAACTCCATCGCCCCGTAGAAAAGATAGCAAATTGGCGTACCGACAACACATTCGACAGACTACCTCTGTAATTAATCACTTGAACATCGCGAAGAGATATGGCCAGCCCGAAGGACCGCGAGATGAAATTGATCAATCAATGTTCCCATCGATATATTAATTGCTAGTCGCGCCGCCCACGCGCGCGTAAGCCTTACAACCGACTCATCAATATCATATTAACAAAAATAAGTGGACAGGCGCTGCATAAAACATACACCATTATATGTATCGGTAGATCTCGATATAGAAATAACAGCGGCGTCACCCGGCCAGTGTGGGAAGCGGACACCCCGACTCACGAAGCGCTGCGGTCGTAGCGCTGCGGTCGTTTGTCGTAAAGGAGTAGGCATCGAAAATGCGTTTCTCTACGTGAGTGACGACGACGCACTGTGGCCCCAATTGCGATTTATATATTATATATTATATGTATCGGTAGATCTCGGTATAGAAATAACAGCGGCGTCACCCGGCCAGTGTGGGAAGCGGACACCCCGACTCACGAAGCGCTGCGGTCGTAGCGCTGCGGTCGTTTGTCGTAAAGGAGCAGGCATCGAAAATGCGTTTCTCTACGTGAGTGACGACGACGCACTGTGGCCCCAATTGCGATTTATATGCGAATCAATATCAGTTATCACCTCTTATTGGTATTTACCTTAAATTTAGTGCTAGTTATAAGTATAATTTAGTTATAAACGCTTCCCAAACAAGCAAAACCACACTCTAGGTATGTCAGTTAAAAATGTAGTCAAAAGATTGCAAATTATTATAAATTATAGCCAAACAATTTATTGCAAGACTTATTTTATTCTAATATCCAGAATTGAATTAATTCACTATTCATTTTACAAATATGTTATGAATTAATTGTGAGTACGATATCGATCTGAACCACTGTGCGTCGTCGGATATCACCGGATCCAATGACATATTGAATCGGAGCGCCAGCCGCGACCGTCTGTGTTTAGTATATGCCCGCAGAAAACGTAACAGAAATGTCAGTGCGCCTTCCCCGACCAGATCAAATGTTTAGATTGGCCGCGCGACTTGTTATATCATTATGCACGTACGTACTCGCCATGGTACCTCTAGATGTCCGTCACGCAATAACGTAAAGTATAAAGTTATAATCTTGACTTGTCGACTGCTTATCGTCCTCAACGGTAACACTCATGCGATATAAATTTTGCCATCGGTTCTCTCGGTGTGCGTATAAACGTATGGATGGGTTAAAGGCTTGAAAAAATATGACAAGCTATTGTCGCATCTATATCTATCGTCGTCGTCTATGTGTTACGGTCATAGTGATAAATAGGTTATTATTAATAATGACCGTTATTATTAATAATAGCCAAGTGGCAAGGTTAAAGTGAAGAATTTATCACATGAACCGGCTATTATTAATAATTTCTGTGGTCAATGTGATATATTTCAGTTCGATATTGCGTTAAGGTGATGCTACAATATAATAGAGCCTCAGATTTGAAATTCTGTTAGTATCTACATAATCGCCACACAACGAATCTATTCACTGGGTTTTCAGTGTTGGGCCTTTAGTGACGTTAGTCCTGACTAACTTATTTAGTTACTACTCATGACTAAAATAAGGAAGATTATCAAAACGAGACTAAAAAATGCCAATCCACACTAATTGCATGCACGAGTGTGTAACTCTTTGGGTCATGCTTATCTGCGCAATTCTTAAAAGCAAAGTAAGTAATAAATTAGAAACTCGGTTTGTATTATTTTACTAGTGCAAACGTACGTAGTGCTTCTGCATTTTGCAATTCGTGGCAAAAAAATATTTTTATTTATAACTTTATTATCTTTTTAATACAAAACTTTAAAAAATGTTTTATATTTAATTTTGAATACAAAAGTCCTTCTAGACCTTTATTTTTTGTGGTAGTACAACAATGACACCATTTATATTGTAAAAATAAAACGAAATAAAGTTTGTAACAATAGGACGTCATCTTCTTTTATTTTTTTGTATTTTTTGTTGGTGATAAACACTTTTATAATAAATATATCTGTGAGATACTAGATATACTTAGGGTAGGTATAGGTAATGGACATACTAATGTAGGGAAGATTGAGGCAAGTTGTTACCATGTTTAATCTTTTATTTATAAAATTGTTGTCAAACACCAAAAGTAAAAATACCGTGTTAGGAACAGAACCATACAAAAATGTTTGCATCATTTGTGCGGTGCAATTTATGTAAAAACATCTATGTAAACTAGTCTAGTTCTTGCATGTACATATTTGCATGAAAATACAATATTGAAAAAATTATTATTAAATGCGCAACATTTCAAGATAATTAGGATTTGAGAATTTACTTAATAAATTGTAATTGTACATTTACAACAAACTACCCACATGCATTAAATATAAAAATTGTTGTTATTGATAATAAAATGGTTAATTTTTTTGAACACTCTGTATAAACTGTTCTTTTTTATGTTTTTGTCATTGAGTCGTCCTTGGGTGTATACCAAATATCAGTATCAATTATATCCAGTAGTTTCTAAAGTACAAGGGAGACAAAAAAAAGCATTCTGTATTATCAATGTTTTGTATTATTCGTAATTTTGGTCATTGGGGTAGCCGTACTGATGAAATGAATAACTGAACTAACTTCTTTGAAGACTGTATACAAAAGATGTTTTGTAAAAAGTAACATTTTTATCACTTTTACCGTTCCCGTTAGGAAATTATTAATAATAGCCGGTCCATGTGATTATTTAAGTGTTTCTAATCACATTGACCAAATGATACGGTTATTATTAATAATAGCCGGTAATTATTAATACAAACCACATTTATCACTTTAACCGTAACATATACACACAGAGAAAAGAATGCGCAGTTCATGTCAAATTACTTTGAATCAAAACAACGGTTGATTTCCATATCCACGAAATAACAATTCACTTTAGCCAAGACAAAATTTTCTCAGTAGACTCGGGTTAGTTAAGTGCTTGGTTCAAGATAAATTTAGTTGCAATGAGTAGATTATGAAGTCCCACCAGACAGTCATCAACTACAAAGGACTATACGTAGAATGAAACTTTGTTGTATTACTTCAAATATTTAAACATTTCGATCAAATTAATATTGCTTTATTTCAACCATTGGACGTGTTAAAGAGAATAATAATTATCAGAATAAGTAATTGATTGTGTTGCTTGGTAAAGCAAATGTTACAGAAAAAGATTTTTAGGTTTGGTTCAACACCTTCTGTGTTCTGAATAAGGAATGAGGGAGAAATAATTCTCACTGCAAGTAACTGTCATTTTAAATGAAATGCGATCAGTTATTCAAAGTAAGCACTAGTAATTTACATTCAACATAATGTATTGATTTGAAACGAAGAATTTTGTTGTTTTGTTCAAACTATCTACCGCTGCTGCAAAGGGGTAAAGAAAGTTCATATATACCAATACAGTGATTTATTATAAAAATAGAAGAAAAAGCAATTCAAGAAATAAAGATCTACAGAAGATTATTGGCCTAGCCAGGTTGAGGTGATTCTACAGTTGATGATATTGTAAAGCTACTGATGATGACATGGTGTGCTATGTTTTACGTATTCAAATGCAGTAATCAGTAATTCATTTATTCCTATTTTGCTAGTCCCGAGGAATTTCCTACCTTAACAATTATTTTAAATCCTGTAATTTTCGTTGGATTCTCTGCATCCGAAGGAGCGTCTCAGCGTCAGGATGCATTCCAACCGGTTAATTAAGCTTAAATTAAACAGAGGCATGTCTTCATCTGCTACTGTTATTAAACCGGAGGGCTAGTCAGTGACCAGCACAACCCGCACTTAAAAGAAAGAGTACCTACACGGCGATACAAAAATGTACCTTCTCTTCTCTACGAAGAAACTATGATAAATTAACGATAATTACCGTTGGTTCATAAATATTTATGGTGGAGAGCTGTTCCCCGGTCTATAATAGGAGTATGGGTAATTTAGATTTTATTACGCTTTAAATTGACCCTTTTATATTCGGGCAATTAAATAAATAATAAATTTTATGAATACCTGGTGTCGCGTGAACACTAAACTATTTTACTATTATTATTATTATTATACGTTGATAGGATTAGGGACAGATCTCTGTTAATTTATTATCCTTGACGTGGTAATGCATGATTCACGATAGAGAAACGTTTTATTACTATATAATGTAATTATCATAATTGGTGTGGGATTTTCCCGGTTAGATACACAAGGAAACAAGGGTCCTACAACCAGAACATGGATCACATATTTTTGTTGATCTAACATTACTTTTTATAGATCAAGACATCAAGTCAAGTTATACAGACATTCTGTGCATTAAAATATGGAAAGTGATCAAAGAAGATGTTGTAAAAATTCACCAAATAAGTTTTGTTTTTGCACCAATTTAGTTTTGTCGGAAGAGGTAAAAGCAGCTCACTGCTGCTATTTTGGATTTAGAATTGGAGATTTGGAAAAGCCATGGACAACTAATATATGCTGTATTTCTTGTTAAATCGGACTTCTAAAATGGATGAAAAGAAAGCAAAAGAAAATACCGTTTGCAGTTCCCATGTTGTGCCGAGAACTTTCCAATCATGTAGAATGTAGATGATTGCTATTTTTGCGCGATAAGCATCTCCGGATATTCGAAGAAGGGTAAGCATAATATAAAATATCCAAATTTTCTCCCAAGTGCGCTATCCACTTCATCATCTTCGATTTTTGACACAGAAGGAATTTTGCCTTTTTAACAAAACTTTCCTGATTGGACAGAGTGTCTCAAATCACTGTCAAATCAGGCCAGTCGTGAAGTCACCATTCGAAGTTTTAAGAACACCTCACCTTATAAACAATTGCGAACTGAATGATTTGGTTAAAGACTTAGGTTTATCAAAAGAAAAAGCCGAGTTATTGGGTTCTAGGTTACTGGAATGGAATCTTCGAAAAACGTGTGACAGTGTCTTCATTTACAAAGCGTAACGAGCCTTTTAAAGCATATTATAAAATGGAAGGATCTTTACGCGTATGTCACGATGTTGAGGGTCTTATGGAACAGTTTGATATTCCCCACGATCGTTCTGAATTGTGGCTTTTTATCGATTCATCAAAATACAGCTTGAAAGCAATACTTTTGCATATTCTTTGAATTTATATAATTTGTTTGTGATAAATGGGAATGCACTTTGTTACAAATGTTAATCTTTTCTGCATAAACGAAACAGTATAAATAATATTAAAGCTACATTCTGGAAAAGAATCAGTTACGAATATGATTGTTAACATCACAAAACATGTGTGAGAACAAGGAACTTTCTGTAGTGAGCGGAGAATTGATAAAAGAGATGTCCGAGCGGATGAAAAAATCGCGTATATTATGTATTCCGCCTACCATCGTAGCGAGAGGCGTTTCGTAACACAGCCGGGCAGGTGTCGCTGGTCGTAAATTAATCTTCTTGCCGAGTGTGTGAACATGACAACTCGAAGAAGTTACGAGTCCATCAACCCATTACTCGTGTCTCCTAATACAAAGATAATGTTTCAAGGAGCCCTACGTTGCCGGTCGAACCGTGAGTCGAGCGCAGTGATTATTTATGGACATTCTTATATTACATAATTCTATGCAGTTGCCCCCCAAACAACCCATCGTAAATATCCGCCATAACGTGACTTTGGTCGTTGCTCGTTTTGTTCCTCTCTTCTTGTTTGTTGTCTTTCCACCGGGCACTAATTATTTATTTTACAGAGTGTTTGTCGCTGCGACATAACTCGGCTATGATTTACTACGCGTATTTACATAATTCGATTTGATAAAAATTCGGGTACGGGACTGGAGAACGGGAAGTTTCTTCGTGTAATCAATTAGTCTCACGTCCTAAAAAAACTAATTTTTTGGATATTTTGTGCGTGTATATCATTGGGAACATTTCTAGGCCTGGGAATGCTTGGTCTAGTTGATTTATAACTGACCAGTTGACATTTTATGATACAGCGTTGTCATCGAAAATTATAACTCGTATATAACTTTTTCTACAAACCTAATGGTATGTTGTTATTAATACTCACGTATTCTACTGTCTGGAACTCTAATGAGTATGTCAAACATATCAATTCATATCTTAAGCCTGCCCATCATTAAATTAGTCAACACTTAACTTGTTCAGAATAATTATCTTTTATACTCTTAGCAGTAAAAATGAAACGTATTTTCATTACACAAGGGAACAAAACTTATTTGGTGAATTTTTACAACAGCTTCTTTCATCACATCCCATATTTTAATGCACAGAATGTCTTTATAACTTAAATTGATAAAAAACACAAAAAAACTGTGAGAATGTATGTATGAGAATGTATCCACAGAAGGCTAATTCAAGCGAAATATATGACTTCAAATAAAATGGATCTTAGACCTGTCACAACCCTTTGATGACTTGATCTATGAAAAGTGATGTTAGGTCAAGAAAAATATGTGATTCCTGTTCTGGTTGTAGGACCCTTGTTTCCTTGTGTTATATGTGAGCTGAAATCCAGAAATCATGGAAATCATGCTTACTTTCTCTTCAAAAGTTCGTAAGATAATCAAGAGCAATACTTATATATCTTTTTGTAGCTCCCGAGAAAAGGCATACTTAATAAAACTATGTATGTAATTCCAATAATATAATGTAATCAATATTCGATAACATGCTCAATAATATAATCTAAAAATAAGTTTTGAATAACTTGAGGCTATATTTCTAGGGAGTTTAACGATCCACAATCATACAAAGTCACGAAAAACATTTCTCTCCGAGAAGTATCATCATTATTACACAGGGAGAAATAAAGCATAACAATTTGAATGTGCTGGCCACAACTGTGTTACGCGGACAGTTAAGCGATAGCCTGCGATTTGGCCGTACGCAAAAATGAATGTCCCCGCATTAAATCCGCTATCATGTTTAAATCATAAGTGCTCCCGCTTACCAACGCACATCGGTCGGTCTCATAATGCAAATTCCGACGATGCAAATCGCGCATAATTTTGAAGGATTCCGGGACCCTGCGCTCCCCATAAAATATTTGTAATTGCAGCGCGTTGCAAAGTCGCAGCGTGTTTCTTAGGTCGCCGTGTAACTTTATGATCGCTTTCCGATTGGTCCTTTATTGGTCCGCGTATTTTATGTGCCCCCCAATCTTGGATAAATAAAATATCAGGGTGACATCTATAAGAATGTTGGATATTCTTTATCGCGCTCGTATATGTCGAATCTTTGTACCTTATATTAATGTTACCATATCTCATGCAATGCCGATGTAATTTTTTATCGCGTAAATCGAAATTATTTCAGTGTTTATTTGGGCTGGAGAGAAAGTACTGATTCGCATACCTAATACGTCCATGTATATAATATATTATTGAGCGATGTTAACAGTCAATATCCATCTGTATTTAACCCAGTCATTATAAATACATATATCCAAATTAAATCACCAATAAAATGTTAAAATAAGTTTCCTCTAGTGCAAATCAGTCTTTCGAACACTGACAATGTTTGCGTGTGTACGTGGCTTGTTGCGACTCTAACCGCCCGAAACCGGTTTGCGAACCAAAACATTTTCAGAAAAACCGCGTGCCTATGTATGTTTCTGTTAAATTTCAGCGTTCGCTGGTGCTGGTGTTATAATATATTGTAGGTTTTAAATTGTGGAAGTGTTTAAACTATCGTGTCGCAAAACGTGTTTATTGTGTTTATAGACAAAAGACAAGATAATCGTAGTATTTTCACTGTTTACCCTGTTAAATTTTGCAGTTAAATCAGCGATGATCAGTTAAGTAATCCTCAGTATGTTTTACCAGTTCTTCGGCATGAAACGGATGGATGACATTATCTGCACTATTTGAATGTTCTCCCTGACATGGTGGTAAGTCTAAACCAAGCATTTTGACAGTAAAATCTTGCAGATCGGGCTTTGTCCACCTGCTTCTTCGTGAAGCTTGTATGCGGAATATGTCACCTGATGTGATTACCAAAGAACGACCGATTACCACACTTTATTTATTAAAATTTCTACCAGATCAGTGAAAATATAGTGCGTAGTACCGTGTTAGTGAAAGAAGAGAATAGTGAGGAGAGGCTTCCAGACTAATAAGGTAGGATTTTACGTTTTATTTTCGTTGGAAGCGGGCATTTCTGCGCTGTGTGTATGTATTGTAAGTACCTATGCGCGCACGCTCACGCTTGAGCGATTCACCGATACAAAAAAGGGCTCGGATCTAGGTAAATTATAGATTTCGGATTAATTTCTCGATAAAGTTTTCTTCTTTCCGAATTTTTGCACACACCCCTGAATTACGCCATAATACGTCACGATTGTGTCGTCACAGATGCAACGGAACTCCAAAAAATCTCAGGTACTTACCTACATAACGAGGTCTGCTTCACTTTCCCTATCGTCATCGTAAAATCAGCTGATCTCCGACACCTGGCTCCCTACGCGCCAACGTGTTCCCGCCAACAATATTAGACAATGGGGGATGTAAAGTTATTTCCTAAGGGGGAGACCGGACCGCGTTATCTTAATGCACATAATCTCGACGCATGTACATGACGAGGTGATTGTGTTTGTTTGTCATTTTGCGCAAGCAGCGTGGGAAGTGTGGGGTGAACCCATGAGAATCTATATCCTTCCGGAATTTCTGGTTCCGTTGCGGGGAGGGAACGACGGTACTATTTGTCTTAAATGCATCTGCCGACGTCGACCTAATAATCCATGAACAAGGGCGATTCATTTTTATCGGATGGTTGGTGGAAAAATGCCACCAACCATCCAAAAAGTCTCTTACAGATACAAAAAAAAGCCGATGTTACTTGCTGTAGAAAGCATAAGAAGAATGATAAAGTAACCTACATCGATCAAAACGAGGAAAGTGAATATTACCGGCGAAACTTTCAATTTTCTCGTTGACGATAACAGCGGCGCACTAAATCATCCACTGTCATAGGCGCATCAGTCGATTTGCATTGAGCTCGGTACGCTCGTTACCGGCCGGAATTAATGAATTAGTTAAGACTTATAAATTATAAGCGTAAACGCATCCAGCGCGCACTGTGGCCCCGGCCGTTCTGCGCACATTTGAATTTCATCAAGGTGCTTATTACCATTACAATTTATCTTCGGCCGGATCTTTGCTAGATTAATTGCGATGGTGCACCGCAACAACTGTAAAGGTGTCATGTGCCGGAGAGCTTTTAGCGAAATTAAGACTGGTTGCACCTTCGGCTCGTATGAGTTATATGCGTTTCCTTTTACATTAAAGCGGATTGTCTCTTGCCTCTTGTAACTCTTTGAGCATACAATGCTCTCACCGCTCCTGTGGTAACTGTGGTGTTCAGTGCAGGCAATTATGTTGACCTGTTACGCTTCATTTGTCTTCGTGCAATTTTTAACACGGTAAATGTAGATTAACTTTTTGTAAAAATTGACGTTGCGAGAAGAGCGTTGCGTAAACTGATGATTACAGAGCGACTTTGAGTTTCGGTTTCAACACGAAATAAACGGTTTGTTGTTTAAGACTGTTATTTCTATCTAATAACTGACTATGAATAAGTGATCAGTTCTTTAATGAGGGCAAAATAATGCCTACCTATATATTTATATTTCTGCAATCTTCAACTCATAATGTTATGTTTAATATTGTTGAAAATAAAAACAGCACGACGGCAATTTAATTAATTAATTAATTTAAGGACGTATTCAGACTATACGTTTCAATCAACAAGCGTTTCTGCAAGAGATTAAGAGTGCCATTATATAGTTAATAATAGGAGCAACATAATCCAATGATAGTTCTGGCGGAGGCGCCGTATCTGTGATGATTGAGTAAGGATTAAGCTACCATGGTAAGATATATTTCACTAGAGGCATTTCATTGGTCATTGAGAACTACTTTACTAGCTGATCAGCAAAGGGGCTGTCGAGGAAAGAAATAAAACTTACCAATAACTTTTGTAATATTTCGTAGATGTTGATGATTCTTTCAACAAACTATAGACAAATTCTTTCTAGCTAATAATATTTTTATAATAGTTAGTTCTGCAAATCATTTGATCTGTGTAACTATACTGATGTTTTTGTGGTCTTACTTTGTAACACATTGTGGAACAATCCAGATCGTTGGTCGAATATTTGCCTGCTTAGTTTTAAAGTCAAATTAATTATTTACTTCGTAAAGGTGTAATAATTGGGGATTTCAGCTGCATCCATATTTTGTTCATTGTAATTTGAGATAAATTGTATGTGATGCCGGATATGTGAATGGTGATACTGTCTGACCTTTTCACACGCATGGGTATGATTTGTTATATTTTCCACTTAGAAGACTCGTAAATCTTTCTTTTTTATGGCCCAAATCAGTAGGGCCCTTTCGTTAAGTGCTTTGTGTCTTGATATTTTGTGTGTGTGTTATTTGCTTAATTATAAATTATGGTATCGTGGACCGAGATAGTTTATACATGAGAGGTATAAGTTCAAGACAAAAAGATGAAGAGAAAAAACATTCTGTAGAGAACAGTCGAGATTAACAGCCGACATTCGGCATTCTACTTAAGATGTAGTCTTTTTTCATTTATTTTTATAATGTAACTTAGTGTAGTGTTTTGTGTTTTGTAAATGGTAAGCTGATTATTATTTCCTCCTTTGTGTTTTCACTTCTTTGTATTTCTACGAGAATCTAACAGCTCCTCTAGATGGTAATTTTAAGGATGAATTAAGTGTCTCTTTTATATTTTTTATTCATTCATTTTTATGTTTTTTTAATTTAATAAATTTGTTATTTTGTTGAGAAGTGTTTTCCTTTGAGTTAAATATCAATATGAGTAGTTTAATTAGTTTTGCCTACTAAAATGCTGCACTGGTCCCATTGCAAGAACTCACGTGCAGAGAGAGTGTAAGAGCAATAATAGTGGTGGCTTGTGTTTGGGGTGTCGTGGTGTTTGACTTTAAATGTTTTAGAACATTTTTTTGTCATGCACTAATCACATTCCAAGAACCCACCATCCCACTATTACAAAGGTACAACCAAAACGCTTGTTTCCATTTAGGGTGTATATTATTTTCTAAGCTACATGTTTTGTGCTCTTAGCACATTTTCAATTGCTGCTATTGCTTTAATTATATCTGGTGTAAACAATACGATGGATATAACCGATAACTTTATAAGAATTTTTTATTTAAACTCTCGTCCCATATGTCAATTAGATGTAATAAAGCAGATAAAATTCAATTTCAAATTGCCAATTGTGTAATCAATTCTGTAGTTAAATAGCAACCTCTTAAACTTGTAGTCGAAGGCCGTAAAAATTACTTAGATTAATAATAAATTACACATATTTTATCCATCATTCATATTACTGCCTCCAATAGAGCACATCAGATTAATATAAGACAACAATATAAATTACTTATGAGGTGTATCTAAAGAGCGTTTATTGTTTATCGCGTACAGCGCGCCTATAAATTTGATTTTGCATAACTAATTACAGCTTACCAAAGCCATCAGACATTTATCTGTGTGACAATGCGCACACCATAAACGCCATATCAATTTATTACATCCACGATTCGAATATGGACCTCAAGGATTCCAATACGCTTAACTCGATTTTTTCAACGCGATTACAAATGCACGCGACATGCAAATATCATCCACCCACTTAATTCAATTAAAGTAAATCCGAGCGTTGTGTGTAACATTTCGCTTCATCTTTCGCTTTTGTCGTGTCCTTGCATAACTTGTCATGGACACGCACCAAAACACGTATATAGTCTGGCGTGAAAACTTGCTCACGCACGTAATACAAAACTTGAACTTCCTCCGGTACGTAATGTCGTATATAAGCTGTTGGAACTACTATGGTATAATGTTTAATATATTAACGATAAGAGAACGTTTTCGTGTGGTAACTTTTTATGAAATAATTAATAAATAAGGGTTTATCTGACAAAACGCCAGTACTTGGCGTGACTGGCCCGTTGATTCCGTGCAGATGGTTAGAGTTAATTTACTACCGGCGAAAATAGGAACGGAATTCGTGAGACGTGTGGCTTGTGGGTGGTTATTATCGTGGTTATTATCGTACTGGTTAATGATCGTCATAATTTTCTGGTGTAAAAACGGTGTCAGCTATGTTGTGTGCGATAAATCACACTTATATGTGGAGTAATGTTACACCAGGGAAATTTAACGTAACTTTATTATGTATTTAATACATTCAGAATGCAGTGCCCGGAAGGTTAATGGTCTCTGTCTATTCAAGACATAAAAATTATGAAAAAGAACATCAAAATGTGTGGCAAAATCATCAATTAAAACCATAAACTCCAACGCTTCGCTTTCATAGTGTCAATCGAAACAAACGACGTGTAAACACCATAAATAACATCACTTGTAAATCATTTAGCAACATGAAGGCCTTACATAACCACCGGATAGCGCGAGGAATAAAACAAATGGAATCATAACGAGTTGACGTCAATGAGTCGCGGGTCGCCGTCGACGCATCGACTGGTGCCGAACGGCATTAAACTAATCACCGATTGATAAATAAACTATATTTAAAGTCTTGCAGATGGATTGTTGATTTGCGAGCTGTGGATGTAGGCCGCTGTCTGTCGTACAATTAAGTGGGTGGCGAATTGGTCCATGAGCGGGATCAATAGGTCAATTGGCGAGTCGATATCCAATGGAGTAAATAGAGAGGTTTAACACGAACGCAGTGGCGGCCACTTTAGAGCCACGCTAGTCGCGATTTGTCGAAATTCATCGCGTCTCTGTCGTGTTAGAATTTCAAGGTTTATTTCGGTTCAGTGCCAGATTTATTAAGTTATAGTATTCGTATTGTTAGAATATAACTTACCACAAGTGTAATCAATCGTTAAAAAGTATAAGTAAAGCAAAACAATATGTAAAAAGTCACTAGACAATTTGCAGCATCAGCGGCGCGGTTTCCTCTCGGAAATCAAGGGTTAATTGATTCGGACCACGGAAGTCTCCATTCTAAATATGTATATAGTACACTGAGAGAAAATAAATATAAAATCAAATAAATGTATTTCTTTGAACATATTTTTTTCAAGGAAAGAACATATATTTGAAACAAATAAGTATTTTTATATCTAAAAAGTGACCTGCATGAGCTGAAAGAAATATTTGAAGTAAAAAGAAATAGTTTTCACTGAAAAAAAACGATTCTTTTATACCAAATGGGTTTTCGTGATTTTCGTAATGTAGATATTGTTTGTTTTTAATTGCAGAAATAAGTTTGAATGAAATAAATCTGCTTGCATAAATTTCATTTGAATAAAGATCGGCCTTTAGGTAAGTAAAAGTTCTATTTGGAAGAGGAAGATAATAGATTTAGTAAAAAGATGTTTTTGAATAAAAAGAAAGTTGTTTCATTAAAAATTATTGCTATGTCTACTGACGGGATGCAGCTGACAGTATCTACGCAGTGATATACAAAATTCTTTCTATGATTTCGTCTTTTATTTGTATATGTTTTCATTCAAATTGGGACGCTATAATAACTCATAAACCATAAATTTTATCGAAAAAATGTTCAGATAAAAGTTTAGATATCTTTTTGCGCAAGAATGGTAAATAATTAAAAAAGAAATACTAAAATCAAAGTGTACACTATAGAAACACATCCTACACATATAAATATTATATTCCGATTTTTTTTTAATTTCCATTGACATATTTTAATATTTTATATGTATGTATGTATATACATAAATCAAGTGTGCACACATATCGAAATTATTTATGTTTTGGTACCGCGTGCGTTAAGATTGGCCGAGTTGAACTCTTTATCAAGTTATTCCTTTTTATATTCTTTGTAAAAATTGATAATACGTATATTATTTTATTGGTGTTATATTTTCGTTAAATTGTGCCCAGACTATCAATAGATTTCGTCACGGTCTTGGTAAGTTTTGCTATATAATATCATATTAAAAAAAAAAATACCGAAGCTAACATATCAAATATTAATCATTAATTAGTAGCATAGCAATACATAGTACGCATGTTGTTATTGACCTATAACATTAACGATAACATGTTTTACTTTAGGATACTACTCATTATTTTTGACGTAAGTAAAGCCTACATGTTGAGGATTTAAGAACTAAAGGTATATTATTATAGATTATGCTGGATAGATTATATTATATGGATACATCACCAATCACAATTAAACAAGATTACAAATATGAGCATTGTACAATAATACAAACACGTCAACTTGTCATTTTAAGCAAATTTACACAAATCCTTGATTTCAGACAAACTATAATGGGGATACATGTTTCTATTCCTTCTATTTGAACAGATGACCTGTTTGTATCCTCTAACAATTAGTCTATTGTTGATTGTTATCTACATTTCGGTACCGTTATTTTAGGACCCTTCCTACATATGTACCTGGCCCTTGAAGTACTATACAGTACGAGCTTTTCAGTGTTAGACTTAAGTTATACACCAATACACCTTCTGTAAGTTAGTCACTGGTTATAAATATAGCTAATTGTGTTGTGTATATTCTTTTGCGTTCTAGATAGACTGGAGATAGTTTTTACTTAAACTAAGATCGACAACGCAAAATTTGGTTTGTTTTTTAAAATAATTCATATATCTTAAGTTCAGCATACTATAAATAAACAAGATGACCAAATGTCGATGGAGAGATAGCAGACTAGAAATGTGTTCTAAGAAACAACAGAAAAGGGAAAAGGGAGACAAGAAACAGAAGGAGAATTTCAGCAAAACCTATAACAAGTTTGTTGTTGCCATTATACATAATATTAAGAAACATTTGTGACTACTTTTACTTACTTATTTATCATGTTTTATCACCAATAAATATTAATATTTAATATGTTACATTGTTTTATCTTACCCCAGTATTTACAATTGTATTTAATACTGTTCCAGTAGCCCAGAAAGTAACTAAATGCTTTTCTAATGATTTAAAAGTTAATTTATACAATATGAAACTGGTATACTGTTTAATAGCAACTGGCAAACGAATATCCACTTCCAGAAAACTTCATGGTAATTTAAGAATGATCGTAAAGCAACAACTAACTAAATTACAACGTTTATTGAAATTAATGCACATTAATTGCGGGTTGTCAGGCCGAATGACGACATAAAACTTATAAAAATGTGCGCTGACCGTACATTACGCTACTGCGAAATGAAAACGCAAGCTCGAGCATCGGCTTTTAATTATAATGATCGCGAGTAATTGCACTGTTCTTGTATGCAAATTTCGCTATAATAACTACTAATCAACCTTTTGTATAATAGGCACTGTGTGTGTTTTGCGAATTTATTTTCGTTTTCGTTATGGTTTTACAGAGAAGAGTCAATTATTTTTACATTATAATGCAGCTTGCTGGTAGATAATCATCGATATTATAAGATACAATGTAGCACAAACGTAACAGATTAACGTTTGTTTTATCCGTGTACCTTATTTTATACATTACTGGTCAGTGATCACATTAATTATTATTATTATTGCGGTAATATTTAAAAGAATGCGAAATCAGGTCATTGTCATATTTGCGAAATATGGATTATTATAATTGAATGGTATTATTTATTAAACGTCGTACTTACGGTTGAATTATTGAAGTATGAATACGAAATTGCTCTAATCACTCAACACCATAAATTAGAACAGTTTTTTTTGGAAAGGTGTATGTCAATATATTGATAATTGGCTAATGACTATGTTCATTGTAACGTGATTAATTCTTGAATTTAAAAATCTACTAAACATGTTTAAAGTAGGTCTAGTGTGATTTTTTTACTACTCTGTTTAATCATACTTACATATAACATTTTAGAAATTGTTTGATCAATGATGGATTAAATAAATAGGTACTGACTAAATCTTACGATCGGTTATTTCACATATAACTGTGTAATATAACCTGAAAAGAACCAATAATTGATCAACATAAACATTGTTCCTTTGTTGGCAATAAAAATTTGAAATGTTTATAACATATAAACGTTTAATATCCATCCATTATTTTTTTTATGTCGTTAGGTTATATTTTATATAATTGTTATTTACATCGACTCCATTAAAGTTAATAATAAAAGTTTGATGGCTTTATACAAGAATGTAACGTTGTGTATTAGTTACTATACAATATCATTAATACTATTAGTTATTATTGGCAATTTTATGCTTTTCTTCATTTATCGAATACTGGATATGGATGTAGATTCATTTTATTTGTGATGTTCTTAAATATCCATTGGTTTTAAGTAATAACAAAGTATTTAATCAGAAATATTGCTTAAAAAAGTAGGAATAATAATGACCTGAATTTGCATATTTTTAATATCCCAAATATAATAAATACACCTCTAGTTGTTATGTATCTACTGTATTTTACAATGACAATTAAATTTCCAATGACATGTAAAAAACTCATTTCTATATGGTAGCATTAACAAACGCTATTTTGTAATAATAAATTGTGTCGATTAAGAGTTTATGCAAAGTGACAATTAAAACACGTACACATACATCAATACTTACACGCTTCGCTCAAGAAGTATTATATTATTATGCATGCGGCCATTATCAGTTTACGTAAGTAAACGGCGAGGTCGTGACATTATTTTGCAAAAATAATTCATTTGCGTGGGCAGCTGTTTGTTTTCATATGTAGATAGAAAATAAGAAGAGATTTGTGAGTGGCTATCTGTATGTATCAAATACTTATCTATTTATAATTTTTATTGTCTGATGACAGTGATGCTTATTAGGTGATTTTAACCATAAAATAACATCCGAAGAACGGTTAATTACAGTTAAAACCAAATAATTACTTTAGTTTCCGCCAAATATATGATCAAATAAACCTACAACTGAATGCAGTTGTAGGTTTATATGAATGCTTTTAATTATTATATGTAATCAATGTTACTGTAAACACATTATCAATAATAATTAATTTTGGCGTTATTGCCAATTATTAAATCATTAATTATGATTTTAGTGGCGTCATGACATAGATGTGACTGAGAAATTTGTTGTCATTTTTAATTCCTATTTTGTCTTTATTACATGCACTTTAAACGGATGAATCTTATCCCATTATTTTGACATATCATGTTATACATTTAGTTACTATTCATAACATTATTAACAACCTATAATAGGGAATGATAAAATCATTATTATATGATAATTACTATGACAGACTTATTCCATAAATGAATTATGACTGAATAATAATAAAATTCGAAAATCTCATCAGAACATTTTATATTTACGAATAGATTGTCTATATTTTTAGATTGGAGACTTCCGCGGTCCGAATCACTAAGTTCTAGATTTCCGGGAGAAAACCGCATCAACGTCTCTTCGTACCTGTCTTACTGTTACGTCCTGAAGATGCCTCTTGCAACATAGTGCGACACGTTGACTACTACAGAAATCTAGAACTTAGATTGTCTGTATTGGCACTAACTGAGACTAATGCTAACAGGGTGGTACCTACAGTGATTACCCGTAGGGGGTGTGTCTCAACCCTTTCATCTGTAACGCCCTCCATGCATCCAACAGGTCCTCACGATTTCCACATGCGCTGATTACTTTCTGCACTCGATTTAAACGAATTTTCCACCCATCGCTCGCTACTATTCACCTGTTTTCCATCAGAAACGGTGAAGAGTGACCAGCGTGAGAAGTATTAAGTGTTACGTACATTTCTCAATAGAGTTTTGTTTCGAGAACAGTCACAATAACATAGATGGTAAGTGATAATTTATTTATTAAATACGCTATTTGTCGAGATGTTGAAAATATTTTATTGGCGCAGTCAGCGTGATACTAATACTATAAAAGAAGAAATCTGCTAACTTAGAAACTGTTAGATGAAGCGTTAAAACAAAGTTCTTGGCGCCGCGGCAGTGAGAGGTGAGTCGACAACAATCTTTAATCTACATCTGCTTGTATTTAATTATATCGGCAGAACGGTTTTAATTATCTGGCTTCGATCTTCTTCGCGTCCGGCAAGATTCTCTCATTCGATAGCAGCGCCTCTATAAGGCACATCGCGCCGCCGCCAGCCGATAAAACAGAAACCGCGTCCCAGATCGCGACATCGACGCTACATTCGCGGCGCGATATAAACGCTTAAAAGTACGTGGGAATCTTCTTCTCTTCATGTCACATGAAGACGTTTACGCTTCGGGGACAACTTGACGCCCAATAAACGTCACTTAACGCCGGCTGTCACTTATTCAATTGATTGCTTAAGTATTTTTGCAATGGAAAATTTTGCGTTTATAATTTAATTAATTTTAGTTATTTTTAAACTAACATCTTAATTAATAAAGCCTATAAAGGAACCTATTAGTTAGTTAACATTGTTAGTGTGACAATACTTTAGTTTTTAACTGAGTCGTCTAATGAAATTATTTAAAAAAACACTGGAAATGAAAAGTAATGCGACTGTGGGGTACTTAAACTTTATTGCTCAATTAACACGAGTGTGTATAGAAGCGAGGACTCGTTTCGCCAGGTAGTAATTTGTTACGTCAGCAAAGTAATTTCAGTCAGTCGTTGTTTTTCTCATTTTCACTGTGCCACGAATACATCTTTACAAATTAACACATGCCACCGCACTATAACAACAGACTCACAATGGATACCTACAGTGAAAGCCGCCTATAATGCATAATAATTACGTGGAGGATGCACCCGTAAGAAATAGAGACGTTCTGGTCAGCAAATTGCTGATATTATCATAAATCGCACGCCAAAATAATTAAGAGTGATATAATTTTGACACCAGGCTGAAGTATACTGTGGCAAGTTGACAGTTTGATTATACCGGATGCTCCATATATAGCGGGCGATCTTTTTGGACCAATTTAATAATTTAAGTTTCGCGTTTTGTCGCTTTTTACTTTCCGATTAGTACCTACCTAGTTTTCGATAATCTCCCATGGTCTAGAATGGTTAACTGTTGAATATATTGAACTAATAATTTGAAACAAATAAGTCGTCGATATAAACAACATTATACATATCCGACCTTTCCAGCTGTGTATGTTTCCTGCAGAGTATTAGTGCGGTCAAAATAGAAATAATATTTATTAGGAACGCGACATGTTTATTGGCATTGTCAAACGTTATGCTTTACAAGGCATTAGGTATAAATAATAAATTATACGACGTATAAATAAAAACGTATTTGCCTGGAATCGAGAGAATAAATTAGTGACAGGCGATTTTCTCACATTAGGTATGCAACGCTAATAGGTGACCATTTACGAAATTAATATTATAATATTCCCGAATAGCGGGGCCCCGCTCGACGAAACTCTTAGCCCGGACGCCGCATTAGTTATGCCGTCAGCATACGTATCGCGCTTTTAGTATAATATTTCAACGTTAATATTCTTATAAGCATAACTTTGTCAATAGTCGCTTTTTACAACTTCCTCATTGGTCGCTCGACCATAAAATTAATTAGGGAGCTGCTATTGGACTTCGTTTGACATATTTTTGGTGAATCTATTTAACATTCTAACTGCATCAATACATATGTATCCACAATTCACATCAATAAACAAATATTGACTCTTTTCAGGAGTCAGGAGTCAGGAGTAGGTAGTTGGCATACACATTATTCACAGTGATTTCTTTGTTGACATCAGCAAATTTATTGGGACATTTTTGAAGACATTTGTCTGCACAATTAATTGCACAATATGCTACTTTCTTTAAACTTCTGGACATATGAAGGAAGTTTAATAATGTTGACTCCTGACTTGAAGGAAATTCTCCAAGTTTGTTACTCGTTAATCAAGATAAACTAAAATAGAAAAAGCGACCGAAAGACAATGGAATATCTTCAGATTACCAAGCATCATTAAATTTTGTTTTCGTTGCAAATCTTGAAAACATCACACACGGTCACAAAGGCGCTTACTGGCGTTGACGTTACATATCACTTGGCACAAGTTAAAAGGCTGTATTAGTGAGAGCGTCATCAATCTTTAAGCTTCGAAAAGTACTCTGCTTTAAATTGATACTCACCCAGAGCGAATACATGCTAATTTTACTCATTTAGGGCCCGTATTTTTAGATTTTATTGTACTGCTGCCATTCGGTAATAGTATATTATTATACTAGCTCTGTGTAAAAGTCAAAATTTTCGATTTTAGTTATTGGGCATTCTAGAAATATGTGGTTAAGGCTTCCCACCTGTCCACATTCGCAATATGGACATTTTAGGATACATTTTGGTTATCTGCTATCTGTTACTGTTGTTACGAATGTCCGGCAGGGGGCGTTTCGGGTTTGACGTTACTGTGGTAATAGCAGCAAAACACGGGTCGACAAAAATCGATTTTTTGGATCGAAAATTGTTTTTAAGGCCGTTTTTTTGCTCAAAACTTTTTGCGAAAGGTATTTAGAGGGATCTTATCGTAAGACATGAGAGCGAGCGGCTTTTATAAGGTCGGCAGGAACGGATAAAAAATGTAAATTTTTGACGTTCATCGATCCGCTTGTCGGAATTTCTAGACGTCACGTGACATTTTCTCGAGGTTCGCCTTCACCCGAAGAGGTGCAAAAACGTGATTTTTTTTTCAAAATTGACTCATTTAATTTACAATATATCACGCAGTCCACGCGGAATTGTGTCCTTTTTTCAATTCGAGCGTCAAAAGTAATATCGAAAAGCCCAATTTTGCAGCTACCCGATCGCAAATGTCGGCGAAAATGGGCGATTCCGCTGAACGCGCCCTACACTTGAAAGTTCGTAATTAGTATAGGTCAAATTGGCGCCTTATAAAACCTTATAAAACGAGTGTAATATACTATTTTTTCTACTTTGCGTCATTAATTTTATAAAAATTTAGAAGTATATTAGGTAAAATTCCAATCTAGAGTATTTATGGGTGCAACTGTTGGTAACACTGTCATCTGTCACTTAAATTCAAATATCTGTGAAAAAGTAATTATTGATAATTATTATATACCATCATATACTAGTAGTACGAAACCTAGGATGCAACACGCATGTTTAAATATGTATAAAAATATACATACTTCGCAGTTTGTGCGATTCTAAAAAATCAGTTTGTGCTTACTTTTGTGGTTATGTGTATTTTCGTTTGACATGCATTTGATATCAATGTCACCAATCTTAGAAAAAAGTTACTAAAAAACGGTGTTACAATTTGCTAATTGTAACACCGAAAACAGTGTTACAATGTGTGCATTGTGAATGCAAAGTAGAAAAAGATACTTTCAGTGCGTATTGGGTTGGCGGTTCCCACGGTGATATGTGTAAACATTGAGGAGTGCGTTTCCTGGTAACCCTTATTATTGCGTTATTGTTGCTCATTGTATGAGGTGAGGGCTCGAAGAGTCCGCTTTGTTTACACCTTCTCCCCTCGTCGTACAAAATACAGGATCAACAGGTACGCAGCGTATCTCCCCTCACATTACGCGTCGGATTTGATCATTACGCGGTTTAAAATTTACATATTGCTTATCTGAGTCCCTGTTATCCGGGGTTCGTGAGTGTTGATCATGTTTCTGGATCCAGACTTATATACTACGACGGTGGCGGTGTAAGTTTACGCAGATACATACATGAGAAGGTCAAAAAAATACGTATATTTTGTACATATTATGTTGTCCTGAATGTTTTATTACATTAAATTATGATATATTTGTGGACTGCTTTGCTGGTTTCGATTTTGCATTCTTCGTGCATAATGTTTACTTTCGGAATAAAGATAAACCTATTCCTGTATGCTTCTTATATGCTTAGAAAGAATATAAAGTACTTTGTGACAGTCAGTTTTGAATTTATAGTGCCAAAAGTAGATACAACAATTTTATATAAAGGAAATTAATCTTATAATCCATTGAAATAATTTGAATGAAAACCTTATTCACTTTGGTGATAAAAAATACTATTAAATAAACAATATTTACCACAAGTTCAAGAAAGTTTAAAATCAAAAAGCAACTTTTGGATATTATAGGTATTTCAGACTGTACTGATATTATGGTACAAGATCCGGACCTAGATCGACCTTCCCTCATCCTTTTTTGTAATTAAATCTATTTTTTATACAATATAATGTATAAATGAACACAATGTCCTAGGGTTGCCGCCCCATATCCTGGCAAGGCTATTTTTAATTAAATATTATTTAAGGTATTTTTTTAATAGTTCCGGTCATTCTTTTTCTTGAAAAATTTGATACCAATCGAGAGCCAAAGACTTACAAAAAACGCCAAACTAAGATTGGTAACTGGTAAGTACGAAGGTAACTGCTATTCTGCTTCGTTGTCTGTCGCAATAGTAGGCGACAGCACAGCGATAGTGTAAACACGCGCTAGGTGCTTGTCATGTGAACGAACCCTTTTACTCAACTATTCATATTTAAAATCGCGACAACCCCAAGATATGCCAACTTTTGCAAAGGCAACCCTACACCACGATGTTCGCAACAAAGCAACCTACATTTTGGCATACAATTGATTAGGAAAAACGATGAGGGTAAATTACTTGTACCAATTTACCTTAAATAATTTTTAATTACAAATAGCCTTGTCAGGATATGGGGCGGCAACCCTAGGACATTGTGTTCATTTATACCTTACTTTGCATGAAATATAGATTTGATTAGGAAAAAGGATGAGGGAAGGTCGATCTAGATCGGGATCTTAGACTATTAGGCCCGTGATCATTCTACTCAGAAAGTTATTTACTAAAAACAAATCAAAGTAAAGCAATACATGAGTACAAGTGGATGTTTTCACAACAGATAATAGTCATGATAATGACATGTAGTTTATAAAAAAAAAATAAATAACTAATTATTGACGAGATTGTGACGTATATCCGGCCAAATCAAAATCCAACAAACGGACAAAACCACCGGAGTCGAAACCCGACTCGCCCGCTGCAACGGCTCGACACAGTTCAGCCATCGACCGCCCTCAGTCCGGAATAATTAAAGTCCCCCTTTTGGTGGCGCTGCATGTCGGAGAAACTTCGTCTTCGTCCAAGAACTTACCATTTTCCGACCAGGCTAGCATGAGAACGCGGGGGAGTTCTTCGGCGCACTAGACAGCCTCTCGCTCGCTCTCCCGTCTCTCTCTGCCGATCCTCGAGCTCGCGCAGTAGACTACGGTGCGGAGGAATCCACCTGTTGCCATCGCTGCGGGTGTCGACCGGTTTCGTGTACCCATCACGATTCGGGTCAACAAAATCACGCGCAGCCAACTCCTATACCGAGGCGACGCACAGTCCACCAGTGGCTGACGCGGGACCGCTCTTTCTCCTCCGGCTACGCGCTGTCATGGTGGCGCAGACTCTATATCTCTATGAATGAAGACGGCCCGAGAGCTTCTTTGTGTTCCTGCGTTGTTTTGTCTGTTACCAACTTACCACCGTGAAGTTGATTGGGTTTTTCTTTTGTAATCGTTGTATTTTTTCTTAAAGAGGCACGGAAATTGCCGAGAACGTGATAAAATGAAAAACTGATTTTGTGATGCTCAGTAATTTGTGTCACATTTGATCGATTTGATTAATTTTTTTCAGTATATTAACTTCAACTTGTGACAGTACAAAATAATATAATACAGGGTGTAACAGGTTTGATGTATTTCTTATGGAATACAAGCTGTGTTTTCTTCCTACTGCTGACTATGGGATTGGTTCAGAGTAGAGATGGGCTTATTAGTTCTTTTTAATGAACTAGTTCTTCCGGATTAGTTCACAAAAAGGAACTAGTTCAAAGAACTAGTTCTGAAGAACTACTTTGATCCTGAGACATACTACTTCGATAAACGTGCCTTTGTGTATTCTAGCACGTTTATATCTCGTTCCAAACGAAACTAGGATCTAGTTTGGACAGAATCGATGTCTGCCTTCCCACTTTGTCTTTTTCTTGAAGAATCGTTATTTTGTTTTGAAAATAAATAATTATTTATAATTATATTGATCGAAGAATCGTTGTCTTATTTTATTTAGGTATATTTCTTAAATATTTATTTAATAAGGCATAAAAGACATATTGCTGCACGTATTTTAGCCTTATTCATACTGCAATTTTAGGTGGAATTGGGGTATTATTTATAAATTATAGTATAACATATACTGGCGAAACTACTATTAACAGTGTAATCCATTATCCAATAGGAAAAAAAAAACTATAATCTAATTATATTTTTGACATCCGCCGTTAGGTAAAGAAACAACTCGCGGGCAGGGTGCTATGTCGCTCGTTTGATGTCGCCACAACTCGTTCACTGAATGGGATATGTTTCACCAAAGCAGGACTTTCGAACTAGATTTCATGTCCCTACAAGTCGTTTACTGGATGAGATATGCATAGAGATATGTTTTAGCAAAGCAGGTCTTTTGCGAACTAGTTCTTTTTATTTTAAAGAACTAGTTCTTTTGTCTAAGCCGGGAGCCATTCTCTCGGACTAGTTCGTTCACGAACTACCCACCTCTAGTTCAGAGGTATGCAAGTTTATAGCTATAGCCATTAACCACATACGATACTCAAACAATATTGTCCTTAACGTTAACCTTCGATATTTCAGTTATGCAGAAGAATAGAAAAAAATGATATAGAAACCAAAAAAAATCAGCTAACCAGAGCCTATCGTCTCCCAAAATTTGCGCACTCAAACCTGTTACACCCTGTATATGGCTCATCATACGGTATCTTCTCTTATTTACTAATTAAATTACTGTAACACAACTAAGCCATTCTTCGATTTCAATTTGTAGTAATTACCTCACTACCTGTTGTAATTTTCTGTCTCGTTAAAGTGGATCAACGCCTTCTAACGCACGGATGACAGAACCATAGCAATATTTTATAAATAAACAGTTATATTGGATCCATTAAGAGAACTTGGGAGAAGGAGAGAGATGGTTAATTTCGCGTGTAAGCACAGAAGGCGTTCTACAAATCTCCGTATAGTGAACGAGATGTCGAAAGAAGTGGATCGTTTAGGTTTAGGCGTATAGACCGACGTCAGATGAGATGCGATAAATATTCATCAATGGGCATATCTTATCTATAACAAATCTAAATGTAAACCGTCGAACTGGTTAGAGCGCGTACACGCGTTTGTGTGTGGGAACAAATACCCAAGTAACACGTAACAAAACGCGAGTTGCGTAAAGCATTTGTTACTTGGCGTTTCAGTAGTCGTTCTGTGGGTCTCTAACTTATATTAATGGTCACATTTCAAATTAGGCACCGTATAGGAAAAAAGGCGAACACCGGCCGTAGAATGCGTGAGCAATAAATAATACCCGGGAGGGCATTATGTTTAATCAATATGCACGGGCGTACAGATTTATCACGTCCATTTAAATAATGTACGGTAAACGAAAACAAATAGGCAATTTCTTTGGAGAATTTAGTCACAATAAGGAGGAGAACCCGCGAGACATTTGTCTTCGGTATAATCGTGAGCTATGAGTCGCACATGTTGTACGTAACTCTCTCATTGCTCGAGACGGACGCTTGTGAAGGTGTAACTATGATTTACGCGCACAATTAACCCGGAGATTGGTAGCTTGTTAAAGAAACACGTCGCTAGGTGTATTGTAGATAACGAAATGTGACTGGATTTTTTTGGGCTGGGTATTTATAATGGGGAGGATCAGATCTTAGATCTTATTTATGGGACACACGCACACTGGCGGAATTCGAGATTGAGAAATTGCTTAATTTTGAGTTATATGACGGCTTTACAAAGTGAGATTGGGGATCATCGCCGGAGAAAGTGTGTGGGACGCGCGTAGAGGATATGTCATAACAAAACTTTGCGTTGATTAAGTAAATATTTGTTTGTGTTTACTTTTTGTCGGGATTTTTAATTAACGTACTATTGCTACTTTAAAAAACAAGTTTCTAGACGATAATACCCCCTTAAAACGCTTCTATGATAATTAACATGTACAAATCAATCAAAAAATCATCAAAGGACATAACATTGCCAATTAACTTCAAAACTGAGGACGCAAGAACTTGACCAAGGTCCATAATAGTAGCAAAATTTGTCGATTTAAGAAAATCGACTAACAAAGCTGTGTGAAGTTAGCAACAAAAGCCAGCAACAAAATTTTTTTTCATCTGATTGCAATGAACTATACACCGTTGGAAAGCCCATGACGAGCTGAGTCTACCATAGTTATTGCAACGAGATCAATTAATAACTACTACCTAAAAAATTAAAAAGAAAGTCAAAATTTCAATGAATTTCCATATCTTTAGAACCGCATATCTTCGCCAATACTTCATTATACTTATTAAGTGTAACACCAATCGAAAGCGCAAGCTTCGGTTATACTACCATAGTTATTGCAACCCAAAATTTTGCTGATTAGTGCCTCAAATAAATTAATCAAATATGAGTATTTTTAACATCCGGGTACCATATGTAGTCCCACCTAAATTAAGTTAAACAAACGTATCCGCTTTGTGTGATCATATCGATAAATACATCAAAAGACAGCTGAGACCTGCCTTTACCCATCATAGTTAGTGCAGAACAAAATTATAACAATTAGCGGGTGAAATAAATTAGTGAATTCCAGACACTTTTGCCATCGGCAGTTGGTCGACGGCGAACAGCGCTATGTAAATCCTTTTGTGCAAACTTTTTGCAAGATTAAATCTTTTCGATATATACATCAAAAGATAGCTGAGACTTCCACCTACCTACCATAGTTATTGCAACGCAAATTTTTAACAATTAGCGGGTGAAATAAATTAGTGAATTCCAGACACTTTTTCCATCGGCTATTGGTCGACGGCGAACAGCGCTATGTAAATCCTTTTGTGCAAACTTTTTACAAGATTAAATCTTATCGTTATATACATCAAAAGATAGCTGAAACTTCCACCTACCTACCATAGTTATTGCAACGCAAATTTTTAATAATTAGTGGGTGAAATAAATTAATGAATTCAAGGCACTTTTTCCATCGGCTATTGGTCGACGGCGAACAGTACTATGTAAATCCTTTTGTGCAAACTTTTTGCAAGATTAAATCTTATCGATATATACATCAAGAGATAGCTGAGACTTCCACCTACCTGCCATAGTTATTGCAACGCAAATTTTTAACAATTAGTGGATGAAATGAATTAATGCATTCCGGTCAGTTTTTCCATCGGCTATTGGTCGACGGCGAACAGTGCTATGTAAATCCTTTTGTGCAAACTTTTTGCAAAATCAAATCGTATCGATATATACATCAAAAGATAGCTGAGACTTCCATCTACCCACCATAGTTATTGCAACGCAAATTTTTAGCAATTAGTGGATGAAATGAATTAATGAATTCCGGTCAGTTTTTCCATCGGCAATTGGTCGACGGCGAACAGCGCTATGTAAATCCTTTTGTGCAAGCTTTTTGCAAAATCAAATCTTATCGATATATACATCAAAAGATAGCTGAGACTTCCATCTACCTACCATAGTTATTGCAACGCAAATTTTTAACAATTAGCGGGTGAAATAAATTAGTGAATTCCAGACACTTTTTCCATCGGCAATTGGTCGACGGCGAACAGCGCTATGTAAATCCTTTTGTGCAAACTTTTTGCAAAATCAAATCGTATCGATATATACATCAAAAGATAGCTGAGACTTCCATCTACCCACCATAGTTATTGCAACGCAAATTTTTAACAATTAGTGGATGAAATGAATTAATGAATTCCGGTCAGTTTTTCCATCGGCAATTGGTCGACGGCGAACAGCGCTATGTAAATCCTTTTGTGCAAGCTTTTTGCAAAATCAAATCTTATCGATATATACATCAAAAGATAGCTGAGACTTCCATCTACCTACCATAGTTATTGCAACGCAAATTTTTAACAATTAGCGGGTGAAATAAATTAGTGAATTCCAGACACTTTTTCCATCGGCAATTGGTCGACGGCGAACAGCGCTATGTAAATCCTTTTGTGCAAACTTTTTGCAAAATCAAATCGTATCGATATATACATCAAAAGATAGCTGAGACTTCCATCTACCCACCATAGTTATTGCAACGCAAATTTTTAACAATTAGTGGATGAAATGAATTAATGAATTCCGGTCAGTTTTTCCATCGGCAATTGGTCGACGGCGAACAGCGCTATGTAAATTCTTTTGTGCAAGCTTTTTGCAAAATCAAATCTTATCGATATATACATCAAAAGATAGCTGAGACTTCCATCTACCTACCATAGTTATTGCAGGGCAAATTTATAACAATTAGTGGGTGAAATAAATTAATGAATTCCTATAGCCAATTCGGCTATATGGCGACGGCCAACGGTGCTATCTAAATCACGAGATAGCTGAAAGTTTCATCTACCTACGGTAGTTATGGCAGGGCAATTTTTTAACAATTTAGTGGGTGAAATAAATTGATGAATTCCAGGCACTTTTTTGATCAGCTATTGGACGACAGTAAACAGTACTATAAATCGACAAATTTTATATTTTTATATATACGGCAGCAGGAGAACTTAAAAAAATGTTTACATAAATTTATCTAAAACAAGATATGAAAGAGGAGACGTATATATAACAAAAAAGTGTATCAATAATATCAATATGTCATCCAAGATTTCGATAACAAAAGCTTAAGGCGAAATTTAGAAATGCGATTTTCATTTTAATAATTGAAACAAAAAAAAAACATTGTCACGACTCGAACCGACTCTGCCGTGACGGGAATCACGCATTAGCCAGTGCATCCTGAGAAAATTGATATTTTTCGTCCCCGTCGACCAATTACCGATAAAAAAAGTGCCTGGAATTCATTAATTTATTTCACCCACCAATTGTTAAAAATGTGCGTTGCAATAACTATGGTAGGTAGGTGGAAGTTTCAGCTATCTTTTGATGTATATATCGATAAGACTTAATCTTGCAAAAAGTGTGCACAAAAGGATTTACTTAGTACTGTTCGCCGTCGACCAATACCCGAAGGAAAAAGTGCCTTGAATTCATTAATTTATTTCACCCACTAATTATTAAAAATTTGCGTTGCAATAACTATGGTAGGTAGGTGGAAGTTTCAGCTATCTTTTGATGTATATATCGATAAGATTTAATCTTGCAAAAAGTTTGCACAAAAGGATTTACATAGTACTGCTCGCCGTCGACCAATAGCCGATGGAAAAAGTGCCTTGAATTCATTAATTTATTTCACCCACTAATTATTAAAAATTTGCGTTGCAATAACTATGGTAGGTAGGTGGAAGTTTCAGCTATCTTTTGATGTATATATCGATAAGATTTAATCTTGCAAAAGTTTGCACAAAAGGATTTACATAGCGCTGTTCGCCGTCGACCAATAGCCGATGGAAAAAGTGTCTGGAATTCACTAATTTATTTCACCCGCTAATTGTTAAAAATTTGCGTTGCAATAACTATGGTAGGTAGGTGGAAGTTTCAGCTATCTTTTGATGTATATATCGATAAGATTTAATCTTGCAAAAAGTTTGCACAAAAGGATTTACATAGTACTGTTCGCCGTCGACCAATACCCGATGGAAAAAGTGCCTTGAATTCATTAATTTATTTCACCCACTAATTATTAAAAATTTGCGTTGCAATAACTATGGTAGGTAGGTGGAAGTTTCAGCTATCTTTTGATGTATATATCGATAAGATTTAATCTTGCAAAAAGTTTGCACAAAAGGATTTACATAGTACTGCTCGCCGTCGACCAATAGCCGATGGAAAAAGTGCCTTGAATTCATTAATTTATTTCACCCACTAATTATTAAAAATTTGCGTTGCAATAACTATGGTAGGTAGGTGGAAGTTTCAGCTATCTTTTGATGTATATATCGATAAGATTTAATCTTGCAAAAAGTTTGCACAAAAGGATTTACATAGTACTGTTCGCCGTCGACCAATACCCGATGGAAAAAGTGCCTTGAATTCATTAATTTATTTCACCCACTAATTATTAAAAATTTGCGTTGCAATAACTACGGTAGGTAGGTGGAAGTTTCAGCTATCTTTTGATGTATATATCGAAAAGATTTAATCTTGCAAAAAGTTTGCACAAAAGGATTTACATAGCGCTGTTCGCCGTCGACCAACAGCCGATGGAAAAAGTGTCTGGAATTCACTAATTTATTTCACCCGCTAATTGTTATAATTTTGTTCTGCACTAACTATGATGGGTAAAGGCAGGTCTCAGCTGTCTTTTGATGTATTTATCGATATGATCACACAAAGCGAATACGTTTGTTTAACTTAATTTAGGTGGGACTACATATGGTACCCGGATGTTAAAAATACTCATATTTGATTAATTTATTTGAGGCACTAATCAGCAAAATTTTGGGTTGCAATAACTATGGTAGTATAACCGAAGATTGCGCTTTCGATTGGTGTTACACTTAATAAGTATAATGAAGTATTGGCGAAGATATGCGGTTCTAAAGATATGGAAATTCATTGAAATTTTGACTTTCTTTTTAATTTTTTAGGTAGTAGTTATTAATTGATCTCGTTGCAATAACTATGGTAGACTCAGCTCGTCATGGGCTTTCCAACGGTGTATAGTTCATTGCAATCGGGTGAAAAAAAAATTTGTTGCTGGCTTTTGTTGCTAACTTCACACAGCTGACTAACAAGGTGATCCGTTTTCTTTTGGAATCGAAATAAATCCATTTAATGCTTTTTCTTCACTAATATAAGTAAAAATAAACAGTTTCATGAGCAGAAGAATAGAACCATTCCTCGAGATGCAACCACGAAATTATTATTTAAAAAAATAATGGGACGAAATAAGCACTGCAATTTGCCATAACGTCCCTGCGCAGATCTACTTCATATGCATAAATGCACGAGCTAATTATGCAGTTTTGGTCAATTAACTCGAAATTGTGCCGGAAAATTGGACACATGTTGACCACACAGAAGTAACGTCTCCTAAAATGTTGCATAAATACAATATGTATACAGTATATATGTTACGGTCATAGTGATAAATAGGTTATTATTAATAATAGCCAAGTGGCGAGGTTAAAGTGAAGAATTTATCACATGAACCGGCTATTATTAATAATTTCCAGCATGCTGTGGTCAATGTGATATATTTCAGTTCGATATTGCATTAAGGTTATGCTACACTATAATAGAACCTCAGATTTGAAATTCTGTTAGTATCTACATAATCGCCACACAACGAATCTATTCACTGGGTTTTCAGTGTTGGGCCTTTAGTGACGTTAGTCCTGACTAACTTATTTAGTTACTACTCATGACGAAAATAAGGAAGATTATCAAAACGAGACTAAAAAATGCCAATCCACACTAATTGCATGCACGAGTGTGTAACTCTTTGGGTCATGCTTATTTGCGCAATTCTTAAAAGCAAAGTAAGTAATAAATTAGAAACTTGGTTTGTATTATTTTAGCAGTGCAAACGTACGTAGTGCTTCTGCATTTTGCAATTCGTGGCAAAAAAATATTTTTATTTATAACTTTATTATTTTTTTAATACAAAACTTTAAAAAATGTTTTATATTTAATTTTGAATACAAAAGTCCTTCTAGACCTTTACTTTTTGTGGTAGTACAACAATGACACCATTTATATTGTCAAAATAAAACGAAATAAAGTTTGTAACAATAGGACGTCATCTTCTTTTGTTTTTTTGTATTTTTTGTTGGTGATAAACACTTTTATAATAAATATATCTGTGAGATATTAGATATACTTAGGGTAGGTATAGGTAATCGACATACTAATGTAGGGAAGATTGAGGCAAGTTGTTACCATGTTTAATCTTTTATTTATAAACTTATTGTCAAACAGCAAAAGTAAAAATATCGTGTTAGGAACAGAACCATACAAAAATGTTTGCATCATTTGTGCGGTGCAATTTATGTAAAAACATCTATGTAAACTAGTCTAGTTCTTGCATGTACATATTTGCATGAAAACACAATATTGAAAAAATTATTATTAAATGCGCAACATTTCAAGATAATTAGGATTTGAGAATTTACTTAATAAATTGTAATTGTACATTTACAAAAAAACTACCCACATGCATTAAATATAGAAATGGGTGTTATTGATAATAAAATGGTTAACTTTTTTGAACACTCTGTATAAACTGTTCTTTTTTATGTTTTCGTCATTGAGCCGTCCTTGGGTGTATACCAAATATCATTACCAATTATATCCAGTAGTTTCTAAAGTACAAGGGAGACAAAAAAAGCATTCTGTATTATCAATGTTTTGTATTATTCGTAATTTTGGTCATTGGGGTAGCCGTACTGATGATTTGCGTCGAGTAAATAAATATAATAGCTTACATAGCAATCAAAATAACTGAGCTAACTTCTTTGAAGACTGTATACAAAAGATCTTTTGTAAAAAGTAACATTTTTATCACTTTTACCGTGCCCGTTAGGAAATTATTAATAATAGCCGGTCCATGTGATTATTTAAGTGTTTCTAATCACATTGACCAAATGATACGGTTATTATTAATAATAGCCGGTAATTATTAATACAAACCACATTTATCACTTTAACCGTAACATATACACCGAAACTGAAGATAAACAGACTGCGGCGATAATGGCAGATTAAAAACTAATTTAACGGCGTATCTTAAGCGAGCAGCTTGCAGAATCCACCTTGCAGAGTCGTCTAGAATGGACGTCGAGGTTGTAGTATGTGTATCCTTATCAATTTTTATAAAACAACCCGCATGAATAATTCACCACGCAACTCTTGCTTCTTCGATTACAATGCCGATAAAGAGAGGTCTCAGTCGGTAACGTCGCCAATAAATAAGCAATTTACGTTACCGAGAGAATATACCCGCAAAGCTCTTAATTAAATCAACCATTAAATTTATTCAATTCGATGCATTTACATTAATTAATTTACGTTTGAATGTCGAGTGCGGCCGTTTTCTGTACTACGCACGCAGTCTGTGTGTGTAGGTACGCGTTCTAATGTACGATCCATGGCCGGTAACTAAAAATTAAAACGTAAACGGCGCATTTAAATAAAGCGCCACGGTGTGAGGAACTCCCAATCTACATACTAATTAAGAGGTTCGATAATACCTCCTGTGGGTGAAGATTGCGTCTATTCGTCGTATATTTTTCCTTTAAATCGTGAGATTTTCTTAACAAAACTTTTATACCAACGCATTGCGTTGCAGAGGGGAGCCTGCAGTGGTTAGTTAGCATGTTGGTAGTAGCGGAGCGTGATAGATGTGCGGGTGTTGACGTGTGCCCCCCGGGGTGCGAGTCGAATTCTCCCCAAGGCCGCCTCCACGTCTCCCGCGGTTAACACGACCTCAACAAGCCGGATCATCAATCGTTCGAATACCGCAGTGTACCCGGAGCGAGGAGCTAATGCCGTATACCGGCCGGCTCTGCCCTCTCGGCAGTTAACAATGTCCGCGGCGTATTGTTTTATGTTAAGTAGCCGGGAAGTTATTAGAGCCATAACGCCGAAGAGCGAGTTACCGTTCACGGCGATAGCACATCGTAACTTTCCAATAAACACGATACCCGCACTACTGTAAATCTATGCCCAAAGGTTAGGTACATTACCTGGCTATTCGAGTTCTACCAATCTCGTAAATGCTATCTACATTAATATTGGAAGAGGAGAGTTCTAGCTGATCTTAGTGATAGGTAAGATAGCCTATGGATATAATATAGAGAGAGTTTATTTGAAATAGGATTGTAATACATGTTTTTTTTTTTTTTTTAAGAATAACACAGGGGAACATTGATTTTGCGGCATGAGATTTATTAGTCAATTTTAGGTAATTCTGGCCTACTAAATATGAAAATAACAAAATATTTGTTAAATTGACTCCACTTTTTGAGATAAAGGCAATCCATTCATATTTTAAAGAACATTAAGTACAAGTGCCCAATATATTTAAAAGGTTTTATTCAAAGATTTCAAGTTTCAAAGTCCATAATCAACGTAACTTGAATTTTTTCATTCGAAAGCATTATACACAATTCTGAAATTAACAATAAAAGAAATAAAAAACCGCAAATTTAAATTAAGAAAACGTTTTGTGTGGTTTTCTATTGTATTTTTGTTCAGGACAGTCCCTTTCTAAGGACCAGCATTAGTCTGCCATTATATGGCAATACCATCGGCCTTCATATCTTCCCTCCGTTATTTTGATATACTGCTGAAGCCGTTGCTCTTGTTCTTCATTGCAATCCCTCAGATTGACAGGAAATGTATCTAAATGACTATAAAAATAATGTAACTTGGTACTCATATCAGTTTTTCAAAATTTTGAAGCATCTTGTCAACGATTCGTATTGTTAATATTGTTCAACTTGGTGATTTCCGCAAAAAAAATCTGATACTGATACAAAGCTTGTCCATGCTTTCAGTTCAACCTAAGTCATGTGATTTGTGGTCCGTCAGATACCGGCTTCGAATTTTCCCGTATTGAGGACAGGAAATGATTAACAAATATATTTCGAACAAACATCATTCTTATATAAAGGTTTCACAAACTGTTTAATAAGCCCAAATTTATTATGTAGTGGTGGAAGAATTATTTGTTCTCGACTTATCGATGGTTCATTAACGATGTTAGCTTTTCCTATATTCATTTTTTGCACGACTGTCCTACAGACAACGAAAACAGGGATATTTAGTCCATTTTGGTGACCCAATAAAAAAGCCGCAGCAAGTTGTAGAGTAACATGTTATATTTCAAAAAGTTAGTTCAAAGATTGGCTTTGATAAATAAAGATTTGCTAGCCGCACAAAAAGCAAACGTATTTTATTGTGGTTTAAATTAAAATAATTTAACTTTTGATTGCATCGTTTCTCACGAGAACAGGAGAACAGACAATTTTGTTGTTGCCCTGTGCAATAAATCGAAAGTAAATTATATTAAACTCATAGAGATGTTTGGGACACGTCATTGAATAAACGACGTATCCAACATTCAAGATGGAATTATATTTAAAAATCGCCCAATTATTATACATCGAAATAGGTATTATTTGCCATTATCCATGAAAAATGTATTTGCACTATTACACCCTGGCCAACCGTAATCTTACCGTCCGCGTTTCTAATAAACCCACTTACATCGACCGCCGTTGATTAATTTACAACGTGCTCGGTACATGTACATGCCCGGCTGATATCTTCTTATGAATATTCAGTCCAGTAAGCGCAATGTAAACCATTAAGTCCACCAACGGACAACTGGATACCGGGAACAGTTCGCAACGAGAAATAATTCATGTGGTACTTCGGACATATTTATTCATTCCACATTCATGTACACCAGAAGGTATATTTGCTCTGTATTACATATCAACAGTTTTTGGAATTCAGTTTGATAAACTTTTGAATATATTCTCTTTTCGAGAATGTTATAGAGGGCGCCACATTGTCGGCAATAGAAATAGCGACTGCATTTACCACTGAATAAAACTCATCATCTCCCACGTAAACTATTAATAATGTACAAGCGATGACGTGGCAATGTTTCTCATTGAGATAGTCTACATGTCTATAACCAAGTTCCTTCTCAATCTGGCCGTTTCGCACTGCTTGGCGCCATAATTCTAGGTCGGAAGCAAGAGATATAAGGAGCCATGTGGTTGGCTTGGATGCAAGACTGTACAGCGCGCATGTGACTATGTAGATCGGTACTTGCGGTATCGGCAATTATCAATTAATTAAGAGGCAATACTGTGGGTGGAAACGTTATTAATTCAATTTGCAAATGGCTATCCGGAGAGTTAAATTAAGGTAAGTTGCGGAGGTGGCACTAATTCATTCTCACTTCCTCATCGCTGTCACACAACGGAAAGCGGCAATGGTGGCATTGTGTTGCGTGCAATGCCGCTAATCGGTTCGATCTACAGCATTACGTCAGATTTGTTATTTACTGCCGTCCTTATATTATGTTATTTATGTGTTTGGTGCGCTTTAGTAGTAGTATTGCACCTTCGCATTTAAACATAATGTATCTAGTAGCGAACAGGATTGAATAGATACTCGTAATCTACGGAATAGCGCGTAATATAGTAGCTAGGAGATGTAGAAGTTGACATTTGAAGTAAAAACAATCAACTTGTAGATATATTATTCTGAAATTATTGACTTTCTGGCATTTAACAGTCCAATGACTGGTTCATACACTAACCAATTAAACTAACCTGACACTAATTAAATGCACAAGAGATCGCACATTTATTTGAGTGTTAAATATAAACATAAACATTATTACACAGCTGGTAATTGTACAACAGGCACGTCATTGATTGAAGAACATTGATATATAACCACTTCAGCTGCTATCATACGTAATGACAGCATAGATGGGATAATTTCACCGCACCTTATTCTGAAGAGTTCATCCAGTGGTTAAGTAATGACGGGGAATCACCTCGATGTTTCCGCTTACTGTTTCTCAGTTAGGTAGTTTTTTTGTCGCCAGATTCCGAAGCAAGAATACCCAACAATAGATTCTTTCCTGAAAACACAAAACCGAATAAATTAATTTGAAGTTTTTGTCTGCTATCTGGTTTACGGTGATTTCTTCTTGCGTGCTGGACGCAGTTTGCTGTAATAGGCTCGGTTTTTGTCTAAACATTTAAACGAAGCGTGGTATATCAATTTACTAGCAAACAGCTAGTTTGCAGAACCAGTCGGTTTTGTGTTAAAACGGTACATTATTATAAGCTAGAAGCGATGTTATTATATTATACTGAATTGTTGTTGTTATTAAAAGGTTATACAAGCTTAATAATTTTTAACAATAGTTCTTTTGTACTGTAGATCGGTAATGGTTATGTCGTTTTCTCTTTTGTCTATTGTGTAGTCATTGGTAGCTTTTTCTGTGTTTCTTTTCTAAGAAAGCTTTTTGTTGTGGAAATTCGAAATCGGATTAAAACAGACACTCAATGTACCGTTCTTCGAGTTTTTATGTGCGTTAAGCATATGTCATCCGGGTACATGTACAGACAACTCATGTTGTTATTAGTGCAGAACTAGAAGAGAACAATACTCTTCAAATATCAAGTTTTCTTACTCGAGTATTAACTCTGGTAACCCTGATTAGCACATGCACATGATTTTTTTGTTCATTACCTGCGGGAGCACCCGCAGCTTTATGGGTGATGATTTGGTGCTAATGTCCTTAGATTAATAAAATACACAAGGAATTTGCAACAGCAGTTACCACCAGTAGGCGGTCAGACTTCTTCTTCGCCTTGGACTATTTCAAGTGGACAATGTAACATATCGCGTGTATTTAAAATATATAGTAGCTGGATGTACGACACCGATATAGTGGCTCGTACCGCAGCAGTGGTAAATGGTAGTGAGATCGCGAAGTAGTGAGAAAAAAGAGGCAGAACGCTCGGTTGGGCTTATTAAAATTGCCCTCATGCCATTAATTCCAAGAAATACCGACGGCGCATTACAAAAAGCCAAACAAATCATGGGAATCCTGTAGAATGCATCCGTTGGATTTATACGAAACATGTCAATGTGTCAGCGCGTCGCAAAAATCACCAGGTGACAATTAAAAACCCCCACCGCGTGGTCATAAAGAAGCCTGCCACCGAGACCGGCACGCAATGAGATCGGTCCGAGCACGCAACGAAGAATAAGGAGCTAGTTACAAAGTTATAAAGGCCCGTTTACACTTCGCAATTTACAACGCATTTTTTCAATGAATCCGGGTCTATTAATTATTACTTATATAGGTTGATGTTGCACTAAGTTTCATGCGGAGAAGGTTCATTAGGTAAAGTGTAAACTATTATTTAACTGTGGCAACAATTTACCATGAAAAAACATTATAATTCTTTATTCCATCGCCACTACACAGAGAGAACTCTATTCTTGTATATCAAGAAAAATTATTCTTGCGTATATAGTGTAGCATGGAGACGATTTTTTTCTATCCAAATAATATTTCAATATAGTTGTTTCAACGGTTATTCTTAAGAATTTAGTATGTTTATGTTAAGTATATTTTTCTCTGACGAAGAAAAGTTATTCTTCAATAAAAAAGGAGACGTTTGTCTTAAAATAACAAAAATATTTCGTTGGACGAAAAATATATACGCTTCAACGAAAAAACAGTTTCTTGACCCAAGATTCTTACTCTGAGAGATACATAGAAATTTGTGCAATTACTTTACAGGTGGCGCTAACAGTTTCTCGCGTCTTTTGCCACATATCACCGCTATATACGATCGACGATATTGAGTGTTCGTATATAGTTTGTTTACATCTCTGCATAAGTGTTTTATTTCATGGGTGACTTACAAGGATTATGAGGAAAATCAGGATTGCAGTGGAATAGCCTACACAGAGAGAATTGTATTCTTGGATATCAAGAAAAAATGTACTTGCGTATATAGTGTAGCATGAAGAGGATATTTTTGCTATCTGAATAATATTTTATTGTAATAAGAATTGCAATATATGTAGTTATTTCAACGGCTAGTTATTCTTCCGGTTTAAGAGTTTAGTATGTTTATGTTGAGTATATTTTGCTCTGACGAATAAAATGTTATTCTTCTACATATTAGAAGAATAAGACGTTCGTTTTACATGAACAACAATATTTTGTTGGATGAGAAATATACATGCTTCAACGAACAAACAGTTTCTTGACCCAAAAGTATACGTACGTATCGCTTAAAGCAGACGTAATTCCTTTCAAGCAGTTCCCTCATACTTAAAACAAGAAAACGTAATACTTGGAACATCAGGAAAATCATATTCTTACTCTGAAAATTATGTATTTTACTTGAACCAACCAAATGATCTTTCTGCGGATACAGAAACACTTGTTTCGTTTTGTAAATCACTTGATATCCTTCACTCAAAGGTATTCGTGTTGTATCGAATCGTCAGTCAAACGACAAAAGACGAGGAAGCAGTTTTGTATGAACGTGCCTTAAGTCCTCCACTATGCGTCGACGACGATAGAATCACGCTGATAACGCGTTCCGATTTATGGATTTTAATCTCCACAGGTCTGGTTTAATAGCTTAGTTATAAAGTGTTCGAGAAGATCGCTATCTGCCGCAGCTGATTTCTGGTTGTTTCGCATAAACGGGCGTGCAATGCGTGGCTCTCCCTCCAACCCGGACCGCTCCTTCCTAACCTCTCGCTGGCCCATTTGATTTACCGGGATTTAATTCATTTACACTGGTTTGCGTTGCTAATAGACGCAGTTTATCATCGCGAGACGCCATAAATTAAGCTTATTACGGAGTGCAAGGGGAACTTGGCGCTAAAAAGGTCGAGTCTAATTAGTCAAGAGTAGGAGAATCCTTGCAGAAAATGATAATAAAATAAATAAGAACAGAGTTTTGGGTGTTAATAAAAATATACTAAAAAATAACTTGCTTCTGTAATCGGGTTACTCTATTACAGTAAAGCTTTCTAGAAGCTGCTGTGCGTCGATAAGGTGGGAATCTGTGATACACTTCTCGCCGGAGTTGGCTACCAGAATTTGTTAATGACTTGTTTCATCACCTCCAATTCCCTGGTAGCAGCCATTAATCTTTGCCGGGCAGAACATTTATTAAGGTATCGGTACTTTTCGACTGTCGTGCAGATAACAGATCAATATTTTCGTATACAGCAGTCGTATAAGCAGCGAAGGCATCAATCTCGATCCTTATCAGAAGATATACGCTCACGAAAAATGTATTAGTAAACGTATCAACGAATTACAGGGACAATGCAACCAAGAGATCGACGCGAGATGTTTTCAGATAAAAATTAATTGGTCCTAAATTTGGAAGGAAGAAAATGGATACTGATGAAAATTATTGTCTTCTTGAGTACATGAGTTGGTTTTTAGTTCAAACGTTTATAGAAGTATTAGTTATACACAAAAATATGCTATTAGAATGTCTGTAGAGTACACATCTTTAAAACTGAAAATAGTATGAAACCTGTTTATTCGTAATATTTTCAACAACCTATTATGAGACCGTATATTCAAATAAAATGGATATTAGAGCTGTCACAACACTTTGATGAAAAGTGATGTTAGGTCAACAAAAATATGTGATCCCTCCTGTTCTGGTTGTAGGGCCCTTGTTCCTTTGTGTAATTTTTAATTGCGATAGAAAACTTGACATGTAACTTACGACATTTCATAATATTTAGGTACACTTCAATAATATAAGATATAATTATGCAATGCCTATACATATAGACTTAAAATTATGGATATAACATTTGGACATCACAGTTAGAACCGCAAATCTACCAATAACTGGAGCACGGAGATTACTTTACATTTATACGATGCCATTAAATAAGTATTATAAACACCAAGCCCGGTTATAATTTAACGTTTATATCACTAGCAGGGGGCACGGTTTGCACAAAAGCGATATTAATTTCACAATTAGGAAAGTATATTTATTGTTGTTGGTCGTTTGCCGGTAATTGTGTGTTGCGCAAAGGGAGCAACGCTCATTCTCTAGCTTTAGCTACCGCTTACAGCGACAACCAGTGTAGTGGAGATAAGCTGAACTTAAAACTGTGCATAATTACGGTGAATGTACGAAATCCACACCCGGCTACCAATTTTTTTGCCACTCGGAACAATTTTTATAAATGTTATATTTTAGTAGCAGATCGACAGCGGTTAATGGCCGATGGTGCAATAATAACAGTTCGGAACGTAGGCAAATTATAAAATTAAATTTGAAAGTCTCTCAGGTGCACACGATCGTAAAGCAATATGAATTATTATTGTATATTATGATACCGGTGTTACTACGGTGTGTAACAGTGTCAAGTTTCATTGGTATTATGCTTTCTGGTTGGATAAGCACATAATAGAGACGATTGTTATTGCTGCCTGTAAACTATGCCACTTGGTTATGTTTTTTTTTTTTCGGAACGGTATAGTGACTTAGTGAGAGATATATATGAAATTATTAAGACCAATCGACTCTATTATGAGTTTGTAAAGATTAACGAGTAACTGTAAATAATAACGCGACTATGTGGTTGTTTAAATCATCGTAGAGCTATTTGTGGTTGGCAAATGGTTTGCGGTACAATACACGTACACTGGATAATACAATTTATTTCTATTATTCAATATAATAAATATTGCATTATCGGGTGACTCTTTGTGTTACAATATAATAACATTGTATATTATTGTATGTTTGTATTACACATAACACAACAAAGAGTTTTCTGCCTCATTTTTCGTTTATATTAGTATTCTGTTTCTTAATTGAAACGTCAAATAAATAAAAGAAATAATTGTCAGAAGTAACAGATATGCCTCAACCGTTTCAGGTAGAATTTATCAGCAATTTAACGTAACATTACACTTACTTGGATGAAATTTCAGACGATATGCCTTCCAATCAGTAGTGGGTATCGAATTTATGTAGTTTTTCAATCATTCTCAAAATAATGGAGTTCGTTTAAGACGTTGTTGTCGAACCTTACTTAATCTGTATAAAAACATCAGTTATCTTTTTTTTATTTAATAGGTGGGTATATTTTGACAATTGCACTACATTCTGCGTACTTCAAAATGGGACAAATAAGTAATTACGTCAAGACCATCGTTTGAAATAATTTGAAAGTTTTGAATCATTTGACTCTCATTGTTAATAAATTACACAAGGGAACAAATATCCAACTCTTCGATACTACCAAAAAAATAATTATTTGTTCCAGATTATATTTGCCTTACATAACTAGAAAATGAAAGTGGATTTATTATAACAGGTCTAGATTTATAGACACAGCGATACTTTAAAAAATGAGAAAACTGCAACAAAATCAGTGAAAAAATTATATAAATTCAAAGAATATGCAAAAGTACTGCTTTCAAGCTATGTATTTTGATGAATCAATAAAAAGCCACAATTCAGAAGGATCGTGGGGAATATGAAACTTGTTCATAAGGCCCTCAACATCGTAAAGATCCTTCCTGTAGCTTAGAACCCAATAACTCGGCTTTTCCTTTGATAAACCTAAGTCTTTAACCAAATCATTCAGTTTGCATTGGTTGTTTATAAGGTGAGGTGTTGTTAAAACTTCAACATTACAATAACCATAAACTTATTCAGATTTCAAATTGTTAACATATAAATATCGGGCTGCCATGGACATCCAATGGAAAAAAATTAAGAAATTTCTCTGAATTTTTTAAAGTTCTTCGTTTATACAAAAATAATTGCGGTACTGTGCACACAAACCGCTACTGGTTTAGTAGACCAGCGTTGAATTTCTCCGGCTAGAATACTGACGACGAATAGCAACGACAGGTGTGACATTATTCCCACAGATCTTCATTATCTGCTACAGTTATGATTGCCGGATTGCCAACGTTTCATACGTCGAATTCAAGCCGATTGTTATGTCCATTTGTTACGTCCAAACACCGTACCCCATTATGTTTGGACACTTTCTAAAACGTTCGCCGAACAAACGACGCCATACGAACTCCAGACACACAGGAAAACGTCTTAATTTCACACTGTGACAGTCGACGAAACATTAATTATTTCCTCGGACGTGGCGATTGTACACACAGTCGCATATAAATTACACACTATAATCAGTGTCGAGGAGAATTTAGGATGAATAAATAATATTTTTTCGGTGGTACGCGATTAACGGAACGTAACTGTATAAACTTTTCAATAAACGTACGCATAATGATCACGAATCTGTCAGCGAGTACCTCGTAAAAGTAAAAATTAACTCGTCATTAAACAGCTGTAGAGGTATCGGATGGCGTACGCATGTGCATGCAACCAAATAAATTATTCAGCACGCTGATGAGCCCGGTTCATTATCTGTTGGACAAGATGGTGTTTCGTTGTATCTCTCTGGTTTGTTGGCCACTTCTAAGAACCATTAAAAATAAACTGACGCTCATTCACGTTTATACAATTTAAGTTGTGTTGAATTTGAGGTTTCTAGAGAAATCTTTAATACATTGTTATGGGACTATTCGAGTGACATAAGTGTGAGTTTAATAGAAATAATCATACTCTTACGCTAACCATACAAAGTACGACACTTAGCACTTAACGTAGACAATAATTTCAAAGATTTTACGATTGCCGTATTTGCAATACAATTAGAAGCATCGCGAGTTGCATAATGACGTCCATAAAGTGACATCGATAGACACTAATAATGCTTACAAGTACACCCAAATAATGCAATATGCATGTTTTCCAAGGAAACAATAATACAATTTCGCCTCCTTGAAGAGCAAAGCTCTTTATATTCATAATTTAATGCTTTGTAGTTGTTTTGGGTGCGGTTTATTCCGCTGCACCTAGGCCAGTCTTGGCCCTTTGCGCTTACCCATTTTTACATACTGTTTGATAACGACAACCAGAGGTGTTCGTTCAACTGGTTACCGGCACCCACGGTTTTACGCCTCTTGCGAAAGGCGGTGGGACGAGGATCTTCAGCTGATGCCTGGATTTGAACCCAAGACTTCCTAGCAGGAGAGCAGCACTCTACCACTAGAGCCACTCGCCCCACTAATTTAATGCTTATTTAGAAGTTAAATTTGACAATACCTTATTACTGGTTGACGGGTAAAAAAACTATAGTTATACTGAACGTTTTTATTTAAACTACAGTCTGACGTTTATCAGAATTAGTTGCAAATTCTTCAACGGTTCAAAAGTTCGTACGGAATCAGCGTGAAAAACTTAACTTTAATTGGATTAAACATGTTTATACTAAAATTAAAAGTGTAATAAATTAAAGAAAGTAAAAATGTAGGTTAAAAGTCGTTCATTAAACATATTAAACAGAAACAAAATGTCTGTGAACTTTTTTTTGCTATTTTTGTATTGTTCTGAAGTAATCACGTCTAGCAAATATTATAGAAGTGATTGCAAATAAAAATAATGCAATCGTATTTATGTGTGTGCGTGTCTGCGTGTGTTTGTTGTTGTGTATCCAAATAAGTAATTAAGACAGAGCAAAATTGCAATGCTTAATTTACATTGATAGTGACTAGGGCAACCGAAACTATGCAAGAGCATTTTTTGTGCTCCTGGCATGAAATTAATCTGTTTCAGAGAAAGCCGAACATTTTAATATATTTGTTACGGTATATTTTTGCATATTCTGTCAAAACTCGCTATAAATGCATATTTTACTAATTTTGCATATTTTTAATGCATATTTTGATCAATGTTAACATATTTCCACAATTTTAGCGAATATGTTGACTTTTTAATTCATATTTATTGTATATTTAATATGTACTGATGTTTTTTAAATATTATATTTATAACATTAATGTACCATAAAGATAATTAAATACATTTTGTATGTATACTGTGTTTAGAATAAAATACAATGATCAAATGAAAATTCCATTATGTAAGGTGCACAAAGATTCCACTGTACCTATTATGAGCTGCCCAGTTAGAGCATATTTTCATTTCTATATGGCATATTTTTATGAGCATATTTTCGTTGATACTTAAGCTTAGCCCACATAATTTGTAGTTGTTAATCATCATCTTACCAGAATAGGCAAGAAAAGAAAAAATATCAAGGTGTCAATCTCTTGACTCGCTTCTCCCACTGTCCACGTATCTCCTCGATTCTTACAAGGAGTTACTCGCTGTCGCCAAGCAGATGACAGACATTCCATAATAAATATCAGCAGGGCAGTTACACCAACGACTGGCGACCTTAGAGCCAGGGACAAACAAACGCATTGGCGACGAACAGCAAGAAGAATCGTTAAAATCATCCAGATACCGGAGTATAATAAATAAAAAGTCAACGTGATCAATAAAGATAAGAGCAACATCGTACGCGGGTGAACAACGGTCCAACAGTCCAATACAACGGTCCAACACAACAGTCCAATACACCAATACATATAAAGTAAATTTTAATATTCATGTAATTCTCTTTGGGGAATTTCAAAATTAAACAATTAAATTGACATAATTTATGTGGCGAACGCCTATATAAAATCCTCCCAGGGACGATATTCTTGAATCAGTGACTGCGGATTCGTGTACGGAATCTGGCAATGTATCTCTTTCTATCTTAAGGCAATAGATGAAGATGGATAGATAGTTCCGTATGTGGATTCGTAAGGATGACGTTGGGGATAGGGATCCAGGGACCACACTATCACGGTGAGCTACCGTCATCGCACAGCGAGCAACTTTTTAATGAACGCTCGACAAATATATTGATGGTATGGAGGCAAAGTGGTATTCTGTCCCCCACGAAGACCACAAGCTGGCTCATAAGCCAGCGTTGGGACCGTGTGACGACCGAGGAGAACTAAAAGGCTACTCGGTTACCTAATTAACATGCTAATTTAAAATAAATGAGTTGATTTATGGCGTTCCGATAATGTCAATGTTTCGAACAAAAATAGTTAAGCACTATCTTGATCTTTGCAGAACAATTATATATTATATGTTGAATGTAAATGTGTGTCGCAAACGTCGTGCACGTTTTTTAATCAACTTTTTATACAGGGCCGGCTCGTTGTGTTGGATATATTGAGGGCTAAATTAAATTGGTTATCTACAAATATCATAATGATTTGTTGTGGAATTGTTTGTAACGAAGGTAGATTTATCAACGGAAATAATTATTTTTTTAGTCAGGATCGGCTACATACTTCTTATTATGCAAATTGAAAACATAAGTATTAAATACAGATGTTTATATTAAATTTTGCTGAATGGAAGAAACGTTTTTCTCCTCTAGATTGAACGCATAATTAGTGAAAATTATATGGTCAGAACTGAACAATAAATTGTCTTTAATTTAAATTCTGTTAGTACTAATGTAAAACTTCTTTCTTGATATTAAAATGTTTGCATTTTTTTCTTAAAAATGTTGCATTTTCTTCGTCAGATTTTGACCAAATTGACAGCTCATAATCTAGTTAGTGACTTTAAATATGTATACTAATATATAGATTATTGGGATTAACAGTTTAGGCGCTATAAGCGTTTATAGATGCAGTTTGACAAAATCCACAGCATTCGTCGCTGTGTTCTGAATTGCCAGATTTTGACAAACATTGTGTCATTCTATGACTGACGTTAGGTTGGGTTCTAGAGTATCTGTGGCTTCACGAAATTGAATAATAGTAAAAGAGTTTAGACACTTGTGTCAACAATTTAGTCGGTAAGTTGGATACGTCACTCCGGATATTCTCTCCTTTTACATGGACATTTCTGATTATAAAGGTACCGCTATTTTACTGTTGTCTGGAGAAATCTGTCGGACGTTGATGAAAATTTTATGAAAAAACATAGCTAAAATAAATTTTAATGGAGACTAAAATAATCAATAAAAAACTTAATATCCCATTTAAAATAATAAATGAGCTGGTTTTATGCTAACGATGTAAACATAGAACTACATTTACAGTCCTTAAAAAAAGTGGTCACTGCTAATTTGCTAATTTTAATCTCGAATAACATTAATCAACGAGAACAACATTTCATTTAAGAGAAAATATTATGGAACAAGCAGACGACAAAAGTGTTTCTTTTCTGCAAAACTTTTTAATTTTAGTACTGTAATCGATGAAAAAAAATGTCTGGAAAATGTATGTGTGTATGTATGTCTGTGAACACGATAGCGTCCAAACGGTACTACGGATCGGGCTGAAATTTGGTATACGTATTTTGAATTGCCAGGGAACGAACTGGATTGGCCAGAATCTGACAACCGGAAATGGCAAATGTTACATACATTTTCTTAGGGATTTAACCGATTTTGATCAAACTGATACCAGTGAGTGTAAATACGTATACAAATTTGAAGATCAGTAGGATGAACGGTTTAGGTGGTATAAGAGATTATAGAAACAGTTTAACAGAATCGACAGCCTTCGTCGCTGTGTTGCGAATTGTCAGATTTTGTCAGTGCCACTGACATCGCATGACATTAAATTTCAGTACGACAAATGTCATTATTTCATAGAAACTAATGTTTGATAGAGTTCAGAGTAGCTATGGCTTCAAAAAATTGAATGCTAAAGTGCTTAGATGTTGTCCAAAAGATGTAGTCGAAAAGTGGGGTCCTCATCCCAGATATTTACTAATATGTGTAGTTATGTTATAGAAATGCTATTTTATTTTACGATTTTAATGAATAGAATAAATGTAGAGAAGAATTCTGTTCATAGGATAAAATAAAAAAGAATAGAACACCGTGCTTAAGGCACATTCGTCAACCTTATTCATTTCTTATGTTTATCAAAATAAAGTCAGTTTTGTGTTTCAAACAATGATGGATATATAAAATAGTAATTAAACACGAACGATGCCAACAATACGTTTTCCTACAATAGTTGAAATATGTTATCTTAAACTCATAGAAGTGATCCAGCAAAAGGTGATATGTTCAATAAGGAACATTAAATTTTTGTTATTAAAACAAATTTAGCATTTAATTTTATTAATCCATCTGAAAGTTTTGTTGGGTTTCCAACGCCTCTTCTAAATAGTCCTACAAAATAACTATTATTTGTAACCAGAAAACACATTTTTTGTTACATAACTTAGCTTGTATAGTATATAATTATTCTAATCCATAGAGCGAAGTCTTTTAGTATTCTTTGTAACTATTTTTCACTGTTCTATAGAAAACCTTACCCTTTTTCCTAGTTAATTTATGACTAAACTGTAAAAAAATCACCATCGTTGGAGTTCCCCATAAATTTTAGTTTTTTTTGCGCGTTTGGCGCCATCAGTTTTGTCCGTTAAAAAAGGTGAGGGTCGGCGGCCGGTAAAGTAAACACCGGTGGTGTCTGATGCTCTCTCCTTCCATACAAAAGACGAAGGAACGCACGGTCCCGTATAAGAATGGGGCACGTGGATATATATGTGTGTGGGGGTCCTCCTGCCAATCTTATTATGCGTCATTGTGCCCTTTATGCGCTTTACCATTTCATATTCTGTATCCGAGGTACGTTACAGTCGAGTATCTCCTACCATGATCAAGCCGTTTTTCCTCACTCTCGGTTTCTTTTCTTCGGATTGCGAAGGTGAAATTTAATCTTGAAGGAGGAAGGAAGCGAGCTCTACTTTATCCACAACGACAACCACCACCCGCACCCCATGTCTCGTCCTCTCACCCATCATTGTGAAGCCCATTTTCGGATTGCATGAAACGAGGACGTCTGCTTTGATAGTCTGATTGATTGGATCACAGTAGGAGACCTAGGAGAAATATTAACGTTCATTTTTCAAGTGATGGGGAATGCTAATCTCCATTATATGCGGCCGTATCCACTTATTCAGAAATCCGGGTTATGTTATTGTTTTTTTCGGTTTCATAAGTTTTGTTTTATGACCCGAGGAGCGTTTTTAAAAGGCTATTTATTTTCCTGTCAATAGTAACCGTGAACACTTAATTATTGGCTATTCAATTATGTCATAGTAAATAGCCACTATACGTCAAATCTTTGTTGGTTAATCGCTTGACATCTTTGGAATTCTTCAATTTTTACTTTGTGTAGATAAATAGTTTGTTTTCTCACGCCAGAGGTTGTCAAAATTCGTCATGTGCTTAGTTTGAACTCTTTTGGTTGAGACGTTGTTGGATGACACTTGATCGATTTTATTTTGTTGTTATTCCATTAAACTACTGTGGCATCCCTTTTTGTTCTTATAAAGTTAATTTCTGTAATCTCGCATATAAGACAGATTACTTTAGAAAGGCTAGGCGGCCCAATTTGGCCTTCATATCCAAAATATAATGTCAATTACTTTTTGGATACGGAATCATTTCCGTGACGCATAAAATTTAACAGTTTAATATCAATTTTTTACGTATCACCGTCGTCCACATTGTCCGGATCTCTCTGGTTCTACGAATATCGGAAGGATCGTCACGGACAGGAAGGAGCTGCGTTGTCATTTCAATCCTAACCTAACAGTCCACCCATTATATCGAATAGTCACACCTTTGGGTCGCTTAAATGCCGATATCGTTGAAAAATCGGCCGCAATGACTGGGGAATTGAAAGCTAAACAATAATACACTTTTACAATGGCACGGACATATTTCTTTCGTACTTACCGTGGATATATTTCCGGGCAACCCGCGGTCTCTATTCACGAGATAAGTCATTACACGCTTCAGTTGTTCAAAGTGAGTAATGCCGGTGGTAACGGTATGCGCGAGATTCTTATCTGGGCGCAAATAAAAACGAGCTATTTTAATTTAATTAAAGCAATATTTTCCGCGCAACCGTTCACTTGTTTTGTTTAGCGTTTTATATAGTACGCCTATAAGTTGATCTTTACAGAGTCCTAGGATAATGCGTTTTTTTACTCAGTTACTCGCGCTTAACCATACAAACTGATATTACAAATTCTGCACAGTCACAAATGTTTCACCACCTTTCAGTATTGTTTATATTTAACTCGATCGAACAGGTTGACATTGTTTCAGAAACAATCGAGCTAAGTATGTATCTAAAGCAGCAAAACAGTATAATAACTGGTCTATGGTGCTGCATATAAAAGACCATTGAAATGGTAATATGCAAGAAACAAAGCAGTAATACAATTCGTTCCATGTCCAAGTAATTTAAAGAAAGATTTGCACTTTTCACAAATTTTACTTCATATACATCAACGTTTCTTCTTCTACCCTTTTGACGTCTTTGTCCATACCAGAAGTTCCAATGTAGCATCAATTCTAAACGAAAACTATCAACAGTGCAAAGCTATAGTCAACTTTGTAAAGCAGCTAAACACAAATAGTAAAAAGATGGCGGTACCTAGGTGCATTGAAATTGCAATTTCTTTGATTCGTTCCCCTCAAAACCGTTAGCAAATTACGGTGTTACCACCCACTCTCCAGATGTCCCACCGTGTTATATTGACAGTCGATTTAACATTTAACGCGCTCACAATGGACGCAAAGATGTAAACATTTGTAGTAATTTGGAGGCGTACTGCAAACAAGGGTGCCAAAGACGTTCTATTGACCACTGGTCAGTCGTAAACGGTGGCCCCGCTGGCGAAGGAGGATTTGCCGATTTTGTCAACGATTAAGGTCTAAAATATTACAGGATAAGAATCGAAGAGTAGTCTGAAAACGTGCCCGGTACAGGATTCCATTCGCAACTTTGGTGGCAAAGCTTTGAAAAATGGTCTAAACTGGACTGGGCAACTAGAAATCTTACCCGGTATCTTACACACTGCTCTTTTCCGAGAGCAAAAGGCACCCGGAGGTAGAAGACCATTGTGGCCTCCTCTATAGAAATCGTAGGCACGCGCTCTACGACCGAATAAAAAATAATTTATGAACCGTAAGAACATATGTTCACTGTTTGTGTACAATGAACCTACGAGTCTACCGATGACTCCTACAAACTAGCACAAGTCCCACAAACTAACGACTTTAAGCATTTTCAGAAGAACAATTTTAAGAAGAACTTCCAATTCAAAGTCTTGAAAGACCACTGTAATTTTATTAATAGGTTTTCTTGCTATACTTATCTCTCGTGTTCGTATGTTATAGCGTTTACAAACACAAAATATTCCCGGTATGTAATTAGACGCGATAATAACACGTTGTTTGGTGAAAAAATGGTAAAGGCATCGTTACGCGTTGTCGGTCTCCTTAATTGCAGAAACAGCGGAACAGAGACGGCCTCAATCTATCTATACGTGATCTTGTTCTGGTGCCCATACCAGCCCGGATTACCAGCTATATGCTCAATTACGACGCCCTGAGGTACCTTCCATACAACTTACGCGTATCCAGCACGGACTCGGTAGCAAAAAAGTTTTTGATTTGTGATCTGTGTACGCGCTGACTGATAATTTACTAGGTTCGGGCCGCATTGCGCCATTAAATAAATTGTGTTATGTATAGCTGGCACACAGGTGGGTCACAAAATTATACAAGTGTCCACGTTGTAGGCTCTTGCCTAATTTAATTTCAAATCGATCATAATTATTACAGGTACAGGAAAGCGAAATTAAAGTATGTATCAGAATGTTTCAGGAATAGAAAAAAATCATGAAAATCTGTATGATGAAGGTAGATGCATATTTGCAAATGAAACACTCATTTGCAAATGTCTCTGAAAAGCAAAACAAAACATTCTGTTGTCTTTATAACTGCTTCTATGTATGTACTTGGTTTAAATAAATATTTCTCGATTCAAATAAATGACTGGCAAGATCAATGTAAGTTAATGGTGCTTAATAGGTATTGATTGAGGCCGTCGATATGGTAATGAGATTACATAATCAATTGCGTACAAGCGTAACTGTAGTTCAGGAGCAAATTAAATAACCGAACAAACTAAAGATGTCTTAGGTATGACCATTTTTGTTTAATTATACAAAGGAGCAAGGGTCCTACAACCAGAACAGGGATCACATACTTTTGTTGACCTAACATCACTTTTCTTAGATCAAGTCATCAAAGTGTGGTGACAGGTCTAAGATCCATTTCATTTGAAGTCATATATTTCTCTTAAATTTGCTATTTTATCAAGTCAAATTAGACAGTATTAAAATATGGGAAGTGATCAAAGAAGATGTTGTAAAAATTCACCAAATAAGTTGTGTTACATGTGCAGTTGTTATGTAGTGACACATATGAAAAAAAATATGGAACAGGTAAAAGCAGCTTACTGCTGCTTTTTTGATTTAGAATTGGAGATCTGGAAAAGCCATGGACATGTAATATATGCTGTATTTCCTGTTAGATCGAACTTTTAAAGTGGATGAAAGGGAAGCAAATGAAAATGCCGTTTGCAGTTCCCATGTTGTGACGAGAGCCTTCCAATCATGTAGATGCTTGCTATCTTTGCACGATAAGCATCTCCGAAGGATAAGCCTAAAATAAAATATCCAAGTTTGTCATCAAAACATTGCTCTAGAAATCATCAAACTGCATCGTCGAAGACCGAGAATATTTACGATCAATCGGACCGTGATTAATAATAAATAATTGCGCGTCGTCGAACCCCATGGGTCGATATTCGATTTTACAACTCCTCTCTTTGAACGACTACAGCGTATCCGATTTCAGGAACGTGTAAGTTGATCTCATTAAACATTTATGAAGCAGCCATGGAAAGTGTTAGAACATCGATTACATACCAGCCCTAGCCGGGCGTTATAAAAATATCTACGTGTATATTAATTTATGTTAATTGAAATTAGTTATTAAAGAAACTGTACGGCTCGCCGGTTTTATCTAAATTGCTGCCGTTATCCGAGTGCAGCGAATTAAACAGGACGACAGCGACACACGAGAAGACATTAAAAGTAAGTGAGAAGAAATAAGAAAAAATGATCTTTTCTTGAATAATTAAAGACTAGAACTTCCAAGGTTGATCTAGGGACACACTGTATATGTTCCATTATCACGTTTCCGCTATAAATAAATCCGTTGGCAGTATCGGTATCTCTCGCAATGCGTTTCTCTTCACTTAATCGTACCATAACGTACCCGGAGGAAACTAGAAAAGTTAATTAGTTATTATGTCCCACCATTACTGTCCACATATAGCGGACGCTATCGCGATTTATGGATCGAATGCGCGTTACATCAGCATGCATGTCAGATAGAGATCGACTGATTTTTAACATTTATTTGCTGTATGTGCTCGCTACCTTCATGTGAGCATGACCAATCGAGTTTGTGATCTTTTATCGAGATAAAAGTGGCTTTTTGTGAATTTATGGTTAACTATTTCTGCTTCTTCTACTAGACAATTGTTCTGTGATTAATTTAAGAAAGAAGTAACATACACAGAGAAATGTTTAAGGCATTCGTTGTCTTGCGAAAATTTTAAAGTTTTCAATTAAGTTGAGCTTTTTGATTAAAAACTCACAAATTTCTCCAAGATTTTGTTTCCAAATGTTGGATAGCTTTAAATGTCACACCTAATACTGATATTAGACAGTATAACTATATGCGTATAACTATTTTTTATGAAAATGTTAATACACTATGTGCACTCTATATGTTTTCAAGGCAATAAAATAACTGTGGAAAACATAAGAAAACTTACAGAGGAAGAGGTAAAAGAACTTATTCCGGCTATTGGAGATCGAATTGCTTTTCGAATCGGCTTTTCAGATAACATTTAATTCTTTTATATTTTTGAATGTATTTTGTACTTATTTTGAACGTATTTTATATTTTTATAATAAATTACTATATTGGTATATATGAACTTTTTTTACCCCTTTGCAGCAGCGGTAGATAGTTTGAATAAAACAACAAAATTATTCTCTTCAAATCAATATATTATGTTGAATGTAAATTACTATTGCTTACTTTAAATAATTGATCGCATTTCATCTAAAATGACAGTTACTTGCAGTGAGAATGAAATACTCTATTCAGAACACAGAAGGTGTTGAACCAAACCTAAAAATCTTTTTCTGAAACATTTGTTTTTCCAAGCAAAACAACCAATTACTTCTTCTGGTAATTATTATTCTCTTTATTCCATCCAATGGTTGAAATAATATTAATTTAGAGATGCAAATCAATGACAACAAATTCACCAGAGATATTATTTAATTATTATATGTATTTAATATTTTGAAATGTATCAGATAACATTTAATTCTTTTATATTTTTGAATGTATTTTGTACTTATATGGAATGTGTTTTTAATTTTTATAATAAATTACTGTATTGGTATATTTGAACTTTTTTACCCCTTTGCAGCAGCAGTAGATAGTTTGAACATAACAACAAAATTATTCTCTTCAAATCAATATATTATATTGAATGTAAATTACTATTGCTTACATTAAATAATTGATCGCATTTCATCTAAAATGACAGTTACTTGCAGTGAGAATGTAATACTCTATTCAGAACACAGAACGTGTTGAGCCAACCCTAAAAATCTTTTTCTGAAACATTTGTTTTTCCAAGCAAAACAACCAATTACTTCTTCTGGTAATTATTATTTTCTTTAATCCATCCAATGGTTGAAATAATATTAATTTGGTCGAAATGTTTAAATATTTGAACTAATACTACAAAGTTTCATTCAAAACTACATATAGTCCTTTGTAGTTGATGACTGTTTGGTGTGACTTAATAATTTACTCATTGCAACTAAATTTATCTTGAATCAAGCACTTAACCCGCTTCTACTGAGAAAATGTTATCTTGGATGAAGTGGATAGTTATTTCGTGGATATGGAAAACAACCGTTGTTTTCATTCAAAGTAATTTGACTTGAACTGAGCGTTCTTTTCTCTGTATGTACGCTGATACTCCAAAACTGTAGTTAAATAATAGTAAGAGAAACTCTATATATGTACCAAAACAAAAAGAACGTATCATTAATTGTTATAATTGTTAGTGAACTACAGGAAGATGTTAAAAATTTACTCCTTCATGTATAATTTACTTTCCCAGAATTATGCATTATCAGGTTCTTACCTAACACGCTTGACGCTCAATGAAGCACTTAGGAGACGTAAAAACTTACTATAAGTACACACTAACGACTTTACCAAATATAGTTAACCAACAATAGGTAGCCAGTGCTATCAATGGGGTGCTATCCCACATCCACTCTAATGTTTACCAACTGGTTACAGTTATTTATCACAGTGGTGGTAACACTGCGTAATATCTTAATTTGGTCCAGAGCAAACGAGCCGTTGAGAAAAAACCTCGCCCGCTCTAAGACCCATTACACATACTTTCTTAATAAGTTAATTATAGACGAAAGAAAATGCCCGGTTAATGTTTTAATTGCCATCATAAGAATGTTGTTGCGGGTCGCTTATTACCGTAGTATACGGTTCTTGGGAGCGGTTATATCTTCCAGTGAAAGCATTACCGTCGCGCGGGTCTTTTATTTTTTTGCGCGGCGCCCGTCGATGAAGAATTGGCAACATTCGCTGTAATCTGTCGGAAAAGTTTGTCATAGCTGTGCGGAGATGAAGATATTCCTAAATGAGCCTCATCGGCCAGTTTTCTCAATTTAATTAATGTGTGCACCAAAGCTGGAATCCCATGTCGGAACGGCAAACGGCAAAAGTGACGGTAAACGATGAAAGTTATTGCGGTGTCAATCCCGGCGAATTTCTTAAACAAATATGGCTTACATGTTATTTGGAAAATATTTTTTCTCTCTGTGCGTGGTCAGACATAGAAAAAGAACTTTCTTATCAACTGTCAATGCCTGTTGATTCAACTCAAATCATTTTCTTTACTATTATTTTGAAAGCAGTCGAATGTTCAAAAGTGCGTCCACTTTGGAGCAGTTTTGAACAATTGGAAAATGTTTCAGAGAATATTTTGGTTGTAATTAAAAATGTTTATTGTTTTTTATACCAAAATCTTCCAGACATAATAAAAATGTATGACATTTAATTGCGAGATCAGTTACTAAACGATTTCTACGCGTTTTTCATACAATTACAAATTTTGTTCAAAAATGTTTGACAAGTGCATATATTGTGTGAAAATATCAGTACAAAAGGAAAGAATCAGCATATCTCAAACAACGTTTATTCTCGTCCATCGACGATATTATCTTATTGTGTAAATCTAAATAGACCAACCCAAACCAACCTGTAAGATGAAGTAACAGCAAACACGGTGAAAACAGTGGCAGCGGCAATCAGTAGGTAACGATTGCGATTTCGTCGTACAGGTTCTGGCCTCTGGGACAAGTGTTTTTCCCATTTAATTATCTCCACTATTATGATAATTTTAAACGAACGGCCCAACGCGTGCTCCAGAATAAATCGTGAACGCGGCCGCAGATACAATCTGTATCATTTGTCTGTGGAATATTAATGTAGCTCGCCCAGTACCACCTTGGGAAACGAGAAAACGGTGGCTATTGTATTAATTAAAAATTTATTTATCGAATGCCGCCGCTTAGACAGTCGATGCAGCTGGCATTATTCCAATGCGTAATTCAATTGAAGATAAGAGAAAGTATTACCGTAGGTACCGCGCGTTTGTAATGTACAACTGTACAGTGAAAGATTATGCGAAGATTAACTGCTTGTGATGTTGGGGGTTGGGTTCAATTTCTCATCCATTGATTATGAATCTATGATTATGGATTACAAGTGTATTAGAATTTATTTTAACAAGTCTGAAAAGGTGCATAGCATATTTGGTGGCAGCGCAAGCGGTGGGATCAGGTGTAATATTAATAAATAAAACAGCTCTCTTTATCTACTTTAATAGCATTGTCAGCGGTTCCATTTAACAAACAAAATAGTCGACAATTAACGGATAAGCTTACCGTTAATTTGCCGAACAATGGACACCGAATAGACAACAAGCAGAAACACGACCTACAACGTGACCGCGGGCAGTCGTATTCGTCTTATTTGCTTTGGTAACGAGACTCAAGAACTATTTTTTTTTTAATAACGACACCGACACAGCACAATTTCTAGATCGTACCAACAAAGGAACGGCAGATAGAGTCTTCATAGTTAAAATGCAATTAATAATCAGAGCACATTGTTCATTTGTGCCCCGGTGTAATTATGCGAGCGCGGAGCCCGATCACGACTTTTTTCCTATCAAAAATTAAATCACGCGTTGCTGCTTCTCGTTGCCGCGACCACATGCGCGTCATGAATAACTGCCGGAGAGGTGATTGGCTATCGATCGGATATTGGGTGTTCATTTAGTGCCAGAAGGTGCGATTGGCATTGTAGAACTAAATGTGTAATTAATTATAGATGACAGTTTAATATTATTATTCTTATTATGATTGTACGGTTTTGTTCCACGATAAAATCGTCGCATTATTCTCAATACTTATCTCTTACATTATGTGCCATACGTTTCTTTTATGCCACTGTTTTATTAGCTGCTAGTTGCTGGTGCTGCTAGCAGCAACAGCAGCCAGTGGCTATTTTGTGGTCACATTACGCTATGTACCAGTAAAAGTACTGCTGCCGCTGGTGGCTACTACCAGCAAACCTCAGTTCAAACTACAAGTTCAACTATTTCTTGTGCATTTTATATGTCACCAGGAAAGTACATACAACAGTGAGACAACGTATTGTCTTTCGTCAGGTGAAGGCGTCGCAACCATAAAATATTTCGTATTCGATACCAATTTATGGGGTTTTATTGACTACCTGCCTTAAACTTATATAAATTTTGAAAGCACTGTACACTAGTGTAAATAACATAAGCAAGGCCACGATGACAATAAAATTAGAAATTCTATATTTTAGAAGTATTTAGTTGAAAAGTCATTGGCTCTACTACAATTAGTTATTTACAAAATTTTCATAAAAAATCTCTTTCAGGTCTTCAATTATTTCCCAGTAGGTATATTTCTAAATAACAAATTGTGCAAAAGTTACTACTTTCATCCGTAATTTAGTTTCTACTTTATATTTAATGTTTTATTTATATTAACTTCAAACACAAAAGTAATTCAATCAGTTTTCAGTTCAGTTTATTAATTAAAATATAATATACAATTATATAGTTATACAATTTAATATACAATTGATATAATTAAAATCCAATATATTTTACAAAAGATATTAGTATATATGCATTTCTACTTCAAATAAAGCTCAACACGTCACAGCAACTTATAAATATTACATAATATTGTATGCATAAGATGCATAAATAAGCATAATCCATCAGGTTATTCAATTTTGAAGAAATATTTGAATATATTATTTAAAATAAAAATTATAAATCACATATTTATAATTTTATATTATTAGTTATACATTTAACAAAAATAATGAATTATTGCTTTGAGTTATTTATTATAAACGATGGTTGGTGTTTTCTACAATACCCACATTTGTCCTGAGCCAGCAGCGCAAGCTCTAAATAACGGCTAAGGAAAGTTCAACATGTTCAACTTTACAAGCAACAGCGAAAACCGTTCGCCGGCATGCAAAAATAGCGGCTACTCAGTGGTCACACTATACTGATTAACAGCGGCTGATAATCTACAGCAAGCAGCAAATACTAAAACAGCGTAGTGTGGCCCATTTTCCATTTCAATTAACGTTGCAGCATAACTTCTCGACCGGCGACTATTCGTTATGTGATCACTATTTTAACAACTGTATCCCTTAAAGCCCTCTTTATATATTGGGATAATATTACCTCGCATAATATTTATAAAACACATTTCAAAAATACATAATTTCATGAGTTAACATTCATGCTGGTTGCTGTAAAAGTTAAACAAGCGCTGGTAGGCTGGCTGCTGCTAAACTCACTCACCAACTGGTAAAGCAGCGCTGCTGAGTGGTCACACTATGCTGTTAACAGCCAGTAGCAAATAGCACGCTAGTAAAACAGCCTAGTGTCACCAGGGCATAGTAAAGTTGTACAGTGTATGTAAAGGTATGTATTTACACCGTACATTTGTTATACTGTATACTGAACAGTATAGTGAAAGGCCCTATATGTGGGGAGAAATTTGCTAGGGCGAATCTGGAATTGTTCCAGGACGACATTAGATTTGGAACGTCTGGAGGGTAGCAGGGCACGGGTAGTGAAAGCATCCCCTCGCCTTAAGACCAGCATTGTTATGGCCCCGTTCCAGAAGCAGCTGTGCCGGCTTCTTGTAAACAGATGATTCGACTTGATGGAGCGAATTACGTCAGCGGTGACGAAAGTCAAATATTCTAATGCCATTTGTACGACCAACCTCACGCAGCAGATTTTTTAATCGAAAAAAATATGACTATAAATTATGCCTTCAGATGAAGGTTTTTTTTACGATTACAAATACGATTCTACTCGTATTCCTTGCACTTTGGTATTGCAAACATAAACACTAGATACAACCCACAGTTGATTCTCTACTATGATTATAATCATCCAATAATTATTGGCCGTTGACATTATCATACAAAAATGATCGTCGACATAAACGTTAAAGTAACTAACTGACCAATTATTAAAAATCATGGATTATTAACTCAATTTTGGTCAAAATATACTAAGACTTGTACCTCTACGATATATCAAACGTTGGCATTTCAATATTTTAGAATATTCAACTTATTTAGCGATGTCAAAACGTTTGTAGTGGTTATCCTTTACATTTATTCAATGTTATGCAACATTTATTATTCTTAATTCCAAGCAAATAAAACAAAACTAATTTGCAAAGCAGATATTTTTATTTTGCATTCGACATTCGTCAAAATTAGTGATGTGGCCAAATAGTTTTCTTCCTCATACGTATAATGCATTAACCAGAAGAATATTCCTTATTTTAAATGACAGTTAGGAATTAATTAGTATATTATTCTTAATACACAGTTAAATATATATCCTGTACTCTAGTAATGATGAAAAGCGCTTTCGCTTTTAGCTACTGGCCGCCCTAGCTGAAAAAAGAATAGAGGTGTATGGCTTGAAGCCGTACGTGTGGCTCCATCTTACGGAGCGGATGAATTACACAACCCGTGGACCACTGTTTCAGTGCACAGTCGAGTAATCCAAATATATTCATGTGAGATAAAATAACTGGTTTACCAAAGTGTTAATTAATAATACTTGATTAAATTTGTATTACACATTTATTGCACAAGGTGCCTATATATTTAAAATACATAAAAATACCTATGTATTAAGCATAACATATGATTTATAATATCTATGTAATGATATATTAAGTATTAAAATAAAATAAACAGTAGTAAAACAGCAGTAGACACAATATTTGAATTCTATTTTTGTACGTATGTTAGTTTAAAATAAAACATTGATAATGATAATATTTGCGATATGATCCACTGTAGACGATACAGAAATACATACATATTATGTAAACAAACTACAATTCGATGTTTCGTACGAATACTGACGTCAAGAAGGATTAACCTATTGATCTTTGTAGGCGTTGTTTGAATAAACTTTTCACGATTTTACTTTAATTAAGAGCAAAACAATTAATAACATAATAAATCATAAAGAATATCGTTAAGTTAAAGATATCAAATTTTAGAGCAGTACTAATTAATTACTATTTAACTAGTAATTGACAGTTATAAAAAGGTTTTATCGAATGGTATCATTTTGTTTACATATTGTGCATATTTACCACAATTTATTTTATCGTTTATTTATCAAATAATACTATTCCTTAGATAGTTTACCTAAAATAAAAAATGAAATTTAGTTTTATATGATCCAATCATATATGTATTAAAACAAATGGTTCAATAACAAAAACGTTTAAGAAGTGAACTAACTATCAGTGATTAAGAACTCAAATAATGTACTTTGCCTGTAGTTGAATATCGAAAATAAAAAACGAAACAAACTTTCAAAATGATCCAAGTTTTCAAACAATTCACTTAGAAAAATATGCGAAAACTAAAGTAAAATATGTCAATTATAAATAAATATGTAATATGTTGAGAAATGTGACAAACACTATAATGATTTAAAAAAATACAACAAAACTTTACATACATGATTAGTGTTTACAATAACCACCAATCTACGTCTGCCAAACAGATAAAACCATGTTGTAATAGTCATCCTAATAATATCGCTAAAACATAAATAAACTAAAAATTATAATCGGTAATAAATAAGCGAATAACCAATAGATAACACTGAAATTACCGGATTACCAGCTTTTAACTTTTAACGGATGAAACCGCAATAATACCACATCCTTCTTAGCAAGGAAATAACAAATTAAGTTTCTAATGAACTTATAAACGTACTGGCACAAACAATATATCAACAAGATCTCCTACACCGTGATATCACCAATCACTTCATTCAAGCAATACTAAATTCATCCAAAAGAAAATGGTTTCCATCGGTATAAGAAAAGGGACCACATATCGGAAACTAGTTTAGTCATATTGCTAATCACAGTAATCACTTCATTCAAGCAATACTAAATTCATCCAAAAGAAAATGGTTTCCATCGGTATAAGAAAAGGGACCACATATCGGAAACTAGTTTAGTCATATTGCTAATCACAGTAATCACTTCATTCAAGCAATACTAAATTCATCCAAAAGAAAATGGTTTCCATCGGTATAAGAAAAGGGACCACATATCGGAAACTAGTTTAGTCATATTACTAATCACAGTAATCACTTCATTCAAGCAATACTAAATTCATCCAAAAGAAAATGGTTTCCATCGGTATAAGAAAAGGGACCACATATCGGAAATTAGTTTAGTCATATTGCTAATCACAGTAATCACTTCATTCAAGCAATACTAAATTCATCCAAAAGAAAATGGTTTCCATCGGTATAAGAAAAGGGACCACATATCGGAAACTAGTTTAGTCATATTGCTAACCACAGTAATCACTAATCACTTCATTCAAGCAATACTAAATTCATCCAAAAGATTAAATTCTATCGGTATAAGAAGAGGAACCACATATCGGAAACTGGTTTAATCATATTGCTAATCACAGTAATCACTAATCACTTTATTCAAGCAATACTAAATTCATCCAAAAGAAAATGGTTTCCATCGGTATAAGAAAAGGGACCACATATCGGAAACTAGTTTAGTCATATTGCTAACCACAGTAATCACTAATCACTTCATTCAAGCAATACTAAATTCATCCAAAAGAAAATGGTTTCCATCGGTATAAGAAAAGGGACCACATATCGGAAACTAGTTTAGTCATATTGCTAATCACAGTAATCACTTCATTCAAGCAATACTAAATTCATCCAAAAGAAAATGGTTTCCATCGGTATAAGAAAAGGGACCACATATCGGAAATTAGTTTAGTCATATTGCTAATCACAGTAATCACTTCATTCAAGCAATACTAAATTCATCCAAAAGAAAATGGTTTCCATCGGTATAAGAAAAGGGACCACATATCGGAAACTAGTTTAGTCATATTGCTAACCACAGTAATCACTAATCACTTCATTCAAGCAATACTAAATTCATCCAAAAGATTAAATTCTATCGGTATAAGAAGAGGAACCACATATCGGAAACTGGTTTAATCATATTGCTAATCACAGTAATCACTAATCACTTTATTCAAGCAATACTAAATTCATCCAAAAGAAAATGGTTTCCATCGGTATAAGAAAAGGGACCACATATCGGAAACTAGTTTAGTCATATTGCTAACCACAGTAATCACTAATCACTTCATTCAAGCAATACTAAATTCATCCAAAAGATTAAATTCTATCGGTATAAGAAGAGGAACCACATATCGGAAACTGGTTTAATCATATTGCTAATCACAGTAATCACTAATCACTTTATTCAAGCAATACTAAATTCATCCAAAAGAAAATGGTTTCCATCGGTATAAGAAAAGGGACCACATATCGGAAACTAGTTTAGTCATATTGCTAATCACAGTAATCACTAATCACTTCATTCAAGAAATTCATCCAAAAGAAAATCGTTTCCGTCGGTATATGAAAAGGGACTACATACCGGATTTTAATTTACTGGGTAACAGAAAAAAAGTGACGTGTCGCAACGCTATAAAATGTTTTGTTTGTTTTTGTTCATGAGAGCAGAAGTTTTTGTGTAATAAATCAATCTTAACACCTTCCAGAATGTGCCAAATTACTTTTTGAATAATTTTAAACATTTTATAAATGAAATATTGTCAATGTTATTTTTTTGTTTATAGACGTTAGGTTTTTCTTACTTTACGTGATTCACAAACAATTTTGAAGTGCTAGATTAGCTTTACTATGACAATGCCTATCTCAAAATATTCATAGTTAGTTTTTGGTAATTTCCTTCAAGTGGTCCCTTTTCAAATTCAAAGAAAAAGTTTAAAAAACAGTAGTTCGTACGTAGTACAGTGGTTGTAGTGAGTAAAGTAGTGGCGCGCTAAGTTGTTTCCGTGGTCCTGTGGCGGTGTAAATTTCTAAATGAAGTAGTAGCGTGAGCAGTCGGTAGGTGGGGATTGAGGTACGTCTTTTGTGGAGGCAGACCTGTCCCGAACGAATCACCGCTGAGAATTTACCACTCCGCGGAGCGCAGCTATTTCTGAAATCAGTCTGCACTCGACCCATAGCAAGAGCGGTTCGTGCATGTCACCCCGCTGTCTGAAAACTTTACGCGGTGCCGACAAACACTTCTGCTCCGCAAGCGGACCAGCGAACAACAGTGACCAAGTGATGTGACAATCTTTAAACTAGTGCGTGTCTCTTTGTTTTCGCAACCATCAGTTTTTATCGAAAGTATTATTTTTTATTGAAGAAAAAACGTGAAACAAACTTGTGCCTTATCTCATCTCTATCTCTTCAGCATACAACAACTCTCAACATCATAAGGTTTTTTTCTTTCTATACCAACACCATCATCACCTAGAAATAATAAGGTGAGTCCATATTTTACCCAGATATACCCCGAATTTTACCTCCTAAAAGTTATACATTGTAAAACACGTGTTCAATTCTTATATAAATGATATAAATATAAATAATTCCTTCTTGGTGTTATAGTTCTGCCTTATTATTCTATGAGTTAAATCAATGCTTCAAGAATTAAACTAGGTATGCTTCTAAAACGTCTGAATACTATAGTAACTTGGTATATTTATAAAGGTGCGAAATATCAGGAAAGCTGCTCCTTCATACAATAACTTATCTCCACCTTCTTATCTGGTTTAAAAGATTATAGATATTGCAAAATGGTGCCCGACTTTGCCAGCGTCTGCCCTAGAATATCGATTTCAAAACCAGAAATAACATATCATAAATAAGTACACCAACGCATCTATGGATTTGATCAAAAGTTCAGCGCACAGTGAAAAATAAAATTCAGAAGCAACAAGTGATTCGTGATACTTCAAATTTTATTTTGTGTAAAACGTGTTATGGTTTTTGTAGTAATTCACAAGCCATTCGAAAAATATGTATTTAAGTGAATCTAGTTCCTCAAGGATGGAAAAAAATCCTTTATTTCCTTCTAAGATGATACATAACTCAGCATTGTTGGTAATTCTCTGTTTTGTCGATGTCTAAGTGTGGATGGATCCAAATTGTATTTTGTCCAAAAAAAAATGTTTGAAGCAAGAATTTTGTCCACCGAGGTAGAAGTTCGTTTGAAGTAACATTAGATTATCAAAAATTGAAGCCTCCAGTGGAAGAAAGAGCAATTTGGACTATTTTAAGAAATAGAGTTATTGGCATATTCTTGTATAGCATAAGGTTTTCAACAATTTGGTCTAGAAGTTAAAAATACGAAAAATATGAAGAAAAAAAAAAGACAATTAATAATTTGTTTTTTGTTTGTATCTAGTATCCTGTTATGTCTTAATTCAGGGATGAATTAATAAATAATGTTTTATATATACGAGAGTTAAAGATAATTTTGATAATTTTAAAGACAATTGTGTATATTACCTACCATTGAAAGTTTATAAGGAATTTTTAAAATACGTAAGAAAATTTGAAACCTCATAAGTTTGCTGTTCTTTTCACTTTATTACGTTTTACAAATATTGTGCAAGTCTATCAATATTTAGTCATGCTTCTGCTATTTGATAACTTGCAAAACTCATAGATACCATTATAAACAAACTCTCATATGAGATAATATGCACACAATAATATTAACAATAAGTTTATTCTTAGAGACCTTAGACATGTAGAAATCCATCAAGAATTTCTATAAAAAGATTACTGTGAAACAAAATTCGAGTGGACATTAACGAGGCAAGCAATGCATTACTAGATCGAAGGTGCTTCAAACAATGCTTGCAACCGAAAATAGATCCTTTTGTTTTTTGAGAGTTGCTCACATCTCTTGGTGTGATATCTTTAAGAGCACCTAAGAATAGAAGTGAGAAAAACCAAACACCACACTCACCCGCGCATACGATTTGGTTAGTTAAGACGCTAAGAGAGACACATAAAATCGGGATTTTTATCGATTCGGGATGAATAAATTCGGTCTATTTGAGAGACGTCGGTTTTCCACATCTCTGCTTTGAATTAATTATAAGCTGATCGTACATCTAGTAAAAGAGATACGCCGATCCGAAGTATTTATTTTGATTGGGCGGTTTTATGTATTCGTTTTTCGCTCCTCGAGTTTCTCTCTAAAAAAAAAAAAATACACGCTTCCAACGTCGCGTGTTTTACACTCGCGTGTTTCCTCATGATACGCACAATACAGCAGGGTACAATCATCTCTCGAAACGGCCTGAATATTAATCAGTTAAGTTGTATTGGTGCCGTCAGACCATCGAACAAATGGTCCTTCGAGCGCGAAGATCTTCTTTCAAAAGTGCCGCTTTTTTTATTTACTGACGGCTATTTGTCAGGGAGGTGTCAACAGTGAGTTATGCAAACGTTTGACAGACACCTCGACCTATCTCAGTGCAAGATCTTTTCTCAGAATTATTCCCGCTACTTATATCTTACTATACATATATATTTCCTTCCTTTTTTACGTGGAATTAGGTTACAAATAGTATTTATAAATCTTAAAATATGATTGTTTATTTGCCATGAACTTTTGACTCCAATGTCCAGAAAATCCAAAGATTAAGTATAATAAATGGAAAATTTTGTGCCTATAATAGCATTTTTACGTAACATAAACGTGCGAAACATTTCTTATAAATGGAGTTAATCGGGTTTGCATTGATAACCCTCATTAATATTTCTATAATATAAGTTTATAAATTTAGCTGAAAAGTAACATTTACATCCCTAGGATACCACAAACAATTTATTTGCCATTTCAAACGTCAAAGTCAAAGACAAATTGACATTAACCAGCATGATACAAGTGATGCTACAGCCGCTAGGCATGTTGTCATAGATCTATTTTAAATTACCCGCGTTTTTCTGTGTCAAATGTGACCGTTACCCAAACTTGACAGGAATATATAATGTATATATAGTGCATTGTAGTGCATTCGCGTTTAGAACGGAGTGGTGGGCCAAGTGGTGGGCAGGCAAATCCAGCCAGTTTTACATAGAAGTAGTATCAAATGACAGTTAAAATCTCAGCCCATGTCAAGTGCATTGTACCCTCTAAATTGACAATATCTTTTATTCTGTAATAGTCCAGCCAAGTCCAGTATCTACTCTGTCACCCATAGCAGCAAAATGACTTGAAAAGTCAACTAACAAAAGTGACTTTTTCCATATTTAGCTGGTGTAAACTTAGAGCCACTTTTAGCCAATCACTAGTCTGATTGTATGTATATAGTTCCAACACTTCGTTCTTAATACAAATTCAAAGAAAAGAAAGATTTGTTGTCTGTTATGACAGTGACCAACCCAGCAAAAGCGACATCTATGGATGTATAAAACAACTACCGTAAAATCAGTTAAAATCTCAACCCATGTCAAGTACATTGTAACCTCTAAATTGCCAATATCTTTTATTCTGTAATAGTCCAGCCAAGTCCAGTATCTACTCTGTCACCCATACCAGCAAAATGACTTGAAACGTCAACCTTCAAAACTGGCATTTCCCATATTTAGCTGGTGTAAACTCAAAGCCACTTTTAGCCAAGCACAAGTCTGATTATATGTATATATAGATATAGTTCCAACACTTCGTTCTTAATATAAATTCAAAGAAAAGAAAGATTTGTTGTCTGTTATGACAGTGACCAACCCAGCAAAAGCGACATCTATGGATGTATAAAACAACTACCGTAAAAGCAGTTAAAATCTCAACCCATGTCAAGTACATTGTAACCTCTAAATTGCCAATATCTTTTATTCTGTAATAGTCCAGCCAAGTCCAGTTTCTATTCTAAGTCACTCATAGCAGCAAAATGACTTGAAAAATCAACTTCAAAACTGACTTTTTCCGTATTTAGCTGGTGTAAACTTAGAGCCACCATTAGCCAATCACAAGTCTGATTATATGTAGATATAGATATAGTTCCAACACTTCGTTCTTAATACAAATTCAAAGAAAAGAAAGATTTGTTGTCTGTTATGACAGTGACCAACCCAGCAAAAGCGACATCTATGGATGTATAAAACAACTACCGTAAAAGCAGTTAAAATCTCAACCCATATCAAGAACATTGTAACCTCTAAATTGCCAATATCTTTTATTCTGTAATAGTCTAGCCAAGTCCAGCATCTACTCTGTCACCCATAGCAGCAAAATGACTTGAAAAATCAGCTGCAAAACTGACTTTTTTCGTATTTAGCTGGTGTAAACTTAGAGCCACCATTAGCCAATCACAAGTCTGATTATATGTATGTATAGATATAGTTCCAACACTACGTTCTTAATATAAATTCAAAGAAAAGAAAGATTTGTTGTCTGTTATGACAGTGACCAACCCAGCAAAAGCGACATGTATGGATGTATAAAACAACTACCGTAAAAGCAGTTAAAATCTCAACCCATATCAAGTACATTGTAACCTCTAAATTGCCAATATCTTTTATTCTGTAATAGTCCAGCCAAGTCCAGTATCTACTCTAAGTCACCCATAGCAGCAAAATGACTTGAAAAATCAACTTCAAAACTGACTTTTTCCGTATTTAGCTGGTGTAAACTTAGAGCCACCATTAGCCAATCACAAGTCTGATTATATGTATATATAGATATAGTTCCAACACTTCGTTCTTAATACAAATTCAAAGAAAAGAAAGATTTGTTGTCTGTTATGACAGTGACCATCCCAGCAAAAGCGACATCTATGGATGTATAAAACAACTACCGTAAAAGCAGTTAAAATCTCAACCCATGTCAAGTACATTGTAACCTCTAAATTGCCAATATCTTTTATTCTGTAATAGTCTAGCCAAGTCCAGCATCTACTCTAAGTCACCCATAGCAGCAAAAGACTTGAAACGTCAACCTTCAAAACTGGCATTTCCCGTATTTAGCTGGTGTAAACTCAAAGCCACTTTTAGCCAAGCACAAGTCTGATTATATGTATATAGTTCCAACACTTCGTTCTTAATACAAATTGAAAGAAAAGAAAGATTTGTTGTCTGTTATGACAGTGACCAACCCAGCAAAAGCGACATCTATGGATGTATAAAGCAACTACCGTAAAAGCAGCTAAAATCTCAACCCATGTCAAGTACATTGTAACCTCTAAATTGCCAATATCTTTTATTCTGTAATAGTCCAGCTAAGTCCAGTATCTACTCTAAGTCACCCATAGCAGCAAAATGACTTGAAAAATCAACTTCAAAACTGACTTTTTCCGTATTTAGCTGGTGTAAGCTTAGAGCCACCATTAGCCAATCACAAGTCTGATTATATGTATATATAGATATAGTTCCAACACTTCGTTCTTAATACAAATTCAAAGAAAAGAAAGATTTGTTGTTTGTTATGACAGTGACCAACCCAGCAAAAGCGCCATCTATGGATGTATAAAACAACTACCGTAAAAGACCAATGGTGACCATAAGAAGCAGAAGAAGCATTTCTCATAATTATCATCGGGATCTGGCTATTTGTTTTAAGGTAGATAGTGATCTGGGGTTGCGAAGAACGGAGAGCACTCCTCCGGAGATAAAAAAAAGCACGCCGTTAATGTAAATTTATAATTGCGGTTCGTCCCGCCAGGGCGCGCTCCGGTCCAGAGGTGGAATTGAACAAATCAAGTTTGATTCTTCCATCGGCGGCGCCGGCCGCGCCGTTCAGCGTACTCGTGATCGTGAATTCACGCACGATGGGGTTAAGTGGATTAACGTTTAACACACGCCTTGTTTAATTGATCACGATATTACGGTACGTCAGTCCTGTTCAGTGACACCGCGCCAGCTAATCTAATTTATTATCTATCCGAAGAAGTATTCCGACCCAACCCGACTCTATATAAGATTCTATTTAAACAATCTCGGTAGGAAATTAAACAATATGACTAAGCGCTCTTTGGGACCTATAACGAAGATATCGATTGTTGGTCTTATTAATTGGATCGAGCGTTTTCAGTTTGAGGAGAACATTCCATTAGGTTTTGAAATTGATTTCTTCCGGTGGAGTAACTTTGATTTCTAAATTAATTTGTGTAGCTTTTGTTGCAGTTTAGCTACAATGTGAAGAGATTGTGTTTGTGTAATTTTCGTTGAGAGTCCGTTGCCAAATTACGGTTACGGTTATGGTAACGATGCGTTACTCGTGCTTTACGTATTTATAACTTAAACTATGTATTCTTGTCGAGACACTAAAATTGGAGATGTAGTAAAAGAATTATTATGTATATCTACATCAACATTCTAGCATCAGAACCACTTCATTGTCGCAAAATGTTTATACAACAGTTAGTATGTCTTTCAACAATAGTTTGGTTGCTTTGTCTGCTAACTGGAGACCATTGATTTGGAAAATACAAACAGCAAGCTTCAACTTCGCTCCAAAGTGAGCTTACAGATCATTTTTACGTTTTGACTAGAACCCTAGAAGTGGATTCTACTGGAAAAGAATTAACTTCAAAGTTTCTCCTTTCAAAACTGACATTTCTTCGTATCAAATAAATTCGCCATGTTTTCCTTGCCAATGCATTCATCACTCAATCAATTCATCCTCAGTCTGTACATAACACGAACAAATTTAATGAAAATGTAAATGTTGTCCCATGTAGACGATTTTTACCGTCCGATATAATACTCCTACCCAAGGTAAGCAATTACGCCGTTCAATTAAAAAAACTATGTGCGCGCAAAATCCGGTTTTGTTTTTCGTGGTGTGCGCGGCAATTATTTGCAATAAATCAACAATTTGAGTAAATTGAGCTTCCTACGCACAGGTCTACCGTTCCGTGGCGTGGTAATTACCGGGGCCGACTAATAAATACAATAATGAATCCACGAGATATGATCTATCGGCGGCGGTGGAACGCTGCGGTGTGTCGAGACGATGCGTCCAGTATCCTCGAAGCCACCTTTTCGTTTTCTCTCCTTCGAGCACACACACAGACACACCATTCTTTTAAATTGATGCCCGAACTGTTTATTATCTTAATTAAAAGTGGTACAGGACCGGTCCCGTTTTTCAGGAGGTGTGCACCTCATTTCACCTTGTAAATTGTTACTTTATTCGGGCACGTATGGGACTGAGGCTAATTGCGTGCACCTCGCCGCCGCCGGCCTTTGCTTTTGTTTTCGTCGCTTTTTCGAATCGAACTAGTAGTGGTAATTAGGACGCGACAATGGACCGGGGATTACAACTTACATCCGGCCATATTACACTTCCCAAATTCACCTATTAAGATTCCTATTTTTACTTATATTTCTAACGTTATTTATTACCATTCTGTTGGGCCAATTATTATTCAGTAGTAGTGCATGTTTGTCTGTTTCAGAAAAGTGGCGCTATTAAACGCTTATATCAGTTGTCTGAAAGAAAACTTTTGTAAACATCAGTCGCCACTGACATATGACATATTAATACGATGTAGGAGGTCAAAATGGCGGGAACAACCGCGACTCCCTAACATGGTAGCATTTGGCCAAGCGCGGTTTAAGGGCTTTAATTACTGGTCAAAATTCTAATTCATCAAATCTCTTCCAATTTATTCGAAGGCAAAACTAACTGGGTTCTTTTTCTTGAACCTTGTGAACACATTTTCTGACTTCTAACTAACGCGTTTAAGTATTTAACATTTAATAAGGGCTGATAAAGCAAGACTACTCAAATGAAACGAAACACTTATCAAAACAATAACATCTATTAACAATAATAATCAACAATCCCGTTTGATAGGTTACATAGAAAAATGAATGAAGCTTTGAACATATTGACGTTTAAATTAAACCTAGGAGTTGATTTAGACAGACACACTTTTAGCAGAAATATGAATAATTTAATTTACAATGAAATGCGAGACGAGTTGAAAAGACTTACCAGGGATAAACTTAAGCGCCGAAGAACGCTCCACAAAAACGTGTACTTTACATGACGGTGGTTGAAATGAGAAGAGCGAGATCTGTTCGTTTGCATCCCTCGACCCCAAAGGAAGCCGGAAGCATTTCTTCTTAGCCAATGACAACTCTTCAATTTTAAACTTATAACACGCGGTCAAATCCTAAACCAGATGTTCAACCCTAGCAAAAACCTTTGACATTCCCGAATGTTCTTACAAATATCTCGCTTAATTTGATCATATCTTAATAAATAAATAATGGGTTTCCGACCCATTACAACGAACTCTTAGCACAGAATTTGGTAATTGAATTTTTAGTATTGAACTATAAATTTACTCGTTATGGCACATCCGGTATTTGATACTTTGCACATTTATCGTCACGGTAAAAAATGCAGTATGGTACGAGTATTTCTTATATTTCAGAATAAAAATAATTCAAATTAATGACTAAATCAGTTTTGCAAAATTATATTCGACAGTCTATAAGATCCATGTTTAAAACTCTACATAACTCTGACTCTTAAACACGGAAATATAAATTGGAAAATTTAAATCGCGGTAATCTAGTAAGACTTCAGAAATTGATTTAATTGCAATAAATGTCCGTAAATGAACGACCAAACGCACCGGTTAATAAATATAAATAGGTATGGGCGTAGATATATCTGCTCAACAATTTAATGTTACCTTTCATGTCCAATGATAGATAACAACCATTAACAATAATCGATAGGTAATAGTCAGGGGACTCTTTTGCGGCTTTATTAAGCTATTATTGCCCGATAGTTTGTATAATAAATGATAGACTGCACTCGCGGGCTCACACAACGGAAAACTCAACTTTACATATCAAATTGACGTGAATATGCTAATACGAGAAATTATACACGTAACACGTGTGTACGTATATTTTTTTGTATTTTAATCGTTTCCTCGTGGTCGATGCTTCTTGTAATGTATTGATACATGTTCGTCATTATTTCGTAGGTATTCCTCATTAAAATTTATTGAATTCCATGTGTCAATGTGTATAAGAATTCATCGTATTAACTGGTGCGAGAAATTGATTTTTTTTGCTGCGTTTTAAGTTTTAAAAGTTTCGTGTTCTATTCTGATTAAATCCCAGATAAATCATGATCAATTAATCATTTTAGTTGGGTAATTTTCGCGTTGAAAGGAAACGGTTCTTTCTCCTTATCGCTTTTTAATTAATGTACCTACATCTCGAGAATATTATGATTCGTTTCTATGCATTCGTTGCTATAGAAGTTTTTTCTGTTGTTGAATGTAATGTTTTAGTCTCCTGTAATTTTGGACCGATTTATTTTCTTGTTTTGACAGTTGGTTATTTTAGATGTTGTATAAGATCACTTATATATTTATACAAGCATTCTTCTCATTCTTGGTCAGCACCGGGCGTACTTTATTAACGCTTGCATTATTTAAAAAGATAAACGTTGGCTGTCATCACAAAATCTTTCAAACCACTTGAAAGCTTTTAGTGATTATTATGTTTACTTTAGCACAACAGTGGAAGTAGGTGTAGAATATGAAATTTGTTATTCTAATTATTGTTGGCCATATTAGGCGATATTTAACCTACTTACTCGGATCGTACGTTTTGCGTTCTGCGTTTACGTTTCTGTTTCAACATTCATTTAGATATATTCAGCGTACCGCGAACACTAGACGATAATAATAATATTTCACTCGAACACCGATTACGACACACAATTAGCCGTTTCCCAATTTTACTATTTCTCGACAAAAATCACCTTGGCAGCCGCAATTATCGTTTTTAGCATTATTTCAGCGACTCTCTCGCACGGCAAACAGGTGCGCGGGTAAGGTGCGTGTGTACCTTTTTTAAATTTACAAGAAGGGAACCCACGTAAGGAGTACTATCGTATTAATTCTTCGATTTAACGATAGCTATATAAATCGCTATTTAATTACTTGCGAATGGATCGATTAAGCACCCAGTTGGTTAGTTATTACCACAAGATCTTCATTAGCAGAAACGCGTCCAACCGAACGGGTAAATAACATTAATTCTTATTGCGCTAACAAGTACAGTTATCAGTTTTTTTAATCTCTATCTTTTACTTACTGTAAAGTGGAGTAATCTTCTTCCTTTGGTCTTCTTTACCTAATAACTGTGTTGTTGTCGCTGTTGTAGGAAAAAATGTGGGATTGTATAATCAATACGATATCTAAAACAATTATTTCTACAACCCTTTTGATCTGTGTAATCTTGCTGATGTTATTGTGTTGCGACAATTAAGGACCTGTTGAGGTCCTTCCTCCTTTGGTTCATTTCGATATCTTTACAGCGAGTTGACAAAATTGTCGTCAAATCATACCAGAGAGTTATGGAATATGCATCACAGGCTTTCAGTGAAGACATTGTACATACTTTCTTTGAAAATTAATCTATTATATAATTGAAATTAATTAATTTAGGTTTAAAACGAATTATTTAGGCGAAATTATTCCACAGATGTTCAAAACTTCATGACGTCTTGAAACCGCTTTGTTGAAATGGTAATCCAGATACTGAAAAAATGTTAAACATAACCATTTCTAATTTTCCAATACTGATAAACTTATCTTTATCTATGCTTGTGCTTTCTCCAACAATATACTGATGTAATACATTGTCGTCTCTTTTTTTAAACAACAAAGCAAATTATTTTGACATGTTTTTTCTTGTTCCAGGTATGGATAATTCTTTGATTCTATATCAGGTGGACCACCCTAAATTTTGGACCATAAACCTCGCTGTAAGTTATAAAAACAAATCACCATCAGCATTAAGTGTTTTACGGTGAACATAAAATGAGTTAATGGTGCAAATCGCAATAATTTGAACATGTTGCCCAACAATATCTCCTAATTACGGCTTACGGTACCTCTCCTATTTGTCAAGTTATTAACACGTCGTAAACACACATCGATAGTCCTTCACAAGTTGTCGACCTAAACCAGCAATTAAAACGTTATTAATGTGTGTTTTTTTATAACAACATCTCTCGGCGATCAATTGACATGATTTCCTGGGAACGCGAATGCGAAAGTACTTTATAGACTCGAGCGCATTAAACAATAATATTTACTCCCACACAGTTCGGAGCGCGTTCACTTTGTCCAGCTCATTCCACTTCATTAGCATGCTAAACGTTACCATGCTTTTACCATAAACATTTGTGCGCTCCGCGTTCTCTGTTTGCTTAGGTGCGCATACGTCCTCTGAAGGCTGACTCGCGTTGTTGTTTTGTTGTTTTGTCTCTCTTTTTTTCGCCGCTGGAGTCACCTAAGATCGTACGCATGTCGAGGGACAAATAACCGATCGATTCTATAATTAAATATGTTGTCTATTGTTCTACGAGTAGTACTCGAGTTGTGTTTTCTTCGGCTTCTCTTTATGGACATGCATCTTACCGCTCTCTGCGAACCCGACCTTGGATCTTTTTTTCTTAAGAGAGATATCCAGCAGGTGGTTTTGTACTTCTTCTAGACTCTGCCCCATCAGATGGGCCGTAGGTCTGAGATTCTTTAGACAGATAGATAACCAAACATACATGGCAGTGTATGTCGCTAATTTTATTCTACAGTAGGCGTACGAAAAGATAAAGATAAACTGAATTTACCTATACAAAGATAGTGGTAATAACATCTAAGTAAAGCAAGACGTTTAGATATCACTTGGTGACTACTGTCAGCTAACGGAAAAATAAAACGTCCTAGAGCTGAAATTGCTATATTTGCATCCGTTTCGAACAACTGTCGTTGCTTATAAATTAATCCATTTGAGCCCGATCAACGGCTATAGTGTTTTTACGGCGTTACATCTGATACGGAAAATTAGTTTCTTTCGACGGCTATTTCTATTTTAATGAAGGCCTAAAACTATTTCCGTGATAATAAATTTTAAGTTTGTAAAAACTTTTTCCATCATCAATCATCGTTTTCGTGTAGATTTTTTGGGGGAATTGAACACGAACTCACGATTAAAATAGGTCGTGTTGATTAATAGTTTTTCGTGCTGTATAAAAATAATGACATTACGAATATTTTGTCTTGCACGTGAAATACAAGAACAGTTGTGGCAAATGTTGGGCAATATCGTATTTTTAGAATTCACTTTATAAAATATGAGTATGTATAGTATTTTACGATTTACATATTAAATTCAAGAGGTTAACTACTTATTTTGCCTTTAAGAGAATGAGCAGTGCATAATAATACTAAAGAAACGTGAATACCTTCCTTAATAGGTATTTTCAGTACCAAATTGATACCAGCTCATCCTCCATTGACATTAAATATGTATACAAATTGACAAGTCAATGGGATTCAATTTAGGTGCTAAAAGCATTTATAAAAGTAGTCTTACAGATTTCACGGTCATTATAGTTGCAAACGGGCAAATTTTGATAAACCTCAGTGGTCACTGATATGACATGATGTTATTCTATGACTGACATTAGCTCAACCTAAAATAATAATCCAGAGGGGCTGTAGCTGAACGAAAGTGAAGTATTATGGACTGTGTCGACGAGGTAGTCGGAAAGTTAGGTGGTAAACACCCCAGATAATTTTTGTATTATTGTTTTGTATTGTCATTTTGAGTCAGTATTAGTACGTATTGTCAAAACTTTAACTTTAAAAGTTAAAATCGCGTATGATGGTAAATTTGCACACCTGAGAGGTGCTCTAAATTGGCCGTCGCGACGCAGGGTCGACGTCTGTGACCTTGACCTATACGTACCGCACGACCGGAGCGCGATCGATGCGTAACATAACCTCATAAGTAGTGCCCCTGGTGTCTACGTCCCTAAAATCACCATTCTCGAATGTCAAAATGGTGGTTATCAGACTTATGTACGTTCTTTGCCAACAAAAACATATGACAATGTACTAGAACTGAGAATTGTAACAGAAATTGTGTTAAAAATGTTCAGAATTTTACACATTGTTGACACTACACAATTTTCTATAGCACAAAAATTGTTTTTCTACTTTGCATTCACAATGCACACATTGTAACACTGTTTTCGGTGTTACAATTAGCAAATAGTAATACCGTTTTTAGTAACTTTTTTCTAAGATTGGTGACATTGATATCAAATGCATGTCAAACGAAAATACACATAACCACAAAAGTAAGCACAAACTGATTTTTTAGAATCGCACAAACTGCGAAGTATGTATACTTTTATACATATTTAATCATGCGTGCTGCATCCTAGGTTTCGTACTACTAGTATATGATGGTATATAATAATTATCAATAATTACTTTTTCACAGATATTTGAATTTAAGTGACAGGTGACAGTGTTACCAACGGTTGCACCCATAAATACTCTAGATTGGAATTTTATCTAATATACTTCTAAATTTTTATAAAATTAATGACGCAAAGTAGAAAAAATAGTATATTACACTCATTTTATAAGACTTATTGGCGCATTCGTTCATTTGGGGCACGAGGAGCGCCAGCGACGACACAACTCATGCGCCAATTTGACGTCTTATAAAACTTGTATAATAATATACTATTGTGATGGGAGAAACTGAACTAAACTCTAAATTTTAACAATTCATATAAATATGACATCTTACGATTCTTAAAGACATCCAAATAATAGTTTTTTTTTATTCTTAGGTTAATTAGTTAGTTCAATGATAAATAAGGTAATAAAGTTCGAAATCCAAATGATATAAGATGCAATTTTGTATTGATGTGTATCTTAAATTACACACATTGTATCCATGGTAAAGGAATGTATCCATAATAATTGTTATGGATACATTTATGCGTAATAAATGTCGAGGTACAGATACCAACCTCTGTTCCAAGAAAAGACATAACCTTTAAAAACGAGAACTGTCAAAACCACAAAACAAAATATTATAAATAAAGCATACCTGCTGGTAACTGCGAACATGTTGACATTATAAAATGATATTAAAATAGATCTAACACTCATATTTTGGGTAATAAATGCTGCCTGCAGTAAATTAACAGGATGAAATATATCCCATCGTGTTGTTATCCGCAATTTATGCTGTACGATCCATAGAATAAACGCTAGCGTAAACAGCGCAATCAAATAGTACATCACGTTATAACTAGGTGTTTTCGGGTTATTTCCGACAGCGCAAAAATCCCTCTCAAGTCTCAAGTAATGTGGAAATTGTACGGGCCAGGTGTTCGTCTGCGACCTGACGGACGGCGCGTTATGTAAGACGTCTGGACGCGGTGCGGTGGTGCGTCACGACGTCGTCGTCGGAGATGTACCGGCGGTCGGCGTGGCATTCCTGTCGCGTGTCGTCATATCCATCATAATGTAATATAGCGGGGCAGCCACAAGAGGGAACGATGACGAGCGAAATTGTTGGCAAGGAGCGTCGCGGCGGCCGCACGCTTAATTTGTAGGCGTGTTTGCTTTGATATCGAATCCAAAAAATTAACCCATTTGCCCGGCGGGGAGGACCACTGAGTTATTACCGTCGTTTATTAACTCAGATGTGATGTTCACCACACCCAAATCATACCATCATCACGGACTTCCTGCCTGTTTTTCATGCGTCTCTCGTAGTGCGATAATTCACTTGTTTTTTTAGTAATTTGAGATCCTGCTGGAAGAAGGATAACTCAATGTTTGCAAGAAAATGTGATAATTTGCAGCTAAATATGAATATGAAAAAGAATATGAACGAATACTTTATTAAGGGCACAGAAATATGATCTAAACAGCAATATTAATAAATATTGTACTTAAAACTGTGTCCCAAAAACTTTGCAATTTGTTTTATACTTTACAACGTTATACGTTCAACAAACTTATCTCAAACCATGATGGACATTGAAATTTGAGACATTTCTTAGTTTTTCCTGAATTATGTACCTACATTTTTACTTTTGACACATTTCCGAAGTGTCACGTCGCTCTATCTCTAAAACAATTCGAGAACAGCAGTTGAAAATTGACAGAAACCCGATATCACATTTTCAAATCTCACGCGTCACGTCGGAAAAGCAGCACCACAGGGGAAGATTCTGGCAAGGCCACGGCGTAGCCTAGTAGCGAGGTGGGGAAAAACGACTCTGGAAAGCACGTGTCTATATCAGGGGAGCAGAAGAGAGGCGGCAAATCTACACCCCTCAGTTTTCCTGGGCCTATACTTTCGAAAAGTTCGCTCGCCGAACGCATACGATCCAAGCAATCTATCTACCTATTTCCATCGAGCGGTTGGTTGTTAGTGTGTAGGTCGATGCAACCATATTAACGCTACACATTACGAGCAAATTAACATTTTTGCTTCCATTGACAATTTCGAAGTTTGGAATACAAACTTTTGTACACATTCAACGTATTCGCTTGTCGTACGAATACTTTGAAAGTATGGACCCCGGAGCTTTCTCCTTTCGTCGATGCGTAGTAGTAAGGCATAGTACAACCCGGAGTACCACCGCCGCCGCCGTTTATTGTGCAGTACGGAAACAGACGGGCTGCATCGATCGGCGGATTCGCCGTGTCGGGTTCAAGGTCGCTCCCTTCCAGACACGTGTCAACGCGGCGGTCAGGGTCGGAGTTTTCAGCGGGCGCCACGAGGGGTTCAACAACTGTACCGCGTCTCCCCGTTACGGCAACCGGAGATACCCGGCTTCCTGAAACGAGAAACCCGTCGTCGTCGTCTTTTTTTCCTCGGCGTTTGCAACTGCGTTCGCGTTTTGATTTCGAAGAATTGAAATCGCGCATAAGCGTAAGCTTTTGTAAATGAGGTTTCAGCTAAATAATGTTTCTGGAAAATCTGTCGTTGTTGGTGATTACCTAATCAGAATTTTAACAGAAAAGTCTAATTCTAAAAAAATCTATTTTCACTGACACTAAAAAAAGGAAAAGCACAAAAAACAACTTAAAATACTGTATTTATTAGTTATATCAACATTTTTTTTCTTTTTTATCAACAATGAAGCATAATTTCTTCAATTTTGAATCAGAACCATGCGCTTGCGCGCAGTTTTGCTCTTCACGGTGCGAAACAACCCCGGAGGGTTGAAAGTCGCCATCGAATGTCATTAACCGCGTCAGCGCGCCACGTCTGTACCTGAATCGTGACCAGCAAATTTTCACTCTCCGAAAATCAATTCGCGCGGCGCAGTTCGCGGCAAAAGTGCATCGGGGGCATCAGCAACAGTTGTTTGTTTACTGCCGTGGCGCGTGTGCCGGCCGCCCCCGCGTTCGTGAAACTCAAGGGTGCAAGCAACAGGTGAAGGCTAGAGTGGTTAGTGCGGTAACGCCGGCTTTCGAGTCTGGTTTTTTCGGGGTAATTACCGGTAGCCGAGTGGAGTTGTCCCACGTCACCCTCATAAATTTTATGTTGCTACCGTCGACAGGTAAAATCGATCCGTTTTCTTCACTACAGTTTATGTTTTCTACAGTTTGCGGAGACGTTTATCAGTTATTCAGATATAAATGATGGAGATTGTCTATCTTTCTTCTACCTATACTAATTACGAACTCTCAAGTGTAGGGCGCGTTCAGCGGAATCGCCCATTTTCGCCGACATTTGCGATCGAGTAGCTGCAAAATTGGGCTTTTCGATATTACTTTTGACGCTCGAATTGAAAAAAGGACACAATTCCGCGTGGATTGCGCGATATTTTGTAAATTAAATGCGTCAATTTTGAAAAAAAAATCACGTTTTTGCACCTCTTTGGGTGAAGGCGAACCTCGAGAAAATGTCACGTGACGTCTAGAAATTCCGACAAGCGGATCGATGAACGTCAAAAATTTACATTTTTTATCCGTTCCTGCCGACCTTATAAAAGCCGCTCGCTCTCATGTCTTACGATAAGATCCCTCTAAATACCCTTCGCAAAGAGTTTTGAGCAAAAAAACGGCCTTAAAAACAATTTTTGATCGAAAAAAATCGATTTTTGTCGACCCGTGTTTTGCTGCTATTACCACAGTAACGTCAAACCCGAAACGCCCCCTGCCGGACATTCGTAACAACAGTAACAGATAGCAGATAACCTAAAATGTATCCTAAAATGTCCATATTGCCAATGTGGACAGGTGGGAAGCCTTAACCACATATTTCTAGAATGCCCAATAACTAAAATCGAAAATTTTGACATATACACAGAGCTAGTTTCAGAAGTGCTGCTGTTAATAAAAAATATCAAAATCTTATCCAAAGGACCAGACAAGTTGCAGAAATAGTTGTTTCAAAAACTACGTTAGCTAGGATAAATTGTAAAGAATTTGTCTATGATTTTCTGAAAGAATTATCAAAATCCACAAACGTTAGGTATCGGAGATATACATAAGTACATATATCTTCAAATATATATTTTTTAATTTTATTGAAAGAGTTATTACGGGTATTAGTTGTTGTATAGTGTTGGTTGTAGCAGGTTGCTTGGGTGACTCAAAAAAAAAGCTCTCCTAATTAATAATTCAGTTATCGAAGGTGAAATTATTGCGACCATATCTCAGACGTCCCGGTGTCTTAAATTAAACGTATCCATGAGGTCCTCCGCCTGAGACCCGCAGACCAACAAACCAGCCAGCGCGTATATGTAAATATCGTATCGTATATATGCTCCATAAATGTTCCGATCGCTCATTAATTCAGGTCGGGGTGTACGGCAAACTACGCAACGCCCGGTGTAAGTATATTAATGTCTGCGCATTTTTACACGCCGCGTATTTATTTATTTATTTTTACTTATAGTCGGTATACCCGCGATATTCAACGGGAACCGTACTATTTATTTATCGCGTTTCGCACCGGCACCTACATTTACACGTTCGCTTGTTAAAACACACACATTTTATATACATTTATGCAGATTAGACGGCAGCAAAAACTACGTAGGCGTAAACGTTCTCTCTCTCTCTCTCGTTCACTTCTTCTCGAAAATTTTAATTGCAAATTTAACCGTAATGGCGCTCTATTGCTTATCACTTCTTAAAACATCATCAAAGAATCTTTTTTTATTCATCCTCGTTACCCATTCTCTATAATCACTATGACAAATATAATCGTCATACTTATTTAACCTCCTGCAAGTAATATCTTCGTAATTTATCTGCAAATTCAACAATAACGATTCCAGAAAGCAATTTCATCTTCTGTGCAATTGCTTAAGCGACAAAGGTGCAAAATAACAAGTTAAAAATTGGTTTGTCGTCGTCCGCTGCTAGAGGGCAGGTGGTTGGCAATTTGTAATAATTCCGCGAGATGGGGCTAGTGCATAATTCAAATATTTATATTATAAAGAAGAATAAATCGTATTCTTTCAGCGGGAGAGCCGCCGCCGTCGCGCCGATTGTGGCTCATCAAAATTCTGCGTATGCGCCGCGAGAATCGACCTTATAGGTATTATACTGCTTCCAGCTGTTCGGGCCAAGTTTGCTGAATTAAATGATCAAATACCTTATCCGCCCGTTGAAGCATTCGCGCAACGGACGCAACAACAAAACAACGTCGACGCCAGCCTCTCTACACACATATTCAGATGTCGACACTATATTTATCAACGGCACTAAGAAATTCGACGACTTACATCCTTTATTTGTGTCTTTCTACCCGCTGGGCATTTTATATAACGGTCCTTGCACGTATACGAACATTCAAATGATACATTGTACATACCAGAGGCTATATTTTTTTACTGTTTTGCCGTAGACTTCGACACGCATCATTTCTATGATCGATAGTTGCGTGTGGTCTGTTCTAAGACCTCCGTTGGTTCCACCGTTTCCTTGCCGGTATTAGAATTCAATGGCTCCAGTTCTGCCACATTTCAAAACTGTCTCCATTGAATGTCGATCATATCGATAGTCCACTGCATACGTCATCCACTATTGCTCTATATTTAAGACCCCATGGTTCACACTACTCAGCTGTTCACGTCAAAAGTTACTATCAAATTCCATGTTGACAAAACATAGATATAAACCAGACATTCCACTATTTACTATCTCCTCTTTTACAAACAATTAAATTCTTACAAAACCTCATCGGGTTTCACTTGCGAAATTAGCGTAACACCAGTTGACAGTTGTGTAGACACCATTTTGATATCCACTCGATCGGTAAGTCATAGAGATGGCGGCACGAGCGTTCACCATAAAGTTTGAGACAATCTCCTCCTTTCAGAAGATAAAAATTCTGTCAAACCACATCTGATTTCAGTTGCGAAATTAGCGTAACACCAGTTGACAGTTTGTTAGACACCATCTTGATATGATCTCGATCGGTAAGTCACAGAGATTGGTGGATTGGCGAGTTACCGCCAAACGCCGGTAGATGCCGCTCGATAGCGTTCAGCCATGTGTAAAAGCGCTGATCGTACAAGAGTTGCACACAGCTCGGCGTCCCAAATACACCGCCTATCACCTCGGGATCTGGTCATTAGCGATGACACGTACTGACTACTTGCGCTCTCGCGTCCTCCTCACTTTGAATCTCCACACACCGTGCCATATAGATAAAGTACACGATTTCAAACGCATATTACACTATTTATAAGCTACGCGCATCATTTTAAATGGATCGTCGTCGGTGTTGCGTTTGTAGAGATGATCGCGCCCACGTCAGCACTAATTTTAAACAGCTCCGGGGATTATTAAACGAACATTTTAGTTATGATTCAAAAGCATGATGCGTATAGTCAGCATGGGGAAATACTACCGGTGAGTATGATAGGCAAACATCTCTGTCTAAAATTTATTCCCTCTTACTTTATCATGACTTTGATATTCTCTGTCAGTACCAAACGCCAACATATGTTTAAAACTTATGAAAATTCCCCAAATCTGTCAACTCGCGAACTGAAACATTGTGGTTATGTTTTTTAAGCACTTTGTGTGTGTGAATTATTTATTATTGGGGTGCATTTTGGACACATCTTATATAAAACTAAACAGTAGGAATTAATTAATAATACAGTCTACAGCTGAAAGCGTAAGAAATAGAAATTTATTGCTCAAGGTTGGCAGTATTTCCCCCATGGTAGTAAGTATCCGGATTGTGTGACCAAAAAAAATAAGGAGTTCATCGTTTTTCTACAAAAATAAACTTATGCTAATGGTTATAACGGATGGGCGTTGATCAATCGTGGTGTCAACACGTACCGTCCGTGGATTTGGCCGCGTTACCACACAAAAAAAGTTAATCAAATACAGTCTCTAGTTTTATGGTTGATGGTTTCGCGATTGAAAAAGCCTGATCGCGACGTCAATCGGTTTCTTATAAATTATGATAGTGTGCGAAAAAAATGGGGACCTAACGGATCAATAGCGCGTCATAACTCTACGGGCGACAGGCGAAGTTCGTAGATCTCCTCTCTCGCGGTCTTGAGCTCGTCTCTCCGCGGTGTCACCGAAGAAGTCAACGGCAGGAGCAGCCAAGCAGCGGCGAACTCTGCCGAGTTGCATTCCGATTGTACCTGTTCGCGGCTTACTGTTCCTTTTGTGAGCGGCGACCGCTTCGGTTTGTTTTTGTGGGTGTCCGCTGTCTACTTAACAACGTGCGGCTCATTTTCGGAAAGGAATGGATCCCGATCTGGATTCCCCTCACCCGCCTCTTCACATCGCCGAGGGTTCACCGCGTTTCGTTCAAGTCTCCAGAGGAACGAATTTATGGCTACGTCAATCCATAAGATACGACGTCACCGAACTATGCATCTCTCCCACACATTCCACCACGAAAATGCGGTTATACAATACTGTAAAGGCCGACAAGGCCTTTCAACAGGTCACGCCTCATTAGCAACTACCCTAAACATATTCTCAAGAAATTTTAGTCTTCAATAGACCGCCTTCTCAATGATATAAGTAAAAAAAGAACAATAAGTATGGTATATACTTGTGTATTTTGCTTTTGGTGGTGCTCAACATGAATATAAACTTTACCAACATGTTTTTTTCAACAAACTTACACCTGAACTAACAATGACCCATAATTATTCAGTAGATTTGAGTCTCACGTTGTTGAATCTGATGTTGTTGAGGTTTGAGGTTTTCGTATTCTTTTGATCCGTCAATGTTACTACACCTGCACTGGTGCAGCTCGTGCTGCCTGTGCAATATTCGTGTTCTATTGGGGATGCCCTGTGTTGCCCTACATTCGTGATAAAATTGCACTAGAGCGCACTACACTCGGGCATGCCAGCTTCCCAAAAGAAAACGTGTTCTTTAGAAGAAACCATTTGTGTTCAGCATACCAAAGAACAGTTGCAGAAACAGAACTTCTCCAGTTTTTGCAAGGTTGCTTGTGCTCTCATGAGTTTGGTTGAAACTGAATGGCTAATAATAAATTACAGTCTATTTAATGTGGCTTTCACCATGTAACCATGTATACATCAATCACGTACGTCTTTCTGAAAAAAAGAGACTTGTTTTTTTGCATTGTGATAAATAATTGTTCCAATATCATTACCTACCAATCATTTCACAGTTGATCGGTCCCGTGTATGATCAACTTTCAAATTTAAGATCACCTGGAGGCTGTACTGAAGGCAGATTTTGCGGTTACGTTAAACCATCGTAATCATCTCTGGCTGGTTTATTCGGTTTATTGTTCTGGTCTGGGTAGACGCCCAGCGAGTCAAAAGCCCGAAGCACCCTTCTTCTTTTGCTGGTACTTAACTGAGGCCGTTTATTAGGTCAAATTTGGAGAGAAAGTGGTTGTTGGCTGTCGATCGACCCACAATGGCCCGATATCGGCCAGTTCGGTTTTACTTTGTAATTTTAAGCGCGCGAGTCCGTGTTTTATAAGCGGTGCTGTGCGCGCCGCCGACGAAAGCTTTTATTATTGCAATAAAATTACAACTACCGGTGTGCTCGGGCGGTAGAATTTACATGACAGTATCGCCGCTGGGCTATTCGCTAACCACACCGCACTTAGGTAACGTACGGTCGGCATATGGCGATAGCGGAATACGAAACAAGCTTGTTGATGCGATGTAAAACACATAAAGTCGATCCGCTACCCCGATACCAATTAGAAAATATCTTATAGCAATTTGATCATTTTACCTTCATTCTTTGGTAACATACACCATGCCATATCGGTTATTTCACTTCCCCAAACAGACACGAAAATACCACTTTGAGCTTTATAAGCGGCAAAAGTAAAAATTCTACAAGCAAGAAGCGAAATGTTTTCAAAATACGACCACTAGATGGCTCACAGATCGATTTGACCAACACGAACTATGCAGTCCATTTGACTTGATGAAATGAAATGGTAGTTTGACGTCAATGTTATATTTGTAACATTTGAGGTTATGAGAGAGTTACCGGTCTCGCCTCACTATAATATTCCCTCGAATTGACAATCACTCACTTTCCATGCAAAAGTGTTTTGAAAGTTTTGTTAGCAAAAACAGAAACAGCAAAGCAAAAATAATTAGTAACTGGAATTTTGACACTGCACTGCATTCATTTTACAATCTGTTACAAAATGTTTAACCGCTGAAATAAAACATATTTCTGTGACACCTTACACGATTGTTTCAAGATAACATTTGTAGTTTTTGTGCAGTTTTCTCAGCTTTATAATAGAAAGGCACCTTCAAAATTTAACGCTATTTGATCCTGCGATGTATAGATGGCGGCACCCTCGATAACGACGTGCACCATAAATACTCGCAAATATTTCGTTTCTTCGTTTGGAACAAGAACCTCTGTGGAATGTACGCTTTTCACATCATAAAAATGCCCAATCGGAAATGATTTACGACGACGTTTGACATTGTCTTGATCTGACAGATCGTGACAAGTGGTTGCGGTGTTCCGTTACATTTGTTGGTTAGGTTCGGATCTCGGGATGACAAGTGCGGACAAACAGTGAGCTGCCGTACCGGCGAGTTTCTGCCACACCCTGGCTCATGTTTCAATATAGAAAACGTACGTTATCTGCCATTATGTACCGTATACGAGTGTGTACACCTACTATGCGGCCGTATTGGCTAATTTAAAACATCCTTACAGAGAGCGACCTATTTCGAGTCCGCTTACGGAAATGTCCTTTTGACGCGAGCATACTTCATATTTCCTTTTCTGAAAGCGCGCGCGCTTGGACTAACTTCATAACGCTATATTTTCCTCATATCGCCGCTAATTACTTGTTTATGGTTCTCGATAAGTTATAGACCGTCGTCGATTTATAAAGTTATTGTACCTATCTACATTAAATGTTGATCTAGTGCTGTCATAAAACGGACTATCAACTGTCTTTGAGGGATAAATTCCAGAGATCAATTAAGTCGCCCGCTATGATTTAAATATCCCGCCGCCCGCAACCATTTTGTTTTACCGACGTTACCATGTGAACATCGTTACAAACTTGTTTGTGTTGTTTTTTGCTGGCGCGCATACTCAGTGTACTATTGCCGTCTAGTATTTTATGATTGAAAGTGACGATTACCCCCAAAAAATTGAAGATCCAATAGATAATTATAAATGTGAGTATATTGTTAAATTTATTTTGTTAAGATGACCACCCAGAAGTCGCTTTTACGGAATGTATGTAGATATAATACATAACCTCATTTTATTAGATGTTTTGTGTTCGTTTATGGCATGGTATTTCTGACAGCTCTGTATAGTGTGAAAAGGTTCTGAGTGACGTCTGCGTACGTATCGTAATCGTTCCATTAATTACACAATTAATCGTATGTAATTTATACAAACATTTTCCGATTGTTAAAGATTTCGGTGAGAACAATCGCCGATCAGCACGCCCTCTGTCGGATGATTGTTGAAGCGGCGTTTATATTGACGGTTAGGTGGACTACGACATAAATAGCTGAAAAAGTGCGCCGTAATGCTTCACGTGTATTATTTCAAGTGTCAATCATCTTGTAATTTTAGAATATCTTTATTAGCCACCTTTGTGCCACGAAATTACACGGGGAAAGTTGCATTATGGCTGTAATCTTTCATTACGTCGTCTTTGTGAAAGGCTCGATTCTTCTCTGAATTATTCCAGTTGCAATGCAATTATTTTTTTACCGCGGACGCTTTTTATGTAATTCTGCGAAATAGCGCGTTCGTTTCTAGTGGGCTATGCCAATATCTAATTCGAACTGTGTCGTTCCTTGTCAAAATTACAATTCTTACTAATTAAATCGCTATTTCTGTGCGCAGTTGTCGTCATTTATTATACGCGGTCCATGGGCGGGTGTGAAATGTCAACCATCTCCTTCTTTTATTCTCAACTGACTCGATTTTAGACAGTAATTAAGTATTGTGCTTTTAACAGTTAATTTCGCGTACTAAGGTGTAGCGATTACTTTCCTGGCTATTTTCGTTAGTATCTGTGCACCGGTTGCCGCGGCGCGCTGTTTTAACGTTTAACGCTTGTCGCGAAAGCCATGGAAGGCATATGTTTTGTTTTCATTTGGATGATGTGTCATTTGTCAAAAACTTTCCGCCAAAACAACGAAACTGTCACGTGTCAGTGTCACATTGAGTAATTGTACCAGCAGTAATCTGTTTTTGTATAATAGTGGAACGAAGGTTATATTTTGCACTACATGTAAGTCTACTTTAATAAGATCCGTATTATTTTTGAATGAAATAGAGATTTTAGTATAGGTTGTAAATTATATATTTAAAATTGTAATTAGTCAAACGGGTTGCTAGGTTACGATTTTCTGTTGACAAATGATGGTTGTTTTATTTCTTGTAACGATGGCAAATCGAAATAGTCAGTGAAGCATCAAGTAAATTAATGTCTGAGCACGCGATTATTTCCAAGTAAGTCTTATGCGCATTCTCTGATATGGCATTATAGCTCCCGAGCAATGAAATGGGTGTAATTACGAAAAATTTGTGTTTACGTTACCGCGAATGCGGAGCGAGTTTGCACTGGTGTTTGTCATGAAATAAATCTGTTTAATTTGCCATAAAAATACCTGCTCAATCATCAATGTTTACTCTAGGGTAAAGTAAGAAGCGTTTGCAGCGCTAAGTGCGTCTAAACGCCGTACAGAACGAGAATTATAAGTAATTAAAAGACAAACACTGGTCGCCAGTAATTATACAAGAATGATAACAATGCCTGGCGGTGTGGAAACGTTCTAAGAACAGAGACCACTTACGGGCATCGCTTCTCGTACTAAAATGGATGAAACTGACTACTGGACACGGTGCCTAGAAAATTTACTCGGAATTCTTTTTTCTTTGTTGATGCATGTACACCCATATACATATCTTAGGTAAATCAACTTTAACAACAAGAGAAAACACATACACCAGTAAAAGCGACTTACCTACATACGAAACACCTACTTTAATGCATTTCTTTTGCGTCTTAGATATTATTATGGCTCCTACGGATAAAAAACCAGATTTGACTTTAGAAGAGAAGAAGATTGTGATTCCCAGTGGCTTGATAACAATAACCCGTCTAGTCCCAGAACATGTCGACGATCTCAGATCTCAGAAGGGCCAATTTGGATGGGAGGTCATCGGAAAGGAACATATACCGTACATCTTCAGAGGCGACAAGAAGTTCTTTTCTGTACGAATGGTCGAACCTAAAGTGTTGTATCGATACCTAGCCACACTACATTTGGATATCTTGACGAAATGCGCTGACGTACCGAGCTATTACATAACCGAGAACGAAGTTAGGCTCTTAAACGAAATTAATTTCACCCATTGCGATGGTATCTTCGGACGGACCCAGTTCACCGGCGAAGACTTGATCGTATCGACTGAAGACCTAATAAACTTCTGCAAATTTCTAGAAATCTGCTTCTTAACGCTCTCAGGAAGGACAGCGTACGATAAGTGCGGATTTATAAAAATCAACAGCGAATCCTCTGTGCCTTTCGTGGTATCCAACGGTGTAAAGTACGTCCCGTTGTTCTATTTCGAAGGCGAAGTCGAAGTTTTACAAGAAAAAGCTACCAAATTGACCGGATGGGATTTCTCTTATTTGAGGTTTTTGTGCAAGGTGCAGAACTTGCATGGTACACTCGTCAACTTCAATTCTTGCAGTGTTATTAACATCAACGAGATCGTCAACCATTTCCCACCGAATACGACCTTTGAGGATGATTGGCCGGACACAGCGAAGGAATATTTTGTTGGCCTGAACGCCGTGAACACCAAAGGTGGCATTTGGACGAAACCACCAAAAAATCCACCGATGTGTAGCACGATCCCACTTGCCACTACCAGTACTGCTGTTTCGCCAACATCCGACCCAAACCGACCAGAAACAGGAACAGTTGTGCATTTTACCCCTGCGCGTTTAAGCCTCAGGAATGGTACACCCCAAGGAGAACCTGTCAAATTAATCCCAATACCAGAACCCGAACCAAACGACAATAGTTATCCACCGTACAAGTTTCAACGCGTTATCATCGATGGTAAAACCATACCTTGTATAAATTTTAAACCCTTTGCTTTCACGGAATCGCTGATGTTATGCATAATCGATGTCAACGAATATCTTTTCAAGAACATCCCTTTTCAAGTTTACAGCACCGTGATACAAGCTTTGAAGGTTCCTCTGTATAAGGCGAACAATTGCCAAGTGAGTGTCTTCATGACTAACAACAAGTACAGGTATTGCAACAGCATACTGCCTTTGATAGCTGTGAAGGATGTCTTGACCTATCTACCTCAGATGAAGTACATGCTTTCGACGAATGATAAGAATACTATTGGTTCTACTGAAAATAATAATAATAATAATAATAACCACAGAAAATAAAATGGTAATGTTATGACTCTATTCTGTGACGTTTAACTTGCAGAATAAAGTCATTAGATAGGTGCAAATTAGTTTTAAGGAAAAATTGTCTAGTTTGTTTTTATTGTTGTTAATCAGAGTTACATACAGATCTGTTGTATCTTAGAAATACATTTTCCTAGTACATCATACCTTATTATTTAGTAGATACTTCTTGGTGATTTGAGCATTAATGTAATCCGGGTGAAAGGTAGTGAGAATCAGTGTGTATTGTGATGCAAAACCGCAGGCAGTATTTTTCCTGGAGCAAATCGTTGGTGAGGAACAATAAAACCAAGAAAAAGAGTTCGAGTTACTAAGTACAGGTTTGGCATTACTTTCGTTTCGTAGTGATCGCCTCCCATCGCGTCTGGACCACGTCCACTACCATCGACGAATAATTATCGGTCTTAATCAACGTCCTGTAAAATATATGTAATTAAGACTTCAGGCTCGCTACCGTGTGAACTTGGGCCGGCCGTGGAGCGTACGTCACTTTGATTAGCGATAATTACTCATTGGGCAGACATCGCGAACAATAGACATTACAAATAATGGACGATAACGTATATATATATATAGGAGAGAGAGACCGCGCTGTCTATTGCTCCGAGCTCTATGCTACACGCATGTGGGTTATAAATGTTTATGGTTTTATTCACGATTATGATCGCCGCCGAGAGATACAAGTAATTATTGGATGTGGAGATTCCATCTTCCATACTGACTCTTTGTACCCGATGGAAAAGGTTTGTGTTGCGCTCACGTCCGAATGCTTAATGTTTACATCTCCACTTCTTCGGCGGTTTCTTATGCCACGTGTTAAACGCGTTTGCCGTTAGAAATTCTTAATGAAAACGCGTTTTCCAAAGAAAATTATAATGTGATTATATAGTCAACACAAGAGAATATTTGTATTTAGATGGAGATGTTTTGTCGTTTCAATGGTCGTGTTCACCAACAGCCAACGTTTGCAAACTTTGAGCAAACGCTTAGCAACACTTCTGGTGAACGCGCAACAATCTATAAACGCGTTTGATCAACGGTTGCCATTTTTGTTGTCACAAACATCAAAATGGGGGCGTTCAGCCAGAACTGGTTGTTATGGTTTGCGTTCGCAGCGCAACGGTAGCGTAGAGCCTGGCTGAACGCCCCCATTGACAGAAGCGGGGTTGTTCATATACAGTATAACTTCGCTAATCCGGACATATATCGTTCCTGACCATGTCCGGACTATTGAGGTATCCGGATCACTGGAGGTTTTTTTCTTTTGTTGGAAAGGGTCATTTTTTATGATGAAGATGAAAACAACTGGAAATATTTGAATATATGTGAGCCCGGACGCAAAAAGGGACCTGTCGTAACGTTATCTTGCACAATATTTTCGCACGTAAGGTCTCTTCCGATATGTACCGTTATGCTGCACGTTATTTTCGCACGATAGGTCCCTTTTCGCATCCGAGGTCACATATAACCAAAACAAAATTAAAAACTAAATTCTGAACATAAATGGATAAAACAAGCAAAAGATTTCAGTTATTTTTTAAAAATATATCAATCATTGTTTATATTCTTTTGGATACAGCTACATTAGTAAATTTTTCTCTGGGCCTTTTGAGAAGCAGGATTTCCATGGGAAAATTGTTTTCTGCAGACCACCTGATGCCCAAAGAAAACGCGTTGGCAGCATCGACATTAGAGCTTTTTGGGGCCTGTTAACCCCTGTTAAAAATGTCTTAACCTTAGGCTTAAAATAGTTTTCGAAACATTCAGTAAGCAACGTTCTACTCATCCGTCCTTTATCAGACGCCCTGTACACAACTGGTATTGAGCTCATTCTGCATTTAAAAGCATCTAGATTTGCCGCTATTGCTAATATTAAGTGGCAATTTATGTGATCCGGTTGCTTCACAGTAAGACATTAATGTTAAACAATACTTTGGTATTTTCTACCTGGTTTTAACTGCAAATTATATTTTGTGTCCGAACTAGGGAGGTAAAATTTCTAAAATGTCCGGTTGACCAGAGCGTTCGGATTACTGGAGTGTCCGTACTAGAGAGTGTCCGATCTATCGAAGTTGTACTGTACAACGATTCAGTATCACCACGTCTATTTCCGGCCATAATTCACCTGTTGTCAACACGTCAACGTTCTTGTGTAATAATAAAGGTTAGGTTCATTTTTAACGCCAAGCTTTTGTGGTATGTGCATGTGGTGGTGTGTTCACAATAATTATGAGAATGTGTCCATCAGTTGCATGTGTCAAAATAAATTACCGAGGCGCTTGCAAGCATTAATAGAAAGAGATTTATTACATCTTAATAATTACTAGGCGCGCTTCTTTACGCTTTATGATATCCCCGATGAATACAAAGAGGTTGTACACTTTATTCTTCCCCCGGTGTGGTAGGCGTCTTATAAAATAAAATTGGTGCCCGACACGAAGAGGCACTGGTCTTTGTGCAGGTGCTTCTGTTTCCAATAGCAATGTTAACTATAATTACGGTTTATTAAGAGTCGGAATACCCGCTTCGTACTAACAACAAATAAACAAGCGGGAGCGCAGAGCGGGGGCCTTGGAGTAAGCTGTAGTGGGACTCTTGCGCGCACACACGCAACCGTAATCTTTGTTTTGAAGTGGGATGTGCTTGACGCCCGACTCTGTATACCTCCACAGTTGTCCTCCTCACTTATTGCCATTACCTAGCAGGAAACTCTTCGTTACCTTACCTATTTTTAGTTTATCTTTGCTTTATTTTAGCCGTCAGAGTTTGTTGTAATCACAGGTCTGATGATTCCTGGAAATTGGTTGCCACCACCGGCATGCTAATAGCACAACTTTAACTTCCAGTCTTCGGGTTTATACCTTCAAACAACTCACTCGCTGGGCGATCGACTACTTTGAAAATATAAACCCGAATTCACCCTATGTATGTATAAGACATTACAAGTAAGACTAATGAGAGAGCTTCCACCAAGAATTTATTTTCTGCTGCATCATCAACACTGTAATGCAGGTCACGATCGAGACCGTACCAACAACAACAACTAAGAACCGATCGAATCTATTTTCGTTTGTTCGTCTTTTTGCTTTCGCTGGAAAATGTTTAACAAGACTGCGTCCGGTCAGCGTGGCTAATCCATAAGCAGCGAGAACAGCGAACAATTAAAACCAGAGCAGTGACTAATTGATTTTATTAAAGCCCGAGCGCAGTGGTGCTCCGGGGAACCAGTAAGTACGTGCTGAATAACTATGAGGGATACTGGTTGTTGGTACCGCGGGGCCCACCATCTAGCTATTAAGGTATTAATTGCGAATTCACATCATGCGTCCAGTGTTAAAAAGACACGGTTGCCTGAGCGCGCTCGCACACAGAAACCAACCTCCTCAAAATCGTATGTACTGGTGCGGTCGTTATCGCATACAAGATGCCTTGGCAATCTGTCAAAGAAATCGACTGGAATAATATCGGCGGAGGAAAGTAATCGAGTCACTAATTAAGGCCAAAATAAAACAGTAATTCATACTGTATCTCGTTTGGTATTTCTGAAATATCTCTTTATGCGAGGTTAAGTCAGTTTTCTCGTATTTGACTACACACTTGCTCAACAGATGTCACTCATTCCGATTGTCAGTTAAAAGTTTGACGTATGTGTGAGGTTATGTTGGCTGTTGACGAGAGATGTCGTCCATTATTGTGGTCAAGTTATATGAGTTTATTGCTTATGGGGTTCGTAATTCGTGTTAGGTTAAAAATGGGTGCTATTGTGGAATAAGTAAGTGTCGGTGTACACGCCACAGATTTGTGCGGGCCGCTTTATATCACACGATAATGGCGACTACACACTTGCTCAACAGATGTCACTCATTCCGATTGTCAGTTAAAAGTTTGACGTATGTGTGAGGTTATGTTGGCTGTTGACGAGAGATGTCGTCCATTATTGTGGTCAAGTTATATGAGTTTATTGCTTATGGGGTTCGTAATTCGTGTTAGGTTAAAAATGGGTGCTATTGTGGAATAAGTAAGTGTCGGTGTACACGCCACAGATTTGTGCGGGCCGCTTTATATCACACGATAATGGCGACTACACACTTGCTCAACAGATGTCACTCATTCCGATTGTCAGTTAAAAGTTTGACGTATGTGTGAGGTTATGTTGGCTGTTGACGAGAGATGTCGTCCATTATTGTGGTCAAATTATATGAGTTTATTGCTTATGGGGTTCGTAATTCGTGTTCGGTTAAAAATGGGTGCTATTGAGGAATAAGTAAGTGTCGGTGTACACGCCAGTGATTTGTGCGGGCCGCTTTATATCACACGATAATTGCGGCCCCATTTGCCACATGTGTGTTATATCGTATAGCATGATAATGCGCCGGATTCCTACACCCACGGCGGGTATCCGATATAATTAACGCTGTTGGACGCAAGGTGGAAACCGGGTTACCCGCGGATGCTGCCATCCATTACCCACCTCGTTTAGATAACGCCGCTCACCCCGCCGCCGTAAATAACCGCGCCGCAATAATTAAATTGTCTGTAATTACAGCTTGATTGGTCGAACATTACCCACGGAGTGCAGATCTTCCACTGGTCCGTTGGTTGGCTCGCTACCTACGGACCGTGGCAGGTAGCATTTTGAGAGATCTTAACTTTTACTCCACTTACTGACGAGCCCGTAACTCTAGAAATTGTTAACGGTCACGCCATTTGATCCGATCGCTCAGCGGGTTTCCGCAATTTTAAACTAATGGCAAACGATATTTCAACGTGCATTGCCACCTTCCGATTAATAGATTCCCCAGTCATCTTCCCCTGTTTTTACCTGTTCCTCTAATTTTGATAGCCCACCAATACTCTGAAAATTCCTTCCCTAAATGTCCGAGCAGGGTCCTGTCATACATGCAACATATGTAAAGAGCTCTTTTGCTAGTTTGGTTTAAAGCATGGTTTAAAGAGGTAATTTTCTCTACTCTTCTCTGTTTCATCTCGTCTTGTTTGGGCTAAAAAAACTCCTTGGGACAAAGGTAGACAAGAAAGACAGTGCCTCGTTATGTTGAAATGACTATAGATAGTCCATAGAAAAGTTGCGTGATACTTTAATAACAACGTGCGTTGATTAGCCGTACCTTAATTTAGAATTAATTTAATATTCTACGAAATTTCAATTTGTATCAGTCGCCGTCGGCGATGGAGACGTGGCATGCGTGACGCAGCTTCCGCAGACGCGTTCCTAACCAACAAACAAAACCGAAATTATCTTATGATAATTACCGTCGCAGCACGATTTTTTATGGTCATTTGCGAAATTGCGTTCTAAAACATTATAAACAGCCTATCTGGAAGGTAGCTAATTGAAAATATCTGGGCTAGCCCCTACCAAACTTTCCAATTGACACGTTGACACATTGAAGCATATTTAAACATTCTGTAGTTATTCAATTTCGTGAAGCCATTCACGTTAATGTCGTTCGCCAATTTGCAACGATGGTGATTGCTTCTATGAACACATAAGTGTTCACACTCTATAAATAGTGTAAACCCATCCCAAACCATTCATCCCAATGATATGCAACCTCCTATACATATTTAAGTCACTGGAGGATGAGCTGATATCAGTTTGGTCAAAATCGGGTGAACCTCCAAGCAAACACATGTAACATTTGTCACTTCCGGTTATCAGATTGTCACCTAAAGCAATCCTTTTCGTCCTTTGGCAATTCTACATGCATTAACCAAATTTCAACCCTATCCATTGTGCTGTTGAGCAGTTCATATCACTTGCCGGCAATTATACACAGATTTCGGTCAGTTTTCTCTCGCAATGTAAAATTTAAATCGTTGACATCTGGTATATGGACAATAAGCAGTGGCGTTGAGTGTAAAGTCGTGGTATAAGTAGTTTGCTCTGTGTGTGCTGAAATTTATAAATTATTTATACGGCGCGACAACAAATTCAGCTCTAATGGCGCTTTGAAAGTTCTTGCCCATGGTCTTGCGCGCATTTTATGGCCGTGTCGCTCTGTTATTATTTCAATCGGAACATGTCCAGCACTCGTTCACACGTTAACACATATCTCCGCCGCATTCCCGGTTCGCAGCAAAAGCCGACCATATTCGAAATATCACGGCACCATTACATCGGCCGCGGTATTTATCGTTATTGCGCGTCGTAACTGTAATTCGCGAAATTACCCACATTAATTAGCCAACTATTAAAGTTTAACATCTCCCACCTGAATCGATTAATCTATGGTCTTTCAAACTGAAATTGTAAAAACTTTGTACAGTCTTGAGCAAATGATGCTGGCACCGTACTCATCTTTAGAAGAAATCATATTTTGTTTTAAAATATTCCCAACTCCAATCTTGCTTGAAGGTTTTTAGTTCACTTGCGGCAAGCCAACAACGGTAGGATGCGGTTTACAGTTTCCTGCTTGATTATGGCAAGTCTGCCATCCCGTACAATATGACTGACACGGGCTTTGATTATACATACAACAATTGATACAAATAAATACATATGAAAGCGTACGCGTTTTGTGATTATGTAAAATCATTATTTGAGCTTGTCTCGTAATTTCAATCTAATAATAATTTTAATAGATTACAATGACTAACCGCCATCTGTTTTTATGTTTGAAACATCCTATCATTTGATTTTCACAATCAGTCAACGTCAGCATTTTGATTTCTAGCATTTTTTTTAAGAAGATCTTATATGGAGGATGTCATCCCCATTGTTAACCTCAACTCTGGAGGATTATGAAGAAAGATTAAAAATGTCTTTAGATGTTCCTGATTGACAATCCAAACAAAAGAGATTGAAACAATCCGATGGTACTAATTTTATTATTATAGGATGTATGAAATTGGCAATTGAAAGTGACTTGGGTACTTGTATGGGTAGTTGGTAGTTAATTAAGGTTCGCGTTGACGACCGAGTTCTGTTTTCTTTCGTTGCTTCGAAGCGAGAGCGTCTGTCGGTCGCTGGTTGAGTGACGATGATGTGGCCTCCAGGCTATTCCCGACAAAAACTGGCCACGACGACTCGCCTGTCGGGTTAAGAACGTGCGTGAACCATCGCAATCGATACCGTGGCTACAACACCTGATACACCTGACCTTGTTATGAAATATGAATGGGCAACACCCTCCTCCAGAAGATGGACACGTCCGTTTATCAATTTTTTAACATCCACCGTAATAGCAACGTGTAATTTGGCAAATGTCCCGAGAAATACGTGCTACGTTCGAGATTTTATAGTTGCTTTGGTGCAATGCGACGTCCACCCCGCACTGCAGTCCCGCCCCCACCAGTATACACCGCGGTCCGTTTAGCAGAAGTTTATGGTCTTACCATTAGATCTACGATATTGTAAATCTTGTCGCAAATCTAATTCGTACTCTTTTTTCTTGTTACAGAATAATTAAGACATCTGGGACTTCCAAATAACCACGCTAGGGAGATTATCAAGAAATATTCTTACCACAGTATGCCCATTGGGCAGTTGGCCGTTGTAAAATCAAATTCGGGTCTGTGGCCCAAAACCTATGACTATGACTATGGCCGAGACAGCAGTCGAATCGAGCGCAACCCATGACAGCAAGCCGCACAACAATAACCACCCTTTCGTGGCGAACCACAACCATCCAGGAAAGCAGAGGAAACGCAAGAGGCTGAGCCAAGTCCTGGACAAGCTAACCGGTCAAGCGTTCAGCGCACCAACGACGCCCACGATTAACAATAACGTGACCCAACTGAATAACAATATCAAAGAAGAACATGAACGCGAGCTGAAAACGTCGAAACACATGTCCGAGGTGTTTCGTTTCGATTGTACGGACCGCGAGCGGTACCAGGCGAGTGAAGACGAGGATGTCTTCAGTCCAGCCAGTTCTAGTAATAAATCTCCGCATAGTTCGAGTGACTCTCCGAGGATTAGTTTTAGCCCGTTAAGGTTAAAAGAGGATAGTTCAAGTCCTCCGTTACCTAGACCTTGCCCTTGTTATCCTTGTTTATCCGGGATGGGTCACCATCCACCGGCGTTGCATCCTTACGATAGGTTCTTCCCAGCGAGTCCGATATCACCTCTCATGCCTGCTTCTCCCGTACCTCCTCCATATAGTTTCGAGCACTATTTCCAATCAAAGTACCTGCCTGATATCTTTCGCCAAAGAAGTCACTCCGATTCAGATCTGCCGTTATGGCTGGAAGCTACTAAAGCGGAAAGAGCCAAAGCTCCTGTGGGTTGGCCTCACCCGCTGACTTTTAGCACTGGGATTGGTAAAGGCTCTCTGGATTCTGAGGCATCCTCACCTCAAGACTCGCCGCTGGATTTATCGATGAAAAGGGAGAAGGTGGATAGTATGGAATGTCTTGTACCGTCTCCTTTGCGGCTTGTCCCACATGGCTTCTTACCACCGAGAGGGGCTGTGTCCGTGCCGGTTGTTAAAGGTGATGTTGCCTCGCCAACTACTAAAGAGTCGGTAGCCTCGAGGTATAACTTGGAAGTGAGTCCTGTTGTGGAAGAAATGCCTCCTGGTTCTGATGTTGCATACGTCTGTCCAGTTTGCGGTCAAATGTTTAGTCTTCATGATCGTCTGGCCAAGCATATGGCCTCGAGGCATAAGAGCAGACAGAATACTGGTGATTCTACTGCCAAGGCGTACCTGTGTGAAGTTTGCAAGCGGTCTTTTGCACGTAGTGATATGTTGACTAGGCATATGCGTCTGCACACCGGTGTCAAACCATATACGTGTCGTGTTTGTGGCCAAGTCTTCTCTAGGTCTGATCACTTGTCAACACATCAACGGACGCATACAGGGGAAAAACCGTACAAGTGTCCGCAGTGTCCTTACGCGGCATGCCGACGTGATATGATCACTAGGCACATGCGCACGCATGCGCGTTACGAAGCGAACGATCAGGTGACCATAAAAACGGAACAGCACTGAATCTCTCGTCGGGTTGTGATTGCGTGTGATCATTATTTATTTATTTTTGTCGGAGTCTCATCTGGAAGAGTGGAGAATTGTACTAAACGCATGGATAATTAATTTATTTTTGTATCGGAGAAGTTTTTTTTTAAGTGTTGTAATTTTGTGCCAGATCTCATATCATTCCAATGTGTGGTGGATTGCCAGGCCAGTCATAATAATTATTCGTTAGTGCCAAATGTATGCTCACAGGCCAGTGGCAAAATTGATCGATTGTATTCTGTTCACGTAACTGAGAGAACGAGAGAGAGAGCCACTTCCACAACCAACACTAGAATACTGTAAACGTTTATAATTATAGATGAATTCCGTCGCGGCAAGATTAATTATTGTTGCCGGTGGTAAAAATAAATGACGGCTACTGCGTTAATCATCAAATGAGACGCACATAGATCCTCCCACATTTTATGACCATCACATAACAAATAATTAACGGTAATGTGTAGGAAATCGAACGACTGTACCTATTGACAAATTTGAAGAATTTTATCAGAATTTACTATGACTGTATATTTTTTTATATCGAATAATGGAATTTGCAAAGATGTGAGTATCAGCGGGCACACTTTTGCCAATTTACAAAACAGAAAATGTGACCGCTGATGTATACTTAAAGACACAAGATACTGTGATACTTGTAATTGTTTTTTTTTTATTTTGTAGTTTCGTACTATAGAAAATCTCATTGATTTTTCTTATTATTATTAATTGAACACTTGCTTGTCCATTAAACGATGTGAAGATGAAAATTTACTGTGTTAAATTGAACGTTAAGATGTTTTTGCACATTCGTCGAAAAATTAATGAATACGTTGAATTGTTGTGCCAGAGAGCGAAATGAAAAAAAAGTTTAATATATAAAAAGTCGTTACCTAGTGCCCTTTTAGAATATGTGCCACATTCTGTTCTTATATACATGTTAATGTTAAATGTATGGCTCATGTTTATATTTTTATAATATAACATTATTTATAGTAATGTTTTAGTTCTAAGTTGACAAACTATTATTATAAAAATCGTTTCAAACGGATACAAAAAAATGTTGTTTGATGAAACTTTTTTTTTATTTTTGAATGAATCTCCTTTGTTCTTTTTTTTTCTATTTATGTATAAATATTTATTTCTCTATGATTTCCTGTTGTAAAAAGTGATCTAGTTTTACAAAGTTCTGCATGTACAAGACATAGCTACTTAATTATTTAATTTGTTTATTTTCTATTTAATTTAAATATCTTTAAGCATGACAAAAAAGTTCCATTTTTTGCTCAGATGTTTTGTTATGATCATTTGATAAATAAACTGTTTTTTAACAAATTTATTTTCGTTTCTTTTCGTTTTTTAGTACCGAGCTTGACACTAATAATAATATGTTAATCTTATGTACCTGTAAGCAAGTTTAACATCGAGCCGACATTGATATTAAGGTTGTTATTGAAATGTTTCACACAGCGAGCATAACGACGTGGACCAGTTCCAAAGACGAAAATTTGCTTACAGACAGACCTGTGTAATACCCTCTTAAAACGAGCATTAAATGTAAATGCTTATACACCCAAATTTGTACTATGAAAATGATATGTGTATCCTTATTCATACTCGCCAAATTCATTTATGCAAAACATGTCGATAAATTGTAATAATCCCGTCATTAACATGTGCCTTTCTCGTGAAAATTAATATGTATGCATCTTATGTTTTCCTCTACAAGCAAAACGTTGGCCTAAGCCCACTATCGCATACATTACGCCGGATTATGGTTAGTTTCCTTTTGAATCTTTACCACTTAGAAAGTTAACCTTTTTGCGAATACATTCTGCGTGTTTGTCATCGTGCCTGATGTCTTAAATTGCAACTGACAATTCAATGAATGAGGTAGTAAATATCCATTAAATACCTGCTATGTCTGCAATTAGTTTTCATGGTTATGTTACTGCAAATTTTAAGTACTTTGCTAGCACAAATGGATAACAGTGAGTAAGTATTGTTCCTTGCAGCGTATAAGCTAATAAAGTGTTGTTCTTTTTATCTTGTCGAATAATGTTTCTATATAAATAATTGTATTAACAAAACGGTTATAGCTTAAAACAAGACTTTGTTGCCAGATCCGCCCATGACCATGCTGCGTACTCCTTGAACTATCAAATTTTATTCAGAAATTTACAATTAAATTGAATACCATTTTCAGCTTAAATGATAAAATATTCAGATAATTTTGCTCCAAAACACAGCCCATATACATTAAGATAGTACAGTTACGTATGCGTTTTTTTATGCGAAAATTTACAATCATAATTAAGTGTGGCTATAGCCACATGGAGGTCGTGTTGTTGGAGGACGTGGTTCGACAGGTCCGATTATAGCAGCTCAGTGGGAGAGACACTTACAGCATTATAATTTTACTGCCATATTTAGGCAGATGGTAATAAACCAGTTTAAATTCAAAATGACCCGATTTGATATTTCATCCTCGTTGTTTTTTGTTTGTTCTCACTCCGTGCGTACCGACTCTACATAGTTCATACTCTCTCATGGCTTGACATGTCACAGAGGTAGAGTTGTCAGATTTGAATTACAAAACTATAGTACAAGATGCAACAAGTGTGAAATTTTCTGGCAACCGTAACAATTTCTAAAGGGTTATACACTTGGGTTTTATTGCAAGGCTTGCGATCTAAGTGACTATGTAGATAAAGTTAATTTACACTCTAATAAGTGTAATCTGTTGTATCGTTTGAATTTTAATTATATTTCTTTTATCAACTATATGATTTCTTTTGCTATGTAGGGGCGATAATTCTTTAAGAGGCACTTGTGGTTGTGAAATAAATACCGTATATCCTGTATTTCAAGAAAATTGTTTTATACAACAAATTTGTTTTGCTTTCTATATGGGTATACATCTTATCTTTAATTGGTCTAATCACATTTATAATTTGCCTACGTTTTGTCAAGAATTTTTACCTTCCACAGGACCAAAATATGGGCCAAACTATATATCGCTTTTGATGATCATCAACGAAGACTTTGAAGAAGTTTCACATGTATTAATTAATATTCTATACAAACATTAATCATTTCCAATGTCATTAACACGATCCATCAAGAACAAACCATAAATAATAAATAATAATGTACTTTCGGGAAAGAATATTTTCCATTATGACTAGAAAACTTACAGTTACCCTCTAAAACATCAGCTTCACATTAATTTCATAACCCAGGCGAAATTTAAAGTGTACACCAAAAGTTAGGTACAGGTTAATGATTTTAAAACTTTATTTATCACTTTTCCTTAATAATGTAAATCATGTCCAGATTTATAATATCATTAAGAATTATATTAGATCGAACACCTCAATATCTAGATAAACGTTGGTTGAATGTATTCGCAAAATGTCAGAAAGAGTAAGAAATACTGAAAAAGTAATCGAGTACGGAAGTATTCGACATAATATATTTTTGGGCTACCTTTATACAGTGACGTACCGACAGGAATTCTGAAGAGAAAGAGAACCACGGACGCCAAATGAGAAAGAAAAATAAAAATAAAACGAAACCCACATAACAGCTTTAAAATGTTTTACGATCCGACTGTCCCATTAAAGTCAATACTAAAATTCGAGAATATCTCTCTTCCCCGTTTGCATGATCATCACCGGGCCGCGTAATTTACTGCTTTTGTTAAAGAGATCGTAAAAATAAGATAATAATAAAATTCCTTATCGTTTAGTGATTGGGAGCGCCACTTCGCTCCGCCGCCGCGACCAGCACAACTCCTTTTACAATCTCGTAAAAATAAATAACCGCCACGTTTTAATCACCTTAATAACGTTATTATGTATACATACATACATACATAATAATACCCTATATGTTGATACGTGTAAAACGCATTGCTCAATCCCATCCCAGTTTGGTGTTATAGAGATTTTTCCAATTGTCTGTTGTATTGTAACACACCATGAGCAAACACTACCACCTAAGCTTTCGATGGGAACCCCTCTATAAGCTAAGCTTGGTTATATCAAATTTCAATCAAGCATCTTGTCGCCATATTAGATGCAGTGAATGTCTGTTTTTGTTGACCATCAATAAAATTAAACTGGATTGAAATTCTGGATTCTATGTATGCAATCTGGTGATATTATACTGTGTTAATGTTTCAAGTTTCAATATTGTTTTCAATATTCTAGTTTTTATAAATTTTCGTATTGCCTGACATTTGTACATGTACCTTCCTAATGCGCTGTGCGCTTAGATGTATTTTTAATAAACTATTTCTGTAATGACACTGCGTTTTATTTTACTTTCGCCACACATTGTTTTCTACACACTATATACGCAAGAATATTTTTTCTTGACATCCAACAATAGAGTTCTCTCTGTGTATGTTTAGTATTTTATTCCTATTGTTTGCATAAGGCTATAAAGTGGTAGAGTACTAATTCTACCTAATTAAATTAAAACAAAATCCTGGATTAGTAATAAAACTAGCTCTGTGTATATGTCAAAATTTTCGATTTTAGTTATTGGGCATTCTAGAAATATGTGGTTAAGGCTTCCCACCTGTCCACATTCGCAATATGGACATTTTAGGATACATTTTAGGTTATCTGCTATCTGTTACTGTTGTTACGAATGTCCGGCAGGGGGCGTTTCGGGTTTGACGTTACGTTGGTAATAGCAGCAAAACACGGGTCGACAAAAATGGATTTTTTGGATCGAAAATTGTTTTTAAGGCCGTTTTTTTGCTCAAAACTCTTTGCGAAGGGTATTTAGAGGGATCTTATCGTAAGACATGAGAGCGAGCGGCTTTTATAAGGTCGGCAGGAACGGATGAAAAATGTAAATTTTTGACGTTCATAGATCCGCTTGTCGGAATTTCTAGACATCACGTGACATTTTCTCGAGGTTCGCCTTCACCCGAAGAGGTGCAAAATCGTGATTTTTTTTCAAAATTGACGCATTTAATTTACAATATATCGTGCAGTCCACGCGGAATTGTGTCCTTTTTTCAATTCGAGCGTCAAAAGTAATATCGAAAAGCCCAATTTTGCAGCTACTCGATCGCAAATGTCGGCGAAAATGGGCGATTCCGCTGAACGCGCCCTACCCTTGAAAGTTCGTAATTAGTATAGGTAGAAATATTCTAATAAACCTTCAAAATGTAAACCTCTAGCCGTTATTAACAAAATTTGTTTGTTTCACATTTGTATCAAGAACTTCCTTATTGACAAACTTTCCTTCTGAGAACGGAGTATAAATTTGATACATGTAACTCAGTAATCTCCTTGATGATTCTGCTTACTCCAAAACAAGCGATTACCAAACACGCGTCACAGAGAGGAACGTCACGTGTTGAATCATATTTCGATTAAATGGAAACTGAAAACCAGTTGTAGGTGAAGATTGTTTTGGAGACAAACCAGCAGATATCTTATAGCTAAGCTGATATGTCTAAATCTACACAATTGCAAGTCCTGACAACAAAATAGTCATAGCATTTCAAAACACATCTCAGACTAATATTTATTGATACAATTTGACAACAACTCCTACCATGTCGTCTCAATTTGATAAATGTCATGTTTATAGTAGAGTTCCCGTTTTGACATTTGCGCAACTACAAACACTGGGCGCTTTCAGCGAACTCACCGGTTGACAACAGTTGCCAACAGCTGTCAATAGTTGAGACATGTTCATTCTAAGATTTCTGGACCACGTTAGGTATTCCGATAAAAATGATACATGCGCAATTAGAGGCGTATGGAGAAAGACAAATTACTTCACACCTCGCTTTTCTTTATGGGAGATGAAAGCCGACGCAATTTGCTGGTGCAGACGCGGAACGGTACATACATACATATATCCATTCTTCGAGTGCTTTTTCGAGAGTGTCCAACAAAAGCAAATAGGCGGCACGCACACAAGCGCACGCTCGGTAATTTTATTTACTTTACATATAAATAATACCGGAGACGCCTAACATAACCAACGCGTGAATCCTTTCAGTTATTCAAATTGAAAATTCTCCATTGTGTGCAACTGGCTAATGGTCGACACTTATTGCCTGGAATATTAACATGTATAATTAGTATAACGTTACATGCATTCTCCTTCTAAGTATTCTTTTTCTTTATGCTATTCCATAATGTACAAATCAAGTGGCACAAACTCTCCTTAATCATTTCAATTTGTTCTGGGTATCTATATAGAAATGCATTCAAACACTCCCACAATAAAAGGAACTTTATCGATTATTGTTTGCGAAGTGATAGGCCATCCGTTCAGCGTGAAACCCAGCCGACCACGTAAGCCAGGCCAGCCATCGAGCAATAATACTTCAATCATTCCACTTTGACCGGGACCTCGTTACACACAAAATCAATTACGTGAGTGAAGACAATCGCTTTCATAAAGAACCGCATCCGAAGCAGTAAACGACGATCATTTTTGCCCCGAGCTTCGCGGTCGCCGTCTTCTCTCACATGGCATTCCTCTCTTCACCGAGACGAGCAAGCAACGCACGACACGTTTCACGGATAAAAAGCAGTTAAGCCAAGCGAGATGGACGGAAGAAGGAAAAGAAGATCTTCGATCTTTCTTCGAGAAGAATAACTTTGTTGTTGATCTGATGGGAATTCTGTGTAGTCTAGGAGTATTAGAATGGCGTATTATTGGCAAACTCCTTCTTCTGGGAAGAACTCTACCACCACCGCTGATTTCTTAGTCCTCTTCTTGCTACGTCTAGAAATTATGCGACTTTCTGTCGGTGCGTCGTGATGAAGATCTTTAGACGCCAATACAAGCCATGTCAATGTAAATACTCGAGTGATATATCCAAAGAGTGGCGCCACATCATGGCAGCTCAATGTACCGATGCTTGACAGCAATTATTTGCAGCGTTGCTCCTGGAGGAGTTCTTAAGGAGCTTATTGGATTATTGGGATGATGTCAAAGGTGGTCGTTGATAGACGTAAATGGAACATAATATAATAATGATAGGAAAGATCTTTGTAATTTGTTGGCTTAATACTCTTTTCTTCCCTCGTCTTTTGTTAGCATTACAACAATTTTTGTCACCTAACCATTGATCTAACACACTGACAGAAAAGAAATGTTAAATCAAATATTTGTATTTCTTTGAATATATTTCTTTCAAGGAAAGAATATATGTTTGAAACAAATGAGTATTTTTAAATTAAAAAAAAGTGAGCTGCATGAGCTGATTGGTTTAATTGCAGAAATACGTTTGAATGACATAAATCTGGTTTTATTTAAAATAAAGATCGGCGTTGAGGTAAGTAAATATTCTATTTGGAAGAGAAAGATAATAGATTCGAGTAAAAAGATTGTGTTTGAATTTAAAAAGTGGTTTCATTAAAAATTATTGCTATGTTTATTGGCGGGTAGATGGCGTTTACAGTCTCTACGCACGCGTTGGCCTTTTTTGAGCAACTAAAACTTCGTCTACCACTTTTTAACATCGTTCTTTCTTTGATTTGAAGCAAATTCGTTTCATTCAGTTTTTTTTCTCTCTGTGAGCTTGTTTCAAATTGTAGTGTTGATGTTAAAATGTGATGAAAAAATGCAATCATGATATTTTACGTTTATATTGTTTACGTAGCAAGTTCTATAAAAATCTATGTGCGAAAGGAGAAATACACCCGCATAAGTGTATAAACAATCGAGATACCATGCTGTAAAGGTCGACAAGTAACTTATTTTCATTGAATCGGCAATCTAAAATCAGACATGTACAAGTGTTATCTGCTAAGCATGAATTTCCTCGGTCCTCTCACGGCGGAACATGTTCACCGGCGTAGATTTCTTTGGGATATCATATTTTGCTGGCCGGTAAAGATCCCGCTGCGGATTCTGCTGTCTTTTCAGTGGCTCGGTGCCAGCTTTTCTTGTACTGCACGCAAAAGATAAATACGAGATTTCACGTTTGAGATATTTTCGCCTTTTTTGCAATACCGCACGAACATGCGACTGCCTTTGACTTCCGACACACCATTCACAAAAACCATGTAAAACCTTATCTGATTTCAAAAATAAATTTTATTTTTTTACTAAGTTTTGTAATATTTATGCAATTGGTTTGTTCTTACAGCTAATTATAAGTACAATTTTAAAGAATTATACGAGAAATTTTACGTCGCAGTTAAAATTTGAAAATAACTATTTTGTGTGTAATATACAAAGATGTTTGTATCGTCTAAGTCTTATATTCAGTTTTAAAGTTAAATTAATTGTGAAAGTGAAAGAATTTCTCTACAATTTTTTGAAAGAATCATCAAAATCCAAAATCCTGTATATAACGTTGTTGATTTTACAAAATATTTTATAAATTGTATCATTATAATCTATTTTAGAGTTATATTAATTGTATTATTCTGTGCTTTTGACAAAAAGCACAGAAATGTAGTAAACATGTTTAATTATCAAAAGCATTCTTTATGATCTTTTACCACCAATGACCATTTCATAGATCATGTTTACTATATGAAGATTGATGTGATTTTTACGTTACTATATTCTACTGAAAATCTCCGATTAGTAAGAATTTATTTCTATTATCTATTCGTGCGCATACGAGTTGTTTCTTATTTTGGAAATTAACCAAACGTATGGGAGGTCTACAAGGAAGTACGACAGTTTAACGCATATCACATGTTAATTTTCAACATTCCAAAATATTGTCCGAACAAATAGCGCCATTAACATACAAATCCTTTCTCTCATCAAGGAAGCAAATGAGCATAGTAACAAATCGTCGGGAGAAAACAACAGAAAAAAAAACAACTCAGCATCTGATTAATAGGTAATTTAACAACTACAAACATGCGTGGGTAGTTGTTGATAGGATCTCGTCCTGCATACGTGCATGTCATATTCCCATTAGTGCCGAATAAAAGTATTTATGTTAATTCCCTTCCTTGTTTCATAAAAATTAAAATTTATAATTGACATGTGTCAATAAACAGTTGAATTTATGAGCCGCTCGGGAGAGAGATCGGACGTTTTGTTATTCGCAGATAATGGCGGATGACGAATAGGCCGCAAGGATCCATTCGCATGACGGATGTGTCAAAGGACAATAAATAATAATAAATCAATCGGTCGAGAATTGTTAACTTAACCGTTAGAAAGGAAAACACGAATTCGGAAAATTTTGATATTTAGAGCCTAATTTAGAAGTAATACTGTGAGTTAATATGTATGAAAGGAACTTTTGTGTTTCAAGCAAAGCTAAAAGGACGTTTGAACGATGAAACGTGTAATAATTATAATATTTTACAGCCTAATAAAATTATGTAATATTGTTAATGACGCTGTATAAAAGAGAATATTGCCGTAGGTGGGCCAATAAATTCCATCATGATTGATTTATGGATAATAAAATAAGTGTTGGAATCATCGCGGCATACGCTGTATACGAAATGAAGTCGGACAAAAAGAATCTCTCCACTGCGTGAGAAGAAACATTCATATAATTATGTATTGGCACCAATATGTAAACATTTCTTAATTTTTATAGGTATAATAAAGTATATGTTATCACTTTGGAGACCTTCTAGCTTGTTAGGTTCTGTAAAACTTCGCTAATTAGTGACTCCACCACATAATCCTCAATATAAATTCTTATATAGAATTGGGCCCAGTACACTACCTTGCGGTACTCCACCTGCAGTATAGCTTTATTACCCGTATAGCTTACGTTGTACATTGTACATACCTATGGCTATGAGTCTACCAAAAAAATATTTGAAACATATTGTCTCTATATAGCACATTGAGAATATTCTAATGAGAACAATTTATCGTTGGCACGCCATATGTTATTTAACGCTTGAATCTTAAAATTTCCTCACCTTTGTCAATCATTAAAGCTTGTAATTGTTGTATTTTATGCGCGTGCAGCGAAAAAACGCGGCGGTCCGTGTTCAGTATGGTCTTGAAAGCGTTAAGAATTCCGCCGTGGCCTGCATATTAAAGGTACTTTTCACGACATTTGCAGTGTTTTACATGCCGGGTAATTGTTCCTCTTTGAGCACATTGTTCCTTTCTCTACCGATATGACAATGAGACGACTAAATAGCTTCAATGGTTTAGACGGAGAATGGAGACACACACGCTGTGTTGGCGGACTCATTTTAATCTCAATGGATTTGCAATACATGCTCTCAACATGTTATAATGCATGGAATAATTTCATCTTTAATAACTTTAGTTAGAGTTCTACACAGTTCCACAATATCGTGCAAATTTTCAAAGAAAATACATTCTTTAAACTGCTACCGCAGCACAGTTAGAAGCCTAGTATATCAAATTGATAAATTAAATACTCTTCGTCTCGATTTAACTGAAAGTACAAATAAACATAATCACATATAAACTATATTGACGGAAACGATAGCTTTTTAGCTCTTACTCGAACGGATGAAAGTAGCGGAGCGGAGAAAGACGTGGACACGATTCGGTGCGAAGAGAGCAAAAAAAAATAGTGGTGAATGTACAAAAAACAATTATTTTTTGTGCTTTCGAATTGTTGCGCCCGCAAACGTATGAATTGAACGGTACTTTCAGGCAGCCTTTGGTCACGTTCTTATTGAAGCAATTTTTAATCCGAGAAGAATGTGGAAATTGCTCTATGAACGCTTCCGTTTTCTGTTCGAATTTCAACCGTTGAGTTAATATATTGACCATTGTGCTAACTGTACATATATTTCGTCACGGTTCATTGTTATACTTTATATACTTTATACATGTTGCTTCTGTGGATATTATTATTATTTCAGGTGTTCTGCATAAAGTTAGGTTAGTGAGAAAGCGTTACGCATCGTGGCGCTGCACTTTTGCTTACATAATTAATGAGAGAAATAAGGTAATTAAGTGGTGCTGGTGTGGTTTATGACATTTAAAGTAAATCAATTCAGCGAGCTGTGACCGAAAGTCAAAAAGTGTTCACGTATGGAACTATGTTACAGACAGAATAAGAAATCCAAAAATTATTGGCATTTGACTAAATTTTGTTCATATAGATAGATATTACGTAATTTCTTTCAAAAACTACCCAGCAAATATCAGGTCAAATTCATTCGGTAAATGTTAAGTAATATAGGGAAAGAAAGATAGAAATAATTTCTATTTTTGCTCGTACTGTGCTGAGTATACCGTAAGCCTAATTTGAAACTAGTCCATGGTATTTTGGTACTTCCAGCCTAACATAGTACACAGAGAGAACTCTATTCTTGGGAATCAAGAAAAATTATTCTTGCGTATATAGTGTAGGATGAAGAGGATTTTTTTTCTATCCAAATAATATTTTATTCTAATAAGAATTTCAATATAGTTGTTTCAACGGTTAGTTATTCTTACGATTTAAGAATTTAGTAGTGTTTATGTTAAGTATATTTTTCTCTTGACGAAGAAAACGTTATTCTTCAATAAAATAAACAACAAATATATTTCGTTGCAGGAAAAATATATATACTTCAAGGGAAAAACAGTTTGTTGACCCAAGATTCTTTCTCTGAGCGATACATAGAAAGTTGTGCAATTACTTTATAGATGGCGCTAACAGTTTCTCGCGTCTTTTGCCACATATCACCGCTAAATAAATTCGACGAATTTGAGTGCTCGTATATTGTTTGTTTACATCTATGTATAAGTTTTTTATTTCATGGGTGACTTACAAGGACTATGTGGAAAACCAGGATTGTAGTGGAATAGCCTACACAGAAAGAACTCTATTCTTGGATATCAAGAAAAAATGTACTTGCGTATATAGTGTATATAGTATATACAAAAAGAAAGCTGTTTCTTATCTGTCCAAAAAGATCTGTTAGTTTTTTAACTGTCTTGTTAAAAGATATATTATTATTTTTGTTCTAAGTCTCCTTGGTTAACAGAAGCAAAAAGAGGAATCAAATTACACACATGTGCTTAAATCATTTCCTGAATTGTTAAGCCGACGCAGTGATGCATAGGAAAGAAATGCAAAAGAAAAACGAATCGTGTCGAAAGCCTTGTAATTCAATTACCTTTGTCGAGAGTTGTCATAGCAAATAATGCCAATTAAGTACACCTAACCAGCTGTGGTAATGATCCGCTGTCATTGACATAGTCCCAATCCGATGCTGTTTAATTACCCATAATCACCGACATATTTGCTAATGGTTGTCCGATAGTAGAAACAGCACGTGCATTAACGCTTGCCGCGCATATTTACCGTGGCCTTTCAACTTTGTTCAAACAATACCTTTTCTTCAAACACCACATATAAGAAGCCACCACTTGTAAGAAGTCATTACTGATAAACTTTTTTATTATTTAGATATTTAGATAATTCTTTGTGAGCAGTTGATGACTTCATTTTGATGGCTTCATTTTGCCTTAATACTTTGGTCAAATGGTCGAAAGTAACGGTGATGATTTTATATTATTAATACGTTAAGTGGTTGCAGCTAAAAGAATGTAAAAATCGGGATATTAAATTGTAGAAGTGCGCTTGGCAAGTTATGCGTGCTGAATTAACCTACATAATGTAAGACGGTTACAAGCTTGTCAATTAAAATAAATTCGTGAAGTTGACATGTACCTTTCCCTTCGAACGCGACCAGTTACGATTTTTATATAACTGTATCTTTTAATGCCATTACATTTTAGCTGGCTTAACGTCGCTTAATCTACGGTCTCCTCATTTTTTTTCTTTCATCCTGTCATTTTTTATTATCCACAATAACGCTCTTAAAACAAAAGGCAAACTTTCCTCTTTATCACTTAGTTAATAAAAAAACTACGTACTATTTGTAGTAATTATGTAGCATTGATAGTAATGATTAAAGTAACATAAATACGTAGTGATTTTGGTTACTCGATTAAGAGCAGATTAATACTATAACAACACATTAATATCGTTAAATGTTATCAATCCTTCTGCATACAAATGCGTATATCTACATACCTGTAGAGCGGCATATATATATTATAATTTATCGGAATAAAAGTATGCAGTTGAATGTTAATGCACGTACCAATAAGTGGTGAATGCTGGCAGACTGGTTCGGTTAAAAATCATCCGGAGATTATTGAATCGAAGTGGGCAAATAGTTGACATTCCGTTTTCCTCTCGATAAATCAATTGTGGCCGCGGCTAAACCTAAAGCCATTTGTGCAATGCTTATTAATGGTCTATGAAATTCATATATAAGCCACTATTTCACTGATACAGATATAAATGGACGACGGGCGGAGGCATAAATATTACAAATTATATTCGGAATTCCCAGACCGAAAGCCGTTCGATTACCGATGCTGTATACTGCATATTGGCCTTCATACACAGAAAATATGCTTAGTGACAAAACAGCCAGAGTTCTGAAATCTTCTAAAATATTTCCATAAAATGCCCAGGAAAACTGGTGAATTAGTTTCCCCAAATTTGTATTTTTTCTATAAAATTACGATGATAGGAACGTATCTCCTAACAAAATGAAATTTTAAAAGCTCTTCCTAGCACCAAAAACGACTTTGTGATTATTGAAGACATGTATCCTCGCTCGTAATACAATGGATTACTTCATGCTTTGTTCTTCTATCAGTTTTGCCACTAGGTGTATTTTCTTCCAACTCTACTGACAAAAGGTGGAAATAATGAGGATGGTGAGCATAATATGATTCTATCGGCTGGCTTATGTTGGCTGCTACAGTGATTGAATCGTAACAAGTTGTCGGTAACTGCACTACTCCGCTTCTATATTGCTCTTATTGACCGGAGAACTCGAGATGCCGCAAAATTGCTAACTGGTTAATGATTGTCCTTGACATCTCGTTTGGTTGATTATATTGAAGGCAAATTGCCTACTACTGTGCTCGTATCACAGGAGCGTTATAAATAATGTGTTTACATTTTAAAATTTATACCTAGCACTAAAAATCCCACACGTTTGGTAACACAAGGGAACGAATTTCCAACTTTCTGATACAAGAACAAAAATTATTTGTTCCAGATTAAATTTGCCTTACATAACTAGAAACTGAAAGTAGATTTATTGTAACAGGTCTAGATTTACAGATACAACGATACTTAAAAAAACTGAGAAAACCGCAACAAAATCAGTCAACAAATTATATAAATTCAAAGAATATGCAAAAGTACTGCTTTCAAGCTGTATTTTGATGAATTGACAAAAAGCCACCATTCAGAAGGATCCTGGGGAATATCAAATTCGTTCATAACACCCTCAACATCGTCAGATACACGTAAAGATCCTTCCATTTTAAAATATGTTTTAAAAGGCTCGTTAGGCTTTGTAAATAAAGACACTTTCACACCTCGTGCGAAAAGATTCCATTCCTTTAGCCTAGAACCCAATAACTCGGCTTTTTCTTACGATAAACCTAAGTCTTTGTGAGGTGTTCCTAAAACTTCAAATGGTGGATCTTCACGACTTGTCTGATTTGACATAGTGATTTCAGACACTGTCCAATCAGGCAAGTTTCTTCAAACGGGCGAAATTTCTTCTGTGTCAAAAATCGAAGATGATGAAGTGGATGGCGTCCTTGGGAGAGGATGGTTCTCTCCATGGGAGATAGGTCGCGATGCTGATCGCAAATTTGTATATTTTATTTTATGCTTCTTCGAATATCCGGAGACTCTTATCGTGCAAAAAAGCAATTATCTACATGATTGGAAGGCTCTTGCCACAACGTGGGAACTGCAAACGGCACTTTCTTTTGCTTCCCTTTCATCCACTTTAAAAGCCCGATCTAAGAGGAAATACAGCATATATTAGCTGACAAAAAAACTTGTTGATTTGTAATAGTTTGAACAATCTGTTATGAACGTATACATAGAAGGCTAATTCAAGCGAAATATGACTTCAAATAAAATGAATGGATCTTAGACCTGTCACAACACTTTGACGACTTGAACTATAAAATGTGATCAAAAATATGTGATCCCTGTTTTAGTTGTAGGACCCTTGTTTCCTTGTGTAATTGGTTGTTTTGTCAACGTTATTATGAGTTTTGGAGATAATCTTGGATATTATCCAAAAAGCACGTCTTTATTACACAGATTATTCAGTTCGAAGAAAGTTAACTGATTCATAATTTCAATCACCATAAGATTCCGGTGAAACTGTTGTACCTTATACGTTATATCTAATATAAGTACGCCTAGCCGCGAAAGTAGCATTATTTACTTTAACGGAAAGTCGATCTTAATGAGCCAACTTAACATTGTAATTTATCAATTTGCGGTACACACCTCCGTTCGGAACCTATCAACGAGCGCAATCAGTCATTGGGCGTTTGAGTGCACCGGATAATTCACTTTTACTTATTCAAAATCAGTCTCCTGCACATTACACGTAACGAGAAAAGTGCGCTTCCAGAAGAGCATGGGTGGACAATGATGAATGACCAGAACAGTCTACTATCGATACTGGAATAAATGCAGGAGTGTTCGCAAACAGATTAATATAATTACTAGAGGCGGCCGTTACAACGGACAGTGGCAAAAATCTTCTAGATATGCGGAGTGCGAAGTATGCAGTAGCTAATGCGTACATGTGTAATGCCTACGAATGCATTCGCATTCGCACTGTTCTTTAGTTGTTTTACTGCGTTTAGAATTTATGTCGGACAATTAGTGATATCCCCGAGGTTGTATGAAACAAGAAGAAGTGTTATGTCATTCATTAATAGCACTTAAGGAGATAAAACATCATCGAAGGAACTGATTCTATGGTATACAAGAATTTTATTGCCGTCAGAATTTAAGCCAGCTTTAGGTACACTTTGCAGTTGCTATTCATTAAAGAACTTTGTCTAATCATTAATGAATTTTATTCACCTGTCTTTAATATATCTTAGGTATGCGCAGAATCGATACTTTTACGTATGGAATTGATACTGGTATTTGATCTGAGTATTCGTTACTTTGCATTCGTAACTTGAACTGATACTGTTCTAAATTTATTGATACCTACGCTTAAAGTTGCTTCGAATTCGTCTTAAAATTGCTTCGAACGGGTTATCCGCAAAGGTATCAGAATGACTTGAGTTCAAATTGTAGCCCTTTAGGCATATTAGAACGATAACTATCAATATAAAAAACCATCAGGTAGCACCTTTGGCAATACATAAAAAATATGGCTTTATTGACGTTGTAAAAATGTAGCAGATGTGTGTCATCGTCAGTCGGTGTGCTCGGCCCACCCATCCAAGGAAATTAAATGAAGAATTTCGACTGAGGTTAGACGAGAACTTGTAAGCTACCATGTTTTCGGCTACTATCGACGTTCTGGATCTAATTGGCCCCCCTGGGTGATGGAATTAAATTATTTTGTTTCGAGCGTCATTACCCGTAATTACATTGTAATATCTTAGGCTGGTATCTGGATCCGCGCGCGACTTCTTCATCGAGAACAAACATTTAATTATATTAGAACACCTCGCCTTAAAAATTTCACGAAGATATAATCTTGCGTAGATGTGGTGCAACCGTGCCGCTAATAATATATTGTGTTTATTAATTAGCACGGAAATCGATGTTCGTAATTATAGGTTTTCACCAAACGGCGCGACATCTGGTGGCACTATCTCCGGCCAAACGCGAAGAAATTGACATCGAATCAACGGATATAATTATTGGTTATAATCAATTCGACATAGAAAATGTGCAACTAATTGCAGGCGGGTTGCTGAAGACATTCGCGAATACAAATTTTTGGAAACCTGTGGTGAGTTGTGAGAGTAATTACAAATTTAAGAATTTTTGATTGGAGTAGTATTAAATTGTTAACGGGTATAAAAAACTAGTGGTGAAGCAGGAAGTTTCATTTCCAAATACAGTTAAGCAATTTGTTGGTTCAGTGAACTATTATCTTATAATTTCTTAGGGCGGGTTTATTCACCTATCCACAAAGTGCTATATTGGGATGAGAGATCAGACAAATTCGTCGAATTTTGTTGCCCATTTTCGGTTTAACATTCTCTCATTATTCTCAATTATTAGTTTACAGAAATTGTGTAAATTCTAAGTGTTGTGTTAACAGCGAGATCTATTAAAAGCATAACGCCAATTGATCTCCTTCCTTGTTGCACACACTTACAACTTTGCTCCCTAAACGAAAACATCTGATTGCTATTGTCAAATTTGAACGACTGCGCTGAACGTACGCGCTGCAGTGTGGCTGCAGTTGTGTGCGTGCTGCAAGCAGCGGGTTTGTTGCGGCTGTTTTCTTGACTTTTTCGCGACATGTCCTGTGCTTCTTCCGTATGATGCGTGTTGCTGGTGTTGTTAGTGTGTTTCTTGGGATCAATTTTGTTCCATTTCCCAGACTGGGCAGCTTAAAGGTAAGCCTAAAATTTGCTATAACTCGGTCGAGTCATTTGACAACATGTAACAACATTCCTATGCCGGCCAGGCTGCACCAGCCATGTTTGTTTTGTGTGGTCATGACAACCAGTTGAGTTACTATATTACTGTACATTCTGGCTGGGTAGTATTTGTTTTCTGCATTGGTTTTCTGTATAGATCGTTTTCTGTATAGATTCGAAGCATGAGGCGTAGGTATTACGCAATTTTGTTCATATGTCAAGTCAAATTAAGCCTAAAAAATACCATAATTTATCGTGATTTGTACCAGAAATCATTGCAATGGATTCAGGGGACCCCAAAACGCGTATTTTTGCCGAAATACGCGTTTCAGGAAATTGGGTTACATTGTAATTAATAACAACCCAGAATAATCTTACAATTCAGGTTTATTATCACAGAGTTTGATACCTGATTTGGGATGAGGAGACGAGCACGTGATAGACAAACAAACGCATCTTGTGCTGCAGAAATGGGCCACGTGACTCTTAAGTACCGTTCCTGAACTAACAGCTATCAAAATCGAAATCACCGGCACTGAAATTCGAGCAGATCGGACAGGTGTTCTTGGAAACCCGACCTCAATTAGGCTAAACCACCAGGATCTGGTAGGAGTGTCCCATCAATGAAGACGAAGACCATCGCAACCAGAAGAGAGGAAGGATGGAAAACCGTTGTTTTGTCTAACTGTAATTTGCCATTATTTATTTTTTTCAGCGTTTAATGAAGCGGGTATCTCTTAATCTTATTGTTTCGTCTCAATGGTCAGGTTAAGTAGCCTCTTTTGCCATAAACGACGCGGGCTCTTGGATGCCATATGTTAAGACGTAGAAATTCTGCTACTTATTCTCTGTGTGCTTTATTAATCGTTGGAGGTAAAGAATTCACGGCTCTCTCTTGTTGTTATTATTTTGTGGACCACCATTGTCTACAAATCTCTCTTCTGGAGGTATTTGCCGCGACAAATCTACAAGAAATACTCACTTATTTTAACGTTAACCATCGAATGGATTTCTTTTCAGCCATGGGTCGTTGGTCACTAATTGTGGTGATACACTTGAAGTGCTTCAGCATATGCCAGCCTTTCGTTACAGTTAAACAATCATTAGTATGCTAATTTGTTGAGCATGGTACACTTGCACTTTTTGAACATATGCTCCGTGCTAATTGATATCGCAGGTAATTAGTTCTTTGCGCATAATTTCTAGATCAATATTACCATGCCAAGAACATACGGAAAGATCGCTGGCTATTTATTGCGTTGTGCAATTTGTTATCCAGAGATATAATACAGATAAGATTGGTATGAGGAAGACTTAATGAAATTACAAATTACTAAAGAGTTTGAAGTTGAATTGATATGAAGATTGTCTACTTCAGAGTCATGATTATTTTAAAAGAAGAGACATTACTATCAACACCACTTGTGAGACATTTGCAAAGAAAATATTAGATATATTTTATAAGTAACACAACGTCGATAAAGTCTGTTTTTTTAATAGTGACCTAGTATCGCGTTTCAAGAGCCCAATTTTATAACTTGGTACATATAGCCACAAAATAACTACTACTTGATATCGGAAAAAGTGTTATGATGGTATATTAAGTGGCAACTCGGTATATGTAACCTGTAATTCGGTACTTTTTTCCGAGTAAAGTTCTATATTATTAGCTTTTGTGCTGTCGATTTAACGGCCGTACAGTTTTCGGCCTCTCGAATTTGGCGTTCACAAAAGCGTAATTTTGCTAACGGTGTCGAAGTTAATGACTTTATTATGAGTGGATAAAGTGTTGTTATTATTTTGATTACGCTAGACGTGCGACACACAAAAGACACGATCTCTTTGCCTCATCCAACTGTGCCGCCATAGTTATGCCTGCCAACCAAATTTACTACGAAGTCTTTACCGTTTCTTATTAGTCGTTTATTATTAAATAAGTAGAAGAAATGGACAGAAAAAATAATATTTTTCGTTCCTTGTCCTTTTCTTGGGCTGTGGAATTGTTTTTCTTTGACTTGCTATGTTGTAAACTTGTAAAGTATTTTATTTTCTACCATGCAGAAAGTAAAATAACAAAATGTTTTTATCACCCACTATAAACCTCATCCTCATATTGTATTCCATTCATAAAATTTCCATATATATTACAGATTGCCTTAACACGCCAACGAAATGAATTCATCCAGTAGAAAGTTGAGCAAAATTCTATATACCTACCTATATATCAGTTTGCTCCGAGTGATTTATAAACAGCATGTACCTAATTAGGTGATTATAACAATACAAATATGTATGAAGATCGAAGATTATCTGGCGATCGCGTGTGCGCTTGACACTCAGCATCCACCCACGTGGCGACAAAAATGTCGCGGGGGCGTGATCCACCCCGTTTTACGACAAAGGGTGCGGCCCGCCCTCCCCTTCGGTGTTTTACACACACCCACAACAATAGCGACGACCCGCGGCCCCGAAAAGAGAACAATCATATGTGCATTTTAATCGGTGTCGACGTCCTATAATAATAAAATCTGTTACATAAAGAGCGCACTTTCTGCGGCCTCGTGTATGACAACATGTTGAAAAAGTTGACATTGATGCCTGTCGGGCAGTGAAATTGCACTTTTTTCGTCCGGTTTGGAAATTTAATGTTGATAATAAATATTTATGAAATGGGAGTATGCTTCTTAGCTGTTTTCATTTTTTTTTCTCTGGCGTGTGTATGTCGAATGGTAAATATACTAACTAGCCCAGTTGACTTTAGGAATTCGAAGCAAAAAAAACTCAATTGATTTTCCATTTCAATTGATTTTCAGAAAGTAGCAATTGTAATTCAGAAAGTAGCCAATGTATTTCAGATTGAATTAAACTTTATATCATGCACGCTTACCAAAAACAGTTAGATGACAAGAAGAATAAGATACTTATTAAATATGCAGTGATTGTTCCTTTAAATATTTGACTTTATTGATTAATTGAATATTATAGGTAATATCCGAATATCAATTGCTACTTTCTGAATATCATTTGCAATATCTATATATTAATAAACATTTTGTTTGTATGTAATATGCAGCTGAATTTGCTGCTATTTTACTTTTGCGTTGATTTGTCGTATTGTTTGTTGTTGCAGATGGACCACGACTGTTATATTCTCGTGAAGTTTGAGTGTTGTGCAGTGAAATGGCCCTTGAGGCTTGTACATTAAGTTGTGCGTGCTTAAGCTAACGAGTGCAGTGTTCACTGACAGCCGTAAATGTGCGAGGACGGAGGACAGTGACGTGGAGGAGGACCCTTATGGAGAGGCAGCTTACAGGAACGAAGACATCGTGTTCAAGGTAGGTCCCCATGGATGACATCCATCGTTGGAGGAGAAGACACTATAAGGTAGGATCTAAGCAATTTTTATATTTATTTTCAAAACAGAATTCTGTAGGAAGAGAATATCGTCAACAAGAGCTGACCAAAATGTTGACTTAAGGGTTCCACTACCTGATGGTTCGTTCTTTTTCCCGAGATTTTTCGATGTTGTTAAAGTAGGTAATTTTAAACAGACAAATATACTTTTTTAGCAATATGCGAAAATGCATTTCCTAGCTAACTGGGTTTAAAAGGTTTAGGTAGTTGTTTGGGATCTAGTTTAAAGTGAAAACGTCGTAAACTCATGCATGACCTGCAAATTTGAGAATCAGGGAACAATAAGTTCAATAATTATTAATTTTGCATAAAATGACCTTTATATAAGATTAAATAATAGATAGCACTCGATCGAAATTTGTGTGGGTACAGTAGTTTAATAAAGCAATTAATCTGCTCTGGAGTCATTGCGTAAGGAAGTCAAAACAATGGCCTATTTAATTGACTCATTGGAATTGAGGTAAACAGTTCTATGTTGTTTCCCTAATAGCCAATTACTATATTATTCAATACGTTAATCTCAACTTTACAATTATCTTAACTCAGCATCAGCCAATTTTTCTTGTAAGTGAGGGATTAAAAATGTCACTATGACTTAACATTATACGCTTGATACACAGCTATTCTTGGATATCATGAAAAATTGTTCTTGCATATATAGTGTAGCATCAAGAGAATATTTTTGCTATCCAAATAATATTTTATTGTAATAAGAGTTTCAATATATGTAGTTATTTCAACGGCTAGTTATTCTTATGCTTTAAGAGTTTAGTATGTTTATGTTGAGTATATTTTGCTCTGATGAAAAAAAATTTATTCTTCTACATATAAAAAGAGTAAGACTTTCGACGAACGAACAAACGGTTTCTTGACCAAAAAGTATAAGTACGTATCGCTTAAAACAGACGCAATTCCTTTCAAGCAGTTCCTTCATACTTAACGTTCTCATGCATGATTTTTTTTCTGTTTTAACCAGTAGTTAGGTTACCAAGTTACTTTAGATGACACGTCCAGTGCAGTGGACTGTATGCACGAGAGGGTTAAAACAAGAAAACGTAATACTTGGAACATCAAGAAAATCATATTCTTACTCTGAGAATTTTGTATCACCAACCAAATGATCTTTCCGCGGATATAGAAACAAGTGATATTTTTTACTCAACGATATTCGTGTTGCTTCGAATATATTTTTCCCTCTGTGTACGCTTGTCTCACAGTAACCTATAAGACATTAAACAGCTTTTAGGAGCTTAATTGCGTTCCTATTCTATCGTATGTGTAATTAAAGACTCTAGTGTACCATAAAAAATATTGTAGGTTGCTATGAAATTTAACAATTACACTTTAAGTCACTTTTTGCTTTATGTCATTGTCCAAGTTTTAGAAGTTAGAGTTCTTCGTTACTTAAACTTTTAAAAAAATAAATCTTGGATATTTTTTTATTGAATACACTATATCTTATAAAAGCTCAAACCGCTAATTTTTATTATCATACAGTTATTTGTTTGAAATTTATTTCACTGGTAAAGGAGTGGATAAACGTTAGTTGGATACACCTAAGAAGAAGGCGTGACGATTGTATTTCTTTCTTTACATCTTAAAAGCGTATACGGATAAGTTTGTCATGGTAAGCCTCTGCCCCTCAGCATGAAACAGACATAACAGCGAGCGGTAGCAATGCAGTAGATCGGACTTCATATCACACAATCTACAGTGAGAGAAGCTTCCATTCTTCAATCTTCGTATAATCCAACTTCTCAAGCGTACATGGCAGGCAAATAGTGTATTAGCATAATTCGCTTCACAGTACACCTCGGACAGGAATGTAATTCCATTATGTGCATTATTAGGGACATAACGTTATCAAGTAGACCTGACATTTAAAGCGATTGCTCGGTAGCTTTGATAAATAGAGGCAATTTCGCGAGCGTATGTTCCGGACATAAGAGCTTGTCAACTTCACACTGAACGCCGCTTGAGCCACTTGAAAACCCCGCGCAAAAATATGCATTTCAAGTACGTACCAATCGAGATCAATCAGTAAGCTATCTATATTATTCGATATAGACGAGGTAGAGTTGTATTGTTTGGGACCATTTCGTTCATTAATAACGTGTCATTTACCTCTGGTGGATTCGTTATTTATCTTACTGTTACCTGTTACTCGTATCTTACATCTCGATGACTGCGGTTCAACCAGCATTAATGACATGTCAATTTAATATACAACACCGCTCGTGCAGACATGAACAATGGAACAATATACGACTATTAAATTATTTATAATGGCACCCACACAAGCACTAGAAGGCTTACCGGCGCAGGCCGACCGACGACGTCCATACTATATGAAGAACTAGGCTATCGCGCGCGCACAACAGTATAATGTTAATTGTTCGCGACTAGATACATCGTAATGAGATTGAGCACAATGGAAAATTGTTACTTAAGTCGTCGTTTGCGAAGAGAAGCGATTGATGTCGCGTACTTAAATAACGATTAGGCAGATGATTGATTTTCGTTGGCGTGTACGCCATGCGTCAGTAATGTGAAATTGATTCCAAATTTATCAAACTTGATCTTTATTTTAGTTGCACCTATTAAATTTTCCGAACTAGATGTTCATTTACTCATGACATCCAATAATATATCAAATTAGCTGTTTATCCTCAAAAAGTAACCATAAAATTACATTATTCGGGTGGTTGTTCAGCAAGTTAATTGGCCACACCTGTTACGTGCCGGTCCATATTTAGGAAATTCCGTATAGTTATAGTGGGTAATTTTTATCGCTTAATGCGATAACATCCGGAAACGCAAAAAGAACGCGATCTGTTTAACGGCATGTCGACACGGACACGCAAAAAACACGAAACGACCGACGGCGACGCACGCCTGGGGCGAGAGGGCGAACGCTCCGAGTAAAAACACTGATTGTACTTTATGTAATTTGGAGTTGAGCAAAGTGTCCAGGACGCGCGCAATCATGCACACCTTTAAATATAAATCAAAATCAACAGCCGATAAAATGACGAGCAATTTTCATATGCGCATATACAGTGTGTTCATTGAAAAATGAGTAGTGCAAGAAGAATATGCCATAATGGTTACATTATTTCTCTTGAAGAGGAAGAGTAATAATTATTTTGGTTTTGTATAAAACTGTTTCGGAAAAAATGATGATAACAAATCAAAACTTTAACATTATTGTCTTCTATCTTGGAGCCAAGATAGAAGATTAATAGTATGTCTGGAAAGGCATCGGGTTTTTGACTGTGATAAGGAAAGGGTAACATGCTAACATAAACACCTTTTATAATAACTTAAAAAACAATAATCGGAAGTTAACAAAATTTTGGAAATAATAATAATTTCAACAGTGAGGTAAACTGTCGCTTAAGGAACTTGAGTTTTTATTGTAGCTGAAGGCCATTAGATTTTTACCTTAATCTACATCCAACATATTTTCGGGATCTATAAATAATAACAAAATATTTTAGTTATCTAAAATGTGATCTACTTTGTGTGAAACACATTACTGAACGACTTACTAAGATGACTCCACTAATTGATTAGATTATCATCCACTCATTGTCCCACCAATATTTTGAAAAAAGGTAAATATTGGCAGCAATATTTGTTGCAAAAATCTGTACGTTCAAGGATCATTTGTCACACTTGAAATACTTGTGGCTCCTGCAGAAACTTTAAATACAATTGGTATACTTAATATGCCAAGTTACAGATTAGTGAGATAAACGAGTTTGGCGATATAAGCGTTTATAGAAGCAGTTTGATAGTTGTAACCTTATTAGTTCATTGAAAAATGAGTAGTGCAAGAAGAATATGCCAAAATGGTTACATTATTTCTCTTGAAGAGGAAGAGTAATAATTATTTTGGTTTCGTATAAAACTGTTTCGGAAAAAATGATGATAACAAATCAAAACTTTAACATTATTGTCTTCTATCTTGGAGCCAAGATAGAAGATTAATAGTATGTCTGGAAAGGCATCGGGTTTTTGACTGTGATAAGGAAAGGGAAGGGTAACATGCTAACATAAACACCTTTAATAATAACTTAAAAAACAATAATCGGAAGTTAACAAAATTTTGGAAATAATAATAATTTCAACAGTGAGGTAAACTGTCGCTAAAGGAACTTGAGTTTTTATTGTAGCTGAAGGCCATTAGATTTTTACCTTAATCTACATCCAACATATTTTCGGGATCTATAAATAATAACAAAATATTTTAGTTATCTAAAATGTGATCTACTTTGTGTGAAACACATTACTGAACGACTTACTAAGATGCCTCCACTAATTGATTAGATTATCATCCACTCATTGTCCCACCAATATTTTGAAAAAAGGTAAATATTGGCAGCAATATTTGTTGCAAAAATCTGTACGTTCAAGGATCATTTGTCACACTTGAAGTACTTGTGGCTCCTGCAGAAACTTTAAATACAATTGGTATACTTAATATACCAAGTTACAGATTAGTGAGATAAACGAGTTTGGCGATATAAGCGTTTATAGAAGCAGTTTGATAGTTGTAACCTTATTAGTCGCTATATACGTCAGTGATCACTACTATGACAAGACATTTGACGTCTACTGATTCTGTTCTATTCTAGGTTTTGATCAGATTTGCTGATTGGCTATTTTGCTTCAAAACGTCATATTCTGCATTAGTAAACTACGCTCGTGTACTAATACATTTAACTAAAGGTAGTGTTCAAAATTGTAGCAGAAAAAAATCTTCAAAAGTAAACGGTGCTTTTGCAACAAGCAAGCTTATTAGCGTATTGAAAAACTCGCCCAAAATCCCCCTACCTTTTGGAAGATAGGATAGGATACTTGCATCCATAATACTACTAACATTCTTTTTTACCAATAGTCAAGTGTCGTACATCAAAGTGATGTGAAACCTCTATACGTTGATGACAACATTAACGATTGATCTGAATATAAAATGCAATGCTTAATCGTCAATTAAAACAAACAAAAATTCTAGGTTTACTTTGGCCAACTATAGACTTATTCCTGGATCACGGTTCATAAGTTCATCCTTTAAAATGATCGCACTGTATATACTCGAAATAAGAAGGCCTCTCGATGGTATCTGTCGATCTGGTCGATCGGCTAATGGAATGATTTAAAATATCCGGTACGCGGTGGTAAAACACTCCGAGAGCACTAAATTTCGATAATTTAATTGACCGTTATCGCTCCCGATCGCCCACAGTTCCGAGTCCGGTGCCCGCCCGGCCAATGAAGAAGAAACTGTTAACTCGACGGCCGGTATTCGCTCCGAGGTATCCGGGCGACTCGTTTCTGGCGCACGAAATGATGCGTAAGCAGACCAATTGCCCCGAGGAGAAAAAATATGACGCGTATGTCATTAATGAGATGTTATCTGGATGCAATATGGTTCGGGTCGACGATATTTGGGTGAGCACCGTATAAATTTCGCAATATGTTCGGAGATTCTGACTTGCAACGTTTCTTTTTTTTTGTAGAAAGCACGAAGAGTGGTTTATGAGATTTTTTCTTTATTAACAATTAAAACAACGGCAACTTTGGTGGAATTTCCTGGGACTTAAACGACTGGTTTCTGCCATTCGCTTCTGACCGAGAATTAATGAGATTTAACATTATTGATAAAAAGGTGGACAACCTTTTCCATATTATTGGTTTAGGTTTACAGTTTACAGCAAAGACACATTGTTATAATGAGCGTCTTTTATTCTAAATATTTGTTTTGACTGTCAACCGACCACATTGAAGATTCCTAAGAAGGTTTACAACATTGGAACATACTTAAACTCGCTTCTATAGAAATTTGCCTCGGTGAACTAAACCCGTCGACAATATACTGTGTTCGGTTGATAATTAAACCACAACATGGGAGTTGCGGTATTAGCACGAGAGCGATTTCCGACTGTCGCGTCGTCGCCATGGATTTCGCCGTTTCCCGTAGATAATAATCCTGTGGTATGGCCTGAAAAGTTCGATTTCCGCGAAACGTATAATGCGTAGCCAGACGTACTAGCCGTAGTAAATACGTGCATAGGAACGTCCATCTCTCTTATCGTCACACACTCGTTATGTCATCAAAATTTACCGAGATGTTAGAAGACCACGACTTCCCGGTAGCCACAACGTGAAACCGTAGTACCTATTGCGTCGTCTTCAGATCTTACTCGAATACAATGCCTCATTTTTGGAATTCTTCACATTTGTGCTTGTACTCTGATACATGAGCTATAAACATTTTTATATCTCCTGCGTTAGTATTGTCTCTTTGATGCTGTACCGTGTATAAGCTAAGTTTTCCTTATTTGAAATGTGTCAGCTGTAGTCTGCCTTACCAGTAATACGCCAATGATTTTTCGCTTAATTACACAAGGGAACAAATTTCCAACTTTCTGATACAACAACAAAAAATTTGTTCCAGATTATAAAAGCCACCCTTCAGAATGCTTATCCGTCTTCGAACATTCGGAGACGCTTATCGTGCAAAAATATTAATCATCTAGATTCCACATGATTGGAAGGCTCTTGCCACAACATGGGCACTGCAAACGGCGTTTTCTTTTGCTTCCCTTTCATCCACTTTAAAATTAAGGTGGCTTTTTCAGATCTCCAATTCTAAATCCAAAATAGCAGCAGTAAGCTGCTTTTACCTCTTCGGTAATTTTTTTTAGATGTCACTACATACAACCGCACATATATCATAACTTATTTGGTCTGTATAACTTATCTTATATAAGACTTAGACCTGTTACATCACTTTGATGACTTGATCTGGTTGTTGGATTCTTCTTCCCTTGGAATAAAGTTTATTAATAATAAACTGAAGAAAGAATATAATGTATGGTTAAATATTGTACTATAAAGATCGAAGTCTTTGTGTTACAGATCTCTGCTCTAATATGATAAAGTTGCTTAGCTTTAAAGCGCAGTATAATTAGCTAAAAAAAGTCTCCAGACAAAATTTCATCAACACTGTTAAAAATTAGACGTTGTCCTCCGTATATAGAAAGCTGTTGGCGAGCAAAGCAGTGCACCGACAGCGCACGTAACGTTGATTGTTTTTATGCTTATTAATTGCTTTCTTTGTTCACTACTTTCCTCGCCCATTTAATCACGCATGTGTACGTGTATGTGTTCGCACCGTGCTAAATTACTAAATGACTCGGAGCGGTTAGGAAAATAACAAGGCTTTTATTTTACTAAACGGTTCGATTATTACCGCGGTATTGTGGTAAACCCACTATTCCATACCGACACAAAAAAACAATCAGTTTAGTTGGTGTACGAGAAAGAATTTAAATTCAATACAAAAAATTGTTTTAGCATCCACGTTTCTATAATCTACAAGAACTTGGTGCGCAAGGAAGAATTTAAATTCAATTTAAAAACTATTATTTTAGAAGTAAGCAAGTTCTTGCACCTACAACTGACTTCCTCAAGGTGGCGTCCTCATTCCAGTACTCTGCATGAAGTAAGCAATCAGGCTCAAGATAGCTTGTCATTACACCGAGCAAAGAAACGGCTGCATACCGTATCTGCAATTATGGCAGGTTTATTATAAATACATTACGATCCGTAATTAATTGAGAGCTCAAACTGAAATTCCTCGTAAAATTAACTATGCCTTTTATAACGTAAACGCATATCAGATCCTTTATAAGGCGACATCTCCATTCGGCCGTACCAAATAAGGCTTAGTTAATACCGGACCATTAAAATTGTCTCTCAATTCGTCCGAATAATAATAATTGATTGACAAATATCGCGCGCGATTGATCTATGAGACGTGTACACATTAAACCCATTTATTTTTAGCGCCGAATCGAGGAGCGCCATACGATTAATTCCCAAGATTGTGCGTACTTCGCCCGGCCGGACATTAACGCGTATCAATCGAGTTACTGAGACATTTCCTAATGTCGATGTCGTGGGCAGCAAGCGCCTGTAAAACAGCGGGTCGTATTAGCTTCAACGGTGATATCGACTGATTGGAGATATCTTGGTGGCTGCTTGTTTTGTAGATTGATTGACGAACAATACCGAGAGCGCAGTGTACTTAAACCAGCACAACTGTTGCATTTGCATGTTCAAGATATGAATTACTTAACTAAGATATACATTATACCTGCATGACATAAGTAATAAACTCAGGAGTCAGGAATAAAATACGTTATTATGATCATTACGTTTTTTTATATTATTCTGAGTGTGGCCTAGCGGTAAGATGTTAGCGTTGCACTCAGGGGGTCTCCGGTTCGAGCCCGGGGACCTGCTTCCAGGGTGAGGTTTTCTGTGGTTTTCCTCACTCTTTGGCGAATGCTGGTAGCCAAACATCTTAAGACGTTCCACAGGCGCGGGCGAGAATAATAATACTCTGGCCTGCCGATGCCCCCTGAAATTGGCGAAAGCTGTTGGGGGATGTTAAGGCTTGGATTATTATTATTATTATTATTATTCTAGCCATTATTAAGAAACTCTTTATGTGATTACCTCCGTTCTGATTCAAAATTACCATGCAAAGGAAGTTGTCGAAGTAGGTGACATAGTCGACATACTAATTGTCTTGTAGTTATTTTAGTTCCTAGGGGACGTCATAGGGTCCTACGGCCCGTGGACATCGAAATATTGAACATAATTTGACGTCAACGTCGACTCCTCGAGTCAACATCAAGTAACAACAAACTATATTGTCCTAACAGAAAAAAAAACGGGGTGGCTTCCACCCGACTTTTTCAGTACGCCTAAAAACTTCTGCAATTATTTAATTTTGTGAAGCCACAGCCAGTCTGGACCCAAACTTAACGTCAGTGTGACTTAACGTCACACTGACGAGTTTTAAGAAAGCAGCAGAGTTTTTACATTTTCAATTCACACCATGTCAACTAAAATACTACAAAACATGACATTCTGAAATCCGACCATACATTCTTGAATTCTCCACAAATTGCAAGAAATTTTTAGGTACCTACATAAGACGACCTGTGTATGAGCGGTCGTCAGACATCTGAATCACGACACTCACTCACACACACACACACACACACACACACACACACACACACACACACACGCACACGAGTGATATTCTACCAGAATAGACGTAATTTAAGATGTGTCGGGTTATCTAATCCACGTACGGCTTGTTTGTAGGTGTTGAATTAACGGCCGTCGGCGAGGGCGGAAATCTATGATTTTACAAGAAAAAATACACCGGACTGCTCCGTGTAATGGATATAGAACACATACACACACTGATGCACACACACTGGCACACTACGAGCGTCCGTCACACGATAATCCGACGATTTGCATACGCATATGTTATCACGTATTATTATTACAGACGTGTCGACGATTCCAAATGTGGGCATGTGAAATTAATATATTACCAATGTTTGTATAACAGAATTGAAATATTCAATTTTAAATCACTAGTTTTTATTTTCCCTCTAGTAGCCTAGAAGGAAAGGTGGGTGGTGGCCACCCCGAATTGTTGTTATTTGTTTCATCTTGCCATTTTTATTATATTGTGTCAATAATGTGACAATAACAATGTAAAGAAACAATTTTCAATAAGGTATGTATGGGATAAAATAAAATCATCAATTTCCAGCCTGTACTTTAAATTGATGTTCTTCATCGTACTCTATGACTGTACTTCTCTTTTCGAGTGGCCAGTTGGTTGTGGTACCATCTAGGTCTAGTATTTTATTTAAAAATCCATTTCCCAACCAGGCAATCGTCATCTTATGCTCGTGGCAGTTACATGCATTAGATCGAATGGTTTTTATTTATTCCTGACCAAACAGTGTGTCTTGTAACACTGCATTATGTTAATATGTCTTATATAATACGTTTATACTACATTTATACTACATATACTACATTGCTTAACACAAAAACATCACACAAATTAAATTGCTCAAGGCAAATTAGCACGTTTCTCCCGCAAAAGTATGGGCGCATCTTAGGAAATAAATAAGAATCAAGTGTTTACGGAATGTATTTATATAAATTTAAGATCGAAAATCTCCGATATACGACTCTCGTCTGTACTTACTTAGACAGCGCTGTCTATCGATTAATTTGCATATTTCCTAATCTTTCTAAATCACTTCAAACGAGCTTACACTCTCGTATACATCGGAAGACCTTGCCCATGTAAATCTTATGTGTCGATAACGTGAATACATTCGGCACAGTGTTGCCAGATCATGAGGATTATCAATAAAATAATATTGATTACATATTTGGAATGGAGACGCGTTGCTATCAATTAATTCTTGATTTCTGGGAAGAAACGACGTTGTTTAAGTTACAGTGGTCAACGTTTCGCACTGTGTTGCAAGGGGCATCTTCAGGCCTTCATCACACTACGAAAAGACTGTAGTATTTTTTGTTTCTGTATATTCTAAACCTTATTTTTTCCTATTACACAAATGTTATGTTAAAGAAGCTATAGAAATATAAGAAGAGAAATAAAATTAGATGTACCGTTTGGGCGCTATCGTGTTTACAGACGCACATCGAAAATTAGGCAAGACTAATAAAAATTGAATTATATAAAGGCTTTTTAAAGAACTTTTCTTCTGAACTACACAGAGAGAAAAGAAAATTTGAATGAAACGAATTTACTTCAAGTCAAAGAAAATAGTGATAAACAAAGCTTTGGTTGCCGCAAAGAAATTATTTCTTTGGCAAGATTTATTAAATTCAAAGCTATCGTATTTGTATGAACGTTTGTTAACTTTATTTCAATAACATAATATTTTTAAACGAAATGAACATTTTGTTTCGAGAACTCTCCATTCTGTTTAAATAAAAAAATCTTCCGTTACTGTTTGACAATTTAGTACTTGATTTAATAAAATAGAACGTTGATTTAAAAACTACAAATTCTGATTTCGCACTGTGTTGCAAGAGGCATCTTCAGGCCTTCATCACACTACGAAAAGACTGTAGTATTTTTTGTTTCTGTATATTCTAAACCTTATTTTTTCCTATTACACAAATGTTATGTTAAAGAAGCTATAGAAATATAAGAAGAGAAATAATGTTCAAACAGCTCTAATTTTTAGGAGCAAAATAGAGGCTTTCCATCCTCAACACTGGCAACACTGTTTCACTGGGATTGCTGTGGTCGTTACTCGTTAGTTAAAATAAACGAACGTTCAGAATTCATTTGTGGTTACAGACCGTCGTCTCGGTAACAGATAACAAGACGGTATAGAGGAGGAAATTTATTTCGTCTCTCATTTTCACCTACTGACCACGAATCCGCCGTTCCGTCAATAACTTAAAATATTATCGGTAAATCGTTAAGCATTTCGGCTATTTACCGGCGATTAGCATTTAAAAGCTATAATGAACCATAATGAAAGACGATAGTCCTTTGGTGGTCCCACGTTGATGTCGAATTCTCTGCGATCGGAGTAGTCGTGACCGAGCATAGGCGTAGGTTGAGATTGTTTGAACACTTTTGGGTAGAACAATCCTGAAAAAGGTAAGAACAGGTACCGCGTTGACACGATCTTTAGTTCTAAATCACTCCTGCTTAGTAGATTCCATGGTTATTTTAAGAGTAAAGAACGAGTACTAATGCAGGTAATAGCATATTTACTTTAATTTTGGCTAGCTGCTTCTCTCAACAAATTAGTAACTGAATTTGCACCAATGTGTCAAACTGTATTACAAAAATAACACTTCTTTACAATAAAAAAGTAACTACCATTTATAACAGCATAACAATAGGGATTAAGTCGGAACAGAACGTGACCGTTGCGGCGGCGATTGCACAATTTAAGGAAATCCGAACAACAACAACGGTACAAACAACCTAGATTCGAGTTTTGTAGTTTCCGTAAATTGGTAATAGGCGCGCGGCGCCTCTATTGTCGTCTTTTCTCTAGTTTTCGGTGAAGGTGTTGCAAATTCGCAGTTATCTCAGTTAACTGAGCTAATTGGCCGAGAGTGTGTCAAATCGCGGCACGTCAAAAGTGCCCGCTGTCTGATTACACCGTGCACTCATTAAATTTGCTTAATACTTTTGCCTTTAATTGGAATTTTACGCTAGGACTCTGCGAGTGCTGCGAGTGTACGAAGCGCATTCATGGTCGAAGACAGTAAAACAGTAAAAGAATCGCGTGTGGTGGTTGTGTCTCTACCCGAGCAAGCAAAACAGGGAATCATGGTAAGATTTTGGAACGAATACTAGATCTGAAGAGTTTATACAACTCAGATTGACTTTCTGAAACAACAGTTTTGATAAGATAATTCACCAGTGAAACATGTGACTGAAACAAACTTTCGTCGACAACAAACAAATTTTGGACAAAATTGGTCGAATTCCTGAGAAAATCGGCCACTTCCGGTTGTCGGAATGTCAACAAAACCGGTCCTGTTTGTCGTCTGGTAATTCTATATATGTAAACCAAATTTCAACAAAATTCGGTGTACCGTTTAAGCGCTATCGTGTTCACAGACGTACATAAAAAATAAGGGCAAGACTAGTAAAAACTGAATTGTATAAAGGCTTTTTAAAGAACTTTTCTTTTGAACTACACAGAGAGAAAAGAAAATTTGAATGAAACGAATTTGCTTCAAGTCAAAGAAAAATTGATGTTAAGTAGTGGTAGACAAAGCTTTGGTTGCCGCAAAGAAATTATTTCTTTGGCAAGATTGATTGAATTCAAAGCTATCGTATTTGTATGAACGTTTGTTAACTTTATTTCAATAACATAATATTTTCAAACGAAATGAACATTTTGTTTCGAGAACTCTCCATTCTGCTTAAATAAAAAAATCTTCCGTTACTGTTTGACAATTTAGTTAGTACTTAATTTAATAAAATCGAACGTTGATTTAAAAACTACAAATTCTGATTATTTTAATTTTTCTCCGTGAAAATCTATAGCAATGACTACAGACTTATTCCCAAATGAAGAGAAGCCTGAATACCACTCGCTTTCTATAGCTCAGCTTTTATGAGCTCAAACTAAGCCAACGTGTGACTAGAGATGTCAACGCCATTTCTCTGCCAGTAGACATAGCGATAATGTTTAATGAAACCGCACGTTTTTCATTCAAACTCTTCACTCAAATCTACATGTCTTTCTCTTCCAAATAATTTCAAATAGAATATTTATTTACCTCAAGGCCGATCTTTATTTCAAATAAATCCTGATTTATTTCATTCAAACGTCTTCTGCAATTAAACCCAAACAATTTCTACTTGACGGAAGTTATGGAAAACCATTTGGTATAAAAGAAATCATTTTTTCAGTGAAAAATATTTCTTCCAGCATATGCAGCTCATTTTCTTAAATTTAAAAATACTTATTTGTTTCAAACATATATTCTTTCCTTGAAAGAAATATATGCAAAGAATTCATTTACATATTTGATTTTACAATTCTTTTCTCTCTCTGCATGTCGAAAAATCAGTATTGAAGAAGATATTTGCATTCTTAACATCTTTTTTTGTTTAATATCCATCTAATATCCATCTTACTGTTGACATGTGAATAATCCATCTTTGGTAACATGTATATAAAAATTCGATGTTATTAGGTGTATTGCAACTTATGTTAAGTTTAATAGTATGGATAAGATAAGTTAAAAGAATCGATAAATTGTGCATATGACGTGTCTTAACTGTTTCTTTGGCGTGTGTATACCAGCGCGGAATGTATGTACTTATTTTTCTTTCTATTGCATTCTTCTTCTAGATGTTGGAGGCGACCGACGACTGCGGCGGGCGGACGGTGATTCAGTCATCACAAAGCGACAAGTATTCGATATGGAAAGGTCCTAGACAAAAGTTCTTCGACGTCGGACGTCGCTATTTAAAATATATTGTCGTCCGTATATAGAAAGCGGTTTCGAATTAACCTGCCGATACGATGGTCGACAATGTAACTCAGAGCCGAGATTGTTGTTATGCCTGTTAATTGCTTTCTTTGTTCAACGTTTTCGTCGATCATATTCACGCACCGTGCCAAATTACTTAGAGAGTACTCTTCAGACGTGTCAAATTCAGGATTATAATCGCGCGTCGTCGAAGTGTCTAGCCATATACGGTACTTATCATTGAAAATCGGCAGCGCACTTAAAAAATTCTGCACGTGTAGTGGTCGATCATTATCATTCTTCTATTTCTTCTTGAGTTTTTTCTTCGAAAGTTACTTTGTCTGCATCGAGGATAGTTTTCCTCTAGTGGCCTCAAGTGGGTTGAAAATGCTGTGGAAAAAAGACTTTAAGAAAAGCTGTAAACATTTAAATTGTTTGGACAGGTAGTGCAACAAAAACGCAAAAGATGAAGCAATTTTCAGTAGAAAAATTTTTACACTAATGTTCTCTGTGTTGTCTTTATGTTCTCTGTATTGTTTATATGTTCAAAATACGTCATAAGTTATTATACAGTCTGTAATTTTCCAAACTTAACAGTAAATGTCGAAAAATTCATATATTCCTCATATAATCCTGTTTAGAAGTGTCATAATGTTCTTCTTGTGACCAACACAACAATAACAATTTATTAGTGACATCCCGGTACAAGGTACGTACTTATAACAAGAACAATAACCCACTTGTACGGAATCGTAGCACGTCGTTACGTATACGAAGGAGTAATGTTCCAACAATCCACATCCTCTTGTATAACTAATAAGAACAGGCCGTGTCCATCACACAGGTGAACCCGTTTCCACGAAGAGTGACGATAAACCGTGAAATACATCCTGAAATTTTTCTCGCCGCCGCACAACTCGCGGTATAATTGTTTTCGCCAACGTGATTCATATCCGCGCCGCTAGATGGAGTCGCGATAAACGCGACGGCCGGCATAACCGTGTAGTTGTAGTAGTTCGTATACGTTATACGTCGGCCCAGAGGACATACATTACTTGCATTTAGATCCCTGTAACTGTTAAATGCCGTATAGTAGTTACTGTGTATGTAGTTTTTAACACGATGGACATTACCATTAAACATGTGGAAACGTCCGATGGTAGCAATTTCAACAGGTTAGAGCCACCGCCTTGGACACAGCGCCTACATGAATGGTAGTAGTGATGGGCGCATTCGAAGAAAACGTTTACTTATTAAATTTTTTTTAAAATTAATTTAATTATATCCAATGCAAAAATTATTTTGACCACGATTGGTGTGCTACCATAGACAGCAAAAAACTGTTTTGAAATACATATTTTTGACCCCTTTTATTTCCTTTTAAGCAATTGGTCATATACGTTAAAATATAATTTTGTACACTTTATCTTCGCGGAGCTGATTTGGTTTTGTCCATCTCTAGATGTTAGGCACGGAGTAGCCGGTATGGGACAATAAATATAACTTTATTTGCGTGGGAAAGTGGATATTTGGGATCCGGGAACGAGCCTTGTAAAGTGACTCCGGTAATTAACCGGCTTCTTCGGGGTATTCGGCGGTACCTTTCGGAGTCCGAGCAGTCCGGGCTTGTGAGGTGAGCGCGATAAAGCTCCGGTTTTATTCGCCGTGCTCTTTGACCCGTCATTGTTACTCATCCACACTTTCTTTATTACGCCGCATACTCTGAATGCTTGCTTTGCGGTGGACGTATTGTGTGTCATGTGCGTGGTATGAGTATTCCGACTACTTACAGCTCTAGTAGTCACTTTACTAGTTAAACGTTACTAGTTAAACTAGAAGAGGCACAAACGATTCAAGAAAATAGGGGCACTTACTTTGTTGGTAAATTGTAGAGCGATACAGTAAAAATTTTGCAATCAAGTTTGCGCAAGTTGGTATTATATTAGAAAATTATCGTAATAGAAAATCGAGAACATGTCAGGGTTGCCACGCTGCTGAAATGAAAAGGCATTTTCTTACTAACGCCTGTAGGAGGCCAAATGGCGGGAACAATCGCGACTCCTTAACATGGTAGTATTTTGGCCGAGCGCGGTTTAAGACTTTAATTTACTGGTCAAATCTAATTCATCAAATCCAATCCAATCTATTCGAAGGCAAAACTAACTGGGTTCTTTTTCTTGCACCTTGTGAACACATTTTCTGACTACTAACTGACGCGTTTAAGTATTTAACATTTAATAAGGGCTGATAAAGCAAGACTACTCAAATGAAACGAAACACTTATCAAAACAATAACATCTATTAACAATAATAATCAACAATCCCGTTTGATAGGTTACATAGAAAAATGAATGAAGCTTTGAACATATTGACGTTTAAATTAGACCTAGGAGTTGATTTAGACAGACACACTTTTAGCAGAAATATGAATAATTTAATTTACAATGAAATGCGAGACAGTTGAAAAGACTTACCAGGGATAAACTTAAGCGCCTAAGAACGCTCCACAAAAACGTGTACTTTACATGACGGTGGTTGAAATGAGAAGAGACAAAGATCTGTTCGTTTGCATCCCTCGACCCCAAAGGAAGCCGGAAGCATTTCTTCTTAGCCAATGGCAACACTTCAAATTTAAACTTATAAACACGCGGTCAAATCCTAAACCAGATGTTCAACTGAACACCAAAACTTCGATATTCTCGAACATTCTACCCTGTGTACATCACGCTTAATTTGATCATATCTTAATAAATAAATAATGGGTTTCCGACCCATTACACGCCTACGTGCGAGCACACATAACGGCGACATTATGAACTTTCGTTTCTATTTCGTTTTGGAATGGCTGTGATTGGGTACGTCCATAAAAATTGTTGGCACTTAAATCAAACAAAACTCGCTAATAAAGTAGCAGCGAAGGTGGTTTAAAATACGATCGCGTTGACAGCGTTGTGTGTAATATAAATAGTCGTCGTCGACATCTGCAAGTACCAACAACAGGCGTACAGTGTTTGATTTCGATACTAATTGATATTTATTAAAACAACGTCAGTCAGGATCGTTGATTTGTCGTTAGATATCACTAATAATCGCGAGCAGACTATGGGTTCGGATGATGCATAGTCTTCTTTGATGGTGAGCGCCAAGCGGCCGCACATGTTGCCTATAATTCTTCCGATTAACCTTTGATTTTTGATTTAATACGCTGTTTTTGCCCGCGCGCGCGGTACACCGTCCGTACCGCTTGGAGGCGGCCCAATGGGCGTTTTCTACCGTACCGAAAATTTTATTGCATCTTACATAAACGCCGATAAATTACAGGTTAATTTTCTATTAGAATTCCAACGGGAAATTAATCACAATAAAAACGTCTATTGTAATTACGCGCTTCGCGCATATTTATAGCGCCCAGCTGAAACCGCGGTGCACCGTATTTTTTTGTCGCAGCAGCGTTTATTTATAAGCGGCGAAAGTGAATTAAATTGCTGTGTATATCTTTGACGTCCTAACCCATTCCGAAGGATAAGGCCGTTTCGTTTAATCGATGGCAACAGTTACCACTGTTAATGTTGCTTTACGTCACCTTAATGTATATAAGTTTAAACAAGAAAGTAAATCAGTGGTTATATATTAGATAGAAAATTGTAAAAGGATACGTCTGTGTGATCGATGAAAAACTTAAACCAATTACATAATTTAAATTGTTTATAAATTGTTCCACTAAAGCATGCTAAACTAAATAAAAGAGAGAAAATAATATAAGAAGTCAATAGTGCATCCCTAGGATATATAAATTACCATAATCATCCGAAAATATTTATGTATTTACATTTGAATGACAACTTCATTAAAATGCAACCGATATAGCCGACGGAAACAAACGAAATTAAAGAAACTCTCACCTGCAACAATGGTCCGCGTCGAAAAGACAAAAATACCGCCGCACAATTAAATTAGAATATTGTGTAGGCAAAATTAGCATACATGAATGTTTCGTATTGTAAGGGACGGTTTACAAGAGCATTACTATACCTGGATGGTGCTTTTAATTCACCATAATGAGGCTGGTACATGAATCGCGTCGAAAACGAACGTTTAAGCGAAAGGCGATATCCTGTGTCGCCAGCTAATGTAAGACTTTAGTTATCTGTGCACCAACTACAAATTATATTCAGATGTGGCTGCGTTGTACGTGTCTTTTAGTTGGACGGGTGTTATTCTAACATATATTCAGTCAGATCACCTTCACTGTTACCACATAGCACTTTCAATGTTTGTTCTTAGATAATTAGAGATTAGCAGTAAAGGTGTCTCATTTTAACAGGAAATAAGATCATATATTTTTCTTTTGAGACTAGTTTGTTTATTGTCCAGATTTTGTTGTTATTCTAGGGTATATAATAAAATAATATTTTATTCTAATAGAATTTCAATATACTTAGTTGTTTCGACGGTTAGCTATTCTTACGATTTAAGAATTTGGTATGTTTTTTGGTAAGTATGTAGGAGGTCAAAATGGCGGGAACAACCGCGACTCCCTAACATGGTAGTATTTTGGCCAAGCGCGGTTTAAGGGCTTTAATTACTGGTCAACATGCTAATTCATCAAATCTCTTCCAATTTATTCGAAGGCAAAACTAACTGGGTTCTCTTTCTTGAACCTTGTGAACACATTTTCTGACTACTAACTGACGCGTTTAAGTATTTAACATTTAATAAGGGCTGATAAAGCAAGACTACTCAAATGAAACGAAACACTTATCAAAACAATAACATCTATTAACAATAATAATCAACAATCCCGTTTGATAGGTTACATAGAAAAATGAATGAAGCTTTGAACATATTGACGTTTAAATTAAACCTAGGAGTTGATTTAGACAGACACACTTTTAGCAGAAATATGAATAATTTAATTTACAATGAAATGCGAGACGAGTTGAAAAGACTTACCAGGGATAAACTTAAGCGCCTAAGAACGCTCCACAAAAACGTGTACTTTACATGACGGTGGTTGAAATGAGAAGAGCGAGATCTGTTCGTTTGCATCCCTCGACCCCAAAGGAAGCCGGAAGCATTTCTTCTTAGCCAATGACAACTCTTCAATTTTAAACTTATAACACGTGGTCAAATCCTAAACCAGATGTTCAACCCTAGCAAAAACCTTTGACATTCCCGAATGTTCTTACAAATATCTCGCTTAATTTGATCATATCTTAATAAATAAATAATGGGTTTCCGACCCATTACAAGTATATTTTTCTCTGACGAAGAAAAAGTTATTCTTCTACAAAAAGGTAGACGTTCGTCTTACAACAAAAATATTTCGTTGGATGAACAATGTATGCTTCAACGAAAAGACAGTTTCTTGATCCTTGAAGGTTCTTACTCTAGAGATACATAGAACGTTTTCCAATTATTTTACAGATGGCGCTAACAGTTTCTCGCGTCTTTTGCCACATATTACCGCTATATAAGTGTGACGATATCGAGTGTTCGTAGATTGTTTGTTTACATCTATGCATAAGTGTTTTCTTTCATGGGTGACTTACAAGGATTATGAGGAAAACCAGGATTGTAGTGGACTAGCCTACACAGAGAGAACTCTATTCTTGGATATCAAGAAAAATTGTTCTTGCGTATATAATGTAGCATGAAGAGGATATTTTTGCTATCCAAATAATATTTTATTGTAATAAGAATTTCAGTATATGCTATAGTTATTTCAACGGCTAGTTATTCGTCCGGTTTAAGAGTTTAGTATGTTTATGTTGAGTATATTATGCTCTGACAAAGAACATGTTATTCTTCTACATATAAAAAGAGTAAGACGTTCGTTTTACAACAACAACAATATTTTATTGGGTGAAAAATATACAGACTTCAACGAACAAACACTTTCTTGACCGAAAAGTATACGTACGTATCGCTTAAAACAGACGTAATTCCTTTCAAACAGTTTCTTCATACTTAAAACAAGAAAACGTAATACTTGGAACATCAAGAAAATCAATAAATCTTTTCCTCTGTGTAGACAACAGTTTTTTTTTGTTCGATAAAAAACTCTAAAGTTTTATTAATAAAAATACGGCAGTCTTTATTAATAGCACTTTAGAGGAGGCAACCAATGACTGCGATAAGAGCATAGTAAAGGTTCACCCACGGCAACCGGAAATGAGTAGAGGATCCGGTATGCCCCCTTGCGGTACCGCATCGGTCGACTCCCAGGCTACTCAATTAAAATGAAATGCAAATCGGGACCGTATTCGGGTTCTCTGTGTTTCTTATGCAGTTTCGACAGCACCCACTCTAGCTGGGCTTAGCTGGGCGCGAACGCAGTTAACAATGGCGGGAGCGGCGGTGATATGTAGAGGGCGCGCGGCGGTTGTTCGACCTACGCCACCTACATTTCGAAATGGGTATTCGTTTCGCGACAGTCATCGAGATTGTCGCGCTTGTCATCCGAAAACTATTTATACTCCACACACGCCAATGTTGTTTTGCCTCGCGAATATTTTTGTTTTATTTTGTGGGTAAATTCACAGGTTTATACATAAATTTGAGTTTCTGAGCCAATTTTAGATTAATGTGTAGATGACCCACCCAATAGACGTGCGTTATGTTAAAATTTAACTTTTAAATTCAGTCATACAATGTTGTATATTTTATTATATTTATATTATATTTAGTTATCCTACTAGCTCTGTATATATGTCAAAATTTTCGATTTTAGTTATTGGGCATTCTAGAAATATGTGGTTAAGGCTTCCCACCTGTCCACATTCGCAATATGGACATTTTAGGATACATTTTAGGTTATCTGGTATCTGTTACTGTTGTTACGAATGTCCGGGAGGGGGCGTTTCGGGTTTGACGTTACTGTGGTAATAGCAGCAAAACACGGGTCGACAAAAATCGATTTTTTGGATCGAAAATTGTTTTTAAGGCCGTTTTTTTGCTCAAAACTCTTTGCGAAGGGTATTTAGAGGGATCTTATCGTAAGACATGAGAGCGAGCGGCTTTTATAAGGTCGGCAGGAACGGATAAAAAATGTAAATTTTTGACGTTCATCGATCCGCTTGTCGGAATTTCAAGACGTCACGTGACATTTTCTCGAGGTTCGCCTTCACCCGAAGAGGTGCAAAAACGTGATTTTTTTTCAAAATTGACGCATTTAATTTACAAAATATCGCGCAGTCCACGCGGAATTGTGTCCTTTTTTCAATTCGAGCGTCAAAAGTAATATCGAAAAGCCCAAAGTTCGTAATTAGTATAGGTAGATAGCCAATGAAATGCACCATAAACCTATTTCTCCAGGATGTAGTTAATCCTTGATATAGCTCATAGAAACATACAGAACTGCAAATCTCTGAATAAGAGCTGTCAATCAAGTAACAAATTTTGTGGTTACTAACGATAGTAGTCAGAATATGTTACACAGAACCTTTAGTTAGCATTTAATTTTTCTGCATTATAGCCGTGGGTGAGCGTTCGCCATTCTCGTGTCGCGTCAATTGGGCGTCTTCGCGACCGTTACCTTATTTGGCCGGTTTCTATTAAGAGCCTATTAACTAAGCGGCCCTATTTGTCGTTGCACGTTATGCCGTTACGTATCTATTAATCATTGCGCCCGCATACACGACAAATATATCTTGCTCGATCTGATAATCGCTTGTGTAAAGAGAACTTAGGTCACCCGACTGGCTAAGCAATGCAAATAGAGTGCAAGCAGTCGGACTGTCGTGTATTATGGTCATGGGACAGTGTTGCCAGATCGTGGTATTTACCAAAAAAACAAGAAAGTTTTATACTTACTAAAAAAGAAAAGTGAAAATGTAAATAAATTCTTCAAACCTTATACCCGCTATTTAGGTATTTATTTTTAGTGAGAAAATAGTATATTTTGGGGATAAAGTAACTTAAAAATTGTATTAGAAAGTTATTTCTTTAATATCAACATTAATGCGTTACCTATTTTTCATTGTTTGTGAAACTACATGGATTTTTTTATCAACCAATCTGAAAACTTTTATATCGCAACGCTGGCAACACTGCTATAGGTCGATTGCATGAGTACAGGTACCGGTTGCTCTCGCATTGTCGTGAGATGTTCCCAACACCTATAATCTCGGTGCGCAGGACTTATTGTTGTTCAAAGTTAATATTTTACCTTGCCAGGCAAAGGCACGACTGGACTCCTGACAACATTATTGTCCCCACTACGCCTGCGATCATGTAACCCATTATACAAATGATAATGTGGCTCTTTTCGGCGGAGGTGTAAATGTAAATGGTAATAAAGATTAACATCTTCCTATATTTGAATAGGAAGACGTGCACTTTAAATGTTACTGTGGGAGCACATATTTTACAGCACTGGACCGGTAATATATTTTTTCTACTTTGCATTCACAATGCACACATTGTAACACTGTTTTCGGTGTTACAATTAGCAAATTGTAACACCGTTTTTAGTAACTTTTTTCTAAGATTGGTGACATTGATATCAAATGCATGTCAAACGAAAATACACATAACCACAAAAGTAAGCACAAACTGATTTTTTAGAATCGCACAAACTGCGAAGTATGTATATTTTTATACATATTTAAACATGCGTGTTGCATCCTAGGTTTCGTACTACTAGTATATGATGGTATATAATAATTATCAATAATTACTTTTTCACAGATATTTGAATTTAAGTGACAGATGACAGTGTTACCAACGGTTGCACCCATAAATACTCTAGATTGGAATTTTACCTAATATACTTCTAAATTTTTATAAAATTAATGACGCAAAGTAGAAAAAATAGTATATTACACTCGTTTTATAAGACATATTGGTGCATTTGTTCATTTGGGGCACGAGGAGCGCCAGCGACGAACAACTCATGCGCCAATTTGACGTCTTATAAAACTTGTATAATAATATACTATTATTACATACACATTGAGCATTCGAACATTCGTGTAAAATTTGTTATTTTGAGTATCCATAAGCCAGATAGGACGAAATAAAACTTATAAATGTATGCTTGAAATAGATCATATTTTATTGGCTGGCGTTACTGATTGCCACCAAAACAACAAATAATTTGTCCCCTCGCTTGTAAGAGGACTACGTAACACCTGATTCCTTGGAACACACATCATGACTAACCACCCACGTGTGACGTAGATGTGCTATCAAATTTCGTAATTGCCATATTTTACGGTGGCCGCGACAGCCGTTATTTATGCTCTTAGTCTTTCAGGTATATAACGCGCTTTTAAAAGTGGACTAATTATAAACAACGAAGGCGTTGTACGTGTCGCCGTTATTGATTGAAACAACATTCGTGAAAAATTGGCCACCGTAGCCGTCACCGAACCTTACGACTCTCCACCGTACCGATAATAAGCGCCGTATATTTTAATACACCCACGACGGCGCGGCCATATATTAATGGAGCAAGTGAAAGTCGAAGGTGTTTGGTTTCGTCTCGTCTCGCGTCTACACATGCGGTACCGTTCACGTTTTACGTTAGTTAAGTGACGCCGTTTAATTATTGGCAGAGTGAACTGTAAGAAGTAGGATTTATTTGCGTTTGTTTGTGTCTGTGACTCAGTCAAGTCCTTCGTTGTAGGAAAGTATTAGTAATTGTAATGATTTGAGAAAGCAAAGTACACCCACGTGAATTCCTCCGTTACACAAGGGAACAAGGGTCCTACAACCAAAAACAGGGATCACATATTTTTGTTGACCTAACATCACTTTTCGTAGATCAAGTCATTAAAGTGCTGTGACAGGTCTAAGATCCACTTTACTGCATGTATTCCACTTGAAGTAGTCTTCTGTGCATAGGTTCTCAATTAATATCAGATTCGTAAGAGTCTTGTAAATCATCAATTTTTAACCAGTGACATATCCATCTATTTGAAAACATTAGAGGCAAAAAAATCCCAAGTCTTCCAGAACAGCTCAATTCCTTTCACTCCAAACAACCATTACAGATGACAAAGTACACTCAATCAAGGAATCACAACAACGGCTTTACAGCAATCAAAAAAATTACCTCCTGTCAAACGAATCCCCCCTTTTCCATCCACTTAAATTAACTACGATAAGCGAGGTCTTAAACTGGCACCGAGATTGACTCCTCCGACGCTCTGTTGTGTAAACAGCGCGACAATGTGTACAAAACAATCGACACCCACGCGTGGTTGCCCTCTGTCTCTTTCTTTCTCTTTTTGCGGGCGTCGTCGTCGTCGTCGTACTAGATGGTAAACATTGTCGCGGACATGTGTTCCACACACCAACGACGGCGTACGCTCTTCGTCCTGGCCACTTCTATCTTCAGTGGCGTAGGTAATTTCAGTTCCCTGCTGCAGCTGTAATCTATCAAAAGATGACTAAAAATTGTGTATGAAGATTTGGATGTTTTAGCCTTATTTTGATGAATTATGAGATGTGTTTCTGTACCTACTTTGTTTACATACTATTGTTTTGTATTTTTTTTGCATCTTGTATCTACGCCACTGTGTCTCTTCGAGTTGACCCCTCGCCATGTAAAATTTGATTTATCGCACGTGCGGTACGGCTGTCTGTCGTCACACGCTAGTGTCTCCTGGTTAACATAACGAACCGCTAGATCATTGTCAGTGGGGCTCCGGTTGGAATTATGTAACTTGACATGCACCGGCCGTGTCAGGGTGTCTCTCTTGGTTCGCTATTTCTGGCAAAACAACAATGCAATTTCGATGCTATGTGGCCACCAATCCAAAATTAACACTTGCGTGGTGTCGCTGAATTGTGCGAGGTTCTGGTTTTGCATTTTGTTGGGTGGTAATTGGAATAGATGTAAGTTTAAAAATAAACCAGTTGGATGGTGGACTAGGAAGCAAAACAACAACAGAAAATCCACTACTGCGTTGGAGGAGTGTGATACTGTTTATGTTAAGATAACTTAGGATGACATCCGAGGAATTTTGGAGTTAATCTTCTTCAGTGTCAACGTATATTTCGAGGCATTCTTAGTCTGTTCATTTCTGGTTGGTAGGTATCACGTTTCATTTTGGCGTGATTCTCTATTGTTCATGGTGATGATTTCTTCTCTATTAACCGGACAAAATAAAGTTGAGTAAAGGACAAAGTCGCCCATCTTTCCGACTTTTCTAATTATTCAATTTCGCCATGTCACAGCCACACTGCACCCCAATCTAACCTCAGTCATAGAATAATAATATGTTGTCATGTCAGTGGCTACTGACGTTTATCAAAATCTGACAATTCGCAACCACAGCGATGAAGGCTGTGGATTCTGTCGGACTGTGTCTATAAACCCTTATAGCACCTAAACCGTTCATTCCACTGATCTGTAAATTGGTTCACATATTTAAAGTCACTGAAGGATCAGATGGTATCAGTTTCCTCAAAATCAGATGAACCCCTTAGAAAATGCATGTAACATTTGCCAGTTCCAGTTGTCAGATTGCACCCCAAAACAATCCAGTTCGTTCCGTAGTTATTCTAAATACGTATATCAAATTTCAACCTAATTTGTTGTACCGTTTGGGCGCTATCGTGTTCACATACCCACAAACATTTTCCAGAAATCATTGCAATGGATTGATTCATTTACTTCAAGGGTACTAGTCGGAAAGAAATAAGTCAGAAAGGCTTGGGATCCATTCACTCTCTTCAGCATGAACAACAGTATGCATAGGTACTTGCCTTTTCCTTCTGATCTCAACTGATAAAATGCCGCAGGTTGGGCAGATGCAACCTGCCACATATCACAGCAGTACAGTAGTCGTGATGTAAGTCTGGTTGCATATCTCTGCACACTCTAGTTATCACTCGCCAGCTGGCCAGTCGCCAGTGCGATAAATACTGCCCAAATTCTGCCCAAATTCGAAATGATGATTCTTGTTTTGATAAATTTGCTTGCCGTATGCTGAATGCAAAATCTTTCAAGGAGTACTACATTTATTTGTTATCTTTATATGTTTTTCAAATTGTTTTACACAAGAACATAAAACATATTTAGAATATGTATATGTATTTTTATTTTAATTAATACAGCACCCAGATCATACATGTTAATAAATAAATAAGTACATACTATTTACAATAAAGAAATCAGCATCATCATTGCAACATAAGCAGCAAAACTCTAGAATTTGGTTAATGGTTAGTGGTTTGGAGTTCTTTTTTTATGCCAGAGGTGTACAAACTGCAAGAAACACAATGGAAAAGTTTACTACTCAAATCTAATCCAAAACAGAAACATATAATACCTCAAAATATCCCAATAAAGCAACATTAAACCTTTAAATTTTATTTTGTTCAGCTACCAAGATAACTCCAAAATTACTAAAATTAAACTAAACAATAAAACCAGATTATATAAATATAGGTACATTTCTTATTATAGACAGTCGAATTCCTATAATTAACTGTTTGGTTGGTTACTCCTTATACATTACTAAGTGAATATTAGACAATAGAAATAACATACCCATTATAAACCGCTAATTTTCGACGAATTTTTCAAATAATGTTGAATATGATTACGTATTTTTATGTTTGTTTTTATTTCACTTTATATGTATAGTATACATATAGTATAGTAACGTAGGAAATATGATGATAAGATAATAATTTAAGCAGATCGCTAAAAATAGGCGGACATGTATCAACTTGTTAATATTTTAATTTTACTATAATATAAATATACGTTCATTTTAGAGACCAAACACAGCGACGAAGGTTGTAGATTCTTTCAAACTGCTTGTATAAACACTTATAGCTCCTAAACCGTTCATGCTACTGATCTGCAAATTCGTATACATATTTAATATCACTGGAGGATGAGTTGGTATGAGTTTGATCTCAATCGGATGAATCTCTCAGAAGACGCATGTAACATTTGCCACTTCCGGTTGTCAGATTGTCACTAAAAATAATAAAGTTCGTCCCCTGGCAATTCTAAATATGTATGCAAAATTTCAGCCTGATCCGTTGTACCGTTTGGACGCTATCGTGTTCACAGATATTCATATACACATAACATACATACACACATACATACATACATTTTTCAGAAACCATTGCAATCGATTCAGGAAATCTCAAAACTCGTATTTCCGCTAAAATCCTGATTTTTTTCCCGTCGATTACAATACTTTCTTTCTAGGGTACTAGTCGTAAAGTAAAAAGGTTTATAGCTACTCATGTTGTATGTTGTTGCAAAAATTTCAACGAATACACCGATCTACTATCAAAGTTTGGCCCAAGTACTTACGAAACAACAATCAAAACCTACAATCTTTATTGATACAAAGACCGCAAAGAAGTTAGCAACAAAAATTTGCCATTTTTTTTCAACGGATTTCAATCACCTTTCCAATTTCTCCACCAAAATATACTACATACATTTTATTTATTCAAATAAATAAAAAATTATACAACATTGCAGTACAAAAAACGTTGTGTCTCACTCTTGCCGAAAACTACGTAGTGCGACACACTTGTAACATAAATAACTATTACGTTTTTTATGTAGTTGCTTCGCTGTAAAATTAAATTCCGGGAAATCTCCTAACACTGATAAAGTTGCATCGTTCTTATCTTATCGTTGTTGTATAGGTACAATTTGGTATAAATACGAATCGACGTGATTAGTAACACACTTGGGTTCTGTGTGCCACATTAACCAACAATAGCAAGGGACAAACGTGAGTAGCAGGTGTAACAAATTCACTGTTAATTTTTTGATATTAATGGGTATGCAGGCCATTTTTACTCTATCAATACTTGGAAACGGTTTAAAGAAATAATTTACATTTTTTTACATGTTCTATTTATATTATAAATACAGCAAATTAATGTAGACACGATAGTAGGAATTTGTGTGGTGTCAATTGTAATAAACAAATAACAAAGTGCTATTTTTAGTACTAATGAGTGTAATGACTTTGTTTTACAATTTGGTAGATGGAACATGCCTATCACCGCCAGATGGATGCTGTTGGTGGGCGCTTTACCTCTAATTCTTTCTTACGGTAAGTATGAAGTACAATAATATAGTATTTGAGACAGTTTATACTTGAATAGGTCAAAACGTTTTCAATTTTTACTTTAGATGGCGAATTTCTCAATGAGGTACATATATGCACATCAGAAGTAATGGAGCATGAATATTGCAACGAGCTGAAAGAAATGTTTATTTCCGAAACTCACAGTATCACATGCCAAGGACTTGCCAATAGGACTAGAGATGTATACGAATGTATTCAGTATACAATAAACAAACCGTGGACGGTAACTATGATATCGTCGAATGAAGTCATCACTGCAGAAAGGTATGCATTATTGTAGTCCCAATGTATGTAGAGATTATTTTTACCGTATTTTCTAATTTCTTTTCTTATTAATAAGGTCTAACTTAACTATACTTGCCTCATCGTTAGAAGAAACTAAGCTGGTACTTATTGTTAATCCGAAAAAAGTGCGTGACTTAGAAGATTTGCCTGGGAAAAGAGGCTGTTTTACTCAAGCCTTAGGTGCAGGTAATAATTGATATTAAAATTTGTTACTGGTTTTATTGATTTACATCACTGTAGGTGAATTGATGTTTGCTCAACACCTGAAACGATTCTGTAATGAAGAATCGTGTGAATCAGACGTTTTGATCAGCAGTATTCTGGAGGCTGCTTGCTACCAGGGCTGTAGAAATAAACTGGTAAAAACAAGTGAGAAGGCAGACTGTGAGAAGATGTGCAAGCTTTGCAAACCAACGTTAGACAAGCCAAGTAAAGGTAAGGCACATTTTTTCCATGAGCAATTCTTGTAGTAACAAAATATTCAATTAAATTTACTTTTATAGATATAGACAGTTGTATCAATAACATCTCAGAAAATCACTATGCTGGAACCGCTGTAACAATGCGATGCTTCTTAAATAGGGCAGACTTTGCCATTATCGAGATTGATGGTGAAAAGAATACTTAAACTTTGTTCTTGGTCATCATTGCTTATACATGAACTGTTTCGTAGATGACGCGTTTTTACCGGAAGGAATAATGGTTATGTGTCCCAATGGTACGTTGGCTGATACTCTGGAACTTGACGATGGTTGTCTTATTGGACACATGGCAAAACATTGGTTTGTTACTAGTTCTGACCAATCAAATTTACATGATATGTCGGACGTTCTTATGGAAGTACTTGATGGCCAAGGATTTCAGAGGGTATGCTATTCGCAATTCATTGAATTATTCAGTAAAAACCTTTGAAATTGTTTATAATTCAATTCATTATTACTACATTTATTTCCAGATTTTTGAAGGCCCGAATTCGATAGTGCACAGTTTCTATGGATGGATAGTACTAACAGTACTAGCATTGGTCTGTGTAGTATTTGTTATAGTCGTACTTTATGGGTTGAAAAGAGCCAGCAGACTGAATGAATCATTTCTGCACTCTGCACTATATGCGACAATGGCCAAGGGGGTTTGCGAAATCTTTTATAGAAGAAATATCTCTCCTAAAATAACTAATTCCGATCTTGAGCGAGGTAACAGTATCGAAAAGCCAACCATGCCACCAGGCGATGATTGCTGTGCAAAACGACTTCTTTCCGACCATGATACTAATGTTCGAATCGGTGACTAATGATCCGTGCAAGGAATCTACCTCTCTGTCTCTTTCTGGCTTACGCTAATAGAAGAAGAAAACATATAATTTCGTATAAGGATTAATCCGCATGGTTCCGGGAATATGGATCTCAGACCTAAGTAAAGCCTACTCGTTGTATTGTGAGCTTGTGCGCATTTCCGTCACCCCGGGATTGGGACAATTAGGCTGACTGACTCAGCCTATGAAGGGGCATCATGGGCCGATTACAAAATCGTACCGCAGTGCATCTTGACGACTATATTTTGTTGCACATAGGTACCCCTTTTATCGGTCATTGCCAAATCGCTTTTACAAATAGTTTACGTTCAGATTGGACGAGCGACAAATGACTATGATATAATATATATTATGTAATACCCAATGATGATAGTGCTCTTCGGAGTTTTTTATTTAGCCACAATAAGTTATTTTTATAACTAACTTTACATTTTCTATTGTATTTAAATATATTTTACGCCATGTAATTTTATTGTTAGGTAGGGAAAGTCTCATATTTACAATAAAAGATTTTATTTCAATAAATGCAACTCGTTAATTACCTACTCTATTAATTATTAAAATCATACTTGTTAATAAAATATGCACAGTACATATATACACCATATACAGAAATGCCGTATTTCAGCATTCTTGTGTAATAGTGTCATCAACTATCAACTTTCAAGGGTTTTTTGAAAATATAATTTATTTGTTTCTTTTGTTTTTCATTCTTATGTAATGGCATAGGGTGGCTGCCTTTGAAATCATTTACCGAGTAGTGAATTCTATGAGTTTCAGGTAGCTTACATTTATTGAGTACTGAATCTAAGTGGAAAAATACAAATAATAGATTAGATAAAAGTGTAGAAACGCAAAGTTTTTAACATCAGCAGGCTCAAACCTGCTTCTGAAAGTTTAGTATGTCAAAATTAGTATGCGTACTAATCAACGATGCTATAAGAAAATTACGACAGATTACTTAACTTAAAAATATAAAAGTGATAAAGATATACAACGATAAAAATCGGGCAGACGGTAATATGTGTTGTAAAGATACCATGTTGAATTGTACTGATGTTTTTTGTATATTTTGTGATTTTTCGAAACATTAAATTACCAGTATACTGTGGCTTTCATCTCCTTGCAAGCTGTGTAAATTATAATAATGAGAAAATAATAGTGGCAGTGGACATTTGATAGATTATTGTGATTCATCTTGTGATAACATCTTATCTTCGTATTATCTATGTGCAACCCGCAAACAAACAAAAAATTCATTGTTACTTCATCGGTCACTCCGAAAACAGTAAGTTTTTAATAATATGTATATTTTTATTGTCTATTATTATCATATTAGAGATAGATTTAACGGAAAAATATTCTGTGGATCAATCCATCAGAAGTGCTTTGTCGTCAAATCCGTGAGTGTTCCATGCGCACGTGGTTGAAACGTGGAGCCTGTATCTATGTAAACAAATTTCGGCTATACTTATTATAAGAATCACTTGCAATAAAGCAGAAATTAATCGTAAAATAGAATGAAATGGCAGAAAATAATTGTTAAAATACATTTGTGATAATTTTACTACGATATTGTTTATTATAGGTGCAAAACGATGTACATTCCCGTTAGATTTATTTACTTTTGGTTGTTGAGTCAAATCCCATCTTACGGTAGGTTTTAAATTTTTTAAAGTTTTTTCATCGTTAAAACGGTTTCTTTTAGAAGCCACCTTATCGCAAAATCAAGTTCAGATATGTACAGCTGATACAAACGAACTTGAATATTGCAATGATATGAAGGAAGGGCTTATTTCCGCAACTCAAACCATCACATGCCATGAGCTTAAAAGCCCGACGAAGGACGTATACGAATGCATCGAATATGCCAACAATAATGCATCTGTGGCGATAATTTCTCCCAATGAGCTCACCACTGTAAACAGGTGTACAAGTATTTTTTGTTGATTTGTAAATAAAATATATTAACATATGAGTTTTTACCGTAACTGGTGAGAGCCTACTTACTTGTTAAACACCTACTCATAGTACATATCTACTAATACTTCTCGATTTTTATCAGATCTAACATGACCGTACTTGTCTCATCAGATCATCAAACGAAATTTGTAATTATGGTTAATCCATTAAAAGTGCGTAATTTTACGGATTTACCTGGGACAAAAGGCTGTTTTACACAAGCGCTAGGTGCAGGTAAAAAGTTGTATTAAAATGGATTATCATATTTTGTTATCATCGTATTCTGTTGTAGGTGAGTTGATGTTAGCTCAACAATTGAAGACTTTTTGTAAAGAAGAACCGTGCGACTCTGACGTTTTGATGAACAACATTCTGGTTGGTGCTTGCTATCCGGGCTGCAGAGACAAACCATTGGTTAAAACCAGAGCCGTCGTAGACTGTGAAAAGATGTGCCAGCTATGCGAATCGACGCCAGATGCATCCAGTAAAGCTTTTCTTTCTTAATATACGTTCTTTTTATTTCTGACAAGACATTATTTATACTTATTGATTGTAACAAGTTACTGTAACAAAATTGTATTACATTTTAGCGAGAGACACATGCCTTAACAACGTGACCGAAAACTACTACGCTGGGACTGCAGGTACGATTAGATGCCTTGTAAACCGAGGAGACTTTGCCATTATCCAGCTAGACGGTGAGAAGAGTACTCTTTATTTTTGAAATAAGTTGCTTATTATGTTAAAAATGTCCACAGATGAGGCGTATTTACCAGAGGGAATGAACGTGATGTGTCCCAATGGGACATTGGTTGATAGCTTCCAACTTGACTCCGGTTGTCTGCTGGGACAATTGCCGAAAAATATGTTTGTCGCCAGTCGCAAACAGGCGCACTTGAAGGAAATAACCGAAATTCTTATGAAAGCTTTGCCTACTCGAGGATTTCATAGGGTATGAATTATGTTAGATTACGTAGGGTATCCTTTGTGGTACATATTATAACATTTGCTAAGTACACCTCTTAAATTTGTTCCATGAATATACAAAAGGATTTCTGAATATTTCATTTATTAGATCTGTCAAAAAGCAAATGTGAATTAACTCCAAGTTATAAATCTTAGTGGTAGTTAACGTCTGCCATGTAATAGGCGGTCCTGGAACTGAAATTATTAGGAGTCCTTCTTTATTCCTAAAGGAACAATTTTTAGAACTATCTATGGTAGACTCAGTAAAATTGGTGTTTAATACCTTTCAGGGTCTCCAGGTTTACAAATCCGACCATCTTATGGCTATGAAGGATGCTGCCCACGTTACAGAGCGTACCGACAGTGGTAGCAAATTGAATAGTAGCTTGTTATATCTACTTGTATTATTTATTATATTAGTAATTGTAGGAATCTGATATGATGAAAACAGTAGCACAGACTGTGTCCTAACTCTAACGTCTAACGTGTAAAAGATCTCGAGATAATTGTTAATCATACGAATATACTCATTACTCAATATGTACATCTCTTTCAAATTTACATCTCATTTTATTTGTAGACTTAATCATTTTAATGTGTTAAGTATTTTTGCAAGTTAATTCACACATCAAGTTACAGTATAATAATATACTCATAAAAATATTGCAATACGCCAGTGTTTGTTATGTGTTCCCCTACCTCTTTGTTTTTGTGTTTAATATTAGTATTATGCAAATCTGCCCTAGCATCAATTAGTTGTATTTATTAATCAATAGTGTATAATATCATGTAGAATATTATTAGAAAGTATACAAAAAGATCTGCTAAAATCAACTTTAGAATGTGACATATTAAACAAGTTGTAACAGGCTTGAGTGCACAATTTTTGATACATAATAAGTTTTGAGATAAGGATTAATAAATGCGGGTCCTCACAATCATAAATTAGCTTTGATACCGTCTTACTCAAATTGACTATTGTTTTAAGTATTGCATTTAGGAAGGGTTTAAAAATATGCCGGCTTCCACAAAATGTTTGAAGAGCATTTTCAACTTATACCACTATAGGCCACCACATTAAGAAGAACTGTGCTTCGGTTTGAACCCTATGCCCTGCTCCAGGGTTGTGTTTTTCTGTGGCGTCTTGCACTCTTCGACAAATGCTGGGAAAACATTTCCCTTGATCTCAAAGATTGGTGGTTTATTTTCTTGTCCTATTTGTTTTGTTGTTGTTTCTAAAATGTCAGTTTGATATAATTGTCACCAGAAATATTTCCTATTAACCATGATGTATAGGCTTGACACCGAAAAGACGACCAATTCACACGTCATTCCGACTTATTTTCGGAGCGTAATTGCAAGTGATCCAATAAATTCTTATTTCTTCTAAATATATATAATTCTTTAAAGATATGACTGGAGACAACTCCATTAATAAAACTGTTTCTACGAGTGAATTTCCATGGCAAAAATTCCGATAAACGAAATATTTCCCGTAACATTTCACAGGTTTAGTAGCCATACTGAATACAAAATAGACCAATGACAACGACTGTTCTTTATTATTTGATGTTCAAATTGTATTTGTTTCACACCACGTCATTTTGTCGCAGTCATGATCCATTAAATTTTTTCTGTGGTAGCTTCTGATCTCAACTGAATATAATTATAAAAAATATGTTTATAGAGAGGTGCATACTTAGTATCTCTTAGCCCAAATTAATGGCTAAAATGGTTGGGGAGATTCAACCTTATCACATATCAGTCATATCACAGCTGTACAGGAGTCGGAATGTAAGACTGGTTGCATATTTCAGCCCGATCTAGAATCACTCCGCAACGTAATACGCTATCTGTTTAAATTCCAAATAATTCTGATTTTAATCAATTTGCAATGACTACTGCATTTATTTATTATCTTGATCATGTATTTTTCAAATTGTATTTTTACACCGCGTCATTTTGTGTTCAGCAGATTCAAGGTCTCAAAGAACAAAGACATATTTACAATGTATTTTTATTTTCATAAACAAAGCATAATTAGTCATCCAGATAATACATTTTCATTAATAAATAAATATTATTTGCAATAAAGAAATTCGCATCATCACTAGAGCATCAACAGCAGAAGAGAAGAATTTGGTTCAGATGGTTACTGGTTTCGAGTACTTTTCCATGGAAAAGGTGTACAACATGACGCAATAATGTTTTTTTTTAGATACCAGAATATAAATTCAAAAAGTTGAAGTTGAAGGTTGTCGATTGCCAGCTTTTTTGATCACCGGTGAGTTTTATTCCACGTGACACACAGAGCTCATAAATGATCAAAAATAACTTAGTTACGTAGTCCAGCGGCGTTTGGGAGAATAGTTTTCAAGAATGGAATTCTTATGTGGTTCCCAAGCCGTGTGTAATAGTGGCTGTACTGTCAACATTACGGTTGCCCTTCTGTTGTACACCAGATTCTTGTTATCATAGCTTCTGGGTTTCTTTGGTTGTATGCGAGATGATTCTTCTAATTGACTTTACCTCACCCGGTTTTAAAACACCAGCTGGTGTAATAATTACATGAAAATTTTAAAGGCAAGCGCCCTCCTCATTTTCCAATCGGGCTTGGGACCGACTTCGGCGGAGTTACTTAAGAAAAGATAAAGTCTACAGTACAGAAACATCAGCACGTGTAATGTAATGAAAAACAATACCGAATAAATTATAAAAATTGGCATAAGATTGGTTAAACATATAATCAATGCTAGTGTCAATTTACTTCATAACACCTAAACTTCCAGAAAAATTAATTACCTTGAGAATATGAAATTCATAAGTGGGCCGAGTGGCTCTAGCGCTATTCGTCCCATCGACTTTCGGAATTGGCGTAAAGGCGTATGTCCAGGCAATTAGTAAAACACCTCTAGTTGTCATTATCAAACAGAGTGGAAAACAATAGTAACTCTTGCAATAGACATTTGAATGATTCATGCATCTTATCTTTATTTATCATCGGTGCATTTCGAAATAATAATCATTCTGTCATTGCTACTTCATCATAACACATAATATTTAATACCACGGAAGCAAATAATTAAACAGTAAGTTGTTAATAATATGTATATGTATTTTTATTGTGTATTATCATCATATTAGAGATTTATGTAACGGATAGGGCACCGTCATGCAACAAAATATTCTGTGTATCAATGCATATCAGAATGTTTTGTTGTCAGAATCACAATTGCAATGAAGCATAAATTAATAGTAAATAATATATAATAAAAAAACATTTGTGATAATTTTACTACGATATTGTTTGTTATAGGTGCAAAATGATGAACAATTCCGTTGGATTTAATTGGTTTTGGTTGGTGAGCCAAATACAATTGTACGGTAGGTTTTAAATTCAATAAAATAGTTTCTAAGTAGTTTTCTCTTTGTTAAAACGGATTCCTTTCGAAGCCTTAACGCAAAATCAAGTACGGATATGTACAGATGATATAAATGAACTTGAATATTGCAATTATATGAAGGAAGGGCTTATTTCTATAACTCATGATATCACATGCTATGAACTTAATAGCCCGACGAAGGACGTGTACGAATGCATCGAATATGCTAGCAACAACATGGGGTCTGTGGCGATAATTTCGCCCAATGAGCTCACCACTGCATACAGGTATACAAGTATTTTTGTTTGTTGATTTGTAAATAAAATATATTTAACATATGAGTTTTTACCGTAACTGGGGAGAGCCTACTTACGTATTAAACACCTACTCGTAGTACATATCTCTCCACTTTTATTAGATCTGACTTGACCGTACTTGTCTCATCAGACCATCTAACAAAATTTGTAATTATAGTTAACCCATTAAAAGTCCGTAATTTTTCGGATTTACGTGGGACAAAAGGCTGTTTTACACAAGCCCTAGGTGCAGGTAATTAATAAGATGTGTTATAATGGGTCATCATATTTCGTTGTCATCGTATTCTGTTGTAGGTGAGTTGATGTTAGCTCAACAGTTAAACCCTTTTTGTAAGGCAGAACCGTGCGAGTCCGATGTTTTGATCAGCAACATTCTGGCGGGTGCTTGCTATCCGGGTTGCAGAGACAAACCATGGATTAAAACCAGAGACGTCGTAGACTGTGAAAAGATGTGCCAGCTATGCGAATCAACGCCAGATGCATCCAGTAAAGCTTTTCTTTCTTAATATACTTTCTATTTTATTTCTGACAAGATATTCTTTATACTTATTTATTGTAACAAGTCATTTTAACAAAATTATAATTCATTTTAGCGGGAGACACATGCCTTAACAACGTGACCGAAAACTACTACGCGGGGACTGCAGGTACGATTAGATGCCTTGTAAACCGAGGAGACTTTGCCATTATCCAGATAGACGGTGAGAAGAGTAATATTTATTTTTTAGACACATTGCTTATTATGTTAAATATTTCCACAGATGAGGCGTATTTACCAGAGGAAATGAACGTGATGTGTCCCAATGGAACGTTGGTTGACAGCTTGCAAGTTGACTCCGGTTGTCTGCTGGGACAATTGCCAAAAAATATGTTTGTCGCTTCTCGCCAAGAGTCTCACTTGAAGGAAATAACGGAAGTGCTTATAAAAGCTTTGCCTACCCGAGGATTTCATAGGGTATGAATTATATAGAAATCGTAGGGTATCCTTTATGTTACAAAAGATAACATTTATCAAGAACATCCCTTAAATTTGTTCCATGAATATACAAAAGTATTTCTGAAAATTTCATATATTAGATCTGTCAAAAAGCAAATGTAAATTAACTCCAAGTTTTAAGTCTTGAGATCTACCATTGCATTTTTAAAGTGGTAGTTAATATCTGCCATGTAATGTGTAATGTGTGCCCAATTTTATGTACGATCACGAGCGTTCCACCACCGTTCCACCACCTTCTTTCCCCAAGAAAGTACTGTTTAATATTATCCGATTCGACTGAAATTATCAGGAGTCCTTCTTTATACCTAATTTCTAGAAATACCTAGTAGATTCAATAAACTTGTTGACTAATACCTTTAGGGTTTACAGGTTTACAAATCCGAACATCGTATGGTTATGAAGGATGCTGCGCACGTTATAGAGCGTACCAGCAGTGGCAGCAAATTGAATAGTAGCTTGTTATATCTACTGGCATATCATTTTAAAGCGTTAAGTTTTTTTGTTTTAAGTTAATTCACACATCAATTTGCAGTATAATAATATACTCATAAACATATTGCAATACCCCAGTGTTTATTGTCAGTTCCCGCTCCCTTTGTTTCTGTGCTTTATATTAGGATTATGCAAATATGTCCTAGCATCAGTAAGTTTTATTATTAATCAATAAAGTATAATAGCAAGTAGAATTTATTATTATCTTATTAATTTATTATTATGGTGATCATTTATGTTTCAAATTGTATTTATTTACTCCGCGTCATTTGTGTTAAGGGATCAATACACGACACCAGCATGCTGGTACAATCAAGTGATGGTGCCAGCCGATTGACCGTGTATGTGCCTGTGGTGTGATTGTACCAGCTGCTGGTACAATACCAAAAAGAGTTTGATATTTGTATGATTGTGCCAGCATGTTGGTACCGTGTATTGTGAAATTAACTCAGTTGAATTGAATTTGACAAGCAATAAACATCGTGCCATTATGAATTCAAAAGAAAAAGGATTTTGGGGAGAATTCCTTGAATTGTACGTGTCAATGCCATGTTTGTTGAAAATTAAAAGTATAGAATATTCGAATCATGAATTTAAAAACCAGTGTTATAACAAAATGATAGAAAAATTAAAAGAAATAAGGCCAGATGCCAATAGCGAAAAAGTTGTTAAAAAAATAAACACTTCCCGAATTAATAGCAATAATGATAAAATTGTCGTACAAGTTTGTCACTATAAATAAATTAATATTGTGCCAGCATGCTGGTGTGTTATATGCTTCCAGCCTGATGGCACCATCGCTTGATTGTACCAGCATACTGGTGTCGTGTATTGGCCACTTTAAGCAGGTTCAAAGTCGCAAAAAAACATAAACATATTTACAATATATCTTTATTTTGATAAACAAAGCACAATTAGTCATCGAAATCTATTAATAAATAAATTACTTACAACAAAGAAATCCGCATAATCACTGGAGCATCAGCAGCAGAAGAGAAGAATTTGGTTCCATATGGTTAGTGTTGTGGTATCCTTCTCCATGCATGGAAAAGAAATCATGCAGAAGTCCTTTTGTAACTTTTACATTTTAACGTTTCCGACATAAAATAACCATCGACATCAACCAAATGAGCAATTCCAGGTACGCAGTGGCTCAGCGCTGCTCTGTTTGTTTTAACGTTATGCACTGGCAGTCAGTTTGTAGAGTGCGGCCGAGTTTTTTCAGCCCGATCCCTGAAGACGTCGTGTTTCACTCGCGGTCGGTCGACTTCTCTGGATGGCGGCGGTGTTATCCTTTGCGACCCGGTCCATCGTCCGTTCTCCTCGGTCCCAGAAGGTGATTATGTAGATGCCCAGGTGAGATACTTCAGAGTTATGAGTGCCGTGGAGCGGTCTATCGCAGATGGATCACACGATAGCGGGATGGATGCGGTCGCCGACAGCTGGACGGGAACGCGAAACGTGAATTTAGTGCTCGGATAGCACGGTAGAGAGCGCGCGCGACCCGAGTTCATCTGTCGCGTGCCTTTAATATTCATATTTCATGGAGGCCTTCTCGCAAATTTTTCTGACGGCCACGGTCGATCAGATCCGCTTTATGACGGTCAGCACGCTTTTTGTGGAACGGTGATGATATGTCCATACCACGAGCTGGTACTTTCACGCGTTCACTCTTGAAACACATTCTTGATCCCTGGAGGAAAGCCGAGATTTTAACGTCGAATTGGTCGGTGTTCATCAGTCTATTCCATGAAGTATCTTGTCCAGAAGATGACACTTTCATTTCATCTTCTGGACACTGCGTCCTGTTAAACTTTTATTACAGAAAAAAAAAACAACAAGCAACAATGAAAGAAAGAAAAATAAAGACTTGAGTGACAATTTCTACAAATAAGTTTATTATCAGGTAAACAAATTTAATCAATGCAGTCGTGAGTAACGAACTTTCGTGCACTTGCACTGATGCGATCCAATAATTCTGCACTGCCGATATTTCCTTGAGTAATTTCCAGGCTTGTCTTCATTTTTTGCATTATGCAAGTTGGCCAGCCGAGCGTTAACATCACGGATCGCCCATCATCCGATGCAAAATTTTTGCTTTCGCCGATATTAAAAGTGCTTCTTAATTGTGTTTAATGGTCGAACTGATTCGAACGCGAGCATATCGATCGCGCTCGAGTGGCAATCAACATTCTTTACGCAATATATACTACGTTTATGGGCGAGAAACTCTGTTAAATTATCGATCATCTATTAATTAAGAGCAAATTGATCTCTACGCAATTTTCGTTATCTGCGAATGCTTCATATGAGCGTGCTGATCATTAGAGAATTCTGTTTTATCACTGCGATTTCTTTGGTATTACGGTGCACTTGGCTACCAATTCTGATAGGAATGTAGAAACTGTAAGAGATTTAACTATGGTGAATGTCGTTATACGACTATATGGGCAACGCAGTTATGTGAATTGCTGTATACAACAAAATTTTACTGCTCATTTGATGTATTTTTTCCAAACAAAATCAGAAAAAAAAACCGGAAAAGTGAAACGTTTCATTACTGCAATCCTAAGTACCTACTTATTTTCATTATGAAATATTCTGCAGTAATTATACTACAAACACTTCAGGATAATTTAAGTAATACAAAACATATCATTCAGTAGTAGTTTTCTTGGTTCTTTTGATTAGTATAAACAACAAAATGTTGAAGTGGTTTTATATTAAGTAAGGTTTTTATTAGTAGTGGTAGTACTAGTTTGAATAGAAAATCATTCAAAAGTGCCGACAAAAAGATACAGTATGTATCAAAAATTGCCCCAACTTACTTTGGGTCTCCATTAACATAAAGGAGGAAGAACTCATAAAAAATGCTTTACCAAGTTGTCCAGTGGGGTACTGATACGCATTATGTACATACTAAGTATTTTTTCCTTATACAGCAAGTAGGTACTTAACAGTATGTCTTGTCGTCGAACCCTAAAATTTACCATTCTTACACACCGTCAATCCCATCATTTACGGAGAAAGCACATTATATCAGCATAAGATAATTAAAAGCGGAGAAAAAATATGTTGAACGCCGCTATGCCGTAAAATGAGATCCGCCTCTTCTCTAGAATAATATATTGCGCGCACATTAGAAAAACGCCAAAGTTTTCTAAAAATGAGTAGCCGACATTAATATTAATAGATTTTTAGATAAATAGCATCTGTTTTGAGCTATTTCGAACGTTGAGACGTTTCTAAATAGCCCGACGATCGTTTAAATTTACAGCGGCTATGTACGATGCACTTACAAAGTTGAACTTTCGATGTCCACAATTTATTGCAGGGATAAATAATGTTCGCTGATGTTGTTGGTACGGGCCAACATGGCGATTAATTTTAAATGTGAGCACCATTATAGAAATGAATGGGCCAGTACACATAATTGATCGTTAACTATTTTTTTAGTTTTTTTTTTTATTTTTCTTTGTGGTAAGTAGTTTAAATTACAAACATTTTTGAACTCAATATCATGCACTTAGCAACTTTCATCCGAAAGTGGCAGTAACCAGAAGTGCCGACCAGGAAATGTCCTCCAATCAGAAACACCCAAACAAGCATCAGCAAATTTAATTTACATAACGCATATTCGACGTATCAAACTTTGATATTCCTACACGGCAACATCAAATGGATGGTCGTGTATGTGGAACACCTTACTTACCTCTCCAGTTCGCCAAACGGAATTTATCTTATGCCGCCCACTTGAGGTTTATGCTTGTACGTTGGAACCGGCATGTGCTGAGTGAAGTTATAATTTTTGTTCCGCTTAAATCAATCATTGCCTACACCAGGACACGACCTCTACACCAGAACTCCGCAGAAAACATGCGGTGCTGAAAAGGTGGGTGTTGACAGGCAGATTTACACGTCACTCAGACGGTACCGGTAGCAACGGCAGCAATGCAGTGGTTGGTATCTTGTACAACGAATAACCCCGTTAGGCACCTACTGCACAACACCGCTGTAACTCAGTTGGTAAGCCTGGAGGCGACCGATTCGATATTACCTTACCGGATGGACCAGTGAGACAATACGAATTCATATTTCATTGTGGGACGGGAACCTGCCTTCTGAAACCTCGCATATTCATTAGGAGGTTTACTGCATACATCGTTTGTAAGGAACTGATGAAAGAGAAACTGTTTACATAGATAATTTTAAAAATACATGTATTTTTGAGAATTTATTTTTTGAGGAGCGTTGATATATTTTATTAGTTGGTTAAACTTTGCCATAAAGAACTAGATTGTTTACTTTTCACTGCGATCTAGTTGAAATATGAACGTTGATAATGTTTGATTTAAACTATTGTATAAAGCTCGAAGTTCCTGGATTCTTTCTTCAGGTTTGAGATAATACAATTTTTGCGGCGCTGTTTGTAATAGTATAGAACCATATTGCAAACATAATCAGTAGGTAGAAAACAATGAAGTCATAGCATACGAAGTTTGGCGTGTAGCAGCGACAAAGGTCAATCTCTTTATACTCAAGTGACCCAATTTTCTATAATAATTCGCACTTACTGTGGGCAGGAGAACAATAAACAACGTCAATCGTATTCCATTTCTGATAATGTATGAAGGTGACCTCAATATTTTTGGCTTGCAATACACTTAGGTACAGTTAATCTAATATTCTATTTCATACAAGTAAAGCTGTCGTTCCACTAAATGGCAGAATATTCTCGACAGTTTATACATTTCAAGGCAATTTTCACAAATTCTGCTTAGTTTTTGAACAAGTTGTAGTACAGAGAAACATATTCCGGATTGAGATTGTCAGCTTGGAAATATGAATTATGCGAATTTTGCATATCAGAATAGATTTAATAGAAACACACCATAAGTAATACGGTATAATTTCGTCTAATTATTACTAACAGCATAATCCAACGTATTTATAAACCACTTACCAATAGCGAAAGTTTATTTAAATCACCGCCATACCTGCGCATAACTTATGCAAAATGATCCTCGGAAGTTATCAGCGCTTTGCATATCTCTCATCTGATCTCATCCACATCTCCTGGCATGCAAGTGCATATCAAATACGAGAGCACGAAGGTAGGTAATTACGAGTAACAAATGTAAACAAATATGGAAAGTATCAGCATTAATATAAGGAGAGTCGCGCACAAAGGGGACAGATTAATAATAAAAGAGCGAGGAATTCCAGCGTGTAACGTATTGCACATGCCAGGCGGGAGTTCTGATTAATAGGGACGCAAGGGCGCAAAGAGGTTGCTTTTGTTGGCTGCATAAAGGAGCATGATAGTATGTGAGACATGGTATGGAATACAAGGTGCGTATGCAGTAGCCGACGCTAAATTACCGTCTGGGTAGAACTTATTGCAATTTGTCTTCGGCTCTGCAAAGTACATCAGCATTCCTCTAATTGGTTGATACCATATACGATATACGTGTACTATTTGTTTGCTGCGGATTACATACTACCATCAGATTGGAACTGATGCCACAATCTTATTTGTAAGGCTTGACCAGAAAGGAGGAAAATTATGTTTACGAGAAGTTATCTTCATCAAATGCTCATTGTGTAGTTTGGAGACTAAGGAAAAACAAAGAAACTTTGGAATTTTTAATGATATCTCCATCTCGAGGCTAAAGTGTCTTGTTAAGGTTGTCCTAGACAAAAAACATAATTATTGTATCGTAATATTAAATACGAGGTACCAGTTATATTGTCACTGCACACGACCACAATCGATATCTTGTTAAACGACAGCGTAAATCATGTCACGTTGGCATGATCGATGCGCACGCCATTCGCAATGTTTAAAGTAAGTTTCCCTTGAAGCGGTACGAGCGCGTTCGCTTGCTCGCTCGCGACACAAAAGAAGAACAATTAACAGGTGTGAATTAACGTTTAAACATCTTGCCTCTTAAACGTCAGCATAAAATTTAGATAATTTATCGGTAGCATTTGCGCGCGTTCCTCATGTTGATTTGTGGGACGTCGCGAAAATGCTGTTTGCCGCTGTTCATGTTGTCGTTTGCAAGCACCAGAACGGGCACGCATACCAACTCCAACCCGCATACTCTCCTATCTGGGTCATCAGATGCATTGCTCCGGATAATTGCTTGTTGACGACACCCACGAACGATAAATAAAGTGCAGCGGAAAAATCGCCGGTGACGTTCTTGGCAATGGGTGGACGTCGTACTCAACAAAATGCACCTCGCGCTCGCCGACGCAGTTTGGCATTGAACGTGGTGAAAACTAGCTAATTTTAAATTGTACGCATCATCGTCTGTGTCTACTACTGATGCATGTTGCAACAACAACAACCTCGGGCGTGCCTGTTATTAATTAAACCAGTGCGCAGAAGACTTAATAAGTTTTATGTTTCACTAGACAATAATTGTTGATATTAGCTTTTCTCGAGCAGTTCGGTATTAGTTTTTTAGATGGCATATAAAAATTCTGACATTGCAATTTTATAATGCAGTTGCCATTGAAACATATCTGGCTTAACCTGTCAAATTAATTTAAAACTAGTTTTTTTACTGCTCGAACAAACCTATTGTTATTATACAAAAGACACTTGAGCATCTTTGCTGGTTGCCCTGCCCTCGTGTTCCTAGTTCATATTCCTAAGTTTCTTTACTGTGCACACAATTCGTAATCGTTTATATCAAAACCACTTTAATACCTACGAAATATAAATTTTTTTGTTACAGTCACTGGTAAATTTGGCTGAATTTCGGTAATCGAATAAGGGTGCAATTCAGAGACGTAAATTGAGTAACACTGATACTACATCCCAAATAACACAACTCACAATGAGTAATAAGTTTGGAATTCACAAACCAAACTTACAAACGTCACATTAGAATAAAACTCAGTTTTAGCTGTCATTGAACGCAAATTTTAGCCGGATAGAGGTGAAGAGAGTACTGCACTCAATTTTTCTTTTACCCAGTATAGTACGACCTTGAAGAGTTAAACAATTATCTAATTACACTGAAGATTATTTTAATGAGTTGGCTCGAATTTTAAGGTAGGTACAGGCTTTTCCGGCTGGAGAAACTGTTTTAAAGGCAGAGAAAGTAATTGTTGCCTTTGCTTGTTTCATGTCAGTGAATGTTTCCCAGTAAGTTTTCTTTGCAGTATTTTGCTGAAAGTCTTCTTGATTGATATAATTATATTAAACGCTTCTAAAATGTCTACTTCATGAATACTCTCCAAATACCTTCTTTTTCCACCAAACTTAGTATCAATAAATGAGCCCTAAGTTTTGAGAAGTGATCTAGTACTGACATTCACAAACCTACATTTTATTCTACAACCACACACTGGAATATATCTTACTGGAATATATTTCATCTACAAACGTAGAGATATTGATATGAAACAGAAAGCAACGTGTTGAGAATGATATACCTTTAGAATTTTCTGGTCGATCGCACTATGCCAAAAAATAAAGATGAAAAAATGTAAACTAAAGTGACTTGCAAGTACCAGAAAGCATGAATGCGTAAAAAACGATGCAGAATGTTAGTTATCCAGTTCTTATTATTATAGATTAACTAGATTAATCAGTGATGGCAAACAAGAAAGGCAGTATTATGAAAAGAAACGATGTAAGTTGAGCGAGCCAACAATGTTTGCCTCGCTTGACCGGTCCGTCACAGTCCATCCTCCGTACCTTGAAAGGAAATGGGAGATTTACTAAAATTACCGGTAGGTGCTTGCCCGTACGGTACTATTTAATTTTCCTAAATAATGACGGCGTGCGGATCGCGCAGGTTGGCGTGGCGGTTGCATATTATTATTGAAACTCGCCTTTTTAACAGCGACGCGCTGCGATGATCCCGCGAATTAGCAAGAAGAAGAAGAAGAGGAGCAAACCGGAGCAAAGGACCAAGAACCGGACCTCGACAACGCAACGGCAGCAACAGCAGAAGCGGCGGCCGTCGTCCTTGCATCCTTGCAGCATCCACCTCCCTGATTGCTATTTGATTATTATGATTATTTTATGGCCTCTACGATAATTATCCGCATCAGTGTGTACGGTGCGACGGACGGGTCAGGCTCGGCGCTTCTCCCCTAGGGGGGCCCGCCTGTCGATATGTATACGAGCACGTAGGACGCGTAACGCCCTCGTGATCGTATCGTTTACCATTTTTCTCTCCATGTCCGTTTCGAGGGCGAATTTGCATAAAATTTGCATGAAATAATATTGTCCCGGAGAAATATAACGTCCGATTACGGACGTCGACATCGACATGTCGTAAGCGTCGTGTTTATAAAGCAGCCATTGTACCCGTAAACAATTATTATGATCCTTTTTTGTAACACCTAGTCAAATGTTTCATAAAAGGTGTTTGAGAAACATTTAAACTTTGCAGCATTTTTCACCAACCTTTTTTCCTTTCCTTGTGGAAAACTCGTATCTTTTCGTACTTTTCTCGATATGAAGAGACTCCGGTAAAAGTTATTTTCACTGGTTTTATTCATTACATAAACCGCATAGATTGTTCTGTTAGGCTATAATAGGAATTTTCTTGGAGTTACGGTAAAATCTGCCAAAAACATACAATACGACGTGACATTTTACAAAAAGAAAACAATATTTTATGTAAATAACGTACACCTGCCTTACAAGTTGAATTATTTATTCGTCCGCTTGTTCCAACAAAGCCGACGTCCAAAAATCTATTACATGTGAGTTGGCGTCAATTCCTAGCAATAAAGTATGACTGAACATGAACCATTATTTAATGGTCGAACTTTAGGACCTAATAAATATAAATGTCGCAATAAATATTGTGCTTGTTTATGAACAGAGTTTAACATCACAACAAGACGTTATTTAAATAAAATGTATTGTTGTCTATGAGTCACTGATAAATTTGATGTAGGTACTTTGAATGGTTACAATTGCATTTTTGTGAATTTTTACTGTACTATTTTTACAGATTTTGCTATCTTTGATTTCGAGTGTCAGAAATGAGATATTATTCACATAATTGCAGAGCAAAACCTTGAATTAAGTTTGCAATTTACGTAAAAAGAATCATGTAAAATATTGTCGTTTCAACGACTTCATTACCGTAGACTTAGCGAGCAGAACTGTTAGTCATTAATTTAAAAGCCGCCCAATACGTTCGTGGTGCTTTCTGGCAAAGTGAAGAGTGAGAGGGAGAGAAAATAAACGGTTCGAAAACAAAAAATGACGGTAAGCTCGCCTGACGAGTCGACCATCCCGCTGCTGCTGCTGCTGCTGGTGGCTTCTGCTGATGGAAGCGAGAAATTAACTCCTGAAACTGGTAATCACGGTAGCCTGGCGTAGGCGAAAATAAGCTAACAATCACCGCCACCGTATCTTACCTACTTATTTGCCGATGTGTTTTAAAATAATTTGCCCATTTTATTATATCTCGAAGCTGGTCTGCCGTCATACGGCAGTCGGCGATGATCTTGCCCACGCTCTGCGGCTGGACTGTCGGGAAAAATTCGCGAAATTATCTGCACTGGGCAGTTGTTATCCACTTTATTTATAACAGAAGCTATTGCGGTAATACGTCGACATCGGCCGCATTAGCGAACCAGCCGTTTCTTACGCTCAGACTTAGCGAGCCGATAATTTAAAAACTTGTGGGAAATATGTTGGCGGTTAGATTAGTAGGAATACTTTGATTTTATGCAGTATTAGGTTTTTATCAATTTTATCTACATAAGGAAATTAGTTACGTTCAATATATTATATTCACTTTCACTGAATTCTTTGTGCGCTTTTACTAGTTTTATTTTTTACTGTAATATAGTTATAGATATAAATTTGATGTAATGTTCATAACATTTCGTAAAATCAATGACCAAAGTATAAAGTTTGTATAATGTTCCATGTTTTCGCTACTATGATCGCCAAACGAACTAGTCCGAGAAAATGACTCCCGGCTTAGAACAAAAGAACAAGTTTTTTAAAATAAAAAGAACTAGTTCGCAAAAGACCTGCTTTGCTAAAACATATCTCTATGCATATTTCATTCAGTGTACGACTTGTAGGGACATGAAATCTAGTTCGAAAGTCCTGCTTTGGTGAAACATATCCCATTCAGTGAACGAGTTGTGGCGACATCAAACGAGCGACAAAGCACCCCGGGGCCCGCCAGTTGTTTCTTTACCTAACGGCGGATGTCAAAAATATAATTAGAGTATAGTTTTTTTCCTATTGGATAATGGATTACACTGTTAATAGTAGTTTCGCCAGTATATGTTGTACTATAATTTATAAATAATACCCCAATTCCACCTAAAATTGCAGTATGAATAAGGCTAAAATACTTGCAGCAATATGTGTTTTATGCCTTATTAAATAAATATTTAAAAAATATACCTAAATAAAATAAGACAACGATTCTTCGATCAATATAATTATAAATAATTATTTATTTTCAAAACAAAATAACGATTCTTCAAGAAAAAGACAAAGTGGGAAGGCAGACATCGATTCTGTCCAAACTAGATCCTAGTTTCGTTTGGAACGAGATATTCACGTGCTAGAACACACGAAGACACGTTTATCGAAGTAGTATGTCTCAGGATCAAAGTAGTTCTTCAGAACTAGTTCTTTGAACTAGTTCTTTTTTGTGAACTAATCCGGAAGAACTAGTTCATTAAAAAGGACTAATAAGCCCATCTCTAGTATACATACACCTGTTGTTAAAACATGGTCTTCAACTCGTCTTAATAAAATTCTTTTCAAACCGTTTCTAGCATTTCAAATCTTCCTGATTTAGTTCGGTCGTTTGTATGATTTATAAATCCACTCTCAATAGATAACAATATCGAATTAAAAGCGTTCATTATCAAAGGTTCGTCAAGCATTAATATAGATTTAGATAGTCCGTGTCCACTCTGGTGGATTTTAGTAATGGGTTTTATCGAAAGTTGATTTGTGTCAATTAGGTACAGCAGGTAGACATGCACCGGCATATTAATTGTGATATTATACTGATTGGGATCTGTAATGCGAACCGGGAAAGGTGTTAGGTTGGCTCTTTACCTTTTACTCGCGCTAACTAATGCGGTAAACATATGCAAACGATTTATCAATATCACTGATAGTCGATAGAAAATTAATCGTAGGGGCGTTCCGCGCGTTCATAAAATCAATTGCGGAAGTTTACACGTCTAATTATTGTGGTCTTTTCAAGTAGGTACTAGAAATGTGCGAATTATTGATAATCAATGTGATCATTACATAATAACTAAATAACTGAGCAAAGACAGGATAAATCTGTCACATTTGATTTTTACACCCACGTTTGATTTTTACATAACGTCTATGATTTAATATTATAGTGCTGTAATTTGCGAGTGTCCTCGCATTTATTTGTTCATAAATTCGTGCTAGCATACACTGGATTCGTCGTGTCTTAATGACAAACATTAAAATAGTGTTGAAATATGAACACCTTCGGAATTATAAACTGTTTCCTCTAGCCTCCATGTAATACACGATTTCTTAACTGCCGCATTACGCCGTCCCAGAAATTCATATTAATTATGGTGCAGACAAAACATTAGTGGTAATATATTAAGCGTGTGCCTTACCCGACCAGCTTTGCACATTTCCAGTGAAGCCGATGCCAAAATCAACAATAATTATCACTAGTAAATTTGAAGATAATTTGGAAAAGGATGGCCAGGTGTGCGCCATTCCGGATTTCTGCACGCATCACGATAATGTCTTTTCGCCAAATAATTAGATTGTTTAGTCTATTCCTGTCAGCGGGTTTACGCGGCGCGTCCCAATTGTTTTACTCTCTGACAACGACGTCCGCCGCAATTATACCAGTCGTTTATATTCAACTATTTCTGCTTGTGATCCTAGATTAAACTGTCTAGCGAATCCACAATTAAACCGATAGGTCAGTATGGTAAATTTGGAGCCCGGGACTTATATAACGCACAAATGGGTTGGTGAAAATAGTAATTAAATTTCCTAGCTGGAATTAGACATCAAAGTGACTCCAGGAACTTGTAAATAGTGCAATTTTGTCAACATTTTTTTATTATTTTAAAGCTTGGTATTATATGGATCTTAAATCGCGTTTTTTTTTTTATAGAAACCGTAGTCTGAACACACAGAGCAAAGAATGCTCACTTCAACTCTAATTACTTTGAATCAAAACAACGGTTGATTCAATGCAATGGTTCTTTTTATTAGAATATATAGAATTTTTCAATGCAAAACACTATATTCTTAGAAGAACTCATAAGAACATTTAAAGCTATCCAACATAGTTTTATTTGGAAACAAAATCTTGTCACTTCAAAGGAGAACTTTGTGAGTTTTAAATCAAAAAGCTCTTCTTAATTGAAAACTTTATTGATTTGTTCGGAGTAAATTTTCGCAAGACAACGAATGTCTTAAACATGTCTTAAACATTTCAATTAGTTTACTAACCGTAAGTTGTTAAAATAAAATATGTAAGTGCTTAAGATTGTTAAGAATTAAGTTCAATTCAAGTCAAACTGTTTTCAGTTAGATAAAACCTCGTATCTTGTGAGCTTGTTAACCATCTGCTGAATTAATACTCAATAAGGAAGAATGTTTTGTTGGACGTAAGATCGTTTAGAACCTGCGTGTGTATGTCGACGTTAGAAAATGAGCGCCTCAGATATAATTAGGTTTGTATTAGAATAAATGCCCGGTAATTGTAATAGTCAGCGACTTAATTACGCACATTACTCATTTTGTGTGAACAAGATATTAAGCGCATCCGTTTAATGGAAACTGTAATTTATTTTTACGCCCCTTTAGTCGCGTTTATGACGTTTATTAACCGACCGCTAATAGTGCTTCTAATCACAACAAATCTACGGAACTGCATGTCAAATCCACAACCATTATTCATATGGTAATGGAATAATACGCGGGATTAGTTGATTTGTATGATAACGGTAAAATGGAAATCAGAAATTTATATCTCTTGTTATTATTATTATTATCTTTCCTGTAAATTACTCCATTTTGTCGGAAATATGATGATAAGATCATAATAGTTACCTATAAAAATAAGTATAAGAGTTATTAATTCGTTTTCCGCTAACTTGTCGTATTAACTTTTGTGTAACTGACTTATAATCTATTCACCACCAAATACGTCTCATAGTTTATCAACGTTTTATATCTCTATAGATGGGCTGCTGAAATGAGGTTTGATTACCATTGGTCAATCAAAACGATCTATGTATAAAGATCAGATACAGGGCCGTTGTCGGCGTTGTGGCTTAATTTGAAATCTTTATTGCGGATCGCCGTTGTTGACTATGGTCAGTGTGCTCTTATAGACAGTTCCTTTTGTTCTGCATATGGAGCGGTGGCGTTCCTTGATGATGGAAGACCACGATGCTCAATTTTAATAGGATAAACAATGTCCAGCTTAAGGAATGCTATCATAGGACGCTATTATTTCTGATTGCTTTATTTATTCTATACAGTTCACATTACGTGCGTCTATTATTTTATGTTTGATGGTTGATTCTAACAAATAAAACTGTTAACCATATAAAAAGGGCAAATAGGGCAATAATAATAATACTGTATCATATGTGCTACGTAAGACCTTGTAATTTAATGGGATAATAATAGAAAATGTATAAATTGCGTACTTCGTATACGTATACCTTATCACCAACTTAGGCTTGAATGAAGCGTGTTTTTGTGACAGAATATCAATTAAATGTAAGCGGGTACAAATTTATCACTGAATTTGCGTAATATGCAAAGTAATGAATGGGGCTGCTATAAATAAAACACACCCGTGCCTCGTCGTTATAGCATGTCAAATGCACAACCCTTCTGTCGTAAGATTTTCATTAATAACTATGTCAGTATTATTAGTTTTACTCAATCTTTTTTAAGTATATAGTGTCAAATGAACAGAATCTCGATTGGGATTTCTATTCAAGTCCTGTAATTAATTCTATCTGGAGTAATTTACTATGTGTAAAAAAGTTATGGGTACACCTTCTCATTTACACAGTAATCTGCTATATTTGCATTTGCAGGCAAGCTGTCTCACTGCTGTCCATTCGGTCCACTTTTTCAGAAGCGTAACGAACTAAGTGGACGAGATTTCTCATTTATGCAACTAATTAGCAATATTAGACCACCTTGTGAGCTTAAGGCCCGTGTTAATAGTTTCCTCCAATATGCCAGAGTAATTTATCGTCAATTATTAAAAAAAAAATCATTTGTTAAAATTCATATATACTTGGATTATTTAGTTAAATAATACCATTATTACTAGCCAAGCGATTCACGTAAGTTTGCAATTGCAATTATTGAAATTAAAATAGAATTACCACAGATATATGAAAGAAAGCAGAAGTAAATTGATCGCATGCTCTAGCGGTTTTATAGGCCTTATTCTTAATCCACGTCGTTGCAATCAACGAGTAGGCGTTTTATAATTACATTTTAATAGCACCGGCGTAATATTCCTCAATAAAATTTATATTCCCTCGGGTAAACACGGGGTTCAATTTGTTTATTACTGCTATAATCTGATCCGAAAGCACTAAAACAAAGAAAATAATGTATTTATACATGCTGTACATATCCAACCATACATTTGATGTACAATTCAGAATTTATAACACACAAAAATAGAAGTGAAACTTGTTGGATTGACTGTAATTTTATTACCGTTATCTATTTATTGGATGTACTGAATTAATGGCGTAATTCAATGTATTCGTATCTTACCCTGTACACGTGTTTACGTGCTCAAAGTGTCAGCAAGTTATTTGCCGTTGGTGTAAAGATTGCAGAAATGACGAGCGTATAGCTAAGAAACTCTTTTTCAGTTCAGGAATGTTTATCTAAAAATATGTGAGCTGAAATGAACACCAAGTGATTTTATATGAGGAAGAATGTGCAGAATGTGCTCTCTTTGTTAGAGGAATGTATAAAAGTTGCCATCAAAATAGCCAAATAAAACAAGTAGAGAATGTTAATATCTGGGTTTTAAATATTGACAGATGTATTAGTTTTTTTATATAGAAAACGTTTTTATGTTGAATTATAACTGAGATTTCTATAATTCTTTAGCATATTTAGTGATTTCGACTAAATGAATACATGAATACAATGTCGAATATAAACTATATTGTATAATGTTTACCCACAATAGATGAGTACAAAATTTTAGATTTTATTATTCATTACTTCCTGAAATATATCGGCAAATAATTAATGTGTATAATTAAATAATGAGAGTGTGAGTACGAATAATTTTGAATTACCCAGTAGGAAATTCCCACTTTTTGTGCTAATATTTCTCCACATCTGTTCATGAGCATATACCATTTGTCTCGTGATCACATTGTATTGTTTTACGTACCATCTAAAGATTATTTATTCCTCTTTCGATTGTTAAAGATATCATAAACTCACGTCCGATCCAACTATCGTCTACCCTTTGTTATAAACGGTTTGAAATTATACGCCCTGTCATAAATACTTCCACCTATGATTTACCCGTAGAAAAGACAATAACACAACAATAAAATCCTACACTATCGTGATCCTGAGATCCTGGCGTCCATGAATCCACTTTATGCGGCCCTATTTTATTGTTTATGTGACACGTGATACTATAATACTCAAATTGCTGCGGCAACACTTTTCCACGAGGTACCGTCCGACGAGCGACGCAAGAAGACGTCGTTACAGATGCCACCGCCATATGGCACGTCAACGACCTGTCTTTCGTTACGTTCTTTATTGGTCTGAGATTTCATTTTGTGATCAAGCTTGAAATGAACAAAAAAGTTGTTAAAAGGCTTGATTACAATATTTTTTGTTCCTACGATATTTTATTTTTAAATGGTCCACAGTTTGGAAGTATGTATGTAGATATTCACTTTACAGCTTTTGATGTAGGTAGTAATGATCAGTTTGTATGCTGATCATTACTACTTTGTAAATCTTTTATGTTTTGCTTGTCTGATCAACATCAAAAATTACTGTTTTATACATATTTTCTTCGTACCATACATCAGCAACAACATGTCTGATATTTGTTTGTTTGTATTTTACTTTATTAATCGCGGATCCTTAATACCCTAGCCTACCCCTTAAAATAAAACCTTATACACGTATCTACTTCGGAGTTAAGCTAAGCATGACGTAAAATCCTCAAAAATACCCAATAACATCCAATTAAAATATTAAAAGGAATAGTATAACTACAGTGTTCTTACCTTTCAACCATCTACACAACTAGATATATATGCACGTTGCAGTATGATTGCGTTTACAGACTGGGCACGTCAATGACCGGTATTTGATTTAGTTCTTCATTAGTTGTGCCGGTAATAAGCAGAGTGCGCATACGTATTATATGTATGTGCAGTGGTTATTACGACGGTCGTGAACCGTAAGAAACGAATTTGCCTGGCACGGTGTAAATGTACAGCTAGATTTTATGGCTAGACACTTTGTGGTGGCCCAAGAAAAATTACTCGTGTTCACTACTGTGCCACCAAAACCAATTTCAAAAGTTAACTACCGCACTCGCTTCTACACTCAGGGGTTAGCTAGGAGCGGTAGTAATTACAAAATAGCTCCAACTACGAAGAACGAAGAAAAAGACGTGATTGTCAATGAATAGTAAACTTTTATTTTTTCTTTAAGGAATTCAATGTATAAAAATCATTTTGTATAAAATTTATATTACCTATTGTATTTTCTTAATTAGATGGGAGTAAGCTTGCAGCTGTGCTCCTTTCTTGATCATCACTGGCGCTAGCTTCATCTTCAGCTCACGTTTTCTTTGACGTTTTGTTACTGTTTTGGTAACTTGCCATAATTTCCTCTCTTTGTTTTTCGCACGTTGAAGTTTCTTCTTTGCAATCTTGTCCAGTAGTTTATCAATATTTTCTTGTACAGGAGTGTTTTCTTCATCTCTGAATGAAAATAAAAAAGGGTAAAAAATAAAATAAAGTAAAAAGGATAAACTAACATCCTTTCTTTGCGTAATGTAAGCACTAAGCAGTGTTAATTTACCTATTATTTGCGAGTAAGTCCATAGCTGATAATTGATTCTTGAAATTTGAACGGTGATGTTGAACACGTGAGACGAATGTACTTTTTGGTTATTTCTGTGCGGCGTGAATAACCACTTTGAAGAAACCCGTTTACTGTCTTCACACAATGCGCAAAATCGAACAGAACTGCCAAGTCATATGCTGAAATGTATTTTTCGTAGGATATTCAGTTGAAGATATACGACTTATTCCAACCAGAACTACAGTATTTTTCATTTAGTCTTCGACATAAATTATATTATCCACGATTTACGAGTTATACTTGAAAAATAAGCACCACAGAACTTATTTCAATAGATTAATCTATTTATCAATAGAGGGCATCTCGGACAACAAACTTAAAATACAAGGTGACACAAGGAGATAGGAAATTGTGAAGTTACTCTTACAATTTCATTACCTGCTACCTGTAACGTGAAATAAATTTAAAATATGTATGTAGTAAAAGGTTGGCGTGGAGGAGCATGGAAACCAGACACTCTTGCAGGACCAAAGCTGCAGCGAACTCTGCAGTATAGTTTCAGGATAAAGTAACAACTATACTTACTCATCATTCAAGGTTGTTTCAAGACTATGATGGGAACACTGATCAAATTGGCGATTAGCTAATACTTGCTATATAGCCGTTAAAAATGTAAACGCCCCATTACGTTGTTAGGTTTCTTGTCCGCGGATGCCTGATACGCCTGCAGGAGCCGGTATTAACTCAATTTTTCGAAATTGAGAGCGAACCCACTTGCGCTCGTAAATAAATACGCGGCTAATTGGACACACTTCATTTAACATTAATATATCAAACCTGCTTCAGAATGCTCCGTCGTTCACCGTCCTATAGTCGTCCACACACACTCACACACTAGTTTCATATTGTAATTTTTTCTCCCTATTCATGGGAGATTAATAACAGTTTGTTTTTGTTTATAGAACGTTACGTAGGTACCTGCGGCATGATTAATGCCATTATAATCAATCATGAAACTAACCTCCTACCGGCGTATTGTTTAGACACTGTAGGACGAAAGGCATTTAAGGACGATAGGACTTTAAAGACGAAAGGACGAAAGGACGAAAGGACGAAAGGACGAAAGGACGAAAGGACGAAAGGACGAAAGGACGAAAGGACGAAAGGACGAAAGGACGAAAGGACGAAAGAACGAAAGGACGAAAGGACGAAAGGACGAAAGGACTTTAAGGATGAAAGGACTTTAAGGACGAAAACACAAAACGATAAAAACACGAAAGGACGAAAGGACAAACAATCGAAAGTAAGGACCAAAAGAACAAAGAAAGAATGGAAGAAAAGACAATGATAAAAGGAAAAAAAGAAAAAGAGGGAAGGACAAAAGGACAACAGAACCAAAATACAAAAGCACAAACAAAAATGTACGTCCACTGGTACAAATTAATAGAGGAAAGAATGAACTAAAAATTCTTTAAAATGACTACAAAAAGAAACACTACCAACGATAATATTTAAATACAAAGTAACTGGCTGCCCTATATAATACTGTGGACAATTTTCAATAGTCCAACCAACCGAGGAAACCAATACATGTGGTTGGTACGATTGGAATGTAAAAGAAGTAATTATGTACGTGGTGAGGAAATTTGGCGTCACTAATTTCTAATTGATGGAACGCGCGCCCTGCGGTACATACGCAGGTGTAAAATATTAATACTTAGTAATAAGTTTCTATTTCTAACGATCGTATTTTTTCTCTCCTGCGGTTATTATTATTATTTTTTGTTGAAATAAAGTTTACAACGATCGAGATCTCATTACTCACAACGGTGAAAACACAATCGCTAGCGAAAGTTGGCCAAATTTATTGTTAAATAAGAAATTGCTTTCGTTTCATTATAAGATGTATTAAGTTTGTTTAAGCATATGTTTGATGGTATTAGTTGTTTGATTCAATAAAAAAAGAACGTCTAAAAACACCATACGTGCTGCTTTTAACTTTCTCCAATATGTTTTGCACGCTGTGAGACAGTGACTATAAATTTTTATTGGGTGTTGTATCTATATAGATATTAAATTTAATGTCTCGGCTACGATTAGTTCAAACAAAAATATGACACTGTAAAGATTATTTCAACAAGTTGCAATAAGTATGTTTTGGTTGTTACCATCAAAGTGAAACTGACCAGCTAAAAATCCATGAAAAAACTGGACGCAGTCGGCAATTACAAACGACAGAAATAATTGTCCCTCGTTGCGGTTGAATTTATGAGCTATAATCTTGTGTATACGGTGACATATATTGTCAACATTTTAATTATGTCTCCCGACCAGGGTGAGATATCCATCTCGAGCACTCTTCTGGCCCAGAAGTTCTGGGGTGGAATGCTCTTACAATGATGTTACGAAATACTGTGTGTTCTTAAACCAGAACGCATTACCTACGCACATAAATCAAACTGCGTCAAGAAAAAATACTCAGGTAAAACTTTTTTCTTTCCTGCTAATCTCAAGTAATTAATCATTGCGTATTACAAGCGGTATACAAATTTGCACATGGTCTTCTTTCGTTCAGTTCATCTAAACGTCGAATAATCCCTTGCATATTCATTAGAGAGCAGATGGTGGAGTTAGCAAATTGGCGACAGCGTGCCTCAATTAAGATTACTTTCTTAGAAAGAAGGTAAACAGCAACATTAAATTGAGCCATTAAATAGTTTGCGAACCTGATCTTTAATCGGATCCAGCTGAAGAGGAGCTATTCTACGAAGTTATCGGAAAGAAGCAACCACCACTAACGGTTTGGAATTTTAATACCGAGATTACTCCTGGAGACTGAAAATACCTACTCCTGAAGAACTCAATGCAGATTTATCATCGAGTTTAGTCAATATTGTGACTGAAAAAAATATGTTGCTCTTCAAACCAATTATCGTTTAATTGTAGCTTTAACGTTTGTTTAATTTATCTGCGCATTATAAAATGGTCGTAGCATAAGGCTTGAGTTATTTAATTGGTGGTACTCCCATACTGGGTGATGTCTACTCCGAGATTTTAATTCTTCCGTGATTATGCCTATTTAAGTAAATACTCGTACTGCTATGGATGCTGTTCTGAATGGGAATTCAGTCCTATAAATTATAATTAAATGACAGTAAAGTTGTATCATTATAAAGCAAAGCAATAAAAACCTATCTTGTCATTTGAGTGTTATGAGAATTTAGGTACCTTATAAGCAGAAATACATTGTAAGTCAATAACTTTTTCCAGTGCAATTATTGACGTAAAAATTTCATGTATTACGTGGTCAGTTACTGGTATCTGTTTTATGTTTCCCTCTTTACTTTCTTTATTGCTTCCTTGTTACAGTTGTTCTCGAGAATTTAAGCAATCCCAAACGACTTCATAGAACAACTTACCAACCGTGCTTTTAAAATTATCACTCCGGTTTCCTAGACATGCATATACTCGGTAACGTAATAATAGTTCCCGTTTCCAGCAAAAAAAGTATTTATCGTGTGACATACAGGTGATGTATTTAGCGCGCATGCAAATAAGTATAGCAGGGTAGAAAATTGCCGTGCATGTACTCTGCATGCCACCTTTTTAGTCGACCATTTTCTGCGAAATTTCACGTAAGTGGGCCGACAATTAACAGTATTACACGAGTACCGTAGGTGGAAAGCTCTTAATCACTGCTTGCGATCGGCTTGTAATAACAATGTGAGCGGGAGTGGTAGGATGTAACTTCCAGAATCCCGTCCGGTCTCCTTTCCCCTTACCTACTTTCAACTGTCTGCGCATTATCCTTGACTACCGACAAAATTAATTAATGTTTTAATGATGGTTACTCTAAGGAAACTACAAAACTAAACTAAACTAAATGCTTACAATGTAGGGTAATGTAAGTAGAGTATAATAATACGTCTCGTGATAGAATACATCTATGTTTATTTACCAAAAATTAATTGCGTGCAGTAATATATTGTCTTAACTAATGCCATAATCAAGTCTTTATCAGTTCTACATCTACGAGCATCATATAGGTAAAAAGTATGACAATTTAAAACTTCCATGATAAGGCAACTTATTACTACAGTAAGTACACGTTTTATTTTCTAATCATTATTGCTAATCTTTAAATATAATTAGTAGATATAAAGATGGAAGCTATTTTGCCAAATTACACGGTATTTATGATGGTGTCATCAAAAGGTAGGAGATAGGAGGCAGTAAAAAGTTAAACGCAACCGCAAGCAATTACAGCCGGAAATTAAACTGCTACACATCTCGCCGGTCGCGCTATAGTTTGTTTATTAACAGTGAAACAACTCAATCTACCGTCTGCCGTTCCTAACATAATACAAGTATCATAAAAACTAATGAAATGATACCGACAGTATTAATTTTTCACACTAAAATTATATGTTGCAGAGTATTACTGACATCGTTTGCAAAATAACATAAACATCTTTTGATTGTATTCTTGATACACTCTGCTTTGTGAATTATCAATTATCTTTTATTTTTATGGAGTATATTTTGGTTAAATACACATCAACTACTCACACAAGATAATAAATAACTTCCAAACGGAATAAATTAAGACCTTATAACGCATACTTTCTACCTAAAAACACCAATATTTTTACAATGTTTTGGGTAATTTAGTACATACAGGCTTGCCGCTTACTCGGCATTTAAATTTTACGACCGCGACTCGGTTCATAAACCAATCGGAGTCGGAAAGAAAGTACCAAATCTTGTTGGACAGGCTACGATACGATCTCTCGTGTCGAGATGATATCTCCTAACCGGGAATTAATAAACAGACCGCTCCGATACAAAAAGTTATATTTACGCGATAATGTACCGTTTTGTCTCATAAATTTCGGTGTCCTTTACAACCGGGAGCGAAACTTAACACCTGAAACGGTCGCCGGCGATATCCTCTCCTCATGGTAGATGTTATCTGCTCTACTCTTTTGCCATTAGGCTAGGTGTCTGTTACGAAATTGAAATGGGAAAAAAAAGAAAAGAGACGATATCTATCTCCTAATGAGGCAGTGCCCTCAGAACCGGAACAAAATAATCAACGAGACATTTTTGGGTGGTCTTGGTATGAAGCGCGTTGGTATTAAATCTAGGGTTATGTTGGGTTCAGCTTAGCTAGTTGTTATCACCTGCCCTTTAAATTGGCGTGAAGAATTGAATTCTCCATACTCGCATTATAATGATGTATTTCTAAGGTAATCATGTATTCAGGTAAGGTAATGATATAAGGGTTCCGGATTATTGTGAGGATGAAGTTAAGTTATAATATAGACATTCAGTTAACGAATAAAAATAGATTAAGGATTCAAAGAAGATAGATTACCAGTTTATGATAATCTTACCAATCTTTTTCTTTGTTTTTTTGTGTTTTCTACAAAGACTGGTATTCAGTTTTTATAGTTAAGTTTCTTATAAACTGTATTCTTTGAATATTTTGAATTTGAACTTTGACTGACGTATAAAATGTTATGAAAATTATATACCATTTTCTACAATACTGCAATTAACAAATCAAACTCTGATAGATACTTTTTTGTCCACATCTTTTCAATCGTTATCGTTATAAGAATGAGAATTTTCACTGCTCTAACCTCAATTTTAAGTAGCCTTACATATTCTGCCCTTTCTTTTTTCCAATGGGTGCTAATTAATGTAATTTAAAAACCTGTTCAACAGTAAATCAGGGGCAAAAATTTGACATTAATGTAACACTTGTGCATTCAGTCACTTCCTGGTCTTGCAGCAAAATACCTATACATTTTTTTCTCAGGCCTGGTTGAAAATCGTGATCAAAATACCACTTTGATTCTTCTACTGTAGTAAACTGTAACATTTTTATTTTCAAAATTGCAAATGCTTGCAGAAATCTCGTTGAATTTCAGTACATTTCTCTCAAAGAAGCAGAATTAACTATGCTAATAACAACCATCTCCACATGTCAGAGCCGAAAAGAAATGCCAAATAATAACAATAAACACTGAAAAAGAAACTAGAAAACATCAATAACAGCACCTTTTAAACTGAATCACGTCACGCCAATTTCGATTGATCGCTGATCGTGCACATGCAAAGCCTGCGACTTTCGTGATGTGGTCGCCGCCGCCCAGTCCCTTAAAAACATTGTTATTGTAATTTATGCCGCGTATTTAATATTTATGCGCCGGCCGTGGGGTGGACACAATCTCGGCACGATCCATCCCCCGGCTACGAGTTATGGAAATTCGGTTCGACATATCTTTTGCAGTATTTAATTTAATGCGCCTGCATACTTTCGTGACCCGAGAGACGCTAAGGCCAGTCAGCACGCTTACGCACCTCGGGTCATGAAGTACTTTTCGCAAGGTGGTTCGTACCACCGAACGATACGTGTGCGGCTGTCTCGTCATCTTCGGTTCGCGAACTACAAGCGTGCAATCAATTCGCCCCGAAGAAAGAATGCTCTTTTCGATGGATCACGTCCGGAATTTTATAATGAATGTATGAGGCATCCTTTCGTGTATACTAGAAGGGTACTGTTTTACATAATTGATGTTAAGAATGTAATCAACTGAGTCTTGGCTTTGATAACAATACAAATGATGAAGAATGAGTGGTGATATGATGAAGAAAAGAATGATCATGAGTATAATAACTAGAGGAAGAAATAGTTCTGAGAGAAATATAATATTCACATCCTTGTTTTGTGTAGTTCCTGCACATCCATATCTAGTAATTCTTATTCATCTCATTGGATTGATAGAGGAGGGATAGATTGTATTCTTATTGATCGAATCTATCTATCTAGCGGAAATAAACCTTTGAAGATAGTAAGTAATTCTTAATGTATGTTAAAATTTCTATAGCCAATAGAGTAACGTAATAAACCAATGATTGAGATAAAACGCACAATGAATCGTATGCATTTAAATGCGTACGAGCAGTAGTAGAAACATTTCTCTTCCATGGGAAGTTAGTACTGCGTTTGAGTTGCCTTTAGCTTACCAACCTGCTGCCTACGTATGTATGCAGAGTCCGCAGATATGTATGGAATATTGTACCGTGGACTAGATAACATTAAGGCCGGGTGAAATATAAAGCACACGGCAGTCATACTTTACCGATATCGCGGCATCTACCCTAAGTAAGGGGTTGTCTGATTTCAATTACTAATTGGACAAGCATTCACGAGGTTTGTCCTATGCATGTTTATGCCATCTGATCGTCCGTTCCTACCTATGCCGACGCTGCTTCTACTAGGGTTGCCACCACTCCGCGTTTCACCCATTGTGACAGTTGGTACCAATTTTCAACCTTTTAAAATAATTGAAATAGGAAAACTAGTGTATACTCAGTTTGTAAGGAGCTTTTTTCAGCATTATTTTTCTAATATTTCCTGAATTGACTTTTTGTACAAATAGCAATTATGCAAACCTATTTCTGATTAGTGCGGTTCAAAACAGGATAACCCAAAACTATTCTTGATATTCATGTCCACAAATCATGCGGATTGAGTGATCTCTTGACTGGCTAAAATGATCAAAGCAAAATGCAGGAACTAAACGATTTTAAAACGTGGCAACCCTAGTCGTTTCTGTCGCTGACCAAACACTGTCGCCCGGCACAATTGTGGGAGTGCAACTCTTCGTCTTTCGCTTGTGCCGCGAACGGGACCAACAATAACGACATAAATTGCGCATCAAAAGTCCACCACATGTCCATTTTTGGTTAACGGAATCTTATCATTGCGAGTTAACGCGATGCTTTCGAGACGTTGAATCGAAACCGTGCTATAAACAAGTATGAAACGTCACACTAGCTTACCGCTAGCAACCGACAAACGACAATAAAACGGAAAAACACTCCACAAGTGCGTGGACTCGAACGCGGGAAGTCCTTTACATAAAAACTCTACTATTTTCCTGCGTATTTCGATGTCAATTTTTATCAAACATCTATAAAGCTCACGTCCTTTGTCTTGATTTGGCATTGCTGGTTGTAAGGGTCCACAGGTCATAGATATTTATGACATTTATGATCGTTGTGTGTATTTGACTTCCACCTAAACGTTTTCGAGAAATTGATTGTATTAGAAAAAGAGAGACATATTTCTTTGACTCTTCTCCTGTGTAGTCTGGTAAAGTCAAAAACAGATGATAATGTTTTTCAGGCTTGATACAGCCTGAAATTGTATTGATACTACAGTATTTGGGTTTTTACCGCGTCGATTTGGTCAATCCTAGGATTAACGCGTACATTCTGGGTTTTACCGTTTTTTTTCGGGCTTTTATGGTAACATATATAAATGATAAAGTTCGGAACAAAATTCATAATATCGTTATTTAATGTTTTCAGGAAAACGCTCGGACACGTCAATTTTAACTTTTAAGTAGCCACCTTATGACGTTACAATTTCATCTATTACGTCATCTACTTCGATGATGTCTTTATCACCACTCCGTAACATATCCATCATACATTTTTTTTCTGTCATTGTTTTTCGTTTTACAATTTTGATTTCATTATAAATGAATGTTATTGCAATCATATCTTCAATCCAATCATGTCTTGCTTATCGATTTTGCTATTTTGATATTTGTTATTGATAATTTCAGATCTTTAAAGTTTATCAGTCTACAAAATTGATATTAATTTTAGATAGTAATTCAGGAGTAGGTACTTTAGTTTGCAATTTAATTATAAGTCCTTACTAGCCCCACTCATGTTTTCTACGCAAACCACAATGAGTTCTTTTACCATCTCCTGGAACGGTATCTTTGCAAAGTGGTTACCCGAATACTCAACGAAAAATTTGTCTGAACAATATGATACATAAATCCACCAATCTTAAGACAGACAGCTACCAGTCTTGAGAATGAATTAGAAAGGCCTCAACTTTACAATAAACTAATTGCAACACTAGGACTCTCCTCAGATACCATAGAAAAACCATAGATCACTTCAATAACGTCTACATTCCTCTTTATGAAGTAATTGCATATCTTTAACTTTCAAGTAGCTACTATGTTAATTAAACATAATTATCTCATCACCGTGTATATACGAGTGCGCCATTGTACATACGAAACATTACAAGTAATTACCCGTCGATAGTTCAATTCGTCATTAATTTTAATAATGAATGCATTCTTTAATGGTTTTATGTAATATAGATCGACGAGGTACCTATGCTGAAAAGGCCACTCGAAGTGCCATTAATTTAGCTGGCCACTGATGCGACGCAAATTAATCGACAATTAAAATCTGAGGTAAGGCTTCTTTGATTGAGGAACAAATTGCACTTGGGCCGAATACGGTTGATTAATTCTCGTTAATTACACGTAATGAATATTAAATATGACCGGCGTAAATATGTTTTATCGCGGGGCCACATCGTACCGCAGCAAATGAAGAGATTGGGTCATTCGGCTACAGATATAATTATTGTTAATTTATTTCTATTTTACGGTCGCGTTTGTTATTAATATCACGCGCTATGTTTATTACGATATGAATTTATGTACCACAAAAAATAATTAGAATATTTCTTATATCAGAAAGCATGTGCAGTTAATATCAATTGTCCATCTGCAGGATATGTTTAAAAACCATGTTAGCTACGTCCTTAACAGTTTAGGCTTATCAATGGGGCTTTATCTTGTGCGAAGGCAGTCGTAAGGCGCCATAATTAGACCGGCGACCAGCGAACAGCACACCTACTCATTAAAACGGGCCCACGAAATTACACTAAACCAAACACCTAATTACACGGCTCGGGCATAAAGTACCGCTGGTGGCCACCAGAAATCGGAAATTACGTACGCGCACAACCCCGTATGCTAATTCGTCGTTCGGTAAATTGTCGAAAATTGCGTTTTAATCTCCTCTTGCATCGACCAGCGAAGCGCCTCTCGCCGAAAGCAAGGACCCTTGCTTTAGGAGGACGGCACCTTTGCAGTCCATTGTATACGTAAGTATATTGAAGAAGTTATTTAAATAAGTCACTCTCTGAGTGGTAGGTGCATCGGCAATTTTAAATTTAAATAACTTCAAGACGCATCATAAATTATTGATGCGCGCATAGTTTAGCAAGTAAATTAGGGTTTGTGGTTGGATATTCTTTTTGCTGGAGGGGGAGGGCGGTATTCTCTTTTTAGAGCTGTGGGGGAGAATGATTATAAAACGTATGATTATCCTTAGTTTGTGTTATAGTTTTGTATTTTATTTTGTTGAACTAGAATAGAGATAAGATCATTTTTTGCAAATGCTTCTGGCTAGATATCATTCACATTTTCATGAAATTGTTTAGACATTTATATGCTGTTTCTTGTGATCATAATAAGCCTGTTCGCTGAGCACATTCTGAATGCATTTGGTACAGAATAGTACATTGGGTCAATTTAAGGTCGATTCTCCCATACCGTCATTACTATGACACATCTGGTCCAATACAAATTCTACGCAGAACACGTTCGGAATATGCTCAGCGAACAAGCCTAATGTCTATTTTTTGATGATAATAATTGATAATAGATTGTGAAAAATTTTGATAAGGGTATACTAATGATCTTATCTTATAATCGTATTTTGTATGTAAATATATCTTGTTTTTAGTCTTCTTATCTTTACGATGGTATGATCTTCAGACCACTCAAAATCCACACAAAGTACCAAGTATAAAATATCAAACTGATAGGTTGATACGTTGGAATATTATGTTTTTTTTTTATTTAATTGGTTATTTTTATTTGTTCCAATACTTTTACTTTTAATACGCGAATATTTTCTGGCTTAACACGGACTCTAGCTTGAGGGTAGAAAAGTTTAAAGCACAAACCCCCAGTAATGATATTGTTAGTGGTTTTTGTTAATTTCGTAATTTAATGTTAACGTCAAACAACTTTGTAGAATCTTCAATAACAAATAGTTTTAAAATCCAACCGAAATAATTTTGTTTTATCGACAATGTCTCCTATTAACTGCTGTCCTGTCATACAATGATTCTCGCAGTGGGGTTCCATAAAAAATGAAAAATGAATGCAAACCTTTGCCCACCTATGGACCAGAAAGCAGTTTATACTTTACTTAATATTTATGTAGATTATTCAGACTATCGTCTCGATAACTTGGTAGTTACCAAGTGCTATGGTCACACTAGGCTGTTTTACTAGCGTGCTATGATATTTGCTAATGGCTGCTAACAGCATAGTGTTACTACTCAGCAGCGCTGTTTTACTAGTTGGCAAGTGAGTTTAGCAGCAGCCAGCCCACTAGCGCATGCTTAACTTTTACAGCAACCACCTGAATGTTAACTCAAGAAATTATGTATTTTTGACATGTGTTTTGTAAATATTATACGAGGTAATATTCTCCCAATACTTAAAGAGGGCTTTAAGCGATACACTTGTTTAAATAGTAATCACATAATGAATAGTCACAGGCCGAAAAGTTATGCTGCAACGGTGATTGGAATGCAAAATGTGGGGTGGTCACACTACGCTGTTTTAATATTGGCTGCTTGCTGTATATTATTAGCCACTGTTAACCAACATAGTGTAACCACTCAGCAGCCGCTATTTTTGCATGGCGGCGAATGGTTTTGCCTGTTGCTTATAAAGTTGAACAAGTTGAACTTTCATTTCACTTTGTTTAGAGCTTACGCTGCTGGCTCAGGACAAATGTGGGTATTGTAGAAAATACCAACCGTCGATTATAATAAATAATTTAAAGCAACAATTCATTACTTTTGCTAAATGTATAACTAATAATATAAAATTATAAATATGAGATTTATAATTTTTATTTTAAATAATATTTTCAAATATTTCTTCAAAATTGAATAACTACACTTATTTACGCATTTTATGCATACAATATAAATATGATGTAATAGTTATAAGTTGCTGTCACGTGTTGAGCTTTATTTGAAATAGAAATGCATATATACTAATATCTTTTGTAAAATATATCGGATTTTAATTATATCAATAGTATATCAAATTGTATAATTATATAATTTTATAATGAATTGAATAATTACATAATTGTATTATATTTTAATTAATAATTTGGACGAAAAACTGATTGAATTACTTCTGTGTTTGAAGTTAATATAAATAAAACATTAAATATAAAGTAGAAACTAAATTACGGATAAAAGTACTAACTTTTGAACGATTTGCTATTTAGAAATATACTGGGAATCAATTGAAGATCTGAAAGAGATTTTCTAAAATATAGAATTTCTAATTTTATTGTCATCGAGGTCTTGCTTATGTCATTTACACTTGTGTACAGGCTTTCAAAATTTATGTAGACAGGTTCAAGGTAGGTAGTCAATAAAACCCCTCAAATTGGTATCAAATATGAAATATTTTATGATTATGACGCCTTCACCTGACAAAAGACAATACATAGTCTCACTGTTGATTGTACCTACCTGGTGACATATAAAATGCACCAGAAATAGTTGACCTTGTAGTTTGAACTGAGGCTTGCTGGTAGTAACCAACAGCGGCAGCAGTACTTTTGCTGGTAAACAGCGTAACGTGACCACAAAATAGCCGCTGGCCGCTGTTGTTGCTAGCAGCACCAGCAACTAGCTAGCGGCTAATAAAACAGCCTAGTGTGACCGTGGCATTAGGCAGCTTTTATAGCTACGCGTGCATCCGCAATAGCAAAATCAATACAAAAACAAAAAGATAGTACTCTTTCCGATTCTATGCACCTCAACTACGGGAACAAAAAGCCGATACGTCAGTATCGTATAGATGTTTCAAACTAAGAAGAGCACAGTTGTATATGCAACCAATCATACACAGGCAATTTATAAACCATACACTGGGTATGATTGTTTGCATATACAACTGTGCTCTTCTTAGTTTGAAACTACTCTAAGTATCGATAACCGATAGCATGTTCCAACCCAACATTGTCAAAATATCATTCTCGATGTGAGAAGAGTATGAAACGTCGGTAACAGCATCCAAAAGACTGTATGAACTCTAGTTACAAACACAGAAGACCTAAAAACATTTACTTTTACATCACGCATTCCATCGAATAAAACATTTTCTAAAAGCCAGCAAACGGTACCACCACCACATTCCACCCAGTAGGACTCCACCATAAACGACTCCATAAATTATATCCACAAACGGTCCACGCATACACATCCCATCCAGAGGAGCGATACCCACTCCCGCAGAAATACACCAAGTACCAATAAAACATAGCCGTATCAACTGCGGTGAAAGTCTCTTTAGATAGGTAATGGTATCTTGAGCCAAGTTGGGTGCTGCCGTTTACCGCCAGAGCCGCTTTGACGTACAGTGGCGGTAGTATCAGACCTTCCCTCTTGAATACAACCCAACCTGCTTGGACAGACCGTGAAGGCATGCAATCCAGTTTGCTGCGCTTTGTCCTGTGGACGGTGGCGCTCGAGATTAATATATCGTTAACGTGATAGATGGTGCAACGGCGCACGTTTGTAAACATTGGGCGTGATAACGGCGCGAAGATTACACTGCGGATCACGGGTAACAGGATCTCCAGACTGCTTTGTACTGGCAATGCTGCTAGCAGTGTACGACACGATACCTGAGTTGTACTCAGTTGTACGGAGGTCGTAAAACAGATTATCTAATGGGATAGGTTGGATGTAGAATAAAAGTTAACCTAGCTGTAATGATGATAAAAATTTAAGTACGATTTGATATTAAAAAGAAAGACACTAATAAAAGCAGTCAAGGATTAATAATAAAACACTAGACTAGATGATACATATACATATATTATTAAACGAAAAAAATTCAAATTCTTTTCTCACTTAAATTTAGAGTGAGAAAGATCTTTACTTATAATTAAATTTTTCTTTTTAAACAAGTAATGGAATAATCTACTACGGTAACTTCATATTAGTTGAGCACATAGGTAATGTTGTTGCTAATCACTCGATAAATAAATTGCGTTGTACATGTAATCTATAATATGCATACAATACCCATTTTTATAAAATAAGATTTAAATAAAAATCTAAATTAGTTTACTGGAAAAAACTGAGTCAATATTATCTGATTCCAATATTATATGATTTTGAAATAGCCCTCTATAAACATTTATGATTGCCAATATATTATCTTCATATTTTTTAGGTATAGTGTGTAATTTCTTCTGCGTCTTTTTGTCACTAGCACTTACTTGACAGCCGGTCAAAATATAAACAGACCTTTAGGTTGTACATAGTTTACAGTCGCTGATGTAGGTAGGAAAGTGCTGCTACGTTCTTGGACTGTAAACGCTGATATTTGAACAGCTCGATCGCCCCCCCAGTGCACGAAGAATGGCACTTAAGCGCGAGCTCCCGAATATGGAGATCAATGTCAATAGACAAAATAACGCGGCACCTAAGATATGTATATGTGTACCGAGAATCCACACATTCAATGGCATTAGACGCAGAAGGAATTACATTACCCCAAATAATTTGAAAGATGGACACGACAAATAGTGAAGATATGATATCTGTATGGTGTGTACACATTTTCGACACTTGTAAGCACGGATTAAGTGGAATGACTAAATTTGGTCATATTTACTCTGCTAGAAGCATTGTATTCCATTACATAGTAATAATTTACTGAATTGGAAATGGGTGGATGAGATATTGGTGTAAGAATAAAGCACAATAAAACCCTATACTCTTCCACATGCTTTTACATTCATAACTTCCTAAGAAAACGCATGTAACATTTGGCACTTCCAGTTGTCAGATTGTCACCAAAAATAATCCAGTTTTATATAATAATCCAAATTACAGCATGTTTGGACGCTATCGTGTTCACAGACATACACACACGCACACACACACAATACATTCATACCTACATTTTCCAGAAATCATTGCAAACAAGTTTGAGCCTGCACGATAAAAATGACTGCTGTAATCTATTATAAGTAGGTACACAATAGCTGTTTATTTCATGCGTTTGCAATATTATCTTATCTATATACATACTTATGTAATTACGTGATGGGCAACTACACCTATATAAGTCAAAACTGTTAGCAAGTCATCACGAGTGTTCCATACAATGTAGTCGAGAGGCAGCAATTTCTCACTGGTAAGTAATCTTCTAGTCTCTAATATTTAATCTAATGTTCTGTACTGCATCAGCAACAACCAAACAACCGTTAAAATGTTATTTTTCTAATGCTATAGTGCTTTCTCTGGCAAAACTGAATCTGCATATTTGTTGACATAACGCATGAATTCTTCCGGAGTGAAACTGGATATTATCATAGTTAAAAACCGTTTGGCAGCGAATGTATTGTTCACCCCGAAAACATTCGTCATATCAGCAACCGTGATGAAGTTTTGTTGCAATTGTCTCAGCTTACTGAACACACACCATTCAGGTTAACTTGTAAACTATATCGCTATTTATCATTTTAGATTCTTAATATTCAACTGTTGCTGACTTTATGGCCTCTCAAGTAACTCCGCCGAAGTCGGTCCCAAGCCCGATTGGAAAAGGAGGAGGGCGCTTGGCTCTAAAATACATTTGAAGTAATTATTACATCAAATGGAATTTTAAAGCCGGGTGAGGTAAGGTCAACTAGAAGGATCATCTCGCATACAACCGAAGAAACCGAGAAACATGGAGGACAACAAGAGGATGGTGCACAACGGAAGAGCGCAGCTGTAATTTTGGCGGTGACAGCTACTATTACACACGGCTTGGGAACTTCACAAGAGTGCTATTCTTGACAATTATTCTCCCAAAAGCCGCTGGACTACATAACTAAGCCATTTTTGATCATTAAGAGCTCTATGCGTGTTGACGAATGGAATAAAACTCGCCTGTGATCAAAAAAGCTGGCAATCGACGACCAGTCATGTTAAAAACCAAGATGACCGGATGGCGATTGCTTAAACTTTCTTGAATTTATATTCTGGTCTCTAACCAGACCATTGTTGCGTTATGTTGTGCATCTCTTCCACGAAGAAAAACTCCACACCACTGAACATCAATTTAAATCTTGCGTTTTTATTTCGGCGTATTTTGCGTCTCACTCTAAAAATTTCGGCTGTGGGCACTTTTCCGCTAGAATATTCTTCTAGCATTTTGACTCGCCCATAGTTCACTGGATGACTCACCCCTACCAATTTTTTTGTGTGTTCTCAGGTGCCTCTAGGATATACTAGTACAATCACCAGCATGCAAGAAATGGTAAATAATAAGTGGTTTGTAGAAATAGCGCTAGCCATTGGTTAGTGCGGTCATTTCGATGAGTTTCTAAATAGCACTTATTATTATATTATTTTTTATGTTTTAAACATAATATTGTAAAATACGTTTGATGTAACGTATTACTTTAGAGTTGATGACGTAACATGCGCTAAAATAATAAAATTGCGGATTTTTACATAATTTGTAATTGATGTGTGTATATCTATTTATTAACATTTATGATCTGGGTAATTAAATGTGCTGTGATTATAAAAATAAAAGATATATCGAAAATATATGTTGTGTTCTTTGAAACTTTAACTTTTCCTAGCAAAAAAATAAGTTGAGCAAAGTTAATACTATTTCAATAACAAATAACAACGCTATGGCAGATTTATTCGTCCACCTAACCCGCATAACTATTTTTTTTCACGCAATTCTATTATTTTGCATAAAAGATGCCAAAAGGCGATTGTGACAGGGTTTTTTTGTGAGTTCAAAAATTATATAGGTATCTTTTTAGGATTTATGAAAATAACTGCAAATCACTATAATGCATGTAAAGAGTGACATTTAATGTTATGTCATGTCAGCGGCACTGACGTTTGTCAAAATCTGACAATTTGCAACACAGCGACGAAGGCTGTGAGTTCTGTCAAACTGCTTCTATAAACGCTTATGGCACGTAAACCGTTCATCCCACTGGTCGTAAGTTTGTATACATATTTAAAGTCACTGGAGTGTAACAGGGTCTGAGGACAACCTTTTACGGTCTCTGCTTCTTCTATCGGCAACCGTCATGTAAAGCATACGTTTTTATGAAGCGTACTTAAACGCTCCAAGTGTCTATCCCTGGTAAGTCTTTTCAACTTGTGACGCATTTCACTGTAAATTAAATTATTCATAACTATGCTAAAAGATGTGTCTGTCTAAATCAACTCCTAGGTTCAATTAAGCGTCAATATGTTCAAAGTTTCAATTAACCATTGTAATGCACCAAACGCATATTGCTTTGTTTGACTTGAGTAGTTTTGCTTTAACAGCCCTGATTAAATATTACAAGCTTAGAAGTGTCAGTTAGCAGCCATAAAATGTACTCACAAGGTTCAGGAAAAGAACCCAGACAGTTTTTGTCTCCGAAGAGATTTGATCAGTAATTAAAGCCTTAAACAGCAAAGCTCGGCCAAACGCCATGTTGAGCGACCATGTTGAGGGACGTGTTATTCCCGCGCAAAGTGACCCCATACAGGAGGATGAGTTGTTATGAGTTTCATCTCAATTGGGTGAATCCCTCAGAAGACGCATTTGCCACTTCCGGAGGTAAATTTTCCCAACCCCACCACATTGGAATTTTCAATTTTTCTTGACGCCAAAGTTTGTTCTAGTTTTGTTCCGATTTGTTCCATTAACAAAAAGTTTTGTTCCACTATAGTTCTCGAGATACGGACATTTCTTTATGACAGCTCCCCTACTTTCAAATTTTGAATTTTTTTTTTGATGCCAAAGTTTTGTTCCGAATTGTTCCGTTGAGAAAAAGTTTTGTTCCGCTTTTGGTTGCAAGGTATGGACATTTCTTTTATGAGGGCTAACTTCACTATTTTGGAATTTTCAAATTTTCTCAACACTACCATGTTGCATTAGTTTTGTTCCGAATTGTTCCGTTGATAAAAAGTTTTGTTCTACCATATTTCGGAGTTATAAGTATTTTTAAAAATAGAGCAATCTTTTCGGTACCAAGTGTTACATTAGCTCATAACCGAATTATTCTATAGACAATTACTTATGTTGCACATTATTGCCGCTTGCGGTCTAAAATTTCGGCAGTTTTCGAGGCCGTGGTTTTGTTCTTTTTGTCAACGAATTGTTCCGTTGAGAAAAAGTTTTGTTCCACCGTATTTTCGGAGATATACGTGATTTTCAGAGGGGACTGGGAAATGACAAATTATAGGTTGGAATTGTCGGATTTTTTGACGCCAAAGTTTTGTTCTAGGTCAATAACGAATTATTCCCTTAAGAAAAAGTTTTGTTTCACCGCATTTTCGGAGATATGCGTGCTTTTCAGAGAGGGGCTGGGAAATGCCTTATTGTGGGTTGAATATTTAGCGTTGTTCTGTTTGGACGCTATCGTGTTCACAGACTCACACACACACACACACACACACACACACGCACACACGCATACATTTTCTAGAAATCATTGCAAACAAGTTTGAGCCTGCACGATAAAAATAATTGGTGTAATCTATTATTAGTAGGTACACAACAGCTGTTTTTTTCATGCGTTTGCAATATCTTATCTATACATACTTATATACTTAAGTCGTGGGCAACTACACCTATATAAGTCAAAACTCTGTTACCAATTCATCACGTGTGGTCCATACAATGAAGTCGAGAGGCAGCAATTCTCACTGGTAAGTAACAACCGTTGAAATACTGTTTTTTCTAATAAGCAACTGCATGCTATAGTGCTTTCTCTGGCAAAACTGGATCTGCATATTTGTTGACATAACGCATGAATTCTTCCGGAGTGAAACAGAATATTATCATAGTTAAAACCCGTTTGGCAGCGAATGTATTGCCACCCCGAAAATAATCGTTATATCAGCAACCGTGATGAAGTTTTGTTGCAATTTTCTCAGCTTAGTGAACACACACCATCCAGGTTAACTTGTAAACTATATCGTCATCTATCATTTTAGATTCTTAATATTCAACTGTTGCTGACGTTATGGCCTCTCAAGTAACTCCGCCGAAGTCGGTCCCAAGCCCGATTGGAAAAGGAGGAGGGCACTTGGCTCTAAAATACATTTGAAGTAATTATTACATCAAATGGAATTTTAAAGCCGGGTGAGGTAACGTCAACTAGTAAGATCATCTCGCATACAACCGAAGAAACCGAGAAGCATGGAGGACAACAAGAGGTTGGTGTACAACGGAAAAGCGCAACTGTAATTTTGGCAGTGATAGCCACTATTACACGGCTTGGGAACTACACAAGAGTGCTATTCTTGACAATTATTCTCCCAAAAGCCGCTGGACTACATAACTAAGCCATTTTTGATCATTAAGAGCTCTATGCGTGTTGAAGTATGGAATAAAACTCGCCTGTGATCAAAAAAGCTGGCAATCGACGACCAGTCATGTTAAAAACCAAGATGACCGGATGGCGATTGCTTAAACTTTCTTGAATTTATATTCTGGTCTCTAACCAGACCATTGTTGCGTTATGTTGTGCATCTCTTCCACGAAGAAAAACTCCACACCACCGAACATCAATTTGAAATCTTGCGTTTTCATTTCGGCGTATTTTGCGTCTCACTCTAAAAATTTCGGCTGTGGGCACTTTTCCGCTAGAGTATTCTTCTAGCATTTTGACTCGCCCATAGTTCACTGAATGACTCACCTCTACCAATTTTTTTGTGTGTTCTCAGGTGCCGCTAGGTCAACTAGTAAAATCACCAGCATGCAAAAAATGGTAAATAATAAGTGGTTTGTAGAAATAGCGCTAGCGATTGGTTAGTGCGGTCATTTCGATGAGTTTCTAAATATCACTTATTATTATATTATTTTTTATGTTTTAAACATAATATCGTAAAATACGTTTGATGTAACGTATTACTTTAGAGTTGATGACGTAACATGCGCTAAAATGATAAAATTGCGGATTTTTACATATTTTGTAATTGACGTATGTATATCTATTTATTAACATTTATGATCTCGGTAATTAAATGTGCTGTGATTATAAAAATAAAAGATATATCGAAAATATATGTTGTGTTCTTTGAAACTAACCTTTCCTAGCAAAAAAATAAGTTGAGCAAAGTTAATACTATTTCAATAACAAATAACAACGCTATGGCAGCGTTACTCATCCACCTAACTCGCATAACTATATTTTTTCAAACAATTCTATTATTTTGCATAAGAAATGCCAAAAAGCGATTGTGAAAAGGGTTTTTTGCGAGTTCAAAAATTATATACCTTTTTAAGGATATATGAAAATAACTGCAAATCACTTTAATGTAAAGAGTATATAGATATTGCACATATTCTCCTCTAGAATCGATTTTGATACTATGTTAGTTATCACGGTCAGATAAAAGTGCATAGATATTGTAAATAATGAGTGGCTCTAGAATAAATGAAAAGCAATTCTGCATAAAGATGAACGCTCTACATATTAAAAATAGTTGTCGGAAAGTTGGGTGGCCCTCATCCAACTTTCCTACTACATCGTTGGCACAATAAACTATCTGAACATTTTTGTAATTATTCAATTTTGTGTGAAGCCATTCTGGATACTACCTAACGTCAGTTTCTATGACATAATGAAATTTGTCATACTGACAATTAATGTCATGTCGTGTCAGCGGCAGGTCCCTTAAAAAATAAATAGATATCGTTATAGCACGTCCATATGTCCTCACGATTTACTACCTCACGTTTCGGCAATATCGAGTCGTGGCAAACGCGACGGTAGCGCGTCCGTAGGCACGCACGCACGCACGCCATCAGGCCATAGCGGTGTAGGAGCGCCGTAGCAGGTCCGCGAAGGGTCCCGCGCCGTCCGCGCCGTTTACGGTCAGAAATGATACGAGTCGTGCTCTAGGAAAGGCGAACGAATGGCCGACTGGTGGCCGGGCAAAAAGCACGCGCAAAACACGGCCGGGTATGCGGCGCGCTCCCGACACGGTCGTTAGTGGACACTCTTGCTTAGCTCGTGTTTCCTAACTCCGGCCGTAATTGCACCGGCGAAGAGATTAACGCGAACGAAAACCCGACAATTATAAGATTATTACGTAAAGGCAACAAGTACGGTGCGCTGCCCGGCGACATTCAATACCTACCGGCGGCGTACCGGTGGATTACAACAGCGGCGCGGGCTATTAAGGCCTGTTTATAGTCTGTCTGATATACGACAACATTGGTAACGTGAAGATGTCGGGTGGAAATAGAGCGAAGGCCGCTCGTCGGCCTTCTATGGCGTGGTAAGGTGTAATTATAAAATGCAAATGTAGGAGTTTCTGCAATGTGTGGTAGAAATTTGCATTTTGTGATTTGATGGCACCAAAGCGATACTAAATTTTTGTATATCCTTATTACGTATGTTGTAGGTTCGAATATTAGGTCGGTTATGTGGATTTTTCAACACATTACGCAGCCGTGCTTTGGAAGGTACGTTAAACCGCCGTACAAATTTATGACTGAACAAATATTATCAACACGAAATGTTCATGTAATTTCGATTCATTTTGGCAAATCGGCCAACCAATTTTTATTTTCACTGTATTGTGGTAGATTATGGTATTACATGGTATTACCTGTAAAAATGAAATTTCGAATTGGTTCTCTCCTAAATTTAGCAAAATGTACAAAGTTTTCCACGCAACTGGTAATTTTTAGGTTTTAGAAGCTCTACGTCTTTGAAATTCAGACTTTTTGATTTTAATCTTATCGTTGCGAGAACATTGTGTTTTATTTGTTCTTATTTTGCTTTTAGTTGTAGTAAATATTTTGAATATTGGTACGTATTGGTACTTCACAAAGCTTATGTTCATATTTATGAGGTGGCAGAAGCAATTTCTCGGTTCTAGACAATAGGAAGCATTTTAAAATAAAGTTTTATTAAAGAAACTCACCCAACCTAAATTTTTCACCAACTCATTTTTATCGTATCCTAAATCCCTTAGAAGATACTAGCTTCTACTTAATTAGAAGGTCAGTTTCCTGTCGCAGTGGTCGGGCAGATAAGTGCAATTTGACACATTACAAAGTAATTACAAAACGTTTAAGAGATTAGGCAGGAGCAGACAATGAGATACGTCAAAATTGACGAGATCTCTGGCAGTGGGGGCACCTGCCGGGGGCACAAGGTGAACCGCCCCTCAGGTGTCCAGTTACGCGGTTGGGAGAAGCGCACCCGTGACCACCTGCCCACCGCTCGCATCGCTTAATTACCAATTAAACATACTGTCAAATCCAGGTAGTACGTGGTAGTGCTGAAAAATATCAGAAAGCAACCAAATATCACCTGTGTGAATTAGTCATCTTGAGTGGTATTTGTATATGCCCATTTGTATGGGCCATCCTAATTTAGCAGATATAAATGTAGCATATTATGATTTTATTTTAGACTGCAAAAAATCAGGAAAGTATAATATTTAGAATGTTTGCCCAATTTGATCATTTGACACATTCCAGTCATAATCAGAAATTAATTAGGTTTCGTAATAATTAAGTGCGTATAAAATATGCTCGTAAAGTATAATTACCCGTGAATGTATATAATGCTTATTAACAAGCCTTATCACAAAGACATTTCCAGGCTTAATACCCAATTAAAAAGACGAATATACCGTTTAGAACAAGACGTGTAGATTAGTCTTTCGTGATAGAAGGCACCGTGGCAGTAGCATGGCAAATTAATTTATGGTATCTTTAAAATCTGTTCCAATTCGTTCCGGTGTTCACAATTTTTTTTTTAATTAATAGCTTCATTTTTAAGTAGCTTTATTAAACATATTTATCGATATTATTAGTGTTGGTATCAGTTGCAGATGAACATATTACTACGTGTACGTTCTTAATTTAGCTATCATATTTGCTCCATTTGAAATAATGACGGGTTTTAATGGAAATAGTGACCCGATTACTTCGACGCGTTCGATTCAGTAATTATTGCGGTGGTAGCTTGTCTTATCTGCAAGAGAATAGTTTGTGATTAGTGCAATCTGCACTCCGCACACTCTGTATAATTTCTTAATAACAATAATCGTGGAGTAACGGCAAAGGCAATCTCATTGCCCGATGTGCGGTACCCCATCAATATGCCAAAACCGTTCGATTAATCGAACGGCTTTTGTTTCGCATTTACCCCGAATCGATGACGGCGCGGTACGAGTGCGAGAGAGATCACAATTACATAATTGCTCGAAATTATGTACCACCGTCAGATGCCATTAATGCGATCTCCGCACGATTAAATAAAAAAGGAAAATAATTTCATGGAATTATAACTTGATTTTCCTTATACGTTGCAAATAAATGATTTCTGGCTAGTCTATATAGGTGGACATGTCCAGATAGCTGTACCTATACTACCCGGGCGTAATTATAAGTTAATTAATGACGTATACGCTTCATTGGGCCGATTTGATCGCACGTGTAACGAAATTCACTATTTATCGTTCGAGGAATTAATTACCTTTTAATTTATATTGGGAAAATTGTCTCGATAGATAGATATGACGTATGGATTACCTGGTCCTCGATCTAGCTGCTATCTAGGCATTAGACGGTGAACATTCTATATACGTGCGTTCGGTAATCACCATTGCGTAACAAATAAACTTCCTTGCTTTATGGACTAAGTAAATAGGGTATTATGTTTGATAATTTATATTACTAATCTATAACGTCGATATCGTCTACTGCGGCTCAGCCTTTTCCTGCTACACAAAGATAACCGATTTGGTGAAAGGAAATCCCAAATTGATAGTTTTATCATCGAGATATTTTGCAAATTTACAATTCTGTGTATGTACATATTACAAATCATATTTCATCATATTTTGTGCCATTGATTTTCACTTATTAATGATATATACTCTGAAAGCTACTACACCCTACATTCATCGATTTGTATACCTCCTTGAAACATTGAAACCATTGAACCTTCTGCAATACTTCAGTTTTGAGAACCTAATGTCAGTGGCAACTCCTAAGAAGCAACCATTCCGGCACCTGTCACACTGTATGAACGCCAATAGCGTCTAGGTTACTCGTCGGAAAGTAAAAACTCTGTGTTCTTTTTTCCAAATTTACGAATTAGAATTACAATTTGTATACCTTAATTTTTTTACAATAGACTACAAAAGTTACTCAAGAACAATAAAATTGCAATGTTTCACTTGCATGTATAGAACTAACTTACTTATAGAAATATTCAGATAATTGAATAAAATATTCTCAATATTGCTCTTGATTCTTTGAGTTTACAATGTGTTTCAAACAACGACTACGTAACGTTAACGTCACATCGATTGTCCCAGTGAGTAAAATAACCAGTAAAATTTCACTGATTATCCAAATTCCTTGTTATAGGAATGACAACACAAGTAGAGGAGATCGACTCCGTTTATTATAAAATACGGAAACCATATTATGCTTGTAATGGGTCGGAAACCCATCATTTATTTATTAAGATATGATCAAATTAAGCGAGATATTTGTAAGAACATTCGGGAATGTCAAAGGTTTTTGCTAGGGTTGAACATCTGGTTTAGGATTTGACCGCGTGTTATAAGTTTAAAATTGAAGAGTTGTCATTGGCTAAGAAGAAATGCTTCCGGCTTCCTTTGGGGTCGAGGGATGCAAACGAACAGATCTCGCTCTTCTCATTTAAACCACCGTCATGTAAAGTACACGTTTTTGTGGAGCGTTCTTAGGCGCTTAAGTTTATCCCTGGTAAGTCTTTTCAACTCGTCTCGCATTTCATTGTAAATTAAATTATTCATATTTCTGCTAAAAGTGTGTCTGTCTAAATCAACTCCTAGGTTTAATTTAAACGTCAATATGTTCAAAGCTTCATTCATTTTTCTATGTAACCTATCAAACGGGATTGTTGATTATTATTGTTAATAGATGTTATTGTTTTGATAAGTGTTTCGTTTCATTTGAGTAGTCTTGCTTTATCAGCCCTTATTAAATGGTAAATATTTAAACGCGTCAGTTAGTAGTCAGAAAATGTGTTCACAAGGTTCAAGAAAAAGAACCCAGTTAGTTTTGCCTTCGAATAAATCGGAAGAGATTTGATGAGTTAGAATTTTGACCAGTAATTAAAGCCCTTAAACCGCGCTTGGCCAAATGCTACCATGTTAGGGATGTTTGACCTCCTACATGCTAACAAGAACCCTTAACCTAATTAAACGTATCTAATATAACGTATCTAAAAAAACAGCGGCAGGCTAAACCAAACAAATACGACTTTAATTTAATACATTAATTCTCTAATTTTCTAATTAAAAACTTAACTCGGTCGGTGTAAATCATTCTTAACACGCACCTACTAAAAAAACAAACGCGCTACGCCGCACGACTAATTAATGTAGGTACTGCGGCCAGTTCCCTCTCTCTGTCATCCAGCAACCATATATAACTTGTAAATTGATTGTTAGATACGGCTAAATATGTATGGGTTGTCATATTATGATAAATAAATGATTGCGCCCATTAGGGCACCAGGTCTCGCCTTATTTGCATGCCACGATTACCTCAGGGTTGATGTCCCGCCGAGTCTTCTCCAAATCACCGCAGGAATCCCAATGGGGTCACTCGAAGGACCAACGAACGGCGCCAGGTCCTATAAACCAAAAAGTTTCATACAGAATAGCGTTGGAAACAAAAAAAGCACATTTGACAATATTGGTTACAATGTAAAGCTGTTTAGTAGTAACGCATATGATTCATTTTTTTACTTTCCTACTAGGTTCCTAGGAGGAACACTAGTGGATTTTTCTATATGTGTCAACATGATACCGCCCAAACGGTACAATGGATCGAACTGAAATTTGGTGTACAAAAATGGTAAATGTTGCACGTATTTCTTAGGAATTTAATCGATTTTGTCCAAATTGATATCAGTTCATCCTCATGACTATTCATCCTCATAAATATTTTTACCAATTTACGGTTCGATGCAAGATGCAGAGCTACAGACATTGTGTTGGAATCCAGAATTACTGTGACTTCACAAAATTGACCACCCCAGATTTTTAGTACCCCAGACTATCAGTTACTACAGTATTACTAAAATACAACTTTTTTTAGGTAGGTTGAAAAAGATTGTTTAACACTTCGTTAAACAATAAAATTAACAAAGTGCAGTATTCTTTCACTAATAAAATCGTTAAGATTTAAATAACTGCTATACGCCCATGCGTGAAATTACTTCACACGTCACAGTTGCTGCCTTTACGACATGATGGATGTTAAAAGAAAGGAAATTTAAACCATTTGAATGTTTCGTTTTGCTAATAATCTACATCAATCAAAGTTACAGGTGAAATGATATAACGGGAAACTGTTTAACAATGTTTTTAAGAGCTACGTTAAGAACTATAAGCATTAAAGAAAAACGAACAAATTACAAAAACCTGCTGCACACTTAGAGGCAATCAATCTTTGTCATAACAACGAAACTAATTATTATTATTTCTTTGATTGCATTTTACCCAACGCAGATCTTCTTTTTCCAACCGCGTTTTTCTTTTTATCTTAGCCTTACAAAAAAAAAACTTTTCAACATTCAAATAACATTTTACGTTAAGTTAAAAAGAGTCTGTTACAAAATATGATAGTAATAGTTGAATTAATACATAGTAATTCAATATTTTCTATAAATTACCACATTTTCAAACTAATCAACAGCAATCGACACCGATTAGTTTCCCACATAAATCACAGGCAGGTATGAAATACGGACCGCTTTATCTTACGTGCCTCGCGAAAAGTGTTCGCCTTCATACACAGTCGCGTTTAATTGGCGTCAGGCTGAAAATTAATTTACTGTGTGAAAATTGAATCGAACAGCCGGGAATAGCGACTTTTGATCTTGGGACTAACCGCGACCGACTCTGCACACTGTACGGTAGCGGCGAGACTGTCAACGGAAATGCAAAATTAATGATAGCTCGCGTATCAGGTAACCGGACTAGGTGTAATCCACGTGTCACAACATCACAAAACATTTAATACCTGCTTTGCGACTCACTGCATGATTTATCAGCCAAAGAGGTGACTTGAACTAGCAGAATGCATGCACAGAGAGAAAAAAAATTAATGAAACGAATTTGCTTCAAATCTAACAAAGATCGATATTAAATAGTGGTAGACATAGCTTTAGTTACCACAAAGAAATTATTTTTTTGTAAAATTTATTAAATTCAATAACATATTTTCAAACGAAATGAACATTTTGTTTCAGGAACTCTACGTTCTTTTTAAGTAATGCAGCTCTCTTTTTTTAATTTAAAAGCAATTATTTGTTTCAAATATAGGTATACAGTGTCGGCCAATTCCAGACGCCGTATACCCCATAAGAGAGAGCAAGAAAGCAATATAAAGGCGGTCACTGCATGCCCCCACCAAGCAGCTGTGTGAAGTTAGCAACAAAAGCCAGCAACAATTTTTTTCATCCGATTGCAATGAACTATACACCGTTGGAAAGCCCATGACGAGCTGAGTCTACCATAGTTATTGCAACGGGATCAATTAATAACTACTACCTAAAAAATCAAAAAGAAAGTCAAAATTTCACTGAATTTCCATATATTTAGAACCGCATATCTTCGCCAATACTTCATTATACTTATTAAGTGTAACACCAATCGAAAGCGCAACCTTCGGTTATACTACCATAGTTATTGCAACCCAAAATTTTGCTGATTAGTGCCTCAAATAAATTAATCAAATATGAGTATTTTTAACATCCGGGTACCATATGTAGTCCCACCTAAATTAAGTTAAACAAACGTATTCGCTTTATGTGATCATATCGATAAATACATCAAAAGATAGCTGAGACCTGCCTCTACCCATCATAGTTAGTGCAGAACAAAATTATAACAATTAGTGGATGAAATGAATTAATGAATTCCGGTCAGTTTTTCCATCGGCTATTGGTCGACGGCGAACAGTGCTATGTAAATCCTTTTGTGCAAACTTTTTGCAAAATCAAATCTTATCGATATATACATCAAAAGATAGCTGAGACTTCCATCTACCTACCATAGTTATTGCAACGCAAATTTTTAACAATTAGTGGATGAAATGAATTAATGAATTCCGGTCAGTTTTTCCATCGGCTATTGGTCGACGGTGAACAGCGCTATGTAAATCCTTTTGTGCAAACTTTTGCAAAATCAAATCTTATCGATATATACATCAAAAGATAACTGAGACTTCCATCTACCTACCATAGTTATTGCAACGCAAATTTTTAACAATTAGTGGGTGAAATACATTAATGAATTCAAGGCACTTTTTCCATCGGCTATTGGTCGACGGCGAACAGTGCTTTGTAAATCCTTTTGTGCAAACTTTTGCAAAATTAAATCTTATCGATATATACATCAAAAGATGGCTGACACTTCCACCTACCTACCATAGTTATTGCAGGGCAAATTTATAACAATTAGTGGCTGAAATAAATGAACCAACCACGAGGCCGTGCTAGCGCGGTACCTGAATTGGTGGGGATGTGTTTCAAACGTTCTCTTTCGCACTCGCACAAAACTGATGCGGCGGCTGGAACTGGCCGACACTGTATATTCTTTCCTTGAAAGAAATATTTTCAAAGAAATACATTTATTTGATTTTACATTTCTTTTCTCTCAGTGTTGAATGCTTTACTTTCAGATACAGTACCCAGTAGCAATTGATTCTTTTCAGTGTATGTATATCTAAAAATTGAGAGAACGCCTCCAATTATTATTCAAATGAATCGCCCCCATGCAAATCAGTTAAGCGTAAAGGATACCTATCTAACAATTTTGCTCGGTGTTGCCGCGACGACAACAAAAAGTGAGCGAAAATAGAAATTTTAATCTCATTAGCCATGTAATAGGATTACGGCCGCTGTTGCCGGCGAAAGAGACTGCACGTATTTAGTGCAGCGATTTATTTAATAACGCCCGTGGGTTTGTGTCGGTGCCCGCTTTCATTTAAAAACTGTAATTTATGTGTCCACATCCTGCTAGCGAATACGAAAAATCACCTTATAAGCTTACAAGTATTTCGCACTAATGCCCCTCGGGTCTGTCTTCTAAAATCTCTCACCGCCGCGCCACGCCGCTGCGGCACTCGTATACAGAGGGACGTAATAACTCGTGAAATCGCTAATCTTTTTTAACGTTTTGTATCTGCCTATATTAATAATGGCCCTGGCTATGCAGGTTAATAATAGAAATTTTCAACTAAAACTACGTATTATGTCCGTTAATTGGATGGATTTCGTCATTACAACTTGCAGGTATGTATCAGTTTAGGCAGGTGTTAATAATTGCAATTGGATTGATGAAATTTGGAACTTTCATCTATCGGATACTCGCTAAGTGTTTTTTTTATTAATATTAGAACTATTACATAGTATTTAGAGACTGGACTAGTTCCATAATTACTTTACATAGTAAATTGAAAAAAAAAGACAAAATGCACTACTTTCAGATATAATATCTAGTAGAACGTCATCGCTGTTGCATAAAAGTCGTAAATACTTTAACAATCTTAAAGAATTTCATTATAATGCCCTATGAAAAGTCTACTAATCGAAGAAATATTACAAAAGTTATTAGGTTTCAAAAATAATCAAAATGGTAGAAACGTTTTCCAAATTATAATATGTACCTATTAATCAAGATTTTTTTATTACGATTTCATGATCAGATTTGATTTCTTACATATTTTAATACAGTTTTATTATTACTTTTACTTTTAATCCGAGTTTTATTATTACTTTTACTTTAATTCGAGATTTTCGCGGAAACACGCGTTCTGAGGTCCTATATATCCATTACAATGATGCTACAAATTGTAGAAGTAGTGTGTATGTACATATGTGAGTATGTATGTATGTCTGTGATTATATTATAATCGGAAGTGGCAAATTTACATACGTTTTATTAGAGATTCTTCACAAACTGATAATTTGGTCAAAAACTGATATCTGTTCATCCTCCAATAACATTAAATATGTGCACCAAATTAAGACCAGTGGGATGGATGGTTCACGCGAAAACGCGATAATAAGAGTTTATAGAAGCATTTTGACAGAATCCACAGCCTTCGTCATTGTGTTGCGAATTTTGACAAACGTCAGCGTCACTCGCATGACATTAAATGTCAGTATGACGAATGTCATTACGTCATAGAAACTGACGTTAGATAGGGTCCAGAATGCCTCTATTTTAACAGAATTGAATAATTACTGTTCAGACACTTCAGTGTGCCAATAATGTAGTCGGGAAGTTGGGTGAGGGCCACCCCAGATATTTTTTAAATGTCTTCAGTGGTTTTTCTTCATAAATATGTCAAAAGTATGAAAACAAAAACGCACAGATTGTGAGCCGCGACAAAAATTTTCCAACATGCCTTAAGAGAGTGATTTTGACACACCTAAGCGATCCGGGGTGGCTCCCAGCCAGTTTTTCGACTACATTGAAGTGTCTAAACACTTTTGTAATTATTCAGTTGAAGCCACAGTCACTCTGGATCCTAATCTAACGTTAATCATTTAATGTCATGTCAGTTGCCACTGACGTTTATCACAAACTGTCAATTTGTAACCAGAGCGACAAAGGGTTTCTATTCTGTCACACCGCTTCTGTCACGAACTTTTATACATATTTAAAGTCATTGGGGTAACGTATGAGCAGGTATGAGTTTGGTCTCAATCGGATAAATCCCTGAGAAGACGTATGTAACATCTGTCACTTCGTCCCCTGGTAATTCTAAAGCAGTAAATCAAATTTTCATAATTTTCATAAATGTTCACAGACATACATAAATACTCACATACATACATACATACATACACACATACATACACACATACATACATACACACATACATACATACGATCTAACCATTTTAAAGACGACCAATTCTACCATAAGAAAACCGGTTATTTACACGTGCGAGTTGGTCTCCTTTACAGTGGTTTAGCTATACATACATAGATACACACATACAACATAGAAACATTTTCCAGGAATCATTACAATGGATTCAGTAGATTTCAAAACGCGTATTTCCGCGAAAATTTCGAAAAAAAAAATCCGCCATCGTTCTAAAGTAAAATAAAACATGAAATGAAATCAGAAAAATATACTTTCAAGAGAATTATTATAAATTTTGTTAATTTATCACTGCAGACATTTTCAGTTTGTAGCCTCCCGACACCAAAACTGTGTGCGGCCTCATGACTCCAAAACAGAATCAAGCGATTATCCGTGATAATGAACCACAAAGTAATATCGAAAACGAAGTAAATTATCGATTATTACGTGGCGAAGTGAGCGAATTAGGTATTATTAAAGATACATTATTGGCAATTTCGATTAAAATTTGAAATACGCAGCTCCGATACGAACGAACACCAAGCACCGTTCCGTCTCAATTAATTAACATCAAAGAGCAAAACAAGAACTAAATTTCGCAATTACAGGACGATAACGCCGCGGTAATTTTTGCATTCGGCATGCAGGTGTAAATCCGTGGACCGTAATAAAGTAACAATGGCGATTAAATTAGCATGTATTTTATAATGTGCAGAGGATATGTCAGATGGCGTTCCCCGCGACGGTCGATTAGAAATCCGGTACCATTATTATCCATTATTAATATCGGCGCGATTACGAAAGCATTCGCGAACGGATTCGTGGAATTACTGAAATATCATCCTGTATCGGATTTCAGGATTCGTAGAAGTTGAAGTTTAATAGGATGTGAAAGTGTTAACGCTGCAGTAATATGATATTTGATTAATAATATCGTATTGTCTTCATAATTACCGTATCAATATTAACTTTCTAAAGTCGTTTCATATGCGAGAGGTATTAATATTTTATTACGTGTTAAATTTGAAGTTTCAGGAATAATCACAGTTCCTATTTTACCTGCCCACATAGCACTGGTTACTTAAATGGACGCGTTCAGCGAACTCAACGATTGCCAACAGCTCTTATGGGAGCGTATGTTCTCGTCGAACTGTTCTATTTTTTTACGACAGCTCGTTATCTATTTCCCATGCCTCCCCCACAAACGTCCACTTATCGGTAGTTAAATAGAGGATAATCTAACCTGAAAAGTTTTTGTTTTTATAACATAATTTGGATTTCCCGGCGAATAAACACGTTTACAGGCGAACACCGTGCTCGTAAACGGGGAGTCTAGTCGGTGTGCAAGCGCTCATGCTTTCCCATAAACATGTCACTATCTTTATACACAGGAAAGTTGTAAAATTTCACGACACAACATTACCGGGGATGTTTGAAATATTTATCGATAGTCGGGTTAGATAAGGGAACACCCTACCATTCTTCGCATTCCAGTCCGGCGAATAATTAGGCACCGTATAATTTTATTGTTTCCACTGTTCTCACGGAGTCCTGTACAGTGGCGAACTGGCCCAATCAGTAGGATATAATTTTTAGTTAATTTCGTTTAGCCCTTTTGAAAATTCGAATTAATTAGTGTTTTGTTTGAAGTGTGTCATTATTTTCATTGCTACAGACGAAAGAACCATGTATTCGTATTGTTTTCAGGGTATGAAATGAAAAAAAAATGACAATTTTACCTATATATGTCGATTCCGTCTCTGGTGGAAGTTATACTCCATAAAAGTGGAGGACGGGAGCTACCTATTGAAGGTGGACAGAAGACGACAACAGACAGGTCGATGTTCGACAATTAAATTACGAAGGAATTCGGAAAATTTCTACCGAACAGAATAATTAGAATTTTCAGGTGTACCGGCCAGTAAATTCGTTGACAGTGCGTGTGTACATTAAGCCGGCCTAATTAAGATATCTATCGTTCGGATAAATAATTAATTTGATAAAATCGTTGTAGTTCTGCGGGCAGCGGTAATTGATTTCCCCGTTGCCGTCAATAATTAACAAGAGTTCTATCGATCAAGATATTGCGTTGAAAGTTTATTGATATTGTGTAAAAGTATGAAACGGGAAACTGAAACACGCGAATGTCTTGTTAGATGTTAACAATCGAGGACAATTAGTCGGCTCCTATTACAAGATCTAATTAATATTTCAGGTCAATTAAAGTAATTTGTAAACAATGTTGTTTGCGATTTATGGACAAATCTTTACTAGTTCGTATTGTTTATAAGTTTTTAAAATGTTTTTTAGACACATAAATAACTGTCCGCAATATAATATAACGATTGGGGCAAAAGTAGTGCTTTTGTGATGCCAATTTTCCCAAATTGAGACATAATCTAAGAAAGAAACTATTAAAATGGATAGTTCCTGTAAAGTAAGCATATTCTATATACTCGAAACGAAATTAACCATGTATAACAAGACAGTTACTCCTTGCAAATGCGTGTCGTCCATTGCGATTGCCCGGCACCAAAATTATAGGTGCCGCTGGTGCGGCGAACAGACTACGCGAGCGACGACGTCCGACGCAAGAAAATCCACCCGACATTTGAATAAACAGCAATAAGTTTACCGGCAGCCAGCGCTGTGCAGGCTAAAAAAATGTCAAGAAACTTTTCAGCGCGCATAACAACCTGCTCGCCGAACAGACTTGTATATTGTTACACATGACCAATAGAATACATGTTCAAATAGCATAAACTAAGTGGGTCCAAAGAAGGCGTAGCACGCACCGTAAGAAAATCGTCCCCAAGATACCAGAAAAGATATTCTCAAATCGGTGACTCAAGATCCATGAACGGAATCTAGAGTCTATCTTTCTTTTCCTAGGGCCTATAAAAGGAAAGTGATCGATGATTCCGTGTGCGAATTTATTCGTATGGTTTAGAGAATACTGACCTTGGGTCCTTATTCCCCAAGTCGTATGCGGAACCGTCTATCTATCTTCTTCTCTTGATTTAAGGTAGAAAGAGATAAATTGCTAGATTCCGGCTACGGATACTGCGTCAGAGATTCGAGAATATTGTCCCTGGACCAGCCAGAGCAGCAAGCAGTGAGCGTTTATTTGTGTCCTTTGCTGATTGATAGATTCCGAACTGCTCTCAACGTTAGTTTCGATTATCTTCTTTTGTCATCGTGGGACTCTTACTCAGCGGAGGACGGTCGACTCTTTTCACTGCTTCGCTCCCGGACCGTTACCACTTTATTTATGGACTAATTAAAGAAATTATCGGAATATTTTGCATATTCGAGGACCCGTTAACTCTACTGCGTTGATCCCGATCGACTGATTTATTAAGCTAGTTTCACGAATTTATCTATTTGTAATACATTAGATTTTTTATACTTTACAGATATTGGATGACTGATATTGAAATAATTAAGTGAAGTGTCAGGATTTTAAAGTATCATTTGCAGGGAGATGTAAATATTAATAACACAAGGGAACAAGGGTCCTACAACCAGAACAGTAACCACATATTTTTGTTGACCTAACATCACTTTTCATTGAACGTCATCAAAGTGTTGTGCCAGGTCTAAGATCAATTTTATTTGAAGTCACATATTTCGCTTGAATTAGCCTTCTGTACATACATTCTCATACGAGATTGTTCAAAATATTACGAATCAACAAGTTTTTTTTGTTATATAATTAAGTTAAGTTATACAGACATTCTGTACATTTAATATGGGAAGTGATCGAAGAAGATGTTGGAAAAATCACCAAATAAGTTTTGTTAAGAGGTAAAAGCAGCTATTTTGCTATTTTGGATTTAGAATTGGACATCTGAAATAGCCATGGACACCTAATGTATGCTGTATTTCCTGTTAGATCGGACTGTTAAGGTGGATGAAAGGGAAGCAAAAGAAAATGTCGTTTGCAGTTCCTATGTTGTGGCGAGAGCGTTCCAATCTATTTTTGCACGATAATCGTCTCCGGATATTCGAAGAAGGATAATCATAAAATAAAATATCCAAATTTGCTACCAGCATCGCGACCTATCCCCCACGGAGCGAACCATCCTCTCCCAAATGCGCCATCCACTTCATCACCTTTTTGGCACAGAAGAAATTTCGTCTGTTTGAAGAAAATTGCCTGATTTGACAGAGTGTCTGAAATCACTGTATCAAATCAGGCAAGTCGTGAAGAGTCACCATTTGAAGTTTTAGGAACACCTCACCTTATAAACCAGTACGAACTGAAATCATTCAGTTCGTACTGGTTTATTAAAGACAGGTTTATCAAAAGAAAAATCTTTTTACAAAGCGTAAGGAGCCTCTTAAAGCATATTTTAAAATGGAAGGATCTTTACGTATATGTCATGATATTGAGGGTCTTATGAACGAGTTTGATATTCCCTACCATCCTTCTGAGGCTGGCTTTTTATCGATTCATGAAAATACAGCTTGGAAGCAGTACTTTTGCATATTCTTTGAATTTATATGATTTGTTAACTGATTTTGTTGCAATTTTCTCAGTTTTTAAAATATCGCTGTATCTGTAAATCTAATAAATATAATCTGGAACAAATAATTTTTTTTTGTTGTATTAGAAATTTGTTTCATTGCGTATTTATTACTGAACTATTACTTTTAAACCAATAAACAAAAAAGTACACAAACATTATGCTTGTAGAGTCAATACTTCAAATAAAACGATAAAACCCGTTTTTGCATTATTCGATTAAAAAATTAATGAAAATGACAAATAGCGCCTCGTTAATAATATTTTTTTTTTGGTACACACTCTTTTTCCAAACAAATGATTTATCTGTTCATGCTCAATAATACGGATTACTATAAAAATGCATAGAATGTATAATTATTAATCCTCACTTATATCAAGCTGTTATATAGATTATCTCGTAATAATTAATTCCACCGGTTGATTATTATGTAATAATCCATTGTCTTCAGCGATATTCTTCAGTTGGCAGCATCTGAGCCCAAAATCGTTGAAATGAAATGGCAATTAATTACAGATTACGTCCGAATAGCCGGGGTTCGCTGTGTTTGTACGTCATAAAGTATAATTAAATCCGACAGTTTTACGGAATTGTTACGCTAATCGTTATTTATTAACACCTCGAACGTGTGTTTCCGAATCTCCGACAATCTACGATCTGTATAATTAAATCCGATATAGATTTTTTTTGAGAAAATTATAACCACACATCCGAATGTGTTTATTAAGTAATATCTTAGAGTTATGGGGTGTAAATCATTTCACGGTTATTATTAATGGCATTTTATTGATTTAATTATTTTATTAGGTGTAAGACAACGTGGCACGTGTGTTAAAGATTTCTTCAAATATTTGTCATAAAATGTTTTTTTTTTGTTTAATAATAAGACTAATAGACTATGCATTACTTCATAGCCCGTTATTCCATATAATAGCAGGTTAACGCTATCGTCCTGTGTCCTTCAGAAAACGAGAGTGGATCGGCAGAGTTCGAAAAACGGTGGGCGTGCAATAACTCACGAATGATACCATCTCTACTTATCCTTATAAGCGGACAATGTTTCGCCACAACCTCAATATTATGTGTATAGAAAACGAGTCCTACGAACACAAATTAAAAGACTATACATCGAGAGAAAAGAAATGTAAAATCAAATAAAAGTATTTCTTTGAACATATTTCTTTCAAGGAAAGTTTTTTTAGTAGGAAATCACCGATACAAATATGTTGGTTGTAGGATTTTCAATTAACACAAAATCACCTTCGAGTCTGATAAGGACACATGTCTTATATATCACAAGACTTCTCGACTTAATGACCGGAAGCCAAGCGTAGTTTCTCCCACGACAACATAGGTGGCCCTAATTTAATTAGCGCCGATTAGTTATCTAATTTCGAATCGTTTCAAACGGCGAACTTGAAACAAACACCGCCCGATCAATCATCGTCTTTAATGATTATAAAACGGAGGTTAGGAACTCACGACTCTCGTCTGATCCCTAATGAGCCATACGCGTCCAATCTAATTTCAGTTGGCAGTGCAATAAAAAGCGATAAAAAGATCGCCGAATGACTCTCAGGATTTTTAATTAATTACAGAAACGACTAGGCGATTTCAATGTGCGGGCTCTTATGGTGGTCGTTAGCTTCAATCCGACCATCGAATCTCAAACTTAACATGTTAATTAAGATTCTTCTGCAACGGTCATCAGTCAATATGGATGCACATAAAATGTTAATTGCAAATTGCAACATAGAAGCTAAATAGATTGTCTATTTCAATATCTTCTAGTATTTTTAAGGCAATGTTGAGGTTTCTCAGCCCATATAACTTTATTAAATATTAGTGAGCAGAAAGCCTCATATATCAAATTAAATTTAAAATGTCATCAATGTTAACATTCTGGAAGTATTTTTAAATTAAATACAATTACGTTTATGTTGCTATCATTGCTTATGCAGCTTAAGCAACACCACTAGACTATATCATAAGCAAAGAAGTTTTTTTAGCACAAGCCTTCATTTTCATACGGGCAGACGTGAGACCACGACTAGTAATCGATCAGGTTTTTCACTTCACGAATATTATCGAATTACTGTTAGTTGTGACACGGGCCACCAGATCCCTCAATCACTGTCCGCACGTCAAAAACTGTTCAAACCCGAATAATTAGTTCGCCGAATAAAAAATAAACAGTACAATTCCCAGAATTCACGGATCTCGTCCGAAAGTATAAGACTACCGTCAAAGAAAGCGTCAAGAAATTAATTAAAACTTTTAATAAGATCCGATCATCATGCGTCATTGTATCCTGAAAATTGCAGTCAATAATGCAGCATATACCGCGTGTTCATTTAAAAAGAATAATTTTTTGTTATATGGTGTGATATGATGCCTCAATTTGAAAAAGAAAACGTTTCAAACCTTGTTTCAAATAGAAAATCTTAAGGCACATTTAATAAAAGATAGATCGTTTTATGCTCTTAACGACATAAGATAATAACTTATTAAAATAGTCGATCAAAAAGTTAAGTTTTTGAAATGAACACACTGTATGGAACGAACATGGAGAAAAGGCTATAAAAGTGACTCGTAGACCATGCACGCGACCACTTAAGCCACAATGGCACGACTCTCGCTCTGTAGAGTCTGTAGAAAGCAAAAAAAATGGTCATATTGAGCGCTGTTCGAGCGGAATTGAGTTGTAACAATTAAAACGTGATCGTTTTAAAACGTTAATAAGGTTATAATTTTTAATGTGCCCGTTGAGTGACAGGTTCGTGAAAGGCAAAAAAAATCCGCCGCGCACTTAAACGTTATGGCGGAACGTAAACAATTATGGCGATCTTAAAATTTTTTAAATGGCACTGTTACGTGTACGTTACATATGATGAGGTGTAAATTTATTTCATGAGTGGCGTCCTACCGCTCCACAGGACGAATGGACTGCTGATGCCTTCGCAAATGTCATATTGGAATTCATCGGCGGCAGTAACTTATTATTAACCCTATTATATTATGCAATTTTAATTGTTACACGAATATAATGTCCAATTAAATTTCAAGGTCTGTACTCTGTACTTACTATATGCCAATGGTCTCTCGGTAGAATTATAAATTATGCGAATCATAAGTAGGGCACTTAAATATACACAGAGAGAACTCTATTCTTGGATATCAAGAAAGATTATTCGTGCGTAGGCTGTATAGTGTAGCATGAGGAGGATTTTTTTCTATAAAAATAATATTTTATTCTAATAAGAATTTCAATATAGGTATTCTTACGATTTAAGTTGACGTTCGTCCTACAACAACAAAAATATTTCGTTGGACAAAAAATATATATACGAAAAAACAGTTTCTTGACCCAAGATTCTTACTCTGAGAGATACATAGAAAGTTGTGCAATTACTTTGCAGATGGCGCCAACAGTTTCTCGCGTCTTTTGCCACATATTATCGCTATATAAGTTTGACGATATTGGGTGTTCGTATATTGTTTGTTTACATCTATGCATAAGTGTTTTATTTCATAGGTAACTTACAAGGATTATGAGGAAAATCAGGATTGTAGTGGAATAGCCTACAGAGAGAAGACTCTATTCTTGGATATCAAGAAAAATTGTTTTTGCGTATACAGTGTAGCACGAAGAGGATATTTTTGCTATCGAAATAATATTTTATTGTAATAAGAATTTCAACATACGTAGTTATTTCAACGGCTAGTTATTCTTCCGGTTTAAGAGTTTAGTACGTTTATGTTGAGTATATTTTACTCTGACGAAGAAAATGTTATTCTTATGCATATAAAAAGAGTAAGACGTTCGTTTTACATCAACAACAATATTTTGTTGGGTGAAAAATACACATGCATCAACGAACAAACAGTTGCTTGACCCAAAAGTATACGTACGTATCGCTTAAAACAGACGTGATTCCTTTCAAGCAGTTCCTTCATACTTAAAACAAGAAAACGTACTACTAGGAACATCAAGAAAATCTTATTTTTACTCTGAGAATTTTATATTTTACTTGAACCAACCAAATGATCTTTCTGCGGATATGTTTCTATATCCGCGATATTCTTTTTGCTGTATCGAATAAAAATTTTCCTCTGTGTACCATTATTTTTAAAGATACGCAAACATTTTGTATAAAAAAGGTGTTTAGAAAGATTAGAAGGTATCAAATACGAAATTAGAATCACTTTCGTAAGATTCTGTCGAGTCTCAAAAACAACCACTACTGACTGTATGTGTTGGTATAAGAAAGCTTTCTTGCTTCATTGAATTTTATCATATCAAATTCAACACGATTAGAGAATATCAAAAACTCATCTTTCCTGTGATATACTAATTAAAAAAAAGCAGTAACTCAAAAACAAATGCTTAAGGTCTTCATTGCTTTATATATTGCCTTAAAATTTAAATTGGAATCGAAAAATTGGACACAATAGGATGGTAACGTCTTATAAAGAAAAAACTGGTTTTGTCTGTCATACACACGCTTACAGAACACCCATTATAAATAAAAATAATTATTTTTTAAGTAGGTACTACATGATACAATATTGATAACATGCAACATGAATAAGTTATAAAGTTGGTTGGAAATTTGTCACAGGGAACACAACAAGTCAGTGTTGATATATTTTCAAATTGTGTTCTTTTAAAAATGTCAATGCAATTTTAATATGTGACTGATGTGACAATGACTGATGTGACACAGTGTCCTGTGTCGCACCTCCCTTTGCACGTCAGACCTGCGTACATAAAATTTTAGTGTTGTTGTAATGTTCTCTGGGAATAATAAATTATTATACATATTATTACCGAAATAAGACTCGTACTGTCAATAAAACTGAAAACCAATCACAATTACTATATTCTAAGTAGGTAGGTACCATTCACGTATCTGAATTCTAGGAATTTAACGGTAGGGGCACTTGCGATACGTACACATTATTGTCTATAGAAAACCGTCCGTGTAATGTGATCACGAGGTAATTTATTTAATTTTAGTACGGTCTCAGCGGGTCCATCTACGCGGGTCATACCGCGTCATAGAGTACGAACAGGAGATTTATCACTTGTCATAATTTAATATTGAACATTCATGCGCTACACGTCGTGCATATCAAAATGTACCCACGTTGAATGTTTCCGGATCATAAATAAACGGCGAAGATACCCTGTGACATAATGTGTGAAAATATTTTATACATACACGTATCACTTCGACGAATCGAATATAATAAGCGACGCATCTTCGTTAATTTACATGACATTCAGCGGTAAATTTCATGTTATTTTATGTTTACTATCATTAAGTATTAGCATTGATATATTCAAAGCGTAGGTAAGCACCCCATAAAAGAATTATTCCAAATTAAATACCAAACTAATAAATTGCAAATCATTACTTGCAAATATATAGATAATCAGCAAGAACGAAAGGTATGCCTTATCTGAGTCTAAGAACAATTATTAATATAACTTTCGAAAATGGTACGGCCAGCTGTCTTAGGTAAATAATTGTTCTAATAGATTAAATCGGGTTTGCCGGCAAAGGTGCTGCTGTGCACGGCGCAGACATTAATAATTATATTAGTCAAATTAAAATAGCTACCGTTGGAATTCTGGTACTTGCACAATTGGATAGGTTACGCACTGACAGTCAAATGTATCGGTGGCGAAATAATAGCGGCCGCTTTGCCAACAACAACAAACGCTAAGAATTCCGATGTATTATCTATCTGTAGGTGTAAATATCTAGAAAAATCTCGTAGTCGAATTAACACACTTTCGATTACTGGCTGAAATAAAAACGACCATTGTATTCGGAAATTGTAAATCTATATCTACAATACCTACGGACATGGTAATGACAATGCGTGAACAATTTAACTATGAAAAAACTACTTTGTTAATGTTATTTGGTAGAAGGCATTGTAATTTCTTTGAATAATAATACATAATCATTGCCGAGAGGGGTTTTAATATAATATTGTGCTTAGTTTATTTTTTTTATCGTCAATTGGCAATGTATCACAGAATCATTCTTATTCCGTTCTTTCATTAACATTTGGATTATATTAGGAAATCCTTTGTTAGAAGTAACCCAGTTGAAACTTATACCAAGGAAGTTGTAAGAGCTGATGATCTTTACAACAAGAAGTTATAGGATTTACGAAGGAATTTCACCATAACTTTATTCGATACAACACGAATATGTTTTTAATTGTTATGGCTCACAAGAGTCACCAATACTTTTATAAAAGTATTTATTTATAACTATAACTACCACACTTTTCTACAACGTCCAAATATTTTTAGAAAGCCCTTCATACATCCAGGCGACGTTTTCCGATACGTTTTTCTTTGCTTGTGTATAGACTTCCATTCATTTCCCAAAGTTCTTCGTCCACTTTTGGCTTCACGTCTAGTTTGTTGTATTTTTGTACAGCCTAATTCTGTAATAACTTCTCCTATTGCGCAGTTTTGTAGAAAATGAAATAGATAATGATCGTCAGACCTTCTGAGATTGGGTGAAGTAATATTTACACAGGTTCCAAATCTTTTGAAAGTTCCCTTTGGACACTTATAGCCATTTGCACATAATATCATTACCAGGAAAGGTAATATTACGAGACATGATCGTCCGTTACCACACAGTGTATACCTAAAATGAATTTTTATTTAGTACTTAGACGTTTGCATTAATTAACATTAACAAGAAACTTATAAAAGGAAAAACTTACATTTCTTTAATTTAATTTCTTTAATATCTGGTCCCGATTACTCTCCTGTCAATTCTACACACTGAATGAGACTGACTAACATTTTCCCTTACATATAAAGAGCAAGAACGGTGATATTACGTACCAATAATCATTTTCGCAAAATTCAACCGCAACATCGGATGTTCTACGTAATACTGTGGTGTATGAAGAATTGTCGTTTCTAGAACGTGAGTGTTTAGATTTAGCGATGAAGTCAAAACCTCAATCAACCGATTCGGCGACAAGGTTTTTCTTATCTGCTAGCATTAATATTTGATTATTAGGTTCAATGTTTTGTGAGAAATCTATCAGCACTTTAAAATCAGGATTTTGTGAATACTTACTGCAAGAATAACTTATGACATCGGTGCCTGATTTTTGCAAATCCTGCAGATTTCATCGAGAAGGATAGTGGTTTTCGATTATTTGATTTCACCAGGTTAGATCTGTCTCTTCCCAGTCCATTTCTGGAAGCCGGTATAATAAAACTTGAAGACTGTTGTATCAACAAAAAAATACAAAATTCTCAGAGTGAGAATATGATTTTCTTGATGTTCCAAGTATTACGTTTACTTGTTTTTGGTATGAAAGAACTGCTTGAAAGGAATTACGTCTGTTTTAAGCGATATGTACGTATACTTTTAAAAATATCCATATAGTAGAAATATAGTGAGATATATAATCTTAGAATCGTCCAAACATTCTGTAACCTTAAACTCTATGCAATATAATAAACTTTCCAAAAATCACAAATGTGCAATAATATGACCGATAATTAAGCAACACAAAACTCAAGTCTTATTGTATTGTCCCCAGATGTAATTATCTGTCGACAGGTAACAATGCGTAAAGTTGCCTTTGTTACACTTTTCTTACTTTATATTAGACGGATCTAATTTAGTCACAATAAACTGACAATGGGCGACCTTTGGGTAAAATAATACGAGCGTATGGCATTAATGTGGGTTAATAGTTAAATACCCGGAATAGAGATTACTCAATCTTGCTCGATCGGTTTTGTAGCGGTACAAGCGAACTCGATGATAGATTGTCTGTATTCATGATTCATAATTGAGTCATAATTGGAAATGGACACTCCACTATGAAATTAAAGGAAAAGTGTACCACTTCGAAGGTGTTAGCTCTCTATAGAGTTCTGGGGTAACGTATATGGTAGTATTTCATTAGCAATTAATTAATTATGCATAACACGTTACTGGCCCAAAGATACAATTAAACGTGGATATGATTTATAACTCTGTTATTTTGTAATGATCATAATAAAATCAATCTTTATAATATTAACAGGGCAAAGAATGTTTTTGACATTTAGAAGTCTACCCCCTGATATAAAGGATAAAAGCATTGCACTTTAAATTTATTAACGTGTATATTGACAACAATACACCAATCTTTCATACATCTATTTTACATGTAGCATATATTATTGTACGTAGTCTTCGACAATATCGACATTGATTTATTCGATAATAAAACTTAAATTGAATATAACAAGAATGTATTACGTAATCGAATCTTCCTCGAGTCCAGCCGCGATGCCGATGTGCGGCATCTTCTGCGATTACGTAATCGTCGGCAGGGAAAGGTAGCTCGGCGCATCTTCGGCAGTGGGATGATTCAAGAAATATCAACGGTAACCCATCTACTAGATAGAGTATCGGAATGCAACAATCGAAAACCTGTAAATCACTCCTCAAACGGACAATGGGGCCTTTTAAATCGGTAACCGGGCGGTTTGTCACTGTCAACCGATGTTTAACAGTAGCGGCGAACGCCGATAGGGCAACTACTGTCCTCATACACACGCCGATCGCATACGCAACGTCGTATCGTGCGAAAATCCTATTCAACTATATCAACAACCATATTTTATACAACAACCCAGTAATAATTTATCGTTACCTATGCTCTATATGCGGGTAATTCGATTTGAGACATAATTATGTACTTATAGTCTAACCAACTACTTGTATTCAAAACAATAAACTTAGAAGATCACATGATAAACAGTGAAACATATTCTCAGAGCAAGGATGGCTCAAGATGGCTACAATTCTTCCAAGATATTTAGACATCGATGACACGATAAGATAAAATAAAAATCATATCTTTTTCTATAACCAATACATCACATAAACCAATTGTCAAATCTATCGCTAACGTCCACACAATTATCCATTCCAGGCGTACGTTGAGTGCCGACCAGAGAAAGAAACAAGAGGAGTAAAAGGCGTACCTTGCGGTGGGTGTATGTAAATACCACCCGCTCCTGTTAACATTGTGTCGTGCAGAGTAGCCAGCGGTAGTTAATTGGTCCGTCAAAGATTAATGCATTTGTCAAAAAGACTTATTGCCAATGAATCCGTAATTAAACGGTCCGGTATAACGCACTTCACCTGGCGCATGGACGGCTAGGCCCGTCCTCTTCCAGCGCCCGATACGGCACGGCGACGGCGACGAGGACGCCCTCTGCCCGGCCCAAATTGAAAACAGTTAAGATTACCGATAACTTCAGACTCGAGTATGATGTATTAGCGTACACTGACAGACGATTTATAGATTTTTCGATAATGATTTTCCGAACGTGCTGCATACTTAGCTTGTGCTTTGAGCTTTGAACGCATTTGCTCAAGGATTCTCTCTTCAGTACTTATGCCACGGTTTCACCAGGCTGTTTTATTAGCTAGTTGCTAGTACTGCTAGCAGCAACAGCAAACAGCGGCTATTTTGTGGTTACATTACGCTGTTTACCAGCAAAAGTACTGCTACCGCTAGTGGCTACTACCAGCAAACCTCAGTTGAAACTACAAGGTCAACTATTTCTGGTGCATTTTATATGTCACCAGGTATGTACATACAACAGTGAAACAGTGTATTGTCTTTTGTCAGGTGAAGGCGTCGCAGCCATAAAATATTTCATATTTGATACCAATTTGTGGGATTTTATTGACTACCTGTCTTGAACGTACATAAATTTTGAAAGCACTGTACACGAGTGTAAATAACATCTCTTTATATATTGGGAGAATATTACCTCGCATAATATTTATAAAAGACATTTCAAAAATACATAATTTTCTGAGTTAACATTCATGCTGGTTGCTGTAAAAGTTAAACAAGCGCTGGTGGGCCTCCTGCTGCTAAACTCACTCGCCAAGAACTGTCAGCAGCAAGTAGCAAGTAGCATTCAGAAGGAACTTAGATATTGTAGAAACCGATACAAGCAAGTATAATGATTTTTCAAGATATGTCGACAATCCCGCGATAAGGATGGAAAATGGTAAACAAAATGCATTCATTACTTGACGTGGCAAGTGACTAGCATATGCAGATTTTTGCTTGTTAAGCATTTGATTTATATTGTCCTATTTAAGTACCAACCCCAATTAAAAGTAACTATTGGTCCACTGTTAGTTGACCTGAATTTAGCAACACCTCAAGCATGGCAACACCTTAACTCCATCCAGCTAATACAATAAGTAGATATGTCGTTATTGTACCTATGTGCACTGGCAGTACTTAGAAATATTTATCTAGATCAAAGAGAGTAGTATTGAGGTGTACCGTACACAAACAAGATTTAATTGTGTTATAAAATAAACAGTGTCGAGCAAAGCGATTTATTACGCCAAGGACGTTCGTTTAATTACATCCAGCAGGTAGTAAATATCGCAATGTCCGGATAACATACGGGTGGAGTGTGTGACTTAATTTCTCCGCAGGTGTCGCTCGAATCGTATGTCCCGTCATGGTCCCAGTTTGTATCTGAATGACAGCATACAGTGAAATAAAGTGGATAAACTTAAACCTGAATAAATTTAATACCAGTAAAATTAAAAACTTTCTTTCTTACGTACAAAATAGTCTTGTTGTGAACGACATCCACGACCAAAGTCAGGCAATTTGCGGAAATGCGTCATTGGTAGAATGAAAAACTCTTACATTTCGATGAGTTCTTATATAAGACTAGCAAAACTTAAACGCATTTTTTACTCTATCATACGTAGTATGACAAAGTATTGTAACCGTGTCGAAAAAAAAATTGAGATTTTAGCGGAAATAGATCTTTTTGGGCTCCTGAACATTTTTGACCAAGGTACAAAAATATGTCTGTGTGTGTGTACCCGTTTTTTTGTGGCGACGATTCCGGAGAAACTACTGAAGGTATCGAGACGAAACTTCATATTTAGAAGTTTCGTGACCAAACTTAGAGCTGAAAGAAGTTTTGTCCAAAAGGGCCCAAAGGAACTCGAGGTTTACTCTTATCATTTTTCAACGATTTTGCAAATTAGCCGCCATTTCTGTAATTTCGTCAAAATAGTTAAATAATAAACTATAGTAGAGAAAATTTTGTATAATTTATGTCCATTCCATTTTTTGGAAAAAAAAATTAATCATAGTAAGCGGATGCCCCTTGAACTTCCAAATTGCCCCCCTGAACACGGCTGTATCGTATGATAAAGTCATGTGCCTGGCCACATCAGATTTTTTTCTACATTATCAGTATTGCGACAATTCTCTTTGAAGCAAACGTGCTAGCAAAAGGGGAACATGGCCAGAGGCGGCGTGCCGCGGTAGTTAAACCAGTCGTAAAAATATTAATGTTTCCAGATGACTAATTCATGCTCATGTGACATGATTGTTACGGTGTGCCGGTGCAAACAATACGGTGTTAATCTCTTAAACCGTTATTATCGTTACAACTAAGTCCAGCGCAATAAACTCCATTGGCGGGGTTAAATACATTTGTAATTTATGGACGCTCGGAGCGCATGGCACTTAAATAGAGTATCCGGAAGAGGTTTTCGAGTGGCGATGAGGCTTACTGGACCTACGTAATGTTTCACAAAATTTGCTTACTGTTCACTACACTTTGTGATTACATATTCTATTTTAATTGAAAAAAAAAATGTAAGACACATGTTTTGGCCCCATGAAATCGTTGGGCCGATTCGCGTATCCGTGTGACAGGCGTCGGTTGTGGAAAGGCAAAAGTACGTGAATGCAGTCAATCTTCGAACGCGGCCAGTCGCAGCAGTTCGCATCAGTGATGCCGATGCCGGTCGGTGGAGAAAGAGAGTTTTGCGCGCGTATCGAATAGGACAATGGTGTAGGTAATACTGCATTTGGTAAGAGATCTTTATGTCCCCTCGGTGGCCGTGTAAGGCCCATTACGACGATTGATTGCCGGCGTTTATTACAATGTCCCCCAAATACGGACCAGCGGCTGCCGCAACTGGGCGAAATTCTAATCGTGCCGAACATTACCCATTCATTCCGGGTACGAATCTTCCAGGTCCCACAAGTACCATACACGGCCGGAGCATCCTAGATACTAAATCAATCTATACAGTGCGACCAACAACTAGAGCTCTACTGCACAGCATCAGTATCTTTTATTTTATTTTATGATGTCAGGACAAATGTTTTCGCATTTTTGACAATTCATACGTGGATGTTTCCGTGCGTAAATATAATATGTTCAATGGAAAAAAAAGGTATTTTGGCTGCGCTTTAGGAATATAATTTGTCAGACAGATACGTCAGACAAAAAACAACGCCCCCATTGCCGTTCGCCGTCATGTTTTACGATAAATCACGCCTATATAATAATAATAAATGTCTTTATTGACTAAAGAAAAAAAAAACAAATTGTACATTTAACAAAAGTAATAAATATTTTCTGTAGGCAAGAGGTGCAGATTCAAGTTGTCATTGACATGACAACCTGATCTTCCATCTGTACCTGGAAGCAAATGAAATTTCTAAAAAAAAAGTATTATCGTGACAACAGTCTCACAGCTCTCAGAAAAGGAAGCAAATATTGAAGAAGAAAATGAAACAGTACCCACCTTCAAAATAAAAGAAAAACAAACATCGTCTTGAACTTGCTCACCTCGCACATTCAGCCGCTGAGCGATATAATCTTTTTAACAATATTTGAGGAAAGAATTGGACTCCAAAGCAACTTTTGCGATGATTTTAAGTGTTTAGTCATAATATTTTCGTAATAAGCCACCGTCCACGCTCTCGTCGATAACACAGTCATCCAGTTACGTGGTATTATTGTTAAATTACCTATATTATTTATTATATAACATTATAATACATCTTTTCGGATCTGTGACATATAACAATAAAAGATGTTATGTTGTAATCTATATCTGTATCATGTTCTACATTTTATTAAATTTTAGAATGTACTACTATGCCCTTACTAATGTTTACAATATTCATATTTAAAAACCAAATAATTAATTTTAATTTATTTCTTTAGATACAGTTTGTACTTAGTTACAAACAAAAATTCGATAAAATGCATTCATTGCGTTTGAGAATTACATAGATACTTCTGTCTCGAAGTGGTCTTCTAATATATTATAGTTTTCACTAACAGTGGCCATTCCTACAATACTGGCTTTTCTATTGGCTGAGCAGGCAGCTTTCTAATGACAGCCAATTATGACCTGCTATCGTAACGAATGGTAGATATGGACTTAAAAATCTAGACATTTGATAAAATTAACTTCACAATAGTGAAGTCACAGCCACTCTGGGCCCCAACCTAGCGTCAGTCATAGAATAAATGTCATGTCAGCGACGAAGGTTGTGGATTCTGTCAAACTGCTTCTATAAGCGCTTTTAGCGCCTAACCTGTTCATCCTAATGATCTGTAAATTAGTATACATATTTAGTCACTATAGGATAACCTGGTATATGAATTTGGTAAAAATCAGATGAATCCCTAAGAAAACGCATGTAACATTTGCCACTTCCGGCTGTCAGATTATGGCCAAAAATAATCTAGTTCGTCCCCTGGCAATTCAAAATATGCATACCAAATTTTAGCTCGATCCGTTGTAGCGTTTGGACGCTATCGTGTTCACAGACATTCATACACAAACACATACACACCCACATACATTCTCTAGAAATCATAGCAATCGATTCAGGGGATACCAAAATGCGTATTTACGCGGAAATCTCGAAAAAAAATTTCCGTCGATTACAATACTTTCCTTCTAGGGTACTAGTTGGAAAGTAAAAAAGTCGTACGGAACAAACATTCTGAATCTCTTTTAATTAAAATAAATCAGTAATCAGACATAGTTGTTTTTTAATGGAACACCCAGTAGACACGAAGCATGTAGATCTCCATATATGCGTCTAACGAATTATGGAGTATAAAGCGAATCGCTGTCACGCACGTACGATGCTCCTTTCGAGAAATCCTCTTTTTATATAAATAAAATTGATCGCGGATAGCCAAAGGACGAATTGGCACCAGAGGAGTACGTTAAATAGATAATCGCAGCGGAGTATGACCGATTTGGAGTGGAGATGGCATGGTTGTTGCATGATGCTATTTTGAAAATCTAAAGTAATAGAGAAGGATTTCTACTGAATATGGTAGCTATAAGATTTTATTTCGCTTCCCCACCGGATAAGTAAAGAGCTGTGGCACGTGAACAAACAGTATACCTACGGAGCCATTTTAGAAATTCGTTTTGTAGGATTTTTTCTGATGTTAAATGTTTTCTGTACATTTTCAATGGAGTGGAAAAGAATGGTAGTTTATAAGAAATCCGGATCTGGAGTGCAAAGTAATTCGTGCACCTGCACGTTGCCTGCAAGAACCAACATTCGTAGAACGTAAATTTCAATAGTCAAACACCGACAATATTTCACGTTTATGCGTCGGGGGCAGTTTTATGGTAGCACCGGGCCCATACATTGTCGCGATCGCTGATAACTACACAAAAGTCCGGTGTAGAACAAGGTAATAAAAGATTAATTCGACCGTAGTGTCCGTAGAGACGCGGTCGCGATAACAACGACAACAGCAACAAAAAAAGTGTAACGCAGATAAATAAACAAAGCCATTCACATAAATTATGCAAGCGATTGTACGGTACGGTAAGTGGTGCGAATGGAGCGCTTGTTATAACCGGTGCCATAAATACGAGAGTCAATTGTTCATAAATTGCGACCATTAAAAACTGTAACAGAAATGCGCGGCGGCGATTTTCTTGAGTAGCGGTGGTCAGCGGCAACCCCATGTTAAAAATTGGCCGTTCGGTTAAATGCCATCAAGTACCGGCGAGGAAGAAGTGGCGTGCCAATTCAACCGCGGATATTACTTCCTCGTGGCCAATAAATATGTATTAAATGAGATTCGCTGTCTTATTCAGTGCTAATATTACTAATTTTACCGGGACGTTTATAAGTTTGTTCTGGGCAGGTTGCTGCGCTTGAATAAATCGTGTTATGCTCCTAGCTTCTTACTGAATGTCCCCATTTATTGCGAGCGAACTGCTCGCTAAACTAAATCAAAAGTAACTACGCGTTACGCTCAAGTTCAGAGTTACATTTTTGTTTCTTCAGACGTTTGCAATTATATCTTATGCTGGTTATAAGATGTTACTTACTGTTAACATTAGTCTACGTGACTTGAGATGGATATCTCAGTGTGGACGTCAAATTTTCTTATCAGAATTTATTCTTGGATTTCAAATCTAATGTCGTTATTTTAACATCTACAGAGAAGTCCAGAAAAACTGTTTATTTAAGTGACTAAACAAGATATGATATACTTCAAGGGTTTATCAAAAGTTTGAAAATAAAATAAATCTGTACCAAAAGAGCGCTAATTAAATAGAGAATTTGTCAAAGCATTTTTCGTGCCAAACCCTTTGGCTTGGGTTTGGCAAGCATTTTGCATGCCAAACTCAAACCTGTTACATTCATATTCTTTCGTTGATCCACGATGTTAAAAGCGACAAAATATGGTATTCAACGCCTAGAGGTGTTCTCCGTAAACAAATGTTTACTTTAAATTTATTAGAGAGGCAATGTATTCTCACTAAAATATTCTAAATTAAAAGTAATATAAAAAATAATATTTATTTTTTTCTGTTTGTTCTGCAAGTTGGTCAACATATTATGACTAACTAGCTACAGTATAAATGACAATATATCTGTTATATGGCGTTGGATGTACGTTTTTGGTTGTTTGTTCACAACACATGATTCTTTCTCATTCTCTTCGTAGCTGTCTTACTGGTACGTGCTGAAGATGCCTCTTGCAACAGAGTGCGAAACGTTGACTACTTTATCGTCGTTGATCCGTTTTTCTCCCGGAAATCTAGAACTTAGTGATTCGGACCGCAGAAGTCTCCAAATAGTCTCTAAATATTTTAATCGCATTTGTAAATAGTTGTACGAAAGTACGAAACTACATTTGGCAATCGGAATATGAACTGAAAGGGGGAATTTTCAAACAGTTTAGGTTTTTTTTTGTTACGAGTTTTATTTATGTACATGGTGTAGTAAAACTCACGGTTGAGCAGAAAAAGAATTATGTGTATTTATACAAACGATCCACAATAAAAAATAGAATTAATTATAATATTTATACAACATGCACACATGCAGAGCAAAGAAACAGAAACTAAAAACTAAACTTTAATTTTATCTATTGTAATTGTAATTTCACTTATTCTCTTATCAGTTCTCCTGGGTAGTCCGATATATGTAGTTTGTTCGTTCTTTCCTGTGACGACTATTGATCTCGTAATTATTTTTATTAGGACCATCGGTGCAGGTTTTTAAATTAATTTTTTTTCCGTAACCATAGGCGAAAGTCACCTCAAAGCTAAAATTTTGGTCTAGAGCTGAGGTGGATATCCACTGAATAGTACACTCTAGGTAACCAATACTACAAAAGAATACTGAACCAAAGATGATAATAAAATATGATCTTTCACAATTGTTTATTTCTTCATCATTAAGTACGAGACTGAAAACGTTGGTTTTCACAATATCATTTGAATGGGCTTGTGTGATATGAGATATGAACTCGTTGAATTTGCCGGAATATGTGCACTTAACAATTTGACAGTTGAACACTTTGAATATACATAGTAATTCATGTTTTGATGTCCATCGAGGAATATTATGCTTACAACCGAGGCTCTGATTCTGACATGGAAATACGTATTCCTTGAGAAGATCTATTTCAGTGAAGCAACGTTTATTCGAAAGAACTAGTGAGCTGCACTTGTTGCAACCATCTATTACTGTAGCTTTTCTATTAGGAATTAAGTTGCACCAAGATATTTTTAAGTCATAACATACTTCACAATGTATATGCCCCTTCTCACATTCGTAATAATACCCTGAGAGGAAATCTTCACAAAATGCACATATTATTTGCTTATGAAACAAACGCTCACTTATATCCCCTCGATTTTCGGGGGTAGCAATGTTGCAGACGATGTGTAGCGTGATACTGTTGAATATATCTTTTACTTGCATCAACTTTTGAACATCGAACTCTACAGTAGAGAATTCGTGACGTTTACTAACATCAGAAGCGGAATTTCTTACGTGGATGTACGTGTATTTCCATTTCACATCATCTGCCATTAAGCTAATCTCGAAATCCCAGTGGGAGCTCGTATTGTTAATAAAAATTAGAGGTATGCGTAATTTATTACCATCACTTTTTACACTGCATATTAAAATGTCTTCCCAAATCATAACCATTCTCGACAAATTTATGTCTTTGCTTAGGTCTATGGGTAGAATGAACAAGTTCCTATCTGAGGAGATCTCAATATTCTCGCAACCTGAATAGTGTTCGTTCACATGTTGGACTAAATTATTCGCCAGAATGTATTTACACGATTCTAGAATAGGACAGTGAATCTTACGATATGGGCAACGATCTTCATGCTTCTTGATATCCATCATATAGTCGTTCACCATACAACCAGCCATTTTATATTTGCAATCAACCAATATAGCTAAGATTTGTCGCAACTGCGAAGAGCTTATATCGAAATCAAATTGGTCATCGGGTGTATTGATTACAATCTTCTTTACCTCGTTTTTGGCTGGGATATCAGTGGACCCCATGACTGAATATTATATATAATAATATTTTGTACGTAGCCAACAACAGCACTTTGTGAACTCTAACTGAGCGTTATCGAGTAGGTACGTAGTCAATTATTTTCTCACTTTCGAATTTATATAGATATGATAAAATAAAGATACAAATATAAGATTGTTTTTGTTGATTTATCCATTCAATTTGTTACACATTGCTCTATGAAACTAAATTAGAAATGTTATTAATATACTTATTAATCTAAGTCAGAAAATCTTATTTTACTAATCTGAATACATTCTTTTCTTCAACAATCCCGTTGGTGAGTTCCGATAGAGTATTGATTACTATAGTATTTGAAGTTTAAAATATTGCTTTAGCAAATTGTCGGCTATTGCACTACAAACACACTATCAATTTCTTAGATTAAAATCCCCACTTTTAGTTTTTCACTTAACGTTGAATGTGGAAACTTGCTTTTGAAACAAAATAGGTATTAACGTAGCAAGTGCTATGTTGCTATCCGAGAGCACAAGTAAACAAAATACTTATAACATACACTCCACACTTCTATTGAACAAATTGGCCACATATTGTATTCTATTAAGCAAGACTTTAGATCATAATTTTAAAACTCACTGCTTGTTTTTGGTAGCTAGCAGTAAAAATCACAAACAATTATCACCAAATTAACAACAATTAACTGGTGAAGATTTAAAACCTCTCAGCTATTTATTGCTACAATGCAAAACGATCTGTCCGGTGTCGCGCCACGATTAAATAATAGACAAACTATTTGTCGATATTCTATTAAACTACACCTTATATTTTATAATGTTACAGTATTCTCAATATATAATGTTAAATGAAAAGACAATAAAAGAGGTAGAATGATTGAACTGTAAGTAGGTTGTCAGATTTGACTGCAATGCTGGAAATCCGAAGAGTCAAAGACCGAAAGAAAATCTTAGATAATTTTAAATTGTAATAATGAACATTAAAAATGTTAATATAGTCGAAAAATGTGGTTTGGGGATACTTCATATTTTATTATAAGTCAAGGTAAATAAAAGCCTCTTCCTCTTTGCTATATAAATTTCTATTATTAAAAATATAAATTTCAATTATACAGCAATGAGGAAGAGGCTTTTCTTTACCTTGACTTATATACAAAAACTTTGCAAATGAACAACTCATATTTTATTGTTTTTCCATTGACTGACGTATAGTTTTCAAATGTGAGAATTCTGTATTCATTACTATGAAGATTTTTATCTTATCTACACAAGTTTTACCTTGGTTGATACTTTGATCGCCCCCTGTATTTGGCCGTTGCAATAACACACAGCAATAAGAATCGCTCTCAGTCATACCTCGATTACATGTCACAGTGCTGTTATCTTAGTTATTACAGCTTCTTTAGCTTACCATCGCGTCTAAAGGTTTTTCCGCAACATCACAAGCCATGAGAACCATACGAACACCATACGGTATCTACATGGTCATCGAATTAAGCAGAGATGTGCGACAGTGGCCAGCAAGCGGCGGCGTACACCGCATCACATAAATTCCATTCGACATAAATCTCGGCCCATTGTGAAGATCGCCTTTGTTGTGTTTCCGTCGTTACGCTGAAGAAGATATGGCGCTGTTTAATGGCCGAGGAATCAATGGGAGGCACAGTGGTTGAAATCGAATACTAGTATTAATACGAGGGCAAAATCCAAATCGAAAATGTAGTTATTTTTTATGCAAAATGTCACGATGGGAAAGTGGCATATTCAAGTCTGTATGCAGACACGAATTTAGATGACAACCAGAGGTGTCAAGACGTCAAACCAGTTGTGACAATAGTTTCAGTATTTAGTGTCTATACTTCAATATTTGATAAACAGATAGAAGATATTTAGTGTTGTTGCGAAAGAAAATTAATTAATTTTATCCGCTTCAGACCAGTCTGATGTGGGAAGTAATATTGTGGTCTGCAGCAAACCAATGTTACTTGGTTGTCAACAAACAACCGAAAACATTTCTCGTACAACATCGTGTGGTAGGTATCTTATATAATAATGTTTCAGCGATCATATTTATCATAATGCTTTACTAGCTTAAATGCCTGTAGCTCAAAGAGTTAAAGAATGTTTGATTTAGTTATTTGTTTTGTGAAAGAATTCTATTTGACTCTTTTGAGATATTGCTCTGCGAAAAAGCGTGAAAAATAACCTAGAAATTTTCCACTATAATAATTTTCGTCGCTCAGATACGTTTTTCCGGCTACTGTGAGACGTCAATTGGCCGCTGCTGCTGGTTTACCATATGCGGCATTGTTCAGCGCGTATATGCAAAATTTAACGTTATATCGATAGAACACTGAGCGGCGTAGGCAGACAGCGGCAGTGGATCGTCTCTTCAGCATACTTAATGCACCGTATCATTGAGCAAGATTGCGAGAGGTGAATTTCTTCATTGCACACTGAAGGAGTAGAACAATCGTAAGTATGTGAGCTGAATGTCCATGAAGCAATGAGATATCGTAAGTGGTGCGATTGTATTGAGAGAAATGTACTGGAATTGATATGAAAATTGAGTTATTGAACAGAATGTAGAGTAGATAGATCCTCTTTACACCATGAAAAAAATTATATCGTCTATTTATATCTGACATTGCATGTTTTCTATAATTTCGAAATCATGCAACGTTGAATTTAACGCTCATTTCCCATATTTCTACAATCACGGTGGTCCAAGAATGAATTGTGTGGATTCTGCACTAATTAGGGACCTAAATTGGTATTAAATACGCGATATTTGCATTTGCTATAATTTCACAAGTAATTGAGGTCGTAAAGTAGCTAATTTACACTAACGGAATACGATACTATTTTATAGACAAATTAAAATTATTCACGCAACAGATCCATGGGCGGTATCTTTCTTTTTCCTTCTGCAGACCTACTTGTCATTTTACTCTCGATAATTAGTAAACTAATGAACGTGACGAATATACGATGTCCAGTTAATTATTCCTTACAAAGTTCTGAGAATTTTCAGAGCTTTCGAAGTAAACCGTTGAGTACGGTACTACTAACTTTGATTTTGAATTGTAATTAAACGAATTGAAAGGTTTTAAGACAACCAGTCTCTGACATTTTTTTTAAATCGTTTATTTCATATTCCTGTTGAGTAAATTAAATAGAAATAGTAATCAATTAGACGAAAATATCTATCTATTTTAATAAGATATTATCAAACGCAACGGCATTATTCAAATTTTATGTCCTCATTAGTGGGTCTTGAGAATTTATGGTATTTTATGTTGGCCAATTGAAGGTGCGCATACAAGGCCTACCGCGTGACCACCGTGAGCAGTAACTAACCAAAATATGCAAATCAGGCGAAGGCATGTTTACGATACCCCCACGAGGTATAAATACATCGATCCTTTAATTACACATGTTTATTAATTCATTAATGCGCCAGCCGTATTTTACCTCTCCGGTACCTACTAATGAAATGATACAATAATAAATATATCATGCACGGTTGTCCCTGTCCCGTGCTTTATTCATCGCCTGCCTACTTTATGACTTCCTTATGGAAGAGGTACAATGTCAACAATTAAAAATATTGACGACGTATGCAAATCACACATTAAGCATTTTCTCCTTACTTTAAAATTTGAATGAAACGAATTTGCTTCAAGTCAAAGAAAAATCGATGTTAAATAATGGCAGACAGAGCTTTAGCTGTCGTAAAGAAATTATTTCTTTGGTAAAATTTATTAAATTCAGAGCTATCGTATTTGTATGAACGTTAGTTAACTAAAATTCAATAACATAATATTTTCAAGCGAAATGAACATTTTGCTTCAAGAACTCTACGTTCTTTTTCAATAAAAAGCTTCCTTTACTGTTTGACAATTTAGTACTTGACTTATTAGTCGAATGTTGATTTAAAAACTACAGATTTTGATGAAATCAAATAGTACTTTAGTTTCAGTAAAGTGCACTTTAAAATTAGATAAATATTGGGACCGTGAATTAATCATTAATTAATATTTTATTCATTATTCAATATTCCTTCCTTGAAAGAAATATGTTCAAAGAAATACATTTATTTATTTATTTTACATTTCTTTTCTTTCAGTGTACATGTACAAGTTTTAGAAAATATCAAGTCGAGTAAAGCATTCCAATTAGCAGAAGCTCATTAAAATGTACATAAATCCTGTATATAGTTTGAACTCCTCGCCAGAGAACTCTAAATATTTTCTCTAATAAAGTGAACTTTAAAGAATCTAAAATATAAGTGTGAGAGAAGTATGAAATGTGCGCCGAAAGGTGCAATTATCTTTTAAGGTGCAATGAAAGTAATGGGCACTAAATATATCAGCGCTGCTTAACTTAATACCGCGACTTTTCGACTCACCGTTACACCTTTAAGGTGCTCGTAAAGTACAAATTACGTTTATGCCTAGTGGTGTTTAAAATTCGAACACTGGCGTTGCTACCGCGCTAAACTAGACACCTAATCTACATAAAGTGCTACCTGGCTTAACGAACTCAAGAAGACCATCAGCAATAATATTTAATGTGGCGTTACATTACCTTTACCAATTCCGAAACTTAAAAACGACGTTTCTAGTATTCGAACACACATAAAAATATCGAGCCGTATATAGTACCAATTTAAGACAGAGTAGATAACGTAACCCGTTCAGCTTTATTCAAATACTTAAGCTCCCAAAAACCATATCGAACTCATAACATTGCACTCATGGGAATTCACACTAATTGGAAACGAGAGAGAATGAATAAAAACGTGCGGACATAAAACGTATAAAAGCCCACAAAAGATGCACGCTCGTTATTTATAACTCGCGCGCATTTTTAATTAAAATTTACTATCCCACCGAAAAGAATTAAGACTCGCGTAATCAGCATAACGTTTTTAGTAGCGTCCGGTAGATCGAGACCGGTAATTTTATTACACCCACATTCCGGCGAGAAGATAAAACATTAATTAATATCATAGTGGAACACTTCAATAAACACATTTCGATTTTATATCGGCCGCGCCGCCTCGGAGTGACCGATGATTTATACACGGCAGTAACTCCTTATCTACTCCTTCTGTAATTTCGACGAGAGCCGCCTTGTTTAGCGTGGGTGCGGAAATTATTAAAAGCCCGCGGCGTTCGCTCCTCCATACCGGCTAACGTAATAACCGGACTCCATTTAAATATTATTATACGGTCGAGCTAATTAATAACAGAGATAATGGTATTAATATTTTAAATTAAAAGTTCGACCGATTTGCTTCCTACTGTTTTAATTTGGTTGCGACACGCTAATGGGCTATAATATTTTGTTGGTCTTAGAAAATAAGACTAAATTTATAATGTACAATCTGTAAAAATACTGTTTTCAGTACAAATACAGCACATAATTCTTGTAGTAGCTAAGAATATTCAAACGGCAGGAAGGATAATGCTTTGTATTAACTCCTGTAATGCTTCAGGATTACTGTCGTTACGTGTAAATGTGCGGCGAAGGTAGCAAACGTATATTAAAAAATACAATTATACAGGTATAGCTGAACAAAGGTAATGGGAATATAATTCGGATCCACCGACAATTATACGCCGGAGAAATGGGTTAAAATGAAACGTTACGGACAGCACCGGATTATAAAAATTAATTACGCGAGCGCGTATGCGCCAATTTCTCTCCATTAATTAATACGTGCGAGCAATTACTTTGTGCCATGTGGAAAGAAATTTGAATTTACCTCCTCTTGTACTCCTAAGTAACATTATGCGTGTCAGACTAAAAGTAACCGCATAACAGTAACGTAAGTAAGAGCGAGATGGCAAACGAATGCACGTCTCCATATAGTATGCTTAATAACAAGGTTGTAGGAACAAGTAAATTAAATTGCACGCAATAAATATGGAGTTTATGGTCTTTAACTAATTGTTAATCCTTAATAAGAGAGGCGCAAATGCTTCGCCATTTTGTTTCGGCCGTCGAGCCGACCTAATGTTTTATGAAACGCCAACTTTTACAACGCAACCAGCTGCGGTTTATGTCCCATTACACGATAGGACAAATGGGGAAAACGCAGCCCCAACTGCATACAAACGGTTTCTGCTCACTAAATCTGACTTTGGAATGTCGATGCTGCTTTAACTTAATGCTCGTTAGTCTAAAGTGCATATAATATTTTAGTCATATAGAGACTATTTTATTTGCCTTACTAAGTTACCTATAGGATCTTACTTATAGAAAAATTATTAGGAAAATATCTGTGAATCTAATTACCTACTCTATTACAGTATTCATAATAGGTAACACAAGGGAACAAGGGTCCTACAACCAGAACAAGTATTACATTTTTGTCGACCTAACATCACTTTTCATAGATCAAGTCATCAAAGTGTTGTGACAGATCTAAGATCCATTTCTTTTTTGAATTTTACAAATAACAGTCTACCTTTCCTAGGAAGTACAATCCAAAATATAGGGATTCTAAATATAGGTATTCCACGTAACTGGTTTATTAGTTTTTATTTAGTACCTAGAAGGAAAGTATTGTAATCGATTGACATTAAATGTCAGTGTAACAAATGTTATTATGTCAGAGAGACTGACGTTAGGTAGGGTACAGAGTGGTTCTGGCTTCACAAAATGGAATAATTGCAAGAGTGTTCAGACTTCATTGTGCCAACGATGTAGTCGGAATGTTGGGTGAGGGCCACCCCAGATATTTTTGTTCTAGTATTCTTAAGTGTTGGAAATTTAGATTGAAGAGGTTGTTCATCTTTTTATTTAAAGTATATTCCAGATTACTATTAATTACAATTCACTAGACAAAGACAATACAAGAAAGGTCCTACAACCAGAAAAAGTATTACATTTTTGTCGACCTAACATAACTTTTCATAGATCAAGTCATCAAAGTGTTGTGACAGATCTAAGATCCATTTTTTTTCCAGTCTACCTTTCCTAGGAAGTCCAGAATATAGGGATTCTAAATATAGGGATTCCACGTAACTGGTTCATTAGTTTTTATTTTCCGACGAGTACCTAGAAGGAAAGTATTGAAATCGACTGACATTAAATGTCAGTGTAACAAATGTTATTATGTCAGAGAGACTGACGTTAGGTAGGGTACAGAGTGGTTCTGGCTTCACAAAATGGAATAATTGCAAGAGTGTTCAGACTTCATTGTGCCAACGATGTAGTCGGAATGTTGGGTGAGGGCCACCCAGATATATTTGTTCTAGTATTCTTAAGTGTTGGAAATTTAGATTGAAGAGGTTGTTGATCTTTTTATTTAAAGTATATTCCAGATTACTATTAATTACAATTCACTAGACAAAGACAATACAAGAAGGGTCTTACAACCAGAAAAAGTATTACATTTTGTCGACCTAACATCACTTTTCATAGATCAAGTCATCAAAGTGCTGTGACAGATCTAAGATCCATTTTTTTTTTAATTTTACAAATAACAGTCTACCTTTCCTAGGAAGTACAATCCAGAATATAGGGATTCTAAATATAGATATTCCACGTAACTGGTTCATTAGTTTTTATTTTCGAAGGAAAGTATTGTAATCGACTGACATTAAATGTCAGTGTAACAAATGTTATTATGTCAGAGAGACTGACGTTAGGTAGGGTACAGAGTGGTTCTGGCTTCACAAAATGGAATAATTGCAAGAGTGTTCAGACTTCATTGTGCCAACGATGTAGTCGGAATGTTGGGTGAGGGCCACCCCAGATATTTTTGTTCTAGTATTCTTAAGTGTTGGAAATTTAGATTGAAGAGGTTGTTGATCTTTTTATTTAGTATTATTCCAGATTACTATTAATTACAATTCACTAGACAAAGACAATACAAGAAGGGTCCTACAACCAGAAAAAGTATTACATTTTTGTCGACCTAACATCACTTTTCATAGATCAAGTCATCAAAGTGTAGTGACAGATCTAAGATCCATTTTTTTTAACTTTACAAATAACAGTCTACCTTTCCTAGGAAGTACAATCCAGAATATATGGATTGTACAGGAACTTCTGGACGGTTTCGTACGAAGAATTTGTGGCATGTCTTCGGTCATATCTGAACTTAGCTCGCATATCTATTCCTCGTGTGGTTTATGATGTAGATAGAGAGAATGCCCTCCTCTGTTCTACCGTAGATGGCGAATGCGCATACACACACCGTTCGTCGGCGTATACCTAGAAGTTATTAAAATAAATCTCGGATAGTATTAGTGTCAATCCGGAGATTAAACGGGCATGCCGGGCGGTATTTCAGGCGCCCACAATCGCGCAAGCCTCCATGTATGCCTTCACCTATTATTATTCCAGATTATTGACGGGCTTTGTATCTTCCGTTTGGCGTCCGCATAATTATCTGCCGCTAATACTAACAACCGTACGAAGGTTTTACTATTTATTGTTTAGCGCCGATGCGACTAATAAACAGCTAAAGAGTTTTCATTGTTTCGCAGATTTACTGTCGATTATATTTACATAAGTACGCAAGCAGTAGATAATATTCACCTGAGGGTGTATGCAGGACGTAAAAACTTGCTGTTTGCTGGTCGGCGTGGAAACTACAGGAAGTTTGCTAATATCTAATGCAATATATCTTACTTTGTTACCTATAAATTATCGATAATACTGTATATAAACGGAGACTCCATCAAGAGTGGTGGAAAGCTTGAAGCTATGTATTTATGCTGATTTATTTATTGACATTGCGCTTATTAACGCTTTTAGATATATAAAATCGATAAATGTCTAATGTTTGTTTAAGTTACGGTCAAGTGATACTTTCTTTTGCCACATTGTATACAGAGTGATCAAAATATAAGAGATAACATTTAGTCAATAGTTTTTATCATCATGAAATCACAAGCTATCTACTCTATCAGACAATAAGTGAAAAATGAGATAATTATTTATTGATATTGATTTTTCCAGAAATAAAATTACTGTAAAATTTTGCACATCGAAGATTGCTAAAAGAAGAAAATACTTCATTTGTTAAAATTGTATACCCTCTACAGAAGGTCAACGTCAACAGGACGCGAACAAAGTTATCTATAACACGGATTTAAACTCAGGATATGTAATCAAACCTAATCGTAATCGTTATATGTGTACAGAGTGTTTCACTCGTTGTGCAACATTTTCAAAGGCCAAAAACACTTGGCGCTTGACGCTTGGCATCCTAACGGTAAATATATGCAACTTAAAATTACATTATTGTCAACCAATTCAGGTAGTGCCATACTTACATAAATCGCAAAGATTCCAATTTTTTATGATTCATTTGTTTTATGTTTAAAACTTTGGAATGGAGTTTAGATTTACCTAATATAATACTTTTATTTTCATTGCCACTTACAGTTCGACGCAATCGTGCATACATACATACACACTTACATATATAATTACAGACATTTTTCAGAAACCATTGCTTTGGATTCAGGGGGTCTAAACACCCTTATTTCCCCTGAAATACCAATTTTACTACTAGTCGGAAAGTACAAAAAATTGTAGAGGATAAGTAGTTAAGTACATATTATATGAAATAGCATCTAATGTCGATTAACATAAAGATATTCTTATGAATGGTGCATTGATATATGTACATCATGTTCTGATCGAACAAAAAGCGTTTTTGGCCTTTGAAAATGTTGCACAACGAGTGAAACACTCTGTACACATATAACGATATAGATATCATCTTGTGTCACCACGTTGTTGTATGCGCCTACCAAATGTGAAATTTACCTTCCAAAATAAACGAGATAATGAGAAGAAAGAAAACAAAATAATTAAAATCGATTGATATTTAGGTATAGGAAAATCTTTTGTACTAGTTGCTCAATTTAATTTTACAGAAGCCAAATGATCTCTTTTTGCGGTTATTGTAGAAAAAGGAACAAATTTATACATCGATAGCGTTGACTATTTTTCTCTATTCGTAACCGACCGAATACATTACTCCCATCTTTCGATTAAAATACTTATTAAAATACCACAGATCATCTACTCGGTAGTCCATTAGGGATAATTGAAACATTACAATAAATTATTATAACACGTCTAGATTCATTCTAGTAGAAAAAAACTCTATATAGGACAGGCATCCAAATAGTTAATGAACGGTAATAATAAATCAGTATCAGATTGGAAAGTGAATATGACATTTATCGGTTGCCGGGGCCAATAATTACAAGGAGCCGAGCCACCGACGCTCCCCATCCTACAGCCCTAATTATACCGTGATTTCCGAAGTGTGGCAACTTATGAATATTAAATCGACGCACTTATAAAAATTATCATTCCGAATTGATATGTACGTATAGGCTTCCTGAGCGGCGGCCATTAGTCGGCGAACGAATAAAAACAATCAACGATCGCCGACTATCGATGTTATGGCCAATTATCGACGATTCGGGAATCGGATCCGTGGCCGGGATGACGATTAACTCCACTTTCAGGTCAAAGTCTTTAAGAAGGCGGGCGGCGCCATTACAACTTCCTACTACTGAAATTTTGACGAGCGAATTATGCAAATTGATAAATAACTTTTTCTTATAACGTTACTAAAATTGACGGTGGTAGAATTGTAGTAGAAGTGTTTTTGACAGGGGTTATGATAGGAAATTATTGTTTGACGAGGGATAGACGAAAATTGTGAAAGAATGTTGAAATTAAAAGATGCAAATATAGTAGATTTACAAGAATAGCCCAAAGCCAATAAATACCAACAATGGTGAGAACATACAAGCTAATTCTGCAAACTTATTTTGTATTAATTCGTGTGTCATCCGATGTGAACTGCAAATCTTGTAGTTTTCCCGCTGTGCGCGCTCAACGACCGCAAAAGGCAATTTCCTTTCACGTCTTGCAATACGGTAATAACAATAATAACGCACTGATTAAAGTGCAATCACATTTAAACGAACTTCCAGGCGACCAGATTATAGATTTAGTATAAACCGACAGCCGTTTTACACTTGAAGTCGATTAAAAATAATTAAGCAATAAATCATTCGGGCACGTGAACGGCGGCGGACGCTATTATGCCCGTCGACCTTAGCTGATATCATCTATGCGATTTAGCATAATTGTGCAGTTTACATGATATCTGTGGATATTACGATACGCTGATACGCAAAAACTTATCTATTTACTTACCTACACGTTTTATATATACATATATACATACATTATGGCAAAAATACGGCTGTTCCATCTTTCTTGAATTGAGGAAATTTAATTACCAGTACAATATAATATACACAGTATTCCACGTAACTGGTTCATTAGTTTTTTACTTTCCGACTAGTACCTAGAAGGAACGAACTGGATTGTTTTTGGCCATAATATGACAACTGGAAGTGGCAAATGTTAGGTACATGCGTCTTCTTCGGGATTTGTCCGATATTGGCCAGCTAATATCAGCTCATCCTCCAGTGATTTTAGATAATTATACTAATTTACAGATCAATGGGATGAACGGTTTAGGCGTTGTGTTGCAGATTGCAATTGTCAGATTTTGAAAATCGTCAGTGCCACTGACATGACATGACATTAAATGTCAGTGTAACAAATGTTATTATGTCAGAGAGACTGACGTTAGGTAGGGTACAGAGTGGCTCTGGCTTCACAAAATTGAATTGCAAAAGTGCTCAGACACTTCACTGTGCCAACGGTGTAGTCGGAAAGTTGGGTGAGGGCCACCCCAGATATTTTTGTTCTAGTATTCTTAAGTCTTTGAAATTTAGATTGAAGAGGTTGTTCACACCGATCTTTTGATCTAAACTATATTCCAGATTACTATTAATTACAATTCACTAGACAAAGACAATACAAGAATACTTTATTGAATAGGTATGAATTTTATATGAACATGATAATAAATTGAACACTTTGCTATGAAAGAAAAAAACATGACATACCACGAAATAAATTGTAGGTAAGACATTATTGGACTCTTTCAAACAATGCACAGTATATAGTTAAATAGGATCCGGACGGTGGACCGGAAACCAGTACGGTGGAAAACCAGTGCGGTGGAAACCCCGTACGCACCAATCCGCACTGTACAAAACAGTCAATTTTCTGCTCTGTTGCGATTCCAAGTACAATGCGTAGTCGGTTCACAGATGAGTATCGATGTTTGCAGCGTGTAGCTGATGTTGAAGATAAGCGATAGGTAATAATTGCGAATCTCTAAACCGTGACGAACAGTTTCTTCGTGCACGCGTGATTGGAGTTTCCATCAGCACTAGATAGATGTCAAAAATTTAAACACGTTTATCTCTTTCTTATAACGAAGTAATATCTACAAGTTGTATTAATGTGACTAGTTTTGTTTTGTAAAATATAAAACACGTTTGATAAATTGTCTCTCGTTACATTTCTATAATGGCACTCATTATAATGACAAAGCTTCTAAAACAACAAAGTCTCGCAGAAATTTTTAGTCTTGGATAGAAATCTTAAAGCATTCCTTGAATTGATATTATTTGGGTAATAAAATTGAACGAAAAAGTAAAGTTATTTTACAAATAAAAAAACATTTACACTACAGAACGTAGAGGCGGGCGGGTCTTTTTGTTCGCGTTTAAAAATCCACATTCTAACGAAAAGTAACTGTCGCGTACCGAGAACTGTGCCCAAAGAAAGGAATTTAATGTTCCACTCGAACAGAGTTCTGCAATCGGCGACAAGTTGCCGCGGCGGGCAGCGCCGGCCGGCGTTGTACATTTTTAGTGCGGCAAAAAGGCGCACAGAAATTATTGAACGGTATCAGTGCAGGCCATTTCTGGGAAGCCATTAAATCAATCAATACCGTCGCGCGAGTTGATAACAAGCAATTAGGTGCAGTACAGGAGTTAACATGAAAGCCAATGCCAATATAACGATTATGGATAATTGGGTCCGGCCTCGCAAACAACACACAATAAAAAATAAACCAACAAACAATAATACTTTGTACAACAGGCCAATACTGTCAACGAGGGTAATTTAAAACTTTGCCGATTCACTCTTCTCACCGGACGTTGCCTGTAATGTGAAGAACTTTAATGTTTTAATAATTTGTACAAGACATTAATGTTGAAGTTAAGGATAAGTTAACGATAAAGTTCCATGTTTTTTTTTTTTTTTTTTTTTTTTCGTGGCTTATATCAAGGAGTAGAGGAGTTTGGTTAGTATACTAACTTTAGTATTTTGTTGGTTTTAGGTGGATAAGGCGACGGCCGATTCAGCTTCACGTACTGAAAATCTTTGCAATTTCTCCATGATCTCCACAAAATTCTCGTGCAGGCATCCGAAGAGTACACCAATATCTCCCCATTTAAAATAACGGGCCGTGTTAATTACGCCCGTTAAAGGCTAGATAATTGCAGATAAAACCCATAGTCATGGAACGCACGCTGGCGAGCATATCTCACCGTGGTGCAGGAGGCGATAACACGCTGCACGAAGCGTGCGTCATTTTCAGGTACGTGCGAGCAAATTTTCACGAGGTGAATCGTGCCCGAGCAGCAGAGACTCGTCGATCGCTGAACGATAGTGAAGCAATTAATGAGTTGACAGGCATAATAGTAATTGGTGTAATGATCGTGACGGTGTTGTATCAGATAGTTGGACGGAATGCGACGGCGTGGGAGTAGGATGCAGTGGCGTGCATTCTAGGTATAACACATACGTGAAGTTCTGTACAGAGTATCTGGCATGTAAAAAAGAGTCTTGTTCAATATTATGAAAGGCCTAGATCAGTTGAAACATGAAGTTGATGACTTGAAATATTGCTTCACGTTTTACAGTCAATAACAATCAATTCTCAGGAGATTATCGTGGAAGAGTAATATAATATTTCATTTTTGAGTTCTTTTTTTGTACGAAGTACTTAATGTGAACAGACAGAAAAGATAATTTGAATGAAACGAATTTGCTTCAAGTCAAAGAAAGTTCGATGTTAAATAGTGGCAGACGAAGCTTTAGTTGCCGCAAAGATATTATTTTTTTTTGGTAAAATTTATTAAATTCAAAGCTATCGTATTTGTATGAACGTTAGTTAACTTAAATTCAATAACATAATATTTTCAAACGAAATGAGAATTTTGTTTCAAGAACACTACATTGTTTTTAAGTAAAAAAACTTTTCTATTTGACAATTTAGTACTTGAATTGATAAAATCGAATGTTAAAATCGAATATAATCAAATAGTACTTTAATTTCAGTAAAGTGTACTATCAAATTAATATTTTATTATGTTTGGATTATAATCATGGGACCTTGATTATATAATCCAAACATGGTTGAGTAAAAAAACTCATTAAATTATTTTACTCCACGGTAATCTTTACTAAAGACTACAGACTTATTCCCAAATCTGTCTGGCGAGGAGATGGCCAGTAGACATAGCAATAATTTTAATGAAACCAATTTTCTTTTGATTCAAACAAATAACCTTTTTACTCAAATTTATTATCTTTCTGTTCCAAATAGAATATTTACTTATCACAAAATTTGTCTAAAATACTCAATGAAATGTGTTCTTCCCTATTATCGAATAAAAAATACTGATTGCCATTTAAAGAACGTTGTTGCCCTTCAAAAGTTTTGTTAGAAATAACTAAATAATCTTAAAATTTCTGACAAAGTATGTAGATGTAAAGTTTGATAATGTCCATATGTCTTTTGGTACACAACCATCGAAAATAATTAGACACATCGCTCTTTATCACAAAAATAACCCAGTAATTCGGTAACAACTATAAAACAGACAAATTTAATATTGTGAGTGTTTGTTTATTGACCATCAACCTCAAAATATTTTTAAAAATTAGATGTATATAAATACTTTGCACGCCACTGGTTCTCGATGCGTGGGAGGTTGTCATTCGGCCGTGGAGGGCCTCTCGCGAGTTAGATGGAGTGCTCAGATATCTCCCATGACAAGCTAGAGCCACGTTTTCCTGATTTATCGGCGACACGCGTAAGGTTTGATTTCATTAATAGGGCACGATTTTTCTACGTCGGAATTCGAATTGTGGGGCAATTGTGTGTGCGCTGGCGGTTCTATTCCGGGAACACTCTCACATTTTGGGACGGTTACATATGCCGACTGTCAGATCTAGCTGTCGCGGTTATTAGTCTAATTTAATGAAGATATTTCGCTGTTTGACGTGATTTGTCGTCAACGGTTAGTGGCAGTTGACTGTAGCGTTGTTATGAAATTTATTAGTTAACATGTATAAACTTTAAACACCTGAAAAATGAAAAATTGCCTGAAAAATTAAGTTCTTATTTTTTCTTACACGAGACATCGTTATGCGTGCAGTGAATTACGAAACTGCCTGTTCGAAGTTCTGATCACCTCCTTTCCAACGAATCTGTGTATTTTTGAGATCCTCTAATTACCCATAAAGCCCCGGTGAATAAATTCCACACGGTTATAAAGAAATATCGGGTCAAAAATCCGTTGGAGGTACATAATTAATCCTAATTAATTAACGATCCCGCTGGGCTCGCTTGTCATTCACCAAGCATGCAACTCTCCATCCACAGATATCAATTAATTATGCCGGTCTCGTATCACATCGCAACAATTACTTTTTATAACGGATTTTATATGCCCTAATGGCCCTCGCTATCCACTCGGCGTTAGTATTATTTAATTTGCGCTATTGCCGCGATTCAGTCATGGACCTTTTGATGGGCGAATAATTAAATAAGCGCGAAGAAGGTGAAATCTTTATGAGATCCCCGGCAATCAAAAATAATTGGCCAACCACGCGACCGAAGAAACGAACGAAGAAATGTAAGGCCTCCCCTACGGAATGCCATTAATTTTCGAATGCACGATTTATGAAATCAATTAGTCCAACCCCTTGGGGTCGTTGTTTACTTAAAGGACTGTCTACACGATGCTAGCAACCAAGCAGAGAGTAAATAGCAGCTGTTCTTGCGGACTCGCATGTTAAAGTTATCAGCAACAACACTTTTCAGCTAACATAAGAAGAAATTAAGAAGAAAATTGAGAACAATATTTTCTATTGACAAACATTCATCAAGATTTGTCTATGTGTATTTCTTATCATTAAGGCAACAAACTAATATTCAGTCGTAATATAATTATATAGTTTTGACATTATTTATAAAATCAAATGAAGCGCTTAGTGTAACACAATAACAAGCCACAAAGTTCTAGATTTTTGGGAGAAAACCGCGTCAACGACGATAAAGTAGTCAACGTTTCGCACTCTGTTGCAAGAGGCATCTTCAGGACGTAACAGTAAGAGAGCTACGAAGAGAATTTGTGAACTTGTGCACTTTGAGAACTTTGTGAACTTTGAGAACTTGTGTGCGCAAGGGTAAGGGTTTTTGTTGGGTTGGGAGGGCGATTTGAGGTAGCTGTGATTGGCTGTGGTGGTCGTAGAAGTGCTTTCTATGAAATGAAAAAAATGTGGCTTGTCATCGTATCACACAAAGCCTTTCAAATCGATACAACCGTGACATCAATAAAAAAAGTAAGATGAGCCTAGCTTTCATGTTTGTATTTTTTATAGCAACGCAATGCTAATTTATTTGGGCTTCCAAAAATTTCAATGGACGTCAATACTCGTTTTTTCCGCTGAAATGTGATTTTTTTCCATCGATACTATCTATACCTTTTCTTTTAGGGTGCCCAGCCGACAATTAAAATGAATGTTATTCTTCAGAATAACAGAACAAAATAAAAATATCAGAAATGTTTTGAATTAGTAGCACTACAGTACGCGAATTATTTTTTAAAATATAAATTATTACTTACTATTTTGCCACATTGTTTGCTTTCCTCATGACCAAACGAAACCTGGAAAAAATAAATAAGTTTTAAGACATTTCTGACATGACAATCAAATAATTTTTACTGTTTGTAGAGTTTAGGTTTGTTTCTTCTCAATAAAAATTGTAAGGAGCGATTACTGATTTACGAAAGATGTGATGATTTTATGGCTCATAATGTCTCCAATTGATGACATACTAGATGTATGAAATGTTAACTTAACTTAATAAAGAAAAAGAAGAAATTAGATTATAAATTGTTAACCTGATAAAACTGAACTGCTAGATTGGCACATACTCAAGATCCAAGCATGGCAGGGTAGAAGATATGTGGCTATAACAACTCGCCTACCAGCTCGCATTGTGTAAACAGTGCATTATAAAAGCGTTTCTTGTGTGCGTAAAGCGTATCTCCGATGAGTCGCAGATATGTTGGGTCGCTAATTAATTTTACAGGTGCAGCGCGGTCGCGTCAGATTTTCGAAATCTGTTTCAGATAGTGTAGATCGCGATAAGCGGACTTTGTTAAAATTCTGTATCTCGATGATCGTAAAAAGTTTGCCTCGTTTGCGTGCGCATACGGCCAATGATGCGGTAATAATTTCATCTTTACGACGACATAAACGTTGATCGGCTCATGATCGACTATAATCCACATTGTTGACTCGTATTTATGTGCACACTTGCGGCACTTATTTTACAAGCGCATCCAAAAGTATTCATTATTTGTGTAGTGTCTTGAAGGTGAATTATTACACACAAATTATTAGGACTTTAGCGGCACCGAACGGGAATTTAATAATAATTTCTCCCCTGCCACGATATCTAAAAATCATAACCAGATAATCCCGTTAATTATTGAATTCCCTGCGAAGGCAAAAATTTACTTAAGAAGTTAAGAGTGCACGTTTTAAATTTAATTCCTTAAAATATTCGAGTTGGGCCAAGGCGTATTACCTAACGGTAAACCTTTATCAAGCCGAAGAAGATGAAGCGAAGAAAGAGAGTAGCGATGCTGTCTGAGGTACGCGAGCAAGCGAACGACGATGGCATTAAAAAAAGTAAAGATGAACATGATCGACTTAGCTCCCACGCATGAGGGAGGTCGTTGATCAGGGTCCGTATTCCCGTAACCATGCGCATTATCCGCATACGCTACCATCTGTCTCTCTTCTTCTATTACCATTAGACAGAAAGAGATTCCGTCCACGGATCCACAGTCGTCGATTCGAGAATATCATCCCGGCCTTCTTCATTCAAACGGAGTCTGCGGCTCGTCCGACTTGTCAAAAGTGAGGAACGAGTGAACGAGACTCATGTGCCACCTCCTCCTCATGTACCCCCCTGGTCGACGCGTCGTGGTTTCTTTTCGTGTGAAACCACAGAAATAATGGTTTTCGGTCGTGTATTTTACCTCACGGAACAACCTTATTGACCTCCCTTTGACGTCGAGCCGTAATGGCAGGATGTTATTAATGGTTGAAATAACTGTGGGCCTCATCGAGTATATGTGGTGTTGGTGTGGAACTGTAATGCGTTAAGATAAATATCGAGGTTTGAATTTTCAGTGATTTCTTCAATCATGCCCATAAACATTTTTCTTGTCTCAATTCGCCTTACATTATCTGCATTTTAAATACTCCCAGCTACAAATGTATTTACATTAATCGAAGCAGGTGTGGATCTAGGCATTGTGCTCTCGCCCAATCAATGTTAATTTAGCAGCGGGATCCAAGGATTAATTCAAACAGATTTCGACTACTACCTGTAAACAAAAGGGTCGATCCGTTATCTATGGGGTTGTTCCAGTGTTACCGATCTAATAGCCCTAATTTTCACCGCGTGCTGTTCCCCTCCTGAGGAAAAATGGAAATACCGTGTACACAATTTAACCTAACGAGGCGGAGATACCCAAAAGATATCGTCGAATCGAGTAGGCAGCGAGAAATTTGTGCGGTGAAGTCAAAAAGGGCCCAACGGAGCGATTCGAGACCATGATATCAAGGGTGCGTATCGCGAGTTTTCTTCCATCTTGAGATACCTATGTTAATGCGTTCGTATGGTGGGCTCTTAAAATTCTACCTTCTGGTTGTAAATTTCGACAATGTCAAGGGTATTTGTTCTGTTACCGGTAACATGGGACTGCCGTATGATAACTCAGGGTATTACGTGGATGTTGTTAATACCTTTCAGCTAATTAACAGGTGCTATTGTAATGGTAGGAATCTTGTGGTAAGGTGTAACTTGAAAATATTTAGAATTCAGTGCCTTTTTCATTACTGGAGTTACGTTTCTTATAAGTAAACTATGAATTTTGAAGCTTTTGTAGCTTATATTTTGGCACTGAGTATATAGTGTAATATCTCACCTTTAATATATATATATATATATATATATATATATATATATAAATGTATGACGGTGAGTCCAAATAGACTCTGACTGCACGAAACGATATGTACATCGATATGTGTGGACTGTATTATATTTCTTTTTTTTATCAATAGTTACAATGCATGGTTACATCAAATACTACTTATATAACACAAATATTAACATTTTTAACGAACATTCCATATATATATATATATATATATATATATATATATATATATATATACTCAATATTGTAAATACGTGTAAGTACAATTTGTGCTTTAGATTTTTCTTACAATTCATGACAACATAATAAAACTGACAACTCACAAGTACAATTTTTACATAATGAAAGTAAACGAATGAACGTAAATCAGCAAAAGTACTGCTGCCGCTGGTGGCTACTACCAGCAAGCCTCAGTTCAAACTACAAGGTCAACTATTTCTTGTGTATTTTATATGTCGCCCAGGTAGGTATGTACATACATACAACAGTGAGACAATGTATTGTCTTTTGTCAGGTGAAGGCGTCGCAACCATAAAATATTTCATATTTGATACCAATTTGTGGGGTTTTATTGACTACTTGCCTTGAATCTACATAAATTTTGAAAGCCCTGTACACGATTGTAAATAACATAAGCAGGGCCACGATGACAATAAAATTGTGGCCTTACTAAATTAGTAAATGGCCTTACTACAATTAGTTATTTACAAAATTATTTTAATTATTAATTAAATCATTATTTCTATTTTTATCAATTAAATTATATATGTTCATTAAAAAAAATCTCTTTCTGGTCTTCAATTGTTTCCCAGAATATTTTTTATATTTATCCGTAGCTTATACTTTATATTTAATGTTTTATTTATATTAACTTCAAACACAAAAGTAATTCAATCAGTTCTCCGTCCACTTTAATAATTAAAATATAATATACAATTATATAATTATACAATTTAATATACAACTGATATAATTAAAATCCGTTATATTTTACAAAATATATTAGTATATATGCATTTCTACTTCAAATAAAGCTCAACACGTCACAGCAACTTATTAATATTACATAATATTTGCATTGTATGCATAAATAAGCATAATACAAGTTATTGAATTTTGAAGAAATATTTGAATAATATATTATTTCAAATAAACATTATAAATCGCATATTTATAATTTTATATTATTAGTTATACATGTAACTAAAGTAATGAATTGTTGCTTTAAATTATTTATTATAATCACACAATGGTCACACAATGCTGGTTAACAGCGGCTAATAATCTACAGCAAGCAGTAAATACTAAAACAGCGTAGTGTGACCACCCCACATTTTGCATTCCAATCAACTGCAGCATAACTTTTCGGTCGGCGACTATTCATTATCTGATCAGTATTTTAACAACTGTATCGCTTAAAGCCCTCTTTATATATTGGGAGAATATTACCTCGCATAATATTTATAAAAGACATTTCAAAAATACATAATTTCCTGAGTTAACATTCATGCTGGTTGCTGTAAAAGTTAACAAAGCGCTGGTGAGCTGGCTGCTGCTAAACTCACTTGCAACCTGGTAAAACAGCGCCGCTGAGTGGTCAAACTATGCTGTTAGCAGCCAGTAGCAAATAGCACGCTAGTAAAACAGCCTAGTGTGAACAGGGCATTACTAAAAACCGCTATAAAATAAATACACCGCAATCATTCCCACCCAATAACAACAAATTCTCGGACCGTCGCAAATTCGCACATAATGTTGAAAATCTCAAAACTTAATACTTCTCTTTACACCGCAATTACCTGCTCGTAAAATCACATCCTGCTCACGTAAACGCGCCTCAGCATTGGTCCATTTATGTTCTTTAAGCGCGCGGAGGCGCGAAAGAAAGGTGGCAGGCGAGCGACGAAAACCTAAATGCAATTTTATGTAATTGCCACCACAATTGCATCGAGACGTATAGCGACGGTCAATTTTAGTGGCAGTGCCACTTAATCGCAATTACATTATCAATTATCGTGGCATTATCTCTCGTATGTAGAAGCAGCACATTCACTCCTTCTGCATTCTTTCAAGGCAGGTGGTACACGATTCTGTGTTGAAGCTATACGACATGTTGAGCATGTCCAAACCAATAAATTATACAATAAATAAATTGCTTTGATAATATTGCGATATTTCGAGCTAAAAAGTTCCCTAGAACTTGAAAACAAGTGATTCATTCAATTTCATTCAATTACAATTTTTTTTACTACATAGTGGATTGAAAAACAGGACACCTGTCCATTAGATTTATTTACGTAGAACGAAACCGCACAGATAGTGTAATTATAATGCGTGTCCGATGCGAAATAACAGTAATCAAGTGATTTGTCGTTTCAACTTCTCAAACCTATATTACACATAATTACCGTAATGCCGGTCCGAATTCGGAGCAACAGGAAAAAAATGCTCACCTTAAATTGTAATTAACAAAAGCGAACATTCGCGTGAAATGTGTCCGAACGTAAATAACCACTTATCTATTTCAGTATCTGGACGGAAGCGATTCGAGTAATTACACACAAGCGAGGTGGCGGTGTAATGTAAATTAATAAAGGAGTGTGGAAAAATTGCTCGGAGAAATTATATTAGAGAAAACGCCCACTTTTTCACCGCTAGCAGTTTTTTTTTTCGTCGGCGGCACAATTACGCTTTTCCGGTGTTTATCGGTTTATAATCAAAATTTATTGCCACTTGTGGGATGTTGTACATCATTTTTATACTGATTTACATGCAGGAAATTAGGTTTAAAGTGGCAAGATATAACTATAACGTGACTGTTTTGTGAAAATATCTGTCGCTAGGCGTGCCGTTTGGATTAATGTGTTTCTTATGATTTGACGTCATCTCACCAAAAAGAGAAATTATAATGTAGCAGTAATTTAAATTAAATGTTTTATAAAACACAATAAAACAAACACTTTGAATTATCTAGTTTTACCTAGTTGGTGGTAAAAAACAAAACAAAAAATAAAAGGGCAAGATTTGCCTCTTTTGCACTAAGGAATACAGGAACAGTATACTAATAACAATAATCAAATATTAGGGTTATTAATAGTTATTAATAAATAGCAGGGAACCAATTAATATGTAGGAGGTCAAAATGGCGAGAACAACCGCGACTCCCTAACATGGTAGCATTTGGCCAAGCGCGGCTTAAGGGCTTTAATTACTGGTCAAAATTCTAATTCATCAAATCTCTTCCAATTTATTCGAAGGCAAAACTAACTGGGTTCTTTTTCTTGAACCTTGTGAACACATTTTCTGACTACTAACTGACGCGTTTAAGTATTTAACATTTAATAAGGGCTGATAAAGCAAGACTACTCAAATGAAACGAAACACTTATCAAAACAATAATATCTATTAACAATAATAATCAACAATCCCGTTTGATAGGTTACATAGAAAAATGAATGAAGCTTTGAACATTGACGTTTAAATTAAACCTAGGAGTTGATTTAGACAGACACACTTTTAGCAGAAATATGAATAATTTAATTTACAATGAAATGCGAGACGAGTTGAAAAGACTTACCAGGGATAAACTTAAGCGCCTAAGAACGCTCCACAAAAACGTGTACTTTACATGACGGTGGTTGAAATGAGAAGAGCGAGATCTGTTCGTTTGCATCCCTCGACCCCAAAGGAAGCCGGAAGCATTTCTTCTTAGCCAATGACAACTCTTCAATTTTAAACTTATAACACGCGGTCAAATCCTAAACCAGATATTCAACCCTAGCAAAAACCTTTGACATTCCCGAATGTTCTTACAAATATCTCGCTTAATTTGATCATATCTTAATAAATAAATAATGGGTTTCCGACCCATTACAAATAAACAACAGAATTGCAAATGCTTCCTTCTACACGTTTCATTTTATCCCACTCCAGCCCGGTCACATCGGGCTTCTCAACGTCCGTCAGCGAATATGTACGCACATTTTGAACAGGGCCACATAAAACTGTATGGATGGAAAAATCACTTGGTGTGTATTTTCGCTGTAGAATGTAGATAATGGTTGAGTAAAGTTTTAAAGTATTTTAGAATTTATAAGTGTAAAATTTATCGATTATAACTGCTATAAGCATTATTAACTAGTTGGTTATTTGTTGAATATTATATTAAATTAAAAGAAAAAAAAATTAATATTCTGATGCTGATAAACTGACTCCGGTCACTCCATGGAAATTGCACGGGAGAATATTACCGAACTTTTTGTATTAGGAGATCATAAAGTTGTCCTCCAATCTACTTGTGTATACGTATATTCCCCAAAATATATATTTAATTAATAGCGTAATAAATTAATTTTAAAGCCCCAGCATTTTTGGTATATGTACATCAATAATAATTTAAATATATGTCACGTAGACAGACGACAGTAGGCTTTAAATCACTAATCACTAACGATGATTTAGATTATGAATACCCGCAACCGGGCTCTGGAACATCCGGACGCCACATACACCGTACATATACCGGCTTTCTTATTAGGCGACCATAAATGTTATACGGTTGAGTCGCTTAGGATAAAATAAATTAACGATTCCCTTTCTATATCATTATTATAAAATATCTTGTATAGCATATTATGCACTATCAGTAGTATATGATATGTTTTACAAAACCAGAATATTATAGTTATTATTGATTTACATGTTTCTTGAAATAAGTTCCATATTACTTGCTTTGCAAGCTTAAGAACTATTTATTTAACTGTCCGGACTGTAAGAGTCAAAAATCGCTGAGGCAAAAATCTATAATAATAATAAAACATTACACTAAAACTAAATCGAGATAAAAGCCATATTTGCTAAAGATCAAATTAGTCGGGCCTGTTGTTGTGCCCAATAATCTAAAATAAGGATATACTGCCCAGTATAATATAGTGGCGATTTGGTGCCAAATTTTAGTGGCTGGCCGGCCGCATCGTAGTCGCACACCAACCGCACACATGCCGAGTTTTATACCAGGCTAGCATAATATTCTTAAGATTGATTTCCTTTATGCCAACAGTGCGGATTTGCTTGCGCTTCTGGATTAAATACGACGCCGACGTCTAATTTAATAAACAACATTTTTTTATGCAAGTTACCTGTATCAGTATCAAGTTTACTTAATTGATGTTGTAGGATTTACAATGTAGGATTCCACACAAAAATAAAAAATTAAAGGAAAAACTGTCCTTATCGTTGATGGTATTGTAAGTATATTTTACCGTGGGCTTCTTTCAATCAAAAATATATAACATTGAAAATTCATTCAAAAATTTGCAAAAGTATTGTAGCAAGCAAAAAACATAGGTATTTTTACTTTTCGACTAGCACCCTAGAAGGAAATAATTGACGGAAAATGACGTTTCGAGATTTTCGCGAAATACGCGTTTTGAGGTCCCCTGAATTGATTGCGATGATTTCTGGAAAATATCTGTATGTATGTGTGTGTGTCTGTGTATGGATGTCTGTGAACACGATAGCGCCCAAACGGAACAACGGACCACGCTGATTTTGCATATGCATTTAGAACTACCGTGGGACGAACTGGATTGTTTTTGTTAACAATTTGACAACCCGAACTGGCAACTGTTGCATGCACCTTCTTAGGGATTAATCCGATTTTGGCCTAACTGATATCTGTTCATCCTCCAATGACATTAAATATATACACCAAATTACAGACCATTAGGATGGATGGTTTATGCGCTATAAGAGTTTATAGTAGCACTATGACAGAATCCACAGCCTTCGTCACTATGTTGCGAATTTTCACAAACGTCAGTGTCATTGGCATGCCATGACATTAAATGTATGACGAATGTCATTATATCACAGAAACTGACGTTAGATAGGGTCCAGAGTGGCTCTGTTTTAACAAAATTGAATAATTACAAAACTGTTCAGACACTTCAGTGTGCTAGTATGGTAATTGGAAAGTTGGGTGAGGAATCCTATAAGTAGTTGACTCGTGCAGCTAGCTACATTATTCATATCTGCCCAAATAAATTTTAATTTTTAATATGCAGTTTAACATCCCAAATGTGGAAATTAAAGATGAACAAAAACCATCTTTTATTAATAGTAGGTAAAAGTAACGAAACATAATAACGCACTTACAAGTGGAAAGAAAGAAATTTCAAATTATAACAAACAAACGGACCGTTTCAAAATCGTTGCCCGCATTGGTCCGCATTCTACGACTTTTCTATTAGGGGCACATAATATTGCCACGGTTGCTTCGGTAGTAAAATTTGTGAAGCCTTCATAACAAATGCAATGCAGCCGGGTTTAAAAATATAAATTAGCTTAAAGGTATTATTTTCTTTTACTGTTGCGTTACTCATCATAATATTAATTATTATTTAAATGATGTGTCTTAAAGTGTTTTAAATTTTAGCACTTAGCAAGAAATTTAAGGCAATAAAACAGATTTGCACTTTACAATCAATGTATGTTGTTTGTAATAGCATATCTTACTTTTTTTACAAATCGTAACTATCAAATTATTGAAAAATTTAATACTACATCACCCTTTACTTGCCCACTGGTACCTGCCCTAAAAGGAAAGTATTGTAATTGAAAAAACTATGGGTTTCTGCAATATTTTGTGTTGCGTCTCTGCTTGGAATGTTTTACATCCAAGCAGTGAATAAATTTTATTCTCCAACATTATTGGTCAAAAAAAGACACTGTACCTTGTCTCTTTTACATTACACGTTTAATATTGCTTTCCTTGTATTTGTCCATCGTTTCTTTACGAACCTTGGTAAACTTCCGAACTTTTAGCTTGAGAACTTGTGACAATAATATTGACCTCTCAAGTACTTCTAGACTGGAGACTTTTGCGGTCCGAATCAATTAATTCTTGATTTCCGCGCGAAAACTACGTTGTTATCTTTACAATTGTCGACGTTTCGCACTCTGTTGCAGAAGGCATCTTCTGGATTTCTTCACACTAAGAGAGTTGCGAAGAAACTATCTTTGATAAAAATTGATGTAATTTTAATGAATCAAATCAACAAAATATATTTTTAACAAAGTGTAAGTAATTTGCAACAGAACACAATTTCGGCTCCGATCAACATGCTTAATTAATCCACGTCGCAACAGTTGTCGATCATTCTTTATCGGAGAATCATTCAAATACTAGTACACCTGACTGCACTCACTCACTCCAGCGTCACCACACTCTTCCTAGTATCATGTCTCCTCCTCCCCAGTACACGGGTATCATAATAGCGAAGATAACTCCATTCCTCTGTAGCTAGTTCAAGCGGCGCCGGTAGTAGCGGTGCCTTCGTCGACTCACCGGACGGAACGGTGCGCGGTTCACTTGACGTCGCCGATCCGCGCGCCGCCCTGCCGTGACCTGTGGCGGCGCACTCCCCCGACAATGCGCCGAGTGACAGGCGCCCATGGCTGCCACCGTGGACACCACATAAACTGACCGCCGCTGTCTCGTAGCTCTGCGCAACATTTAAATGTCAGCGGACCTGTTGACAACCTCACTATTTACCTCCGATTGTGGTCCTTTTTGCGCCCGCCTCGGCCACGGTTCGCAGAATTTATGAATAATTGTGCCGCCGGCCGATCCGACGACCGCCCGTTGCAAGATGCGGCGGCGCAGGCAGTGTTTTTGCCCTAGCGCTCGAGTTGAGAATTCTTTTGTGCGGGGATCGCTTACGTTGGCGTTGGTCGTTGGTTGGCTTTTATCGCGGCTGCTTTGTGCATCGTAACTGGTTACTGGAATAGGGTTACTAGGCAATGTCCTATTTTAAACAGAATTTACTCGATGACTGCGCCCTGTGGCTTTTCTAGATTTTGTTCTAATAGTTTTACAAACTTTTTAAAAGGAGTTATCATTTTTGATTTGTTGCTTTCTAGACTAGATTTCTACACACTCTTTCTCCTCAAAATGAAGACATTTTCATTCATTGTTTCATGAAATGTACCTACGCAGAGAGAACTTTATTCTTGGATATCAAGAAAAATTATTCTTGCGTATAAAATATTTTATTCTAATAAGAATTTCAATATATGTAGTTATCAACGGTTAGTTATTCTTACGATTTAAGAATTTAGTATGTTTATTTTACGTATATTTTTCTCTGACGAAGAAAACGTTATTCACCAATAAAAAAGTTCGTCTTACAAAAACAAAAATATTTCGTTGGACGAAAAATATATATGCTTCAATGAAAAAACAGTTTCTTCAATAAAGATTCTTACTCTGAGAGATATATAAAAAGTTGAGCAATTACTTTACAGATGGCGCTAACAGTTTCTCACGTCTTTTGCCACATATCACCGCTATATAAGGTCGACGATATTGAGCGTTCGTATATTGTTTGTTTACATCTATGCATAAGTGTTTTATTTCATGGGTTACAAGGATTATGAGGAAAACCAGGATTGTAGTGGAATAGCTTACACAGAGAGAACTCTATTCTTGGAAATCAAGGAGAAATGTTCTTGCGTATATAGTGTAGCATAAAGAGCCTATTTTTGCTATCCAAATAATAGTTTTTGTAATAATATATGTAGTTATTTCAACGGCTAGTTATTCTTCCGGTTTAAGAGTTTAGTTTATGTTGAGTATATTTTGCTCTGACAAAGAAAATGTTATTCTTTTACATATTAAAAGAGTAAGACGTTTGTGTTGCAACAACAACGTTTGTGTTGGGTGAAAAATGTTATACATTCTTCAACGAACAAACAGTTTCTTGACCCAAAAGTATACGTACGTATCGCTTAAAACAGACGTAATTCCTTTCAAGCAGTTCCTTCATACTTAAAACAAGAAAACGCAATACTTGGAACATCAAAAAAATCATATTCTTACTCCGAGAATTTTATATTTTACTTGATCCAACCAAATGATCTTTCTGCAGATATAGATAGCAACAAGTGATATTTTTCACTCAAAGATATTCGTGTTGTATCAAATACATTTTTCCTTCTGTGTATTCTTCATACATTATTTTACAAAGGCATTACAACTTCAACAGCAAGTTTCCGAGCAATTTCCACATGAAGCAGTAATGTTTCCAAATCAACATAGGTAGAAACAAAACTAATAACAAACAGACCAGATAATACTTACAGTAAACATAATGGACAAAGATATTGCTCGCTGATGTTAAACATGCACATTCTGTAGTGTTGTACGTGTTAGAATACATCGAACTTGCTTGTATTGAGAAGCTTCCTTGTCCCAAGGCAGAGACACATGTCTGCGGACAAATGTGTATATCACATTTACTATAAATCCGTAAAGTTCATACCAGATTGAAAATGAGTTGATTAAATACAGGAAATTCCAGCATGCAACACCATAATCCCCACTGCTGTGCCCCATACAGCGGAGCGGCATATGCATCAGGAATAAAATTGACAGTTTACTTTAAATGCTCGTAATCAGGAACCGGTAGACTGGTAATTGCGCCGAAACGGTACCGTAAAAGTTTCAGGCAGCAGGTCCTCGCTAAAGACTCATAATTGCACGGGTCGCTCACGTAATTCATCGACGTTTAATAATCATCCGCCCGAAGATAGCCGCAGATATATCCGTACGATATTACTGCGGTTGCGGCAGGCGATTAAGCAGAGTGGATAGCGTAGGAGCATCGGAAGCTTGCTGCGACCTTCTGGGTGGTCCTCCGCACTCTTTTTTCACCAATCTAATTATTTTCAGTTAAGCGCCGGTAACATTATACCAGCTGACTGATACCAACCAAGAAAAATACTTGTCGATCACTAGTTATAGTAAAAACCACGAGAAGAGACAATAAATAATCACTTAAAACAGCATGAACTAAGAATTTCGAACGCATGTCTTAGAGTTTTGGGAATTAGCTACATAGAAAATCCACTCCTTAATAAAACAATCATTCTTTTACATTGAAAATCATCTCACCCATTTCAGAAATCAAACAGTCAAACTTGTCCGTGGCAATAATTGAACTTTCAGGTTTGTTGGTTGGTTTCCGTACCCTGGTATGGTGTCAACGCGGCTTTACTTCTCGCAATACATGCTCATACGCGGGAACAATTTACCTTTTTGTATGGACTCCGCCGACAACGTTGTTCGATGCTGTCGAGCATCAGAAATTACGGAAATTCGAAAGTTGCGCGTGTAATTTTGTGTAGGTTGATTGGATCGCTTCTTGCCGAGCTTTTTCCATCTTGACTGTGCATTTTGGCAGTGTTTCACAGAAGCTGGCCAATGATTAAATCAGCAGTCTGCTATTTTTTTAATGATAGGTTCAGAAATGGATTTTTATCGCGTTATTTGTGCTCGCTTTTTGCTGGGTTTTATAAAACGAATTATTTAAGTATAAATTGATTATTGGGTTGCAAGTTATCAGTAGTGTTTTGTATCATTATATTTAGTCTTGGATTAAGTAAATTATTAAGATTGTTTTATCTTGAGCCTGTTTTTTTTAATATTTTTATTTAAATTTATCATTTTATCAACTTATCTTTGTCAAAACATACCTAATTTTATATTTCAACTGCCTTGAGACGAATTTCAAATAGGTGGTCATCATGCTGACTGATTCTAAGACTATTAGACCTGAAATTAATTCTAAAGTTTGTACACAATATAAAAGTAATCTCATAATACTTTTCCAACCCCTTATAGAAGCCACCTGCTCATAACAACCAGCATCTTACCGAGGGGTTGTGACGTTTGAGACTAATAAACATCCTTTACATTTTATGTCAATCGGACCGCATCGGCTATAAGATATATCAGATTTGACGGACATTATGTTTCCCTATAAAAAAGTGAATGATGTGACGTCGACCACACGTTTATCACTTGTCAGATAATTGAATCGCTGATGCCAGGCATCGTACCGGAAATATAATCGGAGTCCACCGCGCGGTCCACCTACCCAATAAAGACCTTTAATAGAGTCCCCCACTTAAAGTTATGATTGCGTCGTGAGGTGGACAGGTGAAGGCGGATCAACCGTGCGGTCGGCTAATACATTTTTGACATGCCATCATAAAGGAGAAATAACTGAAAAAGGAATGAATGCCGCGGTTCGCCGCCGTCGACGATAATCAGATAAGTTATGATCACGTTGAAACGGAACGTCCTGTTTTTGAGACCGCCCCCGCTGTTATTACGGGACAGCTGCACCTGACAACACACCACACCAGTGGCGTGCCACTTCTACACTCATGTGATTAGTGTAATCGCCACTATTATAATTATTTATGGTATTTTTTTCTAATTGAAGTAAAGTCTTATACCGGTATAAGAATAAATAGCTAACATAACACTTATGAAATACCAGCAATTGTCGCTTAAATTTAATTAAATTGAATTCAGGTTGGAACAAATTTAGATTATGCAATTAATTCCGAATATCTTCTTTAATATTAAATGAATTGCCATATTCTGCAACCTGCACATGAACACAATTAGATGTTCATATTAGGCGCCGCCACTGGTCTTACACATCTTGACAGATGCTCGTCGAGATCTTGAGGAATTCGTCCAAAATACCGCCGGACATCTTGATTGCCACTCGCCAATTACGATATTTTATGACTGGCCTGAGAGTCAGCCACTGGCATCAGTGGCCAGCATGGTTAATCTTAGTTATCTAAATTACTATCTCCTACTAGTTTAGTACGTGGGCTCTTGTCACGTACCACCAACTTGGCGCAGAACAGCGCGTTATTACGCTGTGCGGCGGCATAATTAACTGAAAATATCAACGGTAAATTTACACGGGGCCTCACTGTACCCTCGCAAATATGCAACTTCACAACTTGCCGCAATCTCGATCTTTTCGGCGCCGTCATTCTGTCTGCAGTTTTATTTTATCGATATATTTTTGTTGGTTTTCAAAACAATGTTTAGAAAATGGAATATTTTTCTAATATAACCCAATCTACAAGTTATTATTTACTTTATTAGTTAAACTAGGAATGTTATCTGATAAAATTGATTAAATATTGTAGATAAATAGCACTGTAATCTTCAACTATTATACGGTTTAAAACTATTATATTTATAAATGTGGCTATTTCAATGATTTTTATCATGCGTTGAGCGACAACATCGCTTTCCACCTGCTGTCTGTACCGTTCGTGCGAAGTCCGCAACACAGGCTATGTGCCCCTACCAGGAGCCCATGAAAACTGCCAGATATTTGCTGAAATATTCTCCTAAAAACATTGATTTTGGCCACCGCTCATGTTCTGGTTTCGTCGCTGTAAAATCTATAAATAACTAAAATAAACGCCTGTGATATTACCCATGTTATATTTTCACATCTTCAACAATAAATATTCCTTATATCTAGAAGAAAAACTATCGAGACGAAAAATATTTCCATATAGAAATCAGTGCAGGGCGCAGAAATTCATTGGCGAGACTCCGTTCTATGCGCATGTTCCGGTGGCGAGATCATGACAAATGTTTGTAAGCTGAAGTGGAAAGCCTGAAGCCGCATTGCCAACTTGTGAACTGTACGCTGTTGTTCCACAGACCTTCGGGCGCTCGCGTTTGGGACCTATTCGGCAACACAACACCTGTTTCATTACCAGGCAAACATAAACCCGTTGAAGTAATTTTAATGTGGACATTATCACTCTAAATTTTCCATTATCACTCTAAACTAAATAAAGAGATGAGATTATTGGCGTGAAAATGCAGTTTATGTCTCATTTTATGTTGTTAATAATAATTTATTTAATAATTTTAAATAATATTTCGAATAAGTTCAACCATATATCATATATTTATTGCGAGAATATTTTGTAAGTAATATTGATGAGTAAACGGCAATATTTTTCGGAGGAAAGAATTTTCTTAACAGAGACAGGGAATATATCAACCAGGAGATCATGATTTACATGAACCCCAGGGGTTATGGGGAATATACTGACTACAAAAGATTTAGCGAAATATATCACCAACGGATAGGGTTGCCATTGCTGTAACTATCATTAACCGGCGCATGCGCCAAACTGGTCATAAAGATGATTGTTATTGTGTGGTGTATGGTGTCTTTAATAGGATTATATACAGTTTTCCAGGAATGCTATAAACATTAAAAAGAGATTACAAATTTTCAGATTTATCTAAAAATTAAGAAATATAAATGTGGTTAAAAGACGGATAAGTAAGTATATTTACGATATTACAGAAAAATTCTTATATATAAAATTATTCTATTTTTTTAATAACCGAAATATTGAAGATCGAAGTTAACAACAATATTCTACGGTTAATAACACCGTAAATGGATTTAAGACATATTTGAGACTGTAGTAATAACATAAATACCTTTGAACTCATCTGACATGCAGTTGTCAAAAAACGCTTGTATTCCGTAAGAGAAAAACCATTTTGAGCAAAAAGAATTTTCATGATATAACTTTCATGCGCTATTTATTACTTTATTTTTTGTCTTTCCCAGCTAAGTACGTTTAAACGAAGTTGCGTACGTTTATATATGCAGTTTACCAATGTTGTCCGCATCTTTGTTCGTTAATCTCTACCTATACTAATTACGAACTTTCAAGTGTAGGGCGCCCATTTTCGCCGACATTTGCGATCGAGTAGCTGCAAAATTGAGTTTTTCGATATTACTTTTGACGCTCGAATTGAAAAAAGGACACAATTCCGCGTGGACTGCGCGATATATTGTAAATTAAATGCGTCAATTTTGAAAAAAAAATCACGTTTTTGCACCTCTTCGGGTGAAGGTAAACCTCGAGAAAATGTCACGTGACGTCTAGAAATTCCGACAAGCGGATCGATGAACGTCAAAAATTTACATTTTTTATCCGTTCCTGCCGACCTTATAAAAGCCGCTCGCTCTCATGTCTTACGATAAGATCCCTCTAAATACCCTTCGCAAAGAGTTTTGAGCAAAAAAACGGCCTTAAAAACAATTTTCGATCCAAAAAATCGATTTTTGTCGACCCGTGTTTTGCTGCTATTACCACAGTAACGTCAAACCCGAAACGCCCCCTGCCGGACATTCGTAACAACAGTAACAGATAGCAGATAACCTAAAATGTATCCTAAAATGTCCATATTGCGAATGTGGACAGGTGGGAAGCCTTAACCACATATTTCTAGAATGCCCAATAACTAAAGTCGAAAATTTTGACTTATACACAGAGCTAGTATTCCTTACTATGATGAATAGAATAATATTTTATGATCAGTAACCCAAAATATATTTTTACTTTTCGACTAGTATCCTAGAACGATAGGTGAGGGCCACCCCAGATATTTACTAAATTGTTGTCCCATTAGGTACGTCTCATATCAATTTATTCTTCGGATTTTACTTCTTGTTACTGATGTTAAAATTTGCTGGTGTTTTGTAGTCTTAAATAGTTTGATGTGAACAAATATATCAAAATCACCACGGTTGAAAGATATTTTCATAATTATATTACTTTTAAAAGATAAAAGTTGTAACTCAGTATTTTTTTAAATAAATTACTACTAACGTTTAATCCGCTGACCGTTAACGATATAATGAACCATTACGGCGTCATGTATCATAACTACCTACATATTTACAAAAGATTTTCTTATTTATACATACAGATTTATCGTCACGATAATCAAATTTCAATATTAAGAAAAACCTTGTAAAATATTTTATATAAGCAACATTCAAGCTGCATTAGTGACTTTCTATCTGTAATATTTTTATTTATTTTTCTAAACTAAAACAATAAGGATAAAATCTGTTTTGGGATTTTATATGTTGGTATATTAGGGCTTGTGTTTTTCGCCAACTTTTCCCAAAAACTATAATCTCTTATTAAACATGAATTAATTAATCAATAACTAAATCGCGTTGGTCAAGTTAATCATACAAATAACAACTTAAGATTAAGATGCACCATATTAATAAGTACTAAGACGTATTTTGATCTATTCGTAGGGAGGCGAGTTTCACCCTTGTGACCTGTTGATTTACCGTAGGTCGGCCCACTGGGCGTCAGCTTATAAGGGCAGGAGAAATGGAGAAATAACCACGTGGAGGAAGTCCACGCCATTGGTGGGTTTAGGGCAGACACCCCTGGTTTTCTACCAGGAGTTCATAGACATCAGTGTATAAAGGGAGATAGTTCTGTCATTTACTTACTCCATAATTTATCCACCTCTGTAAACCCTGACAATTGCAAAAATAAATAAATATAAAAAACAGAACATTTGGCTAGTTAACTTGATCTATAACTTGAAAATAAGCAAATAATTTGAAGTATAGAAGAGGATTGCAGACATACACTAGTCAACAATCAACATTTTAAGTGCAAAGTAAACGTGAGATGACCAGAAGAAGTAACGGTAATCCATAAAAAAGCACATCGTTGGGTTTTCGGCTCCATGATGGGAAGTCTTAGTTAGTTAGGTGTGGCCACTTCATCGGTCCACGTGAAAATGTTTAAACACGAGATCATCACACTGACAAGTCGCCGACACAGCCAGTAAGCAAGCGCTGTCTTCATCAGCGCATCTGGTGTGTTTGCCAGAGGACCGGCTTCACTAAATAATGTAAATACAATTGATGCGTTTGCTCACGTTTCTATGTATACACTGGTAAAAGTTTGTGTTGTATTTATTTTGCTGACGCAGCGCACACATTACGCGTGGGTGGATACATCTGAAAAATTCTTGTGGTGATTGATGAAGCGAGTTAAACGCCTGTCAAAATAAGCAACGGTAGAATATTATTAATGCCGTAGTGAGTATTTTTAATACTGCTACTATTGGATACAAGTCATGTGGATGTGAATGCGGAAGCTAAGAATATTTAAAATATGCATAGTTGGAATTAAAAGTAAGCAACCGTCCGAAAAAAAGGAAAACATCCTTTCCTCATTACTTTTGTTTAATGTTTAGTTGGGTTTATTATAACCCCTCTCCTAAAACATTCTTTTGTGACAGTAACCAATAATTTAAACAAATATTTTTTAAGATTTCCAAATCATTCATATGGCAAACTATCTATGATCTATAATATTCTTTATTCTTATTAGATTTTAACGATAACTCAGCTATCTTTATTTTACTATTAAATCATAAATAATTGTCTAAAAAAACTACTATTTAAATACATATACCAGGTGATTTTAAACAATTACCAGCAATCACTGGGACAATGGGTAGAACTTGTACAAGTCAGCTTTATCTCTGCCGCATAAAATATGACGTTATTAAAATGCAAACGTCGTAGATAAACACAGCCGATATGACGTTAATATCCACCGAAGTCACCCAGCATAATTTATTGAAATTAACGTACGGTCGCTCAAAGAAAGAAAAGACCGCCTTCAGTCCAGTGACGACAAGTATGAGTCGGAAGTCTGAGCAAAAGTTTAAATTTTAACCCATGTTGTCGCGTAATTCATTTAATTTTTGATTTGATGTAATGCAGCTTTATTAAATCTTTTATGATCTGAATTGTTGACATGTTTGTATTATCGAAAATGATTTTGTGATACTGTAATGTTTTTCATTTTTTACTTTCCGACTAGCACCCTAGAATGAAAGTATTGTAAACGACGGAAAAGAAATCGAGATTTCAGTGGAAATACGCGTTTTGGGATCCCCTGAATTGATTGCAATGATTTCTGGAAAATGTATGTAGGTATGTATGTGTGTATGTCTGTGTGAATGTGTGTGAGTATGTCTGTGAACATGATAACGTCCAAACCGTACAACAGACGAATTTTATGTTGCGTATGCGTAGTGGAATACATTACTTCTTTCAATGCTGCTCAAACAAAATTAAAGTCTATATTACGTTACATCGTTTGCATATATCTATGCTGTATGACCTTCCTGCACCTCGACAATAAATAATAATAATAACAGTAATAGTATCTTGGGGTTGTTCACCATCCAATATCTGGATATAATAAACTACCATTTCTATCGACGGTGCAAAAGCGGAGCAACAAAAATGACAAATACCCCTCATTAAGGATTCTTTCGACGGTGTACATTCAGCTTACTCGAACATTACCATATAAATCTTCGAGATAAATAACACAAAGTACATTTACAAATACCCCCACAATACGTTATATCCGAGTTGTAGGTTAATACAAGGGGACCGCGATGCGCGGCCCGATATTTTTTCATCTATCAGCGGTGACTATGAAATACTGCCGTACGGTGGCAGCAGCATCGCAAGTGGCAGCCTCGCGTAAATTACGCGAACTTACAACGAACACCGATTACAGAATACGATGGCAACGGCGCACAAATCACATCCATGCAGATAGCATTAAACCGTTTTTCTTTTTAATTAAGACCATACCCAAGGGTTCTTAATAAATCAATGGGGCCGAACGCGAGCGAACAAACGCTCGCTCGCGTCCATAATTCAAAATCTTTAATGACGGACGTCTTTAATGTCGCACCGTTATTTATGGAAATAAATTAACACTCACTGCCTACCATCCATGAGAACTGTTACTTTCGGGTGCTACTTATACGGCTCTGCTGTAAATCTTCACCGGTAATTGTATTATATGATGATTGAGCTTAATCTGGACCGGCATTTGTCCTAGGGATTTATAAACGCGCATAGATTTATACATGTTGATCTCTTTATCAGGTTTCTTACACATGAAGATGTGAGTCAACTCATTACTTCACTCATTGTGAATATTCTATCACCGTTTCCAAGCTTTTATAATAAGAAAGTAAAGATTCTTTCACATAACTCTTATCATTCTTACGTACTCTGGTGGCCATAACAGTTTCTTTTTTATTTGCAGGCAAGTGGGCTGAACATTTCGTGGATGATCAAGTCGATTAAAACCACTGTTATTATGGTTGAAAGTTTTACTCTATTTTGTGAAAGGATATTTAGTAACTAATCCACAATAAATTTCTCCACTATAAAATTTTAGTTATAGAAAGTATTCTGATTGTCTAAATTATCCATTACATCACGAATTAACTTCAACAATTGTTACACATAAGTGATTTAAATAAAACTAGTAGTTGTGTTACTCTATACAGGTATCACAATACTTTATAAATTTATAAAATAGGTATCTGATAAATTTATCAAACCAATGACATATCTGATTCGGATTTCAAGTAAGGACGTCCACAGATAATCAAACATATTTTTGTAACATGAAGATTCTAGAAATACGCAATCAATACTTCAGGCACTGTTTTAGCCAATACATTCTCACAGTGTAGCAATTTCTCGAGTCACACAATTTTACTATTTGTCTCCATAATATTTACATAATTACTCATTGTATAAGGTACGTTCGTCGATAAATCTAGTCTAGTTGAAAGTATGAAGTTCATATATGTCGACGGAATATGCTAATTGGTGTACCTACGTGACCGTTCGGCGTACTATTTTATGCTGTGGTGTGCGGCGGCGGCCGCGGTGGCATTCCCATTGTTTCCGGTATTCGACGTATAAGGAGTAAGGATTTGTTAATGTTAGAACCACCTACGCACGCAGTACAGCCAATGTAATGAACGTTCACGTTCGCCCGTATAAGACCACTGCTAATTGTAGGTTAAATAGTCACGGTCGTAAAATTTCCTTTCCAGCTTATAGGTACCTGTGATTTGTATTTTACGTTCCGATGACAATGTCTATTGTGTCCCATTGCACAAGTTCGCTGTTTATTCTACTTTCCGCACATTGTAAACTTTACACTACATATTGCTCTTAAAATCCAAAAAACTTTGCAAAAGATGATTATAACATAATTACTAGACTAGAACCGAAAAAATCTAATAACTCAGTTTAGGTAAATAATTCATATTTTCCATAATTTATATCTCCTGTTTTGCAATTTCTCTATCCTAAAAACAACTTAAAAATTGTTCTGTAAAAGGTAATGATGAATTCCAACATTATCATTTATTCTTCAGTCCCGAAAATAGCGAAGTGGATATTAATGTATCTCTTGAATCTCCTAGAGTTACCACAGATCTGCTAGTTTGCTAGCATGGACAAGCCTTCAACTTCGGGTGTGCCAACCCCGAAGTCACCAGCACGAAAACCACCAGACAATATCAAACATGCAACGGATGGAAAAGTAGGTAGATAAATACTGTAAAAAACTATTGGCCAATACATTGCTAAGTGTATGACATATACTTAACACCACAAAAAAGCCGCCCACTTAAAAATTGCACACATTTTTATCTTCAATAATACATAGGTTATTATCTATTAGTATTAGTAAATCTTGAAACTGAAATTTAATGATTCTTTCAGCAACGTAGACACAAGCTCGCTTTTTATTCTACTTTCCGCACATTGTAAACTTTACACTACATATTTCTCTTAGAATCCAAAAAAACTTTGCAAAAGATGATTATAACATAATTACTAGACTAGAACCGAAAAAAATCTAATAACTCAGTTTAGGTAAATAATTCAGATTTGTTACAAACTTAGTTGTCTCATTCTGCACAGTTTTCATGTCTACTGTTTTGCAATTTCTCTATTCTAAAAACAACTTAAAAATTGTTCTGTAAAAAGTAATGATGAATTCCAACATTATCATTTATTCTTCAGTCCCGAAAATAGCGAAGTGGATATTAATATATCTCTTGAATCTCCTAGAGTTACCACAGATCTGCTAGTTTGCTAGCATGGACAAGCCTTCAACTTCGGGTGTGCCAACCCCGAAGCCACCAGCACGAAAACCACCGGACAATATCAAACATGCAACGGATGAAAAGGTAGGTGGATAAATACTGTAAAAAACTATTGGCCAATACATTGCTAAGTGTATGACATATACTTAACACCACAAAAAAGCCGCCTACTTAAAAATTGCACACATTTTTATCTTCAATAATACATAGGTTATTATCTATTAGTATTAGTAAATCTTGAAACTGAAATTTAATGATTCTTTCAGCAACGTAGACACAAGCTCGCTGTTTATGCTACTTTCCGCACATTGTAAACTTTACACTACATATTTCTCTTAAAATCCAAAAAACTTTGCAAAAGATGGTTATAACATAATTACTCGACTAGAACCGAAAAAAATCTAATAACTCAGTTTCAATGTATCAATTATGTTTGTGATTTCTCTAAAAGTGTCTAGTCCTTGTATGCACTCAGCGTGGTAATTGAGTATCTGGTAAAGACGATTATATATCAGGTGTCGTGCAGAAAATATATCACGTGCGTACGCGTCTTATCACCGAATTAATTAAAAGCCACCTGGTTTATCTGCGGTTGGCGATCGTGAAAGAAACGCGCGCGTTTAATTAAAGACATAATTGCACACACTTATTTCTGCGCTACGTCCGTTCGCGCGTGTACAACCGTTCTAAACAAAAACATATGCAAATGAACAAATTAAGAGCGGACGCGAACGGCACAACGGCAACGGATAGTTGCGGTGCGTCGTCGTCGTTGTCCGATGCAGATAATTTAATTTATAAATTTCAACGTTTTAACTTGTCGATTAATCAGTGTCTGCATTAAGCCTTGTTCTTAATTAAATCAATTATAGTGATTAATGGGCTGGCGTGATTTGTAAATTTAAACCGTTAATAGAGCTTTACCACTGATAGCATTGTAATTGGTCGAATCGCATAAACATTTGTCGCGAATATGTGGTACAGTCTTCACAGACCGATTTGAACAGATATACATATACTCAGCGCAAAGAAGTGCCCAGCTAGAAATTTGACAAATTTTGTACTTCAACAATCTCTGTCTTTTGTGTTTGAATAATTATGATGATTCTATCAGCAAATTATAGTAAACTGCCATTCCAAAGTATTTATTTATGTAAAAAATACTTTAAGGTATATGTTTAAAGTCATTTCTACGCAAAGAACTTGGTACAGCAAGCACTGTGTCAGCAGCGTAACATAATTATACCAATAGAGTTGGCAAAAATTCGATTGCCTCAACAATAAACAATATCTATCGTGGGTTTTTGACCGTTTTTAGCGATTATTAGATCAGGTTGACCGGAAACCGTTGTAACATTACCCTCGGGCTCCAAACTTTCTACATTAGATCTTAGCAAAGTAGCGGATTGTCAGAAAAAAAAACTAGTAATCTGAAATCGAATTGGCGGATGTGATCTCATAATTATTGTTCACGTTACACTTGACTACGTACGGATTGAGAATAAAAGTGGATCGAGTATGTGCCAGATAATGTACTATTGTCTAATTTATTGCCTAATGTAAATACGCGGCTGCAGATATTGTCGACGATTTTTGTTGATTCAGAAATTGCATACAACGTAATTGTACTACAATTTGTTATAATAGTTTTACCACTACAGATGGTTAAAGGCATAATTATGCGCTTTTCATTGGTGTATCATATGCCTTGGTTTCATTGATGTATCACGTATTATATTCACGGTTTAATATAATATTGTAACTATAATCAAGTCGATAGAAAAAATACCAAGCGATATTTAATCATTGGTTTCGAAATCATTGTGAAGTACCTATAGATTATCGTATTATAAATAGATGATAGTATTATTAACTAGCTCTGTGTATATGTCAAAATTTTCGATTTTAGTTATTGGGCATTCTAGAAATATGTGGTTAAGGCTTCCCACCTGTCCACATTCGCAATATGGACATTTTAGGATACATTTTAGATTATCTGCTATCTGTTACTGTTGTTACGAATGTCCGGCAGGAGGCGTTTCGGGTTTGACGTTACTGTGGTAATAGCAGCAAAACACGGGTCGACAAAAATCGATTTTTTGGATCGAAAATTGTTTTTAAGACCGTTTTTTTGCTCAAAACTCTTTGCGAAGGGTATTTAGAGGGATCTTATCGTAAGACATGAGAGCGAGCGGCTTTTATAAGGTCGGCAGGAACGGATAAAAAATGTAAATTTTTGACGTTCATCGATCCGCTTGTCGGAATTTCTAGACGTCACGTCACATTTTCTCGAGGTTCGCCTTCACCCGAAGAGGTGCAAAAACGTGATTTTTTTCAAAATTGACGCATTTAATTTACAAAATATCGCGCAGTCCACGCGGAATTGTGTCCTATTTTCAATTCGAGCATCAAAAGTAATATCGAAAAGCCCAATTTTGCAGCTACTCGATCGCAAATGTCGGCGAAAATGGGCGATTTCGCTGAACGAGCGAAATCGCCCATTTTTTCGCGCCCTACACTTGAAAGTTCGTAATTAGTATAGGTAGAAGATATATGCTACTCTATACAGTACAGTAGTAGGTACACTACTTTAGTTGCTTATTATCTGGCACATCTCAATGATACTGTATTTTGTAACTTTCTCCGCCAGTTACACAATATCTTATTATCAGCATAAATCTTCTCTTTCTTTGTTTTTCAGATGCAGCATATAAGGATGCATAATTTGGCTTAAACTTACACAGGGTTAAAACAGTGTTGCCATTACAATTGTACAAAACGTATTGTTTATGAAAGTATTCTAGTTTTGTCACAATGACCGAAAATAAATCTTTAATTGAACTATGCCTGATTTATTTCTAATCGTCACACTTAAAATTCTATCTGATGACAGGTAGACGGTCGAATTTTGTGTAACAAAAATCGTTATTGATTTGAATTCTAATCGATCAGATACGTAAATTTTGGACACGCGATCTATTCGATAAGAATTTTGAAGAAATTCAATGCACATTCTTATCTTTCTAACTGCAATTGAAAGATAATATTTTCTAATAATAATAGATACATATGTACTTCTACTGAACGAAAATGCGTACGTGTATTGTGTCATAGTAGGTGTTGAGTTCTGTTAACCTATTCCTAAGGTAAATAATTCAGATTTGTTACAAACTTAGTTGTCTCATTCTGCACAGTTTTCATGTGTCCTGTTTTGCAATTTCTCTATCCTAAAAACAACTTAAAAATTGTTCTGTAAAAGGTAATGATGAATTCCAACATTATCATTTATTCTTCAGTCCCGAAAATAGCGAAGTGGATATTAATATATCTCTTGAATCTCCTAGAGTTACCACAGACCTGCTAGTTTGCTAGCATGGACAAGCCTTCAACTTCGGGTGTGCCAACCCCAAAGCCACCAGCACGAAAGCCACCAGACGATATCAAACATGCAACGGATGAAAAGGTAGGTAGATAAATACTGTAAAAAACTATTGGCCAATACATTGCTAAGTATATGATATATACTTAACACCACAAAAAAGCCGCCCACTTAAAAATTGCACACATTTTTATCTTCAATAATACATAGGTTATTATCTATTAGTATTAGTAAATCTTGAAACTAAAATTTAATGATTCTTTCAGCAACGTAGACAATTTTTTCGAATTTTTTTCTAGGTTGTACAATTTGTCAAGTAATTATTTCAACAACTCGTTTGATCTGTCTATCCCACATGATGTTTTTGTGGTCTATGGAAGATCATAAAGAGCACTTACGAACGTTGGCCAAGTTTTCCCTCGCAATCTATTGGTATTTGCTTTATCTCGATATATTGATTTTCAAAGAACATAATGTTTAGCTGAAACTTAACTACTAACTTCAATAGTCCGTAACTCGGATATTTTTATCGATCGTAACGATTTTGATTTGATGATTTCTGGAAAATGTATGTTGTTTATGTAAGTTTTTTACTTTTTCGCGCAGTGTACAGCAAAGCTATATAGTTGGTTATCAGGTGATTAATTGAATCCAATATAAATCATTTTGAATGGCTTAGGTCAGTTGAGAGTTAAGCAGGTCGCCTTATCATTTCTGGATTACATTTTACATTCACTTTTGTATTACTTCTAATTTTTAAAATGCAATTAAAATCTTTTCTATTATTACCAAACAATAATGCTGCCAACAAACACTTTAAGCATGTTGCGCTTGTTACAGTTGCGTCTCTCAATGAAAAGCTAGGAAGTTTGTTTTGTATTTTTGAATCAACGGTTTCAATTTTACCATCTGCAATATTTGTTTTCAGATACCACTTGCCAAAGGACGAGTGAACGATGGTTTTAAGTACGAACGGAAGGTGATGATGTATGTGGCTGCTTCTTTGTCGCGAGATGATTCTGTTCGCGATTTTTGGATGGTGAACAATCCAAAGGAAATCGACAGCTTCGACGATGCTGTCCTTCGAGTAACATTCAAGGACGGAAGGGCAACTGCTGTTTTAGTCCAGGTGAAGCTGACTAAAAAAGCACTATTTTTAGAATTAGAAAAACCAGAACCAGAATCGAGTGCTAATAAAAATGACAAAAGAAAAAAAGGAAACAAGATGGACAAAAACAAAAAAAGCAGCAGGAAGAAAAATGAAGGTGATGCTAAGAATAAATTTCCAATTACCCTATGGAAATATAAGACAGATTCTGAGGAGAATAAAAAGAACATACAGTCCGAGAAAAGTAAATTATACGACATTTTCAAGGATATAGACATGGATGAACATTACTACTGCTGCATATTTTCCAGTTCTCCGGGGGCTGAACCAAAACTGCAGATAAATGAATTGACTAATTCACCTTTACGATTTATGGATGCATCAATATATAATAAATATCATCAATTTGACTATTCAAGTCCTGAATATGATGATATTTTTTACAAGCAGTTATACTTATTACTTAAGCAACCAGATGTTGACGATATCGATTCTGCTCTGGCCCGACACCTTGGAGATTTTTTCACTTCCAAAAACATAGATGAATTGGATAGGAAAATAAAATCGTACATGTTCAAATCCGACGCGGTGGTGCCTTTAACAAAAAACACATTTGGTATGCTGTGCCTAGAAGTATTCGTTGAGCAGTGTATGGTTGTTGATTTTCCTGAAATCAAGAAAATCGATGAAGAATACATACAACTGTGGATGCAACTGTATTCTTCAGATTCTGTTATCAATGTTGGAAGTTTTGACCAAATTCGTCCTTTATTGGGATACTTTTTCCAACAACAAATACGACAAAAGATTCATCCAACCTTCACTTGGGGTGAAGGTATAGAAAGCGAAATGGCAAAAGTGATTAAAGAGAAATACGGGAAAGTTATTACTAATGAGAGAGAACTAATTATTCTTTTATGGCAAGAGGAAGATATTCCTCTGGCTATTGATCCTGAATGCACACAAATATTTGTCAGTGTATTAAACATCTATGAACACCTGAACAAGAAATTTATGATATTCAGCGACACTGATATTCACGCGCCCTTGCTTAGTGATACTGAGGTAATCAATAACGTTGGACATCTTTCATCTTGGGATACATTGAGAGACATTCTTGAGATAAAGCTGTCACTTCAAGGACGAACTCCGGTGCGGTTGGCTGACATCGCATTTATCTCTTCTGAAGCAAACTTAGAAACTGTGAGAGAAAATATGATTTTACACACAATAAAGATATCACAGTTGCTCATCTGGACAACAGATTTAAATGATTCAAATCAGAACTGCCGCATCATAGGAGAAGCCATAAATAAACCAGCTAGTAGTAACTGGTACATTAAAAGAAACTGCTTTACGGAAGATGAAGAAGAAATTTCCGAAGAAGAAATGTATAATACTCAGGAAAGTGGCTTGTGGGTCATATTCAGTGAACCAGGAATGGGAAAATCTGATCTGTTGTGGTCCTTGTCTTATAACCACATATCTGCACACAGTGTTCTTGTTGTTAACATGCGCGATTGTTTTGAAGAGAAGTCGCCTGATCGCATTGAAGTGTTTCGATGGTTATTTTTTAAGGACACCGTATGTTCAACGTCAGCTACCTGCATTGATTATTTAATTTCAAAAGCAGTCAAAAATTCCGATGAATTATTTGACTGCGTTTTAAAAACACACGTACAAAATAATCGTTGGGCCTTATATATTGACGCATATGACGAACTCTTACCCGACCAAGTGGACGCAACAGCATGTTTGCTTGAAAAACTGCAATCGGAAAAAGAAATACCAATATTCATCACGTCAAGATTCCATGATGAAGTTGAAATACCAGACGCATCGAATATTATTCCTTTATATTTAATGCCCTTTAGCGACGATGACATAGTTCGGTATTGCAGATTACGTGGCATATCAAGAAGTGTTCTTGGAAACTTTGAGCATGTAGTATTAAGCAACCCACTTTATCTCAATATGATTGCCAGTACATGCGAGGAAACTAGCAGTGTGGATAACATAGGTAGAGCCCACCTGTACGCAAATTTTATTCAACAGAAGCTTAAGTCATACTGTAAAAAAGAAAAAATGACACCACGAATAGCTAATATAACATGTAAAGAATCGGTTATAAATCATCGTAAAGCTGCGATGTTGGAGATTCTTGGATACAAATTTGCCATATCACAGGGACTCATCCAGCAATCAGAACTGGAAGCAATAGCAAAATTCATTTCAAATCAAAATCTCGGACTTGCTGTAGCATCGACATCCAAGTCAACAGTTTATTTCTTACATCGGAGCTATGGAGAATATTTTCTGGCGGATTGGCTCTATTATAAGTGTAAAGACAACGAAAAGTTTCCAATTATTTATTGCACCATACTAGAGAATGATTATTATCGAGAAGTGTATTCAATGTTTAACGAAATCAGTTGTGAATTAAACGCACACAAAGCAGTAATATTAGGCAACACTGATGCACTGTCAGCACTGATCAATAATCATGATAATAGTATATTCCTACAAGACGAGTTCGGGAGAACAATTGCACACATCCTGGCCTGGTACAGCCGATTTAGCCAAACTCACAAAAATATTTATAAGCAGATTATGGAAAGTCATATGGCCTCTGAATTTCTTCTAATACGCGATGAAATACTTAACTACACTGTTAAGGACTTTGAAGGTGGGCCAAAACAATTTACTACTTGGTCTGAAGACGATTACAAATTGATTAATAATATACAATCGGGATTCAAATCCGCTGTTAAGCATTTTTTCATCAGTCATCCGGACCGTGTATATACGGATGTTGGTACCATTGCGTTACACAAAGCCATTATAAAGGGACGCATAGATATGGTGCAACTATTCCTGGATTTTAACGCTGATCTACTCCAAACAGATGTCCATGGTAATAACGCGCTTCATGTAGCCAGTGCATTTGGAAATATGGATATAATCAAACTGATTTTGTCGAAAATCAAGGATGTTAATGACACAAATCTGAAAGGTCAGACCGCAGTTCAACTGGCTACTGAATGTGGACGTGTAATTATGGACAAAGTTAACTATCAAGGAAGTGGTACATCCAAAAAATATCTACCTGTTCTTCAATTACTTTTGGAAAATGGAGCCGTTTCGGATGTTCTTGTTGAAAACTGGGAGGTCACAGACACAGTACAAGAGGTTGCCCACGAAGATGAATTATATATTCCTGATGAAAATGGTGAAGAAGCCCCATTAGTTCAACCACCAACAATAGTACCTGCAAAAGTTCCACAGGCAAAAAAGCCTACTTTGAGTGCTGATACTATGGTAAGTAAAAATGTATTCAATGTATTCGAAATGTATTAAAGTCAAGCCCTTCAAAAAAAACCATAACTCCTCCCGAAGCATGTAAGGCCTCTTCAGACGGGACACTCTGTGTCCGGACACTGTGTAGAAGTAATGGAAGCGTTCAGACGAAATTCACGTGCCCGCGACACTGAATTCTGTGTCTCGGCGGTGTCTGTCGGTGGCCAGTCAAGTCGGTGGCCCAGACACCGACTGATTCTCCAAGCCACTCTTTTCCCTTCATTCGAATGAGAGCGTTCACACGGGACACACATTAGTATTCTATTCTTGAGTGTTTTACTATATTTAAATTTAAAGTTCTTTTAACAAATTATAAAAAATGTCGAATTTCGATGATGAACACTGTGTCGAACTATCTAGAGAAAGGAGGTCTTTGTTATCCAGTCAACTGAATCCAGTAATAAATTAATTAAGCAACGGTGCTGGCTGGAGGTTCAACTAAATAGACGAAAACTTTAATATATAGTGGGATACATTTATGACCAGTTGCAGCGACGTTTTTAATTATTGATTAGTTAATTCATATTACTTAATCTCAGATTTTGACAAACATCGTTGCACAGACCATATTTTTTACTTTTCACATCTAAATTAGTTAGCAAATCAGTAAATTTTTTGCAAATTAGCGCTATGGTATATGTCACTATGAAAGAAACTTCAAAGAACTGGCCATCATACAATATATCGCATAAACCTTTGGTTTAGTCAATCAATAGGAATATTAAACATCAATGAATTGTATTCCACAACGGCTGTACTAACACGCGTTAGAATTAGGTTGGTGCAACGTGATTGATTTCAATTTTAATTACAGATTACTTAACGTAATTTACCAAATTTAATTCGAGGTGCAACTGGGCACTATGCATGTTTGTATCTTGAAATGTTAATCCAATTTTTACTTTCCGACTAGTCGCTAGAAGAAAAGTATTGTAATCAACTGAAAAACAAACAACAATGGATCGGGCTGAAATTTGGTACACGTATTTAGAATTACCGTGGGACAAACTGACAGGGCACATGGTGGCTCTGAAGTGTCTCGTCTGAAATGTCTACAATTCAGGCCGAAATCTAGCGTCTAGTGGCTGAGACACCGGTGTCCGGACACAGAGTGTCCCGTCTGAAAGAATCCTAAGAAACTAATACGTATTTGTTTTCAGATACCGTTCCAAGCTGGCAATTTGAATGAAGGTTTAGAATACCAGAGGAAGGTGATGATGTATGCAGCTGCTGCCTTGTCTCAAGATGACAATGTTCAAGATTACTGGGTGGTGTCCAACCCCAAGAAAATCAACAGCTTCGGTCAAGTTGTCATGACAGTTTCCTTCAAAAAGGGTGAGGCAATTGCACTCTTCGTACAGGTAAAACTTTCTGAGAAAGTACTTGAGTTGAAGAAATTAGAAGAGAAATATATGAAAGACAATTTTTTTAAGACAAGGTTTACTAAGAACAATTCCGCGGAAGAATCTGAAAAAGATGCTGAGAGTAAAATATTGCATAAGGTATTCGAAAATATTAATAAAGATAAACATTATTTCTGCATATTTACCAACTCGACAGCGGTTCCAGAGGGAACCGCCCTCCATGAGATAAAAAAATCCTATCCCGTTCAGTTTATGAATGCATCAAATAGTAACTGTCATATGTATAGCAAATCAAATGATTCAAATAATTTTCTGCATAAGCAACTGTATTTATTACTTGGTCAACCAGATGACATTGGCATGGATTCCTCACTAACCAAAATTTTGGGAAAGTTTTTCACCCTCAACAACATAAATGAGTTAAACCGTAGAATAAAAAATATCATGATCGAAGATACAGACATTAATCCCTTGAGAAAAAAGATATTTGAAAATATATGCTTAGAGGTATTAGTCGAGGACGATATGTTACATGATTTTCCTCGATTAATAGAAATCGATGATCAATACATAGAATTGTGGATGAAACTGTACTCTGAAGAACACATTATTAATATCCACAAATTCAATAAAATTCGACCCCTGTTAGGATACTTTTATCAGAAACAAATACAAGAAAAAGTGGATCCAACATTTTCCTGGGATGAAGGTATAACTAACAAAATTAAGCAAGTCGTATCAGATAAATATGGCAAGAGCGTTGCTAGTAATAAAGAACTAATAATAGTTTTGTGGCAGGAAGAAAACATGCCACTGGCGATTAAACCTGAATGTACACAAAACTTTATTAATGTTCTCAAAAGTTACCAACATTTGAAGAAGAGATTTATTATATTTAGCGATTCTGATGTCGAATTAGATACTATTGAAGTAATCAATTATGTAGGGCAATTATCAAATCCTGATACTCTCAGGGATATTCTTGAAATAAAGGTATCACTACAAGGTCGTTCTCCAGTTCGGCTGACGGACATTGCGTGCATCGCTTCAGCAGCAAACCAGGATATTTTCTTAGTAGCTACAAGAGATTCTACATTCTTGCGGATAATAACGATATCACAGTTACTTTACTGGACAACAAAATTAAATAAAGGCAATAATGACACTTATAGCCACCGTACTATAGGACGAAATATTACCAAACCAGAATCTTCTTATATTAAAAGGAACCTTTTTTTGGATGAAAAGACATTTACTGAATATGGTCTTTATGATGTTTCACTGCCATCCTTGCTAATAATTTCCGGCGAGTCTGGTATGGGAAAATCTGTTTTGTTAGAGTCCGTTGCGTATAATGGAAAACCAAACAACATTGTCGTTTTTGTTCACCTGCGAAATTGTATGGATGATCTGGATAAGGTTGACTTTGAAGAACAGTTTGGTGCAAATGCGATCAATTATTTCGTTTCCAAAACTAATCAGAATATACATGATAAACTAATACATGGAATTTTAGATACGCATATTGCAAATAATCGTTGGCGGTTGCTTCTTGACGGTTACGATGATATTTTGCCCCATCATAGAAATAAAGTAATACGTTTGCTCCAGAAGGTCTTATCGAGAAGCAAAATTGAAGTATTTCTTACTACGAGGCATTATGAAAATGTTAATATAGATATCGCGACAAGGACGAGATATATGCCGATTATAGCGCACTCAACGTTATTGCCGTTTAGTAAAGACGATGTACACAATTATTGTAGATCACATGGGATATCTATAGATCTTGTTAACCATTTCGAGCATTCATTTGTGTGCAATCCACTGCACCTCAACATGATTGCTAGCGTATCTAAAAATAATCCTTGTGAAAATATTTTTGGAAAAGCAGAACTGTACAAGAGATTTATCGAACAGAAACATTTATCATATTTTGGAGTCGAAGGCACCACTACCCGTGCAGCTGAAATTACGATCGAAAAGTCGCTGGAGTGTCATCGTAAAATAGCACTGTTGGAAGTATTTGGAAAAGAATTTGTCAATTCACAAGAGCTGATAACATTGTCCGAACTCGAAACCATTTTGCAGTACATTGCAGAACTAAATCTTGGGCTAGCCACAGTATCAACGTCCAAGTTGATTGTCCAGTTCTTACATCGACCATATGCCGAGTATTTTGTAGGATCCTGGCTGTATGAATTTAGAAACAATGACAAATTTGCAACTATTTATCGGTCTGTACTAGATAACAGCGATTATCGCGAGGTATTCAACATATTTAATGAAATTGCTATTGAGAAATCAAGTAGATTGGATAAATCTGACATTAGCATGCCTATAAAATGGTTGGACAAAGACCAAGATATCACCATAGATATAATGGATAAAGATGGGACAATAATAACAAAAGATCTTAGATTAAAAAATATAACGATGGAAACCCTTGCGGGTATGATTCAAATGTACGACACGTATTATAATACAGAAGTTCGCATCATTCTTAAAGTTGGTACCACTTTAAAAGCACACAAAGCGGCAGCTATTAACGATATTTATAGCTTAGTAGATTTCATCAACAACCATGACAGCAGTATATTTCTAGTTGATGACTTTGGGAGAAATATTGCACACATACTTGCTTGGTGTAGTCGATATAGTAAATCACTCAATAGTATCTATCAGCAGTTGATGGAAAGTCACATAGCATCAGCATTTCTGCTCAGAAAGGATACAGTACTCAAATATACAAATAAAGACTATGAGGGAGAAGCAGACAAATTATCCCCCGTAAATGATGACGTAAGCAATTTATTGCTATGCATAGATTCTGGTGATGGAAACTCGGTCGAAAAATTTTTCTACATCCACTATGAATTATTAAATGAAAATCTTGGTTTTATTGCGTTTCACAGTGCTATCATAAGAGAACGCATTGATATCGTTCAGCTATTCCTTGACCTTAACGTCGATCTACTCCAAACTGACGCTAATGGCAATAATTCGCTTCACGTGGCTTGTGCCGTGCCAAATATAGATATAATCAAACTGATATTGGCAAAAATATCCGACGTTAATAAGACTAATGAAAAAAATCAAACGGCATTCTTTTTGGCTGCTGGGTGTGGGTGTGTAACTAATCAAGGCCCTAATGAAAGAAGTCCAATAGCACAAAATTACATCCCGGTTCTTCAACTACTACTCGACAAAGGGGCCAATCCTCATACTATTAACGATGATGGTGACGATGCCATCCACATGGCTGCTAAAGCCGGGGATATGCATGCTCTAGAATTCCTAACACAGCACATCCATTATCTAAGGTCAAATAATAATGGCTGGACGGCATTCCATTTTGCAGCTTCTGCAGGTCATAGCGATATTATTGCACTACTAATGGACAAGTACCCTACTGATGTGAATAGAAAAGACAATAAAGGAAACAGCGCCATCCTTTTAGCTTCAATAACATGCCACTGGGAGATTGTTGATTACCTTCTTGATTATAACGTTGATTGTACCCAAGAAAACATTTTTGGATGGACTCCCTTACATAGAGCAATCGTAAATGGGGAAGAAGATGACATACCTTTGGTCCCAGTGTCTCAAAATGGGAATTTTAATAATGTATGGATCCCTTTAGAAAGCGTCCGGAACAACCTAGGTATAATTGAAAAGTTGGTTGAAAAAGGAGCAGATGTAAATTATAAACCGTTGGGCCCTTTAACACTAGCATGCATGCTCCGCTCAGATATCGTTCCATATCTCCTTAGCAAAGGAGCAGATCCAAACCAAACACACAACGGATGGTCATGTTTAATGTTAGCCGCAGCTAGAGGAGACTTACATACGGTTGAGCTGTTGGCCATGTATGGAGCCAATGCAAGCCACACCACTACTGATGGTCTCACTGCAGTGGCGGTTGCCTACAAATCTGGACACGACGATGTTGTCATGTTTCTAGTACGTAATGGATGTGATGCTTTACAATATGATGACGAAGGCTGGACAACTTTGCACCGTGCAGCAGGCAAAGGACACTTAGATATTGTTGAACTATTAGTCGCGAGAGGGATTGATGTTAATTTCAAAACTAGACAAGGAGCTACTCCTTTAATCCTAGCTTGCTATCCTGGACAATTGAAAATGGTAGAATGTCTACATAACAATGGTGGTGATTTATTACTACCTGATAACGCCGGCTGGACTGCTTTACATTGGGCATCCTTTTATGGGCATATAGATATCGTTAAATATTTAGTCGAAAAAGGGATGGATGTAAATCACAAAACTAATGAAGGTCGCATTGCACTGCATTTGGCCTCCGAAAATGGACATTTGAATGTCGTAGATTTTCTAGTGAATACATCCAGTGAAGACTCGAATGCAAATGCATCTTTATATTATGCATCTCAAAAAGGATATTTAGAGATAGTTAAACTATTAGTCAAAAAAGAAACCATAGATTTAACTGCCAAAAATGCAGCCTTAGGGTTGGCCTGTACTGATGGTCATTTCAAAATCGCTGAGTTTCTAATTGAGGAAGTTAGTAAACCTCTGCAAATCGATGGAGTTACCCTTTTATTTTGCGCAACGGCTAAAGGGTACTTAGAAATAGCTAAACTATTGATCGAGAACGGCGTTGATGTGAATTTCATTTCTGACCGAAGAGGACACAGTGGCACTGCTCTACAAATAGCCCTTTATTTTGGCCATTTGAATATTGTCGAGTATTTACTAGAAAGTGATAAATGTTTGGAAGCAGATAAAAATGGATGGAACCCTCTCCATATGGCAGCTAGCGATGGACATTTACACCTAGTTAAACTCCTACTTGAGAAAAACATTGACGTCAATCAAGAAACCAAAGCTGGAGACACTCCACTTAACCTTGCTGTAAATTCCGCACATTTCAATATTGTAAAGTATATCCTAAATAATAATGGTAATCCTTCGCAATCTGATGAAGATGGATGGAATCCTCTACATACTGCATCGAGCAACGGAAACTTGAAAATAGTTAAATTGTTAGTTGAACAAGGAATTGGTATAAATTGTAAAACAAACACGGACGATACTGCGCTTAATCTTGCTTCCAATGCTGGCCATTTCGATGTTGTTGTGTGCCTATTAAGTAATGATGCCGATCCTTTGCAAACTGATGAAGATGGATTTAATCCTTTACACTCAGCAGCTAGCAAAGGGCACTTAGAAATAGTAAAAGTGTTATCACAGAAAATGATTGGTGTGAATGACAAAACTAGTGCGGGTGATACCGCGCTTAATCTGGCCGCCAGCTTTGGTCATTTTAAAGTAGTTGAGTATCTGGTGAACAACGATGCAGATCTTTCGTTAGCCGATGAAGATGGATGGTCTCCTTTACATGGGGCAGCTGATAAAGGACACTTGGAGATTGTTCAAATGTTAGTTGACAAGCAAATTGATGTAAATAGCCAAACTAAAACGGGTGATACTGCTCTCAATCTTGCCTCCAAGTCTGGGCATATTAACATCGTTGAGTATCTATTGCAGCATGGTGCTGATCCTCGGCAATCAGATATAGATGGCTGGAACGCTTTACATTTAGCAGCTAACTATGGACATTTAGAACTAGTTGAATGTTTAGTCGACAAAGTAGTCGATGTAAATGAAAGAACCAAAGCAGGAATCACTGCACTAAATCTGGCATCAAGTGGTGGATATTTGACTATTGTCCAATTCATTCTGAATAAGGGTGGAAACCCTTCAGAATCAGATACAGATGGGTGGGCCCCTTTACATTCGGCCGCATGGAATGGACATATAGAAATTGTTCAATTGTTAATCCAAAACGGAAGCGACGCAAATAAAAAAACTTGTAAGGGAAACAAAGCGCATCGTCTAGCCACTCAACGTGGACATACGACTGTCGCCCGGCATCTTAACGGCATTGCTCCGAATTCTACATTAATAAAGAAAAACGATATAGGTAATTAATCCGATAAATTAACATCTTCGCTCCTTCTTGAATGATGGAAGCCAAAAGAAATCATGTTTTATAATTATCATTATCAATATTATTATCGACTTCTTCACTTCCACAGCCTTATGGGCTGGGAACCATCACGGGGCCAAAAATGCAACCGTGATAGGTTCAGTGTAACTTTATTAAACAATAGACCTAAACCTAAACAGAAACCTTACTCCTGATTTTCTTCTCCCGCAAGGTCAATATTATTATTATTATTATTATTACTTATTATTGTTATTATTATTATTATTATTGTTATTATTATTATTACTATTATATTCTTATTATTATTATTATCATTATTAAATGGTTTTTTTTTTTTTTTTTTTTTTTTTTTCATTTTAAACATGATTGAAAAAGGTATAAAACAAATAAAAAATTTGCTGACTTGGAACCATTATTTTCTTTCCTTGCATGTTGAAAATGTTGAAATCCTTGTTATAACTTATTCCATTTGAAAATGCCCATCCTAATGTCTAAACCGACCACTCGGTTTAGACATTCACTGAAACGTTCTCGGCAACTATGTTTAGATATAATTGAAGTCGTATGTGGAGGCAAGGGCCAACAAAAAGATGCGGGGGACGACCGACGCCCAGCCGTTTGATTGACGCCGCCCGGTGTACGCCACTGTAGTCATAATTCTTAATAACCGCAACAAATCGTCGGAGTTAGTCACTTTCAAGTGATATACGCCAAGAGATTAAAGACACTGCCATAACAACTGACAGCTCGTCATTTTTTCACGGATATATTTTCATCCACACTTTCTTCTTTTCAGAATAAAACTTTAAGTACTCGATTTCAAAACGATTGCGTATACATGACAGTTCGAATAACAAAGTAACAAATGTTATACTAAATGTGTTTCATAAAGATTTTGCAGCTTTTTGTATCAACATGGTTTCCCCCTTATGGAATATAAGCGGTGTTTTCTTCCTAGTGCTGACTGTGGGATTGTTTCAGAGATACGCAGATTATCAACAACTGTTCGAAAATCATTTAAAATCCATTTTAATCGCTATAGCCATTAACCACATGGGCTACTCAAACAATGTTGTCCTTAACATTGACCTTTTATATTGCGGTTATTAAGAAGAATAGAAAAAAATGATATAGGATGTTTGTTATTAGCTAGTCAGAACCTATCATCTCTGTGGCTAAATAGGTAATTATTAGTAGAAGAAACTATTTTAATACTCAGATATTCTGGTGGATATACAAATGACTTCATTTCTCTAGTGGAGGTAAGTCCAAGGCACTAAGGATAACATCGAAGAAGAAGAAGCACAGCACAGATCCTACTACATTCTCTCGTACGTACCTCGTAAACATCCACTCGGTATTCTTTATATTTTCCCCTGGTGAAATACAAATGCTTGCATTGCGTTTTCTGCATATCTGTCTCCCGATTGAGCTCACGCTGGCACCACCTAGTAGCCTTTTATTGTAATTAAATGGCGGGTAGAGGCGCGTTCTGAAATATAAGCTCAACAAGGAGAACCTGGATCCTTCGACTCGAACCATCCGAATATTTATCACTCCTCAGTTCATGTTAGTTATGCCACTGGCCATTTGCAAATCTTGTTAACTGGACGTATACTTTAATTGCATTGTGGTTGCTTACTTTATGGGTCCCGAGCACACGTTTAAGTGGTGAATAAAAGTTTAGTTTATTTTCTGGAATTCTTTGAGCGCCGCAATGCCTTCAGGGACACTTGTACGCACAATTATATACGTACTTGGTTATCCACAAAACTAACGGATTAATCTTTACTGTATGATAAAACGTACCGTAAAAAATAAAGTACATTTTTTGATATTTTTTTGGTAGAGTACAGTGAGACGTAGGTGCCTAATCTAACTTGATAAAACGTGCCAGTAAACTAGATATATAAATAATACAACATAAATTAGCAAATCATTACATACAATCCACAATTATTAATTTAAATTACATAGTAGAAACAAATGTAACACATCTGACTAATGCGTAGTGCACATGAGAGCAGTGTAGTGCCAAACGCCCCCTCATTCGCGCTACCGTCTAAGTATATCAGGTATTTGTCCACGAACTTTGATTACGCCCATTATTTATAGGTACGCGAGGCAGACAGAAAAATGGATAATATAACACGTGAGAATTCAGAAATTGCCCAGACGGCCGTCATACAAAATGGGACGACAACGCGAGCGAGTGTTTTTTGGCACATCCCAACTATCGCATCAATCTCGCCTACAAACAAAAGCAAAATTTACAAAATAGGTGGTTTTCGTTGAGTAGTGCTATGTAGAACTTACGCACAGTGGTCAACGATGTCAATCGTATCGCAAATAAATTTTAATTATGTAAAGAATGTATTTTTCTCTCAAATAAATCGAAAACTATTTTATAATAATATTAATGAATTAATTAATTCATATCTTGATAAAATTGCAAGGATTATGCTATAAAATGTAATACATAATCCCTAATAATAAATGTATTGCTATAAAATAATCAATCGATTCGATAGTTTTTAAAATAACACATCATTAGTCAATACCGTTATAGATCGTCTGATTTGCGTTAGAATTTGATCTTATGAACAGATCATAGATGTTGCTTGTATTGCTTCACTTGAGGTGCTTGTGCCGCGGCCACTGTACTGTTTCCACAAACTGCAGCTCGTACTAATTGCGTTATCACTTAAGTTACGGCCAAGTCATAAGGAATTAATTGAATTTGTCGGTGTGATGGTCGTCATTAATATTTGTCGGGAATCTTGCGGGAAAATTAAATCTGCCCGCCACAATTCCTTCTCACCTATCTTAATATAAATCAACATGTAACACTTAGAAGCTTTTTTGAGGTCATTTTATTCTAATAAGAATTTCAATATAGTTGTTTCAACGGTTACTTATTCTTACGATTAAGAATTTAGTATGTTTATATTAAGAATATTTTTCTCTGACGAAGAAAAAGTTATTCTTCAATAAAAAAGTAGACGTTTGTCTTACAACAACAGAAATAATCATATACCGTATGTACAACAGAATTGTGCTTGTACTTTTTTATACAAAAATCCTGTAGACATAATGAAAAACAATTTGTATCTGTTTTTCGTACAATTATTAATTGAGGAGTCTATAAGTCCTTTACTTCTAGTTTTTTTTTTTTCTGTTCAGATAATTGTCGATGTTTCTACTTCATAACTATGCCACGTTTTGGTATAGTACTCGATAAACGACAGAGCTGGTTAAGCAAAAGTCAAGATTTCAGGATATCTTCTAGATTTTTGACGTGTTACTTAAACAGACCATCACTGATCTAGGCTAAGTGTATGTATGTATCTACCCAGTACATGAAAATAAAAAAATATGTATGGTACATTCTAAAAAAGGAAAAGAACTAAAATTGATACATTCTGGTTCCATCTATTATACAAGTTCAAGAATGTCCAGGTGATTTGTAACAAAATATGTCGTCTTGCACAATTTTTCAGTCCTTAGACATTCAAAATCCAGACACGTTTAGCATTGCGAATTTGATCAGATAAACATTATTTATATCCGTCGAGGAATTCCCATTAGGCGTGTAATACGTATGTATGTGGAAGCCATGTAAAGTGTTGGGAAACTGCTGAGAGACTGCATTTTTAACATAACGAATTGGGTCAGCACGCAGATGTTATTTTTTTGTTCGTTTCTTTTTCATTCACGTATGTACAAGCCACTAGCGACGACATGGAGCGATAAAAACAATGCATCCAATTTTGGTGGTATTGTGCAACGACGTCATTAAAAATGCTCAGGTTTATACATGGTGTGCAAAAGAAACGGTACATTTTTAATAACATTAAGTATTACCTATCACAATATTAATCAAATAAAATATTCTTAGCATTTAATTAATACTATGATAACATTATGGTCCCGTAACATGTTAAAATATTGAATAAGATTGCAATGCATACATACGGACAATTTTTAAAAGCACAAAATGATGTTTGATTTGTCCAAATTGGCAATCGACATGACACAAATTTGTCAATATTATCTGATATCTTTACGGTTTACAGTTTTACAGTTGGAAATTTAGGATATTTGTAACAAATTTAGGAAATCTGGTGCCCTAAATGTCGAGAAATACACAATATAAATACCAGGACCTAATTAAAATTTGTACCGTTAGTTTTGGCCCACACTGTACACGCCAGTTAATTAATTCAGTGATTTATTGTTTGCGATGGAATGATAAAAACTTACTTATCGCTTATGTGCCATCATTAGACGAATTATTCCCTCGAGGGTACATTCCAGACAAGATATTTTAATTCATAATTGAGCAAGAGGGAATGAATTGTGCAATTCATTCACAACGAAATCTAGGTACTATATGGGCGAAGCACTAGAAGAGAAAGTAATCCGTCTGTTGTATAATAAAATAACAATGCTGAAACGCTGGTCGTTGTTGTAAGGTCGTTCAAGGTTGGCGAACTGATTTATTATTTATGAAGTTATGAATGAAGTATTGCAATCGGATGATAATGAGGCGAAAAATGCTCGCTGACCTGCCCATATAATTATTTACAGGTGACCCTGTTCTAACGCCCGAATTCTTTAAGTGCATGACGAAACTGATTACTATAATTTTCTACACGTATGTGTTCAGTAGAGCCATTATAATACGATGGTCTGATTTTCTATTCTAAAATGCATCTAAGAAGTTGCATAATCATCCAAATTCAAACTGTTACTTTTATATTTTGCAACTGTCGTATCTAGAATCTGTAAAATGTTAAAATATAGCTGGTAATTGGATTTATGAGCAGTAGTTATTAAAGTGTTTATGCAAAATATTACGGTAAAAGCTAAATATTTATATATTCTCAAAAAAATATGGAAATGTGGTCTTCGCGCAAAGTATGATATTATAATAATCTCGCCGGCGGTTTTATTTTAATATCCAATTATTCCAAAATCGGTCGATATTCATGAATAAAAATTTATGAAAATTGCCTTACTAAAAGCTGAAATGAGGGTGTGCTGCCGTTTCGGCCGAAGGAAGGGCTTATAACACGTAACACAGTAGGTAATTTCGGTTGCTCGCATTTCCAAAATAAAACAAATCAACGCGGAAATGAATAATTTCAACCATTTTATTAATGGTTTCGGTATAAAGTTTATATTAGATAAGCAATGGAAGTGAGTGGCTGTATATGAACATGTTAACTTTTCCTGATCGAAAGAGGAATAATAAGTAGTAGCTATACTAAATGCCTGCATAATTTAAATAAACAGTTCAATCAATTAATTTTCTAGATGTTACCATTAATCATACTATTATTATACTAATTAAAATGCATCCCACGCGCGGCGAGCGGTTAACATTAAAGGAATTTATAATATAATGGCTCGTAACACCACAAAAAAAACTAAATTTGTAAACTATTAATTGAATATTCAAGGGCACTAAGACCAGTCACTGGAACAACGTAACCTATAAAACGTTACAGCAAATAACATTCACCGAAATATTTTTCAGATAATTTATTGCTAGTGTTAACAAAATTTGTTGACACTAGGTATTGCCACTTCATTGTATCAACATGCTAGTCTGAAAGTTGGGTGAGGGCTACCTTAAATTGCCAAAAGATAAGAAAATAATTTAACAATAAGTTTGTATACTGTTTTATATCCAATAGGTACAATTTCTATTCACTTAAAATGTTATTTGTAATGTAGTTCCAAACCATTACGAATATGTGGTATAATATTTCAATCCCTATATGAGTGATGTCTAATTTTACACCAAGACAATTTATTCATCAACAAAGTATCGCAAGAACATTGAAAAATGAAGAGAAAAATCCTGTACTGGATTAAGTCCTTCAACAAAAAATAACGATCTAACTAAATAACTAACATCACTAACCGAAATAGTCACCTCTATTCCATAGTTAAGTGTATTACCGCCTGTACAAAGAAAATAAATAAATACCTTTTTTAAAGATCATCTTACAGGTTATCAAGGATATTTACATAAAGCAAATATAAACAAGCTCTGTAGAATTTTGCTCATCGATTAGCATAACAACCTATATGAAACCAAGGCGCTGATTTTTGAGTGCGCCTGCGGTCGGTTGTGAGTTGCGCCACTGGTGAGAAAACGCGTCAGAAGACGCGTTGGTCAACCGCGTACCAGGACGGCATAATTTTTAGGAGGCTAACCAAAGAAAACACTTTGTTAGTTCGCTCGAATGGGAGCGCTGCACAGTGGGCAAAGATCCAGGATCTAGACGTTCAAATTTATTTATTTTATGGATGGTTTCAGTGAAAGTACGCCGTTTTAAATTTATAGATTTGTGTAACACGTTTCTAAAAGTATTTTTTCGTACCTTTTCGGCTAGCTTTAACAACTAAATGACAATTCGAAATTGTAAGGTTCACGTGTTAACGCTCAAACTGTAATAAAACGTTTAAATTGTAGATTTCTAAGTTACCATATATACCATTAAAGCAAATTCGTTAAAGTAATGTAAAAAGTTGGATTTGTATTTTTGCTACTGTGCGTCGCTGTCACACCACGAACAAAGAGGGCGCTTCTTTAAGCCGTTAGTCCCCCCTAATTAGCAACACGGAGCACAATTAGCGCGACAAAGCGTGCGCGAACAATTCGCTGTTTCGGCAACGGCCGGATACACGAAGAAAAAGAAGAAGACGCGCTGGGAAGCGGTAAAAAGATCGTGCGGACGACTTTAAACCGCAACATTACACGTAAATTACGAGCTAAATAAAATCGGCTTTAAAGAGAACGCGAGACTGTGCACTTGTTTTTGTTTTTGTCTGTTTTTCTTTTCTTTTTATGGAGTTGGGTGTAGGGAATTTGTGTAATGAATGGAGAAAGCTGGCCGATTTTTGTAATACCACTGTGCCGCCACCCGCAATTATGACTATATTGGTGTATTAACCAGTAACACTATTAACCTTTAAGGATGTGTCTGAAAAAGTCGCTTATTTTAGTTCCATTTTCTTTATTTTTGAGTTTAACTTGAACTTGCCTACAATTATCTTTACAATATGAATTTGTCAATTAAACAAGATCGACAGAATATCAGGGTATCCAAACGTATTGGTTATTGGAACTGCGTAAAAGCTGTTCTCTTTCAGTATAATGGAGGTATATAACTTTTGTCACTGTTTGATTCGATTTAATTTAATGTGTAGGTATCAATATTCATAACTCATCTCAAACATACCTTTTCATATGCGATACCTTTGTTGACCTTTTCTTGTATAGTTTTCACTTCCTTCACTTATTTTTATAGGTTATAGTTTAATTTCCAGCACATTAATGTTTTTCTTGACCGCAATCATTATTTGCATGATATCTTTTCTTTCATTTTCGCACAACCTAGTACGACACAGCACAAAATCAAAAATTCTACTGATGGATTTGTTACAACCAGAGCAAGTTATTTTCCACGAACGGTTCAGAGACAAAAACACCAGCGCGGTTTACCTGTTCTATCACCTTCTCGCCAGAATTTGTGCAGGATTTACTTACAATTGAAAATACTTCAGAACACACGTTCCCATTGCAAATTGGAGGACATTTTGTGTTTCTTAAAGCAGAAATACACACACACATCAAATTATATTAGTTTATTGAACGAATAGCAAATTATAGTAAAAACAAGTAGCAAGATGGTATTGAATTGTCTTGATCTGGGAAGGTTTTAATTTGTAGATTTAAAATAAAATTTATTCTAAAGAGGCAGTACACAGAGGGAAACATTTATTCGATACAACACGAATATCTTTGTGTGAAGAATATCACTTATTTCTATACCCGCAGAAAGATCATTTGGTTGGTTCAAGTAAAATATAAAATTCTCAGAGTAAGAATATGATTTTCTTGATGTTCCAAGTATTACGTTTTCTTGTTTTAAGTATGAAGGAACTGCTTGAAAGGAATTACGTCTGTTTTAAGCAATACGTACGTATACTTTTGAGTCAAAAAACTCTTTGTTCGTTGAAGTATATATATTGTTCACCCAACAAAATGTTGTTGTTGTAAAACGAACGTCTTACTCGTTTTATATGTAGAAGAATAACATTTTCTTCGTCAGAGCAAAATATACTCAACATAAACGTACTAAACTCTTAAACCGGAAAAATACGTAGCCGTTGAAATAAAATACAATAAAATATTATTTGGATAGAAAAAATATCCTCTTCATGCTACACTATATAAGCAAGAACAATTTGTCTTAAAATCCAAGAATACCATTGTATTACAATCCTGGTTTTCCTAATAATCCTTGTAAGTCAACCATTAAATGAAACACTTATGCATAGATGTAAACAAACAATATACGATCTCTCAATATCGTCAAACTTATATAGCGGTAATATGTGGCAAAAGACGCGAGAAAATATTAGTGCCATCTGTAAAGTAATTGCACAACTTTCTATGTATCTCTAAGAGTAAGGATCTTGGGTCAAGAAACTGTTTTTTCGTTGAAGCATATATATTTTTCGTCCAACGAAATATTTACGAAATTAAAAATTCTTTGTTCCAACATACATAGATTTGGTTCTACATCCCCACCAAAGGGGTGCTGATAAATAATCAACCCGACCCGACGCCGACGTCTGTCTGAATATATACCATACATTCAACCTTCGTCCGTATTTTTCTTACGCACATTAAACGCTGCAGTGCAATAAAAATTTATCTCATACGAGCATCGACATTTTCACGGAGCGGTCGCGGCACCGAGAAAGGCAAAAGGCCGCGTACGGTGTTCCAGTTAAAGTCCAGATCGCAACACCGAGAGGGTAATGATAAAATGGGGCCCTCCAGAATAAGACCAAAGCGACAAGAAGCTCAGCGCAACAGCAGCATTCGAACGGGTGCAACAGAAGATGAGGCAAACGAAGCGGTACGCTGACGGAAAAATGAAATAAATCAGTGGCGGCTCGTCCATCGCATCGGTTTTTGGCTTTGCTCATTATTGTGTTTCATTAAAAAAACTCGTACGTAATATATTCCACACAATTAATATATTCAAAAGTGACGAGTCAGAAACGAGACACAAATTGATTTATAGCTGAAATCTTAATGTTTAATTGTAGTGAAATATTACTAATAGAACTAAATTATATAAACTTTAATGTTATTTTTAATCTATCATAAATAATTTTTGTATATTTTTTAATGACGAAGCAAAAGTTATTCTTCAATAAAAAAAGTAAACTTTCGTCTTACAACAACAAATTTCTTTGGACGAAAAATATATATGCTTCGAAAAAACAGTTTCTTGGTCCAAGATTCTTACTCTGAGAGATACATAGAAAGTTGTGCAATTACTTTACCAATGGCGGTAACAGGTTTTCGCGTCTTTTGCCACATATCACTTCTATATGTTCGACGACTTTGAGTGTTCGTATATTGTTTGTTTACACCTATGCATAAGTGTTTTATTTCATGGGTGATTTACAAGAATTATAAGGAAAGCCAAGATTGTAGTAGGAATAGCCTACAGAGAGAACTCTATTCTTGGTTATCAAGAATATAGTGTATACAGTGCATAGTTTAAGAGTTTAGTATGTTTATGTTGAGTATATTTTGCTCTGACGAAGAAAATGTTATTCTTCTACATATAATAAGAGTAAGACGTTCATTTTACATCAACAACAATATGTTTGTTGAGTAAAAAATATACATGTTTTAACGAATAAACAGTTTCTTGACCCAAAAGTATACCTTCGTATCGCTTAAAACAGACGTAATTCCATTCAAGCAGTTCCTTCATTCTTAAAACAAGAAAACGTAATAATACTTGGAACATCAAGAAAATCGTATTCTTACTCCTTTGGTACAAATGGCTCACAGTAAAAATTCAGTTTATAGATAACTACAAAATTATTGATTATAATTCAGTTTTATTTATTATTTTTTCGTGTCTGCTTTAACACTCTTCATATTTTTCGTTTTGTGGTCCCAGGAACCCAAAATTTATGAAACATAATATCATGGTTGTATTGGCAGGACGAATTGAAGAGTGATTTTGTGAGTTTTAAGTTTTCCAATGTACTTTCGACTTTCAACCCTGATAAATGTACGGCACGAGTCGTCACTGAAAAGAATGAAGAAGTGGAGGAGAGAGCGGCAGCGGCGTAGGTTAAAAAGAGGCAAGCAACCTGACGGTAAGTATACATCAGGGAGCAGTGGTTTGGCGCCCCAGGCTGGGCCGGCTCCAGCGGTAGTTACATCGCCCACACATCCACCCTCGCCTCGGGTTCCCATTAAAATACTGATCTCGTACTCTTTCTCTCGGACCACGTTCTCGGACCTGTGTTATTAAATGCGGCCGCACGGCGGCAGTCGCGACTGTCGGTGATTATAAAGCGTTTATACCAAATGCCTGCCCTCTATGCAGTGTGTGGTAAAAATGTTGGTTTACCTGGTCAAGTAACGAGTCTCGGTGGCTATGTTCACGCTATTAACAATAAACGCTACTTCAACTCTATACAATCATTTTACTTTGTTAGATGAAAAAATAAAACAACCTAAACCTGACGCCAAATGCCAAGACGCTTAAATTAATATTTTATTATGTGTAATTATCATATAAATGCAGTGGCGTAGCGTAGGTTTCAGTCGCCCGGGGCGCAGGCCAAATTTGCCGCCCCCTTATTTATTTCAGCATTTAAATCCAGGTTCAAAATTTGTTATTGTATAGCGTATATATATTTTTTGTCAATTTTTCAAAAAGGAATATTTCAGTAAACTGTTTCTGTATTAGTCTAAGATCCCGACCTAGTGTAATGGGTCGGAAACCCATTATTTATTTATTAAGATATGATCAAATTAAGCGCGATGTACACAGGGTAGAATGTTCGAGAAAATGGAAGTTTTGGTGTTCAGTTGAACATCTGGTTTAGGATTTGACAGCGTGTTTATAAGTTTAAATTTGAAGTGTTGCCATTGGCTAAGAAGAAATGCTTCCGGCTTCCTTTGGGGTCAAGGGATGCAAACGAACAGATCTTTGTCTCTTCTCATTTCAACCACCGTCATGTAAAGTACACGTTTTTGTGGAGCGTTCTTAGGCGCTTAAGTTTATCCCTGGTAAGTCTTTTCAACTCGTCTCGCATTTCATTGTAAATTAAACTATTTATATTTCTGCTAAAAGTGTGTCTGTCTAAATCAACTCCTAGGTTTAATTTAAACGTCAGTATGTTCAAAGCTTTCATTCATTTTTCTATGTAACCTATCAAACGGGATTGTTGATTATTATTGTTAATAGATGTTATTGTTTTGATAAGTGTTTCGTTTCATTTGAGTAGTCTTGCTTTATCAGCCCTTATTAAATGTTAAATAATTAAACGCGTCAGTTAGTAATCAGAAAATGTGTTCACAAGGTTCAAGAAAAAGAACCCAGTTAGTTTTGCCTTCGAATAAATTGGAAGAGATTTGATTAATTAGAATTTTGACCAGTAATTAAAGCCCTTAAACCGCGCTTGGCTAAAATGCTACCATGTTAGGGAGTCGCGGTTGTTCCCGCCATTTTGACCTCCTACACTAGATCGACCTTCCCTCATCCTTTTTTCTAATCAAATCTATATTTCTTACAATATTAGGTATAAATGTACAAGGGTTGCTCTGTTTTAGCAAAATTGAAGAAGTTGGGTGAGGGCCACCCCAGATATTTTCATTTAGTGATGGATTTTATTGTAATTATGGTATTCTTGATAATGACTTAAAATTTAATAAGGTATTTGCGAAACTTTACTGTTTAATATCAACCAATTATGTTAAGCTTATACAGAAGCGAATACATTTGTTATACCATTTTTCTTTCGTAAATGCTCCTAATATTTTCATATTTATTTCCTCTTTCAATATGGCAATATGTATATATGTAATGTATCCTACTTTTGCTATATGTAGTTAGAAAACCATGGCCAGCGTACAAGAAAAATTGCTACGATTCGTAAACATCATGGATTTCATCAAAAAAACAGTGTCTACTAATACTCCGGTAGATTAATAACATTGTTTCTTTTCAATATCCCGTACATTTCGCTAATCTATTTTAAATAACATGTACTTAACTTTTGACACCGGCAATTTCTACTTCTGATTCTCAAAAATTACCTAGGTATTTTAGGTTAAATACCTTACGGGCATCGTTAGCACGGGTGCTGTTGACAAGGCGGGTATCAATTCCATGAAGAAAAATCTCAGGGGTAGATAAATGACAGGGTTTTGCAGTCATTCACTACAATACAGCTGCTTGTGAACAATAATCATAAGTAGACTGTAAAACTACGAGAGTGATACACGTATAGTTTAGGTACTTTTGACTGAGATCAGTTCTTTTTGCTATTTTCAAACATACATGTTATAAATAACTCGTCTCTTCCAACATCCTCCAACCTATTCAGAGCAAAATGTTCATCACTTACATATTATTCGAAGTTGAAATATATTATTATTACAGACCTCGAATTATACCATTGAAATAATGCTCTCCTGATACCAAAGTCGCGATAAATTGTTCTCCTTAAATGTTTACTCTCTAATTTTCTTACTAATTTACCCGGAGATCGCTCCACCAAATTCGAATTGCTATGATACACCCGGTGGACCGCATAAAAAGTGGGCGGCGACGACAATAGAAATTAATTTCGAGCCAATTCCTCTGTGGATGCATCGTAAGTTTCTATTGCTCCGCGAGGAAGCGTTCGCGTCGGTTCCCCGAGAATTTAATTCGTTCGCGTGGGCGCTCTACGTACATTCATGATTTCCTGGTACATCGGCGATGTCAGGAATCCCTTCGTTGCTATGAAAGGAATGCGGGAGGAAAATTCGCGCATCACGTGAATGCGCGAGGAATACTTCTTTTATTGATTTTCTCATGAAGGTATGTGAGAAAATGAAGTTGTACCTTTTTAAATCTAACGTTTGACGTGGAATATGCACTGCAACCATTTCAAATTGTGCAGAAAATCTCATATTTGTGAAGGAATAATTATGAAGTAATTTGGTTAATATATGGATTTACATTGGGGCAAGTCTTTTGTGTTAATGTCACTTTACCATGATAATTTTGTATTTATTGAGTGGCCTTTTTATCATTTTGGATAGGAATTGCAAATTATTATAACGAAATAGCAACTGACTGTAAGTTGGATAATAATAATTCTTTCAAAATTTAATTCTACTCGTCTATGTTAAAACTATTTATTTACACAAACATTTTATTTAAACGACAGATGACTTTTTGCGACTGGGTTCTCTAGAATAAGTATTAGAATAAAATATCTCGGGTGGGCCTCACCCAACTTTCCGACTACCTCGGTTACACATTAAAACTTCGAAACTTTCTCAAATACTCTGGATTAGTATACATAAATAACACAGGGAACACTGATTTTACGGCATGAGAGTTATTGGTAAATTTTAGGTAATTCTGGTCTACTAAATATTGAAATTTAGTTAAATTGATTCCACTTTTTTTAGATAAAGTCAATCCATTTATATTTTAAATAACATTAACTAAAAGTGCCCGATATGAAAACCTTTTCATATATCAAAGATTTCAAATTAAAATAACACTATAGATTATTATCGTCGGCAGAAAGTGTTTGCTAAGTCCATATTCAACGTAATTTGAATTTTTTTACCATTCGAAAGCATGAGGCATATTACACAATTCTGAAATTAACAATAAAAGAATTAAAAAACCACAAATTTAAAATAAGAAATCGTGTTGTGTGCGTTTTTTATTGTATTTTTGTTCTGGACAGTCCCTTTCTAAAGTCCAGCAGTAGTCTACCATTATATGGTAATACCATCGGCTTTCCTCAGTTGTCTTGATATACTGCTGAAACCGTTGCTCTTGTTCTTCATTGTAATTACTCAGATTGTCAGGAAATTTATCTAAATAACTATGAAAATAATGTAACTTGGTACTCATATAAGTTTTTCAAAATATTGAAGCATTTTGTCAACTATTTGTATTAATATTGTTCAGCTTGGTAATTTCCCAAAAAAAAATTCGATAACTGATACAAAGCTTGACCATACTTCCAGTTCAACCTAAGTTATGTGATTTGTGGTCCATCAAAGATACCGGCTTCTAATTTCCCTGTCTTAAGGCCAAGAAATGATTAACAAATATATTTTGAACAAACACCATTCTTATTTAAAGCTTTCACAAACTGTTTAATAAGCCCACATTTAATATGTAGTGGTGGAAGAATTATTATTTGTACTCGACTTATCAATGGTTCATGAACGATGTTAGCTTTTCCTAAGGTCATATTTTTTCTCGATGGTCAGTTTTTTCTATTCCAATGTTCATTTTTTGCACGACTGTCCCACAGACAAAGAAAACAGGGATATTTAGTGTATCCACTTTGGTGACCCAATAAAAAAGCAGCAGCAAATTGTAGTGTATGTTATATTATGTAAGTAGTAATGTTATATTTCGAAAAGTTTGTTCAAAGATTGGTTTTGATAAATAAAGACTTGCTAGTCCCACGAAAAGCAAAAATATTTTTTTACTGACATTTAAATTAAAATAATTTAACTTGTACTATACTTTTGATTGCATCGTTTATCACGAGAACTGGAGCCAATTCAAATAAACTAATTATACAACGAGTACTTCATAATCATAGTTATCAAAATTGATGCCACAGATTTTTTTTGTTGCCCTGTTTAATTAAAGTCACTTGTAGGTGAGCTGGTATCACTTTGGTCAAAATCGGATGCATTTCTAGAAATTGCATGCAACTTCCGGTTGTCAGATTGTCAGTAGAAGCAGTCCAGTTAACTCCCTCGCAATTCGAAAGATGTAAACCAAATTTCAGCCCAACTTATAAAAATATTAAGTATTTCTTTCAATTACTTAGTTGATATCAACTAATTTCATTTTCAGAAAAAGTGTGTTGTTTTCAGGACTTTGCAACATAGCCTTTACTTTCGCGTGTCCCAAATCGTAAATTTCCATGTAAATTACATTCCGCCATAAAATTGCTACACATTAATAAAAATTTACATCCGAATTGGCGGAGATCATTATAAGTGTGTGTTTCGATGCTACATATTAATACCCGTTTTAAATGCGTTTGCGGAGGTTGCATGACAGCGGCGTACTTAACATTTCGCAATAAAGATGCTGTGTTAAGGCTAATTAAACACGGGCACTTAGCGCGGAAGACGTGCTAAGAAGTATCGGCAAATAAAGTGCCTCATTATCGGGACCTTGAAATCTACGCTTGACGCGTTTTCGACGGTATCATTTCTTAATATGACAGGCCGGATATCTAATTGGATAAAACGCTAATGTGTAAATCTAGTTGCCGTGGCAAATTAATTGAGTACGAGAATGACGGCCGCGAAGAAGACACGAACTGTGCAAATCGTACACTAAAACAGCTCACAAGTATATCCCAGCTGGTTTATGCTAATGGCTACTGATCTGCACTACCCGTTGATAATTAAACTTGCTACCTATGAAATTTAAATTGATATTTCGGTGATTATAATTGATTCAGATTGTCTGTGTTTTGCTTCCATTTTCTTATTGTCTCTGTTCTTTTAATTCAAAAGTGACTGAACTTGGCTTTTATTAGAATTAGACGAATTTGGAACGCTTACTTGGCTCAAATGTTACACATTATAGTTTTTCTTCATTCCAAAAGTGCTAATCACATAGGGCATTACCGAAATGAAGCGTATTAAACATACGGTCTCAAAGTGTAACAATTGATCTCCAAATACATACAAATTCGAGAACTTACTAATCAAACATTGGTTTACCGTCGATTATGTTAACTACTGTAACCACATGCCAAGCTTGGCATTACCGAAATGACACAAAAGTGGTGGACAAAGAATAAATAGCATTTAATAAAAACAACTGTATAATTAATCACGAACATGTATACCCATCTTCTTACATAATAATGAGGTTTGGAACATTACCGAAGTCATATATAATGGTCATTTAATCTTGAGATATTTTTACAGGAACTCTATTTGTGTGAACTAAATGTAACACTACATTCATGCACGAGAGTAAACGTGTTTGGCCAAACTTTACATTGATTTTTGACAGAAGAGATGTCTATTTTGATCACAGCATAGCATGGGATTCTCCCAATACCTGACACTTACCCATATATAAGGATGTTCTCGTTTCGTCAGGATGCATGAAAGCATTTTGATTAGTTATTTTTTAGACTAGTTGTGTGAGAATGTAATGATATCGATGGAGCAAAGTACCTTTATGTAGGAACCGATTCGCCTATTCTCGGTAACCGTCGGTTGAGGAGTGGGAAACTGTACTAGTCGAGCGTACCAAGAAAGAGAGAGGATTCGAGTTAGACTATTCAAGGTAGTAAGACGCGCGTATAACCTCTTTCAAAAAGCCCGTGTTAACGTAGTGCTCAATTTACAGATACCGAGTGACCAGTGAGAGACCCTAGACAACATCCAAGCTTACTTATTCAATATTTATTATAAGTACATACCAAATAGACAATATAGTTAGTTTTCTGTAAAAGCGTTTATTTTCTTAAAACCGCACCGTCCTACATATGGCGGCTCGACCGTGATTGTGAACTCCGCGATTGTGAACTCATTACGCGATTACTAATGAACAGTTAGAAAAAATTGAAAAACTATTTTGTGTTAAATTCGGTGTTAAAACTATTGTGCTAAAAATAGAACTGGGCGGTGCAAGACGTGAGCACACAGGCGACCGAACACCACACGGACGTTCGGCAACGTCAACAACATCTACGCGACACAGTGGCGGCACGGCGGCACTATCAAAGAGGGTTCTGACCATTAGACGACAGAGATAAGAGACGCGGCAAGACTAAAAGACGAAGACGGAAAAGAAAAACAAGACTGGAAAAAAGATAAGTTGCATGATTGTTATTCAAATATTGCATTGGCAAAGAGGTTTCTGCAAATAAACTGCTACAAGACTAAAAGATGAACAGTACTTTAGGAAATATTATGCCGATCGGGCAGAATATTACAAAAGCCTCAACAAAAGCCATAAAAGCATGCCATAAATTAATATTTGAAAACGAAGGCGATCGCAACAATCGCAAAAGACTACGCGAATTTAAAGGATTTGAATTTGAAGACGTTGATAAAGAAAAGTTACAGAAGAAAATTGATTTTGCGACGAGTAACATCACTTTAGGCGAATTAAATTCAATCTGTCAAGTTTTGACCATTGAAAATGACGCAAATGACAAAGAAGAATTAGTCGAAATGCTATGTACCAAGTTGAATGACGTAAAACTTTTGATAAGCGAAAGCGAAACCAACCACGACGACGATAATGACGAAATGGTACCGCTAACGCTAAACGACGACAAAAGAGATGACGATGACGACATAGCAAAAAACTCAAATGACGAAAGTGATAATGACGACAACGACGACGTAGCAAATTCAATCGCTAGCACAAATAGAAGTAAAATATCATCAAAGAAGAGCATACCCAAATTTGTATTAACATTTAAAGACGTGGAAGATACGGTTACTACATTCGATGGAAGCGACACCTGTTCAGTGGACAAATGGTTTGTAGAGTTCGAAGAAACGGCTTCATTGATGGGGTGGACCGAAGTAGAAATGCTAATTTATGGAAAAAGGTTATTGAAAGGAGAAGCTTTACTATTCGTGAGATCTGAAAAGGGCATACACTCTTGGACTACATTCAAGAAGAAGTTACAAGAAGAATTTGGAAAAGCAATAAACAGCGCAGCATTGCACAAAATGTTATGCTCTAGAAAGAAGCGGAGAGACGAAACCTTATCACAGTACCTATTGAGAATGAGGGAAATAGCAGCACAAGGTAGTATCGAAGAAGATGCCCTCATCGACTACGTAATAGATGGCATTGTTGACGATGAAATAAACAAAGCAATATTGTACGGGACTCATTCTCTGAAACAATTTAAAGAAAAGCTGAAATTATATGAAAAGATGAAAAATAAACAGGCAACAGAGAAGAGCAGCCATCAGAAAGAAACAAATGTGAAAAACAGCGACTCAAGAAAGCAAAATATGAAAAAAGAAGAGAGATGTTTTAATTGCGGTAAAAGAGGCCATGTCTCACAAAATTGCCATGACAAAGGAAGAGGAATGAAATGTTTTGCTTGCAATGGTTTTGGACATATTGCCAAAGACTGTAGAAAACCAACGAGCGAAAGACGAGAAGAAACTAAAGGATCTTACCTAGTCAACGAAGTTAAAGAGCAGTTACCAGGGTATAAGCAAGTTAAGTTGAACGACCACCAAATTCAAGCATTTTTTGACACCGGTAGTGATTTGAATCTACTGAAGGCTAGTGGCTATATTCGAATTGGAACACCTAAATTCGAAGAGAACGCAATAACGCTAAAGGGCATAGGAAGCAATTCAGTCAAAACTTTGGGACGATTCAACGCTAGAATGGTTGTGGATGGGTGCTACTTTACAACAGCTGTACACATAGTACCAGATGACGCTATACCTATGGAACTAATAGTTGGAAAACCTATTTTAGAAGAAGTTACGTTGACTATTAACACAGATGAGATTGAAGTGAGCAGTCGTAAAACAGTATCCGAAGCAGAGAAGTGTTTAGAAGAAAACGAGAACGAGATACTTCTAATTGACGCCGACAATTGTTTGGACGTAGGAGACCAAGCATACTACGAAAGAGTTGCCAGTATGATAGAAAATTACGGGGCGAAAGAAGTAACTGAACCACTCATGGACATTCAAGCAAAGATCATACTTCAAGACGAGATACCTGTGTACCAACATCCGAGAAGGTTGTCAATTCCGGAAAAGCACGAAGTGGAGAAGCAGCTTGATGAATGGCTCAGAAATGGCATTATAAGGCCAAGTACATCAGACTATGCCAGCCCAATCGTACTTGTTAAGAAGAAAGACGGGAGTACTCGAATATGCGTCGACTTCAGAAGACTAAATAGAAAGGTAATAAAAGATCGTTATCCACTTCCTATTATCGAAGACGTTATTGATCAGTTAGCAGGAGCAAGAATATTTACAACGTTGGATTTGAAGAACGGCTTTTTCCACGTACCTGTTGCAGAAGATAGCATTAAATATACAGCGTTTGTCACACCTAGCGGACAATTTGAGTTCCTGCGAATGCCGTTTGGGTTTTGTAACTCACCTGCAGTGTTTGAACGTAACGTGACCAATGTCTTCAAATACCTAATTCGAAAAGGCATAGTGGTAAAGTTCATAGACGACATGATTATACCAGCGAAGAACGCCGATGAAGCTATCGAGAGATTGGAACAAGTTCTTGAAACAGCTGAAAATTTCGGACTAGAATTCAATTGGAAGAAATGTCAATTTTTGAAGACTAACGTTGTGTTTTTGGGACACGAAATAGAAAACGGAGTAGTAAAACCTAACAAAGAGAAAGTTGCAGCCGTTATTAATTTCCCAAAGCCTACGACCGTGAAGAAATTGCAGAGCTTTCTAGGATTAACAGGCTACTTCCGAAAATATATTCAAGATTATGCTCTAATCGCAAAACCGTTAAGTGACATCCTGAAAGGAAAAAAGAACTTCTCATTTGGGACAGAAGAAGAAATTGCATTTAAGAAGCTGAAAGAAATTTTAAGTACAGAACCGTTACTAAGAATATTTGACCATGCTAACGAAACGGAGCTACACGTAGACGCAAGCCAAGATGGATTTGGAGCTGTTTTATTGCAAAAGTGTCAAGAAGATGGAGAACTGTACCCTGTGTATTATTGGAGTAGGAAGACAAGCGACGCCCAAAAGAAATACCACAGTTACGAATTGGAAGTGTTAGCTGTCATTGAAGCTTTGAAGAAATTCCGTGTTTATCTACTAGGTATACATTTCAAAATCTTGACTGACTGCGCGGCGTTTGCAGCTACGATGAACAAAAAGGATCTATGTACAAGAGTAGCCAGATGGGCATTATTACTTGAGGAATATGACTACACCATTCAACATAGAGCAGGAAACCGAATGAAACATTGTGATGCATTAAGCCGAAACCCAATAACAATGGTAATTCAAACAACATTCATAGAGCAGTTAAGAGAAGCACAACTACAAGACGACCACCTTAAGACAATCATCAAAATATTAGAGACACAACCACACGAAAACTACGAACTAAAAAACGGACTTTTGTATAAGAACAAGGACGGAAATGATTTAATAGTAATTCCCTCGATGATGCAGCACCAAATAATAAAAAATGCACATGAAAATGGACATTTTGCTTTAAATAAAACTAAAGACTTGATCGAAAGAGAGTTCTACATTACCAGCTTAGAGGAAAAAATACGAAGATTTATAAAGAACTGTGTACCATGTATACTTACCGAGAGGAAGATGGGCAAACAAGAAGGATATCTCAATCCGATAGAGAAAGGCGATGCACCTCTTCAAACATATCACATAGACCATTTAGGACCGATGATGAAGACAGGGAAAGGATACCAGCATCTATTGGTAGTGATCGATTCATTCACGAAATTTGTTTGGCTACATCCAACAAAAAGCACGTCGACTAAAGAAGTTATTAATAAACTCGATAAGCAGAAGGAAATATTTGGAAATCCTGCAACGATCATTTCGGACCGAGGCACTGCATTTACCTCACAAGACTTTAAGGACTACTGCATGAAAGAGAATATAAAGCACGTGAAGATCACAACCGGCGTACCTCGAGGCAACGGACAGGTCGAAAGAATTAACAGAATAATAATACCTGCATTGACCAAATTATGCATAGAACAACCTGAAAATTGGTACCGACACATACGGAAGTTGCAAGAAGTTCTAAACAGTACTTACCAACGCAGCATAGGTAGGACTCCATTCAAACTACTTTTTGGGGTAGAAATGAAGAGAAAGGACGACATAAAAGTGAAACAGATAATAGAAGAAGAACTGATAGAATCATTCGTCAAGGAAAGAGAAGACATGCGAATAGAAGCAAAGCAGCAAATGAAGAAAGTACAGGATGAAAATATAAAGACCTACAACAAGAAGAGAAAACCAGCAACAAATTATGAAGAAGGAGAATGGGTAGCGATTAGAAGAACACAATTTCAAAATCTCTCCAAGTTGTTGCCCAAGTTCCTAGGTCCTTACCGGGTAACGAAGAAAATGGGTCCTGATAGATATGAAGTGGACAGGATAGGAGAACATGCTGGACCAAGAAAGACTACTTCAAGCGCCGACAACATGAAGCCCTGGGTCAACCCCGAGACCGATGAAGGTGTATTCGAGACGAATACCTGTCAGGATGGACGAGATGTAGGAACCGATTCGCCTATTCTCGGTAACCGTCGGTTGAGGAGTGGGAAACTGTACTAGTCGAGCGTACCAAGAAAGAGAGAGGATTCGAGTTAGACTATTCAAGGTAGTAAGACGCGCGTATAACCTCTTTCAAAAAGCCCGTGTTAACGTAGTGCTCAATTTACAGATACCGAGTGACCAGTGAGAGACCCTAGACAACATCCAAGCTTACTTATTCAATATTTATTATAAGTACATACCAAATAGACAATATAGTTAGTTTTCTGTAAAAGCGTTTATTTTCTTAAAACCGCACCGTCCTACATTTATATAACCATAAAGTTACGCTCTAAACTACCATTCTAGATGCAAAATCGAAAGCTCGATCTTCAAACCAGAAAACCGTGCAATAATTTAGAAGATTTATTAATGGCGAGGCACATGAATGGCACCCACATGCGCGGCACCTTCACACGCACCCATTCCGTCCCAAGCACCGACCGCGGGACTCCTCGAGCACAAAGGCGTCCGCAACACGGGTTCCTCGCTGTTTACAACCTCGGCATTGCGTAATGCCGTATGTAAAGAAGTTCTTCGGGTATACATCATCGCGTGTACGCGCACCTTGCATCGCTGAGGAGAACCAGAAAAAAGGGATTCCAAGCTTAACTTACACTCAACGACAAAAGACCAAACAACAAAGGAATTTTGACGACATATTTTATTTTCAGGATTAGAATATGATTTTGTAGAATACTGTTTATTTCTAATGATTTTCTTTTCGATGATTGCAATTTAATAGGCGTTCTTTTGTTTGGTTCTGTGTATATGTAACTATAGATTGTAGTTTTCAATAGATTACGGACACCTCCACCAAGAGAGCTCATTTTTTCCTCTGCTCATCTTTGATAAACCCAACTGAACCAACCTTCTGCTGAGTGTACCTACGTACACAGGAGAGATGCACGCAAGGATCTCTTACGGCTCACATTTCAAACAAATACGCCAACGCAGACCAGAATTTTAGACAGAGATAGTTTCGAGTGTAAATAACAGCGCGAAGCACCACGTGAACTCAACGGGTAAAATTACAGCGTCCATTCGTTGGGAATTAAGTGCCGACGAAGAGCCAGCGAGGTGGGCGAAGACGTACGCACTCGCGTTTTCCCGGCACCTCCACATGTTGAAACCTCGATGATTTACACATCCTCGGCTTAGGAAGCGTTTACCATCGGCCTACCTTCACGGTAGTACGGCGCTGCTGAGGTACGTTTTATGGTTCCGTTATAGGTGGGTCATAATTTTAGTTTATTTGCGTGCGTGAAGTTGAGAACATTGTTAATAAACATTTTTTGTGGTAATCTTTTGCTTAACCGAATATGGTTATATGTGAATGATATTCGTGATTTTAACTCAGCATATTTGAGAGAAAGAAGATTAATTAAGTAAATATAAAAATGTTGGGAAACAGTTTGGGCACTATTTTATATCGTATATCTTATTAAATGTGTCCTTCCGAAACTTTGAAACTTTCTGAATGACTAATTTGAATTCGAAATATCAGCGCCTCTAACCACAATTTAACCAGTAATTTAACAGCAACAATTCTTGTATTGGTCTAATTGTTTTGAAAACTTGAGTAGTGAAATCGCTGTGGAGGCTTTCACAGCTACAATCTTTTATTGTAGAAAAAGGGTGACATAAGACTTTGCTGTACCACAATTTTGAGATACTGACTTTTCACGAATCATCTTGCACGTTATTTCTGAAGGAACAGAATACTGTATTCTGCTAGATCATCAGTATTTTCTTATAAGCTAAAATGACCACAACTTATTTTTGCTGTGGCAGATTGGCAAGTTTTGATAAACGTTATTGGCTACTGATATAACATTTAATGTTATTGATTAGGTGGGTATCCAGAGTGGCTTTGGCTTCATAAAATTGAAATATTCTAGAACATTTCGACGCTTCAATGTGTCAACGAAGTAGTGGAGGCCACTTCAGATTTTTAATTAACAGTATCAGTATTGATATTCTCACATCTCACCATTCTTGATTTTTTTCTTCTTATATCTTAAATTTTACGATAAAAGTCAAGTTTCCTACAATTTTTTTTCTCTATACAAATGTATATTGAATTGGAAGAGCAATCATCAGTACGAAACAATAATTTCAGGAAATATATCGCATTATTTAAAATGTAAACGGCAAAAATACGCATCACGCGCACCATTATGGTTAGCTCGAGTTCAAAGTAACAAAAATTGTTTGCGTAGAGTTGTTTTGTAAAATTGAAGAGGTTTTAAAACGAAAATAAACAACAAAAATCTCATTTATTTTCTCTGAAAGATTAAAATATTGGAAAGTGCTACATTTCATTTTCTGATGTTCCATTAACCAGAGGATGATTACACTTGAAGTTAGTTTGATCAATTGATAAATCACTTTATTATTATTATTGTGTATTGATGAACTGCATTGCTGAACTGGTCATGTCTTTTACAACGCCATAGATTTAGAAATAGGAAGATAATGAACGATTCTGGGGCAAAATTATGTCTAAAATCATACAGTCACAATATAAAGAAACGAATCTGTGTTGTAGGTTTTAGATGTTATTAACTAATGGTATTTTACAGCCCGGCCCTTCTGCAACCGATCGTATTTAGTAGTCATTAAGCAAAACACGGGCAGTTTCAAGTATTTCTTTCGCTGAATGGTACGACTTGAATCTGGCGAACTCGACGTTCCTAGGGCACTCTGTAACGCAATCAAGGCGTGCTACGAAATAATATCTTGTGTAGGTGTTCCTTTACTACCGTGAACTGTTAAAAGCAAACGGAAATATAGATAGCCAAATGAAGTCATAAAATACTAGTGTTTCTTTCGGGCCGTTGGCGTCCACGCGTTTTATATGAGCTTTCCTGTAAACACAGCGTGCAGCTATTTGAGATATGCGATCGGCCATCGGCATAACATTTTTATTGTGCATTACGCATAGATTTATAATGCCGTAAACGTTTTATTTCAAATTGGATGGTGCCCGTTATCATTATGGTGTGTTTTCGGACTGCCGATATTGGTCGAAGGATACTTTCGACTACATAATGCGAAAGCAGTAAATGTTTGATGCACATAATTTTTCAGTTCGCATACTTGTAGGCCTGATTTTATTAAACCAGCCGACGTAAACACAAAAGCATTACATGCAACTGAGATAAAATAAGTTTTCAAGGTGGATGGTCCTTTACTAAAGATGAATCCTCTTGTGGTATCAGTTAATGACACAGACACTATATATAAATTGAAAATTTTGTTTATAGTTTATGAACTATATCTGACAAGATTTTCAGAATATTTCACTCAATTTATCATGTTATAGGTCTCCTGATACCTCCTGAAGTTTATGCATAGAAGACGTAACTAGCAAATAATTGACAATTTGAAATAAAATGCACGTTTGTCACTTAAATTCTGGTATTAAGTGAGGCCTTGACATATACATACACTAAATCCGCCAAACGTATTCTCAAAAATTAAGGACTGTGTTCAGACCGTTCTTACTTTTTGACATTGTCTGCTGTTTGGATAAGTAATTATCTGTCTCATTTATAATACATAGTGGCACAGCCGACTGATGTCAAACTGCAGTTTAGAATTCAATAACGCACATTTGGTTCTACAATCGCAGAAATAAGAAATAAACAGACGGCGTGCCTATTTGTATTCCGTACACTGAGAGAAAAGAAATGTAAAATCAAATAAATGTCTTTCTTTGAACATATTTCTTTCAAGGAAAGAATATATGTATGTTTGAAACAAGTAAGTATTTATTAGTATAGTACCCTAGAAGAAGAGTACCCTATGGTGGTACTGCTACCTAACAGAAGGCAGGACCGGCTCTGATATAGCTAGTGTTTTCAAAGTCCGGGTTTAAATTTGTTTTGTTTTTTAATACACATTTATATAAACCAACCGTTTTATTCAGTAATGTCTTAGTGGTCGGTAAAATATGCCGAACAAAGAGGTACCTATATTGTGAGATCTGCTTATTTTGTTCCACCTATAAACTGCACGCAAGCATGCACATCATTTTTGGGCTGTGGCTCATCAAAGTGCATATATGTATATAATAATATATAGCGTGCTGAAGGGCGGGGAAGGCAATCAGGAGCGATTATGGCAGCGCGTGGTTCTGTAAACGTTTAATTGGTAGGGGTGGCGCATCCTTTCTTGCCTACTGCATTCGACTATATGGCCCGGCTATGGCTCGCAGCAGGTGAAACACGTGCAGCCTCATATAGGCTACCTACCTACATTATACATCAAAAATTGTTTGTGCGCGGTCTCACTGCTATTACAGACATTACCGTAATTTATGTTTAACTCAAGACGAACGCGGTTTTTGAAATTTGGCGCTTGCGCACATAATACATTTTCGGGCATCGTCGTACACGAAACAAAGGAATATTCGTGTCCATCCATCAGAAGAAACCGATAAAGGTTTACATGCATCTTAGGGATTCAACCAAGTTTAACCAAACTGATACCAGCTCATCCTCAGGTGACTTAGTATGTAGTAGATATTTCAATTTAGCTACGCCACAGCACTATGCAGTTCCTTTCCTCTAGGCACTCATTTACGTTTGTATTTCGATGGAATCAATGTATGTGCAGCTAATCCGTCCCTGCAAATCGTGAACAACAAACACAGAGAAAGAGACCCCGGCAAAAACTGGGTACCCAGCGCAGTAAGAGGCATTGTCTAATGCTTCCGCGATGTGTCCTTTTTCTGTTTGCGCTGGTGCACAGGTCCCAGGGGTGCCATCGGCAAAGTGACACCGAAGCGATTTTTGCAAATACCACCTCGCCGCCGTACAAGCACCAAAGCAATTAAACAGTTGTACCCCGTGTCCGTACATTAATAATGCAACCAACGCCTCGTGTCTCCGGTTTCTTTGTAAACTTTGTGCAATGCTAATTGCTCCATCCCACGGACGGGCGCTGGTTTTCGAGAACCGCGTCCCAACGCCGAGCGGAGGAAAAAGCTCGCTCCGTACATTGTTCGTAACGGTCTTGCATAAGCAATAATTGCTAATTGATTGAAATACATACATGGAATGAGCGGTATTAGGATACGCACCATGTTTGCACCGAACCAACCATGAATTATGTATCGAACGCTGCGTACGCGTCGATATAAGCTTATCTCTGATTAAGTGGATGTGCCAGCCATCCCAGTCCGCTAATATTTATTAATTATTTATACGTTTCCTCAAAATTTATTCGCAATTTGTAACCACTAAGCTAGATTCATGGTGCCGGTATATGGTCGAGTAATTATTATTGCTTATGTAATGAATTTAAAATGGCAAATTAATCGGACCGCGGATTTGTCAAATATAACCTTCGGCTCTATCTCTGAAGAATTCTTTACGACACACCTACTTTAATTAATTATGGATAGGTTAATTATGGGCTGAAAGAATTTAAAGTAAAAAGAAATAGTTTTCACTGAAAAAACGATGCCTATAATTACACTAAATGGTTTTCCGTGATTTCGGTAATGTAGAAATTGTTTGGGTTTAATTGCAGAAATACGTTTGAATTAAATAAATCTGGTTATATTTGAAATAAATATCGGCGTTGAGGTAAATAAATATTCTATTTGGAAGAGAAAGATAATAGATTTGAGTAAAAGATTATGTGTTTGAATAAAAAAAGTGGTTTCATTAAAAATTATTGCTATGCCTACTGGCGGGGAGATGGCGCTAACGTGCGAGCGGTATTCTGCTTACTCTTCATTTAGGAATAAGTCTGTAGTCTTTACTAAAGATTACCGTGGAAAATAATCTAATGAGTCCACCATAATCTTTCATTGTGGTTTTCGGCTAAACTATGTTTGGATTATATAATTCAAGATCCTATGATTATAATCCAAACACAATAAAATATAATTAATGATTAATTCACGGTCGCAATATTTATCTAATTAGAAAGTACACTTTACTGAAACTTGAGTACTATTTGATTATATCAAAACTTGTGTAGTTGTGTCGTTTTTAAATTAACATTCAATTTTATTAAGTCAAGTGCTATATTGCCAAACAGTAAAGAAAGGTTTTTTATTTAAAAATAACGAGTTCTTGAAACAAAATGTTCATTTTGTTTGAAAATATTATGTTATTGAATTTAAATTAGCTAACGTTCATACAAATACGATAGCTTTGACTTGAAGCATATTCGTTTCATTCAAATTTTTTTCTTAGTAGAGAGAATATAATTCCATAAAACCAAATATAAAAAATTGCAAGTACTCTCTCAATTATAAACTTGTCTTGGGTCAGGAATTGCAGGAAATAAATTAATTCCCTAAAACCAGAGTCAATAAAATAGCAGGTAGTCTCAATCATACACTTCTCTTAGGTGAAAGGGTAGGGTACTAGTCCGAAAGTAAAAATTTGGAAGAATTTTAAAATCCACAAAAAAATACAGAAGTTATTGAATATCAAAATTTGAAAAAATATATCTTATTGCTGTAATCTGTATAGCGGTTTATAACGTCCATATTTCTTGGCACGGGCATTGAAGAGTTAAGATGTGTATCATTTGCCGTTGCGGTAAATTACGGCCGTCGGAATATTAAGCATGGATAACAGGTCGACGTTAAGGAAAGTACCCCGCGTCCGCCTATAATTTATTAGTTTGATCGATGGTCAAGAGCCGTCGGTAAGTCACGATCTAGTTGTTTGAACTGCCCTATCCGCCCACAGGCCCGTCCGATTATAAATAGCGGTGGCACTATCATAATATACCTCATTATCTACCAGACATATGTAGCATCTAACGCCATTAAAACTACCTTTGATGCCGTGCCCCGTTCAGCCTTTCCTTTGCCACTAAACTTTTTAGTTTATAATGTTTCCTTTCTAGCTGCCGCCGACGCGACGAAAAGACCATACCTTAACTACAAGAAATATATTTTATGGATAATGCTACACCCATGCCTAACTGAAAACGTCTTCTGATGTGCCAAGATTTTCCTACGAGCTACAAATATTTCTTTTTAAAACATTGGAATTTAAGAAAGTTAAGTATTTTTCTAACTACCTCAAACCTATCTATTTCTTTTTCTATCTAAAGATTTCAATATAAGTACATAAAAAAAACAATTTTCTTCACTTATAACTTGAAAATTACCACTGTGAAGTAGGTACCATTAGGTACTAAACTAAAATGCGTTCCTCGTTCCACGCTTTCGCAGGTTTTATTATGTGCAGGAGAGCAGGCAAGGTCAAAAGGCTTCAGTCGGCGGAATTAAAGAGAATCTTAGCCTCACTACACGTTTAAAATTATTTATTGTCTTATATTTCTTATTCCGCATGCCTGCACGGTAGCCGATGGAAGCGTAAAACCACCGCCGCTGGATGGCGTATCTCTTTGAACTTTGGTTTAACCTCGGCCGTAATTAACGGCTGTAATGGTGCAAACAGGGAAAAATAGACGCGTTTAGTATTCTGTTCGCGAGCAACTTCGCTTCGTAATTTTAATCGCAAGGCTCTGTGTGGGGCCTATAGACTATCATAATAGGCATTAACCTAAATGAACCAGAGCTGCACCAAAAAATAAGAGTGTAATGCATTCGAACTACAACCGTTTGTGCTTTTTACTTTCCGACTAGTTCCCTAGAAGGAAAGTATTGTAATAGACGGAAAGACAATTCGAGAGATCATTGAAATTTTCTCTGAATCGATTGCAATGATTTCTGGAAATGCATTGTTTAGAATTACCAGGACACGAACTGTATGTGGGTGCACATTCTCCAGTGACTTTAAATATGTATACACATTTGCAGATCAAAGAGATGAACGGTTTAGGCGCTATAAGAGTTTATAGAAGCAGTTTTTGTCGCTGTGTTGCGAATGTTAAGAGTTTGACAAACGTCAGTGCCACTGACGTGACATGATAAGTATATAATAAGGCACAAAAATAATATTTTCGATCGCCAAATGTTTATAATATCATTTATATGCATTCCTTATCGTGCGTGTTTCAAAGAATTTGCCACCGTCGGTCGTCCTGTAAAAAGATATCTTCACCATACGTTGTCCTAAATTGGCCACAGAAGCTAAACTTGTTATTTATACGGTACTTGGACGACAAATAACAAAAATTTTACTTGCAGCTATCAGTCCATTTATAATAATAATTATTATATTGAAGCGTCCATCTTTCGTCACGCGGTCCAAAACGGCCTGTAATCACCTGGCGAAATTAAATTTTAAACAAATGCGCATATAAAATCGCATCGCGGTACCAAATTAAGATTATCAACACGGTTAAAAAAAGAAAGACGAATTGAATATAAATATTATTTACGAGTTGCGTACGTGAGAGAGGGACGTTTTCGTCGTTCGGCGTCTTTTGTGGAAATTGTTGGCCACGTAATTGACGTGTACAAGTTAGCCGTATCTCTGTGCCGTTTCGGTCATTTATGGCGGGCGGCATCTGGACCCGTCACATTTACATAAATACGATCCTATAAATGACAAGTTTGACGGTCACGTTAATATCGCGCACGTATGAATATTATGTTAATTCTGATGTCAGGTGGAAATGAAGCGACTCAATAATCGTTTCCATTGCTCGCAGTTTTAAGTAAAAATCTAAATGAACTCTGGCGGAACGATCAATTTGATGGTTTAATTCGACCAAACCGACTGATTTTAATCATAATGGCATCTTTGATTACTAGAATAAATTGAGAAATAAGACGACAAAGACATTTCTATTATCAAAATTGTAACCTCCGCAACAACTGTACCTATATTTGTTGATTTGCAAGAAGAAAACGTGTAATTGACAGTACAACTACCCTTCTCGCAAAATAAAATTATGAATATATCCTCATAGGTACAGTTTTTTTGGCTCTCCTCAAATAAAAGAAAATTGTTCATTCAAAATAAGTGTTTTTTTTTTATTCAAGTACGTGATTTGTTTGCTATTCATATTAATATTTAAGTGAAAATATAATATGTTTGAATATTTGAGAGACATTTTGTGGAATTAAACTCATAAGGAGAAAATACAGAGAAAAAAGAAATGTCAAATACAAAAGTATACTCCTTTGCACATGTTTCTCAGAAGAGAAGAATATATGATTAAAACAAACAAGTAAATAAATGAAATATATAAATAAATTTTCAGTGAAATTCTCGAAAAAATCGGTGGAAATACGCGTTTTGGTGTCCACTGAATCCATTGCAATGATTTGTGGAAAATGTTTATGGATATGTAATTAGATACATATGTATATGGGTATGTATAACGCCCAAACGGATCGGGCTGGTGGGTAGTTCGTGAACGAACTAGTTCGAGAGAATGGCTCCCGGCTTAGAACAAAAGAACTAGTTCTTTAAAATAAAAAGAACTAGTTCGCAAAAGACCTGCTCTGCTAAAACATATCTCTATGCATATCTCATTCAGTGAACGACTTTGTAGGGACATGAAATCTAGTTCGAAAGTCCTGCTTTGGTGAAACATATCCCATTCAGTGAACGACTTGTGGCGACATCAAACGAGCGACATAGCACCCTGCCCGCCAGTTGTTTCTTTACCTAACGGCAGACGTCAAAAATATAATTAGAGTATAGTCTTTTTCCTATTGGATAATGGATTACACTGTTAATAGTAGTTTCGCCAGTATATGTTATACTATAATTTATAAATAATACCCCAATTCCACCTAAAATTGCAGTATGAATAAGGCTAAAATACGTGCAGCAATATGTCTTTTATGCCTTATTAAATAAATATTTAAGAAATATACCTAAATAAAATAAGACAACGATTCTTTGATTAATATAATTATAAATAATTATTTATTTTCAAAACAAAATAACGACTATTCAAGAAAAAGACAAAGTGGAAAGGCAGACATCGATTCTGTCCAAACTAGATCCTAGTTTCGTTTGGAACGAGATATAAACGTGCTAGAACACACAAAGACACGTTTGTCGAAGTAGTATGTCTCAGGATCAAAGTAGTTCTTCAGAACTAGTTCTTTGAACTAATCCGGAAGAACTAGTTCATTAAAAAGAACTAATAAGCCCATCTCTATTTGGTATACTTATTCAGAATTACCAGGCGATAAACTGGACTGTTTTTGGCCACAATCGGACAACCGAAAGTAGTAAAAACGCGTGTAGTTTTCTTAGGGATTCATCCGACAGACCAAATTGATAACAACACAAATTTATATCAATGTTTTCATATTTGTCCCAGTTGTTAATATGAACAATGTACCGCACTATGTTTCTTTCAATGTGCCTTCGAAATAAGCGCGATCGAGTTTATAACTGGAAATGAGTAGTATTACGTTAAGTGAGGATTCTCGAGAATAATTACAGACAATCGCACACTTCTGCCTGAAGAGGACTACCGCGCAGGCAAGCAATTATGGTGCAGTGGTAATCTGCTTCGGAAGCTGCACGATATGTTAATTATCCCGACAAAGTGGATGAAAACACGCACTACAACATCCGCTAACGCCACAAAACAAGAAAACAACACGATAATATGAAAACAGGAATACAAACACCCACCAAACAACTGGTAGTACTTGTTGTGTATCTTGCTGCTATCATTCTGCTCAAAATCGGTTAAATCTCTAAGAAAGTACACATAACATTTGTCACTTCTTGCCACCCTATACCTTGATTAATTTCTTACAAAGAAGATTCCTTTGAGAGAGCTAAATGAAGACACCTACAAAAACAACCGACTGTGAATGATTCTCTAAAGATTTTTTTCTAATCCAATTGCGACACCATACGAAACGAATATCAAATGTCGGACGTTTGGATTGATGATGAAAAGTCCAAGTTCCCAGACATTGTAATTGCTCTTTTTCATTAAAGGCATAGGCCCGAAGAGAAGCCGGTGAGACATAAGAGGAACTGGCGAGTAGCCAAGCCGAGCAAGAAGCCATCAACATCACAATACGGCAGTCCATCACAGCGTGTGCGCTAGACACCGCTGACACACTACACGGAGACGATAATTTGAAATTTAATACCGTGCACAACGCCCACTATAATGATAATTGAACAACAGTGGTTCAATGTACAAGTGGACGTGCTATAAATATCGCTACAGGACGACCGACTCTATACAGCCCAACTGTTCGACTCTGACTTTTAATGGAAATTCCATTACCAGCCCCGGTGGAAGACATTAGAGTAAAGATCACTAGTAAACGATTGGTATTACGTTACTTACTCGAATTGTTCTACGCTTGTAAGGAACTATAGATTTACCTACATAACAAATATCTGACATTTTAATCTCTATTGAATTTGTAACCAATTTCTTTTGAAGAATTTCTTCCATAAACTGACCCTAAGTGATGCTTAAATACATCTACATGATTGGTCTCTTTAACTGATTGTAGTAACTATAATTTATGGCTCTATATCTGCTAAAACCAGTTCCTAATAGAGATGGGCTTATTAGTTCTTTTTAATGAACTAGTTCTTCCGGATTAGTTCACAAAAAGGAACTAGTTCAAAGAACTAGTTCTGAAGAACTACTTTGATCCTGAGACATACTACTTCGATAAACGTGTCTTTGTGTGTTCTAGCACGTTTATATCTCGTTCCAAACGAAACTAGGATCTAGTTTGGACAGAATCGATGTCTGCCTTCCCACTTTGTCTTTTACTTGAAGAATCGTTATTTTGTTTTGAAAATAAATAATTATTTATAATTATATTGATCGAAGAATCGTTGTCTTATTTTATTTAGGTATATTTCTTAAATATTTATTTAATAAGACATAAAAGACATATTGCTGCACGTATTTTAGCCTTATTCATACTGCAATTTTAGGTGGAATTGGAGTATTATTTATAAATTATAATATAACATATACTGGCGAAACTACTATTAACAGTATAATCCATTATCCAATAGGAAAAAAACTATACTCAAATTATATTTTTGACATCCGCCGTTAGGTAAAGAAACAACTGGCGGGCGGGGTGCTTTGTCGCTCGTTTGATGTCGCCACAACTCGTTCACTGAATGGGATATGTTTCACCAAAGCAGGACTTTCGAACTAGATTTCATGTCCCTACAAGTCGTTCACTGAATGAGATATGCATAGAGATATGTTTTAGCAAAGCAGGTCTTTTGCGAACTAGTTCTTTTTATTTTAAAGGACTAGTTCTTTTGTTCTAAGCCGGAAGCCATTCTCTCGGACTAGTTCGTTCACGAACTACCCACCTCTAGTTCCTAATTAAAGGGAAATAATTGTAAGTTGATATCGATATTCGTTATACCTGAATAATACCATGTATTTCAACCTGAACCATAGAAAAGAGAAGCTTAATATCAGTTGTCACATAATACCCGTCAATTTGCCACATAAGTCACAAAGAAAGCGCCTCTTATACCAATAAAATAGAGATTAAAACTAATCTCGAAAAATATTATGATTCGTAAACATCTCAATTTTGATCCCTTTACTTGGATAAAAAAAAATCCAACAACCGTAAACAGAGATTAAGGTATACGGCGCTCACACGGATTCACCTCAATAAAGTAGATTTTAATGCACGAAATCTCTGAGCGCGCCGCATAGTACAACAAATACCGCGGGCCCATTTAATTACTTCATCGTAGAACGGGCGACACAATAAACAACGGGTTAAAAGTGGGGAGCGCTTAAATTATAATTAAAAAAGACGTAGCTTAAAAACTGAGGAGGCACCATTACGGGCGGTCCAAAGCTACCGGGCTCAATAAACATATTTCATGGATTTCGGTAACTCATCAGAAAGAGATTCGGATACTCGACTCGCCGCTAGCGCCCCCAGGACTATTCTGTCTGTCTTACAAAACACCACCGAATTAATATGTAAAATAAGAAGGCATTATGTTTGGAATATTAATGAAAACTGAGCTGGAAGCGATATACAGAGCCCTACAAAGCTTTTAGTACAAATTGTATTTTATAATTATTAATGTCCTTCAATTTTAGAAATATTATTTTATATCGATATTTCACATGCAAATTATTTCTAATAATAAAGCGATAAATTATTACTTTTAGACTAGTATCCTAGAAGGAAAGTATTTTGGTGGAAATACGCGTTTTGGGGTCCCCTGAATCGATTGCAATGATTTCTGGAAAATATATGTGTATGTGTGTATGTATGTCTGTAAACACCGATAGCGTACTTTCATAAATAATTACCAAAAAATATAATTATCAGCATTACAATCACGAAAAAACACAAAATCAACAAGATAATAACCGCATTTTACATACAAGCCTCAATATTCCACAACGCGGAACGTCAAAGTTTCAATATGGCGAACGTGCAAATTTTGTGTCTACACAACAATCACGGCTATTATCCTCAAAAATAAACTTACCGATGATCGATCGGTTCTGCAGATTGTGTAAAAATGATCTTCCATATTCCCACTTCTACACTGGTAACACTAATAACACGATTCGGTGCGATATTTAACCAAAATTTTGAAATTATCAAGGACGCGACGCGCACGACTTGCAGCTGACTTTGCAGCGATGGATGATAACCTGCGCGGAGCTCTCCCGTATTTGTTTGTATTGTAGCACATGTGGTTGCTACGATATGTGTGTGTGTTCCAAAATGTTAACTGCGGGTGTCAATAGTATAACTGGTGTCATATTAAATGTTTGTGGTTTACATTGACGTTTTAATTTCTTAATTATTACAACTGTCTCATTATTGTTAGTGAATGTTATTATTAAGAGATGTTATTAACACATTTTGAGTTGAGTACCGATGGCTATATTGACTGTTAGTGATCATATACAACTTACTGCATCAAACTGTGCATAGTGTGCATGTTTAGGAGTTTAATTTTGTGGGAATATCAAATTACTGAGTAAAATCGCTTGGAGGATTCGTGTTGTATAGTGCGTTAAGTGTTTTTTCCTTTCCGACTAGTACTCTAGAACGAAAGTATAGTAATCGACGAAAAAAATCGAGATTTCAGCGCAAATACGTGTATTTGTCATAAATGAAGTACAATAAGACATTAATTCGCTATTATATATATAAAAATCAAATAATATTAATAATAACAAAATATAAAACTACGATTGAGTACTTTCGTGTTGCTCTGTATGCGCCCGTCCGATTTACAAATTTTAATGAGTTTTCTGCTGGGCAATGGCCTACCGCCAAAGTCGAAAGTAATTTTGAAAGAATTTTGATTGAAATCTTTATAAGAACGCCCACTCATCCAAGGTTACAAGTCTTTGTACGCCGCTCTCAACCGGTGCCTCTGATCTCCTCACTTCTTGTTTCTTATGCACACAATATATACCGTGTGATTATTTCAGAACTTATCACTGAAGTCGAATAATTTTTGTGAAAAAAGTGCCACTTTTTCCACTTCAGGTTTTTAACTTAATAATTAACTTATAATGGGTCGGAAACCCATTATTTATTTATTAAGATATAATCAAATTAAGCGAGATATTTGTAAGAACATTCGCGAATGTCAAAGGTTTTTGCTAGGGTTGAACATCTGGTTGAGGATTTGACCGCGTGTTATACGTTTAAAACTGAAGAGTTGTCATTGGCTAAGAAGAAATGCTTCCGGCTTCCTTTGGGGTCGAGGGATGCAAACGAACAGATCTCGCTCTTCTCATTTCAACCTCCCTCTTCTCTAAATCAACTCCTAGGTTTAATTTAAACGTCAATATGTTCAAAGCTTCATTCATTTTTCTATGTAACCTATCAAACAGGATTGTTGATTATTATTGTTAATAGATGTTATTGTTTTAATAAGTGTTTCGTTTCATTTGAGTAGTCTTGCTTTATCAGCCCTTATTAAATGTTAAATACTTAAACGCGCCAGTTAGTAGTCAGAAAATGTGTTCACAAGGTTCAAGAAAAAGAACCCAGTTAGCTTTGCCTTCGAATAAATTGGAAGAGATTTGATGAATTAGAATTTTGACCAGTAATTAAAGCCCTTAAACCGCGCTTGGCCAAAATGCTACCATGTTAGGGAGTCGCGGTTGTTCCCGCCATTTTGACCTCCTACAAACTTATTACAATCATTATACATACAACTTTAACGTAATTTAAGAAATATCCATTGCCAGTACTAAAGTGACAGAGTGATTTATGTTCTTTATGCGATTGCTACACATACGCCGCGTAAAGAACGATATTGCCCAATGAAAGAGAAACAAAGAATAATGCGGGGGTGCACATAAACGTGTCAGCGGGGAGCTTTGCAAGATCAAAGCCAATGTCGCGGTGTTATTTATGTCCTGACACTATTTCTGATTTACTCGGGCAGCCGCCGTCGTCGGTAGAAACTCGGTGAGTTGGTACCGAAAGAACAGATGATAATAAACAAAGGAAGAAGGCATTTGCTGCAGAGTTTACCACTTCTTGCGTCTGGAACGTTAGGAATTGTGCTGATTTGCAAACGTGTGGTGAAATGAAGGTGCTAGTTCGATTTGAGTAAGTAATTAAGATTTGAATTACTTTTGTGGATCAAAAAATCTCAATACTTTGTTGTCTTTAGTTGGTTGTTCTACTATTAGAGAAACTTTTCTGGCAAGAACTACAAGTGCTCTACAAGTATTTACAATAAAATAATGTACTCGAATAAAGGCATTATTTATATATTTATTTTGATATAAATAGAAGCGTTTAGTTATTTTAAGGCAACCAAGCCGTAAATTAAGTAAACCGAAATAAATCCAGTCTCAACCCATCCACTACAGACAAACGGGGCCTATTTGGAAGGTTGGCTAATTTATAACTCATGCGTTGTCTTGCACCGAACGACAGAAATCCGTGTACCCTGACATATTAAGAAGAAATATACGCCGGCAAAAAATTAATGCCCCAACCAAGACAAATAAATCGCGCCCCGAACATAGCCGAATAAAAGTCGAGAACGTTTAGAGCGATCTAAAAACATCATCAATTCGTTTTACGCCATCCGGCGAACACACAGGACCACGTAAACTACAACCCATGAACCGTGGCTAACATTATTTTGAACAGAAAAAAACTACTACCACGGCAAATATTTTATAAATACTAATTGGAAGCCAAGTCGTTCTAACCTCCTGACAGTTGCATTTTCCAAGAATGAAAGTATATTCGTTTTTAAGAACAACAAAGTAACGTACATAATAAAAATCTGATGTGGCCAGGCACATGACTTTATCATATGATACAGCCGTGTTCAGGGGGGCAATTTGGAAGTTCAAGGGGCATCCGCTTACTATGATTTAATTTTTTTTTCCAAAAAATGGAATGGACATAAATTATACAAAATTTTCTCTACTATAGTTTATTATTTAACTATTTTGACGAAATTACAGAAATGGCGGCTAATTTGCAAAATCGTTGAAAAATGATAAGAGTAAACCTCGAGTTCCTTTGGGCCCTTTTGGACAAAACTTCTTTCAGCTCTAAGTTTAGTCACGAAACTTCTAAATATGAAGTTTCGTCTCGATACCTTCAGTAGTTCTCCGGAATCGTCGCCACAAAAAACGGGTACACACACACATACACACACACACACATACACACACACAGACATTTTTTTGTACCTTGGTCAAAAATGTTCAGGGGGCCCAAAAAGACCTATTTCCGCTAAAATCTCAATTTTTTTTTCGACACGATTACAATACTTTGTCATACTACGTATGATAAAGTAAAAAGTCTCGTATATTTTCAGATACCAAAAAGAGCACTCGGTAAAAGCATATACCTTGCGTTATGGGCTCATACCTTATTCAGTAAGTAGATTAAGGCTTCTACTTAAGAACGGCTGCAGTGTTTTGTTCGAATCCAATAATTCACGTACCGGTAGCGATGAGTCAGATTAAGGTACCTTTATCTACCCGTGTAAAGTAAACCTCGACTGTAATGGAGGCCATAAAACATCCACGGTGGATTTAGTATGTATCGTGAAGAGTTCTTGATTAAGCTGTGCGTATTTGACGACGCCTTTCACACATCAGAACTTACAGAAACAATTTCATATCAGAATTTTATGGGCACCAATCAACTGAAAGTTAAGTTGTTATAAACTTTACATTTACATTTAAATATGTGAGAAGATGTTCAACAAAAGGTCTACCTTTTCAACAAAAAGTCTACCTTTACTAATTTTGGTAGGATGTTTAAAATATAATTATTGTGTATGGCAAAGACTTTTGTTGGGCGAATTAAATGCAAAATCTCAGTCAACAGTCTAACTCTAAAGTATGATATGCTGTCATTAATGCAAAGTTTGCACGGGCTTAGTACTTGTCATTAGTAGCTTGTCATTAGTAGCTTGTCATTAGTAAATAGGATGGGCTTCTATTCACTCGCACTGGCACTGTCACTTATACTAAGCACGTATTCAGCCTGTTTACACGATGGGTATAAGTATAAGTGACAAGTACTAAGCATTAGCAACTAAGCCCGTGTAAACTCTACATAAGGCATATTTAACGTCCTAAACTGGTGCCAAACGATGGCGATAACAACTTGTCAGCGATCATACATTTAGTAACGGTCACAGATTTGACAGGGCGTCACACGGTGATGAACACGTATCATGTATGCAATTTCAACACAGGTAATTCACAAAAGTAGAAACATATATATTCTGTCGTCGACGGCCGACCCGGTTTATTTTTGCTTTGTGGTTTTGGCAAGCATGGTCCACTAATGTGTCGGAAATAGTCTAGAAACACGCGAGGGTGGGACGGACAACCTGGCTTGGTTATTGAGACATGAAAACAGATACTCTGTAACTGCATAATTGTCGAATATTTTTTATCCTGGCGAACAGCAGCATCAAGAATAAAAATATGTCATTATCATGTTGTAGATTACTCTCGGTCATGTAAAACAGCGCTAAATTTACTACTTTTAAACTAAGTACATATGTATGGAATACACAAAATGAAACACGACAAACAGATATTATGTAGATAACGGACATAACCGTATGCTGTAATGCGACTTCTGCACATTACGTCGGGCCTGGATGACTCCATGATAATCGCAATGTTCATCATCAGAATTTACATCCAATTCTGGAATGGAATGTGCAGTCTCGAGCTGCACATAATTAGATTGTGCCTGAAGATCCTACACAAGTAATAAAATAGCACACGCCACAGAATACAGTAATTACAGAATAAACGTCGGCAATTTTGGACTATACATTCATGTATTTATACATGCATTGGTATTTCGCGGAATTATACGGTAGTTCAATTCCTTGTAGCCTCAGAAAATTGAAGATGATTCGAATATTTATGACGTAATTATTAAGAATCGCAAAACAGGGCAAAATTGCATGAAAAACTTCAAAATATATGAGAACTAAGCAGTAATTAATTAATGCAAGGGCGATTTGTTACCTGAACTTAGCTTCATTGTTTATTTATCTACAATATATTCGATTTATTCAGTTAATAGCAATCCAACTCAATTACTAAGTTATCTATTAGCAAATGTTATGTATAAACCATTGCCCTTAACATTGTTTGTCATTAATTTACATAAAAATTTTTACATAACATAAAAACACAATGAAATTCATACATTCCTTCCATTAATAAAAAATACATGCATACACTAATGAAAACCTTTAAATATTTACAAAACAAATATCCGTAACAAAGAATTTAATTGAACTATCGTATGGTACTGTATATATGAATTCTTCGTTATAAAATTAGTTCGTCATAGTCTAGTAAAAGTTTGCTTGTAATATTTTTTTCTGAGGAAGTTTTACCTTTTAGTACCTTTTATTAGGTATGCTAATTATTTTATAGAGTGTATGATTAATATCTTTTAATACTTTCTTCGGCCTTCACATTTTTCCTGCAACTGTCGTGTCGTCTATGCGTCGTGATTTGGTTTACCACAATTATAAAATATTACGTATCAACTACAATCATTTTCCTATCAACCGCAAAAATCGGTAGACGTACCCATACGTCAAAAAAAAAACTCGCTTACGTCAATTTTTAACGATAATGTTCTATTTCAGTTCAATACATTTTTTATATTATTCTTTATACATATATTTTATAATCTTACGTCTTCAAACCGAAACCGAAAACTGAAAAAAAAACAACATTTCGATAAGTTCATTTTCAAAGAAGATACAATGATTTGACGAGAGCCTTCCGATTTCCATAACTTGAGTAATTTTTGAACGATTGTGACGATGTAAAAAAGATTGCCAGAACAAACCCACTCAATTGGTTATTCACAGATTATGTAGTTCATTTTTGGTTCCTTCTAGAATAAAGACACATTCAATATGCCAACTAGCTATTATAGTCAACCTACACTTTGAAATCATCGACTTGGACATTTCCAACATAAAATTAAACAACAAGGTATTTAATTTCTCCCTTTTAAACGCAATTATACCAATTTGAAGACCCGCCCACTATTCTTCCAGTTTCGTAAAACAGTCTTCGTCGTACCATAAGTACAGATGGAGACAGCTCGCGGCTTTCCGAAGAATTTTGAAATTGTTAGGTTATCTCTTCGTATATGCGTCTCTAATAGATACGTATTGCGGCACTAATTTTAGGGTATACGTTTATCCCTTTTCGTTTTCTGGTTGGGGGCGAGCAATTATCCCCTTTTACCGTGTGTCCTTTCGCCGCTTTTGTGTCCGCTGGTCAATGTTTTTCTTGATGCCGACTGGTCTGGAACGTGTCGGTGATTGGCATGGGGATTTGACGCCTTCGGCAAAAGTCTCGGTGGGTGGACCATGTGGGCGCCTTTGTCCGAAAATTGCTCTTTGCCGATACGACCCTTCTCTCAATACACTCTCTTTAGTTGGTATTTATTATATCTTGTCAAAATAGACTCCGTAATTAGTGTCGTGTCAATCTGAACCTCCACAATCATTTTTTTTAAACTCAATTTTTTATCTCAAAAGTAAGAAAAAAGCAGAATAAGTAAAACAAAAATAGCGCCTAAGCAAAATGCTTAGAATCCGCACTCTACTAATTACCATGACTAAATTGAAATCTGCCCTCTTGTGCGGTAAAAGTTCATCCTACGCGGTTAAATCGCCGGCAGCTGTTTGATTTATCGCACAATTTTAAGTAGCTACAACCCACCCACATGTAAGCTATATAAAATAGTTCGAGTAAACCGCGGGACAAGATATATTTTATGGCCGTTGCAAAATCAACGGAAGGGAAAAATTGAACCACCCACAGTATGGTAAACTGCAAGCCTTGAAGGTAGTGTTCGCGCATTAACAAGTAAAACAATACGAAATATGAGCCTGGTTTTCTAAGTTACATACGAACATACATGTGCGTATACGCCCACAGTAGAACTATTCGAACTAATTGAACTTATGTTGGTACATATATTAAAGGTTGCAAATACATTGACTTACGTAGACTCGAAAAATTGGGTAGTATTCAATGAGATGGAATTTATAGGCATTGTTTATAGACACTACAAAAATGTCAATTATTTGGTTTTCGGATTGAACTTGTGTCAAAGTTATTTTGAAATAATAACAGTTTTAAGACGTTTGTCTTACAACAACAAAAATATTTCGTTGGAAATATATATGCTTCAACAAAAAAAAAACAGTTTCTTGATCCAAGATTCTTACTCTGAGAGATTCAAAGCCACATATTACCGCTATATAAGCTTGACGATATTGAGAGATCGTATATTGTTTGTTTACATCTATGCATAAGTGTTGTATTTCATGGGTGACTTACAAGGATTATGTGGAAAACCAGGATTGTAGTGGAATAGCCTACACAGAGAGAACTGTATGTATTCTTGAATATCAAAAAAAATTGTTATTGCGTATACAGTGTAGCATGAAATTTGATATTTTTGCTATCCAAATAATGTTTTATTGTAATAAGAATTTCGATATATATTATGTAGTTATTTCAAGTTTCAACGGCTAGCTCTGACAAAGAAAATGTTATTCTTCTACATATAAAAAGAGTAAGACGTTCGTTTTGCAACAACAACAATATTTTGTTGGGTGAAAAATATTATACATTCTTTAAAGAACAAACAGTTTCTTGACCGGAAAGTATACGTACGTATCTCTTAAAACAGACGTAATTCCTTCCAAGTAGTTCCTTCATACTTAAAACAAGAAAACGTAACACTTGGAACATCAAGAAAATCATATTCTTACTCTGAGAATTTTGTATTTTACTGGAACCAACCAAATGGTCTTTCTGCCGATATAGAAACAAGTGATATTCTTCACACAAAGATATTCGTGTTGTATCTAATAAATTTGTCCCACTATGTACATGGATGATGACCTGGTATCAAAAACGATGAATTCCTGAGAAAATACATTTTCCACTTCCGGTTGCCAGTTTGGGTTTGGGCACTATCGTGTTCATGCACAAAATATTATAATACGTATAAAAAAAATAATTATAATACAAAATGCGTATGATTTTAATTTTGTTATCAATCCCCTCTTATTAACGCTGCATTATTTAACCGGAAAACCACAAATCTTTTTTCCTAACAGATGAATGCATATCAGTCACCTCTACATAGCAGTGAACTTCACCAGAATTTACAGTCCTTTTTATTTTCATATTTCTTACGGTAAGTAGATGCTATACCGAAAAATAAAATATGTTAAGAAATTAATTCTTTTGCAGAGAGAATGAAACTTTTGGTACTTACGTTGATTTTACTGTTGCTGATACAACAGTGTTCAAGTTTTATTATACCGGGTTCCAGAAATGGACTGGGAAGAGACAGATCTAACCTAGTGAAGCCAAATAATCGAAAACCACTAGCCTTTTCGATGAAATCTGCAGGATGTCCAAAAGGATTTGCAAAAATCAGGCACCGATGTCATAAGTTGTTCTGATTGAATATATTTATCTGTATAAGTATGTATTTGTCTGAATTTTATTAGAAAATAAAATTGTTTTCGGAATCTTCTGTGCTACTTTTATTTATATTAAGAAATAGAGAATCCATGCATTTTGTTGTTGAAATATATATACAAGAAAATTCTATAACTATTTATTATAAATTACGAAGTATTAACAAAATCCTGATTTTAAAGTGCTCATAGATTTCTCATAAAACATTGAACGTAAGAAAAAAATATTAATTCGGTTGTTGAGGTTTTAAGGTTTTGGCTGACGTTCTAGAAACGCCAATTCTTCATGTATCACAGTACACTATATTACGTAGAACATTGCGTTTGAATTTTACGAAAATTGATACGTAATATCACCCTTCTTGCTCTTTATATTTAAGGGAAAATGTTAGTCAGTCCCATTCAGTGTGTAGAATTGACAGGAAAGTAATCGGGACCAGATATTAAAGAAATTCAATTAAAGAAATGTAAGTATTTCCGTTTATAAGATTCTTGTTAATGTTAAGTAATGCAAATGCCTAAATACTAACTAAATACAAATTAATTTTAGGTATACACTGAGTGGTAACGGACGATCATGTCTCGTAATATTAACCTTATTGGTAATGATATTATGTGCAAATGGCTATAAGTGTCCAAAGGGAACCTTCAAAACATTTGGAACCTGTGTAAATATTACTTCAACCAATGTCAGAAGATCTGACGATAATTATCTAATTAATTTTCCACAAAACTGCACAATAGGAGAAGTTTTTGCAAATTTAGGCTGTAAAAAAATACAACAAACTAGACGTGAAACTAAAAGTGGACGAAGAACTTTGGGAGAAGAATGGAAATGGAAAACTTCGCCTGGATGTATGAAGGGCTCTCTAAAAATATTTGGACGCTGTAGAAAAGTGTGGTAGTTATAAATAAATACTTTTATAAAAGTGTTGGTGTCTCTTGTGAGTGAGCCACAACAATTAAAACATAAATAGAAACATAATTACCTTATTTAGTCTTGACATCAGATTAGGTAAAGTACAGTAAGAAACAAAAGAATTGTAAACTTAAAAAAACATTGTATGTAAAACATTTGTTTGAAATAAATCCTTAAATTAAATTATAGTATCCTTAAATTAAATAATATAAGCTGGATCGGTTGAAAGAAATATTTTATTCGAAATATTTCTTAAGTAAAAAGAAGTAGTTTTGGGCGAAAAGATAATTCTTTTGCACCAGATAGTTTTCCATAATTTCCATAAAGTATAAATTGTTAGGGTTTAATTGCAGAAAAATATTTAAATAAAATAAATCTAGTTTTAAATAAATATTTTATTTGAAATTATTTGAAAAAAAATGGGAGCAGATAAATTACACAAGGGAACTAGAGTGGTACAAGAAGAACAGTAATCACATATTTTTGTTGACCTAACATCACTTTTCATAGATCAAGTCATCAAAGTGTTGTGACAGGTCTCAAATCCATTTTATTATACGTTCTCATAACAGATTGGTCAAAATATTACGAATCAACAAGTTTTTTTTGTGTTATTTTATCAAGTTAAGTTATACAGACATTCTGTGCATTAAGATATGGGAAGTGATCCAAAAAAATCTTATTTCTCTTCATTTGTGACTACATCTTTTGGCTGTTACTAAAGATTTCTGCGGAGAGAAACTCTAATGAGTCTATAATAATGTTTTATTGTGGTCTTCGGCTGGGGACCTTAATTATTATCCAAACATAATGATATTATAATGACTAAATTAAAGAAAAATAATTGAAGAAACGGGTAACTTATCAGAGACTATTAATTTGATAATGATTTTATTCATAGAATATATAGCTACATCTATTATAACCTTGACTGAAGTAATTTTGCTGACTCCGCAACTGTTTCAATTACCTATGTTAATTAAACAATAGATAATTTATTAATGTGCTAACTAAAGACTGACATTCTAAATATTGTTTAATTGGATTAAATATTTATTTTAACAAAAAAATTAATTTACGGTTGCAATATGTACCTAATTTGAAACTTACTATTTTATTATATAAACATTTGTATTTTTTATATCAATGTTTCTTAATCAACATATTCATTTCTTTTTCAAATTTCAAAAATTATTAATTATAATATATAATATTATAATCTTACCAAAGAAATTATTTCCGGCAACCAAAGCTTTATCTGCCACTATTTAACATAGATCTTCCTTTGAGTTGAAGTAAATTCGTTTGATTCAATTTTATCTCTCTGTGTACGGATGCTTAATAATAACATAACGTTATCAAAAAGATTTGTTTGGAAAAGATAATTTTATTAATGAAGAAAAAATAAATATCAAAACAATACTTTTAAATAACCGCACTTAAATCATTGTTTCTATAATAATCGTTAATAATATCTGTGCCAATTATTTACTACATCAAACAATACAAGCCAAACCGTTGAACATTACCTACCTTTCTGCGCGTTAATGCTGTCAGTTGCTAGTTAGAGCGAGGAATAGTATTTCGTCATACATTTTATTAGAATATTATAACGGAAATGACAATTTAATTATTGATAACGTTTTCGATAAACATACTCGTATGTGTTATTGCGATAAACATGCTTGTATGTGTAGCTGGTATACATTAGTCGACATTATGTTAGTGGCCATCAACAGCAGTGTAAATCGAATTGGAATAACAGCACAAGGTAATACATAGTTTTTGTTCAAAATAGCCAATTTGAAAATGCTGATACGTGTTGTAGAGAGATATGATGCCAAATTTAGGCCTTGTAATATTAGCCTTACTGACACTTCTGACGTTAGTTAACAGTGCAACTTCCAAATGTCCTAAAGGACAGTTTAAAGTCAGAGGAAAGTGTATGTCACAAAACGAGACCACTACTGACAATTCGGCGACCTACGCAATACGTGTGAACTGCCAGCCCGGATACATATTAACAATCTATGATGGTTGTCGAAAAACAACAAAACGGACGCGCACTACAGCAAAGTGGTAAAGTTATTGGATTTATTGTTTTAATTCTCTGTAATTATATTCTCTGTAAATTATAATTAATAAATTATTCACCATGGAATAGTAATCCTGCAATTTATAAATTTCCCATCTCTCTATTAATGGTTTATGTGTATCTGTAAATTTTATTAGCTAGGAAGTATTTTTAAATCATTGGATTGCAAAAGTATCGCAATTTTTACTCACCGGTTAACCACAGAGAGGGAAAAATTTATACGATACAACAGGAATATTTTTTTAGTGAAGAATATCACTTGTTTCTATATCCGGCGGAAAGATCATTTGGTTGGTTCAAGTAAAATACAAAATTCTCAGAGTAAGAATATGATTTTCTTGATATTTCAAGTATTACGTTTTCTTGTTTTAAGTATGTAGAAACTGCTTGAAAGGAATTACGTCTGTTTTAAGCGATACGTACGTATACTTTTGGGTCAAGAAACTGTTATGTTATATTTTTCACCCAACAAAACATTGTTGTTGATGTAAAACCAACGTCTTACTCTTTTTATATGGAGAAGAATAACATTTTCTTCGTCAGAGCAAAATATACCCTTAAACCGGAAGAATAACTAACCGTTGAAATAACTGCATATATTGAAATTCTTATTACAATAAAATATTATTTGGATCGCAAAAATATCCTCTTCATGCTACACTATATACGCAAGAAATTTTTTTCTTGATATCCTATAATAAAGTTCTCGAATAGACTATTCCACTACAATCCTGGTTTTCCTCATAATCCTTGTAAGTCACTCATGAAATAAAACACTTATCCATAGATGTAAGCAAACAATATACGAACACTCAATATCGTCGAACCTATATAGCGGTGATATGTGGCAAAAGACGCGAGAAAGTGTTAGCGCCATCTGTTATTCAGATTATATGAACATTGTCAATAATAAAACTAAACAAACAGCTATTGAAGAATGTTGTGTTATATTAAAATAAATTTTTAACATTTATTTCTATGGTGAAATAATAATGAAATAATTAAAAAATGATCGAAATTACATTTTGATTTTACATTTCGTGACACTTCCTAAGAATTATGGTCTTGATATCTCAATGTGCTAGTGTGTCTATGACTGTGTAGTATAAACCGCTTGAGCGAGACTTGGGATTATCTCGGTATTTATTAGGTGTCGAAATGTCCGTCCCATTCACGCGGTCCGTGTCGATACAGGTGCTTATTATTCTTACCGGTGTGATTCCGGCCAAGTCGGAATTTTCGAAAGGTGCGTCTCGTTCGCCTCTTTATCATAATATACGACATTGTAGCCGGACGCTTTTTTCAATACGGTAAACATAGGTTTTCTATTAGTACATGGGGCGAACACACGAGATAAAACTGCTTAAGAGGTGTTCGCATTTGCATACATATGACTACGGATAGATATGTTTCGATGTATGTATGGGATACCAAAGCGCCTTTTTGTGTTCCCTCTCGTCTATACATTGTCCAGACTGACCTATTCTTCGATAGGAAAAAAGATCTTTTATTTTTGCTATTAAACGAAAATTTCCTGTCTTAATTTGCGATAATTATATTTTAAGTCTAAAATATAAATAATAGAATTTATAACACATCCTTCTCAGTACTTCAGTATTTAGTTTGGCAAGTTAAAAATGATAGAGGCTCCAGAGAGTAAATCATAATATACCTATTTCAGTCCCCTTAATTTGGTTACTTTTTACCGCAATTAAAAATTATAACCCGATAGCTCAAGTTCAAGCATTCATCTCCCACATCAGTAATTAAACAGAGCGAAGAAGCGGATATATAATTGCAGGCGGCCATTAATTGCGGGTTACGGCGCTATAAAGTGCGGAATGTGTACCTAAAAAAAATATAATTCGGCTTTTGGTGCGCTGTGCGGCCGTCGATGTTAAGTGTTGCCTTCAGCATCGGAGGTCTAGACATTTAGCCTAAGTCTAAAACCGCTAAATAGCTGGGTCCAGGTCGGGAATTCGAAAATGCGAGTAATTTCTGACCACGGCCTATCATTATCAAATCATTTTATTTAAAAGGAACGATCACCTTTTATCCGAAAGATGTTTTTCTTTTCTTTTTGCATGACCATTGGGCGTATCTTATTCAGGAATGAAATATAATTTATTATAACACCGACATGTATTAATTATTGCATTTATATATTACACGACAGCCAAAATTTTGCTTTAAGAAAGAAGATTTCTTATAAAGTATGTAAAAAATGTAAAAATATATTCTTGATGTTCCAAGTATTACGTTTTCTTGTTTTAAGTATGAAGGAACTGCTTGAAAGGAATTACGTCTGTTTTAAGCGATACGTACGTATACTTTTGAGTCAAGAACCTGCTTGTTCGTTGAAACATGTATATTTCTCACCCAAGAAAATATTGTTGTTGATGGAAAACGAACGTGTTCCTCTTTTTATATGTAGAAGAATAACTCAGGGCAAAATATACTCAACATGAACATACTAAACTCTTAAACCGGAAGAATAACTAGCCGTTGAAATAACTACATATATTGCAATTCTTATTACAATAAAATATTATTTAGATAGCAAAAATATCCTCTTCGTGCTACACTATATACGCAAGAACAATTTTTCTTGATATCCTATAATCGAGTTCTCTCTGTGTACCATCAAGTACAATATAGAATTCTCACTAGACTTATTTCCAACATTACTATAAATAGACTAGAAATAGTTATGTCCTTAGTTTTTATGACAACTTTATGGCAACAATTGTATTTTGTTTTAAATTTGATTTGATCTATTATGTACTACATTTATAAAATAATATTCTTCTCTATTTTTCCTCACAAAAAAGTCAGAGAAAGACCGTTCTTGTGGGAGAACGGTCGTAATTTACATTTAAATGTACCTTTAGCCGATTGTGATAATCCAAGAAAGCTCCTAGGCACCTTTGTTATCGCACCTATAATGGGCTTCAGGGCTCAGACGGCCGCAGAAAGATCGTCTATTCACTCACCGTTTTCCGTGAGATATGAGGTAATTTATTGAACAGACTTATCTCAACGCTACTATACAGATGTTAATTTAGGTATAGGTGTTAAGTAAAGTGTCCAATAAAGCATGTATTATTTAAATGACAAACAACAGGTATCTAAATTTGTAGAAACGCCTTAAACGAGTTTTCTGATTAAGTGGCGTGATACCATATAAAAGTAGAATATATTGTTAGTGTATTCGAATTCTGTATAGATATCAAAAATATTTATTTAATAATTAAATATGTACACAGAAGATTTGAACTTTTGCTTGATGATTACAAATTGAAATAATATGTGTACTTTTTTGGGTTGAGAAGGCAAAAATCAACGGAACGTCTTAAGACGTTCCACAGGCGCGTGCGATAATAATAATACTCTGGCCTGCCGATGCTCCCTGTAATTGACGAAAGCTGTTGGGGGATGTTAAGGCTTGGATTATTATTATTATTATTATTATTATTATTATTATAAAAATAGTATTGGCTACAACCTGTGTCGGAAAGTAAAAATCTATAGTTTTGGAGATATTTCTGAAAAGGAAACTCAGTCTTCAACTCTCGTGGTGTGAAGAAATCTTGAATATTCCTCAGAGTGTTCCCGGAAATCAAGAATTAATTTGGGGATATTTACAATTTTTATCAAAAATTATGAGTCACAAGATGCAATCCGCTACTAGTGGTGACATTGATCCTGTCAGAAAACCGTGTGACAGGTCACTTCGATTTATTTTCTTAACTAGATTTTAATTTAAGCCAGGTAGATGTCATTAAAACTGTTGTCATGCTGTTGTCATTCACTGTCAACGCTATTGTCACATGCACATATCACAATTTAACACTTCGTTTTAATACCAAAAAAAAAAATGGATACATTGTGTACCACCGATAAGAACGTAACCGAAACCTTATTGAAGTATAAAATATTAAGCGAGGATCCTGCTAACCACGTCGCTTTATTGAAAGTAAGTCGCTAATTATCACATTCAAAGTTCTTTCTTTCTTTCTCATTAAATTGTATTACAGGAGAAAACCATAATTTTATTCGCTGCCTCGCTCTTGGATAGCTCCGAGAGAGCTACCATATCGTTATGCCTGGATATTATCGATAATTTTATTTATAATAGCGCAACCCATCATACCTTGATCTCGACATTCGGCATATTTGAGGCCTTGGAATCCACATCGATTCGGTGGGTAAAATTAAAGTATATTTATGATGCAAATTTCGAATTTTGGCATTTTTAGGCTTAGAGGAATCGATCCAAAGTTATCAAATAGAGCTGCTGATATGACAGACATCCTTAGGAAAGATGCTCCGCCAGCATACAGTACCAGATTGAGGACGAAAGGCAGACAACGAAGGATGAAATCGACAATGTACCAACTCTACATACCAGCACTCACATCAGTATGAAATCAATTTTTCAATAATTCTACATTTTAACAATGTTAAGTTACTTTGTAGGAAAATCGGTTAGAACTGGAGGAAAATTTGCTCAAAATTAAAGGAGTTATATCGTTTGTCATCGACATAGAACTACAAAAATGTACTATTAGAATAAGTTCAAAAGTGACGATAACTGTTGTCATCGCACATGTTTATGACAACACTAGGATGAAAGCATTGCTTGTGTCCAAGACACCAGGTGATCTCCACGAGGTTAGTTTCTATATTTATAACAGAGCTAGAGCTAACAACTTTTGCTGAAAGCTGACGTAATGTCGGCAGTAAAAAAAAGATCGGCACTTCACATTTAGTTTATTAACAACATAAATAACATTAGCCATTTCCGGTTGTCTGATTGTCACCAAAAACAATTATCCCCTGGCAATTCTAAGACATACATACACACAATACAATGTTTTACTTCTAAGCTGCTAGTCGGAAAGTAAAAGGTAGAAAAGGTTACAGAAAATCTATTATCCAAATTTTCTGAAATTAATAGAACGTACTTTGTTTCAATTTCACGAAAACAAGTAAAAATTGCTACTCTTCTAACACATATTTGGAAACCATAGTAGTTTGGCTGTCTTTAACTATTTTCTGTGGAGATATGGGTACATATATTAAACACGTCAGTCTGAGACATAGCATGTCATCAGACTTTAAACAAAAACTGCAACGTTAAACATGTCTACTTACAAAATTTTCTCAGGTCTATAGTACATGAAAACGTTTGTGTTCTATCAATTATCTCCCTAATTAGTACCTACTTCATATAAGCCTTATCTACAGATTTTAATTTTTTTATATACCGACAAAATCTTTTGCTGGCTGTATACGTTCTCGGGGAACCATAATGTCGGCCATGAGAGAACGGGCACGTTAAAATTATCAGAAAACCGTTGCGCTGAATTGTGTTTGCGCTTGCGATACCCTGTGAGTTGCGCTACACCGCGAATCGTCGTCAGAAGACGCACTAGACAGGATTTGATCAGGATTACAGCACGCGGAGGAGATCAAATTTGACGCTGTTCAACTGCGCTTAAATCCAGAACTACTCGATTCCCTGTCGGTGGGTTTCTGAACTAGCAGCAACACTGTCCATTGCATTGTTTCCTGCAGAGGCTTTAATTAGAATAAGGTTTCTCTAGTCGATGATAGATGGCGACACCATGCAATGGTTTTTGCTTGGTCTATTATTATTTTCTTAGATGTCAGCATAACTTTAATTAATTTATTTTTTCAACTATCTTCCGCAGATATACATCGACGTATTTAATAAATCAAGCCGAACTAAAGGATTTCCGGAATATCTCCCTGAAGACGATTCTCCACCAAGAGGAAAATCGATCACAAATATAAAGAACCTTTCAGCAAGCGCTGGAGATTGGATCAAGTCGGCTGGCGAATTTATAAGCAACTCTTTTTATTGGTAATGGTCCCTCTGGAATTGGAAAACGTCAAACTATTTATTTTACCAAAAAAAAGCTGCGTTATGTTGTAATAAAACGCATTTTACGTTAGTTTCCATAGGCTTTTTATTGAAAACAAGTTTCAGGTCATATGTGACACGTTTACGTATAATAATATAAACATCAGAATAGAAAACTGACACACAACTATTACTAACTACGTAATATCTTACAAGAATACTTGGTATAAATTGTGGAATGTTTCGAATTAACAAATGAAATGAGACAAATTTAATGTTTAATTATTCTGATAGATTTTTTTTACTCAATATTTGTACACAATTTTTTTGTACACACCATTATTGTAAAAATGCAAATATTGCAATTCATAAAAAGTTTTTAGCCAAAATATCCAATATCCCAGAAAATACTTTACTCTTTACGAAAAGGCAATTGACAAAATAGTGTCCTATAATTCCTTTTATATAATCTCAATTAAGTATATCACCGCTAGCAGTAAATGCAAAGGCAACAGATGGACTCCATAATTTATAAAAATATTTTTACCGATTCATCAGTACACAGGTAAAAAAATCTTACAAGTTACATAGGTGTCATGTATACTGACAAATCTGGTAAATATTCAAAAATAGCTGCAAAGTTAAAGTGTAACAACCAATGGGCCACTGAAAGATTCAACAATAAACGAAAATATGAAAATGGAATGTATAAAACTAACAATAAATAAAACAATAAACTTATACAAAAATATCGAAAAAAAATATGCTACTTTTGATTTGTACATACGTTGGACAGATTAACCTAAAATGTAGAACAAAAACAAACATGGAATGAAAAACAAACATCTTTTTGTCGAAACTTAACTACGTTACAATTATTTCTCTTACAATTACGTTTAAACTTTTAATTAATACACAGTAAATACGTTCATTTGCAAACAATTCTTAAATTTATATATTATAACTATAATGCTTTCTCTATTATAAAAACCGCTACTTTAGGCACTATAATTTCGATGAGAAAAAGCCTGTTCGACGCGTTCACTTAGTATGTACAAACATTTCTTCAAGGATTCAAAGAACCGGATAGTTTTCGTTTTCTTGTGAATAATAAAAAAAGGATTTCGTTATACGTTTTTTATAAATACTAGAAATTGCTAAAACACAATTATATAGGAGAAATTCGCAACAAAATTTGGTAGTGATAATCGCCGCTATCACTAAACTTGCTGCATCTACACCTTATATATTTATGAGAAACTATTAAGTATTTGCAAATGAAAATAATTTGAAGAAATCTTAGGATGTGTTAGTTTTATCATGCACCGTTTAAATGGAAAAAGAAAGGAAATCTAGAGAATGAAATATGATGTATAGTTCATAATAATCAACCACAGGTTATTTTCTTTGACCTCTGCAGGACCAAAACGTAGCACCTGGGCCCGTATTCCCGAAAACATGCGTGTTATTCCACACACGGAATCGTCTATTTCTCTTCTTCTATTGGCTTAAGGCAGAAAGAGATAGATTGCTGATTCCGTCCGCAAATCCCCAGTCACCAATTCGAATTCGAATTTCAAAACAATCATCGTCAAATGGTGGGCAATAGGAACCATCTTTAAACATTCTTGGCAATAATCAGGCACTATTTGACGATTCACGTTGATACAATTTGGCAGTGACATTTTAGAGTAACAAGGTTTATTATTTTTATCATTTAACATGAGCAATCTGTTGTGACAGTCTTGTGGTTGGGTTGGGTTGGGTTGGGTTGGGTTGGGTTGGGTTGGGTTGGGTTGGGTTGGGTTGGATTGGATTGGACAACAAGAAGCTCCAACTTCAATTAACGAGCTTCAGTTAGACAAAATTTTGTCTAACTGTCTTGTGTTATAGAAGCTTAGTATTTCAAGCATCTATTTGCTGATTATGACCATTTTGCTATCAAATATGTCTATAAAAAATCCACCAAAACTTTCTTTTGATCAAGTTTCTTCAAAACTATCTCCATTTGCAAACACCTTAGAACCTAACATCACACATTTGCACGTAAACACGTAAACTACTAAAAGATTGCTCCGTACTATCGCATTCGATCACATTTGTTCAGTCTATTCTATGGAAACGCATTCGCTCTCGGATTTGTTCTCTACGATATCTACTATATTTGCACTAAGATTCAATTGTGTCGCGATTGTGAGGTTATCTTCCGATTCGCTGTCCGACGAGCCGTCAGATCCGACGCTGCATCTCTTGCTTGAGGGCACCCTGGCCATTGATATGGCCAATTCTGGATTCGACTCCAACGTTGACGACTTACTGGACGGCGAGTGTGAGTATTCGGATGTGTTTCCCTCGTCAGAAACGTTGGACTCTTTCACGTACGAGTTGGCGTTGTAGCTACATTTGTAGCGAGCCGACTTTCGGCCTGGATAAATCGGCCTCCTCGCAATACTAGAATGACATTTTAAAATATTTGTTAAGCTTAGAAAAAGGGCTTTTTTAAACATTTTAATGGATAAAGATTAAAAAAAAAGTATTGGCGAATTACACTTCCTGAACATTCTGGAACTCGCAAAAAGGCTATTTTGGTGTTCTTTGTACAAGCATGTAACTATGTACAAGTGTAGGGTTTACGTTATATGCGCCAACATTTCTGTTTTTTTTTTGCTTACTTCTTTCTCTTGGATGGAAAGTACATGTTTTTCTTCATATTGAAACTTTGAACTGTGATAGTTTTCCAAATCTTATGTTCTGTCAATTGAACCTCAGGTATTACATACTTAAGTATAAAGATGTTGTAATGAAATACATAAAATCCAAAAAAACAACCAAAACTATACAAGATAAACTGCATAATAATGAACCAAATTAACAGAACAAATATCAGTAATGTGTGAAAAAATAAAGGTTCTAGAATGTAGGTTCTACAAAATAATAATAATAAAAACAAAGAATATTTATTTCAGTTTACCTGAGCCTTAACGCTGGAAGATCCTTTCCAAGCTTACTATTACGAATTAAACACAATATAGCATGAGAACTGGCAATTATACATTGTAAACGGTCTACATTAAGATTGCCTAACTGCTCTACTTTCACAATTGAACTTTACTAAACAATTTGAAATGTACGTGTCTATGTGGATATTTAATTATATCCTCCAGTACTCACAAAAAAACTAGACTTCTTCTACTGCATTTATTATGCTAGTCATAAATCGTTCTTAACACAATCGCTAATGTTCACCATTATTATCTATTATTTATGTAATTATATCTATTTAAATGTATGTTGCTTTAGTTTTAATAACAAATTACCTTTTCCGTCGGAGCGAATAGTTGTATTGGTCCTCCCCCTCCTCATCGGTGACGCTGTCATTGGTGATGTCCTCTGTACTATCCAGAATCTGCCTGTTATCTGAACACCGTCTCTTCCTCAACACTTCATCTATACTATCAGTAATATTCCCATTATCTGACGTCCTAATATCAATATTCCCATTCGTGACACCAATCAGTGCTTCAGAAACCTTCCTTCCAATACTTTCTAACCTATCATCATCACTATAATCCCTGGCAGGCTGTACGTTACTATTCACATCATCCGTCTCGTCAAGCAGATCAGGCGTCGAACTTCTTGAATATAAATGAGTGAACACTGGAACAGCTAAATAGTGACAGTAAGAACCAAAATAAAGCCAAGAAGTTATCATAAAATGAAGATCTTAAATAAAGTTATTAGCGACTTACCAGGATCTTCGTGTTGAACCATATAGTGCAGTTGGACGCTGGTATTTCCATTTGCAGCCTCCTCCTGGTCATCGGGCATTTGCAGGACAACCCTCTGTGGTTGGTTGATAGGCCTTAAGATCTTGTTAGGACACGTTGGGGACACTTGAGCGCTAAAATCCGTTTCACTCAGGTCCGTTTGAGTTTCTGTATCCACCATCTGAGTCGTGCTAGTACCTCTTGATCTGGTCGACATCCTGGAGGATGATGCATTGCTGTACTGTCGCTTCCTAGATCTAGTGGAACTATGATGCGACAACGTGGTGGATTCAGGTTTATTGGCAGAGTTTAACTTGACACACAGTGATGTTTTCTGTGGTAGCTAATCAAGAAAGAAGATAAGTTATACTTAGTAAAAGAATGAATAGTAAAAAAAAAACTTACAATTTGTGGACTGTCTGGACTGGTTAGGCTGCAGTCAGGACTTGTAGGAGTGGTACTGCTCTGGACACATTTCCTTTTTTCCGTTTTCCTCGTGATAAAAGGTTGTATGAGCTTCTTCTTCCTAGTTTCCTTAGTTTGGTGGTGTTTGACCTGGGTCAAAGCTGCCGATAATTCTTGACACATCTGGTTGACCTTCTCCAGGCGCCTCTCGTATAATTCCCTGATGTCCCTGAGATGCCTCATCTCAGTTTCCCTTCTCTTGATGAGCTGGTCTTCCTTGAGCTGAAGCTCCCGTTGCTTATTCTGCAATTGCATCTTGAACTCCGTGATGATAGTTTGGATCTCGACCTTCCATGTCTCCTGCGTCTTGAAGAAGTGTTCATCTTTGTACTGGCTCAAGATCTCCGCTGCTGCTATTTCCAAATGGCTTCCGATCAATTTGAAAGACGGTCGTTCCTTAGGATTGTATTTCCAGCACATCTCCATGATTAGTTTAAACCCTGCTGGACATGTTGAGGGTATGGGAGGTTTCAGTTTGCCCATACCAACCATGTACATGATTGCACTTCGTTCCATGTCTTTGTAGGGGACTTCGCAGGTGAGGAGTTCCCATAGAACCACTCCAAAAGACCAGATGTCGATTTTCTCGGAACAAGGCGATTCCTTTATGGCCTCAGGAGCCATCCAAGCCACCGTGCCGGCAAAGCTCATCTTCGTGCTGACCTCATTCCATGTTCTGGACGTTCCGAAGTCGCTGATTTTTATCACCTCGTTGTCTCCGATTAATACACTGTAAATATAAATGAAATTAGTATATTTCTAAAGGAAGTTTGTTGCGGCTTACTTTGGACTTTTTAGATCTCTGTGGATAATTTTATGGCCGTGAAGATACTGCATCCCAGATGCTATCTGTTTGGACCATTCGACTACTCTCCCTGGTGTGATAAAATCCGCGTTGTTCCTGAGCAAATTGTACAATGGTCCGTATGGACAGTACTCCATAACTATACAGAAGCATGGTTTTTGCGTGCAAACACCTTTAAATTTGATAATATTAGGATGGTTGAGTTTACGTAAGTTCCTGATATCAGTCTCTTTTACATCTTGCACTTTTTTCACCGCCACTTCTTCGTTGCTTAACTTTCCATAGAAGACCACACCTTGACCGCCAGCACCCAAGAGGGACAAATCCGTTATGGACTCAAATGGAATTTCCCAATTATCTACAAACATATTAGAAAATAGTAAAATTCTGAAGACAAATTTTAAAATATTAAAATACCTTGGTTTCCTTTGATTTCATTGGCTGCTCCTTTACCGATAGCTGAAAGGAATGGCTGAAGACATGCCAGAATGCCAAACCATCCCTTGTTGACGCCAAAGTCCGATTGCGAAGGGTCTGGTGATGTGTCATTTGACTGAGTTTCTTCTGGTAATTTGATGCCTACTACTTGGGGATAGCCACAACCATCATGAATGTCCAGCTGGTTTAGATTGTTTTCAATGCAGAGCATACTGTAACAAACAATGAATGCTATTAAACGACTATATCATCAATACAAACATAAGTATTGAAACACGATAGCCTCTATTAACGTAATGGATTAACTACTTAAGACTTTCGATAAAAAACGTTGCGCATTTCTAAAACCAGGATGTAACCAACAATCTTGTTTATCCTCAAGTTCATCTAGACTGAATGGAATCTAAAGTCACGTTTCTGTACATCGAGATAATTAATCTTAGATTCCCATGCCTATTCAATAGAAAATCCAATACAACCAAAACGCTATTGTATATAATACGCAAAATAACAATAAAAATAAAAAAATAAAAGTACTCGCGTGTTTTTCCACATTTCATAACTTATCGCTCCGATTTGCATAACAGACCCCTGCGTTCAGTTTTAATTTGCGAAGTGCCCCGCAATATTTTACTATAATCTTGATATATGAAACAATAAAATTGCAAAAAGGAGCATGTAAAGAGGGCAAATCCATAAATAATAGGGGTGAAATAGTGCTACGAGGGTTCGACCCCTATCCGGCACACGCCGAATTACAATTTCCACATAGATGTTTGCTAGAGGGGCGAATAATTGATAAGCTATCTAGAGGGCTAAGGGTAAATGGGGACGCCAAAATTAAAGATTAAATTGGGCTTACTAAAAACAAAAAAAAATGCGTTTTCCTTGTGGATTTGTGTTTCTGGAGCCCCAAAATGTGTATTTTTGTTAAAAATAATTTGAATAAAATTTAAAACATTGTCAGTAACTTTGGATAAAGTTAAGTGTTATAATCTTTATATAAAGTGCTAAAGTTAATTTTGCGAAAGAAATGCACTTTATGCTAGGAAAGTTGTAACAAAAATTTGTATAAAATCGGAATCGTCATAACTGTGGAGAAAATTAAGTTATAACCTTAGATAAAGTGCATTGTATAGACAATTTGTTATTAACAAGTGCTATTATTGTAATTTTAGTTTAACGGTGGATATACACTTCTCGTTCAGAAACTATGAACAACAATTTGTTGTCTTGCTGATGTTCAATAACAAGCTTTATATCTTGCTGACGTTTAAAGACAAGATTTCTAGCTGTGATACGCGGGCATATAGTACCACTTAATGCCCTAAGGCGTTAAGAGTTGTTAAGGTAACCAACACAAAAAAAAATGTTTGAGGAACAAATTCATGGGTAAGACATAAAATTTTATATGTACCACGGGCATAAATTGATGTTTAATGCTAACAGGCGACTAAAAAGTTCTCGAGCCAGGCGGCCCTCAATCATTTTAATACATGGCCCTCGAGACCATAAGCATCTAATTCATACCCTTCGTACATAAACAACTTATAAATTTAACGTTGACTGAAAATACCAAAATTATTATTTTTATATTACAAATTTATCCGTGGTCGATAGTTTATTTCTTGTTAAACCGGATCAATAACTAATTCTATCTAATAAAATACGATACAAAGATATCTACAAGAGGTGAAACAAGCAAGTATTTCCGATCGAAAGGTGCCACTAGAAACATTACAATCCAATGAGTCATCCTGATATGCATTATTTATAAGTTCTTAGGTATGTATTAAGTACCACTCAATATTTCGAATACTTTATCGCTATTATCGGAAGATGATACGCCAACTCTAAATCATTAATTGTTATGATATAAATTTAGTAGTGTTAAATTCTCGGCATTTTGGTTTCTCCCTTTCTCCCTAGATTTTGATATTCGCCTGGCGTCCACTTCCGTCATCATTGTGCTTCATGGGAAAGTTTACGATCAATTTTATATAAAGGTCACGCGTCAGGTCAATTTGCTACCCTACTTGTGAGGGGGTGCCAAGTCGCAAAGCAGAATTTTCTCTGCGGGTGACTGACATTTTGGTTATTGCATACATAATTTATTTTACAGGAGATGAAATTCTGCGAAAACTATGTGCGATAACGCTTTTACATTTTATCTGATTTTATGTTTTATCAATAATACAGATGTCATTATATATATTTTATTAATTTCGACAAACAAAAGTTAAGACAAGTTGATTTTTTAATTATGGTCTGGTAAAATGAAAGTAATAATTCTTTCTTATCGGAAATTTTTGTTTCGTATTTTGTATATTTTAAACCTTGTAATTGTGATGGATTATTTTTGTACACATAATATACCGGATGAGGTATTTAAATTGAGACGATATAATAACTTGTAAATCAATTTTATCGAAAAAAGATTCAGATAAATCTTTAATCAAATGAACGAGGGAATTCAGTATTCTGTATGGTCTTCATTGTAGTTTTATATTTTTTTGTAATCTTTGATCTTGTTTTTCATTATATGGTTCTATCAATAATAAATATAAATATATAATATTAGGTAGTTTTTTTATAGGTTTTATCTTATACATACAACATATAAATATATACAGATTCACACATAACTAAACTGATAAGGCAATAATATTTTTATTACGTCGACACACAAATGTTAACACAATTGATTTATTGTTTATCCTGTTTAGCTCGGTGGTTCATAGTAAGATTTCCAAGAACAAAACAAATATTTAATTAATAGATAATATTTAATTATAGAAATATTTTTAAAGATCTCTTATCGCAAACGAAATTGCTATCGGGGAAATAAAAGTATTTTTTCTTATCAGTAATATTCGTTTTGATACCATTTTGCTTTTGTATATTTTGAATTAAATAAGTTTAGATTCATTAAAACAGTCAGGAATTAAATTTTGCAATATCAACAACCAAACAAATTAATTAAATAACATCGGTCTTTCCCACTCGTTTCAACAATTTGTAGGTACATACAAGACATATAATCACATTTTCAGCAATATCAAAATATCCAATAAAATTAATTAAATAACTTCGGTTTTCCAGACTCGTTTCATCAGTTGTACATATACAGCTAACATACGCGTTTTAAGTACATAATATAAATCACTCATCACTTTTTTGTTGTAGCAATTTGGTAGTCTTTGCTACTATCAAAAAAAATCTACGTAAGGGTAGGCCCAAATGGTGGGTGCGCCTCACACTTATTTGTTTCTTTATAATGAGATAATTAATTCAGAGTTGCTAACGTCAATGTACAAAAAACTACATCAACTATTGACGTAAATATACATTTTCTCATCTCTCATAACGAGTGCGTGAATATCAGCACAATAGACGTTTTATACGATAATAGAATGTGTGTTTAATCCCATATTATAATTAACAGTAATTTGGAGTCCATGTAGGAATACATTATAGCAGAATAACATCGCTATGTCTACTAAATGATAAACAAACCTAGTTTTCTTCTCCGCAGGCCTGTTATTTTCCACGACGTAAATGTCACATTCCGAACGGATCTTCTCCCCCACCCCTAAAGTAACGATCACCATGTTCACAGTGTTGACACCAAGCACGATCACCGAATGTCTGATCCCTTGACGCAGTTTCTGGACGCGTTTTTCTAGCTCGCCGATAAGCATTTTATTTTTCCGACAGCGTACTTGCTAGTACGTGGTACGCCATAGTACATGACATTCCGAACTGACTGCTCGCACTCGCGCAAATCTATACTGGCCAAAGGTACAAACAACCATCACACACGCTGGCTGATAACATACAGATAAATAACCGATAAAACCGACACACCGAAATTGTGAAATACAATGTTAACAAAGGATTTGTACGCACTGAAAAAAAAATGTGCGAAAATGTTTATTTACATGGGAGAAGGGAGCTGTACCGCGCGTAGCTCCAACGTTTGAAACACGCAAAAAGTGAAAATTGCAGTAGGTACGGGATTCACACCTTGACCCCAATTTCATTAGATAGGCATTATCTCCGCCAGGCAACTGAGAGAGAAGTATATTTAAATCGGTCTACCGTTACAGGCAAACTGGTAAATCGGTGACGGCAATTAGTAATTATTGATGTCTATCAATCAACCGGTTTAGAAAAGTATTTTTTAAGGATACTACACGAGATAGCATCATATATATTCTCTCACTAAGTCACCAGTTGCCTGTCTTCATCTCACCATCTTGTTCTGATCTTCCATCTTCTATCCTATATTACCAACTTTTCCGTCAGGTCTTCTGTTAGTCCTTCCTCTATCAGGAGATGTTTTACTATCCAAATAATATTTTATTGTGGTAAGAATTTCAGTATATGTTATAGTTATTTCAACGGTTAGTTATTCTTCCGGTTTAAGAGTTTAGTGTGTTTATATTGAATATATTTTGCTCTGACGAAGAAAATGTTATTCTTCTACATATAAAATGACCAAATATATAAAACGAACAAATAGTTTCTTGGCCCAAAAGTATACGTACGTATCGCTTGAAACAGACGTAATTCCTTTCAAGCAGTTCCTTCATACTTAAAACAAGAAAACGTAATACTTGGAACATCAAGAAAATCATATTCTGCGGATATAGAAACAAGTGATATTCTTCACTCAAAGATTTTCGTGTTGTATCGAATAAATTTTTCCCCTCTGTGCATATAGTATTCAAAAGCATTTACCCATATTTTGACGCAACCAGACACAGGATCAGCGTTGACAATTCGCAAATCTATATTCCTCGACAATGCCAGACAAATATTTTTTATGCCCAAGCGTGCCAAGGATTTTATAAATCTCGGACAGTGTTAGCCGAGGAAACAATGACTGCGTCCTAGCACACGTGCAGTAAATACGTAAAGAGCCCGCATCTTGTCTGGATATTAAATGATAGTAGTAATAATAATGATAATCGACAATGGCGGCGGATACAAATGCAAACACGTCGCGCGGGACAATTGAGGTGATAATTGCCCAGAATAACAATGGGCTCAGGACCATCCAAGGTTGGTTACCGAGCCAGTCGAGAGTACTCTTTAAAATAAACAAAGGTATGGTTGGAATCTAACTGCTTTCTAAAACGGTTTTGAACGTCCATCATGAATTTGTAAATTATGTAATTATGCTTATTAGAAATAAGGAAGTCATTAGAGCGATTATGATTTTTTTATATAATATTTCGATGGTAATTGACAAAAAAATCATCAAGAATCCATCAAAACTAAGCTGTGGTACAATATTTTTATGTCTGACAACAGGAAAACAAAATCATTTTATCTAACAAAAAATATGTTTCGATTCAGTCTAGAATGTATAGACGCCAATAACCTTTAATTATTATGTTTTAAGAAAAACAAACTATTAGGTTACTTTAGAAGCCTGCTGATAATCCCATAGATAAGGCTTCCCCAAATAAAATCATTCTAGGAAATTTTGGGACCCCTGACGCATGCAAATCAATAAAATTTCTCTTCAAGCAGCCATCAATGATGTAAACTATAAATTTCAACATTTAACCAATTAACACCACTATAATGTTGTCTTGACATTATAAGATATGGTAATGAACTTTACAATGTTAAAAAACACTTAAAAAGCAACTGCACTTCAGAGTTGTATTAAGACATTAAAACAAAAATTAAAATCGAAACAATGCATTTTTACTTTATCATACGTAGTATGACAAAGTATTGTAATCGTGTCGAAAAAAAAAAATTGAGATTTTAGCGGAAATAGGTCTTTTTGGGCCCCCTGAACATTTTTGACCAAGGTACAAAAAATGTCTGTGTGTGTGTGTGTATATGTGTGTGTATGTATGTGTGTGTGTACCCGTTTTTTTATGGCGACGATTCCGGAGAAACTACTGAAGGTATCGAGACGAAACTTCATATTTAGAAGTTTCGTGACTAAACTTAGAGCTGAAAGAAGTTTTGTCCAAAAGGGCCCAAAGGAACTCGAGGTTTACTCTTATCATTTTTCAACGATTTTGCAAATTAGCCGCCATTTCTGTAATTTCGTCAAAATAGTTAAATAATAAACTATGGTAGAGAAAATTTTGTATAATTTATGTCCATTCCATTTTTTGGAAAAAAAATTAAATCATAGTAAGCGGATGCCCCTTGAACTTCCAAATTGCCCCCCTGAACACGGCTGTATCGTATGATAAAGTCATGTGCCTGGCCACATCAGATTTTTGTCATAAAACTGAGTAGCATCGTTTCGGTTTTAATTTAATGGCCATCGAGGTATTATTGTCTGGATGGTACGGTACCATCGTACCAGCTGGCGCGCCGTAAATACGGGCAAAAGAATATTCCCACACTTTAGTAGGCAATTATACACCGGATGTCGGAATTGTTCGGTCTAGTGTACCTTGTTTTCTCTGTACACCTTCGTCAGATATCTTTGACCATATAATTCCCCTTAATTGCGCCAAAGAAATATATAACTCCCCGGTCGTGTCTACCACGAAGCTTCTTTGTTTTACCCAAAGTCTTCCAGCTTTATCTACCACCAACATCATTATAAATGAAATATGAGCAGCAAGTAAACAGATAATAAAAAATATATTTTCTGGTTTATAGGTGTTTTTATGTTGTGTGCTCCCACTCAAAAGATTCACCTATCGTCTATTTGTTGATGTTCAGTCAAAAGTCATTGAACTGCAATTTGAAATAAATTTTTAACTTCCATTTCTGGTAAATAACATTTTGAAGGCAACATGTTTAACAAAATATTTAGTTCTATAGACACACTGGAAACTCATTCTGGTCAAAAAATTCACGTAATTATGTACAACCATTGTAATTCTGTCACTCTGTCGCTACAACATTTGCTCTAGCATAAACAATTTTTTATTTCTCGCACAGTAAAGTAACTGTGTAGTAAATACATAACATCATAAATAAAATCATGGTCACTGCCAACATAATATAAGACTTAATTGTGACAAGATAGTTATTATTTGGTTGTTTATGGTCTTACCTGCGAGCCTAAATAAACATTTGATCCAATGTTCAGCTGTTATAAATTATTAATTTGGATTATTATCCGCTAAAATCTCCTTGGAAACAGCTTACGTCTCGTGTTTATAAACAGTATCACTGAGTATCCTGATTTTTTTAATAGTTGATTCTTTTTCTAGACAAATTTAATCCCAATCGAGAGCCAAAGACGTCCAAACAACGCCAAACTAAGATTGGTAACTGGTAACTAAGAATGTAACTGCTATTATTATCTGCCACATTAGTACGCGATAGTGTAAAAGGGCTTGTCATGTGAACGTATCCTTTTACTCAATTATTCATATTTAAAATCGCGACAACCCTAAGATGTGCCAAGGTCGATCTAGGTCAGGATCTTAGACTATGTGAACGTTCAAGTAAACATATGTAGGCCTCACCACAAATGATGTGACAATACGTGACGTCACCTCGGAATTACAATGTCAAAACAATGTCTAAAAATAACCTTAAATTACTGTTTTGGGGATGATAACCACTTTTTTCAAGAGTAGAATTTTATTTAAGTTGTTTTAATTAAAATTATACACGATATGGAATAAGACGTTACAAATTCAACATTTTGGAATACTGTGATCAGGACACAAAACTAATGTAACTATAAAAATTAAATCTTCAATAATCTGTACAATTAGATCAAGACTCACAATATTGTCCAAAGTAACCATGCTAAAACTACTAAAAACTCCTCGATTATTATTGATTCAAAGTGGCGTAATATTTATGAAACATAATTAACATTTTTGGAGGCCAGAAATTATAATATAAAACAATAATTATGAGAAATAACGCTGCATATTGCATCATATATATCACACTTTCTTTTAAATTTATTGAATGATACCATAACGAAAGCGACAACAACGATAATCAGATCAAAGTTAAACAAACTTTGGTAAACTTACCAGAACAAATTGCCCATAAAATCATGGCAAATATCGTGCAGAAATTAAAACTTCACCAAAATAGCAAAACTATCATACACGATAACACAACTTCAACAGTGTCATAACTGATAACATTTAAAAAACCCTGTAATTTGTTTGCGAATGCGTTTACTGATGTTTAATCTCAGATGTCTTACGTTTCCCAATGCACTAATCAAACAAGTACACGTGCTGATCCCGATAAAAGTAATAATAATAATACAACTATTAAAAATCACAGGTAATTGTTTCACAATACACAGCAACGTAACACCACTCAATTGGTTACGCGAGGAAGCGTGGTTACTACGCGAAAAGCGCGTGATAATAGCTCACGTTCTATGATTTTCCGAGTGTCAACTGTCGTTAACCGTTACATCAGGATACAAAAAAGCATTACGAAGTATACATAACATATTTATGAAACTTTATCCACGAAATACAAGAATATATTTATATTAAACGTCATTGAAAAACTAAACGTTCTCCCTTCTTAGGTATTTCTTATAATAACTAAGGTCAGATTGAATTGTTTAAAACGGGGAACTAGTCTATACTTGAGTAGATGATAGCACTGGAATTTATTGACTATAAGTGTACTTTGTTTAAACTCGGTTTTATCACAGAAATAAGTTGTTTTTGTTCGTTTGCTTATTTATCTATCACTGGAATACTGTGCATTTTTATAAACTAAAGAGTTTAAGGTCATTGTTATGCACATTTTACTTGTTATTATTATTCTTCTTCAAATACTGTGTTATTTACGATTAAATATATTTATCAAATGGTTTATATCTCACGGTACGATAACACTGTGCGTACTTATTTATTTATTGAAAATATTGACTTGTTATTGAAAGGTAAATAAAAGTATTAAAACATATTTAATCGGTCTAAATACGACATTTTGCGTAATTCTTCCATGCTACGGACAATAATTCTTTTATTGATACAGAAAGATAAAGTTCATGTTGGTAGACTATTGATAAAAAATATCAATATTGTTAATAACGTTAATGCTCGACGTAGATATAACATATATACATAATGTTCATAACCGATTACATAGCTAGAAAGCTCAATAATCAAAAGTAAACATATTTGCAAATACCACTGTTTACAAATTTGTTTCAGATATTTGAAATATGTTTTTTTTTTAATAATTATACAGTTTTTAGCCGAGAAAATGCTTCTGATTAAAAAATTCTTGCATTTTTACATGTTGACAAATTAAAACAAAATCCAGTGTGGCTCCCACCCAACTTTCCGACTAAATTGTTAACAATTTAATTTAAGTCCAGTAAACCAACCTAACGACAGTCATGGAATAACACAATGTCATGTCATGCCACTGACACTGACGTTTATCAAAATCTGTCAATTCGCAACACAGCGACGAATGCTGTGGATTATATCAAACTGCTTCTATGAACGCTTACAGCGCCTAAACTCCTCATCTCAATGATATGTAAATTAGTATACATACTAGCTCTGTGTATAAGTCAAAATTTTCGATTTTAGTTATTGGGCATTCTAGAAATATGTGGTTAAGGCTTCCCACCTGTCCACATTCGCAATATGGACATTTTAGGATACATTTTAGGTTATCTGCTATCTGTTACTGTTGTTACGAATGTCCGGCAGGGGGCGTTTCGGGTTTGACGTTACTGTGGTAATAGCAGCAAAACACGGGTCGACAAAAATCGATTTTTTGGATCGAAAATTGTTTTTAAGGCCGTTTTCTTGCTCAAAACTCTTTGCGAAGGGTATTTAAAGCGAGCGGCTTTTATAAGGTCGGCAGGAACGGATAAAAAAATGTAAATTTTTGACGTTCATCGATCCGCTTGTCGGAATTTCTAGACGTCACGTGACATTTTCTCGAGGTTCGCCTTCACCCGAAGAGGTGCAAAAACGTGATTTTTTTTTTCAAAATTGACGCATTTAATTTACAAAATATCGCGCAGTCCACGCGGAATTGTGTCCTTTTTTCAATTCGAGCGTCAAAAGTAATATCGAAAAACCCAATTTTGCAGCTACTCGATCGCAAATGTCGGCCAAAATGGGCGATTCCGCTGAACGCGCCCTACACTTGAAAGTTCGTAATTAGTATAGGTAGAAGAAAGAAAAGAATATTTAATATCACTAGAGGATAAACTGGTATCAATTTGGTCAAAATCGGATAAATCCCTAAGAAAACGCATGTAATATTTACCACTTCCGGTTGTCAGATTATGGCCAAAAACAATCCAGATCGTTTCCTAGCAATTTACACTGCGTGTACTAAATTTCAGCCCGATCCGTTGTACCGTTTGAGGTACAACGAGGGGCCCTCAAAACGAGTATTTCCAAATAAATTTCGAAAAAAAATCTTTGATAAGCAATGTATACCTACTTATATTAAACAAACGCTATTTTATGTGTTATAAATTATGTTATAAATATCGAAGTTCAATGTTATCTTTCAGTGAATAAATGTTTGCCAAAATATCACGTTTTGTCTTGTAAGGTAAACCGACACCAGATAGCGCGATATGTTTCAACAATTCGATTCCTACAATTGCACAATACACTACAACTGATAAGATAGCCTATCTGAACGTATGGTATGGTTGTCCGGCTATTCAAATTCCTATTTATGCTCCACTCTATAATACTGTACTAATATAGGAGCTGCCATGTGAGAACGCACAATTTCACTATTGCAAAATTACATTAGTCGCGTAATTTAGTAGAGTAGCTAGCAGAACCGTGAATATTCTAATCCAGATGTTTGGGCAGGTGTCACAGAAATCCGCGACAAGAATAATCTGAACAAACATGTCTATAAATAAGATAAACGAAGTCAAGGACTACTACTGTATGTTATGTTCGAATAGACACATCAATTTACTTGTTAATTGTTAAATTTATATTTCTATAACCGGCACGGCATTTTTTTCTGATTATTTGTGCCAATGAAACGTGCATATTAGGACCAATTGTATAATAAGTAAGAAAGCAGAACTAAATTGTTTTATTATGACCTTCAATTAATTAATTTCTGTCTCAAATTCAATGTTCTGATTGGCTTTTTTGTAGGGTTCTAGATAATTGAGTAATTACATCAATGATTGGTAGGGTTGAGGAAACAACAACCGTTTGTACTTTTTACTTAATTAGAGCTATCAAACAGACAATCTTTAATCAAGAGAGCAAACATCCTAATACTCCAATACATCCTATCTCATACATCGGAATAATTACGAAATTAGTATACATTGGAATCTCTATACAAAAAGAAAAATTGACTACATCATTGATGCATTGAAGTTGTCTTTTTTTGTTATACTGTAATGGGTCGGAAACCCATCATTTATTTATTAAGATATGATCAAATTAAGCGAGATATTTGTAAGAACATTCGGGAATGTCAAAGGTTTGTTATAAGTTTAAAATTGAAGAGTTGTCATTGGCTAAGAAGAAATGCTTCCGGCTTCCTTTGGGGTCGAGAGATGCAAACGAACAGATCTCGCTCTTCTCATTTCAACCACCGTCATGTAAAGTACACGTTTTTGTGGAGCGTTCTTAGGCGCTTAAGTTTATCCCTGGTAAGTCTTTTCAACTCGTCTCGCATTTCATTGTAAATTAAATTATTCATATTTCTGCTAAAAGTGTGTCTGTCTAAATCAACTCCTAGGTTTAATTTAAACATCAATATGTTCAAAGCTTTATTCATTTTTCTATGTAACCTATCAAACGGGATTGTTGATTATTATTGTTAATAGATGTTATTGTTTTGATAAGTGTTTCGTTTCATTTGAGTAGTCTTGCTTTATCAGCCCTTATTAAATGTTAAATACTTAAACGCGTCAGTTAGTAGTCAGAAAATGTGTTCACAAGGTTCAAGAAAAGGAACCCAGTTAGTTTTGCCTTCGAATAAATTGGAAGAGATTTGATGAATTAGAATTTTGACCAGTAATTAAAGCCCTTAAACCACGCTTGGCCAAAATGCTAGCATGGTAGGGAGTCGCGGTTGTTCTCGCCATTTTGACCTCCTACAATACACTATACATCCAAAAGTTTTAGCAAAACTCTTACTACCTGTTCTCATAAGTTGGTTTACTGTGGGCAAAAACTACCTGTACCCCTATTATATATAAGACAGGTATACGGTCAAGCTTAGAAAACGCACCTGTTGTCAAAGTTGTCGCAGGCCCCACTATCGGGAACTGAGACGGTGAGATAGTATTCGTTGTCGTCGATTGTTTCCGGGGCTGTGGGTCGCTCCGGGGCTGTGTACGGGGGAGGAGGTAACGTGCCCCTTTCCAACGTGTTCTCCGGAGTGTGCATGCCGCTGCTGTGAAGAAAAAAGAGGATTAGATGGAGGAATAGGGGAGCGCGGATCAGATATGCGGCATTTATTAATTTATTCACCATCTAGAAATTCGGTGGGCGTACATTGTATTGAATAGAAAAGGCTTCGAAGAATACGAAGTTGCCACGTGTACATAATGTAAAGTATTGTGTTGAATATACATAATAACTTGTAATAATAGTATATTATTATACAAGTTTTATAAGACGTCAAATTGGCGCATGAGTTGTTTGGGGCACGAGGAGCGCCAGCGACGAGTGCCCCAAATGAACGAATGCGCCAATATGTCTTATAAAACGAGTGTAATATACTATTTTTTCTACTTTGCGTCATTAATTTTATAAAAATTTAGAAGTATATTAGGTAAAATTCCAATCTAGAGTATTTATGGGTGCAACCGTTGGTAACACTGTCATCTGTCACTTAAATTCAAATATCTGTGAAAAAGTAATTATTGATAATTATTATATACCATCATATACTAGTAGTACGAAACCTAGGATGCAACACGCATGTTTAAATATGTATAAAAATATACATACTTCGCAGTTTGTGCGATTCTAAAAAATCAGTTTGTGCTTACTTTTGTGGTTATGTGTATTTTCGTTTGACATGCATTTGATATCAATGTCACCAATCTTAGAAAAAAGTTACTAAAAACGGTGTTACAATTTGCTAATTGTAACACCGAAAACAGTGTTACAATGTGTGCATTGTGAATGCAAAGTAGAAAAAATGTTTTAAGCTAGAATGGTACAGGTTGTATTTGATATAATCAGCTCAGAGGAAAGATTCAGTAAAAGTAATTGTGGTCTTTTCTTTCATTATATTTTTAACATTTCTGTACAACATTCAATCTGTAATGCTTTTTAAAAATGTGCAAATAAATAACCTTCAAACCAGCTGTCTGGTCAAGATATCGCAAGCAAATGTATCACATCTTCATTGCAGATAAAATACGTACGGTTACATCGCTAAGAAGACTGAAGAGCGCGTAAACAAAATAATTTATAGCAATATAGAATGTTGTATGCGTATTGTCTGTATATCGTTAACAGTTAACGTAAAACGCGCAAAACGATAATGTTATCGCTTAAGTGTCTGTTTACTATATACAGGATCATAATTTACTCGGTATCCTATATCACATTCGTCTGAATTGGATAAATAAGGCTTGTTAGACAAAATAAATACAGACAAAGGTTCGTAAGTTAGTTATTTTAATATACATATTACATTGTTTGATAAATTATGTTTATTTCTTTTGGAGTGTTGATATAAAACGTTTCTAAAACACAGCATGTAAGCCTCAAAGAAAAAGATACGGATGCTTGTAATGAGCAATTTCAAACTTATTAGCAGTGTTAACATCCGGAAAGGTATACTGTGGAAGAAGTCAAAAACAATCGGAATTAAACCTTTCCAAAATTGCAAAAAATACAAAATGTATTTAAAAGTGAGGTGTTCATTGCACCTCAGCCACTCCGTTAAAGAGTACGCAAGCAATGGTTAAATCAAAGACCAACATAAGTAATGTTCAATAATGCCGCAATAAAAATAAACTGTGTGCTGTTCAAATATTATGTATCCATCCATATGCGGTACAAACAAGGTAAATTGCGAAAGGCTGCCTAACCTTTAAAATCAGAACAGGATTTATGTTTTAATTCACTTTAATATCGGACGAGGTTCAATTGCTTGTGATAAGCATCTTTCGCAAGCAAACGCCTCAAGGCATGTCCGTTTATACGCGCGCACTGAATACAAAATGTAACACAAACAGCCAAATTAAGACTTTATACTTCGTTTATTCTTGCAGCGCAAACCCATTTGCATAGAACATTGGTAACTTAACGTACTATTTAAAGAACTGGGTGCGATAACCTACTTCTGTAACTGTAACAATATTTTTTTCATTTAAATTAAAACATTAAAAAGCTATAGGTATGTACCTACTTAGAAGACTGTCAGAAGCTTTTTGTTAATATTTGTTTATATGAAGAATGTGTAGGCACTTTAATTTATTGTTATATTGCCAGTAGCAATGCATTTCACATAGTGTTTAATACAGAAAACAAATCCTTAATATGGATTTCAACGTAAATTAGAACTATTGGTAAGTACTGTTAAAAAACAGACCTTTATTTTTTTTAATTAGTTATTTATTTCTTTAGGAACTGGATTGTGTTTGGTGACAATCTGAGAACAGGCAGTAGCATAAGTTAAACGTATTTTTTAAAGGGATATAACCAGTGACTAAATATGTATACCAATTTACAGATAGGGTCCATCTCAGGCCTCCGGCAGGCATTTGAACATCTCCGGCAAAATCACTCTTCGAGCGTCAATAAAGGGAGCAGATACAAAACAATACCCTGATATCGACATTTATGTTTGGAACCTACCTCTGCCATATTTTGCACAACTGCGCTCACCATGCCAATACATTATTAAAATATGATTTAGAAGTATTAATATTGGTTTAAGCAAAGTTTTCAATTTCTTAAAAAAAGATTGCCCAAGAAAATCCTTTTTTGATGAATTAGTGGCATTTAAATAAATGCTACGCCTTGACCGAACTAGGTGGCTGTCTTTACACAGTTATTATGGCCGTGTAGTTCTTTGTTTAGCTCCAATTAAAGCTTTATTGCAAACCAAGCAGACGAGGCCAGTAATGTTGATTCCAACATCACTGCACAAGTTTTTTTAATGTTATATTTTATATGATTGTAGTATGTATTTATGTATATGCTTTGTTGTTTCTTATCCTTAAACGCGATTAAGAAGAAAATGTTTATTTGGAATTGTTTTATGAATGATAAAACCCAACCCAACCCCTGCCTCCGGCCAGATCTCCGGCATTTCGGTCGAAGGCATCTGGTAACCCTATTTACAGATCAATGGGTTGAATGCTTTAGTCCCTATGAATACATTCATCGAAAGTACGGAAACTGAAATTGTGAAAAAATTATTAATGACAATTTAATTGTAACTAAACTTTCGCAGATTGATCGACCGGTGGGGACTGAATAGCGCGCAAAATAGCGCTAGTGACCGGATTGCCTAAAAACGATTCGATCTAGCATTATGTAATACCGCGTAAGAGCGCAGACTGCTTGAAATTGCCTACTGGAGGATATTCATTCCCCTTCACTTTTCGGTACAGTTACCGCCACAGCTACATTATCGATTTTTACTCCGGCCTTTCCTGCTAATGCCGAAGCAGTAACCACGCATTTTATATCCGTCTCACTCCCCTACTGCAGCACCACCGACGCCGACGACGACCCAACACTTCTTCTCTTATTGCATCGGCCACAAAACTGAATAATTTAGATACGGAACATGCTATATTTGACCAGGAATCAATAATACTCCGTAGTCTGTTCTATAAATAGAGTAGGTGTAAAACGGGCTTATGTCATTCATAATAATCTAACACAAGGTTTTGTTTTATGAAAATATTAATGAATATTCTCATAGATTTCTGTCAGCTAAACACAATTATACTAATGAATTATTTAGTTATTATATGGTATTTTGGAATTATGTTTGTAAGAAGACCTTTAAGCATCACAGGCCAGAAACAGTATTAGCCTTATAATCTCAGCAATCATTCACACTAGAGATGGGCTTATTAGTTCTTTTTAATGAACTAGTTCTTCCGGATTAGTTCACAAAAAGGAACTAGTTCAAAGAACTAGTTCTGAAGAACTACTTTGATCCTGAGACATACTACTTCGATAAACGTGTCTTCGTGTGTTCTAGCACGTGTATATCTCGTTCCAAACGAAACTAGGATCTAGTTTGGACAGAATCGATGTCTGTCTTCCCACTTTGTCTTTTTCTTGAAGAATCGTTATTTTGTTTTGAAAATAAATAATTATTTATAATTATATTGATCGAAGAATCGTTGTCTTATTTTATTTAGGTATATTTCTTAAATATTTATTTAATAAGGCATAAAAGACATATTGCTGCACGTATTTTAGCCTTATTCATACTGCAATTTTAGGTGGAATTGGGGTATTATTTATAAATTATAGTATAACATATACTGGCAAAACTACTATTAACAGTGTAATCCATTATTCAATAGGAAAAAAAACTATACTCTAATTATATTTTTGACATCCGCCGTTAGGTAAAGAAACAACTGACGGGCGGGGTGCTTTGTCGCTCGTTTGATGTCGCCACAACGCGTTCACTGAATGGGATATGTTTCACCAAAGCAGGACTTTCGAACTAGATTTCATGTCCCTACAAGTCGTTCACTGAATGAGATATGCATAGAGATATGTTTTAGCAAAGCAGGTCTTTTGCGAACTAGTTCTTTTTATTTTAAAGAACTAGTTCTTTTGTTCTAAGCCGGGAGCCATTCTCTCGAACTAGTTCGTTCACGAACTACCCACCTCTAATTCACACCTCTCTCCTCAAAATATTGAGAAAAATTAAAAATAACAGCAAAATATCAGGCTTAGACCTAGGATTTGTGTCTCACACTATGCACAAGCATGTTGAATGCCATTTTTCTCGTTTGTGTAGGTATGTTGGAAACCAAACTATGAGAACTTTTGATAAATTGAGTTCGCATTGCTCAAAGTTAGCATTATTCTGTGATTTCTACTTTTAGCTAGTACCACAGAAGGAAAATATTGTAATCAACAACAACAAAATCGAAATTTCACCAGAAATAACCTTTTGGAGTCAACCTAAATCTGCTCTACTTTGATTGTCCGAATGTTTGTTGCAGGATTAAATTTGTAATTGTAATGAACATGATCATTACACAAAAAAATAGTAATAGTACTATGGAAATAGTTACATTAAAACTATTCGAACAAAAAAGAAAAAGAGACTAAAGGCAACATAGTTATCAAACATAGAAATAGAGCAAAGAAACCGAAGAACTACAATCTTAATAACAGCATTATAATAGTAGCATTATAAAGGTTCTAATAAGCAATAAACTCGCCAATAGAATGTTATCTCAAAATATATTTGTTGGTGATTGGAATTCCAGTGATTGCAATTGTCTCTTTTATGATTTATGACCTTTTAATACGTAGGAACTTTATCTAGCAAATACGTTTCCGTTTCAGCAACCGCTACCTAAAAAATGGAATATTTAAGTTGATGGATAAGTATTTTATAGTTAGGATCTATATCAATACAAAGTCATGTATGTACTTGTTTACGAAATTATCTATACCTATAGGTATATAGTTAATTACATTCCGATATATAGTTTATGTTTCATCGCGATAAGAAAGATAAGGATCGCGACATAATGTTAACACCTATTTTATATAAATTTGGACATGGCATAACGCATAAAATAAAAATAATAAATATCTCATATTAGACTGTAGGTATCAAAATTAGATTGTAATACCGTAATACGACATCATAAGTTACAGAATAGAATTAAATGTAACAGTCAAGGTGTTTCGTAATACGTCTTCTATAGAAAGCTTTTACAAGGCCTACAAAATCTCCACATTTCCTTCAAATAAAATAGAAAATTTATACTTAGAACTCGGTGAACCGAGCTGCGAGAATAATATCAAAAATATGATCAATTATCTATATTCAAAACTATTTTTCAAGTTAGATAAGTAATGAAAAGTAATAATTAAGCGTTGCGCCAGATTTTCTACTAGAGCGTGATGTGAATCGGCGATGGAAGAAGTTTTTACCTTTTTGTTAGATTCTGCGGTTTTCATTCTTTAATTTCCTAGCGGAAAAGTGATCTCGAAAGTTTCACTTTTAATGCAACCTGAGGATTAACTCTTCTGCACAAGTAAATTCATCATTAAGTAAATGATAGCATGATTTTCGTGTTAGAGGAGAAATTTTGTCGCTTATCCCAGCATTGAGGTTGACCATTGCTCAAAGCAGTACTGACGTCACGAGGAGAATCTGTCAGCGCGTTTAACCTGTACTTCATGGTTTCTTTTAGCTTAACGTTATTAAGAGAAGTCTTTAAAATGAGGCAAAGAAATGACTGTCAGTTGCGTCATTTGTGGTCAGATTTTATCCAATTTTATCATGCATCAAATTTCGTAAATGCAGTGTTAACAAAAATTAACCAGCATTCAATTTTTAAGAGATACTAATGGTTGCTTGTTTGCTTGCTATAATGTTTTTGAGAAACAATGGGCCTTCTTCAGCTAGGCTTGTCAGCTTGCTCGCTTCCTTTGATCCCTGAAGACCTTGGTTTCCACATAAGTGACACCTAACTTAAGCGTACATGCATATGTTCCTTATTTTTACTTTCTCTTGGTTCCCTAGATTCTAGGGCCAAGAAGAAAAATACGCCTTTTGGGGTCCCCTGAGTCCATTGTAATGATTATATGACTGACATTTTGGCATTTGACTGACAGCTTCACGATTTGAATTTTTGCGGAAGGTATTGACGCTTCAATACATTAACGAGATAATCGGAAAATTGGATGGGGGTAATACCAGATATTTTTTAAGTTTCACGTCTTTTTTGGAAGAAGTATTTTTTGGAAGTATTATGCTTTTAAGTTATACCAAGATGCCGATTACCTAGACTAAATTTACCGGTAAAAAACATTCTAGCCAGTACTTATTTGCTATTAATAACTATGAATATAACGATGATAATAACTATTAATAACTATTTCAGCATTTGTTTGATAATATCTAAGTTAGAAAAAACCATGGCCATGAAAAGTTTAATAAAGAAAGACAGCACAGAATCTGTGTTTCAATTAATATAAAAACAAAACACCTGTGCAAAAGCCAGGTCCAATAATATTAGAAGAAATAAATGGTGTTTACAAATTACTTTGTTATTAATATAATAAACATTTGTTGGAGCTGTGTATGTACATAGATATCTATCTTTTTGGACGACAAGACCATGGTATTTATACTGGTGCTTACCATAAAAATCTTGACTGCATCTACACCGTATATTTCTAAGATCTACCTATTACTCCCAAAGAGGACAACAAGTTTTTAAAGAATGTCCCAAAACCACCAAATTTTGAATATTGTACATTTAATGTCATTGCACTTAAATCTGATTGGTCGTACCTACATAATGTAGATACATTACTGTGTTATTTCAGCATTTGTTTGATAATGTCTAAGTTAGAAAAAACCATGACCATGAAAAATTTAATAAAGAAAGACAGCAGAGAATCTGTGTTTCAATTAATACAAAACACCTGTGCAAAAGCCAGGTCCAATAATATTAGAAGAAATAAATGGTGTTTACAAATTACTTTGTTATTAATATAATAAACATTTGTTGGAGCTGTGTATGTACATAGATATCTATCTTTTTGGACGACAAGACCATGGTATTTATACTGGTGCTTACCATAAAAATCTTGACTGCATCTACACCGTATATTTCTAAGATCTACCTATTGCTCCCAAAGAGGACAACAAGTTTTTAAAGAATGTCCCAAAACCACCAAATTTTGAATATTGTACATTTAATGTCATTGCACTTAAATCTGATTGGTCGTACCTACATAATGTAGATACATTACTGTGTTATTTCAGCATTTGTTTGATAATGTCTAAGTTAGAAAAAACCATGACCATGAAAAATTTAATAAAGAAAGACAGCAGAGAATCTGTGTTTCAATTAATACAAAACACCTGTGCAAAAGCCAGGTCCAATAATATTAGAAGAAATAAATGGTGTTTACAAATTACTTTGTTATTAATATAATAAACATTTGTTGGAGCTGTGTATGTACATAGATATCTATCTTTTTGGACGACAAGACCATGGTATTTATACTGGTGCTTACCATAAAAATCTTGACTGCATCTACACCGTATATTTCTAAGATCTACCTATTACTCCCAAAGAGGACAACAAGTTTTTAAAGAATGTCCCAAAACCACCAAATTTTGAATATTGTACATTTAATGTCATTGCACTTAAATCTGATTGGTCGTACCTACATAATGTAGATACATTACTGTGTTATTTCAGCATTTGTTTGATAATGTCTAAGTTAGAAAAAACCATGACCATGAAAAATTTAATAAAGAAAGACAGCAGAGAATCTGTGTTTCAATTAATACAAAACACCTGTGCAAAAGCCAGGTCCAATAATATTAGAAGAAATAAATGGTGTTTACAAATTACTTTGTTATTAATATAATAAACATTTGTTGGAGCTGTGTATGTACATAGATATCTATCTTTTTGGACGACAAGACCATGGTATTTATACTGGTGCTTACCATAAAAATCTTGACTGCATCTACACCGTATATTTCTAAGATCTACCTATTACTCCCAAAGAGGACAACAAGTTTTTAAAGAATGTCCCAAAACCACCAAATTTTGAATATTGTACATTTAATGTCATTGCACTTAAATCTGATTGGTCGTACCTACATAATGTAGATACATTACTGTGTTATTTCAGCATTTGTTTGATAATGTCTAAGTTAGAAAAAACCATGACCATGAAAAATTTAATAAAGAAAGACAGCAGAGAATCTGTGTTTCAATTAATACAAAACACCTGTGCAAAAGCCAGGTCCAATAATATTAGAAGAAATAAATGGTGTTTACAAATTACTTTGTTATTAATATAATAAACATTTGTTGGAGCTGTGTATGTACATAGATATCTATCTTTTTGGACGACAAGACCATGGTATTTATACTGGTGCTTACCATAAAAATCTTGACTGCATCTACACCGTATATTTCTAAGATCTACCTATTGCTCCCAAAGAGGACAACAAGTTTTTAAAGAATGTCCCAAAACCACCAAATTTTGAATATTGTACATTTAATGTCATTGCACTTAAATCTGATTGGTCGTACCTACATAATGTAGATACATTACTGTGTTATTTCAGCATTTGTTTGATAATGTCTAAGTTAGAAAAAACCATGACCATGAAAAATTTAATAAAGAAAGACAGCAGAGAATCTGTGTTTCAATTAATACAAAACACCTGTGCAAAAGCCAGGTCCAATAATATTAGAAGAAATAAATGGTGTTTACAAATTACTTTGTTATTAATATAATAAACATTTGTTGGAGCTGTGTATGTACATAGATATCTATCTTTTTGGACGACAAGACCATGGTATTTATACTGGTGTTTACCATAAAAATCTTGACTGCATCTACACCGTATATTTCTAAGATCTACCTATTGCTCCCAAAGAGGACAACAAGTTTTTAAAGAATGTCCCAAAACCACCAAATTTTGTATATTGTACATTTAATGTCATTGCACTTAAATCTGATTGGTCGTACCTACATAATGTAGATACATTACTGTGTTATTTCAGCATTTGTTTGATAATATCTAAGTTAGAAAAAACCATGACCATGAAAAGTTTAATAAAGAAAGACAGCAGAGAATCTGTGTTTCAATTAATATAAAAACAAAACACCTGTGCAAAAGCCAGGTCTCATAATATTAGAAGAAATAAATGGTGTTTACAAATTACTTTGTTATTAATATAATAAACATTTGTTGGAGCTGTGTATGTATATATCTACCTTTTAGGACGACAAGACCATGGTATTTATACTGGTGTTTACCATAAAAATCTTGACTGCATCTACACCGTATATTTCTAAGATCTATTGCTCCCAAAGAGGACAACAAGTTTTTAAAGAATGTCCCACTAAATTTTGTATATTGTACATTTAATATCATTGCACTTAAATCTGATTGGTCCATTGTCCTTAGGATATTCCTAAGGATAACATTCGCATTAATTGTTAGAGATTACATCAAATGTATTCGATAACGTCAGAATACTATAAGACGTAGTAAGATCATTTTATTAAACATGCACACAACCAAAGTAGTTGAGTTTTATTGTCTCGCCAAGTTAATACAGTTTTATTGAGAAACTGAGGAGATACAGAAATATTTAAAGCAGTACTCGCAAATTTTGTCGCTTATTGTGCCTATTTAGTGGCAACTAGTGTCTCCTGTGAGCAGTAGCTCCAGAATAGTTTTCTTGATAAGCACAAAGCTTCTATTTCCTTCATAGCTATGGGTGAGTTGCACCTTCATAACACTGGGTGAGTTGCACAGGTATGATTCTGAAACACACACACGAGAACGTTGGGTCTTTTAAAATACTGGGTGAGTTGCACAGGTCTAGTATGTTTTTACAAAATTTAAGTAATAAAAATCACCACGATATATATTTCTGTATTTGTAAGTGCCTATTTTATAAGTAGGCAATATGTCTTAATATATAGGCTGTGTTAATGAATAAGGAATAAATAAATCATTTAAATACCTATACGCTACTTCCAAAACAGTAAGTGACGTTAGAATCTAAGGTGTCAACCGTAATGAATATTTAAACCCAAAACCCCACGCAAACCATACACAAAAATCAGATACATTTTGGCGGACCGAAAGAATCCGCCTCAACAAAGGAATATATTCACTTTCGATATCTAATCTTTGGAATCGCGAGCATTCCAACAAACAGCAAACATAAACTGACCAAGAATAAGTTTTATTACACGTACCGTAACACTTCATAATAAATAAATAAATAAATTACTTCCGCTCGCTCACCTGGATTTCTAGATTTCTATGCGCGTATCCAATTTAAAAGAACAGGTTCACTCACTGCATCACAAACGCACACACACAACAAAATCCGATCGATAAACGCAATCGTTACACAAAGCTAAACTTTACTCTCCGCCAACAAACACCATTCAATAAAACATCAACCCTTAAATACATTTGTACACCCCCGAATTTCAATGGTATCGTCAATATGGCGTACACCTATCGCGACGAGATACCGTTCGCTTCTGTGCGCGTTCCGGCTCCGTTGCCGGAGTCAAACGTGCGAGAGAGAGGTGCCCGGAAAGCAAGGACGGAACGTCAACCGGTAAGTTCAGAGAGATATACCTTGGCTGTCTCTATAGCAGGAGAGGTTTTGTACGTCGGTGATGTGACGACACGATGGCGAGCGTGGTTTGTATGGGGGCGACTGAAAGCTGCCTGATGATGACGTGAGGAGCGAAACATTTGAACGGAGGATCGGATCTCGACGAGGGGTTGCGATGAACCGGAGCGCGGTCACGCGACCCATCATGGCGCGCAGGTTCATTTGTACACGTACGTGCTATGTATTCTAGCGTGGATATTGTGTGCCCGGATCACGTAACGAAGTGTAATCTCTGATTTAGTTAGGTTGGGTTTTGGTTATGAAAGTTTCAGTGAAAATATTATGAAGGAAAGTTGCCGTTTCTTTGATTAATTAGTACTTCCTGACGTTGTTCTGCATTTCTCTGGTGATTTGTGGATTTGCATGTACATTGCCTAAAAGATTCTCTATCGACTGTATCGTCAACCACATCAATGGCCTGTTTCTGAATTGCTCCTTATGATCTTTGATGGATGTCAACTTACATAAAAGCACAATTATATTATCATAAATTCTTTCTAATGGACTATTCCCTTTTGTATAGTTGGTTAGTTTGAAGGCACATGTTCTGCCTTTCTTTGTGAAAACAGTATTCACTACTAGCTCTGTGTATAAGACACAATTTTCGATTTTAGTTATTGGGCATTCTAGAAATATGTGGTTAAGGCTTCCCATCTGTCCACATTCGCAATATGGACATTTTAGGTTATCTGCTATCTGTTACTGTTGTTACGAATGTCCGGCAGGGGGCGTTCCGGGTTTGACGTTACTGTGGTAATAGCAGCAAAACACGGGTCGACAAAAATCGATTTTTTTGGATCGAAAATTGTTTTTAAGGCCGTTGTTTTGCTCAAAACTCTTTGCGAAGGGTATTTAGAGGGAACTTATCGTAAGACATGAGAGCGAGCGGCTTTTATAAGGTCGGCAGGAACGGATAAAAAATGTAAATTTTTGACGTTCATCGATCCGCTTGTCGGAATTTCTAGACGTCACGTGACATTTTCTCGAGGTTCGCCTTCACCCGAAGAGATGCAAAAACGTGTTTTTTTTTTGTTTTTTTTTTTTCAAAATTGACGCATTTAATTTACAAAATATCGCGCAGTCCACGCGGAATTGTGTCCTTTTTTCAATTCGAGCGTCAAAAGTAATATCGAAAAGCCCAATTTTGCAGCTACTCGATCGCAAATGTCGGCCAAAATGGGCGATTCCGTTGAACGCGCCCTACACTTGAAAGTTCGCAATTAGTATAGGTAGATTTCCTGAAGATGTTTCTTTCCACTTCTGGATCGTAGATCGTGGTAATGATGCTTAGAATGCTTAAGTCTTCCGTTTAGAAGAGATATCTATACAACGACACGGTTGGTCATAACAACAACTGTTTTCTGAATTTCTGCTCCTCTTGAAAGAACGGCATTATATTATCATCTTCTTTTCCAAGAGAAATGTATAGAGTACTTCTTTTAAAGCCTTCTGTTCCAGTCCAAGAATCTTTTTCCTTGTAGTTAATGTTCTAATTGCAGTCATAATTAAATCCAGTTTGGGTCCAGAGTGTTATGTTTGCAGACTTGAATATATTTACTTTCCGACTAGTACCCTAGAAGGAAAGTAATGTAATCGACGAAAAAAAAATTCGGGATTTCAGTGGAAATGCGCGTTTTGGAGTCCCCTGAATCGATTGCAATGATTTCTGGAAAATGTATTTCTGCCCTTCCCGTCAATTACAATCCTTTCTTTTTAGGGTACTGATCGGAAAATAAATTCTAGACAGTAAATTCAGCTTTTCTGACAGATAACTAATCAGGACTATCTCTAGATGACTAAGGACCTATCTTACAAAATACTTTATCCCATACTTTATACCCAGGATAAGAGAATATCCATATAACTGTAGTTTATATGGATTACTATAGCACTCTTATTATATTATCAATGAAATAGCCATAAACTCATTTACTAGTTAGTATTGTGAATTTTGTTAGGATGACGCACAAAAAACAAACTCAAACCTGAGAGTATGCTTTCGGACACTGAGTCCGAATCTGTATAAAACTTCCAATTGTCAAAATTTTCCCGATGTTAACGAAATATTTGATAAACTATTTTGCAATATCTTTTATACATTAAAACTACTTGTCGACAAAAGTTCTTTTACCATTCAACATAATTCAAATTAATATTTAAGTAACGAAAGTGAACTTATTTTCTGCCTTCTGACAAGATTCTGATCATTATTCCCATCATCACACTGAACTTAACAACTAACATTTGGACAGCACCCAAATTCAATATTTACACAAATAATAATCTACATAAAAATTATCGCAAACAAGTCTAAAATGAGTTGTTAATGGTCTAACACTACAACTGCTAATATGCCATATCATTATGATAACTAAAACGTAACGAAACCACCTTTCTAATACTCAACTTTGATAATTTTGTTAGTAATTTGACCACACGCATTACGCCGTTTTCATGGTCTACTTATTCTTCACTCAGTAAATTATAACATAATCGTTTGCCCAAAGCCATATGACGAATTAAGTAATTTAAATCACGTCGAACCACATGGATTGCTTCTGGCTAAATCTTATCTATCGATACTAGATCTAAAATAGATAAAGAACAAGAGGTTAATCTATACATGGTGCTTACTAATAATTATGTATAACTTATCTGTAGAAATCTACTTTAAGAACATGAATCAATGTTTAGAACGTGAATTAATTATTAAGTTTACGTTCCAGGATAAAGTACATTACCAGTTTATTTAGTTACTTTTCGATTTTTTGCATATTTAGTTAAAATCAAAACGATATTTTTACTGGTAACATGTGATAATGTGATTCGTATGTAGAGTCAAGTGCACCGATAACGTGAAATGACCTATATGACGGCTGACGGCTATTAGAGGCATTAAAAATGGATATGGACGGTTCATCGCGACGCGACGGCCTGGTTCGACGCCAACGTTCCTGGAAGGCGTACAACATGCAAGGTAGGGCCACGCTGGCTGGCGCCACGTGCAGTTTATACTTTAGACTGGTCGATAATGAATTTTACAGACAGGTTTTTTGCGCTCCCATTGTAAAATCAATTCGAAGGGGCGCCCACAAATTGCTCTTAAGTCTTAAGTAGTCACGGTAGTTGAGAGCTTATGTACTTTTTCTTCAGGTCTTCTGAAAAGAGTTGACGGAAAGCTTAAACGCCAATTATTTCTATGACAAATATTTTTTTAGGCTTTCCTGTTGAGCACAATACTTAATAAATTATTTAGGAATTGATCCTTTCCATAAATTAGGACGTTAAATATGTACCTATTATATTATCTAAGTCGGCCGAACTAAAACGGTTTTAAAGGCCAAGCGTCTTCAACGACCCTGAAAATGTCTACAGAGCATCAAAGAAGCCGCCAGAAATCGGTTCTTATTTAACATTACACGTAAGCTTTGCTAAAAGGATCGGCACACTTTGTATGGGAAAACTGCATGGCTTATTTGACCTCTGTAAACATCGACAATGAATTATTCTCGGAAGCATGGTCTCCTTTGCTATCTTTGTGAATTTCTTCAGTATATTTTACCGCCAAGTGTTGTATAACATTTTTGTAACACGGTGTATAACAGAATGAATAGTTTCTTATCACGATGCTAATTTATGAGCTTGTCAACAATAACAGAACTTTGAAAATAATGAAGAAGTTTATGAAAGGTTGGTCGTGGGTGGCGGCAAACCCACACAGTGCCCTTTGCTCTAAGGGTGGTCAAATAATACACCCACCCTCACTTGATCGTTCCATATTGACCCGGCGTTGGCGGATTGTTTGCGTCTCGGATTTACACCCCTTCGCCGACAGCTGCAAAAAAAAGGAAAAAATCATACTTTAGCCATTTCTAGTTCCTTCTTGTTAATCCTACGTGTTCTCTTCTTCTTATATACAGTGTGTAACAGGTTTGAGTGATGATAGATTATATCAAATTATTCTTCTTTACAACTAAAATATTGAAGGTCAAAGTTAAAGACAATATTGTTTGTTTATATAATACTTTATTACTTTCCGACTAGTCCCCTAGAAGGAAATTAATCATTAAGGCAGAGACAAAAAATCTGATGTGGCCAGGCACATGACTTTATCATACAATACAGCCGTGTTCAGGGGGGCAATTTGGAAGTTCAAGGGGCATCCGCTTACTATGATTTAATTTTTTTTTTCCAAAAAATGGAATGGACATAAATTATACAAAATTTTCTCTACTATAGTTTATTATTTAACTATTTTGACGAAATTACAGAAATGGCGGCTAATTTGCAAAATCGTTGAAAAATGGTAAGAGTAAACCTCGAGTTCCTTTGGGCCCTTTTGGACAAAACTTCTTTCAGCTCTAAGTTTAGTCACGAAACTTCTAAATATGAAGTTTCATCTCGATACCTTCAGTAGTTTCTCCGGAATCGTCGCCACAAAAAAAACGGGTACACACACACACACATACACACACACACACACACAGACATTTTTTTGTACCTTGGTCAAAAATGTTCAGGGGGCCCAAAAAGACCTATTTCCGCTAAAATCTCAATTTTTTTTTTCGACACGATTACAATACTTTGTCATACTACGTATGATGAAGTAAAAAAAAGTGAACCGTGTTACTTCGTGGAAAAATTAGTCCAGAGGAAGTATGCTTGAGAAAAGTTTAGTTTTCCGGTATTATTGACTATAACATTTTTATTTCTCAAATTCCATAGAAAATTTTTAAGAATGTCTTTCCAATATGCAAAAAGAATACAAATGGCTCTAACATTACAGCCACTGAGCATTGGTCAACTATGTGATTGTTACAATACTTTTCTTAAATCCATATTTTCCCAGATTCTGTCAAACGTCCGACCCTCCGCTTCTCTTGTAAATTTATCGCCGCCTTTTAGTGATTCCATCCGATCCCAGAGGAGATTTATTTGTCGAGACACGAACTGACCTACCGCGCACGCATGACAAAAGGGTCCATGAGTCATCAGGTGTACGGAGGTAAGTATCGAACATAGGTGGCCGCAAACTCCTCAGGGTTGAAGTTCGGTTGATGTTTGTAGGAAGCGGCTGGTGTATGGTAGAATGGTGGCCGCTACCTGCTGGGGTCTTTCATCTAATCCATACTTATTTCCTATAGCCAGCAAACGTGTTACTCGCCGACACCGCTTTGGTGCAGGTACCTGTTACACACGTGTTTGTCCCATGTTCCAGTTGCCCAGCGAAGACGCCGATGTGTGACTCATTTCAATTTATTAAATAACATACCTGAACCATTATTCACCTGTGTTGTTATGCAACGGATCATCAACCTTTTGTACACCCTACAAGAAGGGACGCTCGAACTATAATATGATAGATTATGGCCTGAAATATTATTTTTGATAAATCGTACGTGCTTAAGAAATGTATAGTGTGAAAGTGGATAATGATAACTTGTGATTTATTTCTTTTATCGGAACTTATCAAATTAATTTCCAAAAATAAATGTGTCTTTTTGACTTATTCATGTTGTACTTTTCTATGTCATAGGTCTTCGATGGGTGATATTTTACATTTGAGCAAAACAGAAAGGACAGTATGGATGTTATGGTGAATAGCACAGTGGTAGGTAGGTATACGTAAGTAAAATGTTCTCCCAGATTATGTGCAACCGTTCCAGTTAAGTAGGTAGTAACTTTTCTGTAACTGCTCAGTGAGTTCTCCACACTGTGGGTGGTTCAATTATGATTCAGTTTTTCTTGTCAAAAACCAATATATTATCATCTATGTTACTAAAACATACCTGGGTGCACATTTTAAAATTATTTATTACTATTATTGTCTTTTGAATTACTCTATTGTGTCACATTTTTTCGTTCCTTTCTAAGATACTTTAAAACGAGTTGTTTGAGTTATCGCTTCTCTGGGTTAAATATGTACCTACTGTAAATTTTTTTTGAGCGTGTATACTTGATATAAAATGCAATTAAACCCAAACGCTTCTACCAGCTTTTAGTTCTTAACAAGTTCTAGTACTTAATTTACGGGAGATATCGTATTATACACAGAAAAACTGTCGATTTTTTAAACACGGTAATTTTTTGCCCTCCGCTACGAGAGGCATTATCAGAACTTCACACTACGACAATTTGTAAGGTATTAGTAATAGTTAATAGTATATGCATGTGTTTATGAATCTATAGTCTTAATCGGCATTAAATAGTATTAAGTAGCATGTAAGCACAAAATGTATGGAGCCTAGTGAGTATTAAACTGATCCTAGTGTTTGATTCCAACTACCTGCCTCGACCACCCCAATCAGGACATTACATGGCGATCCTGCCTGGATGACAAATTTCGAGAGAAGCGTCACTCTTTTGGTTAATGTTAAATATGTAAATTACATATATGATAGTAGAAAGTCACCACACCATCATAGTTTTGGTACGATAATGAGTTCACATTGTAAAAAATGAAGTATTTTTGTGAACTGGAGTACCATCTTTAATAGCAACTAATTGGTAACATTATTGTAGCTACTTTTTGTAAATATACCTTTCCATATTCAAGTTTTGTCTTCTTGTCTTCAATATTGAACCTGTATGTAAATTTTGAACCTTGGTCGGAAAAAATTATGGTGGTGAACCTATACAGTTGTTTTCTTTTTGGCAAATGACAAATGAACACCCTTTTCGACAAAATCAATATCAGTAAATAATAGCTGATTACAGATTGTGATGACACAAAATTTCACAAAAATTGCGAATGGCAACACGATAGATTTTGCCATTCGCAATTTACCATTTCCTCACAATGGCCATCATAAACACTGCTTTCAATAAACACACTTTTTTAAATTTTCGTAAAACCTTTGAAACATGAAAACCACAAAGCTGATACTGAAAAATTGTCACTTTCACGGCTGCTGTGCAAATAGAACCATAAAGAAAATAATTTATAGCAATTAAAATGCCCTGAAATACAACGACTCCTCTTCAACAAATTACAGTTCCGACGCAGGTAAATTAAACCCAGTTTATTGCTGTCGTATGTGACCATATAAATGCTTAATTAGTGCTTAATTAGACAGAATACACATCGTATTTGAGTAATATGGTCGATTGATAAAAACATATTTAGTATGCTGGTATTGGTGTCTCTTATATCAGGCCTCATTTTCACCCTTTCCTCCAAATATAAAACCCAGACTCTGAAATTCAATTCTTCCAGTCGACAACTAAATTAGTTTCTCAACCTAGTCTAGCACCTAGAGAAAAACAATAAACAAACCATAAACTAACGTACGTACTACGACTATTCGTGCAGACAAGTAGATTATTTGACGCTTTACTGCGTCATGTACGCTTAGTCGTCAGTTGTGAGACGTAAATGAATATTCTGGTAGGCAACTATTAACCACATAAAGATTTATTAAAAAACAACAACAATATGGAGTTACAAGTACATCTGTGACAGACAGTAGAAAATGCTACATACCTAATAATTATCTGGCACCTCCACCAATAATATGCCAGTGAACCAACAATAGATCTTCATTTAAAAAATCGTAATAATACCTAAATTTATAACAATGTAAACAATGGTGTCATTATTTTTGTTAAGAGAAAGATAGAACAAATACATCCTTTTTCCTCATTCATCATTTTCCGATTTGTTTGCGAACTAAATTCCAAGTATAGAGAAGTTCCGAAAACATAACAAACGACCCATGTAATAGCCTTTTTGTAATGTCTGCGTCTCGTGAACACTTGCCAGATCGGCGCTCTTTCGTAATAGAGGCGGGTTATATCGATCGATCCGCGGGAATGCGGCATCAATTCCGAGAATTGTACGTCTTTTCGGGAAGAAATGTCAGAGTGGCCGTTCGATAACGTCCCTTGAACGCCACCCCAACGCAAATCGTAGTACACCCACACGAAATCCCGCGCATGCCTTTGGAAAATTCCACGAACTCTGATGTCGTGGAATGGGAAACTTTTCTAGGAATATTGCGCAAGAGAGCGGGATCCCAAGATGTATTTTTCGGGGATGGTTTCGTGGAATCTCGGTTGAAAACAGGACAATTTATGTAGCGAATAGGAGAAAAACTTGAGTTATGTCAAAAAAATCATGCTTCTACAAGAAATAAAAGGTGCATAAAAATCAACGTTGACACATTGAAGCATGACACATATACTTCAATTTCGTGAAGCCACAGCCACTCTGAATCTTAACCTAATGTAAGTCATAGAACATGAGATCGTTTATCAATTCGTAACCAAAGCAACTAAACGCGCCTAAACCATTCATCCCATTGACCTGTAAATTGGTATGAGGTAGAGTAGTTTCAAACTAAGAAGAGCAGAGTTGTATATGCAACCAATCATACCCAGTGTATGGGTTATAAATTGCCTGTGTATATTTGGTTGCATACACAACTGTGCTCTTCTTAGTTTGGAACATCTATATATACGTATTTAAAGTCACTGGAGGATGAGTTGGTATCAGAAAATTCATGTTCATTCAACATTTGCCACTTCCGGTTGTCAGATTGTCATAAAAGCAATCCAGTGATGATCCATGGTAAATCTAAATATACATACCAAATTTCACCCCATCCGTTCTACTGTTTGATTCATACATACCCATTTTCCAGAAATCATAGCAATGGACTCGGAGGACCGCTATATTAAGGAGATAATGGGTAAATAAAACACTTAATTGTGGTTTTTTTCTTTATTTCCATCAAAAACAACAAAATATAACCTAAACTCAACGTATACATATCCTCTTAGTTCATACATAAGGCCTATCTCTTGACGCAACATTTTTGAAACTTTAAATTATCATATAAAAACGGTAGAAGAAAGTTTAATTTAAGTTACAGTAGAATAGATCGGTGAATAAGTAAACGAACTAGGACGTTCATTTACTTAGACACGTCATCAAACATAATTGTAACTGAGAATATTAATAATACGGTGAAGTAAAGCACTAATAATAACATCTTATGTTTCCTCTTCTTAGGTACGAAAGCGGTGATTCTATAATTAATAATTCTCTGAATTTTTATTTATATTGTTTTTACAATTATATTTTAAGTATACAGTCTTTACAATGTGATAATTCCAAATAGCCCCATGTCAAAAAGATTTAATATTAAACCCATTTAGACCATGAATAGTGTTTGAGTAATTTTCGTTTCTTTTGGCATCATTTATTAGCATTCGAAAATGTACCATTGACTGTTCCTGAACATAAACCTTAACAATGTATACTCACTTTATCACAATTTGGACAAATCAAACTACACAAATATTTTGATTGAGTTAGTATGCGATTTGAATTGTCACCGAAATGCAAAGCTAAAGTACTATACAATTGTACATTTACGTATAAAATACTTTTATTTATGTATATATAAATTTATACACTGAGACCACTACCCAAAACGTGTATGTGTATGTACAACCCAACATGTCAGAATTATTTATTAGTCATCGTAGGGCACAAATGTTCAATTTAATTGAGGATTAAATGAACGTGTTAGCTGTTGTATGCATCAGTTACAGGTATACCATGTATTTCCAAATTGAGATTTGCATATAAAATGTAAAAAAGTATAAAAGATTTACTAACTAAAAAGTTTCAATTTATCCCAACCTGTATTTCGTGTGTGTTCTGTGAACAATATACGAATGTATGTACACGGTATTTACGTGCAGCCTTTTTTTTTTTAAATGTAATTAGTAATTACCTACAAGGTACACGGGGGTTTCATGGATAATAATAATACTGTTGACAAAAATAAAATTATTTAAATTGACGTAGTTTGATTTGAACACGTTTTATGTTTTATTTTAGTTTTATTGAGGAGTATTTTTTATTGATATATGATTATTGGACAGAAAAGTAAACATTTTTTCCCTAATCATTCGCTGTTCCGTGTCCACAAATTGTATTGTATCATACCTCAATGTTATAAATAAACTATTTCTTTTATAAAAGATCTAGTTTATTTTACTTATCTTGAGTTTAGTGTTGGTCCCAGAGGAACAACTAATAAACTAAATAAGGCATTAACTGCAGTACATGTTACTAATGACATAAATTTACATTCATCATCAGTCTATTTACAGTGGTCATAGTGCATTTAAAACTGTAAATGATATAACCATACCCGTGTATCGTCAAACATTTTTCAGTACACACAAAAAATAGGCCACACAAAAAATAATATGTAATGTACATAACATGTACAGAACGTGTTGCAAACAATATTATTTTTATTTTCCAAAAAGTGCCAACAATAGTTTTAAATAATTAGTTGGAAATCTTAATTTGCCTTTTCTTTTTAAATATGCGAACAGAAAATGAATAACAGAAAAAAAAATTAACAATTTTTTTACGATTTAGGGCTGCTTTATTCACAATATTGTACCTGTGTGACAACTCATGATTGATACACCATGAATCAAGTAATAGATTACCAATCACGGTGTATACAACTCACTACTTTTATTCATGTTGTACACACTGCCACTACAATATTTCTGAGTTAATGCCAAAAAATGAACTTCTGACACATAGCTAATCAGGACCTTATAGGCTGGTGAATAAACTAGCCCTGGGTACCTTTTGTACTAAATATTTTGTAAACTAAAGTGATATTAAAACGTCAAATAAATAAATTAAAATTCTGGCTCCACAATAGACTGACACCTCATTATTTTAGACAGACCCACAGAAGAATCTACATTTCCAACGTTTCTTTTTTCCTTTAAATTGTATCAGAATAGCGAGATGTTAAATTTGTGGTGAAACCTTTGATTATTGATATTTGCTCCGTGACGTACGTCGTAAATAACATCAGAAATCGATGAGGCATTCTCGTTACTGTTTAAACGAATTCTGTACTGATCTGCACTCTGTACTGATATAGCCAATGACAAACACCAGCTTTAGCTGTTTTAGACTAGTTTGATTGTTGTTTTGGTCGATTATTTTTCGATATTATTTTTGAAAGTTGTATTTATTTTTAGGTAGGTACCAATTTGTTTCTTTATTTAGGAATCGAATAATTGGGCAACCATATTTGCATAGTTGTTTTGGCTTATAATCATACGTTCCTCAAATCGATTGAATTTGAACATTTCAAAGTTAGGATTCAATAAGATCATGCTATTAGATATTTTAGGATATTTTTATTGTTGCAACTCACCCTGTACATATATAGACTATACACCTTGTAGTCCATGTTCCGTAAAAGCAAAAAAAATCATGAGGCTATTTCGTAAACTAGCTTCAGTGAGGACGTTTAGAATATCCGACACTGACCACAGAAATATTATACAATATTCAATAAATCCATGCTTACTCCATACGTTATGTATATATACAATTTTTACACTTTAATTATGCACACATTTAACGATATAGAATTTGACACTCAGTACAACGAGAAATATAATTCTAGTGTTGGATTGGTGTTTTGTACAAAAAAAACAAATGAAGGAAATAAACGGTGACGGGTGCTGCGAGTCTCCGTAACGTTCGTTATCTCTAGGTGTCACTTTATTGTATACAGATTTTGAGAAGGTACACCGATCTACAAAATTTTCAGACGCTATTTTGATATATTTTACGATTAACATGTAGATAAAAGGTTTAGCCTAGCTCCATTTATTCCTTACAAAATGGGTATTATAGCAAAATAGCATCGCACAGATATATAAAATCTTAAGACACATATAATCTCTTTAAAAATACATTTAGGGCCATTTCCCATTAGTGCGGTTACATCATGATTTTATAAAAGCTCATCTCTTGCTAACAGAACTTTTCGATTATAAATTTGTAATAAATTATTTATCAATCAGTATTTTGAACCAAAAAATGTGCAAAAAATGAGGTAGTGTCCTTCATTGCTTTTGCGGTTGGTTACAAGAACTAGATACCGAAATTCCATCATTTGTTTTTGAAACTATAGGTTTTTACGTTATAATTTTCTGTATAGAATAAATAAATCAGGATATCTCAATTCTTATGTAGCAGTCATTGTTTTAAATAAATAAGAATTTCAAGACTCAGGACAGGAAAAACAAAAAAAATACTTAATTGAAATATAATGTATTACATTTTTAAGCTGTTACAGTGCTGGGATAACCTCACTAGTGAGAAATTGATGATGAGTGAAATTTGATTTAGTTTTGTACGAATATATATTAAATGTTATTAGGATACAGATGGAGGGTAGAGTAAATGTAATTTCTTTAAACGAATATTGCTGGAAGCACGGAAGTAATGAAAGAAGAAAAGGGTTGCGTTCCACAAAGAAAATCCCGTGGTTTTTATAACAATTTAATTCAGCAACATCGGGAAGCTTATCATACAACTCAAAAAAATTATATAAATTAGGCAGGGGTGGCCTTTTTCCTCGGACTTTAGATGCAGTTAACAATCGTGCGTTTAAGGTGACGAGATTAAACAAAAAATAAAAACAAAAAGTAACTAACTTCATGAAAAATATCACTAATCCTATCTATAAAATGTAAACCCATCACCTTAAATTAGTCTTAATGTGGTAATAACTAAATGTATTACTAATAATCACCAAATCATAAAATTAGACTAGAATGAAGAAAATTAAACATTTATTGGAAAGTATATTAAAATAACAATTTAAAATGATACAGTGTAATACAGAATAAAAATAATAAGTGTATCTCATCTAAAATCCTGATTATTAAAACATAAACAGAGCAAACGTAAAAAAAGCTTTGATCTACAAACTTCTGAATGCGGAAATGAATCACCGACCGGATGTTAATTACCTTCAACTTTTATTGAACCGTTAAAAAGCAACAACACACCCCTGCGATAAGAAACAAGACGATAAATAGTAATAATATAACTTGCACACAAATAAACGTAGCAAATAGAAACTAATAATTACAAATAGACATAAATGTGCCTTAAAACACACCCAACGTACGCAAAGCATACATTCTGCGTGAGGATGCTAAATCTATTTAATATAAAACAAGGGCGTCCCTCTCCGATTTCATTTCCATCGCCGGTAGCGTGGCCCGAAAATCAAGAGGCCAAAAAAAATCATAACAAATCTCTTAAAGTATAGTCAGCTAACAGTCTTAAAGTAACTTATACTGATAACTGAAGATATTCAGCCACGTCCATTGCTCAGGTTTTGCACATTCATATCAGCGCGCATTCAACTATCAAGGCTAAATCATAATAGTTTCGTTTATGTACATACACAGCCTATATATGTAAAAATAATAGAATAAGAATACGGAGTGGATTGCAGATCAGTTCTCCACAATTACCTCATACTGCAGGCACGTATCTGCAATATATACAGAATGTTCCACTTTTCAATGTTAGAAACTGTGCTAATTTAACTTTTGTTTTATTTGTATTGTTCTGAAATGGCACAGTCGCTATGAAGTTAAACACACTGTGTATATCGACACCAAAGAAACAGAAAAAAATCTTCAGGTTTGGCACAAGTCTTCACCATTGTTTATAAGAAATCCCAGGTTACAAATGTTAACAAATTACAAAAATATCAGATTTTGCATCTGGATATGTCATCGTCAACTTACGGGTTTGTTTCTTCGGGCTTATATTTATCGATATATGTACGCATATTAATACAGCAATTCCATTCCCTTTCCCCTTATTTTATGCGCGAAGCCTATAATAAGTGACCCAATCAAGCTGCCATTCACATAGTTAAATACAATAACGGATCAATAAATTCACAAGGAAGTGCTATGAAACACGATTCAGAGTATTTCTCGAATAATACATTAATGAAAACATAAAATTTAAAGTGTAAATCTGTTAAGTTTTCGGTACTCAACAGTTAATCTATAAATATGTATTATTGAAGACTAAACTATTAATATAAGTTGTCAAAATAAGCAATCATCGCTAAATATACATCCATTAAAAATTCATAATCCAAAGATCAATAAAACTCAACCTTAAATACATCTGCTTCACATCAACTGTTATGTTACCTTTTCCGATAATTTTGTGTACGCCTTTCAATATTACAGAACTGTGTCATAAAGTAATGGGCACACCGTGTGGCGCACACGTCATATACACCAACTTGTACAATGATGCATTACACGTTTTGAACGCAATTAATACAATTTTATAAAAGAATTATCAATATTGAATAAAGAAAATTTTGACGTGCTTGGTTACATTTCAGGCACAGTTATATATTTTTTTTGTGATTTTTTTTATTAGGATTTTGAAGCCATAAAGATATTCACAAAAACCTGAGCAACTTAGGGACCGGTCGTACACTAGGTTAAGGGTCGATTTAAAGAATATATGCAATCAAATATGCTTCAAAATTCTTTTTTAGATTTCCAGATTATCAAATTAAAAGTATGCATTCTTTCAAACCTGCTTAGAAAATGAGCGTATTTGGTTGCATACACTGTTTAATCCGTCTCTTAAAGGAGAAACCCAACAACAATATACACTAGACCTACAACTCCCCCTATACATCTTATCTGTATGGTAATTATTCGTCGAAAAATAACTTTTAAGATTAGTCTGTACAACGTACCGAAGACGCGACGCACGAGAACTCCACGTTGAGGGCGACAAGCACCGATTAACAATATAAATAAATACAAATTTGAGAGCTGTAAAAATACACAGTAGCGGGAGATGAAGAATCACAAAAATCCACAGGTCAAAAGCATCTCTTGTTTGAGGTTTGCACACGACAGTCTCTTCCTCTTCGTACATCTTCCGGGGAGGTCGTGTCAACATTTGGGGGGGGGGGGCAAACAGGGCGTGCGTTCAAGGGCCTATCACAGACGCACGCGCAAGCCGGCCGTTTTAATTTTTTTTTTTCTTTTTATACTCGCCTCTCCATTGTACAGCACTAATAAACATATCAATATTTAACAGTGTATCTCCGAGCTAGGAACATATGACTCGCGCAAAATTAAGTGAAAATTAATAATGTACATGTACACCTAAATGCCAAGTGGAGGCAGTATTGTCTAGTCCTTATCATCAACATACACCATATTTTTTTTTGTAATTTTCTTTTTCACTTCAGTTCGGCCGATAATATCGCAAAGTTTTTTTTTTTTTGTGTGTGTTTGTTTGTGTGTGTGTACGCGGTATACGACGACAACTAAATCCGCACTACCTGTCCCACCACGGACACTCTAGCCGACCGTCGTCGCAGTCCGACTGCTAGTTCGGCGGACGGGGGACAAAATCGCGCAGCTGCGAGGTCCTAGCTTCTCCCCTCCTTCGCTGGGATCTATCGTATCCACTTCTCGAGCCACTCCTCGCTGGTCCCTGCCCCGGCCTCGTCGACTGGCCACCATTATCCTTATGTTGACCACCATCTAAATCGTAAGAAAATAATATTCATGGATATACATATTCACTTATCATTATATTTTTATCTTGAAGTTTAGCTACTCTAAAATTTGACAATTAAGTTTTAAGCCCCCTTTTGCTTTATGTCATTACCCAAGTTTTAGAGGTTAGTGCCGACCAGTTTTGTTGTTGTGCTTGTAATACTTAAATTTTCTGACGTTTCTGTCAAATAATTCTTAAAGTGTATAGGCAACATAAATTTAAGAAAAAGATAAAATTCCTGGCATAGTACACCTTTTTTTCTATTTGAACATTCTATATCTGCAAATTGTTAATAAAAAAAAAACTTTGCAACTTGTAATTTACCTTTAAGTGTACCTTTATATGTATAGCCAACATAAAATTAAGAAAAAGATAAAATTCCTGGCACAGTACACCTTTTTTTTTAATTAAACATTCTATATCTGCGACTTGTCAATAATAAAAAAAAACTTGTGGCTTAATTTACCAACTGTTGATACTTTTTTACCATACCTTTAGTTTCTTTCGGCTCGCGTTGGTGCTCCGCTTGCACACGACTCGCAGTGACCGTCGAACTATTGGCATTCGTTGGATTGGCGGTCTTATTACTATTATTATTATTCGTGGGCTGCGTTTGTTCACTCTGCAATTTGTCCTTTGCCTGCCTCTCCCTTTGTTCTTTGTGATGTTGCGCAACCTGCGCATAGCTCATCCTTGGTGGATTCGTCAAATCCTGCACCACAATAATCAAGAATAACCACAAAGTTTAATGTTAATGTAATTCTAGCAAAATAGCAAATTTCTTTTTAGTGAGCACTTTGTTATTAAATTAAAGAAAGACCATTTGTATTATAACATAAAACACACACAAAAAAAATTGTTGTTTTGCTAAACTTTAATTTTGCTTTAATTGCTACTCTGTGATTTTTTCCTTTATTTACTCATACCTCCCTCTAATTTGTAATTGTATCTTTTTTGCCTTAAAGTGGAATTTTCTTGAGTTTTAATAAATCTATTCTATTTATCATGTTTAATGTCAACTTACTGTCGGCGGCGGTGTTGATAGCCTGATAGGTTCGGCACGTGATTCTTGTCTTGCGACCGGTGCATGCGATACGTGATTAGTTCTGGCGCTGCTGGCGCTTGCGGCGATGTGGGTCGTTCGACTTGGGGCCTCGGAGGCCATTTCCGTGGTCATGGTGGCTGCGTTGGTCGTCGTGGGGCAAGGAGCTTCGAGGTCCCCGTTCAGCAAAGCGTCGTCGGTTTTCGTCGATTTATCGGCCATGGTGCATTTTGTCGCGACAACCACAATATTTAGCCTACAAAACAGGAAGACCACAATTATAGTAATGGAGGATTTGACGTTACCAGTATCCCTTTTTTTAATTTTATAATTTTTTAAGATTAAATTAAATTTGGTGGGTAAATTTTGTTCAAGATCAAAAACCAAAGAATAAAGAAGCACTTACTTTTCGGGTGAAGATGGCGGCGTCAGGATCATCGCGCACAAGGCGCCGTCTCCGTTGGTAGCTGCTACGGGTTCTTTAGGTTCGGGCACGACCACCATTGGCTGTCTCACGTTTGTCGTCTGGCTGCCTTGCGAACTGAGTTGCGGTGACATAGCTCGAGGAGATGAGGGGTTGCTGCCGTTTTCCTTACCTTTATTCTTAGCTGTCCCCTTGACGACGTCCGCCAACCTGTTCTCCCCCCAGTGCCCCTGTGGCGTGTGCAAATCACCGACAGTCTGCTGGGGCGCCAAATCAGAATTTGTCCCACTCAAAGCAGCCTGTCTTGTCATACTGCTCGCACCTCCCTCAAAACCTACAATAAATTGGAGAAAAAAAATTCAGCACAATTGTATATGCAACCAAATATACACGGGTCATTTATAAACCATGCGCGGTGTATAATTGGTTGCGTATGTTGTGGTGCTCTTCTCAGTTCAAAACTACTCTATACAATCACATATACTAAAATAAAAGTAAAGAAGTTAGATGAATTATGAAGAAACTAACCTGGCAGTGGAGGAAAAGCAGAATCTTCCAAATCAAAATGCCCCCTGGTTGCCGAAGCGGCATCCCTCTGCGGCTGGACGCTATTTGCCAGCACCTCTTCGTCTTTCCGTTTGCGTCTGTGTCGTGGAGGTAATTGCTCTTTCGGTATTGTCGGGGGCAGCGGTCTGCTATAGGAGAGAGATTCCTCCAATGGATGCGCAGCAGCAGGACTTGCGACACCTGAACAAATAATCACACGCGAGAATTAATAAACCGGCATTTGGAAATGCCGAGGACCAGCCAGCGCACCAGTAGGCCCCACACGTATCTATAACAATATACAATTGCCACACCATCATGAAAAATGTTTAAATATATATGTTTATTAACAGGTATGTAGCTTTGTTCTTCTCGCATAAACATTAGGAAAGATCTTTTGTTTCATTTCTATCTAGAATTTTTTTTACGTTCTGGAAATGGAATCTAAGGGTGGAATTCAGAGACACATAATAAGTGACACTCATACTTCAATCAGACTACAATTTATCAGGAATCAGACTGTAAACCAGCAAGCTTTCCATGTAGTTTTTCTGAGATAATTGCAATTAAAAGTGTTTTTTATTTGAATTTACCAACAACCGTCAGTAACACACGAAGATTACTGATTACTGGTGCTGGCAACAGGGGACAGCTGACCGGTTGTGGGTGTTCGAAACACTTGTCAACGCATGCGAGATGTGTGAACAAAACATAAGAAATCTTGCAATGTTGCCAAGCCGCTCATTTTGAGCCGTCTTTATGACGTCACAAAGACAAACTCTAATTCAAGTTCAAATGACAATTTCTCTTAATTTAAAGCAATGTTTGAGATTTTATGTGTAAAGTAACAATCAGTAGCATCATTATAAATAATAGCATCTATTTCCAATTTTATGTATTATTATACAGGGTGTAACAGGTTTGAGTGCACAAATTTTGAGAGATGATAGGTTCCTATATCAATTTTTTCTATTCTTCTTAAGAACTTTACGGTCAGTAGCCCAAAATACTACACACCCAACGGAACCAAAATACTATGTATTTTGGGTTGAGTTGTATCATATAGAAAAAATATGACAAAATTTCAGTGTATAACTTTACGATGATTCTACTTAAATGCTTTTCAATATTAATTTGAAAACAGTCCAACTACAGTTGTTCAAAACGTTCAACAGTTGCAATTCTATCATTTCTTGCAATTCGGAGAATATTTTTGTCAATTGCAGCAGAGTTGTGCTAATGTTTTTTTTTTTTATTATTATTTAGATTTGTATCACTGAACTCCACCTTTAAATTATGAACCTGACAGTCCAGAAGTGTTGTGCTTATTGATTTTCTTTTTAAATTTATACTTCACTAATTCACTAAAAAATATTTTTGGACATATTGCTTTCTGATAAATTCTTCTAAAATGCCATACAACTTTTTCAAAAGCTATAAGCAAGAATTCAAGCACAATTCGCTCTAAACAGATCAGCATGCTCTTCATTTAATTAATTATTAAATTTACAATGCAAAATTAAAATTTCCGATCTCCCAGACAAAAACAAATACCGACGACATATCAATCTTGATTTCTTGAATCAGTTCTGCAGCATGCGAACAATTTCATGCACAAACTCAAGCGCGGGGAGGGGCAAAATCGAGAGGCAGTATCGCGCTGGCCTACTCACCGGCGTGAGTTTCCTCGTGGTGAACGTCGCCAATCGGCGGAGCCGGTTTAGGCGCCGGAACGTTAGTCCTAGCGGGAGGCTGCGACGGAGGCGTGACACTGTTCTGCGCCGGCGCCCTAGCCCCTGCATTGCTGCCCTGAGACGTACCTTGTGCCGGGGGGATATCGCCCTGAGACGAAGGTTTCGACTGTTTACGCTGTCTGGTGTTCGCCCGGCCAAACTGAGGCTTGAACGACGTCTGAGGCGCCAGACCGTTCACCTGGAATACGCTGCTGATGTCGTAGTAAGGTCCACCGGTGTGCCAGGCCTGGACGACCGACGAGTAGAACGGTGGTTGGTACGGCTGTAATAATATAAAAGGAAAAAATTATGAACCCAATTAGTACAGAGAATATCGAGATAAGTTTTAAGGTTCTTATAGAAGAGTTAACAAGAAGACAAATTTAGTTTCTCTGACTGCAGCCAGAGGGCAAATTGGTAATTGAATTATTAACGTTTAGGCAATTTAGCAAATTATGGAACTTAAGTCAGATTTTCAAGTGGATTTTGGATAACCTTTCTTTATAATTATACATTAATTAATGAATGAAGACATAAAGAACTTACTCATATAAAAAATGGTACTTAGACAAATTTAGTTTCTCTGACTGCCACCAGAGGGCAAATTGGTAATTGTATTATTAACGTTTAGGCAATTTAGCAAATTATGGAACTTAGTCAGATTTTCAAGTGGATTTTGGATAACCTTTATAATTATACATTAATTAATGAATGAAGACATAAAGAACTTACTCATATAAAAAATGATACTTAGACAAAGACTGCCACCAGAGGGCAAATTGGTAATTGTATTATTAACGTTTAGGCAATTTAGCAAATTATGGAACTTAGTCAGATTTTCAAGTGGATTTTGGATAACCTTTCTTTATAATTATACATTAATTAATGAATGAAGACATAAAGAACTTACTCATATAAAAAATGGTACTTAGACAAATTTAGTTTCTCTGACTGCCGCCAGAGGGCAAATTGGTAATTGTATTATTAACGTTTGGGCAATTTGGCAAATTATGGAACTTAGTCAGATTTTCAAGTGGATTTTGGATAACCTTTCTTTATAATTATACATTAATTAATGAATGAAGACATAAAGAACTTACTCATATAAAAAATGGTACTTAGACAAATTTAGTTTCTCTGACTGCCACCAGAGGGCAAATTGGTAATTGTATTATTAACATTTACACAATTCAGCAAATTATGAAATCTAGTCAGATTTTCAAGTGGATTTTGGATACCCTTTCTTTATAATTATGCATTAATTATCAATAATGAATAAAGACATAAAGAACTTACTCATAAAAAAACGGTACTTACGTAAATCTGTACTTGGTTTGCGTAACTGACGGGTTGTCCCGGTGTATTATTGGGGTAGATGAACCTCTGCTGCCCAGGAGGGTATGCTGCGACGGCTGCAGCAGCAGCAGGGTCATACACAGCCGGGGGTGGCGTCAGCCGGAAGCCGTTCTTGATGGGAGCGACGGGGGGCATCGGCAGCCTGTTCATGGGTTTTGCCTTGATGCGTGCCATGATCGGCTTGCCCTGGAACTCGCGCACCTCCTCCCTGAGGTACTTGTACGCCCTCTGGGCGTCCTCGTCCGACTCGAACGTTACGTACCACGAGTTGTTGTGGGCAAACTCGCAGGAAATCAAACGGGGGCAATTTTCACCGGAAAATAGTTCCTGCAGAGAAAGAACATGCAGAAATTTAAATATATGTTATATAGTAAGTTTTTTATTTTGGGTTACATACTTGTAATTCTTGTTAAGTTGTATATAGTGATAAAACAAATCATTTATCTTTACATAAGTGTAGAACAATTTAACTGGCTGACACAGCAAAAAAAATAATGACAACCTAATGTTGTATTTTAACATACGGGAAGAAAACAAGTTGGTGTCTTTTAAATAACAAAGGTGGCTGCTAGTATACAACAAATATTAAAAAATCAATTTATGGAAATCAAAACAAATTAAGATCAACGTGAAAAATTGTAAACACGAAAAATGCTGAATGGATTAATATAAGACTAAATTTTTGCTATTGAAAGTGCCTGCTACTTTATTGCAATTGTCTTTTCGCAAATTACATTCTTTTTAGTGATAAACCACAACATTCCTGATCCAAGATAAGGTTATAAATGAGACTACCTACTGTTTTATTGCAACTGGTTTTAGAGAATTAAATTATTTCTGCTCATAAAAATATACAACATTTCTGATCTCAGGCAAGTTTATTTATTATTGGGACCACCTGTTGTTTTATTCCATCTGGTTTTGCAAATTAAATTCTTTCTAGTCAAAAAATACAACATTACTGACACAAGACAAGTTTATTTATTATTAAGACTCCCTGCTGTTTTATTGAAATTGTTTTAGGAAACTAAATTCTTTCCAGCTATAAAATACAACATTCTTGACCTAAGACACGTTTATTATTGTGACTCCCTGATCTTTTATTACAGATGGTTTTAGGAAATTAAATTCTTTCCAGTTACAAAATATGTACAACAATCCTGACAAGTTTATTTATTATTGATAGTAACTGCTGTTTTATGGCAACTGGTTTTAGGAAAACATTCCTGACCTAAGACAAGCATATTGTTGATGAACTTGTCATTTTATTGAATGTTCAGTCTTTTTAATCTTTCTAGTTATAAAATTCAACATATAGGACCTAGCACAATTTTATTTAGTTAAAAATGTGTGAAAATCGCTCTTCTCAATAGTGGTAGCAAAATTTCTTTAACAAAATGATGAAAACCAATAATTATGGAAAAAATTCAAGCCAATAATAAAAATTAAATTTTAAATTGCTCATCTTTTAGGAAAACATTAAATTTTTATGTATTTTATTACGCTAAAGCCAAGGGCATAAAGTAGATGTTTATGAACTCAAGGGCAAAGTATTAAAAAACTTGAATGCTGATAGGCCTGAGAGCTGTTTAGTCGCTTGCAGTCGCTCGAGAAGGTTAAACATCAATTTATGCCTGAGCTACATACAAAATTTTATGTTTTACCTACGTTTTTGTTCCTCAAAAATCATAAAATGTCTCCGACACTGATATTTTAACATTTGACATAAGATGACACATACATATCTAGAATGGAGACGTCAGCAGTCTGAATCAATTAATTCTTGATTTCCAGGATAAAACCACATTATTGACGCTACAATTGTCAAGGTTTTGCACTCTGTTGCAGGACTCACACCACGAGAGTTACGACGACAGTGAATTACAAAGAATTACGAAAAGACAGTCTCTTCGTAACTTTTGTGGTGTGAAGAAGTTTTAAAGACGCCTCTTGCAAGACAGTGCAAAATGTTTTAACAATTTTTGGGTCAACAATGAGATTTCCTCCCGGAAATTAAATGACAAGTATATATTAATGCCCTAACCCTAGGGCAACCTTTAATTCTCTAGGGCTTACATATCATCGTTATAAAAGTTGTCATTATACGTCAGTAAGACAAATATTTTTTTAGAAACGCATTCAAATATATGCAAGTTTATGTTGTGCGGTGGCATTTTTGCATGTTGGTTACCTGGGCAATCGTTAATGCTTGTCATTATACGTCAGTAAGAGTTTTTCAACACAGTAATTATAATCAAAGCAAAATATGTAGTATTTTTAAGTTTATTCACCTGCCTATAAGGGTCCTGATTAGCCATGTGTCAGATAAGTGGATTTTGTTGCCCAATTTTTAGCATTAATTTAATTTATTAACACAGAAATATGTTAGTGGCAGTTTGTAGAACATGAATAAAGGAGGCAAGTGATGAGTTCAGTACACCATGATTGGTAATCTATTACTTGAATAAGTTGTAATACACCAACAAAATTTGACGTACCTGACACATAGCTATACAGAACTATGTGTAGGTGAATAAACCAGCTGTAAGGACTGGTTTATGTGTCCATAAGTTGATTTTGTTGTCCCATTTTTTGCCATTAACATAGAAATTTGTTACTTATATAATCCAGAAACTAAATTTGTTGTTAGTTTAGACATTTTATGTGAAAACAAAGTCCGTAATTATTGGATAGTAACTTTTGACAGTATTTTAATTATTATATGTTTAATTCATTACTTTGTACAATGAACTACAAGAATTTTGAGCAGTGCGTGGAATATTATAGGTATGATAAAAATCTACTCCTTATATTTAGTTTTTGCAAGTCACTCTCTAGTCTTTATAGATTTTACCAGTAAACCTATTACAGTTTTGAAAACAAGTATCAAAATTTATTTTGTTTAAGAGAAATGGAGCTCATTTGTTATTCTTATGTACAAATGAGGTAGATACAGAGAGAAGCATTTTTATTCCAATCCCATATAGAGAATCCCAAACAGAGATACTGAGACTTATAAATAAAGGTTCTTACCTTAACTTCTTCAATTGGTGTATTGTCGGGTATTTCCCTCAAAATAACAATGCATCTCTTGTGATTTGGTCGCACTTTTAAGCCTTCCTCGTCGACTTGCACATTCGGTGACTCCCTCAATACGTCCGTGATAAGTTTTATGTCTTTGGTAAGTTTCTTAACCTGATTGAAATTAGCGACTGTCCAAATAGGAACGTACTGGTCATTGTCCATCTGCGACAGTAGGTATGTATCGTTGGCCAGATTCTCTCTGCAAGACGAGAAACAAAACAACGATAAACAAAATCCAACGGACGACAGCAAAATACGGTAACTTACCTGGAAAAGTAATATTCCAGTTGCTGCGATAGGAGTTGTTTGAGTTGTGGCAAGGGATAGGCAGGTGTGGCCCCATTATCTGGTGGAGCTGAGGGTGGCCCGGGGCTAGGTCCCTCAGCTCCCTCTGCTACACCATTAACTGCGGCATAATCCAAGACGGGAAGCATCTGTGCACCGATTTCGGGGGCTGTGGCGTACACGGCCCCCGAGGGTATTTTACCAACGTCCCCATTCATGTACACGTAGCCTAAAAGCAAACGACAACAATCAGGGTGTAATTGTAATGAGATCTCATACTCTGATACGTTTGCAAGTTGTGAATTTGAAAAGTATTACATATTCTATGAAATATGGGGAGAGAAGTGAAGTGCCTATCTACAAGCATTACATACCATGCATGGTATCAAATATGGTGTCTGCCCAGGTAGAAGTAGAACCTAACCTTATTTTAAAAAAGTGATGGGTGTAATATTTGCATCAAGGTCATTTACACTCTATAATACAAGTTGGCATTTCAATATAGACTCTTGTAAATTGTTTTATAATATAACTACACAGGATTAACGTGAGATTTGGGAGTGGAGTGGCTCTTTAAGAAGTGCGCGTTAATTTCTCTTATGAAAGGTTGACATATATTTGAAGTTGTCTACGAAATTGAACTAGTTACGTGATTCACGATCTGGAAATGACACAATAGCTCCATAGTACAAAATGCAAGTGCGAAAAAGAACGGGGATACTTTATCCACCATGGAAAAGTGATATAAATGTGTACGACAAATATAGCAATTGACCGCAGCAGATGAATGCGCCTAACATTAGTTCAAACATCGTAAATAACTCTGAAAAGGTATGCTTAAATTATAATGCAAAACAAAATGCAGTACTGTGAATAGTTTTGAAATTCACCCGGAAACCATGTGCCTATCAATCGGCTTCCATATACCAAGTTGTCTTAACGGGTGGCACAATAAACCGAATTATTAACTGATGCAGATGTTTACGTTTTCCTACCTTGGTATATCCTTGTATTTTTTTGACCGCAAACAGATCAATCTCTAATGTAAACAGGCACCACTGTGTATAAAAATAATGGCTTACCGCTTAGATTACTTTGCAAAACTCAACACAATTTCACACACGGAACTTGCAAAATGGCCGACGCAGGGCACATGCCACAGAAAACTAGTAAACTGGGAGTAAGACAGAGATCGAACCATGCTACACGTAGTGCTCTCTTTTGTAAATCAATGGACTTAATTATAAAAAGAGGGATTTTCAAATTTTAACGCGTCTAAATGCTCGCTCTCACATTTCATTCGATAATAACAATATGCAATTTTACCAGGAATCTACCTGCGAACACCGTCAATTATGCTCGCTTCATGCTATTGCGTAATTATCGCTCGCGCAAAAAAAAAACAAGAAAAAAAATATTGATAGGTTAGATTTTACCACTTACCGTCGGCTGGATAAAATTCGGTTGTCAAATTTGATATTTGATTATCCCAACACCCCTGTGTTTCCGAATCTACATCACATTCCGATTTTATTTCGAATTCTATGGCATTTGGATTTAGTGATCCTGCATTAGCAGTAACCTGGAACAAATTTTACTGCATTACACATCAATTTTTCCGGAGAATATATTATGCGAAGAAAATTACTGAAATGTGCGGACGTAACGTTAGAAAATTATGAAAACTTTTAAATGACATACTTAGAAGATTGTAAATTATGCGAGCGAATGAACACATTTCTATCTGGTTGATCGGTCCGGCAAGGGAAAGTATATGAATTTAACTTCCTGCTTCGGTGGCCTGTTTGACATCAAAGAATGCATTTTCGTATAATAAAACCACGTTTTTTATTAAAATCTTAATCTATATAATCATTTTCATAAGCGATTCCACTAGTTTATCCCGAACACGTGGTCCATTACAACATATGTATACTGAGAACTCATGAACAGCGCGTTGGTACAAATCGACAATACACGCGGCATATGAGAAATACAGTTGCAGTTTTTGCGGAGCATTTTGAAGAGAATATTTTCATTTTAATTTGTATGTATAGGTGACGGTATCTACGAACCTCTTTGAAGTAACGAAATTCATATGTTTCGTCGTAAATCCTATCGATTAGCGTTTCCATTGTAAATATCCCACGGTTTCACCAAAAACTGGGGACGAATGCAATCCCCAAATTCACATAATACACGGAAACTAACAATCCACAAACGCGGCGATTTGTACCGACGTATATACCGACAACTGGTTAGTTACTTGACAACAACGTATTGATAACTGATAACGACTGGTGCTAGCCAAGTGGGGAAAGTAGAGGGAATACATTAACAAATAACACTTATTCCATTCTTGCATATTACTCAAAGGAACAGTTTTAACCTTTAGCGAAAGAATGTCGCTCGCTACAACTCGACTGGCAAATTTTCTATAAACGCTGACGACTGCGTTTTCAATTCGCTAGCTGTTTTTTTTTTTATTAATTTCATGCAGTTTTTGTTCATTTTTATGACAGCAGCGTTAACAATAAATCGTTTATTGGGTTCGGCGGCGATGATTATAGCTCAATTTTAAAATGCTAACCGACATAATTGAAACTCCTACATCAAACTCCTACATTCGTACATGCGCGTAATTGTTAATAATTTAGTATGTTATGTTCGGTCACTACGTGTACATACTAAATGCAACGGCCAAAATTGATAAGAACCGCCACATGTGCAAACGTACAAACACCGCTTATACCGTTTGACACTTGACGGAATATTTTTGTTAATAATATTGTTACATCGGTAATTTACCGCCCCAGATAACGCACATCTCAAATAGGAAATATAGATAACAACCTAGTCTAGTTCATCGTCAACATTAGGTAACCTCAGTTTCAATTTAACTAATAAAATTTTAGTACGAATGGCTTTTATCTGTGTTCTTGACGAAAAACATCGCGTTTTCAGGGGAAATACGCGTTTTCAGGTCTATGAATCCATTGCAATGATTTATGGAAAACGTCGGTGTGTATATAGATACTTAATTATATCTGAAAACACAGTAGCGCCCAAACGATACAACGGATCGGGCTTAAATTTGGTATACCTATTTACAATTACCAGGGGACGAACCGGATTATTTTTGGTAACAAACTTACAATCGGACGTGGCAAATGTTACATCCTTTTTCAGGAGGATGAACAGGTATCAGGTTGGTCAAAATCGAATGAATCACTAATGCCCGTTTGACTTAAATTTAAGAACAACTTTATGCCTAACTTAAGTCAGGCATCATTTGCATCGTTCGCATGTCAGCCTTTCCTAACTTAAGCATTACTTAAGGGTTTCTGACGTTGGCAACACTGTAAAGTTCTAGTTATATTTGGAAATACTTGGTTCTAAAATCAACAGTATTGCGTCACTTGTCAAAACTTTCAATAGGTTAATGTGGCTGCAAATATGAATTACTTTCATAACTACAAAAATTACGGCATAAAAAAAGAATTTATGATCAAAATGAAACCATTATTTCTAATACACAATAAAACTGTAATTTTACATTACAAACTCCTAAAATCGCTTGATAACATGATAAATTGACACATATAGGTACTGTCTTGACATTTCTTAAAACGACATTTCATGTGCAATGTGTGTCTGCACCACAATTAACCAATCACAACTAAGCTTATATTTACGCTGGCTTTAAGTCGTCGATTTTCTAGGCTTAAGTTAGGTCGTTCTTAACTGTAGTTAGGTAATGGATATGTGACGGTGCAAACAAAATCGATGACATAAGTACGATCTCATACTTAAGCCTTTCTTAACACAAACGGTGCAAACGGGCATAAATATGTATACCAAATTTCAGCGCAAATCGTATTATACTAATAATACTAATACATATTATTCCCGCTGAAATCCTATCTTTTCCATAGATTACAATACTTTCCTTCTAAGGTATTAACCGGAAAGTAATAAAATAAAATTTCTGCTGACACAAAATTATTCTCCATATTTTGCAAGAAATAGCTCCTGCATGGCTGTACTATTGGTAAATCAAGAAAACATGGTTCAAAATCCGGGTTTTAGTTATATACTATATATAGCAATAAAAAAGCATCCCTTTTACATTTCTTTTCCTTCTATTGTAGTTTGTACTACATATTTTGTCTTTCGGTGTGAAGTGTGAATGTATGCTAGTAATCTGAAATCGATCAAGTAATAAAAACATAATAAATTAATTCAGAGAGGATGGTATAAGTTAGAAAAATCTACTAACTCGTCCTTCATTTTATTGATTGTTCTTCATCTTAGTTAAATAATTCATCCAGAAATTTAAGCTGTGAATATTATGTGACCTATATAGAACAAATACAGAGGATTGTTTTAATATTATTGCGTAAGAAAATATAATTATCTACGGTTACTAACATATAATACTAAAAAAATCTTCATCCACTTGTACACATTCTTAATTAAAATTTATTACTCGAAACAGGAACCTGCTCTTTAGGCCCTAAAATCTCTTAAGCTGCGAACATTTTTTTCTGCGGGCATCTACCTTCATTTATTCTTTTAGTCTAATTTTATGAATTAATAGGGCCCACCATAAATAACGTGGTTTTATGAAAAATATGACAATTGCGATCGATATTTTAAAAACCGTCATGAATAAATTGAAGTAAATATTACAGGAACGATCGCAGCATTTGCTATTTTAATAGAGTGTTGGTCCATATTCGCGCAACGTTTTAACAAATTATGTACACTTTCTAAATATTAGGTTTCTGTGTACACCAGTAAAATGCTGACGCAATGATGTCTTACATTTATCAATGAAATATTCACTTTACGCTATAAAGCAGAGTTTTAAAAATTAATTTTCTGAATATTCACAGAATTAATTAAGACGAACAACTTGTATTCTAATTGGGATAAACTACTTCTCTAGTAAATTTATTATGAAGGTGTGTATAAGTGACCTAATTATATACCATGTTCAATAAAAACCCTCTAGTCGAACATAACCTCAACGTTATGTTTATGTTTTTAACTCTAACCTATAAAATTTGCGAAATGACATAAATCAAAAAGGGGCTTAAAGTTTAATTGTCAAATTAAGATTTTTTATTGAACATATTTATTATGAACAATCAATTGGTCTTAAAATTAAAACACACCTGCAACTCTATCTATGCAAAACAGCTACAATTTGAAACATTAATTAACATAAAAATTCCATAAATTACGCAATTTAGAAGGAAGAATTTTATAACGTGCAAAGTATGCACAGTAATGTATTAAAATTCGATTTCGACAGTAAAATAATTTCTTTATTTCGGATTACATTACCTTGATAAAGGTTATTATCGCACCAAAGTTTATTTAATTAAACTCGTATTAACGTCAATTAAATTACCTTAAATTTAATATAAATTTTTAATTCAATATCGGTCAGTTTCTGTTTAATTTTGGTGTAATGTAATCTTATTGGTCGCTCTGTATAATATCAGTTGCAGAAATGAACAGAATTTTATAAGATTTTCTATTAAAATTTCATCACTAATGTGTTACCCAATCGAACTTAAGTTTAACTACAATATTATACAGTTTATTTTACCATTGCCATCAGAAATGGTAAGGAAAATAGAGTGGATTGACCTAAGAGAATGCACTTTTGCAAAACTCTGGTGAATATTGACAGTTTTTCTGTAGATACCAGCAGAAGTTCTTAATTATATACGTAATGACCATCTGTAACTATTAAGATGACACATCAATGGATGTCATAGTGAATTTTGGCACTCAAATTCGCATTATGTTACAGGAAAACTCACCAAAAGTTAATTGAAAATCCCTAATATCTTTAATATTAGGAACAAATTCGAAATGTATTGTCATTTTATTTGGCGTCAGCACTCGAGAAAAATCTATTCGATGTTCATATGCATATACAATATATATATATATATTACCTAAATCGCGGAAGCGGAAATGATATATAATTCAAAAATAATAACGACAGAATAATTATTAGTTAACAATACGAACAGCAGTGGAACTGCTACAAAATCTATTTGTTATATCTAGGCAACTCAAAAGCAACATATTACATTGTATACGATATTTTTTTTTAGTTTGATTATATGTTTTTTTTTCTAGTTTCGATTATATGTTGTGTTTGACTATTTCTATCATGATAATATTATATGTGAAGCATACAAGAATCACAGAGTTTATTGAAGGTAAAAGGTATCCGGCCAATTAAGGTTTCAAGAGAACAAGAGCACAAGAGAACCAGATCTAACATCAAAATTTTTGGACATTTTGGAAACTCATTATTATTATCCGTCTATCATTTTTCGCATTACAGTACAGGATGAACTGGTATGACTTTGGCCATTCATTATAGGTACTCATTTACCAATATACAAGAGCGGTGGTTAAAATTAAAATATTTTAATATTATTACTAATAATACAGCTGTAGTATAATTTTGTTTAAAAAAATCTTAAATTCTTTCATCACATAGAACTTTAAAATACACAAAATCCATGTGATAAATGGATGTCATGTCTAATAATCATAAATAATGTATTAACATTCACAATGCACGAGATAATAGGCAAATAAAATAAGCTAATCATAGCTTACAATACAACAGAATATAATAAAACATGGGGTATTTCCTGTTCAAAAGCTTTAGTAACTGTATTCTTGTCTATACCTACCTGGACACAGGATCCCATCTGCAAAATGTACCTTCTAAGAATTGCAAGCATTATCTTACAGAGTCTGGGCAAAATAAGGGTTTTATGCGCTTGTACTGAAGAGAAAGTATTCAACAACAATTCCAGATCACAGCTTATTATTGTAAGGTCAGCTGTGGTATATTTTATTGTGATATTTGATTATTAGTCGCTCTGTATAATATAATTTGCACAAATGCGCATAATTTTCTGGGATTTTCTATTGAAATTTCATCACTAATGGGTTACCTAATCGAAATTAGGTTTAACTACAATATTATACAGTTTATTTTACTATTGCCATCAGAAATGGTAAGACAAACAGGATGGATTGACCTAATAGAATGCAGTTTTGATATGTAACTATTAAGATGAGACATCAATGGATGTCATACTGAAGTTTGACACTCAAATTCGCTTTATGCTACAGCTGTGGTATATTTTATTATGGCATTTGAAATAAAATAGTAAAACAATTAATGACTAAGGTTGATATACAACTCTTGTATATAGAAAAACTCCGGCCAGGAAATTTGATTTGACAGTTATTTGGTCAAATTCAAATTTTGTTATATCCTGGATATTCCATGCTGTTTTTGTGTTTCTTTTTTTGTTATTGTCGATGGTAGAAAGAGAAAGCTTTAGTCAAATTATGAAAAAAGTTTATGATTTGGGTGGATGATCAACCAATAAATCCACAATTAAATAATCTTCCTACTTGTGTACCATACAACAAAACTAATTCAAACTATTAGTGAAAATATAACAAAAAAAGTTACTTACGCTTTCTGTCATGTTTTAAAATTATTTATTGCACTGTTAGCTGTGTCAAACTCTCCACAACTTATAGTAGTTTATGTCTAACTGCACTAAGTACTCCCAAACACAAATTTAAGCACATTTCTCTCCAAATGTCAACAGAGAACTGATACAAAGAGACCTCTTTAAACTATGAACAGGGTAAATCTGTACCTGCAAGTACCTGGAAAGTAGATACGAATATACTGGAATAATGGTTACCTGTACTGCAAGTTTGGTATGGTAAAGGTACCTTGATAGTTTGGCTTAGGACATGGTCAAATAATTCTTTAATAGCGTTTACCCACGTTGGTATATTTATATTATTAACATACACAATTAACATACATTCAATTTGCAATAATAAATATTTCAATAAGGACAAACAAATTTGACAGATCTGCAAAATTGGTTATGAAGAACTTATAGATAGTTGAAACGCGGTCGATACTGCGGTGGCCATAGTAGAATACAACATAAGAGCATACAACGTCATTGATATTAAACGAACTGCGATTTTTAAAGATGGATGTAAAGTTTGCTCATAAATTTGCATTTATTGTCGATACGCAACCCTGATCTTTTCTCGCTGAAAATTAAATTCTGCAGTCTTTAATATTTAAATTGGTTAACGGATTATCATGTCTTCGGAAAGTGAAACTATCGTTAATCTGTTCTTGTTTTGGAGCTATTCATTACGATGATATGAATTGTGTTAAATTCAATAACGATTGCGAATCTTATGTAGATATTGTTGTTGTTTTTTGTTTCTCTTTGACGCCGTGCAGTGTACACTTGTGGTGCCATTTATATCGCAATAAAAGCGGAAATTACATTGTCAAGGTTCATCAGATAGTGACGGGAGTTTTTGCACACATTCTAGGAATTGAACTGACCCACGAATATATCGATTCTTTGAGCACGTCTTCAACACTTCGCAATAATTCTCCAAGAAAAGTTACAACAGTACAAGGGACATAGCTGTCACAAAAACAGATGATTGTTTAAATATCAAAATTTGGTAACGTGGATATGAAAAACTGTGTTAAATCTTGTATTTTTATGCCAAATATATATTTCAATTTATTATATCGATTCTATACACAAGGATTTGTTCCTACAAACAATGAAATGCAATCCCAATGTTCTGTAAACAGGAAAATCTATCCTAAATACCGAATTGTATTTGTAATTTTTTCGATAAGATATGCAAAATTATGACAGATTGGACATTCAACAAATTATTTGTACTTAACTTAGCACCAGATTAGTTCAAATGAAAATTTCTCAAATTAAGATATAAGATTAGGTAATAAACATAATAATATACACAAACCCCACCCCGCAGGCCCCTGCCCAACTTTCCGACTAAATTGTTGACACAAGTTTCTAAACACTTTTACTATTATTCACTTTAGTGAAGCCACAGCCACACTGGACTCCAATCTTACATCAGTCCCAGTATAACACCGAATAATTTGCAACCCAATGATATGTAAATTAGTATACATATTTAAAGTCACTAAAGGATCAGCTGGTTTCAGTTTGATCAAAATCGAATGAACACCTAAGAAAACCCATGTAACATTTGCCACTTCCGGTTGTCAGATTAAGGTCAAAAACAATCCAGTTCGTTCCCTGATAATTCTAAATACGTGTACCAAATTTCAACCCAAACCGTTGTACCGTTTGGACGCTATCGTGCTCAAAGATATACATACCCACTTACATATCCATAAACATCTTCCAGAAATTTTAAAATCCCTCTCAAGAAGGTTTAATTATACAGTGATAGCGTTCCCTTAAAGTCCTTCATTAAGAGAAGAATTACTTAAATGAGCATGAGTCATTAATTAATTAATTAATTAATAAGTATTGTCGTTTCAATAACGGTCATAAAGGTATGGAAATGCAACGTCGTTCAATTACAACGCTCTCAGAGCAGGAAAAGCGGATAATATAACGAGCCAATATATTGTGAAAATCTCACTGTTTATTGCAGTTTCACGACATCATTAACATTGAAGATTACGAATTTAGCGGAATAATGCCCGTTTGCACCGTATTTATTAAGAACGACTTAAATTTAAGAACAGCTTATCTTTATGCCTAACTTAAGTCAGGCATCATTTGCACCGTTCGCATGTCAGCCTTTCCTAACTTAAGCATTACTTAAGGGTTTCTGACGTTGGCAACACTGTAAAGTTCTAGTTATATTTGGAAATACTTGGTTCTAAAATCAACAGTATTGCGTCACTTGTCAAAACTTTCAATAGGTTAATGTGGCGGCAAATTTGAATTACTTTCATAACTACAAAAATTACGGCACAAAAAAAGAATTTATGATCAAAATGAAAACATTATTTCTAATACACAATAAAACTGTAATTTTACATTACAAACTCCTAAAATCGCTTGATAACATGATAAATTGACACATATAGGTACTGTCTTGACATTTCTTAAAACGACATTTCATGTGCAATGTGTGTCTACACCACAATCAACCAATCACAACTAAGCTTATATTTACGCTGGCTTTAAGCCGTCGATTTTCTAGGCTTAAGTTAGGTTGTTCTTAACTGTAGTTAGGTAATGGATATGTGACGGTGCAAACAAAATCGATGACATAAGTACGATCTCATACTTAAGCCTTTCTTAACACAAACGGTGCAAACGGGCATAACTGGTGTTCCAGTTATTTCACTATCCGATACAAGATGGCAGCACATTTTTTTATTTTTTTATTTTCCGACTTGTATCCGCAGCCATAGTCGCTATTTTTGATAAATTCTAGGTTGAAATTCAGAGTGGCTGTGGCTTGAACGAAATTGAAGCATAGTAGAAGGTTTCGACGATTTAATGTGTCAACGACGTAGTCGGAAAGCTGGGTGAGGGCCGCCCCAGATATTTTACATCAATATTATGGCAGATAGCCAACATTATCCGTAGTGACAATAATTATATGTTTTGGTACACTCAAAAATTTTTCAAAATTATCACGTGTTAATGGTTACGTTTGATCTTCAGTTATTGATTTCAGCACCTACGCATATTTGGATACAAAACGAACTAAAACAAAAACAAGATAATTAAACACAGACAATTTCCGGTAATGCTTCATGCTGTAATCTAGTTCTAAAAGCGCTTCCAAGAAAACAGTAATCTCGCCAGATAGATGACATTTCCATTAAAATTGCAAATTGATAAAAAAAAGCCGCAATATTCTCCAGCATACGCCATAGTTGCAAAATGAAGAAGTCAATCTTCTTAAAACGAAACGCATTTTGCGGTTAAGACGCGGACGGAATGGCAAAACATATGTCAGCGATTCTTTACGCGTTGTCTTCGGCGATGATTGCGGAGGAAATTGTGTGGTTGACCGGAAATCGTCGAGGGAGACGGTTTACCACGTGTTGCGCGCAATATATTCGTCGATTTCAAATCTCAAAACACAGTTATCGATCCAATATGGACGGGCCGCGTCGTAATTGGGTGTTTATATCGAAATGTGGTCGAAGGGAGCGTTGATTCACGCGTCGTCACTCCCTATCGGTGTACCGAAACCGATGGCAAGAGGAATTCTTCACCGCCCCATCATACCATATGTTCCGGTGTATCGTATATGGTGCAATGTTTTACTTGTTGGAAGTATAACCATATGGCTTGGGTTTGTACTCACCTTCTGGATGATGTAGCATCGTGGATTGAACGCGGTACAGATATAAGTTCCATTGGCGTCCAAGCATGCTGCGAGTGGGTCAGGCGTTGCTGGTAGAGCTCTGCCACGACCTCCTCTCCGGAAGGGCATTTGTGTACGCGGAGCGGCAACCGCCACTAACCATGCCGACCTGTTGAGTCCAGGAACTGACAGCTGATCGCTGCAAGGCGCCGACGCCACTGCCTACGCTGGGTGGGCGTCGCGATTGATAACAACAACAACGCGCGCGTATATTCTCCGGTGCCAGAACGACACTTCGCACCTGACCAAAGAGAAACGAAATAACCACTCACGTACCGGATATTTGCAATTATCGGAATGTGAGGACTATGGTCCACTTTTTAAAATCTTTGGATATCATGCTTTTATCAATTTGTATTAATGAGATTAATGTGTTCAATATTAGTGAGACAAATCATTGTTTACAGAGGATATAATGGTACAGAAAAGTCTAGAAACCACAAGACGGACACAAGTCTTCAAAGCTAGTAACCAGTTAGGTATTCGCAGTGGAGTGAGGAAAACTACAGAAAAACCACACCCTGCAAGCAGCCGTTGCTATGTCAGCTACCGACGCAAGATCCTGCTGAATGCAAAGCATGCTCTTGCCGCTACTCTCAGGCCCAGTTTGGAACCACAACGTTATAATAACCGCCACAATAACGGCGGCAGTTAATTTTGTTTTTCTTGGAGCACGGTATTATCTTCTGTGGTATTATTACATATTTCCCTATGATCATGTCTACTATGTACTATATTCAGAATATTAAGACGCTTATGGTCATGTACGTCATGTAGATTTAGAATAATACTAGCTCTGTGTATATGTCAAAATTTTCGACTTTAGTTATTGGGCATTCTAGAAATATGTGGTTAAGGCTTCCCACCTGTCCACATTCGCAATATGGACATTTTAGGATACATTTTAGGTTATCTGCTATCTGTTACTGTTGTTACGAATGTCCGGCAGGGGGCGTTTCGGGTTTGACGTTACTGTGGTAATAGCAGCAAAACACGGGTCGACAAAAATCGATTTTTTGGATCGAAAATTGGTTTTAAGGCAGTTTTTTTACTCAAAACTCTTTGCGAAGGGTATTTAGAGGGATCTTATCGTAAGACATGAGAGCGAGCGGCTTTTATAAGGTCGGCAGGAACGGATAAAAAATGTAAATTTTTGACGTTCATCGATCCGCTTGTCGGAATTTCTAGACGTCACGTGACATTTTCTCGAGGTTCGCCTTCACCCGAAGAGGTGCAAAAACGTGATTTTTTTTTTCAAAATTGACGCATTTAATTTACAAAATATCGCGCAGTCCACGCGGAATTGTGTCCTTTTTTCAATTCGAGCGTCAAAAGTAATAACGAAAAGCCCAATTTTGCAGCTACTCGATCGCAAATGTCGGCGAAAATGGGCGATTCCGCTGAACGCGCCCTACACTTGAAAGTTCGTAATTAGTATAGGTAGACTAATAGATAAAATCGAGGTTTATTTTTACCCCGAGTCGATTAGTTTGCAAAATTTCATGGTGCTTGTTTCAGAAAATATGAATATAATTGTACACACAAAATATCTGGAGTGGCCCTCACCCACCTTTCCGACTATCGTTGGCACAATGAAGTGTCTGAAAACTTTTGCAATTATTCAATTTTGCGAAGCCAGCGCCACTCTGGACCCCACCTAACGTCAATTTCTATGGCGTAATGACATTTGTCATACTGACATTTAATGATATGTCATATCAGTGGCACTGACGTTTGTCAAAATTTGACAATTCGCAACACAGCGACGAAAGCTGTGGATTCTGTCAAACTGTTTCTCTAAACTCTTATACCACCTAAACTGTTCATCACACTGATCTGAAAATTTGTATACGTATTTAAAGTCACTTGAAGATGCGCTGGTATCAGTTTGATCGTTGCTAGATTATCACCAAAAACAATCCAGTTCGTCCCCTGGCAGTTCTAAATATGTATACAAAATTTCAGCCCGATCCGTTGTACCGAACTATTGTAGTAATGAAAAAAATCTTGATTTCAGCTGTAAATTGTCTGTGTATTTATGCCCGTTTGCACCGTATTTATTAAGAACGACTTAAATTTAAGAACAGCTTATCTTTAGGCGTAACTTAAGTCAGGCATCATTTGCACCGTTCGCATGTCAGCTTTTCCTAACTTATGCATTACTTAAGGGTTTCTGACGTTGGCAACACTGTAAAGTTCTAGTTATATTTGGAAATACTTGGTTCTAAAATCAACAGTATTGCGTCACTTGTCAAAACTTTCAATAGGTTAATGTGGCGGCAAATTTGAATTACTTTCATAACTACAAAAATTACGGCACAAAAAAAGAATTTATGATCAAAATGAAACCATTATTTCTAATACACAATAAAACTGTAATTTTACATTACAAACTCCTAAAATCGCTTGATAACATGATAAATTGACACATATAGGTACTGTCTTGACATTTCTTAAAACGACATTTCATGTGCAATGTGTGTCTATACCACAATAAACCAATCACAACTAAGCTTATATTTACGCTGGCTTTAAGCCGTCGATTTTCTAGGCCTAAGTTAGGTCGTTCTTAACTGTAGTTAGGTAATGGATATGTGACGGTGCAAACAAAATCGATGACATAAGTACGATCTCATACTTAAGCCTTTCTTAACACGAACGGTGCAAACGGACATTAGACATGTATGAAAATGTCTGTGTATATGATGACTTCAATTTTGAATTTTGGACTTTGATTTGATTTTTATCAGACCATTACGTTGTATATTGTTGTTGTGTACTTTGAAATCAATCGGAATTATTTCTGTCTCTATACAGACTGTTGTTTTATTTATTTATTAGTCATTAATCATTACTTTATTGTGTTAATTTTCGTCTCACTTCGGTTCGTCTCGTTTCGCTGGGTTTCCAGGAAGAACAGGAAATATAGTGTAATGAAACGGGGACTCCTTTTTGCCTATATATTTACAGTATACGTATTTTGACACTATATCTTTTTACTTTCCGACTAGTACCCTAGAAGGACTACTAAAAAAGTGAATTTTATTGTTTAAATGAATTGTAACTCCGATGGGAAATTTTCAATACACATAAAAGTACTTATTCCTTAGACCAGATAACAAAGATAAAGTAAGTCGTAAGAAAAGAAAATGTGTAGTATTTATATTAAAATACATAAATAGCTACGTCCGATATTAACATTTCAATCCTTGCATATTATGTATGCTGGATGGAGAGACATAAAAACAAATAATTACCATAGATTCTTTTAGTTTCTATTCCTTCGCATACCCAAATTATGGTAGCTGCTAAAGTTGGTGACTTCCTATATTCTCACTTCCTGACGGCGACAGCGGATGCTCGGCGGAAATACGCGCACAAATAGAAAAATCTCAATTAAGAAGAAAAACAACACGACATAACATTAATAAAAAAATATAAAACAATCAACACAATGCCACGTACAGTCCCGTGTTACAAGGACTGAGCCAGTCGTGTCCGTAAGTGTTGTTTACACGCAATATGTATGACCGTGTGTCATTCATAGATTAATCATTGAATCAACCAACGATCTGGTAGTGCGAAATAGGTCGGGCATTCCCCAAATTGTTTTGCAATTACCAGTATGCGATAGAAATGCTACGGCAATAATGGGAACCACTGGAATACAAAAACTGATCTACATTCCTTCAGGTACTAATATGGGTATTTTCTTTTTTTTAATTATTAATCATATTATACACTCTTCGAAAAATATTACGAAAAAAAATTAGGAGTAATTAAAAAATGTATAGTAATTTCTGAATTTGGACGAAAATACGCGTTTTGGGGTCCCCTGGATTGCAAAGATTCCTGGCAAATTTATGTGGGTATGTACGTGTGCATGTATTAGGCTAATTTTTACAAATTACCCGTTATTAAATATTAAAACATATAAATCCATGCACAAATTGGTGATCCTTAAACCAATAAGGTCTACAGTCCAATATTGATAACAAAAGCATGAAACGTTTCAAAGAAACGGCCAAAAGTCGGAATTAAATCGAACTATACGTTGCAGAAAATAAGGAGAATTCTTTTATTTTACTTGCCATAATAGTGGCATGCCTTATAGTTCCAAGGGCATAAAGTAGATTTTATGCCCTCGAGGACGACGTGTTAAAACGTTCGACGGTCGATAGGCCCCAAAAGCTTTTTAGTCACCTGAGAGCGTTATAGATCGAGTTATGCTGTTGCTACATACAAAATTCTATGTCATACCCATGTTTTTCTTCATAAAACATCATAAACTGTCACTTAAGATAGAATATACATAGATGTATAGACAATATATATTGACATTCTTCTGTTTTTATTTTTAAGTTTTCATACTATTCAAATAAGCAGTCAATATAAAGTTATTAACATTATAAAAAGAATGGATGTTATGGCTCGTTCATTTACAAGTTGTTTGGTTAACCTAATGACTTAATACCATTTCAGGAGGCCTGGGTCAATGATGATTTCAAAACCGTTCTTACAACCCCTAAACACCGTGCGGTTTATGGCTTCTGGCGCACCCACAGCACTGTATGAAATTAAATTGTGGACAGGAATATTAACACATACCTTATAGGAGCACTTTATCATTGTTATTATTGTTTACATATAATATATTTTATAAATTTATTTTTGTTCTACAAACGCATTAAAAGTAAGCTTTTAAAGGACAATTGGCATGCATTGAAAGTGTCACTTTATGACAATTAGAATAAAAATGTCAGTAAATGCGTTACCAGAAAAATATTTTTTTAAGAAGTACGAAAAGCAGTCACATTTTAGTACAAAATTATCGAGTATTAAACAAACACGTGGATAAGACATAAAATGTTGAACCATTTCTCGGGCCTTTCGACCCTCGAGTTTTTTTTTTGGGCCCACGTTGGAAAAAATGTCCCACTTTCTGATAAAACGTTCACTCTATGAATTTAGAAAATAGTTTTAGTTTTCAACATTTAGTTAAAGAACTTGCTACCACTATTAAAAAGAGCGATTTTCACACATTTTTATTACTAATTTTATAACTAGAAAAGAATTAATTCAATAAATGTTTCTGACTAAAAAATCAAATAAACTGACTAGTGTATCAATAATACACTTGTCTAGGGTCAGGAATGTATTTTATAACTGGAAAGACTGAATTTAATTGAAGCATCAGGGAGTCACAATAATAAACTTGACTAAGAGGTCAAGAATGTTGTATTTTATAACTAGACATAATTTTATTCCCTATAACAGTTTCAATAAAACAGCAGTGAGTCAATAATAAACAAACTTGGCTTAGGTCAGGAATGTTGTATTTTATGACTAGAAAGAATTTAAATCGCAAAATCCAGATGCAATAAAACAGCAGCTAGTCCCAATAATAAATAAACTTGGCTTAGGTCAGGAATGTTGTATTTTGTAACTAGAAAGAATTTAAATCGCAAAAACCAGATGCAATAAAACAGCAAGTAGTCCCAATAAAAATAAACTTGGCTAGCGTCAGGAATGTTGTATTTTATGACTAGAAAGAATTTAAATCGCAAAAACCAGATGCAATAAAACAGCAGCTAGTCCCAATAATAAATAAACTTGGCTTAGGTCAGGAATGTTGTATTTTATGACTAGAAAGAATTTAAATCGCAAAAACCAGATGCAATAAAACAGCAAGTAGTCCCAATAATAAATAAACTTGGCTAGCGTCAGAAATGTTGTGTTTTATGACTAGAAAGAATTTAAATCGCAAAATCCAGATGCAATAAAACAGCAGCTAGTCCCAATAATAAATAAACTTGGCTTAGGTCAGGAATGTTGTATTTTGTAACTAGAAAGAATTTAAATCGCAAAATCCAGATGCAATAAAACAGCAGCTAGTCCCAATAATAAATAAACTTGGCTTAGGTCAGGAATGTTGTATTTTATGACTAGAAAGAATTTAAATCGCAAAAACCAGATGCAATAAAACAGCAAGTAGTCCCAATAATAAATAAACTTGGCTAGCGTCAGAAATGTTGTGTTTTATGACTAGAAAGAATTTAAATCGCAAAATCCAGATGCAATAAAACAGCAGCTAGTCCCAATAATAAATAAACTTGGCTTAGGTCAGGAATGTTGTATTTTATGACTAGAAAGAATTCAAATCGCAAAAACCAGATGCAATAAAACAGCAAGTAGTCCCAATAATAAATAAACTTGGCTAGGGTCAGGAATGTGAATGTTGTGTTTTATGACTAGAAAGAATTTAAATCGCAAAATCCAGATGCAATAAAACAGCAGCTAGTCCCAATAATAAATAAACTTGGCTTAGGTCAGGAATGTTGTATTTTATGACTAGAAAGAATTTAAATCGCAAAAACCAGATGCAATAAAACAGCAAGTAGTCCCAATAATAAATAAACTTGGCTAGCGTCAGAAATGTTGTGTTTTATGACTAGAAAGAATTTAAATCGCAAAATCCAGATGCAATAAAACAGCAGCTAGTCCCAATAATAAATAAACTTGGCTTAGGTCAGGAATGTTGTATTTTATGATTAGAAAGAATTCAAATCGCAAAAACCAGATGCAATAAAACAGCAAGTAGTCCCAATAATAAATAAACTTGGCTAGGGTCAGGAATGTTGTGTTTTATGACTAGAAAGAATTTAATTCGCAAAAACCAGATACAATAAAACAACAAATAGTCCCAATAATAAATAAACTTGGCTAGGGTCAGCAATGTTGTATTTTATGACTAGAAAGAATTTAAATCGCAAAATCCAGATGCAATAAAACAACAGCTAGTCCCAATAATAAATAAACTTGGCTTAGGTCAGGAATGTTGTATTTTGTAACTAGAAAGAATTTAAATCGCAAAAACCAGATGCAATAAAACAGCAAGTAGTCCCAATAAAAATAAACTTGGCTAGCGTCAGGAATGTTGTATTTTATGACTAGAAAGAATTTAAATCGCAAAATCCAGATGCAATAAAACAGCAGCTAGTCCCAATAATAAATAAACTTGGTTTAGGTCAGGAATGTTGTATTTTATGACTAGAAAGAATTTAAATCGCAAAAACCAGATGCAATAAAACAGCAAGTAGTCCCAATAATAAATAAACTTGGCTAGCGTCAGAAATGTTGTGTTTTATGACTAGAAAGAATTTAAATCGCAAAATCCAGATGCAATAAAACAGCAGCTAGTCCCAATAATAAATAAACTTGGCTTAGGTCAGGAATGTTGTATTTTGTAACTAGAAAGAATTTAAATCGCAAAATCCAGATGCAATAAAACAGCAGCTAGTCCCAATAATAAATAAACTTGGCTTAGGTCAGGAATGTTGTATTTTATGACTAGAAAGAATTTAAATCGCAAAAACCAGATGCAATAAAACAGCAAGTAGTCCCAATAATAAATAAACTTGGCTAGCGTCAGAAATGTTGTGTTTTATGACTAGAAAGAATTTAAATCGCAAAATCCAGATGCAATAAAACAGCAGCTAGTCCCAATAATAAATAAACTTGGCTTAGGTCAGGAATGTTGTATTTTATGACTAGAAAGAATTCAAATCGCAAAAACCAGATGCAATAAAACAGCAAGTAGTCCCAATAATAAATAAACTTGGCTAGGGTCAGGAATGTGAATGTTGTGTTTTATGACTAGAAAGAATTTAAATCGCAAAATCCAGATGCAATAAAACAGCAGCTAGTCCCAATAATAAATAAACTTGGCTTAGGTCAGGAATGTTGTATTTTATGACTAGAAAGAATTTAAATCGCAAAAACCAGATGCAATAAAACAGCAAGTAGTCCCAATAATAAATAAACTTGGCTAGCGTCAGAAATGTTGTGTTTTATGACTAGAAAGAATTTAAATCGCAAAATCCAGATGCAATAAAACAGCAGCTAGTCCCAATAATAAATAAACTTGGCTTAGGTCAGGAATGTTGTATTTTATGATTAGAAAGAATTCAAATCGCAAAAACCAGATGCAATAAAACAGCAAGTAGTCCCAATAATAAATAAACTTGGCTAGGGTCAGGAATGTTGTGTTTTATGACTAGAAAGAATTTAATTCGCAAAAACCAGATACAATAAAACAACAAATAGTCCCAATAATAAATAAACTTGGCTAGGGTCAGCAATGTTGTATTTTATGACTAGAAAGAATTTAAATCGCAAAATCCAGATGCAATAAAACAACAGCTAGTCCCAATAATAAATAAACTTGGCTTAGGTCAGGAATGTTGTATTTTGTAACTAGAAAGAATTTAAATCGCAAAAACCAGATGCAATAAAACAGCAAGTAGTCCCAATAAAAATAAACTTGGCTAGCGTCAGGAATGTTGTATTTTATGACTAGAAAGAATTTAAGTCGCAAAATCCAGATGCAATAAAACAGCAGCTAGTCCCAATAATAAATAAACTTGGTTTAGGTCAGGAATGTTGTATTTTATGACTAGAAAGAATTTAAATCGCAAAAACCAGATGCAATAAAACAGCAAGTAGTCCCAATAATAAATAAACTTGGCTTAGGTCAGGAATGTTGTATTTTATGACTAGAAAGAATTTAAATCGCAAAAACCAGATGCAATAAAACAGCAGCTAGTCCCAATAATAAATAAACTTGGCTTAGGTCAGGAATGTTGTATTTTATGACTAGAAAGAATTTAAATCGCAAAAACCAGATGCAATAAAACAGCAAGTAGTCCCAATAATAAATAAACTTGGCTAGCGTCAGAAATGTTGTGTTTTATGACTAGAAAGAATTTAAATCGCAAAATCCAGATGCAATAAAACAGCAGCTAGTCCCAATAATAAATAAACTTGGCTTAGGTCAGGAATGTTGTATTTTATGACTAGAAAGAATTCAAATCGCAAAAACCAGATGCAATAAAACAGCAAGTAGTCCCAATAATAAATAAACTTGGCTAGGGTCAGGAATGTGAATGTTGTGTTTTATGACTAGAAAGAATTTAAATCGCAAAATCCAGATGCAATAAAACAGCAGCTAGTCCCAATAATAAATAAACTTGGCTTAGGTCAGGAATGTTGTATTTTATGACTAGAAAGAATTTAAATCGCAAAAACCAGATGCAATAAAACAGCAAGTAGTCCCAATAATAAATAAACTTGGCTAGCGTCAGAAATGTTGTGTTTTATGACTAGAAAGAATTTAAATCGCAAAATCCAGATGCAATAAAACAGCAGCTAGTCCCAATAATAAATAAACTTGGCTTAGGTCAGGAATGTTGTATTTTATGATTAGAAAGAATTCAAATCGCAAAAACCAGATGCAATAAAACAGCAAGTAGTCCCAATAATAAATAAACTTGGCTAGGGTCAGGAATGTTGTGTTTTATGACTAGAAAGAATTTAATTCGCAAAAACCAGATGCAATAAAACAACAAATAGTCCCAATAATAAATAAACTTGGCTAGGGTCAGCAATGTTGTATTTTATGACTAGAAAGAATTTAAATCGCAAAATCCAGATGCAATAAAACAACAGCTAGTCCCAATAATAAATAAACTTGGCTTAGGTCAGGAATGTTGTATTTTGTAACTAGAAAGAATTTAAATCGCAAAAACCAGATGCAATAAAACAGCAAGTAGTCCCAATAAAAATAAACTTGGCTAGCGTCAGGAATGTTGTATTTTATGACTAGAAAGAATTTAAATCGCAAAATCCAGATGCAATAAAACAGCAGCTAGTCCCAATAATAAATAAACTTGGCTTAGGTCAGGAATGTTGTATTTTATGACTAGAAAGAATTTAAATCGCAAAAACCAGATGCAATAAAACAGCAAGTAGTCCCAATAATAAATAAACTTGGCTTAGGTCAGGAATGTTGCATTTTATGACTAGAAAGAATTTAAATCGCAAAAACCAGATGCAATAAAACAGCAGCTAGTCCCAATAATAAATAAACTTGGCTTAGGTCAGGAATGTTGTATTTTATGACTAGAAAGAATTTAAATCGCAAAAACCAGATGCAATAAAACAGCAAGTAGTCCCAATAATAAATAAACTTGGCTAGCGTCAGAAATGTTGTGTTTTATGACTAGAAAGAATTTAAATCGCAAAATCCAGATGCAATAAAACAGCAGCTAGTCCCAATAATAAATAAACTTGGCTTAGGTCAGGAATGTTGTATTTTATGACTAGAAAGAATTCAAATCGCAAAAACCAGATGCAATAAAACAGCAAGTAGTCCCAATAATAAATAAACTTGGCTAGGGTCAGGAATGTGAATGTTGTGTTTTATGACTAGAAAGAATTTAAATCGCAAAATCCAGATGCAATAAAACAGCAGCTAGTCCCAATAATAAATAAACTTGGCTTAGGTCAGGAATGTTGTATTTTATGACTAGAAAGAATTTAAATCGCAAAAACCAGATGCAATAAAACAGCAAGTAGTCCCAATAATAAATAAACTTGGCTAGCGTCAGAAATGTTGTGTTTTATGACTAGAAAGAATTTAAATCGCAAAATCCAGATGCAATAAAACAGCAGCTAGTCCCAATAATAAATAAACTTGGCTTAGGTCAGGAATGTTGTATTTTATGATTAGAAAGAATTCAAATCGCAAAAACCAGATGCAATAAAACAGCAAGTAGTCCCAATAATAAATAAACTTGGCTAGGGTCAGGAATGTTGTGTTTTATGACTAGAAAGAATTTAATTCGCAAAAACCAGATACAATAAAACAACAAATAGTCCCAATAATAAATAAACTTGGCTAGGGTCAGCAATGTTGTATTTTATGACTAGAAAGAATTTAAATCGCAAAATCCAGATGCAATAAAACAACAGCTAGTCCCAATAATAAATAAACTTGGCTTAGGTCAGGAATGTTGTATTTTGTAACTAGAAAGAATTTAAATCGCAAAAACCAGATGCAATAAAACAGCAAGTAGTCCCAATAAAAATAAACTTGGCTAGCGTCAGGAATGTTGTATTTTATGACTAGAAAGAATTTAAATCGCAAAATCCAGATGCAATAAAACAGCAGCTAGTCCCAATAATAAATAAACTTGGTTTAGGTCAGGAATGTTGTATTTTATGACTAGAAAGAATTTAAATCGCAAAAACCAGATGCAATAAAACAGCAAGTAGTCCCAATAATAAATAAACTTGGCTTAGGTCAGGAATGTTGTATTTTATGACTAGAAAGAATTTAAATCGCAAAAACCAGATGCAATAAAACAGCAGCTAGTCCCAATAATAAATAAACTTGGCTTAGGTCAGGAATGTTGTATTTTATGACTAGAAAGAATTTAAATCGCAAAAACCAGATGCAATAAAACAGCAAGTAGTCCCAATAATAAATAAACTTGGCTAGCGTCAGAAATGTTGTGTTTTATGACTAGAAAGAATTTAAATCGCAAAATCCAGATGCAATAAAACAGCAGCTAGTCCCAATAATAAATAAACTTGGCTTAGGTCAGGAATGTTGTATTTTATGACTAGAAAGAATTCAAATCGCAAAAACCAGATGCAATAAAACAGCAAGTAGTCCCAATAATAAATAAACTTGGCTAGGGTCAGGAATGTGAATGTTGTGTTTTATGACTAGAAAGAATTTAAATCGCAAAATCCAGATGCAATAAAACAGCAGCTAGTCCCAATAATAAATAAACTTGGCTTAGGTCAGGAATGTTGTATTTTATGACTAGAAAGAATTTAAATCGCAAAAACCAGATGCAATAAAACAGCAAGTAGTCCCAATAATAAATAAACTTGGCTAGCGTCAGAAATGTTGTGTTTTATGACTAGAAAGAATTTAAATCGCAAAATCCAGATGCAATAAAACAGCAGCTAGTCCCAATAATAAATAAACTTGGCTTAGGTCAGGAATGTTGTATTTTATGATTAGAAAGAATTCAAATCGCAAAAACCAGATGCAATAAAACAGCAAGTAGTCCCAATAATAAATAAACTTGGCTAGGGTCAGGAATGTTGTGTTTTATGACTAGAAAGAATTTAATTCGCAAAAACCAGATGCAATAAAACAACAAATAGTCCCAATAATAAATAAACTTGGCTAGGGTCAGCAATGTTGTATTTTATGACTAGAAAGAATTTAAATCGCAAAATCCAGATGCAATAAAACAGCAGCTAGTCCCAATAATAAATAAACTTGGCTTAGGTCAGGAATGTTGTATTTTATGACTAGAAAGAATTTAAATCGCAAAAACCAGATGCAATAAAACAGCAAGTAGTCCCAATAATAAATAAACTTGGCTAGCGTCAGAAATGTTGTGTTTTATGACTAGAAAGAATTTAAATCGCAAAATCCAGATGCAATAAAACAGCAGCTAGTCCCAATAATAAATAAACTTGGCTTAGGTCAGGAATGTTGTATTTTGTAACTAGAAAGAATTTAAATCGCAAAAACCAGATGCAATAAAACAGCAAGTAGTCCCAATAAAAATAAACTTGGCTAGCGTCAGGAATGTTGTATTTTATGACTAGAAAGAATTTAAATCGCAAAATCCAGATGCAATAAAACAGCAGCTAGTCCCAATAATAAATAAACTTGGTTTAGGTCAGGAATGTTGTATTTTATGACTAGAAAGAATTTAAATCGCAAAAACCAGATGCAATAAAACAGCAAGTAGTCCCAATAATAAATAAACTTGGCTTAGGTCAGGAATGTTGTATTTTATGACTAGAAAGAATTTAAATCGCAAAAACCAGATGCAATAAAACAGCAGCTAGTCCCAATAATAAATAAACTTGGCTTAGGTCAGGAATGTTGTATTTTATGACTAGAAAGAATTTAAATCGCAAAAACCAGATGCAATAAAACAGCAAGTAGTCCCAATAATAAATAAACTTGGCTAGCGTCAGAAATGTTGTGTTTTATGACTAGAAAGAATTTAAATCGCAAAATCCAGATGCAATAAAACAGCAGCTAGTCCCAATAATAAATAAACTTGGCTTAGGTCAGGAATGTTGTATTTTATGACTAGAAAGAATTCAAATCGCAAAAACCAGATGCAATAAAACAGCAAGTAGTCCCAATAATAAATAAACTTGGCTAGGGTCAGGAATGTGAATGTTGTGTTTTATGACTAGAAAGAATTTAAATCGCAAAATCCAGATGCAATAAAACAGCAGCTAGTCCCAATAATAAATAAACTTGGCTTAGGTCAGGAATGTTGTATTTTATGACTAGAAAGAATTTAAATCGCAAAAACCAGATGCAATAAAACAGCAAGTAGTCCCAATAATAAATAAACTTGGCTAGCGTCAGAAATGTTGTGTTTTATGACTAGAAAGAATTTAAATCGCAAAATCCAGATGCAATAAAACAGCAGCTAGTCCCAATAATAAATAAACTTGGCTTAGGTCAGGAATGTTGTATTTTATGATTAGAAAGAATTCAAATCGCAAAAACCAGATGCAATAAAACAGCAAGTAGTCCCAATAATAAATAAACTTGGCTAGGGTCAGGAATGTTGTGTTTTATGACTAGAAAGAATTTAATTCGCAAAAACCAGATGCAATAAAACAACAAATAGTCCCAATAATAAATAAACTTGGCTAGGGTCAGCAATGTTGTATTTTATGACTAGAAAGAATTTAAATCGCAAAATCCAGATGCAATAAAACAGCAGCTAGTCCCAATAATAAATAAACTTGGCTTAGGTCAGGAATGTTGTATTTTGTAACTAGAAAGAATTTAAATCGCAAAAACCAGATGCAATAAAACAGCAAGTAGTCCCAATAAAAATAAACTTGGCTAGCGTCAGGAATGTTGTATTTTATGACTAGAAAGAATTTAAATCGCAAAATCCAGATGCAATAAAACAGCAGCTAGTCCCAATAATAAATAAACTTGGCTTAGGTCAGGAATGTTGTATTTTATGACTAGAAAGAATTTAAATCGCAAAAACCAGATGCAATAAAACAGCAAGTAGTCCCAATAATAAATAAACTTGGCTTAGGTCAGGAATGTTGTATTTTATGACTAGAAAGAATTTAAATCGCAAAAACCAGATGCAATAAAACAGCAGCTAGTCCCAATATTAAATAAACTTGGCTTAGGTCAGGAATGTTGTATTTTATGACTAGAAAGAATTTAAATCGCAAAAACCAGATGCAATAAAACAGCAAGTAGTCCCAATAATAAATAAACTTGGCTTAGGTCAGGAATGTTGTATTTTATGACTAGAAAGAATTTAAATCGCAAAAACCAGATGCAATAAAACAGCAGCTAGTCCCAATAATAAATAAACTTGGCTTAGGTCAGGAATGTTGTATTTTATGACTAGAAAGAATTTAAATCGCAAAAACCAGATGCAATAAAACAGCAGCTAGTCCCAATAATAAATAAACTTGGCTTAGGTCAGGAATGTTGTATTTTATGACTAGAAAGAATTTAAATCGCAAAAACCAGATGCAATAAAACAGCAAGTAGTCCCAATAATAAATAAACTTGGCTTAGGTCAGGAATGTTGTATTTTATGACTAGAAAGAATTTAAATCGCAAAAACCAGATGCAATAAAACAGCAGCTAGTCCCAATAATAAATAAACTTGGCTTAGGTCAGGAATGTTGTATTTTATGACTAGAAAGAATTTAAATCGCAAAAACCAGATGCAATAAAACAGCAAGTAGTCCCAATAATAAATAAACTTGGCTAGCGTCAGAAATGTTGTGTTTTATGACTAGAAAGAATTTAAATCGCAAAATCCAGATGCAATAAAACAGCAGCTAGTCCCAATAATAAATAAACTTGGCTTAGGTCAGGAATGTTGTATTTTGTAACTAGAAAGAATTTAAATCGCAAAAACCAGATGCAATAAAACAGCAAGTAGTCCCAATAAAAATAAACTTGGCTAGCGTCAGGAATGTTGTATTTTATGACTAGAAAGAATTTAAATCGCAAAATCCAGATGCAATAAAACAGCAGCTAGTCCCAATAATAAATAAACTTGGCTTAGGTCAGGAATGTTGTATTTTATGACTAGAAAGAATTTAAATCGCAAAAACCAGATGCAATAAAACAGCAAGTAGTCCCAATAATAAATAAACTTGGCTTAGGTCAGGAATGTTGCATTTTATGACTAGAAAGAATTTAAATCGCAAAAACCAGATGCAATAAAACAGCAGCTAGTCCCAATAATAAATAAACTTGGCTTAGGTCAGGAATGTTGTATTTTATGACTAGAAAGAATTTAAATCGCAAAAACCAGATGCAATAAAACAGCAAGTAGTCCCAATAATAAATAAACTTGGCTAGCGTCAGAAATGTTGTGTTTTATGACTAGAAAGAATTTAAATCGCAAAATCCAGATGCAATAAAACAGCAGCTAGTCCCAATAATAAATAAACTTGGCTTAGGTCAGGAATGTTGTATTTTATGACTAGAAAGAATTCAAATCGCAAAAACCAGATGCAATAAAACAGCAAGTAGTCCCAATAATAAATAAACTTGGCTAGGGTCAGGAATGTGAATGTTGTGTTTTATGACTAGAAAGAATTTAAATCGCAAAATCCAGATGCAATAAAACAGCAGCTAGTCCCAATAATAAATAAACTTGGCTTAGGTCAGGAATGTTGTATTTTATGACTAGAAAGAATTTAAATCGCAAAAACCAGATGCAATAAAACAGCAAGTAGTCCCAATAATAAATAAACTTGGCTAGCGTCAGAAATGTTGTGTTTTATGACTAGAAAGAATTTAAATCGCAAAATCCAGATGCAATAAAACAGCAGCTAGTCCCAATAATAAATAAACTTGGCTTAGGTCAGGAATGTTGTATTTTATGATTAGAAAGAATTCAAATCGCAAAAACCAGATGCAATAAAACAGCAAGTAGTCCCAATAATAAATAAACTTGGCTAGGGTCAGGAATGTTGTGTTTTATGACTAGAAAGAATTTAATTCGCAAAAACCAGATGCAATAAAACAACAAATAGTCCCAATAATAAATAAACTTGGCTAGGGTCAGCAATGTTGTATTTTATGACTAGAAAGAATTTAAATCGCAAAATCCAGATGCAATAAAACAGCAGCTAGTCCCAATAATAAATAAACTTGGCTTAGGTCAGGAATGTTGAATTTTGTAACTAGAAAGAATTTAAATCGCAAAAACCAGATGCAATAAAACAGCAAGTAGTCCCAATAAAAATAAACTTGGCTAGCGTCAGGAATGTTGTATTTTATGACTAGAAAGAATTTAAATCGCAAAATCCAGATGCAATAAAACAGCAGCTAATCCCAATAATAAATAAACTTGGCTTAGGTCAGGAATGTTGTATTTTATGACTAGAAAGAATTTAATTCGCAAAAACCAGATGCAATAAAACAGCAAGTAGTCCCAATAATAAATAAACTTGGCTAGGGTCAGGAATGTTGTGTTTTATGACTAGAAAGAATTTAAATCGCAAAAACCAGATGCAATAAAACAGCAGCTAATCCCAATAATAAATAAACTTGGCTTAGGTCAGGAATGTTGTATTTTATGACTAGAAAGAATTTAAATCGCAAAAACCAGATGCAATAAAACAGCAAGTAGTCCCAATAATAAATAAACTTGGCTAGGGTCAGGAATGTTGTGTTTTATGACTAGAAAGAATTTAAATCGCAAAATCCAGATGCAATAAAACAGCAGCTAGTCCCAATAATAAATAAACTTGGCTTAGGTCAGGACTGTTGTATTTTATGACTAGAAAGAATTTAAATCGCAAAAACCAGATGCAATAAAACAGCAGCTAATCTCAATAATAAATAAACTTGGCTTAGGTCAGGAATGTTGTATTTTATGACTAGAAAGAATTTAAATCGCAAAAACCAGATGCAATAAAACAGCAAGTAGTCCCAATAATAAATAAACTTGGCTAGGGTCAGGAATGTTGTGTTTTATGACTAGAAAGAATTTAAATCGCAAAATCCAGATGCAATAAAACAGCAGCTAGTCCCAATAATAAATAAACTTGGCTTAGGTCAGGAATATTGTATTTTATGACTAGACAGAATTTAAATCGCAAAAACCAGATGCAATAAAACAGCAAGTAGTCCCAATAATAAATAAACTTGGCTAGGGTCAGGAATGTTGTGTTTTATGACTAGAAAGAATTTAAATCGCAAAAACCAGATGCAATAAAACAGCAAGTAGTCCCAATAATAAATAGACTTGGCTAGGGTCAGGAATGTTGTGTTTTATGACTAGAAAGAATTTAAATCGCAAAATCCAGATGCAATAAAACAGCAGCTAGTCCCAATAATAAATAACTTGGCTTAGGTCAGGAATGTTGTATTTTATGACTAGAAAGAATTTAAATCGCAAAAATCAGATGCAATAAAACAGCAAGTAGTCCCAATAATAAATAAACTTGGCTAGGGTCAGGAATGTTGTGTTTTATGACTAGAAAGAATTTAAATCGCAAAATCCAGATGCAATAAAACAGCAGCTAGTCCCAATAATAAATAAACTTGGCTTAGGTCAGGAATGTTGTATTTTATGACTAGAAAGAATTTAATTCGCAAAAACCAGATGCAATAAAACAGCAGTTGATCCCAATAATAAGACAATTGCAATAAAATAGCAGGGACTCTTAATAACAAGAAAAAATTTAGTCTTTGGTCTAAATATTTTTCTATTATTAACTGCTATAATTCGTACATAAAACTTGATCAAATCTCCCTCAATATCTTAAGTAAAAGTCAAGAAAAAATATAGAAAATATTTTTTTAATTATTTTATCTTCTAACGATCGCTAATACATTACCTACTGTAGAAGATAACGTATTTTAATAGTTATTTATCGTCAAAAGTCATTAATGATTACCACCTTAAACTTGAAAAATTGTTTTCTATAATAAACCTTTAAAAATTCAACTCTGACAATTGTTTTTTTTTGTATTGAATGTTGAAACCGATTTAATCTTTAATTAGTGGATGAAGTAATTGCGGTAGGTACTGTAGTGGCCACAGGATTATAATTCACACAGGACACAATCCTTACCTGTTTTTATCTTTCTTTCAAAATTTGGCATTTTGTAACAGACATCTGACACATAGATTGTACTGGTTAAATCGATATTCTAATCACTTTACTGATTAAAATAAGAATTTGTTAATATCCAGAGAATAATTCACTGTAGGTATGTGGGTGTAGTTTCAAGACAGACAAAAGAAAATGCAAAAATTTCGCGCACAAAATCATATTAATACCTCTTGTAATACAGTTCTATAAGTTATAATCACAACAATGAAATTTCAGTAGTACACATTCGATATTACATTCGGTAAATACATGTTCCGCTGTACAAAATTGTCATTATTTACAAACGATCTGTACACAAAACGACAAATTAAAATTTGGAGTTACCATTGCTTAAAAATTAACATAAATGCAATGTACAGTGTGACAGCAAGCGTATTCACGCAACTCTGATCTAAAGATATGTACACATACATCGTACCCTACCATCGTTAAAAGTTCGAATATCGGCATTTCTTCACGTCATCCTCCACCATCACACCTATAATATAAAATACATATTCGAAAAATTACCGACATCACTACTTAAAACAGAGCTAGACATGTTCTTTGATCAAAATCGCACACGCTCACCAATCGCACTGCACATTCGCGATTAACTGTATCCTACATTGTTGGTCGTTAGTAGAGGACGTGAGGGTATCAAATGAAAAAATAATAACAAACACATTGACATCATTTATTAAACCAGATCGATTGTAACTAAATAGCGGGCGAAAATACGACTTATTTATCTGAGGAATCTACTAAATAGCGGTGAAAATATGATTTGTATATCTGATGGATCATTAGAAGCCGTGAACCTTAAGTTGGTCTGGCTTTGCCAGTCCACTTTTCGTAAGCCACTGGCAGATATTTTCTCTTTGGTCACCCTGCAACTGTAGGACTTCTCCGTATTCTGGGTGTTCTATGACTGTGCCATTGCATGCAAATTCCTGTAACAATTTCCAAAATTATTACATTTTACATGTTAATTCAATGTTCATTGAATTCATTGAATTTTTTGTTGTATTTTTTGTAAAAATAAGTTGGGTTCTAAAACATTTCACCGATTATCAAACACTTTAAATTAAAAGATCTTTAAATATCCCAAAAGCGCCCTGAAATCTGTATTATATTTATTTGGAACTTGCCAGTCCAAATATGAAATTTTTACGTTAATAAAATTTGTTGATATAAGTAATAGTGACACCTTAAATAAAGAAGTTCAAGTAGAAATTCAATATCATATGCTCTTAAGCCGCGTATCCATTGAACGTAAACAAAAAAAAACATTGTCACGTAAACACGAAACAAATCTGAGGTACACAATCAAAATTGCATTGAACAATTCAACCAGCACAGAGCGAGTTAGAGTAGTTTTAAATTAAGTAGAGCACAGTGACATATGCAACCAATTATACCCAGTATATGGTTTATAATTGACCCGCGTATATTTGGTTGCATACACAACTGTGCTCTCCTTGGTTTGAAACATCTATACTGACAAAAAATAATAATAAACATTGACCAGTGGTGGTGTGTATTAGTGTTGTCATATGGTAAACTGATTTATTTTCATATCAAAGTATTTAAAAAGATATTACTGATAATTTATATAGAAAAATCTAGAAATGTATGAGATCAGCATTTTAAGAACTAGGAGGTCATTAATTTTATATCAAGGTTACCAATAAGTTGACCATATTGAGATGTAAATAAACTGTGCAAAGGTTAATCGTATTGCAACACGGGGCAGTAGAAACAATATGATTAATTAATATTTAAGGGATAAAATGCACTTACCTTTTTACATGCTCGCACAATTTTTTTCAGGTCATAATCAGAAGAGAGCCCTTGAACAGTGGTTAACGTTTTACGACCATTTCGTTGTTGTATTCTTATATGAACGAGTCCGTCTTGAACATCATCGTCTGCACCCTTACTTGCATCAGCAAAGGGGTCTGAAGTAAAGAACCAAAGTTGAAATTAGGTCGAGGTCAGATACCCAACCCCAAAATTAATGAAATAAAGTCGAAAGTAAAACTAAACCACACCACCTCTCAACCACAATTACCAGTTGTTGTATTGAAAACATGAATAACATTGAATCTAAAAATAACACAAAGCCGAATGAATTGCAATACAAACAACGGCCATTTTGACAGTGGTTAAAATTCGTAATTATCTCGGACTACTTACCAAATGTGTTTAGATTCTGGATGGACATACGATAATCAAAATATATACGTACAAAAGAAAGTTTTGCAAATTGCACGGAACCTGTGAATTAACGGATGATCACAGATTAAAAATGCCCAGAACAAACTGAACCAGCGCCTCGTAAATTGCTTGATGAATCACTTCTGACGTATGCGCGTGCGTTAAATCCAGAGAGCCAACATCAAGCAATTAATTTGGGGTGAAAATAAAGCCGATCAAATTTTAAACTTAAAACGGTCACCTCAATTACAAAAAAGGAATAAAAAATTATTAAAATTATAGAATTACTACAAAATAATTTGACAATTTGAAAAAATGACTATCAATTTTCTGTTATGTTTGCTATGGTTATTTTCCAACAGCTTTGAAACCCCAATTCCGCATACGTTGGCAGCCCTGGATTTACTTTGGTTACTTTTTGACAGATACAAATGTCTTAAGTATCTAAAATATTTATTTTACAATTTTTTATATGATGTGCCCACTTATACCAATGATGTCTTGTGTACAGAAAGGATGCGAGTAATACTTTCTGGGTTAATTACTCATTTAAAAGTCGGCGCGCCACGTAGACACATAACCTCAACCATGGCCATGAATATACAAAGTTTTGTATTTCTTGATTCCGAAACCACTGGGCTACCATTCCTGGAATATAACAAGACTAGGGTGACGGAATTATGTCTTACAGCAGTGCAAAGCGACCACATTAGCATGGGTGTATATCCTAGAGTTCAAAATACGATTAACTTCTGCTTTAACCCCTGCAAACTGATTGATCACAAAGCGTCTGAACTTACTGGTAGGATAATTTTCAATCAAATACTCTGCAGGAAATAATAATAACTAAGAATTATAACATAGCATGCTGTAGTTGTAATTGTAAGTTATGTATTTATTGTATTGTGTATTTTGAAACCTGTGTACATGCATTTTTTCTATCATTAACTTGCGTTTTGTTACATCTCATAAAATCCAGATTTTATTTTTTAGGTCTCTGGAATGATCTACTCGAATATCAATCAACATTTAAACCGGAGACAGTCAACCTTATCAATAATTTTCTTGCACTGCAACGTAAGCCTATTTGCTTTGTCGCCCACAATGGTAGTCTTTTTGATTACCCTATATTCAAAGCTGAACTACATAAAACAGGGGTCAGTTTACCTGATGATATTCTCTGCATGGATTCTCTGCAAGCCTTTAGAGAATTATTTAAAAGAAACAATGAGAACATACAAGTACAAAATTTACCCAAAAGTCAAAAGCAGATTCCCATCGAGCTCTGCGATGGATTTGACGATCTTTTATGCAAAACCGTAGAGGATTTCGAGAATGAAATTAAAGGAAAAGATTCCCAGATAATTAACGAAACCACACCTAAAAAATCCACAACAGTATTCAAAAGTAACACCACCTCGAATATTGATAAACTTTATTACACACCAAGTAGAGCTCAAAGCAGTTCAACAGCTCAGCAGGAATCAACAAATGTGGTTAAGAATGGTGCCAATGTGAGAAAACAGCTAAGATTTGGGTTTGTCTGGTTTATGTTTAATTCACTACCTTCTGTTACATCTGAAGTAATTTTTTTTTTTCAGAAATAAGAGCTTTAAATTGGTCGATGTGTATGAATCTTTGACGAATAAAGCTGCGGGTGATTGTCATCGAGCTGGAGAAGATGTGAACATGTTGATAGAGTGTGCAGCCACTTTGGGTCAGGAGTTTGTAGATTGGGCTAATTCTAATGCTAAGTTATTTAAGGATGTTCCGATGATGAAGCCTGGCAGGAAACTTGGTACTTGAGAGGAATTTTTGCGAATACGCTTGAGACTTTGTCTTTCAGTAACCAAATTTAGTCATTGTAGCGAATATATTTATATGTTATAGTTTTTATCATTATACATACTCGAATGTTTCGAATATTTTATATGTATTATACATTATCTTTTATATTATACCATCACTCAAGAATTTTAAAGTATACTGTTTTTATGCTTGTAAATGGCTTGAATGTTGAGTATGTATTTTTTAACATATTTGTTTGAAAATATTTGTTATCGAATTTTTAATTATTTTTTTATATCACATTTTTAAAATCAAATATATGTATTACAAAATACATTTTATACATAACATAAAAGCTGGTTTCTTTTTTTTTTCTTTTCCCTGTTTTCTTTTAGGTACAATAAGCTATAAATGTAACCGCTTCTTAGGGAGAAATTTGTGGCACAAAATTGGATAATTTTTTGCCATTAACACAGAAATATGGTAGTGACAGTGTGTAGAACGCGAATTCTGTATACCATGATTAATAATCTATTACTTGAATGAGTTGTAACACACCAACACAATTTGACCTATCAGACACATAGCTAAACAGGACTTTATGTGTAGGTGAATAAACCAACCCTAAATCAGTTACAACATTATCATTCGTATTCATAATTAAAACATACAACAACAAATAATATTAATGCAGTAATAAACAACAAAATAAATTATATAGTAAACAGTTAAACGTTCTAATTTTATGATACACATTTTAGAAAATGAAAACCAGTTTGTTAAATAAAATATAATAAATAATAGTAAAAATGAACATGCAAATGCGGTAAACTAATCTTAGTATTGATGTGTGATATGAAAAAAAAATCTGATTTCTACTTCTCTACATGAATTCGATAAAATAGGGTAGGAAACGGTATCAGAAATCGGAAATCAGACAAGAAAACCACACATTGAACTCCGGAGATTGATCAAAAATGAGTGTTTATGTGAAACAAGCGAAATTTCAAAGTCCCTCCAGAAACGAGAGAAGAATTATTATTGCTGGAAATGCAGAATTTGTAATAACCGTACAATTATAAGGAGTGGTTGCTTTTTTTTTTTTCAGAAATCGCCTTGCATTTATGCAAAGTATGCAATTAATTTATGGTCACAAGTTATGGTTATGGGTTATGGTGGTATGTGCACAATGTGTACGTAAAAGCAAGATCTACATCGACAACAAACGTCTTCCATTTTATTAACAAGATCATCAAAGCAGCATTTTTAACGCACAATGGCGCATTTTGGTTTTATATTAGATATGTGATAAAAAAAAATACGTAGAAGTAGGTATAGAACCACATCCGCAAACTCCAATTTACGTATTGTTCACTTTGTCCACGAGTTCGTCAAAAAATTTCTCTTTCATTCTATAATAGGAAACGAACTTTTTGCCATTTTCTTGGAGATCTTCGTACTTCGTACGATGTGTATAAAGCTGAAGGCACCACGTAATTTCCTTACCGCATTTACTGATGCACGGCCCATCGCCTAGTGGTTTAAATATTATTAATAAAGTTATAAACCATGTATGCAAATATACAAGAATCCATACCGCGCGCCGATTGAAGAATGAAAGCATGTAGGCATGTATGTATATTTGAGACAAAAACCGGAATTAAAGTTACGCCCCTTGGCCACATGTCCAAAATAGACAAAAAACGCATACTCGATAACGTTATAAACTAACAGTAAAGATGACTCTTTAAACACAAAAAGCCATGAAGAACTGGCTGAAAGAACATAAGTTACCCTACAACCAAATCTTATTAAGTGTTGAATTGCAAAAAACAACATATTGGCAATGGATGCGCAAGATATCTTAAGTTCAAATAAAAAATTCAAAAAAAGTTAAGACTTGTTTTTAGAAGACCTTTACTATTTCAATGTTTCTGTAGTTTTGTGACATCTTTATTTAATGTTTATCATGTTGTTTTGTTATTGAACAGGACATCGAGTTTTTATTGCAGTACCTACAGTAATCCATTAAAATTAAATATGTAGGTAATCAGTTTGGGCCTAATACTGAAATATTAAATAACAACAGATTACACATTTTATAGTGTCTTTATTGTATGTAATTGACGATACAAACGATTTATCATATAAAATTGACAATACAGATGAATACGACACATGCAAAAGGTTACATAAATGTTTAAAATATTATATAATACTAAAATGCTTTGGTTACACATATTCAAATTGTGGTTCCTCATAATACAGTTACCAGGAATGCACAATTTGTCCTTACTGCAAGACACAGAAGATAAAATAGTAATATAATAAATAAAACAAAGTCTTATTGCAATTGATTTGAGACCAAAAGATCGTCAACAGTGTCAACCACAGCCAACTTGTCAGTCAATTTACGTTCAACAATACTTAATCTGTCGCAAATTTCGCCCATCTTAAATAATAGAGCATCCTGATTTTCGCCCAGCACGCCCATCTGTTTGATGATCAGTTCCAACTGCTGTTCAATACGACTTGTTGTTTGTTTATCAGACATGGGCTCTACATTCAGTGATTGTGCACGTTGTAAAACCTTTCCCCCCACTTGATCTCCATTAGACACCGGCAAAGGTGGCAGAGAATCGCATAAAACATTCAGTAGGCAAGCAGCTGCTGCCTTTTTGCCCAATGAAACGTCTTGCTTCATCTGATCTAAATCTTCTCCACTGACTGAAATAAAGTTAACATATTGTTATCGCAATTTCTTATTGTTTTCATGGTTTTTTTAACCAATGAAATCAATAAGAAACTGTGTGAAACAGTTTTAGAAACTTTAATTTTTGAGTGACATACCCAAAAAGCTTGCTGCAATAAACGGATCCGTGGTAACACAACGCTCAACAGTGGCTATAATCTTCTTCACTTTATTTCTGATATTCTCCAACTGTATATCTCCAATATGGCCAATCATATTGTGTTTTTCGTTCCAATAATACGGAATCCTCTTTCTTTCAAGGCATGCGTCATATTCTTTCAGCATCTACACGATCAAATAACACAGAAATTACGCTTATTTATTTATATTTATGTATCACGTACCTCCATGTATACAACAGCTAAATTAGAACTCCAAAACATATCATCCCGAACGGTTGATTGAAATATAAAGATAGTCTTCAGGAAGTAACTGCTGATGCTCTTGTGATTTTGTTGATCCCTCAGTTTCTAAACCAATGAGTAAATGGTATACCTAATCATTTCAAATTTTGTTATATTTTACACTAACCTTCATTAATTTAAGCGCAGGTTTTAGATTAGATTTACCTCTGATGAGTTCTCTCTCTTGTATCTGGAAAGACATCCTCCAGCAACGATCTACCAAATTATCGCTAGGTTTTCCCTTTGGGGCCTTAGGTACAATGAAGTATGAGTTCTAAAACTATATAATTAGTACACCACGTATTTTAAATACACAACAGCTTAGTACATACATCTTTAGGACATGGATTTTCTTTAAAATTACAATGTGTAGGCCAATTGTTGGCGAAGACAAAACAAGGCACCAAATCGACATCCATATTAATTTCTGTGCTGGTAATATTTAATGTGAATGCTGGACCACCCTTCCTCATCTTAATCTACGGAAATATTAATAGAACATGGCGCTTTAAAGTGATTTTTATGTCTCCTACGAGAAATCTTTTATCCACCGATTGTAGCTCGTCACAGACAAAAACTCTTTGGTCGCCAGACTGTTCGAATTTATTGAGAGTTCGGGTGATTAAACTCTCCATCCATACTTTGACTTTGGCCGAGTCCAGGTAGTTCTCAGAGTCCAGCAAATTGGGAAATTCACTAAAGAATTAATTAACTTAAGCTTGAACTTCGCTGTCCAGTAATTTGATACTCACGTGTAGTAAGCTTTGTATTCTGGTTGGTTCTTGAACTTCTCCATTTCCGTTAGCTGGACGCGTACAAAACCTGGTAAATCGGATGGAGTAAGTTCGGGTTTTGCGTATTCTGGTAACTTCATCAACAAGTCTAAATCGTACTCTTCTGGTTTGCTGATTTTTAGACCATCGTAATAGCTACCCCCGTAGAAGAGGTCGCGGAACACTTTTTTAAAGAGCGGGCTCGTTTCCTTCATTTTCTCTATGATTTCTTTTATCACCTTGATGAAGTTTATTATTTATTATTATTTTTAACCACAGATGAAGAACAGTATCGTTCTTACCACTTGATAGATGTTGTATTGTTTCTTCATCGTGTCTTGTAGAGAGACGTGTTTCTTGTTTAGGTACTGGAAAACATTTTCCATGTTGGCATACTTTTTCTTCTCTTCCTCCATTGCGTCTTATCTTTAGTCTGTAATGCGAATGCGGAATGTGAATTTCACATGTTCACGATGCTTAATTTCTTATAAAAATATAAAGTGCATTCTTGGTCGTGTTAAAACTGTCATTGTACTTCAATTTTGAGAGACAAATGACATATGGCAATAGCATAGTAATTATAAAATCGAATTATTGTTAAATAGGTAATCAGGTATATTTAGAATGGAGACTTCCGCGGTACGAGTCAATTAATCCTTTATATTCGGAAGGAAACCGCATCTTCAGGACTTCTTCATGCTACGTCTCGTCCATAACCATCAACTTGACTACATACGTCAATTCCTACAGCGTATAGCCAAGTTAAATTTAAGAAATAAATATCTGGGGTGGCCCTCACCCAACTTTCCGACTAAATGGTTGACACAAAGAAGTGTCACTACCTAACGTCAGTTTCTTTGATATAATGACATTTGCCATACTGACATTTAATGTCATGTCATGTCACTGGAGAGTGAACTGATATCAATTTGGTCTAAATCGGATAAATCCCTAAGAAGACGCATTTAACATTTGCCACTTTATACTTTTCAGTTATGCACAGAAAATTGTAATACACATCAAGAAAGTAAATCAGCTGTAATTATTACATTTTGTTATAGATGAGCAAACATGTTAGAATAAGCTAATAAAAAACAAAATTGTATTAAGATAAGAACTAGTTAGGTATTAGACACCCAACTTGCGTAGCATATGTGACCACCAGTCGCGGCACTTAAAATATGAGAAAGTGTCATGACAACCAAACAAATTGTTTTTGTCTGTTCATCGACCTGCCCGAAATATCAATCGAATGTAAACGAATAGAATGCAGGCGTTTCAGACATCAACAACCTAGAAGACGCAGACACAAAATAAAAGGGACAAGAGTACCATAAACTTTTAGGTGTTGCCGGAATTCCTCGTCAGAAGAGTTGCTATAGCAGGGCGCTCGCCGCCCGCCATGGGAAACGCCAAAATTTAGAGCACGCCGTTATAGTCGGGGAAAGTTTTGATCAATAATAAATGAGTAAAATCAACGGTATAAGGGTTGATTTCCAGCCACGTTCCGTTCAGTTAAAGTTTTGCGCCGAAAGAGTTAGCAGACACGGACAAACTGTGCAAGCACGAAACTTCTAAAACTCGCACAACACAGCTGTGCTTTAAAGTTCCTTTTTTAATGCAATAACATCAACATGTATTGTCTTCGCGAACAAAATTACATGTGGAAATTCAAAAAATCAATTTTATCGTTGCTATGTAAATAAATAATTTTATGTGTTATAATAATAAATAGCAATAAATAAGTGTAATTTTGCTACTGAGATTTATAGAAAAGGTAAGAAATGTAAAAACTAGATTATTTGGTTATGATTTTAATTAGCGGTTATTAATTGTTGAATCCTACATAAATGTTGTCGCAAACTTTTTTTTAATAAGTATTTGAAACACATTTTGAACTTCATAACTGTATTTCTGACTTTAGATTTCGACTAAATGTTACATAGAATATTCTATATTATATAATATTCTATATTCTAAAAATTAATTTCGAAATCGCAGTCAAAATATGATAAATGTTGAAAAAAATCGCATGTAACATTTATCAATTGCGGATTTCAGACTGTCACCAAAAACAATCCAGGTCGCCCCTTGGTATGACTAATTTCAACCCCATCCGTTGTACAGTTTTGGCGCTTTCGTGTTCAGAGACATACATATGTACAGATATTTTCCTAAAAGCATTGCAATAGATTCAGGGACCCTCAAAATGCGAATTTCTGCCGATTACTCATTTTCATCCGTCTAGAGGATCTATAGTCGGAAAGTAAGATAGCTATATTTTTAATGGTTTCCTTTCTTAAATAAAAAAGTTCCATTTCACATTATTCTCATTTATTCCAGTCACCATGTTAAAGAAACGATGGCATACATGAAGAAAAAGCGGGGTCCAGTGCGTCAATTCTCGCTGCAGTGCGATTCCCCTAAAGTATCATCAGAACGCAGAAGAAGCCTTAAAAAACAATTTTCCGATGAAATAACTGAAGTTTCCCATGCTCGTCAAGAAGAAAATGCCGTTAATATCAGAATATCGCTTAGCGCGAAAGGTAGTAGAACAGCAGATTGCCCTCCACCAGTCAGAGTGGCTTGGTCGGACAACGAAAAGAAAAAAGAAGAAGGAATCGTAGCGAAGAAATGCTCAGAGATGAAGCGCCCTAACACCACGTCAAAATTAGTTAAGCAAAGATCCTTAGAAAGAGAGTCGATCTTGTATTCGAAACAAGACATGGCGCAAAGAATGCGAAGGGCGTGGCAGGAAAGGGAGAAGTCCAAGCACAATTTGAAGATATTCCTATCTCACAATACTAAAGACATGAAGAATGAAGATGACGTCTCCAGTGATTCATCTCGTTCTGAACCTCCAAATTCAGTTGCTCAAATCATAGACACTAGGACCCCAAAAATCATGCTACCTCTCCAACCGGATATCCTCAACAGTGACACCAACATGAAAAACGTTTTTCAAAAGCACATCCGAAAAAACATTAACCAAAAGACTTTATTTAGTGATAGTTGCTATTCCCCAACACGAACAACCAATGATAAAAACGAAAGAAGCACCACTATCGTAGTACCAGTAGTCACCAATAAAACCTTGCAAGCCCAACTCGAAAGGATAAAACCCTTACAACGCCAAAACTCTTTAGACAGTAGCATCAAACAAAAACTCGAAGACACCAAGGACGAAACCATCCCCAGTAGACCATCAACAGCTGCTTCCAAACGAGAACTCTTCCAGAAACGCACAAACTCCGCGTTTAACTCAAGCGTCAAGAAAGAAAACTCCAGACCTCCATTGGTAAGAGCCTCATCGGTACCTCTTAAGCCAGAACCTCCGAAAGCCAAGTTCGTGGCCACGAAGAGGAGAGTGAAGACAGCCAAGGCGAAAGTGAGGATAGGGAAAGGTAATGACTATACTTCAGAGGATGACAACTCGTCATCTTCGAGTTCCAACAAGAGAAGCTGGGTGCAAAGATGCGTATCTGTGTCAGGTTATGATGTCGAGACTATGGTCTCTTTGGTAAGCCCGTCCGGGAGTGAAAACGAGGAGGAACCACCGGTTGAAGAAAAGGAGAAACAGGTGAAACCGGAAGTGGCTCCGATCAAACCAAGTTTGGTCAAGCAAGAGTCGCAGCAGATCGAGGATGCTCATTTCTCGCTCAGAAAAACTGTTAAGTCTGGTAAGTGGTAATCAGATTTATTTTTTGGAACCACATAGCTTTAAACCAAATTGATACCAGCTCATCCTCTAGTGCTAGTGACTTTAAATATGCACATTATAATTTACAGATCTTTGGAATAAGCTGTTTAATAAGTTTAATAAGATAGCACTCACTACACTCCACAAAATATATACAGCAAATTATTTGAGCGAATGACACATTAAGTGATAAAAATAATGAAATGAACAACGTACATGAATGACGTACATATTTCGATCTGAAATACTAAATACTAAATACATGAAACGATGCATTATATCATTATCAGGTAAAAAAATTATCTGCAGCTGGAGATAAGATATTATTATAAGTAGTATGTATCTCTCTCGCAGTTGTGCCTTTTATTATCGATCTTAAACTAATTTCAACAAAAAAAAACTAAGAAAACAGTAAAAAAGCATCCGATATTGTGCCGATATTGATTACAAATTTGTCGGCGATTTGAATATGTACGGTTTGGGTAAACAGTATCGTGAGCCGAAATACTTACAAGAATTGAAGGTCGCTATAAGTTGGCGTGACTACGAAAAGCGATTTCCCTCCTCCACTTCAATTAAACATTAGCAATTAACGGGCACATGCGGGTCTTAAACTTCCACTCTCTACTTGCAAGCGGAAAACTTCACCGTCAAACTTTTGCCTGCTCGCTACACAACACCAAGCGTCGATATGTCCGCCAAATGGTGTGCAAGTATGCGATACACATGTATTACTTTATTGTTTCTTTATCGCCTGCAGCCTGAGTTATATACTGCCATTTGATCACGCAGAAAATTACGGGAATCCCCCATAATTCATTTCCAATTGGGTTTGTTTGTACAGTGATAATGTTGCAAATGTGTAATAAGCTGTTACCTTATTATAGATATGAATACATTCTACACAAAGTAAGAAATTTGCAATATGTAATATATTTTTATATTTATGTATAGTGTTTGTTTTATTATCAGATTATATCAATCAATGATAAGAATTAATAGTATATGCATTTTAGTAATTGAAAATAATAATTCAGCAAATTTATAAACATTACTTGGTGTCAGGATAACCAAATTCTTGTGAGCTCAAAATATAATCAGCGCAAAGAAACGTCCATCTATAAATTTGTCACATTTTGATAATTCTTTGCAACTCGAATAAAAAATTTTGCATTTTGCACTAACTTGTGCATAGCGCCATAAATCAAATAGCATTAGAATTAATAGGGGTTTATTGCAGTGTAAAAGCCAATCAAATAATAGATAGAGATTGGAATACATATTGAAGTTCCTACAAAATTAGCTGGTCTCAAGTTGGTCAAAATCGGACGATTCTCTAAGAGGCATTTAACATTTGCCACTTCCGGTTGTCAGATTGTCACCAAAAACAACCCGGTTCGACTCCTGGCAATTCGAAATATATATACCAAATTTCAGCCCGATCCGATGTACCGTTTGGGCACTGTCATGTTCACAGACATACACACATACATTTTCCAGAAATCATTGTAATGGATTCAGGGGATCCCCAAACGCGCCATTATTAATAATACTAATAATAGACCTTATATAGAAGAATTCTATTGTCCCTATACAAACAAAAATTGTCTAATAATATTGAAAAATATTGATTTTAATCGATTATGTTACTTTTCAGTTACATTTCAGCACTCGAGCATACACGCAATCAGAAGTTTCTCGGCAAGTTTTCCAGCAAGACGTGGCTCTGTTGCCACGTCATTATTCCTAAATTCAAGTTCATCTCGTTCTGGCAGCCAGACTCAAAAGGTACAGGAGAAACGCGCACCAGTTTCTGCGTTCGAAGATGAAGAAAGAGTGCCAAAACGAAGACTGGTCCGAACAAAGAGCGCACCACATCAAAGAAGGTTAGTACAACCATCTTTTTCTGGCTACATTTTGTTATAAGTGATGATATGTCCAGACCCAGACTAAGGCCAATATTAGGGATAACTTATGTAAGACAATAAAGTAAAGAGTTGTCTTTGAATTTGATTTAACATGAGTAGAGAGCTCGAAGTGTGAGTTGTTGCGCATTTACATAAACTAGAAGAAGTTAAAATAATATATAAATCTACAAATTATAAATTCAAGTAGCGTGTGTGTTGCCGGAATACCCCAGTTTAAAACAATTTTAAAGTTTGTCCTTTATACACATTCTTAAGCCTTACATGCACAAACACATAACTAAACCCCTGTTCCTATCCTCTTTTAAAGTAATAATTTTCAACACCAAGTAACCTACAACGATTTACTGACAGTGATAATAAAGTTAGAAGGTTTGGTAGATAACACAAGGGAACACATTTCCGACTTTCTGATACAACCAAAAAAAATATTTGTTCCAGATTATATTTGCCTTACATCACTAGAAACTGAAAGTGGATTTGTTGTTAACAGGTCTAGATTTACAGATACAGCAATAATTAAAAAAAACTTAGAAAACGGCAACAAAATCAGTTAACAGATTCAGAAATTCAAAGAATATGCAAAAATGCTGCTTTCAAGCTGTATTTTGATTAATCGATAAAAAGCCACCATTCAGAAGGATCGAGGGGAATATCTATCTAGTTCATAAGACTCTCAACATCATGACATACACGTAAAGATCCTTCAATTTTAAAATATGCTTTATAAGGCTCGTTACGCTGTAAATGAAGACACCGTCACACCTCGTGCGAAAAGATTCCATTCATGTAGCCCAGAACCCAATAACTAGGCTTTTTCTTTTGAGAAACCTGTCTTTAACCAAATCATTCCGTTCGCACTGGTTTATAAGGTGAGGTGTGCCTAAAACTTCAAATCACGACTTACCTGATTTGATAGAGTGATTTCAGACACTCTGTCAAATCAAGCAAGTTTCTTCAAACAGGCGAAATTTCTTCTGTGTCAAAAATCGAAGATGATGAAGTGGATGGCGCACTTGGGAGAGGATGGTTCTCTCCATGGGAGATAGGTAGAGATGCTGAAGGCAAATTTGGATATTTTATTTTATGCTTATCCTTCTTCGAATAACCGGAGATGCTTATCGTGCAAAAATAGCAATCATCTATACTACATGATTGGAAGGCTCTCGCCACAACATGGGAACTGCAAACGGCATTTTCTTTTGCATCCCTTTCATCCACTTTAAAAGTCCGATCTAACGGAAAATACAGCGTATATTAGGTGTCCATGACTTTTCCAGATCTCCAATTCTAAATCCAAAATAGCAGCAGTAAACTGCTTTTACCTCTTCCGTATTTTTTTTTTCAGATGTGTCACTACATAACAACCGCACATGCAACAAAACTTATTTGGTGAATTTTTACATCTTCTTTGATCTCTTCCCATATTTTAATGCATTTTTTTTTTGAACAATCTATTATGAGAACGTATGCCCAGAAGACTAACTCAAGCGCTGTTACAACACTTTGATGACTTGATCTATGAAAAGTGATGTTAGGTCAACAAAACTATGTGATCCCTGTTCTGGTTGTCGGATCCTTGTTCCATTGTGTAATTTATTTTTGTAGAATGTCATTTTCAAATTTATTTACCGATATAATGCAATTATTTGTAACTCTATCACTTTTTAAATATATATAATAGACACAAATCATTTAACTGGTTTCATGAATTGATCGATTGTTTATTTGTAATAGTGATTAATTATGGACTAGAAGCAGTGATTTAAATTCTAAGAATGGATTAAACACGTTATTTACGCAAATATAATTTGTGATTATTTAGCACTTCCGGTATTACACCTCGATTTGTAAATTGACACTTTAATGTGTAATATGTATATAAAAAAATTAAAGTAGGTACATACAGTAACATTAAACAAGTAAAATTCTCTATTAAACCTTGCATGTTGGGTCTATAAATTTTGTTCCAGTATCCAATAACTGTTTGGATACTTTATGTACGTTCGTATTGTGCCATGACTTAAAGCTATAACAATAAATAACTGTTTGTCGATCATTACTGTAAGAGATTTATCAATATTGGCTGTCATTACGAATAAAATTTAATAATTCCACTTGGTAAGGATGCATGCCGATGTACCTTCCTTCAAGACAGAAATATGTTTACATTTGTCCCGCGTGGTACAAGTCAAGTATGAAATGTATTTTTTGACATAGGTTGGTATCCAATTTTATACTCAATAACCCCTGCCATATTGGACAAACTTGAATGATTCTTTCAGTACACTGTACAAAGAAGAACCCTGGTGATGTTTTTGCCCTTCAAGACACTCTGCCTACTGTATTGTTTTAAAAGAACTTAACTAAATCAAACACATTGTGAAGCATCAATTTCCAACATTCTGTTTTTTGATTTCTTCCAATACGAATCCTGGATGTTGTTTTAAAACTATTGGTCAATTTTATTGCCACCAACGATTTCATATCAAACAATAACCAGAAAATAATCAAACAGAAGCAATTAAGAATCAGTCACCAATCATAAGGTCTTAAGATTACCATTTCAAATTATCTCTCACGATTTGCTTTGTACTGAACAACTTAAGAAACACGTAATTTCCCAAAATTCCACACGTCAACAATAGTAATAATAGTGTAGCATGTTAGGGGATGTAAGCCATATTAAACTACATGTATAAGTGGGTCGATTGGTCCCGTGCACCCCGACGAATGTTTTTCCGTGCGGACATGCGAGCTCCGGATCCGTTAGATATAGAATTGGTTTTATTTTTTATGATGGCATTGTGAACCGTCAGGTTGCTGGCACATGATAGCAGTTTTATGTAAGAACTACCTACCATGCTCGGTTCGGTTTTGTTGTCTGTGGCCATCGAACGAGAGTGGTATGTGATTGATTATTGATTGTGGGGGCACTTCAAATTGAATATCTTCTCCAGAGCACTTCGAGTCTTCGAGCCTCATTTTTACGGTCACAACGTTGATTTTATTATCCATCCAGGTATATGCATGCATAATGTACGACCTAATTAAGTTTGGGCTTGAACCAATGTGATTTGTAATAAAATGTTGGGACTTTTTTTGTTCGGGTACCAAGCACCGATTCGATGTATCTAATACTAGTAATGCACGACACTGAATATTTAATTAAATCGGCTATGAAAGTATGATTCGACAGATGAATTTATGACGTCTTACTCTGCACATAAGGAAACCATGCCAAAAATTAAATTGTATTTATAATGTTTATATGTAAAGCTACCATGCTCTAAATATGAGATAAACGCCATTATTCTGATTTAACTCTTTCAAAGAGATAATAAAACATACTTTATACAACCATGTCATTAAAGTTCGAAGAAATAGAATATTATTCACACAGAGACGTACAAATAATCAATGCAAACGTAGCTGGACCATGGAACTTTAACTTTTCAGTCTTTCTAATAATGTAGTTGTACACAGACAACAGATATAAAAAAAATCAAAAAATGTATTTCTTTGATGAAAAGAAAACCCCGTTTAAAGATTGTAGATTGTATACCTGTTTTTCTTTACAAAATTGCAAATTTTGGGGACACTTTTTACTTACATTCATTTGACATTTAATGTCATATCATGTCAGTGGCATTGACGATTGTAAAAATTTGACAATTTGCAATACAGTAACGAGGGCTGTGGATTCTGTCAAACTCCTTCTTTATCTTTATCTTCTTTAAAGTCACTGGATGGTGACCTCATATCAGTTTGGCCAAAATCGGATAAATCCCTAAGAAGACGCTTGTAACGTTTGCCACTTCCGGTTGTCAGATTGTCACAAAAAATAATCCAGTTTGTCCCCCGGTAATTCTAAACATTTTTTTCCACACAATACAACGTCACGTGAGATATCCAGTACATATATTCAACATAAAACCTAATTGAGATGCTTGTTTTTTGCAGAAATTCTTTGACCCACAACTACCAACATTCCAATTTCAAAAATGCACCGAGCAACGCGTGCACGTTGACAGTTTAGTTACTTTCATGGCCGTAAAAATGATAATTTCAATTTTGCATGCACATTTTATTGAGCCTTCCAATGCGAGACGTTCAACAGCAGGGAGCAATAAAAATAACTGGAGGTAATAAGTGTTTAAAGTCCACAGAGACACTGACTTTTATTTCCACTGGCAACGCACGGCACGGGGTATTTTCGGAAACATTGCATTATCTTTATGATAAAAGTTATGGAGCTTTTAAATGCGTAATAACAAGTTTTCCTATTTCGTAACTTTCACTGTTCCATCGCAATATATTTCAAAGATAATTATTCTGCTCAAGGTCGTAGTTATGTCATATTTTTGCAAAAGGATTCCGTATATTTACGTGGACTGATTTCAGTAAATATAATATAGTATTAAGCAACAAAAAACACTTCCAAGTTGAAACGTTTCATTACAAAAAAGTATAAAACTACAGTTGAATTAAAACACCTAACTGACAAACAAAATGCAACAAACACAACATTCTTTTAGTAAAAGGTACAGGCCTCGGCATGTTTTAAACTCACAATCGATAAGTAATAATGTGACGTCCCCCGCCCCCCTTCGGAAAATCCGGGGTATCGATAATAGTTTTGCCCCATTTACCTACTTCTGTCCGATAACCCGTCAGTAAAATAAACTTCATTACGTGATGTCTTTGATGGGTCGTGATTGCAATGTCACACGAAGAGGGGTCCCTTCCTTCCTTCTGGTAATTATATCTAGACACGTCGTAAAATTCTTACGCCGACGGCGCTGATACCGATTTTAATTGCATTGTTTCGAAACAACGATACGACGTTTAGACACGGTGGATGTCAGAGGACTTATAACACATTTGGGTGACTTAATAATGAACTTTATATCCGTAAACTAATGAGCTAATTAAATCAGTTTGATAGAAATAGAACGAAAATTGTTTATTCGCCAAATTGGCGGAGGCGAAAGATTATATATTCATATTTTACAATGGGAAATATATTGGCTTAAAATAACAATTTTAACTCTACTTAACAATCATTTATATCATTCAGGTAATTCCCTGAACTCTATAATTTAGGTCGTGCAATAAAAACATTATTATAACAAATTATTTCTACCGTACTAATCATAACTTTAGTCATCGCGTCATCAATCAAACTAACGATAGTAGTTACGTTAGATCGGTATTATCAATCATGGTTATCGATTGCAATAATGGACATGGGAATTAATAAACGGTATTGTGCCGACATTGTGTGTAAATATGTGCAAAAATTAATTGCGAACATTAGCGTTAATCGTCCAAAAGTCGAGTCGTTCCTGGCGCCGTCATTTTCGACTACCATCAGTACGTGTCTGGTGTACGGCCATAAGCAGCTGTAAATTAATTAATTAATCGCAGTTATACATCGTCCATCGCAGGTCAAGGACCTTCTTATACAGTATGTTCCGCTGGTAAGCAACCTACAATACTTACGTAAAGTAGAGTTTCCCTAATCTTTACTAAAGTCTACAGACTTATTCCCAAATGAAGAGTAACCAGAATACCGCTCTCTTTCTGTAGCTCAGCTTATATAAAGCCCAAAAATGGCCAACGCGTGCGTAGAAACTGCCAGCGCCATCTCCCCGCCAGAAGACATAGCAATAATTTTTAATGAAACCACTTTCGTATCCAAACACATAATCTTTTTGCTCAAATCTATTATCTTTCTCTTCCAAATAGAATATTTACTTACCTCAAGGCCGATCGTTATTTCAAATAAAACCAGATTTATTTCATTCAAACGTATTTCTGGAATTAAACCCAAACAATTTCTACATTACGAAAAACCATTTGGTGGAAAAGAATCGGTTCACCTCATACAGCTGACTTTAATTGAAAGAAATAGCAGATATGTAATAGCCAGCACAGCAATAGCAGATTTGGAATCAGCGTGAAAACTGCATTCAAGTAATCAAAAGAGCAATGTTTCTCAAATTTGAGCGCAAATCTCATGCCAGAACCTACCATTTCAGACCTAAATTTGAACCAACGCAACGATTCTCCTAATACAGGACTGTCTTTAACACCATATTTTCAATATTTCAGCGTGGACAAGGAAAACGGCGACGAGTTAAGTAAGGAGAATGATTCAGTTGCGGAATCGCGGAAATCGCCAAGCAATTTCCCGGAAGATCGTGCCGATATAGCCGGCGTCACGGCATCGGCAACGAAAAATGAAAGTGGCGAGGTGCCCCTCGATAGCGCTGCCGCCGTAGACGCCTCTCCCGCCGAGAGCGTCGCGACGTCGTCGGCGCCGAACTTCGAGAACCCGAAGGAGCGCCAATGCTGGGATATGTACTGCAAAATGAGTGAGAAGGGCGTGACCGTTTCCTTCGATACGATCTTGAGGGGAATGCTCACGCCAACAGAGTACAGACTAAGAAGGAGACCATCCGTAAACGTCGTTACTGAAGATAATTGCGAGATTGCCGAGAACTAATTGTGTTCTTGTTTGTTATGGTAAAGGAGTTAACATAACAGTGACATGCGAATGCTAAACAATTTCCGATTATGATTAATCCCTCAAGATGTTGATTGCATTAGTCGATATGATTTGTTTATCTTTTTTGGAGGTAATATGACTATTTGGAGTTGTATACAAATTATATAAGTGAAATACCACTAATTGTTATTAGTACTATGTATGAAGTATTAACATTGTTTTCTTAGAGCTACAGTAGTTTCAGTGCAATGGACATAATGTGATTTCTTGACAAAAATTAAACTAATTGTTTAAAACCCGATATATAAACCCTTCGATACTTTTTGTCGGCAAAATTCTGGGGTATACTTGAATGATACTTGAATAGCTCTATCGATTGACATATCTTTCATTAAGAAATTCGAATAAAAAAGTTATGGATATCTTAGTAAACTTATTTTTATGTTCTTTCTTTTACTAGAGGTTGCACTATTATAAAACAGACAACGCATTTACCACCAAAATCACTATTTACCACCAAAATCTGTAGATACTAAAAAAGTTAATAATAAAATGTAATGTATGTCAAGAGATAAGATGTGTTCATATGTGACTAAAATGTTAGAATAAATCGTACCTGTCGTAATTTCACCGGACACCTTCGATTAAACAAGCAACATTTAAAAAATCAACAGTCAACCGTATTTGTACTATTAAGCAAGTATGTACTCATAGAAATAAAAATTCCAGACATCATGGTAAATGTAAAGATAGTATAAAATTATGTGTGCTGTTATATTGTTACTAATTATATTAGAAATTTAGATGGTATATTTTTGTAGATATTGTTAGTGGTATAACAAAATCGGCAGTATTTAGTGTAGCTACTACACTATTTTATTCCAATAAATATTGAATTTACTATTTTTTTTTAGTTAACAATTGCAGTATCTTCAATTCAGTGCAAGAAGGGGATATATCCTATATCTAAGATATATGTGATGCGGAGAGCGAAATTACTCCTTTACTAAGAAAAAAATAATAACTCAAATTTGTATTTTCAGAGGACGTCTTGGGACCAGTTGTCTAAAAAACATAAATTTGAATTATTATTTCTTAGTAAGGGAGTAATTTATGAATATTTTTAAACCAATTTTTATTCTGCCGACAACTGGTCCCTTTTCGCATCACATATTTCTTTTTCCCCTTCTTGCACCAGAGTCTTCAATTGTGTACCCAAATGAGTGATTTTCTTAGTTTACGTAACAGTATGTGTGTTGCATAAGCAAAGCATGTGACTGTTAAGTTACATACTGAATGTGAATTAATAACAATAAAGTAGGTGCTCAATTTTTCACCTAACAAATATGATTACATATATGTAAGAAATTATTCATTTTGCTTAATAAATGTTTATCAAATCTCTGTTCTATTGTTTATGTCTTTATTACCCTTTTCGTGAAAAGGTTTTTACTTTTCTCTATAAAAATATATGTGACCTCGGATGCGAAAAGGGATCTATCGTGCGAAAATAACGTGCGCCATAACGGTACCTATCGGAAGACACCTTACGTGCGCAAATAGCGTGCAAGATAACGTCACGATAGGTCCCTTTTCGCATCCGAGGTCACATCTACTAATTTATATACAGTATACTACACAGACTTCGTCGCGAATTGACAGATTTTGATAAACGTCAGTGCCACTGACATGGCATTGTGTTATTTTGACTGACATCTTACAATTTATTGTCAATCAGTACAGTGCACAAGTCTCTGTATTCTATAGGTTTCTCATCTGTGATTCCCCAAAATATAACCTCACTTTTCGATTAAAATTCAGATTTGCATCATCGTTATACATATTGCCGGTGTATATAATTTGCTGATACGTTAACATACTACTGAGCCCATTGAGCAATCCACCTATTTGTTATCTTTAAAAAATTGCTTATCTACAACAATTAGTTGCAGTTTTTTATAGCACAAATACAATTTAGTTTATCAGAAAGATTTTTTGCTCTCTATATTAACATCCATGCATTAGAAACCCCTATTTAACAATTCCCAACAACAATATTTCCACTTTATATTGCTTTTCATTCAATTTAAGTTCCCTAATTAAATAAAAAATCCACTTACGTGTACTTCGGAATGCTTCACTTACGTGGCCGTACACAAAACTATGTCTAATTAGAAGAAATATGCTTGTAATCAAAATGCAAATTATTAATCACGTTCCTCCTATTCAGAACACCGAATCCAACACCTATTATTTGTTTACCAACAAGGAACGGCAACAGTGGGCAACAGCCTCCAAAAATAATCACTTATAATATTGATATCTACTAGACAGGTAGCGACATCTATTGCGATTCATTGAAACTTAGCAGGTTAAAAGACAAAATATATTTTTTAGAATTACAAAAATTTTACCTTCAAATCAACAACATCATTTACTCAGCAATAATAATAACAAATTTTATAAACGTTATTATAACGTAAAAAACATACTATTCCAGTAGCCTGGTTTAATCGTAAAGAACTTTCCAATATGGCGCCGACCAGCTCCGGATTACTTTTAATTTGGGTATTTTTTTAATAACTTAAGATCTAAAACCTATTCTAAAATAGTGGCATCGCTGTTCAGCTGTTAAAATACATATTTAAACTTTGGGGTCGATTTTACAACAAATTCGTGAGCCTTATTTAATTTTTAAAAATGTTTATGACCCCCCTTTTTCATTCGCCATAGTATTTGATCAATAAAATAGAAAACAAGGATCAAATTGATGAAATTTTGAATTGTTTAGTTTGTTAAAACTTAGGTCATCTGCAGAATTAATAAAAACCTCTCCTCAAAGTGAATATATTTCACAAAATTGAGTAACTGGGCACATGAACAAATCCAGTTGACTGAAGAAACAAACAGGAGATAACATTACTTAAGACAAACTTTGTTATATCACATCTACGGACAAGTCTGACTTTAATAATTGATGCTTCACCGACTTTAATAATTGATGGTTGATGAGAGTTCTTGAAACTGTATGGGGCTTCATATTTTTTTCAACTTTTAACACAAATTCGCAAGATGGTTTGGCCGTGATGTTCAAACGTCCCAGTCAAATTCAACTAGCATCTAACATATATCAATTAATAAGATTTTTCCATTTGCTTTTAAATTTTACTTTGGAAAACTTGACCCACCACCACCGGTTGGGAACCTGTAAAATATACTAAACTCCTTCACCAGTACCTGGAGCGACAGAATAGTCGCCTGTCTACACGGACACATTGATTTCTTTAATGTTGGAAAGCGAGCAACAATCGCCCGACGACAAAAATCGCTGGCGACGCCTACGGTCGTAGAAAATAGAACAAGGTGCGACAGAACGTAGCTCGTCTCTGCGCTTGCTATTAGGATAGATATGAAAAAACGTTATTTCAGTATCAGAGACATTTTCTGGGCGGCCATTACGGCCCTGTTTATTGTTTACATCGCAAATCAACAAACTCTATAAATAGGGAAACTCCCTGTATCATTCGGAGCGCGTATGTCGACTACCTTCCCAACACTGTGATAAACAAACATTATTGCTGTGTGGAAAATGAAAATTGTATAGAATAAACAGGAATACCTTTTATTGATTTTTTTCTATGTTATTACGTTACAAATTATAATTTCATTTATTATTAATTGAAGGATAGGCAGTTTTTATACGGGTCTTCACAGGCTGCGGTAGCAAAATCATGGAAAATTATGGTCGCAGATGTATTTATTTAATTAAAGAACGGTGATAAAATTTGACTTTTTGATAATGTTAAACGGGAGAAATACATATTTCCTGTATAAAATCATTTGTTATGAATTGTCTGGCGGCGGTATCGACCCAAAATAACCAAAAGTAACCGCGTAGTTTCCACTCATTCCACAGACTAAACCGAGACGAGTGAGACAGTTTTCAGTGTGTTCAAAATATTATTGTTGATTGTATAATTTATTAAGTGTTTCTATTTTTATATTATTCAAATGATTCATATAATTGTTATCCCGTACCTATCTTGGGATATATTGATAAGACACTGATGAATGATAACAATTCATGAATTGTGTTGCAATTATTCAGTGCCTTTATTATGTGATAAATCATGATGAACATGTTTCGAAGAGGCAAGAAAGAAAACAAATCAAAACTAGAGCACAAATTATATCTGGTACGTAGTTATCATTAAAAATAATCAAAGCGTTTTCACTACGATTCTATTTTAGGCACGGGAAACACCTGAGCCAGTATTTGATTTGTCCGATTGTGACCTGCAAAACGTCCCATCGGGAATTTATTCGCTCTGCAAGGTGTTCTTAAAGGAATGTTTAAAGTTAGAAAATAATAACCTAACATTATTAACCGGTGGTGGAAACCTAGAAGATCTGTCATCACTGAACGTTTTAGATATACACAATAATCATTTCACGCAGTTGCCAAAAAACATAGATTTGTTAATTAACCTTAAGGTATTTATTCCCTTTTTTTGCTCTAACCAAATTATAAACTTTATTTTTTGTTGCAGGTGTTTTATATTAATAAGAATCAAATAAAGAAACTACCTTCTTCGCTCTGTAACCTTCACAATTTGCAAGTGTTGGATGTTTCTGATAATAAATTACAATCATTGCCTGACGAGATAGGAAATATGGTTAGTTTAAGAGAACTCTATCTTTCCGGGAATAAGAATTTGAAGGAACTGCCCAGAACAATGTGCCGGTTAAAGTGTTTAAACAAATTGGTATTGGATGTTGAACAATTTGTGTATCCAACTCCCGACATTCTCAGACAAGATGTTTCGGACGTCTTGAATTACATTCACAATGGTAAGAAATTTCACAATATCAAAGATAAATTATACAAATTAAATAAATTTTTAGACAATAACTGCACCTGTGAGTCAGCTACATCTGGAACTGAGAAAGAAGATCATCAAGATTTATATGTCGATGACTTTCAGGTACTTTTGATGGTATAAAGTTGATTTTATCAGCTATTTACAGAATCTATGTGGATTATATATCAATTCGGTAGAAAAGATAATCTTGAAATAACAAATCCATATAATTTTTTATTATATATTATTACTTCAAGAAAAATTAAGGCTGTAGCCTTATAATAACTTCTTAGAATTTTTTATAGATGGCTCTGCAAGACAAACTGTCATTTCTAAAAAAAAACTGCTTGCATTATTTGATATGATAATAGAATATACAAATACAAAATATGCCAATTCTGTGTTGCATGCTGTCTGTTTTTAGAATACCTATGGGAAAAATTATGACAAAACTTTTTGACATTGATAGGGTCTTAAGTTGAGGCGATGTAATCGATTAAGGTATAGATTAAGGTGACCAGACATCCCAATTTTGGTAGGAAAGTGCCGGTTTTTCTCCACCTGATGAAAGATGCACTCAATAGATTTAAAAATTAGTTTTAGTTTTTGTCATTTGGCAAAAAAAACTTAATATTATTAAAAAGAGTCATTCTCACATATTTTTAACTAAATAAAATTGTGTTAATGTTGTATTTTATAACGGGAAAAAAATTAAATTTCTAAAATAAGTTTCAGTTCTATGCTTGTATCAGATTTGCAAAAAAAAAACAGATGCAATAAAACAGCAGGTAGTCCCAATAATCATTAAACTTGCGTTAGGTCAGGAATGTATTTTAAGGCTAATAAGAATATAATTTGCAAAAACCAGATGCAATAAAACAGCAGGTAGTTCCAATAATAAATAAACTTGTCTTCGGTCAGGAATGTTGAATTTTAAGACTAGAAAGAATTTAATTCGCAAAAACCAGATGCAATAAAACTGCAGGTAGTCCCAATATTCAATAAACTTGTCTTGGGTCAGGAATTTTATGCCTAGAAAGAATTTAATTCGCAAAAACCAGAAGCATTAAAACAGTAGGTAGTCCCAATAATCAATAAACTTGTCTTCGGTCGGGAATGTTGTATTTTAAGAATAGAAAGAATTTAATTTGCAAAAACCAATTGCAATAAAACTGCAGGTAGTCCCAATATTCAATAAACTTGTGTTTGGTCAGGAATTTTATGCCTAGAAAGAATTTAATTCGCAAAAACCAGAAGCATTAAAACAGCAGGTAGTCCCAATAATCAATAAACTTGTCTTCAGTCAGGAATGTTGTATTTTAAGAATAGAAAGAATTTAATTTGCAAAAACCAATTGCAATAAAACTGCAGGTAGTCCCAATATTCAATAAACTTGTGTTGGGTCAGGAATTTTATGCCTAGAAAGAATTTAATTCGCAAAAACCAGAAGCATTAAAACAGTAGGTAGTCCCAATAATCAATAAACTTGTCTTCGGTCAGGAATGTTGTATTTTAAGAATAGAAAGAATTTAATTTGCAAAAACCAATTGCAATAAAACTGCTGGTAGTCCCAATATTCAATAAACTTGTGTTTGGTCAGGAATTTTATGCCTAGAAAGAATTTAATTCGCAAAAACTAGAAGCATTAAAACAGCAGGTAGTCCCAATAATCAATAAACTTGTCTTCAGTCAGGAATGTTGTATTTTAAGAATAGAAAGAATTTAATTTGCAAAAACCAATTGCAATAAAACTGCATGTAGTCCCAATATTCAATAAACTTGTGTTGGGGTCAGGAATTTTATGCCTAGAAAGAATTTAATTCGCAAAAACTAGAAGCATTAAAACAGTAGGTAGTCCCAATAATCAATAAACTTGTCTTCGGTCAGGAATATTTTATTTTAAGAATAGAAAGAATTTAATTTGCAAAAACCAATTGCAATAAAACTGCAGGTAGTCCCAATATTCAATAAACTTGTGTTGGGTCAGGAATTTTATGCCTAGAAAGAATTTAATTCGCAAAAACCAGAAGCATTAAAACAGCAGGTAGTCCCAATAATCAATAAACTTGTCTTCAGTCAGGAATGTTGTATTTTAAGAATAGAAAGAATTTAATTTGCAAAAACCAATTGCAATAAAACTGCAGGTAGTCCCAATATTCAATAAACTTGTGTTGGGTCAGGAATTTTATGCCTAGAAAGAATTTAATTCGCAAAAACCAGAAGCATTAAAACAGTAGGTAGTCCCAATAATCAATAAACTTGTCTTCGGTCAGGAATGTTGTATTTTAAGAATAGAAAGAATTTAATTTGCAAAAACCAATTGCAATAAAACTGCTGGTAGTCCCAATATTCAATAAACTTGTGTTTGGTCAGGAATTTTATGCCTAGAAAGAATTTAATTCGCAAAAACTAGAAGCATTAAAACAGCAGGTAGTCCCAATAATCAATAAACTTGTCTTCAGTCAGGAATGTTGTATTTTAAGAATAGAAAGAATTTAATTTGCAAAAACCAATTGCAATAAAACTGCATGTAGTCCCAATATTCAATAAACTTGTGTTGGGGTCAGGAATTTTATGCCTAGAAAGAATTTAATTCGCAAAAACTAGAAGCATTAAAACAGTAGGTAGTCCCAATAATCAATAAACTTGTCTTCGGTCAGGAATATTTTATTTTAAGAATAGAAAGAATTTAATTTGCAAAAACCAATTGCAATAAAACTGCAGGTAGTCCCAATATTCAATAAACTTGTGTTGGGTCAGGAATTTTATGCCTAGAAAGAATTTAATTCGCAAAAACCAGAAGCAATAAAACAGCAGGTAGTCCCAATAATCAATAAACTTACTAGGGTCAGAAATGTTGTATTTTATGACTAGAAAGAACTTAATTCGCAAAAACCAGATACAGCCAAACAGTCATAATAAACAAACTTGTCTTAGGTCAGGAATGATGTGGTTTATTACTAAAATGAATGTAATTCCCAGAAAGACAATTGCAATAAAACAGAAGACAAGTTATTCTTTAGTCTAGGATTAGATAGTCTAAGATATTAATCTTAATCCATTCTGCATTTTTTTATGTTTAAAATTTTTTCACATTGATCTTAATTTTCAATATGTATTTTGACATCAAATCCTGGGATTTTGTCCTGATTTGTCTCAAACAAATTCTGGTCAGCATAGCCTAGATTCATTAAATTTGTATAGCATTGATTATTGACAATGTTATTCTTTACCCTAGTTTTACCTGAACATTACGTATTGATTTTCTATTAGTTATGCAGCTCAATAAACTTCTGTTAAAAAAAGTAATTTCTAATAGAGTATGTAATCGATGTGAATAAATTATTGAATAAACTACCTACAAATTTTTCAAAATGTTTATGGGCAATAGCAGTAGTACTTTATGCACATCTGAGGAAAAAAATTATTGTTACTTACCAATAGTCATATACTCAAAATTTACTTGGGAACTAAAAATTTAATTAAATATTTAGGTGTAGGTCAGTATGAATTATTTATAAAAATAAGCCACCTAAACATTTTTCTAATTTTTGACGGGCAAAAGCTTCTAGTTGTTACTTACGAAATCATGTAATTAAAATGTGCCTGAGAATACAAAACTAGACTAAATTTTTAGGTGGACGTTTTCTTATGGACACAGTAGGTTTATTATAAATGTGGCTAAAACAAATTAATAAGAATTTGTCTATACCACATAATAATTGTAGCATAAATGTTCTAATAGCTTTTTCTTTTTCATTTTTAGGCTAAAATGTTGCAGCTTGAAAGAATAAAGGCATGTTATCTTTTATTTTTTTTCTGATTTTGTGATTTGCGATAGCTTTGTTTAGTGCATGTTACTTACAGTATTTGTATTGTGTGTCGCTTTTGTTAGTATTTCTTAGACAATCTGTCTAATTATAAAACTCTACTTCCAGGAGCAGAAAAGGAATGAATTCATCGAAATTGAAAAGAGCAATGAACTGCTCCAAAGGCAAGAGTTAGAATTAGCAAATGCATTAAAAGTTGATAGGAGGAAGGTACTAAATGATTAACATGTGAAATTTGTCATTTTAAACTTCTAATATTGTATTTCAGTTATTGGAGGATATAGCTCAACAACAAAACAAGTTAGATAATGAATTGGTGAAAATACAGTCGGTACGTGAGGCTGATAAATTTAGACTGATAGAGCAACTACAGTCAGGTAAATTTTCCATTCCGTTCAAATAATGTTTTCCCTTATTATTCAATTTTGTAGTTGAACAAAATGCTGACGTAGCTATAAGTAAATTATTAGAAGTTAATCGAGAACCAACGTCGCAATTATTAGAACAAGAGAAATTACAGGAAGAACTGATGTTAACGGCAATCGCCAAGAGCGACGAGCAACTGCGTAAAAAGGATATCCTAAATGCCATGCAGGAACTAATTGAATATGAAACTGCCAAGTTCCAGGAATTCTCAGATAGTAAATCCGAAATAGCTAGAAGTATTTTAGAAGAGTAAGTATTTACTACTACAAATGGTACAAACTCTTAAAAAAAAAATACAACATTCATTCAAAACTTTTTGAAAATGCCCCTAATGTTTCTTAAAATGTCAGTAAAAGAATCAAAAATAGGTTTTATAATGAGATTAATGAGTCAACTTGAAGTCCAAATACCAATTTGCCCTCTCAAGGCAATTGTACCAACTAAACTTGTGTACATCTTCTATACTGTGATTTTTTTTATTTTTTAACGCATATTTTAATTTGTACAGAGTATATTGTGCTTTTTATTACCGATATTGTTAATCTTTTTGACATTGTCAGTGTTATTTTTGGAAGTTGAATAAAATTAATTCACACAGCTCATAGTGAGAGTGAGTTTAAAAATCAAAATATACATACATGCATATTTAAAGTCCTATTTTGCAAATCTCTACTTCCAGAGAAATAAACTCTAACGAGCACCTAACAAATCTGCTGGAGCTCCAAAACCTTCGACAATCCGAATTGGTGAGCACATTGCAGAGCGATAACGAACTGCAGAAAGTAGCTGTGTCTGCATTGCTTGAAAAAAGCGATGCCAGAAGTTGGGGGTTGGTACAACAGGTGCGATTGGTCGAATCGCAATTGGCCGCCCTGACAATAATAGAAATAGACAGGAAGAAGTTAAACATCGACAAGCGTCTGGTAAGCTAACAATTCAGTTGTAATACGAAAATAAATTGATGGATTCTGTTAATTAAATAGATGAATTGTATGTTTTAGAATGACTTAGCTGAGAAAAGAACCAATCTGTCTGCGTTGCTGATGCAACTGTTGGAGGAACAGAGCTGTCGTCGAGCTCAATTATTGTCGACGATGAAAACGTTGGAACAGCATGAGGATAGCGTGGATGATTATTGGTTGAGGCAGTATCAGCAGTTGTTGGATAGGTATGATATATTTATTTTGTTTTATAACGTTTATTGTAAAGTAGATGTCAACCCAGGGGTCACTAGCAGTCAGGTGGGCGGCGACTTTGGTATTGCAACATAACCTCACTATTATTAAACTGAGTTGTTATTGTTATAAAGAAGAGTTGCTATTGTAAACAAGCTTTTGCTGGAATTTTTGTACATTTATTTTACACTCTGGGCTTTGATATACCAACATTAAAAAAAAGACTGTATAACTGTTGTGTAATTTAGTCTTCAATACCAGTTTGCCCTCTGATGGCAGTTGGACAGACTAACCTTGTGTATAAGTTCAATAATAATTCAATAAAGTTCGATTTGTACATGTTTTTTTACATATGTAATGAAAATATAGCCATTAATGACTCCTATAACTTCTAGAATTCCTCAAGGAATAACTGAAGCTCAAAAGAACATGAACCCAGCATTAGTGGAGGCTTTGCTGATGGCCGGTGTGCTTCACTGTTTACCATTTTTATCAAAATGGTCCAACAATGAAAGTAAGTCTGTCGTCAGCCAGATGTTTGTAGTGATTTTATAGATGACTGTCTTTAACCATAATGTGTTCCCACAGATGAACTGCTCAACGTAACCGAAGACCAGTTAGTAGAAGTAGGAGTGTCTTCAGAAGAAGATCGTACGAAAATTCTAGATGCATTCCACGTCTATTACAAACAGAAACACCAGTCAGAACCCGACAAGGGAAACCAACTGCCTTCGGCCCCCGTTCTAGAAGAGGAGGAGGCCAGCGCACCACCACCCGAGGAAATCGTGGCCTTTTCAAGTTCGGAATGCGTCATCTGTTTAGATTTACCGGTAAATTTTGATGAATGTTCTTTTAGTATTTTCCATTATGATTTCTGTAATTGTTCTGTTATGGTTTTATTTTAATATTTCTGTTTCTTTTCTAGTGTCAAATCATTTTTGTGCCATGCGGGCATTTCTGTTGCTGCGGTCATTGCTCGCTTCCTGTGGAAGACTGCCCGTTATGTAGAGCAACCATAAACCATAAAATTCGAGTAGCTGTTGCGTGAACATGCCAGCTCATTATTTACAGCACTATCATATTGTGATAATTATTGTATTTTAAGTTAAAAATGGTTTATAACTATAATTATAACATTTTTAATTCTTAAATCCATGAAAATTGGATAGTTATTAATATAATAGAAAAATTATATTGTTCTAGTCCATTCTTTCACAGATTTTGCGAGTGTTGCTGTTTTTTTTTTTTGTATATTGCTTGTGTGCAATAATATTTAAGAATATTTCAAGGGTGTCAAAACAGATCCATGTAATTTTAATTTTTGTTAATTGAGATTTTGATGTTATTCAATAGTTGAGCAACATATTAACATAATTTTGTTGTTTTATTTCAAAAAAATGTCAGTTACAAGGTCTTGTGTTGATACCGTTGATGTGCATCTATTCTATTGATCAGTACTCTGTGATAAAGCTATTTAAACTGAGTTGAAGTTGTATGTCCCAAATCAACAAAGTTCAATCAACTTTGCCTAAATTTTTATTGTTTATTGTAAGATAAAATTAATAATAAGTATATGGAAATCATTTAGTTGATCTGGGAACACAGTTTATTATTCCCTTTTTTCTAATATGTGGAATATAGAGAGAAACATTTCTTTTCATATACAATCACTTCTGTGCCATTTATAAAGTAACAAAATTGGAATACATTTGGCTTGTTTGCATTGCAGTTTTTATCAGTGTGCAAGAACCATATCTGTGGTTCTTATTTGGTAAAAAGACATGAGATTTTTTATGCACCAAACATATTTATTGAAAATGTTATTATCATGATTTTCCTGCGTTTATCATATAAGAACCATAGCCTAACCACTCCACCAGTTTGATACTTGTTCTCACATACAAATTAACATAAAAAAACATAATATACATATGAAAATAGTTTTAATCAGAGTAAAAAACATTACAAACACAGTCACAAACAAAACAATGTACAAAATTTAATAAAATTACAAACAACGTTACAAACAAATAATCATTGTTACAGCTGAATTGAATTATTGTGATAAAATTTTGTACATAACTTCAAATATGTAAGTGTAGCTTTAGTAAGAAAAATGTCAGATTCACTTTTGTACCTTTCAGACTCTTCAATATACCGCAGTATATGAACAACTGTCTGTCTTTTTTGTCCTACTTTTTAATCATCCTTCTCTTCTATTACTTCCTCATCTTCTATTTCTTCTTCATCCTCACCTTCTTTTCCTTTACTGTCTTTCTTGCTTTTTATACTTTTCTTTAATACTGAAATAAAAAAAAAACATTGACTAAATATAGTACATTCAATAAAAGCCTCAATAACATCTTTAGGAATTGATATATAAAACGTCAGACAGAAACAGCAACAAAACTGGTCAACTCTAACCTTTAAAACTTGAATAATGACATAAAGCAGAAAGGGGCTTCAATTATCTAGACCTTTTCTTAAGATGTTTTTTTATGAATATGTTTATGTTTCTATTGAATTATACTGAATAAGGACTATTAATCAAGTACTAACCTTGAAGTGCCTCTCTTAAGGGCTCGTTAAATTCTTCAAACTCCGCTTCATCCAACGCATCAAATATATCTTGTGCGGCTAATGTTTTACGATTCATTTTCTGTGCACTTTGTGTACTTAACGATGTAATATAAAGAATAAACATAGAAGCGGCCTTAGCGACTGCAGCTTTCACATCTTTTCCAACTGTTACAGAATCAGGTAATACCTCCTTAATTATCCGTTGTACGGGAGCGTTGGGCAAGTTAACATCTTCCAATCTCTCAGCCATATTTTATTCTCAGTTAAAGTAATAAAAAAGTACTTAAATGTTGACTTCCAACGACTTAACCTCAACAAACACACAACTGTCACTGTCACGAAGAAAATTTCCCACTAAAAAGCATATTCCTTGAAGTTAGCTAGAAATCAATGAATTTAATTTTCATAAATTAAAAGTGAAAACTAATGAAGTATTAACGTCTAAATTGTTTATAATTCTTATTTCACGCGGTAAGTTGGATTATTTCACTAATGCGGTTAAAAATATGTTTTATTTTCATTTTTAAGTAATGGGAATTATGAAGAAACGATTCGTATGGTTTTTGCCGTTATGCGTATAGCCCGCCCACTCCTGCGGTAGTCAAGTGTCAAAGTTGTCAAGAAGGCAGCAAAATATACAATACCGATTTTTCTATGACAAAATTTGTACAAAAGTGCTCACAATAACATGACTAGTACTAAGAAAATAGAGGAGGGCCTGGAACACATACGTCTGGCCGAGAAAAGGTATAAGTTATTAACTGCACACTAAAAACATCGACATATTGCAGGAATGTCTTTATTTGCACCTATATTTTTAGTTTAAAAACATCTTTGTTGAAATGGCGACCTGATTACGACGAAGCTGCGGATGAATACAATAAAGCAGGTATGTAATTTTGTCAGTAATAATATCTTAGTCATAAAGTCTTCATTCATTCACGGAGCTTTAAATTCTAGCTACATGTTTCCGTAATGCAAAATCCCTTGAACGATGCAAAGATAGTCTCATGAAAGCTGCCGACTGCCATAAACAGAATCGAAAGTATCCTTTTTTTGGGCATGATTACATCATTTCTAGAATTTATGTTGTTTGTTTATTATTACTTAACGTCACACAGTTTGTTTTATGCCGCTAAAGCATACGATCAAGCTATATCAGTGTGTAAGGAGGTGGGTCAACTGCAGGATGTAGCCAGTTTGGCTGACCAAGCAGCACATATGTATATGCGTCATGGTAGTGCTGAGACAGCAGCGGCTTCTTTGGATAAAGCTGCAAAAGTTTTAGAGCAACATCATCCAGAAGAGGCATTAAAACTGTATACACAAGCATCAGAAATATCACTGGTAATTATTTTTTAAATTATAACTATACACCAAAGGATACAAAAGTTAGTGGAGATCAGGGTTGTTATAAAAAACGTTTTTTTTTTTATTAAAAACAAAAAGAAACAGTTTTTTTTTTGTTAAAATTTGTTTTAAAACATGAAACAATGTTTTAAAACACCTCCCAAAAAACATGTTTTAAATCATGTTTTTTTTGTTTTTTTTTTATTTTTCAAGGCAAAGTGTCAGAAAAAATTAAATTATTGTTTTCGAATATAAACGGATGCTCATGGAGATTTAAGAATAATATAAAATCTATCCTTTTACAAATGTTGGCTCTGTTGAGTTGATAGTAGGTTCTCTGTTCCATTTGGCGTTGTAATGGGATTCCCTGACGGTTAGGGGAGTACCTCACGGGTAGTTAGTTCGATTTAATACAAAACAATTATTTACTATTATTTATTTTAAAAGGTTTTTAACACTGTTATTTTTGAACAACTCTGGTAGTCTCTAAATGATTCTATTGAATGTAGTTCGGAAATAAACAGTAACAGTAGAAAAAAAACATGTTTTAAAAACTTTGTTTTAAAACATTTGTAAAACAATGTTTTAAAACAAATGTTTTAAAACATAACAACTCTGGTGGAGACCAAAATTTGTCAAATGTCTAATCTGCAAAATTTCTGCTTTGCAGATTCAGGACAGCACTAGACAAGCTGCAGAATATCTTAGCAAAGTTGCTAGGATTAACGTAAAATTGAAGAAGTATGTCTATTATATTAAAAATTATATTAATTGCTTAACAAATTTATTCTTAATATATTTTTATTTAGATTTGAAGCGGCTGCGGATGCTATTAGAAGAGAAATTGGTATCCATCAGCAAAATGAGTCCTACCAGGCTATGGGTCGATTAGCTGTCGCTCTAATATTAGTACAGTTGGGTAGAGGAGATGTTGTTGCAGCAGAGAAGGCATATAAAGAGTGGGGTAATTATTTTTTACTGTGATTAAAATAATTTGCACTCTGACAAAAAATTTAAAACTTAGATTTATTTTTACATTCTTTGAAGTTCATAGAGCAACTGTTTAAACATAATTCTTTTTAACTGTATTCCAGGAGGATGCTGTGAAAGTGCTGAGGTTCAAACTTTGGAAACGCTTCTGCAGGCTTACGACGAAGAAGACCCGGAAGGAGCAAGACGAGCTCTGGACAGTCCATTTATTAAACACATGGACGTAGAATACTCCATTTTAGCGAGGGACATGCCACTGCCCGAAGGATCTGGGGTTCCTTCAAAAGCACCTATCAGAGCAAACGCAGCCCCTACCTATGTCTCACCAAAATCACAAACAGTAGCAACTATACAGGTAATTAAAATAACATTGAATATTTAGAAATATGTATTTACTTTCTTTTTACTTAATTTTGAACCTGATTTTCCCAGTACTGTTATTATTGAGTGTGTAAAAGTAACCTAAATAATTAAAATAATAAAAGTTTTTTTTTTTTTTTCAGGATGATCAAATTCCTGATACAAGTCAAGCGGCTGGTGGTGATGCTAAAATCCATGAAGAAGATGAAGACGATGAAGGAATTTGTTAAATTCGACCTGCTCAGTATAAAATAAATATAATTGTTGAAAATTTTTGTCTAGGCCATGGAGATGTTTTTGTTGTTGAGTTTTAAGATATCTATAAGTTTTAACGGTTACATTTTTTTACTTCATTCTATGTTGATTATTGTTTTTTTTTATATTCCGTATTTATTGATAAAGTTTATAAACTCGGGCATGTAGGTGTCTAAAGTGTGCGTTGTATAATTTAATACCAAAGACTATAAATAACGGATAGGTAATTAGAGTTAGCTTTTGAAGTAGTTGGTGTTTCTGCTGTTATTCGTCTTATATTACATCAATAAACTCCCAATGCTTTACCGCAGGCATCCCGGTGATTTCTGTATAAAATATTGCTGTACTAACCTTTTAACGAATATAAGTGCATATCTACTAAAATTAGCATTTTTTTTCTGTAAGGTGAATTTGTTTGCTTTTCATATCCATCTATTTCATATCCAACTCTTCTGCACTATTGCCACACTGTACAAAATAGGTATAGCATTTAAATAAGTATGGGACGTCTGATTGTCTAAAAAAGACACCAAGTGTACACCAGCAAAAAGTGGGATGAAAGTTGACTTTTCAAAATAATAGCTTTGTTCGAGCAGCTGTTACAAACTAGTTTGTTATTAGTTGTTTTACTTTAAAATGTTAATTTCAAATTAGTTTTTTCACTGCTCGAGAAAACCTGTTAATAATTTTTTGCTTTTGGGTGATTCACCCAAAGGCAAAAAATTCTTAACCAAGTTGAACCCATGTTGGTAATTAGTCAATCTTGGAGGCTAGAACAACTTAAAGAGTTCAATCATAACAAATTTTTTCAACAATACTAGTTTCTGCAAATAGTTAAACTTTTGGTACAATTGAATTTTGACACTTTGCTGTATTAAATCCAATAAAAAGAGATTAAATGTTCAATGATAGATTTATTTTATAATAGTATACAATCAACAGATTTTTTTATACATATAATATGGATTGAGTTTCATATTCATATACACAGCATAAACCCCTCTAATCCATAATACCATTGGAAATAGACAGAAACAATTTTATATTAGTTGGCAATTTCACAAAAATAGGATACAGTTAAAACATAATATAATAATATATGTATAATAGATAAAACATTAAAAATACAAAGAACACTAATAAATAATAAAATACACTGCTCGGACGTACATTATGTTAATAAAAAATATCTCGTATCATGTTTAATAACTAATAAAAGTATAGGGAAATAATCTCAAACCTTCGTAGCACATCGAGTGTTATAATTTCAATAGGATTGATTATACGGATTAGCTATATTTTTTAGTTTATTTAAATTGCACTAATTTAGTTGTTCAGACTCTCCCAGAGCTCGTCGTCCCCCCACTTATTATCCACCGGTTTCTTCTCTTCCTTCTTCTTCTCCTTGCTCTCGCGCTTCTCTTTGCTCCTCTTCACGCCCTCCGTCGTCGGAGAAGTCACATTGGAATCATACGACTGAAAATTACCTTCCGATTGATAACCCTGCTGCTCATTTTGATAACCCCAACTACCATTCCAATTCTGAATAGGAGACTTAGGACTTGATGCCCTAAAAAAAGTTAGTTTATTAAAATAATGTCCAATATTTCACTGTATGTCATTTGTACAGTGTAATAGAACATGTTCACAAGTTTAGTTTGTCTGCCTGCCACCAGAGGGCCAATTGGTATTTGTATTTGGACATCTGTCAAGTTGAGACAGTTGAGCAAGTGGCTAATTGTAAAACTTATTACAGCACAGAGTTATTAAAGTTATTATTACTTATTAAAGCACAAAAAAACATGCAAAAGCCTATTTTCAATACCTGGATTGACATGACCTATAAGAGAGATATTTCGCACTTACTTGGAACCTTGCTGACTACTACAGCTCCAATCGTCGTTATTATAGCTATTTCCACCGCTGAAAAGTGACGATCTTTCACCAGGTGATTGATAGTTGTCACCGCCTACCTGACCGTAACCACCGGAATGATAATCACCCGAACTGTTGGTAGCCGAAGAGACGGAACTCCAACCTTTCCTACCTAAATCGCTCATCTAACCAACAGAAAAAGAAATATTACAGTAATTATGAAAATATTTTATTTCATGTTAGCAATTATTATTATTATTAGGTAAGTATAGCATGAAAAGCAAATGATTTAAAAGAGATAGAAACATGTATGAAGAAATGGAAAATATAAGTTTATTAGTTTTAGTCCAGAATCAAGAATCAATAAAACAAGCATTTAATATATTAATGATGAAAATATTAAGCTTTATAAACTCGCCCAATAAAAAAAAAATCTGGTGTGGCATGATTTAATATTTTTCTTAAATTTCTTGAAGAATAACATAAAGCAAATTATCAAATGTCATGTTTGCCAACCTACAATATTTTCCATGTCGTACTAGTGTTTTTTTTATCGAACATAAATTATTAATACATCACATAAGCATGTACTGCACCACCATTGGTCAAACTACGTTACCTTGGTTGCTAAACTCGTCACTTGACACCCTACTTCTTCAAGCAATGTACCTTCTTTAACCTACGGAATTGGGAGAGAAAAGAAAACAAATAATAACAAACAAAATGGAACAAAACAATAATAAAAAAAAAAAAAATAAGAAAAAGTAAACGCAAATAGGTGAACACACAAATGCGATGGTACCTTTTCGCTAACATGTGTACTAATATCAGCTACCTTCTGTGTCGCTATCCCTCCCAGTTTGATCGCGTTCTCCGAAGCTTTGCTCGCCATTTTTGTTGCGGAAGACGACAGGAATGACCATCCCTGAAATAACAAATAAGTAATTTTTCTCTAATAATTATGAACTCTACAAACAGAACTGTACATACAAGTTTTTGATGTTACTGTGTTATTATTAAGTTTAATTTTGTTGGTACTTGTAAAGACAAGTGTTTATTTTGTTATTTGAGTCTTCAGGAAGGTTCCAGAATATATGTACTTGAATATTTTATAAGATGTATACAAGTTTAGATTGTCCGACTGTCGCCAGACGGCCAATTGGAGGGCTAATACAATAAAAATGGAGATAACTAACTCACATTTGCTAAGGAAGACAAGGTGGTATCGAATAATTCCTGCGATTGACTCCTAGGGGGCGCCTCTCTCGTATATCCGAAACCACCGTATTTACCACCCTGACTTGGCGGCAAGTCACTAAAACAAAAATAAAGTGTTTGTAAGTATCCAAGTATCCATAATGGTATCCTTACTCTCTTCGAGAAGCGTTTTCATTTTGTATTCTACTGAAGAAGGCCTCTTTCTGGTCTTTGAAGTCGGCCGTGTTGTAATTCTGATAGCCGGCGGGTGCCGCTGTGCCCCCCGACTGATAGCCATCCGAATATGACTGGTACGAGTTGCTATTCGAATATGTATTACTCGTGGTGTAACTATTTGAACTACTCAGCAGGCTTCCTGTAAAGTTTTGCGCCGATGATTTTTTCTCGTCCCACGGTTTGCCTTGAGCCAAACATGAAATCTTCAAAACAAAAATAAATAAATACTTTTAAAGGGTGCTAAGTGTACACTATTTAAAACAATGTGTATTAAAAAAATAACTATATACTATCATTATCAGAAAAGCAGGTTTGTTTGACACCTGTTAAATATATATACTTTACACATTCCCACTGACAAAAAATATCTTACATACAGGTTAGAATTTTGTTAGACATCTGTCAAATATAATCATTTGATATATTGTTAACTGTCAACCCATATCACAAACAGAGGTTAGATTTTTTTGCACCTGTCAAATATAAACATTTGACACATTCTAACTGTCAAAACATACCATAAGTATCAAATCCATGTTTGTATTTGTTATTTCTAGTTATAATCTATGTACAATCAGTACTTTGAATTTAATAACATATTTGCTGGGTTGAAAACTAATTAATATACACTCTATGGTACAAAAAGTTGAGAAATGCTTCTTTAATTTTTCTCCACAAATAATAAAACCAATTTTACTGTGATAATGTCTAGTTCCTGTACTTATTATCTCACAAATAAGTGATAAATAATCTTATCACAAAACAAAAACACTAATAAACTCTATCACTATATTACTAAAGTCCTGTTACTGTTTAATTTAACGTTAGATGCTATATATATTGAAAAAAATACCTTATCCCTGTAGAGTGCTGCAGCTTTAGTATTATATTTCTGCTGTATGCTCATATTGTCGTCGTAATCGGGTTGTGCCTCAAAGAAAACCCTACCATTCCTGTTACCGCCCACTTTCATTTTCTCCAGCTCGATATCCTTCCACTTATCCATCGTTATCGACCGTACGAAGGACAGGTGCACCCCTAAGCCACGGTGCTTTCCCGAGCACTCTAAACAAATCCATACTCCATATGTCACGGAGGCCCATTGTGGATTATGCGATTGGCATTCAAAACATCTCTAAAAATCACTTATATTGTAGACGTTTTGTATTTATCAATGAAATGGATTAGAAGATAACTTTCTCTGCAAAATATTTAGTTGGGTTTGGAGATAAAAGCCTACTTACGTCGTTCTCGTTATTTGGTTTTAGTTCTTGCAAAACTCTTCGTGTTCTAGGGCTGGCCATCGTGTCCGATTTATGGTTAATTATTTAATGTTGCCATCCAATGCATCTGGGGTGAGATTTAAAATTTATAAGGTACCCTGCTCCAGTACCCAACAGTACAGACGTCAAACAGAAATGCCTGCAGACGTGTTCAAATTTTCACAAATGTTCAATAGAGTGCGGGCTGAATATAGCCGCGTATGACAACACTTCACTTCACTATGTACATGAATAATTACTGTTTTTCGTGAAATAATTCGTTTTGTAACTCGAATCTTGCCAATTTATCGTATGAAGAAGACCACCGTGGAGAATAATATATCAAAGAGTACTCAAAGGGTGCTATAAGTACATATAAGGGGAATATCAGAATATCACCGACCGCACCACTTGACAGTTGAGGTTATATCAGTCGAAGAATAATGTGATATGGCAAAAATGGCTATAATTCAATCGATTATAAACTTATTAATCACATTACTCACGTTTTCTAAATTATCCGAGGGCTTATACGAAGATCAGATAGGAAAATTCGACTGGAAGCAATCATACGTTGGCAAAATCAAATATTCAAGTTTCGACTCCGTGAAGAGAATCATCGTCGCCACCGAAGAAAACGTCCTCGCTGCTTTAAACCTCAAGAACGGACAATTATATTGGCGCAACGTCCTAGAAGAGTCCCCCGCTAATCAAATCGAACTCCTCCACGTCGACAAAGAAATCACGACTGTCAGTGGAAACCAGAACACTTATTACGTCCGAGGATGGGATTTAAACACTGGAATGCTCCTTTGGGAGTGGGTTCTGCACCCCGAACGACCAAACGGCAAGTGGTTCATTCATAAAAACCAACTTATCCATCTCGTACCTGTTATTAATTCACACCTAGAGGTTACTGAATACGACGTACAAACCGGTAAAAATCGCGGGGCCACGACGCGTTTATCCACCCCATGGGTCACCGATCTCACAAAATGCACCTTAGCCCAGTTCAATTTTGTTTGCTTATCCGGCGACGTAAGTAGCGATAATTTATATTATTTAAACGTAATTCAAGACTCAAATGTTGTTAAAATACCGATAAATACGTTAATCGGTAGCGTTTCCGGTAAAGTTACACTCGAGAGTTTCAATTACATCGAACCGGCTGTATTTTTAATAAGAAACGACGCAGCAAGGTTAGTCGTATTAGAAAAAACCGTAGCTAAAGTGTTACCGAATACTTTTGCGAGAAATACGGTTACGGTGATAAACGGGTCACAAACGTACATGATGGACTTAAGCTTAACCGACGGCGATTTAAAAATACGTACGATCGAAATCCACGGGGAGGATTCGTCGGTCGAAACCGAATTTCCGAAAGGTTTGGGAATCCCGAGACCGTTGGGCGGGGTTTGCCGCGGTAACGCTTGTAGGATGCTCGTAACGACAAACGTCGATTCCCTCTCGTTATTGCAATTACCGACGGGGAAAATCTTATGGACTAGGGAGGAAGCCCTTAGTAACATAGTAGGCGTTGAATTTGTCGAGCTGCCCGTCTCAGATCTAGACGTCTCGATCGAAAAAGAATTCGAACCTTCAAACGACGTAATATCGATGCTTTACAACCGTTTGGTAAGCCAGGGTAGGCAGTTGAGCGCGTTCTTAGCTGGTCAACAGACGAAATCGGATAAATTAATCAGGGATGAATTTGGGTTGCATAAGTTGGTTTTAGCGGTGACCAAAGCCGGGAAATTGTTTGCTTTGGACACGCTAACCGGAGAAATAGTTTGGTCGAAGATTTTGGGGGATATCGTTCCGTTTAAAGTATTAAAGAACGAGGTGGTCTTGCTTTTCGAGCAGAGGAATGCTAGATATGCCCCTTTGGTCGCCCAGTACGTCTTAATCGCGAGAGATTTGGCAACAGGGAACGGGGTGTTATACACTTTCGACCCGATAACAGGAAATTCGAAAAACGGACTTGAGATATTACCGTACCGGATCAAACAAGTCATGCTACTTCCGTACGAAGATTCAACACATTTTAAAGGTTTATTGGTCTTGAGTGAGGACAACAGAGTTTATCTCCACCCAGAATCGTCAAAATCAACCCTAATAAACCACCTAACGGCCACATACATGTACACGATAAACAGCGATACTGGAGTGTTGAACGGATTCAGTCTTGCCTTGGATTCCGCCAAAGAATTGAAATCACAACAGACTTGGAAGCTGACTTTTGCCCCGTCGGAAATCGTCGCAATCAGCGTAAGACCAAGTATGGAACGCGTCCATTCGCAAGGACGGGTTTTAGCCGATCGTTCCGTTTTGTATAAATACGTAAATCCCAATTTAATTGCTCTGGCAACCCTCTCCGAGGATTCTCTACACAAACACGTCTTAAGTATTTATTTAATCGATGGGATAACTGGTTTGGTGGTCCACTCTGTCAACCATAAGCGCGCCAAGGGCCCCGTACATCTAGTCCACTCGGAAAATTGGGTTGTTTATTCGTATTTCAACGAACGTTACCGGCGCGTCGAAGTTGGGGCTTTGGAGATGTACGAAGGCGTCCGGCAGAGTAATAGCACGGCGTTTAGCTCGCACGCTTTGAGCCAGTTGCCGCATGTCGAGAGTATGTCTTGTATCTTACCGGCGCATCCGGTGGTAATGGCGACGACGCTAACAGAGCGCGGTATCACCAATAAGCATTTATTGATTGCGCTTTCCAACGGGGTGGTTAATGAGATGCCGTGGATGTTTTTGGAACCCAGAGGTCAACACATGCTCTCCGGGCCGGATGAAGTTTCGATGCCGTATATGCCCGAGCTACCTTTGATCATGGAATCCACGATAAACTACAACCAGAGTTTGGCACGCATTAAGGGCATTACCGTGTCCCCGGCGAGATTGGAGAGTACGTCTTTGGTGTTTGTACACGGGCTGGACCTTTTCTACACCAGGGTGACCCCTTCGAAGACCTTCGACATGCTCAAGGAGGACTTTGATCACTGGTTGATTGTGATGGTTTTGGTCGGGCTGATCGTGTCGTCGTATATCACGAAACAACTGGCCTCGAGGAAGGCCCTGAGACAAGCTTGGAAGTAATTCCAGGACCACACACCAAAGAGACCATTTAGAAAATGCCTAGGCAATTTTATTTGACTGTTGGATATTATTTATATCACCGTGTAGATTTTTTTTACCGTAGTAGCCCTTCGGGGAGGTACTCTGTCGCAAAACTGGTATTTAAGTGAATGTGTAAAATGTGTTCTTGTTGGATTTGTATGTAATAATTTAATTTAATAAAATTCACTTTATAATGTATCTTTGTGTTTTTTTTTCCGACGATCGCAAAATTTGTGAAGGTTTCCGGTCGTTTTTAGTTTCAAATCGTGCATAGATGGCGCGCTGGGCGACAGTCGCGACATCTATGCCATGAGTTCTTCATTTGGAATTCCGATTCGTTTGAAAAGTACAAAGACAAAATTAAAGAAATTACGTCAGTTTAATAATGTAGCATTGTCATTCAATTATAATAAAAAAATCAATTTAATTATTCCAAATAATTTAAATTATCGTTCAATATACATACATCCCACTGCTTAAAATGTTAGGAGTTATGGATTTGCTCGTTTGGTTGGTAACTTGGTTAGTAAGTATTTAGTTTGTTGTGTTTGAAGGTTGGCAGGCTCAGTACGCATGTTGTGCGTGTGGGGGTGAGGACGTTATCTGTCAAATCGACAAAAACATAATAATAGTTTTCGTAAAATTCGCGCGAATATAATTATTAAGCAGTAACCCAGCACCAATGATTCAACGCAAATATTGCAAGGGCAAATTGCATTCATCGATTGGTGCAAACCTCGATATAGTCATGTAAAGGTTAGTTTCAGTGCACGTACAAAATTGCTTTAATTCTCTTTTATTTACTTTATCTGGAGATGTGCCCACCTCTTAATTAACATTTATAAACCTTTTTTTGAATGGTAGTAATTTGTAAAGCCAAAAGATAAGATAAAGCAGGTTTTGACGGTTATGTCACGAACCGATAAGTAATTTATGTTTAAATAAGGTGTGCATATCATGATCAGAGGAGCAGGTGAATGAATATTCGTGAAAAAAATAATCACCGCGGACGAAAATAAACGCGTTTAAAGTTGGGAGAGTGATAAATTGATGTTTCCCGACGTGCTCTGGGAAAGTGCGAGTTCTAAACAAAACGCCTCATTCGTGTTTTAGACCGCGAGATGAGTAGCCGCTGGTACATTGTAGTGTTGTTTTAGGTGGTTTGTGCTAATACACGAATTGGATCTTTTGTTTTCTTCACAAACGTTCAGTATGGATTTAATTCAGCAGCTTTAAGGAAAAACGTAAGTTTACATTTTTGTAAATAGCTTATACTTTATTCACCAGTATTTTGATCAATTTAAATGACCTAATAGAAATGAAAAATTGATACAAAACCCCGTAATAATCAAATTAAATATCTGATGCAAGATTATTTTATTTATTTAATTTAATTTAACTTACAAGTTTTAATAATTATCGCGACCGCTAAATATGCATAATCGACATTTGTTCTTTTCATTCCACTATTTCTCAAGGTCTAATCGCATTGCACAAAGGCAAGATGATTTTTTGTTTTTATGCAGTTAATTGGGGAATGCTGGTAGAAAATGTATTTCAGTAATGCAATATAATACAATAAAGATAAGGTACAGTGCATTAGTGATATTTTAATTGAGTAACATTCATTCTACAAATTAATGTACCTAATACAGTCATAACAGTTATTTAACCAATTACTTAATTCTGTTTTTATCCGAATATTCAACATATAATTTGTATATCCACCATCCCGTATTTTAAATGGGTTTATCCACGTCATTATTTTTATACTGCCATTATACAGTCCAATTGAAAAAAACTGAAAAAAAAAACTGTAACAAACCTTATTCACGAACTGATATCTTTATGCAATCTGCACAGTTTTTATCATTAAATCTTAAAATTTTTGTTGGGTGCAACCTGTGCTCTGATAAACCTGTATATCACCTGCTCACTGATAAGGAATTTTAGTTATTACTGCATTGCGACTCGAATTAAATGAGTAATTAAACAATAGGTTAACTTAGCTGCTTTGTAATGACACGAACAGTTTGTTTTCGTACATAGTAATAAGTA